>CM060918.1:158971522-161471522 GCA_030737875.1 Allium sativum | reverse complement strand
CAGACGAAAGCTTGATTCTTCTTGGTCAACTGAGTCAACGGTGCTGCTATCTTGGAGAAATCTTGGATAAACTTACGATAATATCCAGCTAATCCCAAGAAACTTCTTATGTCCGTTGCATTCTTAGGCATAGACCAATCTTGTACCGTAGCCACCTTCGCGGGATCTACGGCAATACCATTCTCTGAAACAACATGGCCCAAGAATTTCACTTCCCTTCTCAAGAAGTGACACTTAGAAAACATTGCTTTCAATTAGTGTTTTCTCAACACCTCCATCACTATTCTTAAATGTTCCTTGTGTTCTTCCTCTGTCCTCGAATAGACCAAAATATCATTCACGAACACAAGGATAAACTTATTCAACTGATCTCTGAATACCCTATTCATAAGATCCACAAAATATGCCGGGGCATTGGTCATCCCGAATGGCATGACCAACCACTCATATAACCCAGACGGCGTCCGAAATGCCATTTTAGCTATACTCTCAGCTTCCACTCTAAGAGGATGAAAACCTGTCGCGAGATCCAACTGAGAGAATACTCTCGTGCCACTCAACTGATCAAACAAATCATCTATCCGCGATAGAGGATACTTATTCCTCCTCGTCACTTTATTCAATTCGCGGCAGTCTACACACAATCGAAGGGAACCATCCGCCTTGGTAGCAAACACAACTGGTGCTCCCCATTCAGAAACACTCCTTCTGATAAATCCCTTCTTCAAAAGATCGCTGACTTGCACCTCGAGCTCTCGCTGCTCCCTTGGTGCCATACGACAAAGTGACATCACTATAGGTTTGGCATCTTTCACTAAATCAATACGAAACTCAATCTCTCGGTGTGGTGGAAGCCCGGTCACTTCTTCGAAAACGTCCGGATACTGGCCAAATACGGGCAAACCTGACAACTCACTATGCGGGATGTCGAGGGAATTTACAAAAAATAGCCATTACCCCATCACCGGGTGCCGCTCTAGCTGTCACCAAAAATCCCTCACAGTCTACCACCACCCCGTATCTTTGGAGCCAATCGACTCCCAAAATAATGCCAAACCCAGTAAAGCCCAAAACAAAGCAATCAAAAACAAACATGCATCCATGACTCGATAAGACCACATTACGACAAATCATGCTAAGGTTAGTCGAACCACCAATCGGTTTCGTTACTACTAAAGGTCTATCGACAATCTCGGGCTCCAATCCCAACCTATCTACCAGGTCACTAGATATGAAAGAACTGGAAGCTCCGGTATCAAACAAAACTCTAACAGGAACATCATAAACAGAAAGCATACCTTGGATAACGACATTCTTTCCTTTCTCCGCCGCAGTTGGGGCATTCGACGAAGGAATAGCATTAAGGGCATATGCTTTCACCATCTGCTTGTCTTTAGGGGGTTGCGGACACTTGTACTTGTGATGTCCCACTTGGCCATAGTTGAAGCACTTCCTTTCCACTGGCTTGGCCTGACAATTACTAGCATAATGGCCCTTCTTACCACAGCTGAAGCACTCAACATCTTTCTTATTCTTTTTCTTTTGGCCATCCTTAGTATGACTCTGCTTTCTCTTGTTCTGAGAACCATTCTTGCCTCCACCGCTTGCTTGCAGCTTTGGCTCCTTTGCAGATGCAACCTCAGTCTTCGACTTAGGTTAAAGACTCTCTGATCTCAAAGCTTTCCCCACAATCGACTCAAACGTCTCATCGATGTGGTTAATAAGCCTTTCCCCCAAGTATCCATCCAACCCAGTTATGAACTTCTCGTTCTTCTTCTCGGCAGTATCTATTAGGGATAACCCATATTTCGATAAAGTGTCTAATTCGGCAATATACTCCAAGACAGCTCTGCCATTCTGCTTGAGTTCCAAGAATCTCTTAAACAACACTGACTTCTGAGCAGCTGGAATGAACTTATCACTAAAGCGAACCTTAAACTGATCCTAAGTAATCTGATCCTCTGGGGTAGCTGCCTTTATAGCATTCCACCAATTCATTGCCCGTCCTTGCAACTGACGGGATGCTAGCCTTCTCTTCATCGCATCCTCGATACCCAAGTCTTCGAAGATACTCTCGCAGCTATCCAGCCAATCCTGAATGTCCGTAGCCGATTCCGTTCCGTGGAACGGCTTCCCACCTAGACTAGTATAATCCTTATTCAGCTTGGCGAAATCGGCCCTAGGCGCCTGCACTACTAGACCACCACCATTTCCAGCATTGGGAGCTTCCCTTTGCACATCCCTAAGCATCTCTCTCATGAGGTCAGTAAACATAGTCCTCATCTCAGCAGCATTCCCATTATTGGTTCCTCTACCGGTACCCCTTATGTATCGGCTCATCGTTCAATCTGCACAGAGAAAACGATTAACCATCTCCATAGTGGTGTCAGTGCAGTGCGACTTCATCCTTAGCTATACTAATAATATATATAGCTTTTGGAAATCAAAATAATCACAAATACGCGCTCTCATATACGTATACTATCTCTCTATGATAACTTCCCTAGGTTAACTACGCAACCTAGAGCTCTGATACCAAGTGTGACGGCCCGCCCCGCACCAGCCGGCATTTCCTCCGTAAGTGCACTGTACACATGCCCAGCTAGCATGGAACGGTCGTCAGAAGAAAAGAAAGAAGAGAATGAACTAACAAGGAACCTGTAGAATGTCTCACAGCGCATGGAACAAAATATAATAATAACATAATCTTGACATAAAACAGGCGAGACAGTGCATAAGATGAAAACTAAACCAACATAACAGCGGAAATCCAAATACAGCTTATGATCCAACATCATTATTACAACTTAAACTGTCTCTAAAGCAAAAGAAAGCTAAAGTAGAAGATGCACTACTAATGCCCAAGCAGTGATCCTCAACAACACAGGGAGAATATCTATATGTATCATACGTGGAAGCCTTCTGCTCGTCTCCGGATCAGCTACTCGTGTATACCCAGCTAACCTGTCTCTAGTCTGCTCGTGAGAGCACCCAGAGTAATAAGAAGAGACATAAAACTCTGGGTCAGACAAAAAGTCTGGTATGAGCGATAAGAAGCTAAACAGAACAATAACAGGTATACTAAACCATACCTGAACCTGGACCTGCAACCAAAGAGTTAGCACTACATACCGTACAATACTCTAAGGTGCCATTGAATAAATGGTGTAAAGATAAAGGGGGTAGTGGTGTGCATGTCATAATGATGGCAAACAAATCAAACATAACAACCATCCTCACATCTCTCACTCAGTGCGTAAAGCATACGATGTCCACCACTATCAATCACTAGACCCATCGAAGTAGTGACGGAGTTCAACCTGTACAACTATTGCTATTACCAAGCTTACCACATGAAGTCATGACCAAATCTTTACAAATGACCCCACTTCATTGGTCTGTAGCTCTTTAGTTGTACCTAGGCCACTGTGGCCCTGAATTCGTTCACGTACTCCCTACACATAGTGATCCAAAGTTACAGACATCGACAACCCCTTAACACACGTTCCGCAGCAAAGCCCAACTCATGAAGTTCCCTCCTTGGTTCCCATCTAGATCCTGAGGTACAACTCCTCATTTGGACGTCCTTTGCATCTCGGGTTTAGGTCTACTTGGTGTTCGATCCTCCGGTTCGGTTCGGTTCGCCCCCTCCTGCTTGGTTCGGTTCGAATGCTCCTTTCTAGTTCAGTTCGGGTGCTTGGATGCTCTTATTTGGTTCGGATCGGATGCCCCTATCTGGTTCGGATCGGACGCCCCTATCCGGTTCAGATCGGATGCCCCTATCCGGTTGCTCCTATCCGGTTGCTCCTATCTCAATGCTCCTATCCGGATGCTCCTATCCGAATGCTCCTATCCGGATGCTCCTATCCGGATGCTCCTATCCGAATGCTCCTATCTGGTTTGCTGCAAGTTTTTCCAGCAAGCTATTTTCGCCAAACGACGGCGTTTTCAATCATTCTAACTTTTCTATGCAATCACAAAACATACCATACAGTCATAGCAACATGTATAATCATCCACACAAAAACAACAATATGACATGTTTAAGGATCAAACATACCCAAAAACTCATGTTTTCCCTTAAGCATGTTTAGGCAAGACTAATCATAGAATTAACAAAAGTTAACCAAATCAGTCCAAATTTTAACAGAGTATAAAACAATATTTTTGAATATATAAATATTTTTCTAGAATTTATTAATATATAAATTCGCTAATCTTCACTAATTACCCTTAATTAACCGTAATTAGTGCAAAACTATGCAAATCACTCACCTTAGCCACAAATAAAACCCCAAAACTAAAATGATTCTCTGTTTGGCGCTTTTCCCAATGCAACACAGCAGCTCTAACCCTGCTTTGGTGCTATTTCTCCTTAATTTGATGTAGTTTAAGCCAAAACTTGATTAGAAAGTGATTAGAAGTTGATTTGGGTGTTGGAGGCCATTGTTAGGGTTCCAAGAATGGAAGTGGCGGCCGAAAGAAATGTTTTCTAACCCTAATCAGCCCCTATACATCTCTAATCCCGAAATCCCCTTTGGGCCTAGTTGCTAATTACCCGGTTAAGCCCAATTAAGCTGTTTTTCACCATCTGAAACTTGTTTCAGTCATATCTCCCAAACGGTGAGTCCGTTTGGCTAATGTGACCACTCTACGGAATTATAAACCATCATCCGGAGCCAATGGAAGTGGTTTCAGATCAAAATTCCTTTCCATTAAAAAGTTATGGTCAAAACAAGATCAGCTAGGGGCAAAACGGTCATTTAAAAATCGGCAAAAATCATGAACATGGAAAATGACCACAATAGTCGTCTCCCAAAGTTACATGACCATATGACTTTGTATGTGAAAGAAATAAATATCCTCCGATCCTGCGATGCGTAGAATGCGGGTCGTTACAGATTTGGACAGATTTCAAATCTCTTGTATTCGTTGGAAATCTCTTTTCAATACGAGCCAAACGGTACTGATTTTACGAGAATCCAACGGTCGGATCTCCCGTTACATCAATTTGATGTTAATGTTCGAAATTCGCGAACAGTCGCTGCGTGGCACATTCTATTCAGGCCATTAAATATATATAATATACTTATTATATTTATTTCGTCGATTTCCATTTAAAACGTATTTATACAATATTTATAATTTCATTTTAAAATGATTCCAACTTCTTTTTCAATTTTAAATAAAAATTGAATATTCTATATTTTTATCATATTAATATGATAATATTTTCAAAACATTAGATTTTGAAATCACTCCTTTTCTATATTCATTATAAAATGAATAAAATCGATCGATAAACCGGTTCGGGTTAAAATGGTGTATCTATACTTAACTCGGCTTCACATTTCCATATTTTGGTGTCCATCCAAAATCGGATAACAAAATCACAATTTTATTCTTCATTGAATATTGTTTTAAAATATCCTTTATTTTAAAAGATTCTTCATTTTAAAATACTCTTTATTTTAAAATGTTCTTTATTTTAAAATGTTCTTTATTTTAAAATGTTCTTTAATTTAAAATGTCTTTTATTTTAAAATGCTTTATATTTCTAAATCGGAATGCGACTCAATCAATGAACATATAATTTAGTTATATGGATTTCATACATCGCATGTATGCAACAGTAATGATAAATAATCGTCAAACAGTCCATTCACATCTAGAGTGAAATTTACAACTGTGTGAGCATTAAAAATAAATAAATAATGCTCATCGCAAACTGTCAATCCATCGATTGACATACAACTAAATATTGGGACTGGTATATGTCAAATATCATCCCAATACTGTATAGGGTTTTCAAACAACAACAATTTATTTAAATAAATCATTAATTAATAATTTTAACCAGTTCTAATTTGGTTTGAATTATTTTTCTAATTATTAAATCAGACTTATCCATGTAAAAATCCTTTTAAACATCTTTAAATCCATATTTTAAATTGACTAAAAATATGGGTCGTTATAGTTGTATTATATAGTATCTAGTTTAACTAATCCTTTGGAGATGGAATTCCTTTAACATCTCTTAAGTTATTGCACTCACGAACACATTGAATAGGAGATGGGTCATTACAAAATACTTTCAGTAAGTTTGAAATCTAAAGATAAACTCAAACAGTGTCTAATAGTAATTCGTGATGCTATATCATTGTCATATATCAGCTTCAAACAATCTAACAGCATTTCACTATGCTATATTGTGATCCTAGATTTAATTCATATAATTAACTTATTTGATCAATTCAAATGGACAACGGATAACATGATAATTTAATCGAGCCAAACAACTAACAATTTTCAAAATTAAGCAGCTAATTAAATTCTTAATCTACTATATACTATACTGATAAACCGAAAAAATTAGTCTTACTCACCAATATTTCAGTTGTTGTCATCACATTCTAGTTCATTGAATTTTTAACAGGGTTGGAAATTAGCCGAGATTCTCGCTAACTCCAAATGCAACCAATCCAATTCCATAACGTAGATAATATCATTATGAATCCAACATGATAGACTATGTTGGATTTAGATCTCATATGGATGAGATGTACATATTATAAGTTATCAATTTTTAAATTAAAATTTTAATTCACTAATTAAAACATTATCACTAATTACCGTCATAATCGATTTAGTCCTTCCTATTCATAATCCTGATCCAATATTAAACAATGGTCAAACCTTTACACAACCCATTCTCCCCCTCCGGTTAAACAAAATTCAAATCGACTTCAGTCCTAAACTCCTTACTTCCCTTCCACATCTCCATCACTACCTCTTTTAGTTCGCCATCTAGCATTCAAATGCGACATGTGATTCTCATCTTCAGCCACAGGGTATCGATTGACACTTATTTGAACAGAAATCCACAAAATTTTGCAAGATGGGGCTCCCCCTAATGCGAAAACCAAGTTCGAACTCCATTTTGCATATCGACTACCACACACACTTCGATAAACCTAGCCTTAATCTCGACTTGCAAAACTCGATCTCTAAGAAATCCGACCGCACCCATCAAATAACATATCAAAATGATGCTCTCCATCCAAGAATCCCCAAGATCAAATATTTTAATTTTTAGTGGAATGAAATTTGAGTTATGTTTTTTTTTCTCTACTTTACTTCAAATTTTATTTCACTGGTTTCGATTTTGAAAGGAAATAAAATGTAACACCCCGAATTTTCTGTTAACTGTAACTTAACAAATTAAAGTATAATTAATTCTAAATGATGGAATTAAGGGAAACTGGTTATGCCATTGCATTCGTCTCGGAATTCTGCTTGAGATAGAGTCCGAGTTTGCATAAAACGGACGACGTATGAAGAAGACATGGACGAACGAATTTGGGCAGAAAAACCAAAAACGGGTCAGAATGCACTAACGCACTTGGGAAGTGCGCCAAAACAAAATTGCACTGGTGCACTTGGGAAGTGCTTTGCACTGGCGCACCTTCCAAGTGCGCCCAGGCCAGAAACCAGCTTGGTCAGGCCCTGGCTGGCCTGGTCGGGTTCTGGTCGATTTCTGAGGCTTGGCTGTGTCACTAGGGCTTACATGTCGCTTTCTGATTGGTTTCTCTTGAGATGGATGGTCTGGATTCATTCTAGCTTCGTCGACGGCTCTAATCAGTTTAAAATTCTATAAATACAACTCAAGTCTAAACCTAAATTCACACAAATAATATAGTACTAGAGCCGCCATGCTGCTGGAGAGAAACTAGGAGTGGCCGTCAGTTAGAAAGCTTAGAGACAAGCCAATACTAAAGTAAAACACGAATCAAAACAAGGTTAGTCTACCCAAAGGAAAGCATATCAAATTCAGAACTCAGAATCTAGAATTCATGTTCATCGTTCGTTGTAAGTATAGTGATTTTTCCGATGAGAATAAAACTAAAACTTGATTCGATGTAAATTGGAAGTGGAATTGTGCTATTATGTAACGACGATGTTAATTCATATCTATGTATTGAAATGATTGTGTTGTGAATGGAATTGGGATGTTTGTGGTATAATTAAGATTGATGTTGATCCTATTGTACTTTTAGAATGACAACAACATCACAAGCAAGTTGTATAGTTCATGTTTATGTGATTATATAGGTTGTTTGTGATTAGAACCTCATGTATATACTTTATGTTAGAACCTTTATGCCTAAATGGTTATGTTCATATACATGCTCCTATGTTTATACAAAAGTTGTAAGTTCCTAATTGGATCCATGTCAAGATCCACTTTAGTACATGTTTCATGTTGTAATTAGATATGTGATTGGATCTAGTTCACACCCTTGTCATAAAGTTATACATACTTATGAAAATGTCATATGCTAGTGATGTTCGATGTTATGCCTAGATCCTAAACATGTTTAGACTTATGTTGTCTAAATCATATGCTAATTTATGTGACACCTATTTGGTTAGATCCCTATTTCAATGCAAGTTCACATATATGTAAGTTGAATTAGGCAATGTTGCAAATTCACATGTATGTTGATTTAGTCTAAGTTGCACGTTCACCCCTATGACATTCATGTTGACTATTTTGCAAGTTCACACCTATGATGCTCATATTGACTTTGCCAAAAATGCCAAGTTTACACCTATGTCATGTTTATGTTTATGACCAATTTTGTGTGCGCTAAATTAGGCTAAGTTTTTAGCCTAATATTATATGTTAAAAAAAACCATGCGAACGAAAATTAGGCTAAGGTTGTTAGCCTAATATTTAAACGGGGTAACGTTGGGAATATTGGTAAAACTTGACATAAAAGTATATGAAATTGGCATGTTTGTCACATGCCAAAATTAGTGGCATTTAAACGGTATAATTTCTTATACCGAAAACGTTAAACTTGGAAAAGTGGGCCATGACATTTAATTTACATATATTAAGTAATAAAGACAAATATGTAAATTTACAAAATACGAATATGCTTAACACGAGGTTGGATTGAGTTGTGATATAAACCTGCCTGGACCCGCCCGGCTGTCCAGTAGTCACAACAATACCTATCCAATGTGGGTGGTTAAGCATTGAGCCCAATAAGGACCCGAGGTTAGACTGAGTTACGGTGTAAATCTGCTCGGAACCGACCGGCACATTCAGTAACCGTAACAATATCTGTCTAATGTGAGTGGTCGGTGCTTTAAAAAGCTAAGGTCAGACAAGTTAGAATGGTAGGGTTAAGTTAACTAAAACACTTAACCAATTCAACATGTTAATTAAACTGATGGGTGGGGTTAGGTAAATACAGACACTTAACCACTTAACATGTTTGACTAGAAAACCCTAGTGATGGTGACCCATTTCAGCAGTAACCCAATTAGGTATCATGGTACCCTGAAACTAGGCAGGGTGGGGCACGATTACTGGGCTGATTGTAAGCGGTCAAAGCGACGGCGCTAGGTGCAACAGTGTGGGTTCTAACAGAGTGCGGGCGTGCACACACTTCGGAGCAGACAAACAGGGCATTGGGGGCACCAGTAGTATAACCTATGCATTCTAGTATTGTGTTGGGCCGCCACTGGGACTTGATACACCCCATGGTGGGACCAGCATAGATATCTACAATCTTTGGGGGCCGTAAGACACATGTAATTATGCGAGTAGGAGCCGATCTTTAGAAAAAAGGGGATCACTTCACCCTCAGTATGGGGTGCCAGTTTAGAACTAATGCATGTAGGTGCAGAGATATAGTGTGGGGTGCGATAGTATATTCGTTTCCAAACTACTCTATCTTAGTTTATGATACTTTCGTGTTTCCAGTTTATACTTATCATGCCCTTATTCTTATTCTCATACTGAAGAGTCACTAGACTTACCAGGCTTTATGTCTGACCCTATTTTCTTTCATCTTCTTTTCTTCCGTCCCCCCCCCCCCCCCCCGAGGTCCACAGGGAGGAAACAACCCAGCTTAGTTAGACTCTTTGCAAGCTTCAAGATAGTAGATGTACGGTTTGGACTCTCTTGCTTTGGCTATGGCTGTTGGACACAATCATGGGGATTTATGTAGTTTCAATCATGTTTTATGCTTCTTTATTTATTAACTAAGACATAAATGATGTTGTAATGTTTTGGAAGTTGTTATGAGACAATTATGGAAATGTTTTGTATGAACATGTATTTTATGAAATAAAAGTCTGATGTTTTCCGCTGCTTATATATATGTGTTTATATCTGTCTTGTGTTTTATCTGTGACTTTTACTTACAAACCTCCACCAAAGTTAAGGCAGTCCCTTGTGAGTGACCTTAATGGAGGGTGGGGTGTTTCACTTGGTATCAGAGCATAGATTTACCAGAATAGATAAAAGTTTTTGAAAATATTTTCAAAAAGAAGCAATGTTTTCAAGAAAAAGAGAAATTTTTTTTAAAAGGCATAAATCCCCAGAGCCATATGCACTATCCCTCTATCCCTTTATCTTGAATACTTTCCCTTTTGTTCCAGCATGACTGGAGATCTTAACCTTCCAGAAGGAGTACCGATCCCTGGCTGGTTCCGAAGGTACCTAGAGGCTAGGGCCAACGGTGCGGGCCCAGCAGACATTCCTCCTCCTACAGTGGTAGCGGTTCCTCCTCCCCTTCCTCCTCCTCCTCCTCATGGGAACACTTTCGATAAGACGTGTAGAGACTTCAAGGCTATGGGAGGAAAGGACTTTTATGGAACTGACTCATTTGTGGTAGCAAGGAACTGGCTAAAGGAGACTGAAAATTTATTCGTTATCTTCAAAGTTGATGACAGGCAAAAGATACAGCTAGCAGTGTGGTTGCTCAAAGATGAAGCTTCCTATTGGTGGGAAGTTACGCATGCGGAGAGGCCAGTGGAAACATGGGAAGATTTCAGGATGAGGTTTGAGATGAAATTCCTCTCCCAAGCTGAAAGAAGCCTGCAGATGGAGAAGTTCCTAACTCTTAAGCAAGGGTGTATGACGATCAGGGAGTACGTCAATCAGTTTAATTAGATGGCCAGATTTGGGCTGGATTTAGTAAACACCCAACACAAGAAGGCCCTTCGCTTCGTCAAAGGCCTGAATGAACCTCTACACAGCCTTGCTATGACCCATATACCCATGGGGGCGACCTATGAAAGCTTGGTGGACATGGCGCTGCTACACGAGGAAGATAAAGGCAAGAAAGAGGCAAAGACGGAAGTGCCTCAAGAAAAGAAGGAGGGTTTACAGGCTAAGAAAACAGACTTCAAGAAAGGCGGGAAGAATAACAAATCCCATGAAAAGAGAAAGTGCAATTTCTATGGCATTGTGGGACATATAGCAAAAGACTGCAGAAAGAAGAAGGCAAAGATGAATGGTGGTTGCTTCAATTGTGGCGAGACTGGACACTTGGCTAAGGACTGCCCAAAGAAGCGGGGCAGGGACAGAGGACTGGATCCACTTCAGGCGGACAAGTTCACGCGCTAGTGGCACCTCCACAGGAACGAGGTAGAAATATTTATGTAGAAAGCTTAGTTTATCTGTATGATCATCCAATTTGCACTCTCTTTGATTCTGGTGCATCACACTCCTTTATTTCATCTGCTTTAGTAGAATCTCTGCACCTAGACACTAGTATGGTAGAAGATCCCTTGGTTGTTTCAAATCCAATTGGGGGCTCGGCTTATTTGTCGATGGTTTGCTTGGATTTGAAAATCTCTATTCTAAGTGTTGAATTTAGATGTAGTGCCTTTGTTTTGGGTTTCTCAGGATATGGACTGATCTTAGGCATGGACTGGTTATCCAGTAATGGTGTCATTCTTGATTGTGAGAAAAGAGTGGTTAGGCTCTTGACTCGGCTCGGTAACACTCTAGAAATTTCTTGTAATCCCTTGAATGCTGTTATGCTTAGTTATCTAGAGTCGATTGACGCCTCTGCTGAGAATTTGCAGTCGGTTAGGGTGGTCCGGGAATATCCAGATGTCTTTGAAGAGGTGAAAGGCTTACCTCCGAAGCGGGAAATAGACTTCCGCATATATCTTGTTGATAATGCAAAGCCCGTAGCTCTTCCTGTTAGACACATGGCTCCAAAGGAGAGAAAGGAGCTCAGTAAGCAAGTTAAGGAGCTTCTCGAGAAGGAGTTTATAAGGCGGAGTATCTTGGAATGGGGTGCTCCAGTGGTGTTCGCCACCAAAGCAGATGGTTCACTACGTCTTTGTGTGGACTATAGGGAGCTAAACAAGCTGACTAAAAAGAATAGACACCCGCTTCCCCGAATAGACGATTTGTTTGATCAGCTGGTAGGTGCGTCGGTCTTCTCCCAACTTGATCTGGCTACTGGGTTCCATCAGCTAAGGGTAGCTGAAGATATCATTGATAAAACGGCGTTCAGAACCCCAGACGGTTTCTTCAAGTGGCTTTTCATGCCTTTCGGCTTGACAAACGCACCTGCTTATTTCGTAGACCTAATGAGCAGGGTGTTCAGAGAATTCCTCAATAAATTCGTGGTGGTCTTCGTAGACGATATTTTGATCTTCTTGAAGAATGAGGAAGAACATGCTCAGCATCTTAAAGAGATTATGGAAACTCTTCGAGTTCATCAGCTAAAAGCCAAATTCTCCAAGTGCCACTTTTGGAGAGAAGAAGTAATTTTTCTTGGGCATATAGTGTCCAAAGAGGGGTTAGCTGTGGACCCCGCGAAAGTGGTGGCAGTGCAAGATTGGAAGACACCAAGAAATGCAACCGAAGTCCGAAGCTTTCTTGGGCTAGCCGGTTTTTACCGAAAGTTCATTAGGGATTTCGCGAAAATCTCAGCTCCACTCACAAGGCTAACAAAGAAGAATCTGGCGTTCACTTGGGATTTGGATTGCAAGTTTGCTTTCCAACGATTAAAAAGGGCTCTCACAACAGCCCCAGTTCTGACTTTGCCGGATGGAAGCAAAATGTTCACAGTATATACGGATGCTTGTGGTACGGGGCTAGGCGCTGTTCTGATGCAAGAAGGGAGAGTAGTAGCTTATGGTGGAAGACAATTGAAAGTGCATAAAAAGAACTACCCAACCCACGATCTTGAGTTGGCCGCCATCGTCTTTGCGCTTAAGTCTTGGCGCCATTATCTCCTAGGTGAGAAGTTCGAATTATATACTGACCATAAATCGTTGAAGTATCTTTTCTCGCAGAAAGATCTTAACTTGAGGCAGCAAAGGTGGATGGAGTTCCTTACCTCGTATGACTTTAAAATTTCCTATACTCCTGGCAAAGGGAACGTAGTAGCAGACGCGTTGAGCAGAAAGAAACTGACCCTAAGCCCTCTCTTTGTAGAAAGGCAAAGCTTGGAGTATATAGTCAGTTTTGACTTTAAGCCCTCCTCGGATTTTATACCTGGTTTATTAGCATCCCTAGAAGTACGGCCCACTCTTTTAGACTCGATAGGGGCCGCACAACGAGAAGACCCTCAGCTTGTGGATGTGATTGATAAACTAATTAGGGGTGAAACTTCCATTCACCTCAATAGATATTCCATCGATGATAAGGGTTGGCTAAGGCGAGATGGAAGACTATGCGTCCCACAAGCTAGGGATTTAGTGAAGAAGGTTCTCGAGGAGGCACATCATTTCAAGATGACAATACACCCAGGTGGAGACAAGATGTACAAGGACGTAAAGAGAGTTTTCTATTGGAGCGGCATGAAGAAGGACGTGGCAGATTTCGTTTCTAAGTGCGTGACATGCCAACAGGTCAAGGCGGAACAAAAGAAACCTGGAGGACTGCTTCATCCTCTAGAAATCCCGTAATGGAAGTGGGATAGCATTTCGATGGACTTCATTGACGGGTTGCCTAGGTCAAGAAGAGGCAATACTAGCATTCGGATGATAGTGGACAGGCTTACTAAAAGTGCCCACTTTATACCTATCAAGAGTAGAAGGACTGCCTCGTCTCTAGCTTCTCTTTATCTCAAGGAAATAGTTCGACTCCATGGAATACCCTCCAGCATAGTGAGTGACAGAGACCCCATCTTCACGAGCGAATTTTGGCGAAGTCTGCAAGAAGCTGTCGGCACACAGTTATGCTTGAGCATGGCCTATGATGGTCAGACAGAAAGGGTGAATAGAGTACTAGAAGATCTTCTAAGACTATGCATTCTTGACTTCGGAGGGACTTGGGAGGATCACCTTCCTTTAGTGGAATTCGCCTATAACAACAGTTACCAAGCCACCATCAGTATGGCGCCCTTCGAAGCTTTGTATGGAAGACCTTGTCGATCACCAACTTGTTGGTGGGAGTCTACTGACAAGATTATACTTGGGCCAGACATGATTAGAGAGACTTCAGAAAAAGTGGACTTGATACGAAGGAGAATAAAGACTGCCCAAGACAGACAGAAATCCTACGCTGACAAAAGAAGGACCGACCTTGAGTTTGAGGTTGGGGACAGGGTTTTCCTTAAGGTATCCCCTCTAAGGAACGTCGTTCGCTTTAGATCCGCAGGAAAGCTAGCACCAAGATTTGTAGGACCGTTCCCTATCATCGAGAAGATTGGGAAAATGGCTTATAGAGTAGAGCTGCCTGAAAGATTGGCTGGAATTCACAACGTCTTTCACGTTTCTCATCTCCGAAAATGTCTATATGAATCTGCGGAAGTGGTGGAGCCAAGCATTCCAGAAGAAGCCGAAGTGGAACACGAAGCAACTGTGAGGAGAGTTCCAACTCGAATCGTAGGAACTGAAGTGAAAAAGCTACGCAACCGCGAAGTCAAGCTCGTTAAAGTTCAGCGGAGCGACGCCGAGGAAGACGCGACTTGGGAAACTGATGACAGAATATGCGCAGCCTACCCTTTTCTTTTTGAGAGTACATCCTTGACCTCTCTTTCTCCTTAAGTTGTGCTTGTATCTATCTTTTTAGGTATATCTCTTCGATATTATCCTTTATCCTTAGGTAGAAACCCCTTTGGATGCAAACATGTATTTGAAACATGTTATGGTTGATGGCTGCAAGTGCTTGCAAGTGGTTGCTAGTGGTTGCTCGGGGATGCATATACACACACAACCTAGGTTTTAGATTGGCTCAGTCACTTCATACTGCATATGCATATATGTATTCATATTTGTATGTGGTTGAAACTTGGTATCTTGTCATATGGATGTCGCATTTGTATTGATGGTTGCACACTCATGTAGAATTATGAGTAAGGACAAATTTGCATACATAATGGATTCATGACACTTACATGATTTGCATTAAGGAGGTCAACTGGATCAGTAGACCGCCTGATTTTGCATTAGTTAAGGACGTATACACACACTGTGCATATAATCATAAAGCACTAGAAGTCTTTTAAGGACAATTGACTTCTGTGTTTGTTGGTTGAGTAGATGGACGATTGGATGTTAGGACTTATGTTCTCCTAGACTTGAAGATTTCAGGGACGAAATCCTTTAAGGAGGGGAGAATGTAACACCCCGAATTTTCTGTTAACTGTAACTTAACAAATTAAAGTATAATTAATTCTAAATGATGGAATTAAGGGAAATGGGTTACGCCATTGCGTTCATATCGGAATTCTTCTTGAGATAGAGTCCGAGTTTGCGTAAAACGGATACCGTATGAAGAAGATATGGACGAACGAAGTTGGGCAGAAAAACCAGAAACGGGTCAGAATGCACTGGCGCACTTGGGAAGTGCGCCAGAACAATATTGCACTGCCGCACTTAGGAAGTGCGCCAGTACAAATTTGCATTGGCGCACCTGCCAAGTGCGCCCAAGCCAGAAACCTGTTTGGTCAAGCCCTGGCTGGCCTGGTCGGGTTCTAGTCGATTTCTGAGGCTTGGCTGTGTCACTAGGGCTTACATGTCGCTTTCTGATTGGTTTCTCTTGAGACGGATGGTCTAGATTCATTCTAGCTTCATCGAAGGCTTTAATCAGTTTAAAATTCTATAAATACAACTCAAGTCTAAACCTAAATTCACACAAATAATATAGTATTAGACCCGCCATGCTGCTGAAGAGAAACTAGGAGTGGCCGTCAGTTAGAAAGCTTAGAGACAAGCCAATACTAAAGTAAAACACGAATCGAAACAACGTTAGTCTACCCAAAGGAAAGCATATCAAATTCAGAACTCAGAATCAAGAATTCAAGTTCGTCATTCGTTGTAAGTATAGTGATTTTTCCGATGAGAATAAAACTAAGACTTGATTCGATGTAAATTGGAAGTGGAATTGTGCTATTATGTAACGACGATGTTAATTCATATCTATGTATTGAAATGATTGTGTTGTGAATGGAATTGGGATGTTTGAGGTATAATTAAGATTGATGTTGATCCTATTGTACTTTTAGAATGACAACAACATCACAAGCAAGTTGTATAGTTCATGTTTATTTGATTATATAGGTTGTTTGTGATTAGAACCTCATGTATGTACTTTATGCTAGAACCTTTATGCCTAAATGGTTATGTTCATATACATGCTCCTATGTTTATACAAAAGTTGTAAGTTCCTAATTGGATCCATGTCAAGATCCACTTTAGTACATGTTTCATGTTGTAATTAGATATGTGATTGGATCTAGTTCACATCATTGTCATAAAGTTATACATACTTATGAAAATGTCATATGCTAGTGATGTTCGATGTTATGCCTAGATCCTAAACATGTTTAGATTTATGTTGTCTAAATCATATGTTAATTTATGTGACACCTATTTGGTTAGATCCTTATTTCAATGCAAGTTCACATATATGTAAGTTGAATTAGGCTATGTTGCAAATTCACATGCATATTGATTTAGTCTAAGTCGCAAGTTCACCTCTATGACATTCATGTTGACTATTTTGCAAGTTCACACCTATGATGCTCATATTGACTTTGCCAAAAATGCCAAGTTTACACCTGTGTCATGTTTATGTTTATGAATTCTCTTGTACCAATTTTGTGTACGCTAAATTAGACTAAGTTTTTAACCTAATATTATATGTTAAAAAAAACCATGCGAACGAAAATTAGGCTAAGGTTGTTAGCCTAATATTTAAAGGGGGTAACGTTGGGAATATTGGTAAAACTTGACATAAAAGTATATGAAATTGGCATGTTTGTCACATGCCAAAATTAGTGGCATTTAAACGGTATAATTTCTTATACCGAAAACGTTAAACTTGGAAAAGTGGGCCATGACATTTAATTTACATATATTAAGTAATAAAGACAAATATGTAAATTTAGAAAATACGAATATGTTTAACACGAGATTGGATTGAGTTGTGATGTAAATCTGCCCGGACCCGCCCGGCTGTCCAGTAGTCACAACAATACCTATCCAATGTGGGTGGTTAAGCATTGAGCCCAATAAGGACCCGAGGTTAGACTGAGTTACGGTATAAATCTGCCCGGAACCGACCTGCACATCCAGTAACCGTAACAATATCTGTCTAATGTGAGTGGCCGGGGCTTTAAAAAGCTAAGGATAGACAAGTCAGGATGGTAGGGTTAAGTTAACTAAAACATTTAACCAATTCAACATGTTAATTAAACTGATGGGTGAGGTTAGGTAAATACAGACACTTAACCACTTAACATGTTTGACTAGAAAACCCTAGTGATGGGGACTCATTTCAGCAATAACCCAATTAGGTATCATGGTACCCTGAAACTAGGCAGGGTGGGGCACGATTACTGGGTTGATTGTAAGCGGTCAAAGCGACGGCGGTGGATGCAACAGTGAGGGTTCTAACGGAGTGCGGGCATGAACACACTTCGGAGCAGACAAACAGGGCACTGGGGGCACCAGTAGTATAGCCTATGCATTCTAGTATTGTGTCGGGCCGCCACCATGGGACTTGATACACCCCATGGTGGGACCAACATAGGTATCTACAATCTTTGGGGGCCGTAAGACACATGTAATTATGCGAGTAGGAGCCGATCTTTAGAAAAAAGGGGATCACTTCACCCTCAGCATGGGGTGCCAGTTTAGAACTAATGCATGTAGGTGAAGAGATATAGTGCGGGGTGCGATAGTACATTTGTTTCCAAACTACTCTATCTTAGTTTATCATACTTTCATGTTTCCAGTTTATACCTATCATGCCCTTATTCTTATTCTCATACTGAAGAGTCACTAGACTTACCAGCCTTTATGTCTGACCCTATTTTCTTTCGTCTTGTTTTCTTCCGTCCCCCCCCCCCCCCCCCCCGCCAGGTCCACAGGGAGGAAACAACCCAGCTTAGTCAGACTCTTTGCAAGCTTCAAGATAGTAGATGTACGGTTTGGACTCTCTTGCTTTGGCTATGGCTGTTGGACACAATCATGGGGATTTATGCAATTTCAATCATGTTTTATGCTTCTTTATTTATTAACCAAGACAGAAATGATGTTGTAATGTTTTGGAAGTTGTTATGAGACAATTATGGAAATGTTTTGTATGAACAAATATTTTATGAAATAAAAGTCTGATGTTTTCCGCTGCTTATATATATGTGTTTATATCTGTGACTTTTACTTACAAACCTCCACCAAAGTTAAGGCAGTCCCTTGTGAGTGACCTTAATGGAGGGTGGGGTGTTTCATAAAACATGTACGAGAGGGAAAATGATACAAGGGTAGGCAATATATATTGGCTTGAAGTTACATTTAATTTGGAATTTTCAATGCGTCATCGCATAACTTATTGGTTACGTACGGACTTTAAACAATAAAATAAAAATTTAGACACGTCCATAATTTGGATAAGGTCTCAAGACAATACTAAAATACGCTAGTTATTTAATTTTGAAAAAAAAAACTTTTTGTTAAAAAAATTATCAGATTTAAATTCAATATTGTCTAGATAAAAAATTACAGAAAAATGAGATAAAATTAACATAAAATACTTTAATAAACTTGAGTTGTAATATTAATGATGATTTTTTGGATTATTCATTCGAACCGTTTATCACTACAACTGAGTTTCCAAAGTGAATTCATCGTTCTTTGGTCAATTTAAAAGAAACTAAATCAAACTATTAAATTTGATATTCATTTCAAAATTCAAATTATTTAACTCCATATTCAAAGTTAAGTTCAAAACACCCAACATTTTAAATATTCAAAATATTAGGATTCCAGATATTAACTTGAAAATAGTCTCTGTTCTCGAATTAAAGTTATTAAATCTTTTTAACTAATATTTTAATAATTAAAATAAAAATATATTTAACCACCAAAAATCTTGGTTGTTATATGTATGAAAGAGCATTACCTGGGATAAACGATTCTAAGGATGTAATTTGTATTTTTAGAGTTTAAAGATATATGTGCTTAATTTTTTTAAAGAAAGAAATTTTTTTTGAATGGTGAATTAAAAGAACAGATTTATATGGACCAACCAAAAGGCTTTTTATACTCGGTCAATAGCATAAAGTTTGTAAATTAGATAAATCTCATGTAAGTTTAAATAGAAACCTAAACAATGACATGAAAAGTTTGATAATAAATTATTTCACAAGACTTTAAAGTAAATGAAAGTGTCAAGTGAATTTATTATAAATCTAAGAACAATACCTGCATTATCATATATGGATGATTTGCTTATATTTGGTTCAAATATTCATGTCGTGAACTATGATAATACCTTACCAAGTGGCAACTCTGGTATAAAAAAATTGACGAAGCCACTACAATCCTATGATTAAGATTACTAAATCTAAAAATGGAGTTTCTGTTGTATATAATAATATGATTTTTGCTTGATGATAACAAACATATATATTATAATATAAATTTGCTTGTATCTGTACTATTGTATACTACATCAATCTATGTCTAGACTGCTTAATATATTCACAGCGATTCACTGTAAATACAACAAAGTAGACTATATAACCCATGTCTGCAGATCAGTCTCAACACAGCTATTGTGGTCTACTGATCAAGACCAGCCTCAACTCACATTTGTGGTCTGCTTATCTTGACCAGCCACGACTCACCGTATGGTGGTCTGCTGATGTAAATAAAAAAAAAATAATTACACATGCACAGTACATGTATATACACATACATGTGTATGTATATACACATATATATTTTATAATGTGTAGGGGAAATATGGTCAAACATCAGTGAGTGCACAGTTCAAGTCAAATTGAGTCTGGCTAAATGGAGTAATGCACAAAGTACCACAAGCAAAAGTGTGCAGCATGCACAATGGTTCAATTCACACATATATACATGCATGAATGTATGTATATACATAAAAGAAACACAATGTACACAGAGGGCAGAGAAATGGCAAATGCAAAAGTCATGGCTCAACAATGAAGATGTACACATGTATATAACATGACAGGTCAGCATGGACCATATGTACATAGCCTTTCAAGCAAGCAATTGATGACAGCAGTCACAACATGTACTACAAGCAGAGCATCTAACTAGGGCAAAGCAGCATATACAAATGCAAAATGTGCAACATGCCATCAACTCATATGCACATAATCAGATCTGCCAAGGGGTAGCTCACACATGAATGGTGCACCAGCAAATGTACAAAAATGAAATGCATTTCAAAGGCTGTGAACAAATAAGTTAGTTATACGACTACAGGTGCTGGACGTAGCACAAGTATGGACAGCAGCAACATGGTTAGCAAGGCATGAAGTGGCAAACACAGCAAAGCAGCATGTGCATGATAATCAATAGCAAACTTCATGGTTCAAAGTTCAAATGCAAGGATTGGCATGTGCACTGCAAGATTGCCAGCCAGTATGACAATGGGTCGTAAAACAAGTCACATGCAACATTCAGGAGACAACAAGCATATGAATTAGAATGTGAAGAAGTTATGTGCAACAGCATAGTACATAAACAAGAAGGGCAAAGTAATACATGCAGTTTCAGTTTCAGGTAAATACAACAACAGGTGACATGATAACAAGCATATGTGTGTGTGCAAAAATTTATACACACACGCATACATAGTATACTCAAGCACACAAACAAGACAAGTCAAGCCAAGATCAAGCCATTGCTCAACACACAACTCCTGGTTTAAGCAATTCTGCATGAACACAAATACAAGGCAGGTGTACCCATATATGCACAAAGCAACATCAAAGTGGACAAAATAGTGCATGTCAGGTTCAGATTCGAGAAAAAACAAGCAATATGAAACAAGGAACCACACCAGTTCTTAAAGTATGAACCAGTTGATGAAATGGAAAGTCAGGAATATTAATTCGAACCAAAGCAACATAAATATGGTAAACAAGGGGACAAACACAAATTTAGAATGGTTCAAATATGGAATGAATAAAATTCCTCAATCTTAGCAAATACAATATTCGACAAGAATTATTTTGAACAAAACATATTAATCTTGCATGTATCAACAATTGCCACCAATCAATGCAATTTGTTCTCTTTTTTTCTTTTTTCTTTTTTTCTTTTTTTCTTTTTTTTGCGAGTTAATTCTCCAAACACACAGTGTGCCTAAAAATCGACCAGATACACCAAAGAGATTCATGCAAATGTTTATCAACATAATCAAAGGATCAAAGTTTGGCAAGTGTGAATTCACGGCATCTAATATTTTCAGAAAATCACAAATATGGGTTTAGTGCAAAGAAAAATTATTCAAAATGTTTCCTGGAATCGTATACACACACAAGGCAAGTCTTGAATGAAATCAAAGATTAACCGATTCGAAAACCCTATAAATTTCACATAACTCATCATCGGCATTCATCGAAACCAAGCAACAAATTCGAGAGCAAAATCAAATCAAATCAGAATACTCGCAACATTTTTCGAAGTTCCAATCTAAAGCCCAAGCAAACCGTATCGACAGAGAAGAGCAAGTATTCGAGGCATCACTGCATAATTTCCAAAGAACAAGTTGAAGTCGCGATTCGATTTGGGGAGCAAAACCCTAAACTTAGTATTCACTCACCATTGAATAAGAAAAGGGGAAGCCGATATTTTAAAGTGACAAAAGGGACCGGCTTGTTTATTTTCCAAAGGGGGTTTTGGCTTTATTTAATTTTAAATTGTTTTGTTTTCTGTATTTCGTTTATAAACAATCTACAGTTTTCTAGCTTTCTTTAAACTAGGGTTTACGAGTTACGGGTTTGTAATTCGGAGAAAATCTGATCTTGAAGATAAAGATCAGTACAAGCTTTTGAGCGTAGGATCAGAACAGCTGTGAACGGGTGTCGCGAGTTTACAGGGAATTTGTAAGCATATAGATTATTTTAGTTCTAGTAGTAACCGTGGGGATTGCAGCAGTAGGCAGGGTTTGCCGAAGTTGGGTAAAATCTGTGTCATTTAGTTTCTGCATTTATTTACTCTGTTGTTATATGTGTTGTGATAATGTTAATATCTCATAAAACTACAATAAACCCTATTCACCTCCCCCCCCCCCTCTTTAGGGTTAACCTAAATCCTACAGTTTCTTTAGATCAATCTCACTTTATTTAAAAAATGTTAAAGAAATATACAACTTTAAATGTAAACATACTGGTACGCCGTATGATCCAAATGTAAAACTATTTAAGAACATTGTTGAAGGTGTAAGACAATCTACATAAGCAAGCATCATTTACAGCCTTTGATAATTCACTTATTGTACTAGATTCAAATAGCCTATGTTGCGAAAATAATGTGCAGTTTTACTGGTAGACCTAGTATAAAGCATTGACATACTAATAAAACGGTCATGAGATACCTTAAAAAATCCTGAACCATGGATTACAATATCAAAAGTTTTTCGTTATCCTCAAGGATATAGCAATGCAGATTGAAATATTATCTTTAGTGACAAAAGGCATTGTTTCTTGAAAATCTAAGAAACATACTTTTTTGATTCAATCCACTATAGAGTCTGAAATGATAGCATTAGCTACTACTAGTGAAAACCAGATCAATTGAGAAATATGCTAGCTGAGATCCCTTCAAGGGAAAAACCTATACCAGCAGTAAATATCCATTACAATAATCTCACGGCTATCGAATGAGTCTCATTATTACAACGATAACGTAATGGATAACAAACCCATTGTAAGCACAACATTGTACGCAATTATGAGAATATGGCAGATCCTTTAACAAAATGATTAGCCAAAAAGAATATCCTTTTTTTCATCTGAAAAAATGAGATTATTGACCATAGAATGATAAATCATTTATAATATAGTCATTCATAGTAGAAACCGAATCTAATGACTTGAGTTTCTAAGTTCAATGGATAATAACAAGTTATGAAGTGACATTGGTTGAACATGCTAATTTCCTTTGATAGAAAATGTATTTCTAAAGCAATAATATAATGAGTTTAACTCATAATAAAATCTATACTCGTGCATTGTAATACATAGCTGCATGAGTACTCTTGATAGGTTCACTAATATATGGAACAAGTGATCGTTTCCGATGGAATTTTAAAGCAGAATTCCTGAAATGCTTATTAAATCAATATAGACGTGCATAAACTTTAAAGCACGAACTACAGACTGCACTCTACATAATCATGTGTAGTTTGACGTCAAAGATAGAATTTAAGACTAGGGGTCACTCCAGTATAATCTGGATCATAACCACAATACAAAGGTTCAAAACAACATATATCTTTGTTTAAGCGCAATCATATAATTATCAAAATTTGCTCAAAAAATATTTTTTTTGAAATTTGATTGCAGGATTAGTGGAAAATTTTGTTTTATAACGAATTGTTGAGAAAAGTATAAGAGCATCCATCTTGGCAGATAGTCACACACTGTGGAAAATTATAGAGAGATCCTACATAAATATATATGATTCCCAAAAGACTTAGTACACCTCTTGGACAATCAGTGCTCTTGTGTTGATGAAATAAATCATGTTAACCGCCACACACCACACACGTGCACGCCGATCAACTCGACTCGGACCAAACTGACTAACATGGTGTATAACTTTATTTTTTGACAGTGTGTGATTATCTCATATTTATCTTGACTCGGACCAAACTCGACTCGAACCCACTATAATTCCTCCCTTTACACTAAAATTTAATCTTATAGACAATTTTAACCATTTGTCCTTATGAATAATTTTTGGTTCATTTTGTCCTTCATGGTATTTTTCTGATTTTAAACCAGTTTTGACCTAAGAAATTCTAATTTGATATTTTCTCGTTACTCAGTCTCTGTTATTATCTCATATTTATCTTTAAATAAACCGAGTCATTTGTCACACAGAAAACAGATTTTTTTTTTCAACCAAGTTCTCTTTTCTAATGTGTGATACTAAAGGCATCCCAATATGTTCTTTCTAATACCGCAATTAAAAAAATAAAACTCATTAAATTTTGTATGCTTCCTTATACCAGATTATCTTTGCATTATAATCTCACACTCAATCATTATTTGTCGAACTAATCACGTACTAAGCTAACCCAAAAACCCTAATCTCTCGTAATTGTGTTCTTCTTCGCATCTCTCGTGGGAAAATTCAAATTCGTACAATAATCCCTCAATTGTTTGTTGATCTAAAAACTCTAATCTTTTACTTTCTCTTCTAGTTTGCTTAATTCAAACCTTATTCACAGCTATTGTATATTCCTCAACATTGCGGCGTCGAATTCATTGATCGGTTATAGATTTAGGGTTTAGCTCGTTAATCGGTTTTAGAATGAGGAAGAACGAATATCGAACGAAATAGAAATAGGGTAAAACAGTATGGTTCCCCTATTTTTTAAGTGTGGTATTAAAAAGAATGTAATACTAATTCTTACGGTATTTTTTAGTCGTGGTATTAGGAAGAACATATTAGAGTGCCATTCGCACCACGCTTTTTAATTATGTTTTCATTAAGATCCGAGCAACGTTTTTTGTTTGCTGGTGATATTGCCTTAGCGGTATATATGCAAGAAACTGCTGACATTATCAGGATATTTCATCCTGAACGTGGCACTGCATCATTGACGCCTTGCGAGGTTACACCATAATGGCAAAATGTTTTCAAAAGAGCGAACTAGAAAGCGACTGGACCACAAAGATAACCTCAAATTCCGATCGAGTAAATTAATTCGAGGGACAAGCCCGTTTTATGTCATAATTATAACGGACCTATCATTGTGCCTTCTGCGTTCTTAGCGAACGAAAACGGAGTATTTGAGTAGAGCATTTGAACGGAGTACCGTAGCGAATGGGGAATGTGTTTTTAGCTACGAACGGGGTGCATGAACGTGGTATTTGAACGGGATATTTATAAATAATAATGAGATTTTTAACTTAATTATTTTGAATTAATTAAATACTAATTAATTATTATTAATTTTAAGCATTTTCATTTTACCGATTTGCAGCATGACAAACCTATATGAATTCGAAATTTTTGCAGCGTGGCAAATATACTCGGTTAGGCAAGACAAACTTGTTTGGATTGGAAAATACTTGAAACGTGGCAGTCTAGGAGGTCAACAGCATGGTAAATATGTGGGTCGGTTTATAACATGAGAATTATTACTACGGTTCAGCAGGATTTAAATTATTCAGACGATTAGCGTCCGACGCCAACAGCTCAATTTTCAGCTATAGCCAAACGTTCCATTTGAACGAGGGATTAATTGCTTGCGTCCGACGCGAGCACTTTCCCCAGCATGCCATTTTTTAGCTGCGAACCGACCTTTAAAGATATAGCGAACTGGTAGGCTAACTTCACAACATCACTTTCCTACCTGTCAAATTTTAGATTTCAATATGAACACAGCGTACTGGTCCCATGATAGTAAGAAAAACAGAACAGAACCTGATAATATCAAAAATGAACCCACCATCTTTGACTGGTAAATTTACATATTCCACCACCGATGATATCCAAACGTTTTCTCCATTTCCAATATTTGAGATTTTCTTGGAAAAAAAACAAGGTTACACACCACTGCATCAGCTAAACCAGTAAAAGCTCTCTGATGCTTGAGGCTGAACTTCTAAGAATTTACCAGACACCAAACAAAAAAGGGTATACATAGCAATTCAATGATAGTGATTCACTGATTGCCAGGCATCATTTGTGCGCACTCAGCCTGGAAACGCAATTTAAATAGAGGCAAAAACTTTGTTGAGTATAAGACCGGCTGCTGGTTATAAGGTAAAACAAACATCTTTAAAAACACAGACCTGAGGTTTCGGTCACACGCTTAACTCCTAATAACTTAGCAGTAAACTCCCATGCAACGACTGCTGCTGCATTTGCAGGAAATGCTCTGACTAATGTTGGTCCAAGGCCAGCATAGCAGCCCCTCATCCCTACCCTTGTATAGATCTAAACATTACAAGAAGCAATTGATTACTCATTCTTGCTATGTGCAAAATAGTTAAATTCACAAGGCTTAAATTTCTTCACGCACGCATACGCACATTCAGTTCCACTGTGTTTTCATATTTTTATCTATATCAATACATTAATAAATATTACAAGCAAATTATACTGAGAATTTATGTAGAAATCAGTAAGGAAATATTTTGATTATAAACTGAATAACTTACTTTTGTGGTTTTACCTTTCGTTGTGTGTCATGTGTATTTAAATATAAGTAGAAATTAGAAAAGCATCCTTAAAATGAAAGATATTATAAAGCGGATTCCTCCCCAAGTTTTCATTCAAAGTGAGTCCATATTTTACTATAGCAACATTGCTTTGTGATTTCTTGCGATACTATATATAAAAAAGTCGAAAAATTGTAAATATTAGAGTAATGTTTCCAAGCAAATTTTTTTGCAGAAACATCCACTTTTTGTGAATAAATAAGGACATTTTTGCAATTATTCAGTGCATTGCAGATACTGAAAAGGGGAAAAACAAGTGCAACAATATTTGTACTTATTATGAATAATTGCAGACACATCAGCAACTATTTTACAGTGTACTGCAGACACGTATTAGCATATGAAAAAATTGCAGCTATGTCTGCAAATTTTACAAATAGTTGCTTCTTTTTCTGCAATTTTACTAGAAATGAAATATTTTCATTTGTATGCAATTTTCATCATTTTCTGCAATATTTTGATATTAATTGATACGATATATGCAATTTCTCAAAAAACTGCTGGATTTCGCTGAAATGTGAATATTTTTTGTTTTTGAAGCATTTTTTTGCTTTTCTTGCATGAATATGAAGATTATGTATTGAATTAAAGTTTTGAAGTTTGATAATTTTTAACTTTGAATTCTGATTTTTTTTTTTTTTTTTTTTTTTTGGGTGATGATTTATGAAAAACAGAGACATAATTTATAAAGTTGTAAGACATGTTTTTTTATATTTTGAAACTTAAACTGAACCTTAGTCAGACTGCCCCTAAATATAATTTGTGGTATGTTCTCTTTATTTTCTTACTTTTATCTTTCCAAGAAGCCATTCTTTTTTGTAGGCATTACCAGAGCGGATTTGATCATATTATTTAATTATTTGAGCATACATTTTTGAATAAAGTAGAATTTGAATAGACTTGAAAAAGATTTAACTTTGCACTTAATTTAGATATTTAGATGATAAGATGGTTAATGCTTATATTCAAGGCAATTAATGTGTTTGATTTAAACTATCTTGAACATTGAACCAGTACACAAACATTTGTCATAAATATAAAATTATAGCTTAACCACCGTTTACTCTTCGACTTGAAAACACATTTATCACGTCATCTATGTGACTTCATTTCCACTACAATGTCTCTCACACAACTTGTTTCGAGAATTTTTTAGGTTACTGCTTTCAGTGATGACTTATTTAACTATACAACAGTTGAAGAATGAAAACAATAAAATATACGTTAGAGCTGTAGATTATGAAAACAGAGAAGGGCAAGTGCCCCCAAATTAATATGCAAAAAGTCGCAGAAGGAAATATGTTAAAAAAGGTTTCTACAGTCTAATGGTTAAAAACATAGGCATTGAAAGGTCTTACCGAGTATAATGTCCTAAAGGGATTGCGATCGGCATTTGGATCTGGTGCAGTTTGTATTACAGTTTTTGCAACATCAAATGGCAAAACAACTGTCCAAAACTGCCATAAAAGAACCGTTAGCAAAATCAACTTTACATAAATATACAAGGAAAATTATCATGCACAAAATCGCAAAGCTTACAGCCATTCCAGCAATGCCTCCACTTATAATGCCAAGTCCTACATCAGAAAATATCTTAGAGAAGCGCTTTTCATCTACAGATAAATTAGACTTCAGATATAAACTCATATAGTATCGACTTGTCTCATATGTGCTAAAGAAGGTCGCAGTTCCAGCAGACTTTCTCAGTAAAGTTGCAAAACCACCACGGAATATGCCACTAATCTAACATACAAAAGTATAGCTATGATGTCATTAACAACATTATAAGTGGAAATATTGAAATGTCATCTCACCCCTTCACTCTTCACTGTTGCAATAGCACAATCAAGAGGTCCCGAGTACTTGACATATTGAGAAACCGCCATGTCCCTTCCCTGAACTTGCATTCTACACTGGCAAAAAGAACCTTACAGTAAAATGTTAAAAGACAATAAATGGTATCGCATAAAAGTCAGAATAGTAGTGTAGTTAAAAAATAAATAAAGCACATACCTTCACAAGCTCAGCTGGGCAAAGTATGAAACTAATTAATGCTCCAGCGAATGTTGCTGAAGGAACAATTGCTTGAAGCTGCGGCTTGTTGCTTTGAGTTTCCCTCTATAATGTAAACGTGCAAAAAGGAATGAGCTCTAAATGGTGTCATGCTTATATCCTTCAACTAAGAAAATGATGATTAAATATCGTAACAAAACCTGTAAATATTGCTTTAGTTGAGAGTACAGACCGAAACTTATAGAACTCTCCACTGCCATCCCCACAAAGGAAGATGAAGCCCCTCTGTACAAACCTTTAACCTGTTATGCTTAAGGGTTATCAGCATTGGACGCTTTTCTTGGAAGTATATAACAAAGAAAATGCACGCTGCAATGAGATCTCTATATCTTTATTAATAGTAGATTTTGAAGCTTAAACGTTTGGTCCGACCGTCAACTTCCAAAAATACCCATGTATATAACCTTTTAAGTATTAAATCATTATTTCACATGATTTATCCAATTAACTAGGAGATGACATCAAACAGATACTCTAGATGAACCGATTCCAATAATTTGGAGTAGAATTATTCAAATGTAATATCCTTTTAGATAAATCAACCAATATGTTTTAATAATTATTATAATATTTTAGTGTCTTCTTTTTTTGTATCAGCATAAACAACCATAAATGTCATTTTTATCACTTAAAAATAGGATGTACTAAATAAACTTTCTATACAAATACAGCTCATCTGCATATATTACCAAACATTAGTATCACTTAAAAATAGAATCTAACAAAAAAAAGTTCATTTACAAGTTTGTTCTTTGTTAATTAAGAATGCAAATAAAAATTAAAACGAACAAAATTTTTGATGTTGCAACTTAGAAACAAAAATTTAAATTATGTATACATAAATCGTTTTCTTTAGAAATTTTTAAACATATCTAATTTGTAGAATAGCAGTTCAAGAGCGAAACACATGTCGTAACGCTCACGTGAAGAATAAAGTAGCCAGATCTACTGACCACTGGCTCAATAAATGGTCATTTAAACCAAGATGATTACTATATTAACTGATATTATTTTTACAAATTCTCCCTTCTGCTGAACTTGCATGTAACCAGCTTGGAAACAAAAAAAAAATCTTTTGCCGTATGTAAATATATACATACAAAAATGTTGTCCTTAATAAGCAACAAAGCGACTACAAATAATTGTCATGACTTGTGATGATAGCATGTACGAGCATCAAGAAGCGCAAGTGAAATGGAATAGAAATCACCAGAAGTAAAATGTAGCTGAAGAGATGTGCAATTTTGCGAAGTGCAAAAACAAAAGCATGAACGTGTCTGCTACATCATATCTGTATCGTCCCCGATGAGATGAAAACTGCATCACTTTACAGAAGTACTTCTCCTTACTGAGAGTAGGGATGATTGATGTTACATCGTGTTTGTTTCGTCTCAAGTCTCAACCAATGGGAGAATCATCTTCAGATATGAAAAACTGTTTTGCCTGCGGCTAGCCAAAAGTGTATCACTTCAAAGAATCTATGAACCACTTTGCGCGTTGATTCTGAAGGATAACATGTGAGACCCATCTTCGGAGGTGCATTCTTTTACGCCATTATTCACTTCAGAGTGTATCTCCGCACTACGATGAACGCTTATGTCCTCTCATAAAGATGAGGAAGCCATATCATCTTCATAAATCATGCATTTGTGTCGTCAAGTCCAAGGAAGTGTTTCACCAAAAAAAGATAAAAGATATATCTATTTACTTAAACCTAAAAGCAGGAACTACGCATTGCTGACGTGGATCCTCCTTATCTTATCATTTCAAATCTGCGGCTTCTCCATCAATCCAACGTTTTTCTTTTTTAACTCCCCCCACGTTTGTGCTTCCAGTTTTCTTTTTCCCCCCTTTTCAATTTCCTTCAAATCCCTAGGCTACAAGTCACCGAATTCTGCCTACATTTCATCTCCCCTTGAGTCTACCCTATCTGAACACCCCCCCCCCCCCCCCCCCCGCGTCGCCTTATATCTTCCTCCCACCACCCACTCTCCCTCGACGCTTCACCGTCTGTTCCACCAATACTTTATTTACATCCCCCCACCCCTCCTACTCGGTCAACATCCCTTTCCATTTCGGAATTCATCAGCTCCGGCGTTGCGGACACTGAGAAGGTACCTTCTTATTAATCCACCAACGTAAATGATTACATCTATCCCTATTTCCTACTTGATGGTTACATATGTTAATTTTTAACCTGTCCTCAAACAGTGTATGAACCTTTATCCACTTGTACTGCTAACAGTTTAATGCGATGCACATACACGTACCACCCATGGGCTAACAATAAAGAGTTCATTCACACAATCTTCTGCATACACTACTTTGCTCAGTTGATTGTTTGAACTTCCGGTTGTTATTTGTACTGAAATATTTGTTACTTATTTACCCCATATTACTGTTACTTCCTTTTACTTGCACCAATTCGTCGCGCCGTTCTCTACACTTTATTACAGTTAGATATGTCTGCATTTTACCCAACAATTGTTACGTTTATACATAACCAAATTCCATTTCTTTTCCTCAGCTGGCAATTGCAAACATTTAATGCTCTGGTCAAATATATACACTTGTGGGTACAAATCAGAATACTGGAAAAACAGAGGGACAACACCTGTAAACTCTTGCTGTCTACATGATATTTCATCAGCGTATACTTAACCTCAGGCTTACTGGTAATAAATATTTGTTCCTCTGTCATTTACCATTTCCAGTTTTAACAATGTGTGGTCTGTTACCTGCATCTGCATGCCTTTCAGTACTAATACGCTATTACTTGATGCCATGACTTTCTGTTAAACCTCTAATTTCCCTTCAAAATTACACAAGCTGAACATGATTACCAGTATTTTATCACATTTTATTTGCCAATTCACTAGCTGCTTGTAACAAAACAGACCAATTTGTTTCCATTAATACGCTTTAATATCGCAGAACATTTGTTTATAATTGAAATAAAGTAGACAACTTAGAAGCTAATATTACTTTCTACGTATATGAATTTACATACAACCTTTCCTTAATGACTACCATTTTGGACTCGATAGAAGTGTGATTATTTGCCACAATCTAAAATTTTGTTCAATTTATATTTATTTATTTGCACATCCATCTCCGTTACCACCACTGGACCAGTAGGGTATATATTTTCCAATGGACCAGTACGGTATATTTTTCCACCGCACCAGTACTCCCGTATCATATATTCCCTTCTGCGTCTTCTATAAAATTAACTGTTGGCAGATTAACATGGCAAGATTGTCTCCTAATCTATCTTTGCTCACGGTCATACCACCTGTTTTTTTAATCAGTGCAAGACCATCTATCCAAATGCAAAGAACATCTGAGTATGATAACGCTAAAACAAATGTCCCATGCATATCTACCGTCATGCATTTGGAATGCTGTTGTAAAAGATTAGAAGACGTTACATGGATTACCACATTTTCTCCACATTTACGTCATATGCTCTAAATTCATTCTCACACAATGTGTTACATAACTCCAACGAATATCATGTTAATTTATGCCTTTAAATCTGTTATTCCAGGTGACATTAATAGTTAATTTTACTACATCATTTTAATGACTTATTCTTCCTGTTCATTCCTACTTTCTCCGTTGTTTCCACTTTTCTGCTATGCTATTAGTCCATCAAACCAAATTTTAGTACTCCATTTACTCTTCTCACATTATTCTACTTTTGCATTTCACCTTTCCAGTCAACATACTTATTACATTACCACTTAGTATGGCCATTTTCAACTACTGATCTGTTACATATATATATATATATATATATATATATATATATATATATATATATATATATATATATATATATATGAGTGTATGTGTGTGTATTACTATATATATATATACATATGCATACTTTAATGCTAAACAATCGCACCAAATTTTGTTTTCGTACTTCGAACTGCAGACATTGACGTTAATCTAAACAACTATCATCGTAATTACATAATCAGATTATTTACACCACCTTTACTCCTCATTCCTTAAACAAATTAATTACATTCTTACGGAAACCACATTCAAGTTACAGCAACTTGTGTCCATTACTTTGGTTTTTCTTCTTTATTTTCATACTCCATATTTTACAAACTATTTTCCTGTACATTCATTAACCCACTCCCATTTATCTTTCTCAAAAATTTTAATTCATCTCTGCATTCCAAATAAATAGTGAACTTATACAGCTCAAAGATAGATTGATGGAAAGAATATTTTACAAACATAATTGAAGAAACTAATTGGAGCACATAAAATTGACATCTGAAGCGGCTTGGGCTTACGCATCACATGAAGACCATTTAATCAAACCCCTGAGGATGATCAGTGCCAATTATGCAAGTGAGATGTTGATGCACAGACTAAGATATAGCAGGGATGGTATTAACAGTAAGACGACTTATCTATTTACTTCAACATAGAAAGAGGAACATCCTCCTCCTTATGTCGCACCTTAGACTTTCAATGTTTAGAAATAACATTCTATTCGTATCTTTTTCGTCGTCAACAACAAAAGTGCAGAACATGGTATTCCCCCACTACTTCCACTGTCTGATTCTGGCACAACAAAACTGATTATTCTCAATCCCTCAACTCCTCATCTCTCGTCATTTTCCTAACCCAATAAAACGAATTTTTACTTACAAATTCAAACTCCAATAATCTGTACCTTTACCACGTTAACTTTCCGTTGGTTTTGTTTATCTTCTACGAAATTCGGCTGTCTCATGAATGAAATTGAACCAAAACTTTCTCTTCTTTACGTACAGGTAGTTATTGTTTTCGTTAATGTTTGCATTCAAATTAATTTCCTATGTATTCCTAAATTACTTTAACGACTAAATTGTTATATGTGCATAGTGCGAGCCCATTTCCCGTGTGAGATGTTGTAACATATAAACCAAACATCCTGTTTGTCTCCATTAATACCAGCTCAACCAAACCCATAATTTCATTGTCGTTAACGGTTTCACTGTATTTGCTTCGAAATAAAAAATCTATGTATATTCCTGGACTTTTGACAAACTACTCTTTTTTTTTTTTGTGTTTGTGTCTGTGTGTCCGTGTGTGTGTGTGTGTGTGATTTCTTTCAGTTTTACGGATATTTTTGAGCTGGTGAATAGTTTGTACACCTAATTTTTCTTTGAATGTCACAATCATTTATTCTTTCTACGCCCATTTCTGAGTTTCAACCACAGAAAAGCCTACGCTGATCCATTTTTTAATTGAACTGTCCAAACATTATTTACATGTGTTTGTTTTAGTTACAATCCTTCCTTCTTTGCTCTACCATTTTATAATCAACGCACAACCATACGTTTTATGTTCAAGTAAATGTCTGTTTTTCATTAATTTCATATGGAACTGTAATTGTGGTACTCTACAAAATACGCTCTGAATCATGTGATGTTACAACATGGGACTCCACACATGCATATGTAGGAAAAAACAAAGAAATTCTTATGTTCTCACTATTGCATCCATTTCAGAATACTGCAGCATCATACCTCTCCCATTTCTGTCATTAGCTTAATAGAAAGCACATCAACCTATGCTCATTTCTGCTAAAATTAATCATGACTTTCCCAAATTATTTTTCTTTAATGGCCTTTCATTTTTTCCCCAAAATTTCTTTCCTAATTGCAGCAATTAATTCAATATCAACACCAGCATCTACTTCCACTGAAAATCGACTAAAAAAAGTGAAGAAGCAAATTAGGTTGATTTCCCACATTTCCCACATCATGCTGCGAATTTGGTGAACACATAAATTTTCTTCTTCTAAATATGTTGTTCCACTTATTACTGCTCCCGCCGTTGCTCACAACTCCTAACTAGGCCATCCATGATTGATTTTTCATTGATTTCTGATCTTCAACTAATTGAAGCAATTCCCAATGCTTAGCTTGCCTTGACTTATTGGAATCTCTTAAACAAGTTCTAAAAGACCGAGATTGGCCTAACTGTCGCTGTTTGCGCCATTTTTATGTTTTAGTTGGTATTTTATTTTTTCACAACTTCTCCGTTTTCATATTTAGACTGTTGATAAATTCATTCAAAATATTGTTTGCTGATTTAATGTTTTTCAAAGGAACTGACGCTTCTGTAATTTTATTTTTTGTTTTGTTGATCCTTGGAATGGATCAGACAACTCTTTCATGCTTGAGTTATGCTACTTTCATTTACATTTTTATTTTTGTCATCGTTACCTGAATTCATTAGTACTGCCTCACTAGATGCAATTTAATTGCAACTATATGTACTCTCTTCAGTCAATATCTTAAACAGAAAGTGAGCATCTTGGAGCCCACATAAATAATCAACATGAGACCACATAAACAAATTAATTACATTCTTAGGGAAACCACATTCAAGTTACAGCAACTTGGGTCCATTACTTTGGTTTTTCTTCTTTATTTTCACACTCCATATTTTACAAACTATTTTCCTGTACATTCATTAACCCAGTCCCATTTATCTTTCTCCTATTTTTTAAATCATCTCTGCAGGTTATCCTTCCAGTGTTCAACTCTATTGGTTGGCAGTCATCCAGTCTCATTATTTATTTGTTACCACACATTCGCACGGTCATGGTTGACAACAAAAAAGGAGTTACCGCTTCATCGCACACACGTTCATGCTACCTACTGGTAAATTACTTTACATGTGTTTATATTTTTTTTTAATTCAGAACCTGTACTGAACGCAGACATTATTTACACTATTTATCACACTCAACCAATCCCTTTTCATTCTAACGTTCTCGTGTGATGCGAACATGTTATGAAAACAGTCTTGTAGGATTGCTAGGACTAAATGCAAGTTGAAGCTGAGACTTAAGAGAACAAAACAAGAATACATTTCCAGATGGAGACGATGTCCAGATTGTTGTCCTGAGTTTGTTGACCTCGACCTCTTCAACTACACTGATTTTATGTGCGGACGTCACGAGATCGAAACTAATGAGTTGTCAAACCTTCAATCTGGTTACCGCAAACATAGTAAGTAATTATTCATCTTTTGTTACCATATGCACAAACCATGCCTATTATTTTCATACACCTGCTATTTTAAACTGCAGTTTCCCGCATTTATCGTCACTCTCGACTTCGACAGCTGAAGCATAAACGGAACTCGAAGTTAAAGTCAGGTAGTACTAACGTTTATCGTTTATACCGTCATTTGTCTATCAGCGAATTTTAGACAGACGATGGTTATAACAGTCAACTGCGCATTCATTCACTGTTCTGTTCTTACCATTGTTTTAGGAATTGCTGATTTAACTGACTGCCCACCGGACACATTTACGTCTGTCACAACAGACGTTATTTTTAAAGATTGCTTTGCACCTTCTGAGGAGCCACCTCTGTCACCTCCTAAAACCAAATCAGTTGTTTGTCAACGTGGGTTCCCGTCTTCTGTTTACGTACTACTTTCTACCGAACTTATTTTTAGCTTTTGAGGTTTTACAACTTAGTGTGACAAATATGAAGCAGGCAAAATGTTTGAGGCGCACAACTTTGGAGCACCATCCTGTACATGCTCATCTTGTGGTGCAACGATGTGGTACGAAGAGAGGGTTAAAAAGGGTAGTACGTTGCGATGTCCAAAATTTTCACTATGTTGCCGCAAGGGAAAGGTACACCTACCACAGTACCAGCATCCACCTTCCTATTTGATGCAGCTTATGAATTACAATGGCGGGGTGTCATCTAAGAATTTTAGGCACAACATTAGAGCATACAACTCCATTTTTGCTTTTACATCCATGGGTGGTCGTATCGACAGCTCAATTAATTGTGGGCGTGGTCCTTACGTTTTCAGAATAAATGGTCAGAATCATCATCGCATTGGTTCCTTACTTCCTGCAAATGGTAAACCCAAATTTGCACAACTTTATTTCTACGACACTGCTAATGAAATTAGAAACAGAGTGACAGCACACACTACAAGTTCAACTTCTGATTTAGACCCAAATATTGTGAAGAATTTAATAGATATGTTCAATAACTGTAACCCCCTGGCTAAAGTTCTCCGAATGGCTAGAGACAGGTTCCATAATACTGAGTACAAGCCTATATGTGTAACGCTGTTGGAGAGACGAAATAGGGATGATAGACAATACAACTTACCGACATGTTCAGAGGTTGCAGCGTTGAGTGATACGGGCAATGTTGAGTCATGTGGTTCCAGGGACATTGTCATCGAAGAAAGAACCGGACTGCTGAAAAGAATTAATGAGAAGCATCCATCTTTCATGTCAATGCAGTATCCTATTCTGTTTCCATATGGGGAGGATGGCTTTCGTTGCAACATTGCATATAGACGCACAAACGTAAGCGAAAGTACGAAAAGAACAACCGTTACTATGCGGGAGTATTATGCATATCTTCTTCAGTATAGAAGACAAGATGGATTGGGTCTTCTGTTAGGAGGTAGATTATTTCAGCAATTTGTTGTTGATTGTTATACCTGCATTGAGGCGGATAGACTATCATGGGTTCAAAGCAATCAGAGTACACTCATATGTGAATTATATAACGGATTGCATGACGCAATAACTTTTGGAGATACATGTGCAAGATCTATTGGAAGGAAGGTCATACTCCCGTCATTTTTCACAGGTGGCCCTCGCTACATGGTTCAGAATTATCAAGATGCAATGGCAATTTGTAGATGGGCGGGTTCACCAGATTTTTTTGTCACATTCACCTGCAATCCTAAGTGGCCTGAAATTGAGCTTGCCGTTTCTGAAATACCCGGACAACGGGTGGACGAGAGACCTGATATTGTATCTCGCGTTTTCCACTTAAAGCTGAAGGAATTACTTCATGATATTAAGTACGGTTGTCATTTTGGTAAAGTTAAAGCAGGTACGTTTATTTTTCAAAAACATATTACATTCTACAGCTATGAAGTTTGTACACAGTTAAACTTATTTACATATATTTCTCTTTTCCAGTGATATACACAATTGAATTTCAAAAGAGAGGGTTGCCTCATGCTCATATCCTTGTTTTTGTATTTGGAGATCAAAGACCAAGTACTGTTGGGCAGGTTGACGCAGCAGTGACTGCTGAATTACCAGATAAAAATGAAGATTTATTTGCCTACCAATCTGTATGCAAATACATGGTTCACGGTCCTTGTGGAACTGTAGACCCGAACTGTCCTTGCATGGTTAACGGTTCTTGCTCTAAAAAATTTCCGAGGCAATTCACAGAACATACCACTTTTGACAAAAAAGGATTTCCTATATATAGAAGACGAGATAATGGAGTGACAACAGATGCTGTGGATGGATTTGCACGGGACAACGGTTGGGTAGTACCGTACAACTTGGATTTGGTAGTGAAGTACCAAGCACATATTAATGTGGAGGTATGCAATCGCGCTAGGTCGGTTAAATATCTATTCAAATATATTACAAAGGGACATGATAAAGCTACTGTCGTTATTCAAGATATTAGTACTAATGACAATACTGAAATTCACGAGGTGGACGAGGTAAAGACTTTTTTAGATTGTAGATATATCTCAGCTTCTGAAGCAAGTTGGCGGATCTACGAGTTTGACGTTCATTACCGCACTCCAGCAGTTGAGAGATTGATGTTTCATATGCCTGGAGAACAACCAGTTTATTTCGATGAATCAGACTGTTTAGATGACATTGATTCGAGACAGAATATTCATAATACAATGTTTAACCAATGGTTACAGACCAATAAAACATGTCCTGATGCACGTCAGTTAACCTATGTAGATTTTCCTACTAAATGGGTTTGGGATAAGTCTACTAAGGTATGGAAGTGGAGAAAAAAAAGTGAGTGTATTGGCAGAATATATTATGCTCATCCGACCGCAGGTGAAAGATTTTATTTGCGAATGCTACTGAACATTGTAAGAGGACCGACATGCTACGAAGATTTACGGAGAGTGGATGGCATCGTTCACGACACTTTCAAATCTGCTTGCATAGCTCGTGGATTACTGGAGGATGACAATGAATGGGATGAAGCACTTAATGAGGCAAGTGTATGGGCTTCCCCTTCCTCCTTTCGACAAATATTTGCAACCATGTTGTTGTTCTGCGAGGTATCAGATCCTAAGCAACTGTGGGAACGACATTCTGACAAGTTCATTGATGACATTGAATATAGACGGGCATGTGAAAACCCAAATGCGCATGCCCGGTTTCGTCTTCCTACCAGTTCTTCGCAAGCCATGTATTATGTTGAAAAAAATTTGAATAAAAATAATAGATCATTAAACGAATTCTGGTCTGTTGGGTCAGAGTGGGGAGAAATTAACATCCCATCTTCTAATAGTCTAATAATGGAGGAACAAGATTATGATTATGCGCATCTACAAGATGAGGCAAGCAGGATGGTTCCTTTGCTTAATGACGAACGAGTGGTATATGACCAAGTTACAAACGCTGTGCATAACCGTGTCGGAGGTTTCTATTTTGTGTACGGTAGTGGAGGAACTGGAAAAACATTTCTTTGAAAAACAATAATAACAAGTGTTCGATCTGAAGGACTAATTGTTCTCGTTGTTGCATCGTCGGGTATTGCATCATTACTTCTTCCAGGAGGTAGAACCGCACATTCTAAGTTTAAAATTTCTATAACCTTGGATGACATGTCAATGTGTGATATTTCTAACCAGTCAAGTTTAGCTGAGTTGTTGAGACAAACTGATTTGATAATTTGGGATGAGGCTCCCATGATTCATCGAAATGCACTAGAAGCTTTTGAAAAGACGTTGGCTGATATTGTGCCCTCTACCTCTGCTGCTACTCCTTCCCAAATATTTGGTGGTAAACCAGTTGTACTTGGCGGAGATTTTCGGCAAACATTACCCGTTGTTCCCAAAGGTACACGACAAATGATTGTCTCTTCTGCCATTAATCAGTCTCCCCTCTGGGACAAGTGCCAAATTTTTACGCTAACTAAAAATATGCGGTTGAAAGACACAAACTTATCAGAACATGAATTGGAAAACCTATCAACCTTCTCTAAGTGGATTGTCGATGTTGGTGAAGGTACCGTACCGTCCATATCAATGGAAAAAGATGAGGAGTCGTCTTGGATTGAAATACCACCCGATATTCTTATTACGCCCGGGAATGATCCAACTGGTCAAATTGTCAACAGTATTTATCCAGATGTAGAAAGGAATTTTGCCAATAACTTTTATTTCAGAGATAGATGTGTTCTTGCTCCCACTAACGACTGCGTTGATGATCTAAATTCTATCGTCCTCCGACTTGTGCCCGGGTCTGTGCGAACGTACCTTAGTGCAGATTCTATCAGCAGTGTGGCAGACACAGTTAATGACCATCATTTGTTGTATCCTCCAGAGTTTTTGAATAAGATTAAAATTTCTGGTCTTCCAAACCATGAGATACAGTTGAAGGTTGGAGTACCCATAATGCTGCTCCGCAATCTTAATCAGACTCTTGGTTTATGCAACGGTACACGGTTGGTTGTCACGTAGCTATGTAACATAGTTGTTGAAGCTGAAATATTAACTGGTACTAACATAGGAAGCAAAGTGCTTTTGCCACGAGTAATAGTAACGTCAACCGATACGAAATGGCTTTTTGTTCTTCGACGACGACAGTTTCCTATCAAGCTTTGCTTTGCTATGACGATTAACAAAAGTCAGGGACAAACATTGGACCATGTCGGCATATGCTTGCCACGACCTGTATTTACACATGGCCAGTTGTATGTGGCCATTTCTAGAACAACGTCAAGATCGGGTTTAAAGATGCTGGTATGTACTTCTCATCAAGGCTTTCAAAACTACACCCAAAATGTTGTTTACAAAGAGGTTTTCAACAACTTACTGCCTGGTACGTATAACATCAGTTATCTTTTTTTTTCAAAACCCCAACCTGTTATGCTCAGTCTTTGTTACACGTGAATACCATATTCATTCATATCAACATCATGTTGCAGAGTTCGACGATGACCACGATGCTGAAGGTTCATATGAGGGCTGACTGCGTTTCACACATACTTTGCTGTAAACTGTCATTCGGTATCACCTCTTCACTACATATACGTTGTTTACTTCAGATTAACTAATTACTTACACTCATCAATGTATTTACTGGTTTATGACCATACTTTATAACTGACCTTCACTGCAGGATCCGGACAAGGACTGCAGATCATCACAGGCAGCACGCACCGGGGGCCGAGATATAGTAGATAACACATCATGAAATCAATTGTCGGCAGCCATTGATTTCACTTCCCAGTATTTGTTTTTTACATTTCCCGTATCTTTGTAATGCTACTGTGCGTACCATTATCATTTTCTTTTTCAAACATGCTGTCTGTCTTACATTCCACTATCATTGTACGTTTGAACCAACAAATGTGTTATTCCATATTCGTTTTTTACAACCTATCCCTTTGTTTTCTGATCGTGTCATTACTGTTCCATTCCATTAGTCTATTACTCTTACATTTTATGTATACCTCCTTTTATGATCTCACTCCCTCTCTACTGCTCTTCTTAACTCCTTTACTGTCATGCGTAAAATCACATTACTATATTTGTCCTACATTATGGTGCCCGACTATTCTTAACTGCTTATTTTCCATTTACCTGTGTACGCTTTTATACACATTAAACTGTAATGCAAATGTTAATCACACCAGTATTACTCCCAACATGCTCCTGTTTTGTCACATGTATTAACCAGCCATGCATTACAACGTATACCAGTCAGTAGGAGAAAATAGTCCAGATATAACTCAATAATACTGAACGTGTACTTTTACCATATATCCAAACATAACATCAACATTAAGGAGGAAACATTTCATATCATCATATACTACATGCCATAGTTTTCATATCCCAACCGCGCGGCGTTCCGACCTTCAACAGCCTGTAACCTTGATGCATATAGTCAAACATATCAGATTAATATGCATATCTTTTAAATAGCCTACAAAAATACTGTTACCATTGATACCCAAAAAACTTTACTAATTATTTACATTTAAAATTGTCACATTTACCGTTACCATACTGGTCAAAGTGATATACCAATTAAGTTCAAAATTAAACATTGATCAACTGATTATATTACGATACTGCTAATTTACCGTTGCCATTACAGCCTTAAAAATGTCAATAATTTCTTGTTAACTGTACTCAATAACCTGGGGCTGTTACGGTTGGCCCATTCAACCACCATACCGCACCAACTGTACACACGGTTGTCGTCATCTACGGTAACCTTGACGGTAAACGTTGTTGCTTTTGATAACCGCGGTAAACCATACCAACCGCACATGACTTTCATTTAGTATTTTGTACAAAAATATGTTTTTTTTATTAACTTATGTACATAAAAAACATTTATGTAAATTATTTATCGCTTTAATTTACAGAAAACATGCACGTGGATGGTTTGTTTCACAGATAAACAACCTAATTCTTAAGGAAAAAATTTAGATCTTGAATTGTTTGTGGATAACAATGAAAATTTACGATAATTGTTGCGGTAACGCTTAAACGGTTACGGTAACGATTATAAAATTTGATAACCATCAACAACGGTTGCAGCTATGGTTACAGATAAAACTAACGGTTGTCGTAACCGCAATACCCCTACTATAACCTATCACTTTCGTCTCTTCCACAATCTCATATACGTACCCTCCCATGTACGGACTATTTGGACAACATTTTCAACTCCTGGTCGTAGCCAACTTAAACTTATCACAAGGTCCGCTTCTTTCTACCAATTTTGGAACATGCCGCAGCTTAATTTATTTAACCTATCATCATTCGAACATCTTAAGACACCCAACACGTGGACCTACCATCCACTGATACCTCTTTCATACAACTAACTGATCACGTTTTACATCCGGTACGAAACAGGTCCACTACTGACGGTTACAAGCTATATGAAACTGCTTCTTTAACTCTACCTTACTTCTTTCTTCCACCCTTCCCATTTGTACTGCAAAGTAAAACAAACTTACGTTGATTACTATGGACGCAAATACAACACCACTCTGTGACTTGCTCTACGGCACGAACTGGATTACGATTCAGGTGCGGGTGGCCAGGCTGTGGAAACTAATAACTAGAGTTACCAATGAGACATATGCTGTTAACATGCAATTTATCGACTGCAACGTACGTCATCTTCCACTTTCACTTATTACTAATGCAATCTCACATTACTTTTCTTTTGTTTTGATCATTACTGTATTTCCATAACATGCGTGCTATAGTTATACAAGACATTTATTTATAGGGAAACGATAAGATTGCAACTATAAAGCAACGTAATCTGAATCAATTTGATGGCGTTTTTGAGGAGTCTTCAGTGTACAATGTTACACGGTTCAATGTCCAAAACGCGGAGAAGACGTATAGGGCTATTGATGACGACACCGTAATTGTAATTAGAACAGACAACCGAATCATAAAAATTGAGGATGGTAACGATCAAATACCAAAATACAAATTTGCATTTGCTGACGAATCACTGCTGCTACGTCGACTGTACCAGAAAGTGACACTAACGGGTAAGTTTTATCTCATGTTTTTCTGTCTACTGCTGTATGTACTAAACTTCTTCTAACTTTTACCTATTACTTAAATCAGATTTATGTGGTTTGTTACGCTCAGTTACAAATGTATTCCCGGTTACTTCGCACAATGGGACAACTTCTCTAAAACGCGATTTACATATTGAGAACTTAAGGTTATGTTTAGCTTTTTCTACCATTTTAACTACGCACGTTATAAATTTCTGGATATCATTTATTACTCTTTCTTCAGCGGGCAAACATACACGGTGTCTCTATGGGCCGATCAAATAGATTTAGTGGATGAAAGCATTGCTAACAAATTTGACCACTCCCCAACAATCGTTGTTACATCACTAACTGTGTCAACATATGGACGTAATTTATTTTCATTTCTCAGTTTATATGCAAGAAATACATCACGCTAAAATTGATTTCAATTCCAGGATCATTCACCTTCGGATCAACAAAGGGAACTAAGATATATTTTGACATTGATACGCCACAAATACAAGATATTACAACCAAGTAATGCATTAATGTCATAGTTTTTGTCGACCCAAACATTTTTTTTCCGGCTTTACCATGACTTACCCCTGTTCTTCTGCAAAGGTCGAAGGAAGATGACGTAAGAAAGGTTGTGTTTATCGACAGACTCAATTTGAATTCGGATGTGATTGAAAGGATTGACTCCACGCTTTCTCAGTTGCACAATGATGTGCGAACTACAAACTGTAGGGTATGTCTGTTTATTTACAGCTTTAAAGCACAGTACATTACTATTACCAGTATGATCATGAATTTAACTTCCACCGTAAAGACATGATAACAACCACATTCCTCGCAACAGTTAATGAACACAATTTATTTTAGTCTGCAACATCACTTCTTGCACTTGAACTACTACCACCGATACCACTGCAACATCTCATTCAGCTTTCCGTTGTACACTTGCAATTTGTTATCCTACATTCCCTCTTACTTGAAGGGTAAAAGATATGTTGTGTCAGCCACCATTGTCCGAGCTAACAATACATCCTCCTGGAGCTATGTGGCATGCGTACTTTGTAAATCAAGATCTGAGGCTGATGGGTCGCAATATAAATGCACTAAATGCGGCCAACTATCTGACCTTCCATTTAACAGGTACAAACACAACATATCGGCTTACTGTCTCCGTATATTCATGTCAATTTTTCTAAACTATTAACAAACAGATATCGACTGTCCGTCGACATACTGGATCACACCATGAGTACAACTATTACCGCTTTTGACAAGGAAGCAGAAACACTTCTCGGTCACAACGTTGACGATCTACTCACCTTATACAACACGGTACCGTTGACACTTTTATTCCTCCATTGCATCCACACCTGCTATCCACTATTACTTCTCTGTAAATTGATACGACCTACTACCTGCTGACCCTCAGCTGATTACACCGTGATTGTGCATTAGCTCTAACTACTACTGCTGCAAGCTTATTACTCTGGTGACCAATTAATTTACACAACATTAACTAGATCACATGAACTTAACCACTGGATTTCTTCCAATTACTTTTCACCCGCTGACACATTCAATTTTGCACGCTCTTTTGTTTTACCATCCACCGGCTTGCACACAACAATATCATAGCATGCAGGAATTAGCTCTTGCCTGGCCATTTCAAATAACATCTTCTACATATCATACTCATTACGTTACATTATATCCGATAATAACCCGTTTCTGTTTGCTTTTAAATCTGGTCTATACTGTTTTACATTCTACTACTTCATCTAATTCATATACTTTCCTGGTCTAGGAAAACGGGATTAACACTGTTGATAAATTTTTCAAAGCATTGGCTGCCACCGAAGCCGTGTTTGAATTTCAGCCAAATAACTTTGAGCTAAACAACCCCGATGCACCGTTGACTGCCAGAAAAATTACTATGAACGTGACTCCAGCATCAGAAAATGAGGTTCAGACTCAGGTACCAGCCTTAGTGTACATCTCATATGCAGTTAAGACTTTCTTCCCCAACCTGTTTTCTTATTCACACTTATTTGTTTAGACACAGATAACCCCACCAAGCGAGCAAAGCTCAAGTTTGGAGATTCATTCCACAACGCTCAATGAAGGCTCTCAAAATGCAACTGATTTAAAAGGGGAAAAAAAAATTAGCTGAGGTACGATTTAGTCGTACTCATGTTATTACGCTTTTATCTCCTATTGACACCATGCTACTAACTACAAATATTCAGACTGCTGATCCTGCCACCAAATCTGTTATCCGTTCCATGGATCCAACTCAGCTGAAGAAAAGGCAATCAAAAGGAATTACCATTAAAGTGAGTCCATTTTCCCTATACATTTTACATCCACACATTCGTTATACTTATTTGTACATGTACGACCACTACCGACCGTATAAATGACCTTTTTCCTCCTCTACGGCCCTTCAATCTCAACATTTGTACTCACCATTTACAACCACTAAAGCTTGCACTGATTACGTCCATATGTTTGACACCTACTCATCTTGCATGCTCAGTACTCACACTACTCAATGCGTTTCAGTCGTCTCTATTGGTCTGTTGCACCAGCAGACGTAACTTCACATGCTTCACACACGTAAAACCAGCATAATCTCTTCTACTTTTAACTCCTTTTTACGCAGGATGGTGATAACGATGAAAAAAGCTTGCCATCAAGTGCAAGCCGAACCCGGGAGAAGCGACACAAAAACTAGCTCACGTCACTCTCGCCATCTGCTTCTCCGTGAACTATTTCCTACAGCTTCCACTCTGTTTTTAGTACGTCAGATTTGTAAATTCATGTATTGTGTTTCACTGATCACCTGTTTGATTTCTGTTTTCCATTTACTGTAAAGACTACGCTATGTGCTTCTTTCCCACGTGTCCGTTCAATGATCAATGCTGCATTTGTGTGTTACTGCCTTCATCTATTACCCGCGCACATTTATTTATTACCCACAATTAGCACCCTACAATAGTCTTTTATATATCATTCATCCTACGTCTGATGCCAGTTTGTGTACGGCAACTATGTAAAATACATGATCTACTTACGTAAACCATGACTCATACGTGATACATACTGTTGCGTTTTCCACCTATTCTATTTTCATGCGTTTCCCCTACATTATTCACCTATTCATTCCCTACTTACCTTCCTACCTACATGACGCGTTCACTATTAGCATACAAGATTTTTTCACCTCCTCACATATTTTATACTGCGTTATATGTAATACAGATCTGTGTTATTTCCTCACTTTCGGTCGTTGCATATATGCCCGGATACGATCGCCATGATTTTGTTACATATGATCATAACATATAAAATAGCCATACCCCAACTTCTCCAGTTCACAAACTTTAACCAAAATGCGTATTAAACTTCAACAGATGACAACAATTTAACAACAGAAAAACAATAACCATACCGCTTTCTAACTTTAACAATTGGACACAGCAAAAAAGAACAAAACTTATAATTCAAATTTTAAGCATCAGACATTACAGCATACAAATCATTTACTACGAACAAATTATACAAACATTGACCGTATCAGCCCATCTCTGCACTAATGATAAATACAACCTCTAGCCAACTTTGCCATGTCTCTACTGCCTAAAACATATGCCAACCACTTCATTTTACATTTCCGGAATTTACTACATTATTACCCCATTTTTCCCCCTTCTTTTATACAAACGGAGTGCGTGAACTTGACCATTCTTCACTCTTTCACAACGGACTATGGGAGTCTCACAGCATATTCATCTCCAATACATACCATCTGCTGACCGCTTCCAACCATCTTCATCAACTTTTAGACTTCATTAGCTGCCTAACATACTTTATTCATAAGCATCTACACAAACACAATAACATATACATATCTCCTTCCACACACTTCCCGTATGCGAAGCACGGGCCAGACACTAGTTTTGTCTTATAATGCTCGTAACATTGCATTGCCCCAGTATCTCCTAAATGTGTTTTACCTCTTTTGAAAGCAAGATGATGCACCACCCTCCATCGCATTGCAAAACCGCACCGCCGCCATTTGGTTGAAGATTGTATCACCTTGCATGAAAACTAAAGAGTGTGCAGCCACACTAGGATGGACAGGCAAGTCGTTTTTGTTCATCCTAAGGACGAAACACTCTTTTTCCCTCTAGAACGACCACTTCGCATCTGAGAGAACATTGCCAGCAATCAAAAGCTGATGCCTATAAATCAACCTTTGTCTGCTATGCCAAAGCCGATACAATATGAACAAAGTAGATAGAGTTAAAGCCAACAACAACTTTGATGAATTCATCATCAACTGATCTGAACCTATAAATAGATTTGGAGAGGCAATATTTAGAGGGCCGAGCTTCTTTTCTCATTCTTCACATTTTAAGTTTCTTGTAAGCCTAAATCAAATTAGGAACAAATTATCCAGTATTTGACCTCTTGTACTTGCATATCGTAACTGTGACGAATAAAGAACATTTGAACTGACAGAGCATACAACATTAGCATATTTTTCAACACGACTCAATTTGAAATGATTAGTTTCGACCAAACTTGACTCGACATTTAAGAATGTTGCCCCCATAGCATATATAATTGGCTTCGCCTAATCTGATTCGTTGCCTTGTGTCAACTTCGAGTTCTTGGATGGCCTTGACTCAGACTATTGGACTTGACCATTTGCACTTGTAACAAGGCTTTGATTACACACTTAAAGCTTGTCTTTTGACTTAACATAAAACTTCAACGTTTCGACTTCGCAATGTCTGCTCACCAAAGAAATTTGTTAATATTTTTGACGTTAGGAGGGGTCGAAACTCCGACTCTGTTGAAATACATTTGCTTGCATGAATAGTCTTTAGAGAACATAACCCCCCATGCATACTCCTTATTCCCAATTCCAACTTAATTCCTCTTGGACTATGATTTGTTCTAAATAAGGGTCATTTACATCAAAAATGCTTAAAGTTTCCAACATGACAAGAGCATCCAAGATTATAAGGAGCAAACACAGATATTAGCAGGCTTACACATTATGGAGTATAAGAGAAACAACTATGCTCTTATGATCTAGATAATTGGAACATCAATCATTTCCATGTAGGATTAACTCGTATCTTCACTCTTAGAATGCGATGCGACAAAGATGATTATTTTTCTTAAAAATGAGATGGAAGGTTCACTTCAAAGCAAAGCGAACCATCTTTGAGAAGAAGTGGCGAGGGACTTCCAAAGGCTTGCTACATGGAAAAACACAAGATCAATCTTATGGACATCACAATAAAAATTCACTTATCAGCTCAGCGCAACTTCAAAGAAGCCATGGGAATCTTCAAAGGTAATCTCCTCTAGAAAATTTCAGCCTTTAAAGGAAAGCTTCCTAATCACTTCACATGACCAAAGACCACTTTGACTATTGACCTTCTAGCAGAAACATCTGAATAATGAAAAGAATCAAGAAGGACCTTATTGTCCTAGCGCGAACCATACTAAGCAATGTAGAACACTCAAAGGCATTAACAATTATTTCAAAAGCGAAGGAAGCTCAATGACTTTGTAAGAAAACCATTAAAAAGTAAGGAAAATTCTTTGAACGCTACCATCAATCAATGGCCAATAAGAATAAGTTAAGCCCAAAGCCTCTCTGACACTTCTGGGGTAATTCCTAAAGGGAGAAAAGTTTTGGCATATCCAAAAACACCAAGCCCTCTGCACTTCTAAGACACCCATCTGCACAGCCGACGAGACTAGGCCTTTGGCGTCGTCCACATGCCTAACCAGGGCACTTCCTAGAGAAAGGAAACCCTTAACATGTTTTCAGGTAAGCTCAGACGCACCTAGGCAACTTACAGAGGAATTCTTTGCCACATCCAAGGTACAAACTTTTAACACCATGTACATGACCTCGTTAAAGTACCTCCTAAAAGGAGGAAGTCCTCGACTAGTTTCAAAGCGTTCAAGCCATTAGTGTCACTTATACGGCATTATTAAAGCACCTCCTAGAGGGAGGAAACATTTGCCCATTTCCAAAGCATTAAGCCAAGAGTGTCTGCTTCACCCGCCTCACTAAAGTACCTCTTAAGAGGAGAACGTTAATCATTCATACCAAACAGAAATTTTTAGTCACCAATCAATCATACGAGATAGAAGATCCTGGACATCAATCCATCATCACCATATAAAAGTTTCTGATCATCAATCCATCATCGCCAGATAGAAGTTTCTAGTCATCAATGGTCATCAATGTATCGTTACCAGATAAAGTTCCTAATCAAGCGGTCAGTCATTGTAGGATAAGAGTTTGTCTTTGATCGTTATCAAACGTGGATTCCAGAACCAATTTACAAATTCCTATGAAGAGGAGAACAAATCCCTAAAATCATCGAAATGAATTCAAAAACTATCCAAGGAAAAGTAGCATTCTTCAAAGTAAAGACATGATAGCATACCAAAAAAGAAAATTGTCATTTATGTGAAAGGGTATATTGCAATGGCATACCCAGCTATGGCTTTTCATATACTACAAACTATACGTCGAATATCATTTACAAAATGCTATTAAGTGATGAGTTCTTGAGTTGCCTTCCTCAAATGTTAAGCATCAGGAGAAGAATCAATTATGACGAATAGCTTTAGATCAAATCTGTTTTAATTTCCTTTCCTTTTTTGGAATGGAATCAACACCGTCTATAAAGGAAACTTGATTCTCGAGTGCTTTATTAAGGGCATTGACTGATCCTTTTAGATCTTTAATTCTCGTCTTATATCTCGCCACCTCTTGATTAAGAAAAAACTTACCTCGTCCAAGCTCTTAGGCTTGAGCGGCAGAAAATTAATACAATCGGAAAAGGTAATGCTCCGCTGCTTGTTCTTGTATTTAACAATCTCGAATTTGATTCTTCAATACCAGTTGCCAATTTCATGTCATCCAAGCTCCTTGGAGGGCTGCGAACTGCGAACAATGGGTCTTTTCGCCAAGGAAAGAGTGGAGCTGGGAAGAATAAAGTAAACTGCAGTCACGATCAATTTCAAAGATTGTATGATTGCCTGTTTTTTCAATAGCTCCACCTCGAACCATTTATTTTCTGATAGAGGCGGACAATTTCGGCATCAACTGACGCATTCTTGGTCGATGATTGAGATTGTAAGACTATCGAATATATCTTTGCTAACAACTATTTAATTCTTCAAAAAAAAATTAACATAAGGAACCTTAAGATCATAGTATACATTGATACTCACTTAAGTAAACCCGTCGTTTGTCTACCCTGCTTTGTTCAGTCGTTGCACACGGATGCTCAACATCCAACTCCACAAGTGGTCTGCAGCGGGATTCGAACCTGCCCGAACGCAGTGCTTTGATTCCCATCTCCCGACTCCCAAACCACCCGAGCTACGTACGACACTGTTAAATACAAACCGTTCATAGGATAAGTCAGTGCACAACGCGTTGGAGAATAGGATAAACTTAGTTTTTAATGATGTCTATACTGTGGTGTTGTAAAAGAGCCAAGTCGAGTATTGCGGGATACTCTTTATGGAATCACTTATGTGAGTGTGAAGGCGCAACTTCAAAAAAATTGTAAGGTTGAATTCTTCAAACACTCATAAGACCAAGCAGATACTCATGTCAAAAACGAACACAAACAGAGAACCAAAGGGTTTAGAAACACTTAATGTGTGTTATCTTTATGGATTTACACAAGAGGCTTATGGTTCAAAGACAATTCTAAAATTATTGGCCTTGGGTAGTTCTTCAAAATTCTCAACCTCCTCCTTTGATTTTTCTTTTCTTTTCGTAGGAGTCTTCTGCATATAATAAAATCATGTTGCTTTTGGACCGTAGGAATATTCAAAAATCGAGTCCAATCCCAGTTGAAGTCGATAAATTATCCTAAGAACCAGACGAAAATCATAATAATAAATTATCTAGGAAGGCTTTTCTTAGGTAGAAGTCTCACATGATGGTGAATCGGTAATGTCAGTTACCCAACATCTTTATCACCTTCTTTTCCACCTTGGACTCCGAAAGAATCTTCTACATCCTTGCCTCCTTTGTTTCCATGCTTACTACCATCATGGCTACTCCCATCGTAACTATGGACATGGTCGTTATGACTGTAATCATCCTCAACGCCATCTCCATCAAGACCATTATTGGTTTCCTAGCCTACGTCATCTCCCTCATCATTTAATTCAATTACCTCATCAACAAGACGGGTCATCAAAAATCAAGAGCTCTTCAACATTGACGCCCTTGTCTTCATCCGGAGCCCCATTCACAATTGCTTTGGTTTTTCCTTCAACACCTTAGTATAGCATGAAGAAGAGAAATTCAGATCCAGATATTTCTTGACATTATCCCTATAGGCAAAGTACAAGGCATTTGTAAATGACCTTCTAACGATAGCTCTGAGAGGACCTAACATAAAGTTGGATACCTTCTGTTTGGCGCCCTTGCTTATGGCAATAGATTTTAACAAGAGTCTCTTTGCGCTTTTTAACTTCTCTCTAAGAGTCTCGTTCCAACTAACGAGCTTAGCCGTCCCAAGATCTAAATCGATCAGTTGTCGAGTCAAAAGTTTCACTTAGCTTTCCAAGTTTTTTAACTTTCAATTATGTTTCAAAGGAAACCTACAATTTTTAATCAGACATATTGACCTTTCCTTTTCAGCTCTCTCCATCTCTCTTTTTCATCCTTATCCTTAGTTGGTGTAAGGTCTATGATTTGGTTGTCAAAGGAGGCAGCTTCTTTCTTAAGCTTAGTAGCTTCGCTAACCAATTTTGAGGCCTTTCCTTGGAACTCAAGGAGGTGTTTGAAGGCCTGGAATGAAAACAATTGCAAGATTAGATCGAGCTATAATATCAAAAATTGCAAAGATAAAATAAAATGTGTGTACCAAATGGAAATGCTTCACAAGTGTGAATAGCTCGTCAGGAGTAAGGTGACGAGCGTAGGACGATTCAGGAGCCGCAAATGATGGATATTGAACAAGTTGAGCCAAATCATCAAATTTGTTTGTTGGAACGGGCACTGAAGACTTAGAAGAAGCGGATCGCTTAGAAAAATTAGGAGCCTAAGTTCCTCGCACCAACAAATCAACTCTCTAGGAGAATCAAAAATGTAATCTTTTATGTAAAGGCCTGAGATAGTCCCTCACTTGCTACTCGAGGAAGGGGTACATTTGGCAGATCTAAAAGAAGTGGCATCGAACTAAGCTTGGTAGTTACATGTTCTACCTCAAAAGGAACAACTAAGGATATCCTCCTCTTGCCCTAAGCCTTTTAGACGAAGGTTTGCAGATCCAAATGAATGTTCATCAATAGTCTTAAGTCTTTTGGACAAAGAAAATTCAGTTGTCGGGCTAGGCCCCCTCTTGCCAGACTCATACGAGACAAGCATATCCTATGTAAAATCATTCGATTCCAAAACATGAAACAAAGAGGAGGGAGTGCTTTTCTTCCCTTGTTCAAAACTGAAAAACTATGGTTTCTTCCCCCTTAAGGTGGAGGCTCTGGTCGATGCACCAGAGACTAGAATAGGAAATGCATGAGATCCCATTAAAGGAAAACTTTAGCTAAAAACATCATTAGCAGTAAACCGAAAATCCTCCTTAGATAAGAGAACAATGTGTAAAAGATAAAGCTTATAAGGATTAAAGATACGTTCCAAGAGAACGTCCTTCTAAATCTAGAGTAACGTTTCACAAAGAAAATAAGAATCTCATCTTCTAAAGTCATGTTGAAAATTAAGTTGACGGAACGGTGATTCACCTGATAAAGAACTCTATCATGTTGTTCGCTACTATTGTATGAACTAGCCATAAAATGAAAAACTTCAACGTCAAGAGAAGAGAAACCGGATTCTCTGGGTAGGAGTACTAAGCAGGTCAAGTATGTATAGACATGAAGGAGTTGAATGTTGGCAATATTCAAATGCTCCGAGTATCTCTGAATAAACCCAGGAAAGGGAAGGTAACCGAAATGCCATATGTGATTTAAAGTAAAAGTAACCCTCTGGTGGGGAGTAGATGACATCACCTGGACTTGTCGGAATTGCTCCAACCCTTGAAATTCTAAATTTCTTCAGGATGAAGTCTACTTCCTTTTGGATAGCAATGTCAGACTCTTGAGAAAATTGATCTCGTTTGTTGTCCTTAAAAGAGAGTCAACTGGGTCTTAAGCTTGTCTTCTTGGCTGACTTCTTTCCCAATTTGAATGACTTCATTCTCCTATCAGGGGATGTCCCTTCAAGTCTTAGAGCCACAATTACATAATTGATGAGATAAGAAAGTAGTATGACTTCATAAATTTACATTCTAAATCGAGTAGGTCCTAAGGTTGATACAGTGTGTCGTCGTCAAAATACCATGTGAATAAGCACATAGAGAAAAATGCACTGCATCACCTCATAAATAAAAGATAATTATGCGTGGAGCCCTTATGCAGGCGAAACCATATATCAAATTCTATTATAGTCGATGTCAAATATCGAAATGTCAAAATCTTGTATCAACTCGATAGATTTAATATAATTATGACCAAGCCTAACGGACTGGAAACAACATTACGCCTATTCATTACTCAAGTCGGTAGTACATGATATCTACCCCCATAAATTTAAATCCATCATGTCGTGTTGACTTTAGCAGAAAAGCAACACCATTTTATCTAAGTCGATAAACTTAAATTAACTTCTTAAATTAACACAGTATATCAGCTCTAGCAAAATATGTGCATTATGATTAAATCTAGCAAGCATCGACACAATATGTTATCCCCTATTAGAACAAAAATGCGAGGGCAAAGCGATACGACGCACTTCGTCGAAAAGAAATGGGGCAAACTGGGCAAGGCACTACACTTACAAGTATTGTCTACAATTGAGATTTCATGTTATCGGTCTTCGAAATTGATACAGAAAATTGAATCTTAGATTCAAGTCAAACCTAATCAAGAGTAGCAATTTGTGTCGAACCCAAACCGCCTCATCTACTTCTACTAATAGTAAGAATCTAAAGTTTTCCTTTCTCAAGTGCAAAGGTAAAATATCAAAACTAATTTTAAACCTGCTAAGCAAAATGAAGTTACAACTAGGGCTCCAATTTTCTAAAGCGGAGAGATCACCAAAATAGGGTGAAACTACTGTTACCCTAATTGCATAACAACAGCTAAACTTTAGGAATGAATGTGAATTAAAAAAATTGTGTCTAAGAGCTTAGATCTAAGTGTTTAAGAAGGAAAACTGCTTTTGGACTTGAAATTTTTTTGTTTTCATGAAAAGGGAGAAGACGAACTGAATTGTTACTTATATGAGAAGAAGATGGAAGAAGAAACCACCACATTCAAACACACAGACCAGATTCTTCCAATGGAAGATGGGTGATGGAGATGAAGAGTAACAGCTCAGATCGACTTAAAAGTCTGAGTTCATCATGCCATGATGCTAGTGTTACACCATATTTGTATCACCTCCAATGAGATTAAAATCATATCGCCACGGTCATAAAACATTGCATCGCTTCGCAGAAGTGCTTCGCCTCACTGAGAGTAGGGATGTTTGATGTTGCATCGTGTTTGTTTCGCCTCAGTCAATGGGAGAATCGCCTTCAAGGTATGAAAACCAATTCCCCCTAGTGCTAGCCAGAAGTGTAACACTTCAAGGAATCCAAGAACCGCTTTCGCCCATTGATTCTTAAGGATAATATGTGAGACCACCCTTGGAGGTGCTACTCCTTTACGTCTTTATTCACTTCAGGGTGTATCGCCACACTATGATGGGCGGTCATGTCGTCTCATAAAGATGAAGCAATATCCCTTTCTTAAATCATACATCTGGGCCTCCTTGTTCTGATGAAAGAAAGTGTTTCACACTTAAAAGATATAAGATATGTTTGCCTTGTAATGTTTGAAGCATAATGCAGCCCTAGTAACTCCTTAAACTATTTTACCTCTCTTGAAATCAAGAGGCTGCACTACCTTTCATCGCATCACAAAACCATGCATTCGCCATTTGGTTGAATATTGTATCCCTTTGCATGAAGACTAAAGAGTGTACCACCTCACTTGAATAGCAAAAGCATATCGCTTCTATTCGTCCTAAATGCAAAACACTTTCTTCTCACTGCAACGACCACTTCGCCTCCAAAAAAACATTGCCTTGATCAATTCATGTCTGTTATACCGAAGTCGATACAGTATGATCGAAGTAGATAAAGTTGAAGCCAACACAGCTTGGATGAATTCATTATCAGCGAAGAAAGGCCAAATCCAAACCTATAAATAAAGGCGGAGGGCCACCATTTAAGGGGTCGAGCTTTCTTTCCTCATTTTGAGAACAAATTGCCGATTCCAATTTGAGAACTTGTATTTGAACTTATGTACTCACATAGCGTAATGGTGACAAATAAAGAACATTTGAAACTGACCGAGAATATTACGTAGCATATTTTTCAACAGGACTCAATTTGAACCGATTTGTTTCGACCAAACTTGACTTCACACCTAAGAATGTTGACCCAAAGCGTGTGGGAAGGCTTTGCCCTGAAAATGTGACTTTTATAATTGGCTACGCCAAATCTGATTCGCTGGCTCTTGTCAACTTCGAGTCCTCAGGTGGATACGACTTAAACTATTGAACATGACTATTTGCACTTGTAAGTTGTAACAAGGCTTTGGTTCTGAGCCTAAAGCTTGTGTTTCGACTTAACATAAGACTTTCATATATTGACTTCGTTAATACCAGTTCAGGGTGCTAACAAACAAATTTGTTAACAATATCTGCTAAATACATGCAAAATTTCAGAGAGTATTTATAAGCATATGTTAGTCTAATTGACAAGCAATGGGCTTGGTTTTGGGTTTGGTTTGGTGAACTCAAACTATGATGACATTGATATTTTGGTGCAGGGTGAAGCCAAATATTTCTACTGCAACATTGCCAGACTAATTATAGTACTTTGTTTATAGAGGCAGATTTATGGATGATGCATACAAGAATTTCAGAAAACGCACGCTAGCTAAAGCCTAGGGTTGAAAAGAAATGGAAGAAAAAGAAGAGTGAGACTCATCACTGGCAGCCTTTTCGAAATAGACTGTTAAATACAACATTGATTGAATCATGAATATTGGTTGTTTCGGTCATGTAATCAGTAGCAAAGAAAAGCTCTATAGCATGTCCAAGTACAAAAGTGGATGAGGATTTGTCCGGCAAATAACTCGAAGTTACCAATAACACGTGTATTGGAAATATGATATTCACTCCTCGATTCAACAAATCACAAAGTGCAGCTGCAATATGTCTACCATTTTCTTAGTATGAAAAAGATTTATATCTTTCAACTAACATCAACAGGGAATCATGTAGTTTTGGACTAAATGACATTCGAATTTAGTTACCATAACTTAAGAACCACTAGGAGTTGATTACGGAAGGTAGGTGGTAGAATTCATGTATGTGATGCATGCAGAATACATGTATGTGGACTAGACTCGTAGAAATTAAATGGATATATGGCATGTTAGGTTTAGACATCTAAAATATCCTAAACTTAAAATACTGATGGAGAAATCGATGCATAAAGATTTATGATTGAAGATGAAAACTATATGAAGATGAAAACTATAGAGACAGAGAGAGATTTCAAGTCCAAAGAACCATTGGAGCTTGTTCAGTCGAAATTGTTTAATATCTGGTCGGAAGTGAAATCTCAATAGGAAGAATGATATACATGCTCGCTTTTATCAACTACTATACCATGCATGGGTTTATTTTCTTTGAGAAAGACACGATGTTTTCACCAAACTCAAAGAGTTCGAGTCAACTGAAAGTCCCTTTCAAGTATTTGGATGTGACTTGTTATATCTTTGTTCTAGATCATCTTCCAAAAGTTTGACAAAAGGCAATTCGTTGCATTTTGTGAGTACTGATGAAGAGAAAAACGATGGAGATGTTGGGACTTTATAACATGTTGATGTCATAGTTCCAAAAATACTGCCTTCTATAAAGCAGCATATTCATAGTGGTCACAAGTTTGGTCTCACATTTTATGAAAGTACTGCCAGATGACCAAATTCAAGGTAAGGTTGGAGAGACCAAGTAAAAAAGAAAAGCTGTAACAACCTGATAAACTAAAGTAGTGCATCAAAAAACATTGAAGAGTTGATAACTCAATCTAAATGTCTGTTGGAAAAAGAAATCCAAATCTAAATTATGAATGCATGGATAAAGAAATTCAACTCCAAAAGAATTATGAGATCTGAGCACCAAACCTAAATAAGTAAATTCAGTAGTGCAGCAACTGGATTGAAAATAGTTAGAACGACAATAAGTAAGCCTGGTGTTGAGGGGAACACATTAAATTATCAACACCAACTTGTTAAAAAGCCCAACTAAAAATTTTAAGTCTAAAATAAAAATAACAGGTAGAATTTATGGAAAAGAAAAATCTAAAATCTCTTAAAGGGTCTTTTTATGAAGAAATTATAGAATTCTCTTCAATAAGTTATTATTAACCTTCTCATAATCTATAAACTATTAAAGAGCATTTATTATAACAACAACAACAACAAAGCCATATATCCCAAACAAGTTGGGGTTGGCTAGATATGGAACCCAAAATTAAGGATTAAAGAGCATTTATTATAATCCAAAAATTTCTTTGTTTAGAATAATCCCTAAGGCAGAGCAAATATAAACAGAACTTTCTGCTTCAATTTCGCCATCCAAGCAAGCAAGCTAAAGTAAATAACTTTCCAAGGCTTGCGGCTCTCGACCGTCAAAATTTTTTATTTACTACACATGTATTAAATGTTTTATATATTTGATATGCACCACAATAAATTAAACTGAATTCATATAAATAGTATTCTTTATCTTATAAATATTCAAAATATGTTTTTTTTTTAATCATTTCGTAGAAATATCACTAAACATAATGTCACAGGCATATAATATCTTCAGATTATATTATATCATTCCATGTTAAAACAATGGTTCAAAACAAAAATCCGAATTAAATGTTTATAATTACTCTTTAGAAATTAAATCTTTAACACAAGCTTATAGCTGATTTTGTACGTCTTAAGTGGCGAGAATGGAGAGATGATGTTTCATTAGTTTTGAGATTGATGTTTTGGTAAAATTATTTTGTTTTGAGTTATACATGTTTGTTTTTATGTTTGTTTTTATGTTGTTTTATTATAATTTTTTTAATGATTATTTAATATACTTTGATCGCATCAAACAATAAAAATCCATAATTTATATCTTACATAATTTTATCATATTATAGTATGAACAAATAAATATACCGTATAATAAAATATCAACGTCAGTTTACGCATTGCATACATAACAAATGCTATATTACAAATTGTTTTAATTTTTAAAATTCTAACATAAAAAAGTTTAGTTTTTTATATCGATAGCTGTAAAGAAACAAAGAAAAAGTCATCCTTGAAAAACAGGAAAACAAATTTAATATGTAAAAGCAATGATATAACAATTACTATTTTTATGCATTTCTAGATCCCAAAAAAAAAAAAAAAAAAAACAATTAATCAACAAATAGCAAAAAAAATGCATGCTTTATTTGCTCCATGTGCCGGTTACGCCTTTGCATCATCCGAGTGCCTTCTCATGTGCATCGCAGTGCTAAAAGGCATAACACGCGCATCGCCTTGAGTCATCATGTGTGCCTTCCGTAACTAAAAAATTTCATAATGACTTTAGATATAATTGAAATATCAAGGAGTGTAATAAAATTATTCTTCTTTCATAAATAGTTTTTTCCTTTCTCACAGTTGATACCAAAGCCACTGCCATAGATTAGTATTATTTCAAGAAGAAACGTTGTAGAAGTATCATCAATTGAAGCTGCAAACTGACAAGAGATCATTATCAACACACCCGAAATAATGTCTAAATCATTCAGCCTTATTGGTGAAATTAGTAACATTGGACTAATCATACAACGTGATACATTTTGCAATTGCACTTTAAGATTGTTGACCCGCAGAGTGAGCACCGTGTATTCAATAAATGTTATTGGTAAACTTGAGTTAATTGCTCTAACAACTTCCTGTCCACCTTTACATTCGAGCATGTTATGAAGTTTTTCTTTGTCATTAGTCAGACGGTTGGAACAACCAAAATCCACAATCCAACCATTGTTGTCATTAATAGTATACGGTTTGAAAGAACTACAAGTGATGAGTTTGACTCCGTCGTTGTAGATGCCGTCAAACTCTTCGTCGCTAGAATATGCTTCCTTAACACTACAAAGGATGCTAGAATATTCCACATCTTTTCACTACGGTTGGAATCATACCCTGCAACATTACCTGCCTATAATTTGGTTACAATCTCTTACGAAGTCTCAACCTAACACTCATGTATTGTTGCCTAGTAGCCCAAGGTCAATGCTCATCTCTCTTTTAACACCTATGTTGTTGGGTTCTCCTATACGAAAGGTTTCTTCTTGTTGATGAATTATCGTATTTTTTCTTTGCAAGCTTCTTCCCTGTTATTGATTTTTTTTCTGAAAACTTTTACTTGAACCGCTTTTTTCATGCTTCTTCAATTTTAAGTGTGACACCGCTCATTTGAAGTTTGAGCAATAAGCATTTCTTGGTTGGCGAACAAAATTTCAAATTCAACTAGTGATATAGCATTGACTAACCGTGTATTGTCATGAACAGATTACATTATGGATTTATATCATTGATCGTACGTCCCTTTCTTACTCATCAATCACTTACTCATGTACAGGTAGTTATATCTCTCGACATAAATCTCTGATTTTCTAAAGATATTGAGTAACAGACCTTACTTTTTTGAGTGGTTGTCATTAATTCAATATTCAACATATGTAAAAAAGCATCATTTAGTTTTTGGAAAGAGTGACGCGAGAATGTCATGTGACTTTTTGTCTCTTCACATCCTTGACGTATGCTGAAAATTTTGCCACAGTCGAAATCTTGACTGAACACAGTTTTGTCCACATTAGCATTCCATTTCTTCAAACATGCAATCTTTTCTTCAAATGTTGCCTTCGTTCCAATACCATCAATTATTTTTGATAAATTGTCTTTCAAATACGATATCAAATAAATGTTCTACATTACATGATTAATATGATTGAGTTCACAAATTTCATCAATAAAACTATTTAAACCAAATACTATTACACACTTTGGTAATCTGGTCCATGACCAATTTGCAACACTCGATTGGCGATGCTTTTGGAACGTTTTTGACCTAGAAACAACACTTTGCTCCCTAACCATTCGGCTATAATACCAAATGTAAGGGAAAAAAAGGTTAACTACGAAAAAAGGATAATTTTATTACAATGATTTTCTACTACAATTACACTTAAAAAAAATTATGTGGAAAATAGGCTAAAGACAAACTTAGCAATTTTTTTGGTGAAAAGTATGCAAACATTGGAATTTAGGAAGGATACATTTTAGTTTTTTTATTTGTATCTCCCAACTGTTTCCTTTCTGTATTACTTTTACCTTAATTGTTTTCACTGTTCGCCTAATTGTTCATTGCAGTTTATTAGCTTTTTTGCTCAGATGGCATAAATAAAGGAGAGCTCTGCTTACTCTTGCTCTGCATTTGGGTTTATCCTGAATAAGAGAAGTCTGTAAGTATAATAAATGATCTAAAGAATTATTTTTAATACTAAGAGGAATCTTTAAGAACTATTAATAATAGTTATTAAAGAGAATTTTAGCTTTCTTTTCTTCATGAAAGCTCCTTTAAGAGGTTATAGATTTTTCTGCTTCAGGAATTTTTTATACTTATATTTTAAAACTTTATTTTTAGGTTTGAATTTTTGGACAAGTTGGCATCAATCATTTATTAAGGGTGATATCCACATACATTTTTCTCATGTTTTGGTGATAATGAAGTTTCTCACGCTAATCAAGTTCAAGTTGGAAGGTTTATTATTCAAAATACAATGAATATAAAACAAAACGAGTTTAAGGATCAAACAAAACATTGAGTTGAATTTGTTTTGTGAAATTAAAACCAAAAAATGAATCCGGGTAAGAAGAAAACTAGAATAGAACGCAAAATGATAACTTTGGAAGAAGCAACATACTCCATACTAAGAGTTAATAGATTTGTTTATTTAGGGATATAACGACTAACCAGAGATCTGAAGTTTAACTACATAAATAAAACCATTGACAGAAAATAGATAAGCTTTCCCATTTTCGGATAAAAAGAATAAATTACAAGCTTTTCGGAGGATCTGCATTTTTCTGCGGACTGCTAAAATTTATACAAAACAGGACACAAATGCATTACATTCAAAAGCAGGAATAGTAAAGTGAATTTGCTATATAAATATAACTCGGAGTTTGATACATTTTTCCATGGAGGACCACTGAAATTTAGATAAAACAAGGCATAGTTGCATTACATTTAAATGCAAGTATGGTAAACAGAATATTCTATCCAGACCAATTAAAGTAAATTTGATCTACAATATTACTGCACTTCAGATTATTCAGAAATATGTAACGTATCCAATTCATAGTCATCCTGAGCAGCCATTTCCAAATAATGATTACACATATAGTATGCTTCACAATTACTACCCGCAATAACAGAAAACCGTTGTCTTGAATGAATACTACTGCTATTTAAGCAATAATGCACAAACCCAAACAGTTCAGTATTCAAGCATACAAAAGATGTCAATAAACTTCAATCATCAATCAAAGATCTGCAGTGCCCAATAATGAATCCATCTATGAAAACCAAAAAGTTGTTACTTATATCAATGGAACCAGTAAACAAACATTGGTTGACACTGGAATGTTACTGATTTTCCAATTGCAAGACCATTCAACCATAAAGCATTGGATCTTTTCTTTTCATTCTCTGAGTCTACATTACCAGTGGTTTACATCTACTATTAACAAGAAGTGGAAGGAATGTCAAACTAAAAATACTGCTTGCCAATTTGCTTCCTCCAATTTGCTAAATAATAGATACTCAATATATTTTCTTTTAGAGAAATCACTGCACTCGTTCCCTTTCTTGAAACTATGTGTACTGCAAATGCAACATTATGGTATCCTTAAAAACAAATTTGGGACTTCAAAATTTGTTTTATGCATAGCACAAGTGAATTCACTTTTCATGTAAAGACTATTGTCAAACTTTGTTAAGAGGGACGGGTAAACTGAAGAAAAAATTTTGAATTAGTATTTATTTTTTCATTTGCAATAAATGACCTCTAAGCACAATGGTCAATTACTTTGTTTCTTAGTTCATCTGAGAATACGCTTTTATTATGCTTTTTAGAGTTCCATGCACTCCAGAAGTATGTAAGATTTAAAACATGTAGCAATCTATGTAAATTAAAAAAAACAATCTATGTACAGAATTACGTAAACATGGTAATAATATGGTAACTTACTCCCTCTGTGCTTAAAATACGACCTGCGCAATGTAAAGCATTCTTGTACTCCTTCACTTGTGTAGCTGTATTGTGAGCTTGTAATTTTACCTGTCCGGGAAACATCAATTTTAGGCAATTCATAAGTATGATGTGTTTATATAAAGACTACAACAACCTTTTAGCAAGTCAGTCCAAGATTACAAGATAAGATGTTACAATTACACGTCAAAACCATTCTGCTTTGTGTATCATTGCAAAATAAAGCAAGTGAAGAAAAATATAAGTATGAAGGGGAAGATTTTCGACAAACACATGGAGAAAGTAAATGGTTTCAACTGTTTGTAACAAGGCTCAATTGCCGTAAAATAAATCATTTATAGCTTACAGAAGTACATAAACTGAACACTATAACATTAATGCTCGGTTCAGCCTACATTTTGGAAACTAAGTTGTCTAAATGTTGCATTAGATATACGTGAAAGGCACAAAAGGAGTAAACCAAATTAGACGAGGATTGAAAAAAATGGCAAGAAACTGTAAAATTGAGCTACAGCCTCAAAATTGTCCAAAGTTTATAGGAACCGGCCAACAAATCCGGTAACCTATTCACAACTCTTTAGAAATGCCAACACGGTTAAAGGTTTTGTGCCAAAAATAGCTGAACATTCCAATTAGTTACCAAGAACATGGAGCAATATCTATGAAACTTGAAGTGTTGGCAAGAATAAGGTCTCATTTTATGTTGGAATTGATACGGTGAAAAAAAAATTGTATGTATGAGCTTATTAATGTTTGGACCGTGCTCTGATTTCATCTCCAGATGAAACAAACAATTTCATACAATTTGTTGATGTTTTCACCACAAGTAGTTTCCATTAGGCACACGCGCGCGTGCACACCCCCCCCCCCCCCCCATATATATAATATATATGTGTGTGTCTGTGTGTGTGTGTGTATGAATATGTATTTATGTATATGTATGTGTACATGTATGTGTATGTATATGTATATGTATATGTATATGTGTATGTGTATGTGTACGTGTGTGTGTACATGTATGTATGTTTATGTATATGCATATAATAATGCTTTAGGACAAAGTACGTTAACATTTGTGAGTTTCCATAATGTTTAAAGTAAAACTCCTTTTTGAAGGTTCATACAAAAGGGTAATCTTTGATTTTGATGAATAAGAATAAACATGGGTTAAAACTGTTTATTTGATTAAATATAGGTGCATCAAAAGATGCAAGTCAACAATGCATGTTTTGCTTTAAAAGACACTATCGATTTTTGGTTCACCTTCAGAAGCATTTGGATTGTGTTAAGTGATTAGTACTTTGCTTAGTATGATAAAGCAAACAACAACAACAAAGCCATATATTCCAAACAAGTTGGGGTTGGCTAGATATGGAACCCAAAATTAAAATAAAATAAAATTAATAATGATGATAAGAATATATATAAAGGGTTTAAAATAACCAATCAAATAAAAAGTCGTCCGATAAAGGGTTTTTTTAAATAATAATAATAATAATAAGTAAAAATGTTCAATAAAAGTGAAATAAAATCTAAAATAGTAATAAAAAGTAAAAAGGTTCAGTAAACGTGAAATAAAGTCTTAAAAAAAATCATCTCTTCCGATAAACTCCAGTTACTTAAATCTCTCTTTATTATCTCCTCCCATGTCGTTTTAGGTCGACCTTTACCTTTCTTTGAGTCTTCGGGGCGGCCTAGAATTCCAGCGCGTACAGGTGCATCGTGTGGTCTACGTTTGATATGTCCAAACCATCTCAAGCGGTATTGGACTAGCTTCTCTTCAATAGGTGCAACTCCAAGTTTTTCCCGAATATCCACATTTCTAATCCGATCTCGTCTGGTATACCCACAGCTCCACCGCAGCATTCGCATCTCTGCTTTACTTATCTTCTGGACGTGTTGCCTCTTAGTAGGCCAACATTCTGCACCATATAACATTGCAGGCCTGATTGTTGTCCTATAGAACTTTCCTTTAAGCTTCTGAGGAATCTTCCGATCACAGAGAATGCCAGATGCTAGTCGTCATTTCACCCATCCTGCTTGAATTCTAAAACTAACATCCTTATCAATCTCTCCATCAAACTGCAACATAGATCCTTAGTATCGAAACGGTTCCTTCTTGGGTACTACTCTACCGGCCAGGATAACATCTCCGTCATCTGACCTGATACTGCTAAACTCACACTTCATATACTCTGTTTTAGTTCTGCTAAGCCTGAAACCCTTTGATTCCAAGGTCTCCCTCCACAACTCCAGTTATCGATTAACCCCTATTCTACTTTCATCAATCAGCACAACATCATCGGCAAAGAGCATACACCAGGGAATCTCCTTTTGTATATCTTTTGTGATTTCATCCATCACTAATGCAAAAATATAGGGGCTAAAAGCCGAACCTTGATGTAACCCTATATTAATTGGAAAGTTTCTGGTCTCACCATCGCATGCCCTAACAAAAAATATTATGCTGATGTGTGCAAAAGAAAATTGTAAGGGTTTTATTGCAAAAAGAAACCACTATCTGTTTTTAAAAATTGGTTAATTTTGGCGCTAAAGTGCATAGTATTTAAATCAAAAAGTTATGAACAAAATCTGATCTTAAAAAATAAAGCAGCACTTAAACACCAGTAAGCAAGGGAGCGCTTGTTGCATCGTCTCACTTTGCACCTAATATAGCATGGATTTCCAACTAAAAGCCATGATGGAATCGAAGCTCATTAGCCAAGGGTTCTAGTGTCAGGAAGAAGCATGGCTACAAGCAAAACTCAAAAGATTACATGTTGCAGTATTTATCATAATTTTCTTGATGAATTTGTTATTTTATATCGAAGTGAAGTATTAAATTTTGTAATATAAGCGTATGTGGATGACAGAGGAGATCAAACGAACAAAGTTCAACAAAGAAGGGAGATGAACCAGCTAAGTAAAAAGAAGAGGAAGAAGAAAGATGTGTTTATGTTGAGAAGTTCGATATCATGTCAATAGCTTTTGAGAGATGTCAGCGAGAATAAATGTCATGTGCCAAAAGACAATGGTTATGGATATAGGAATAATCTTCCATTTTTGGCAGGAGACCGGTATATAACTCGCTTACCCCCCCCCCCCCCCCCACAAAAAAAAAAAAAAAAAAAAAACCACACACACACAAAATAAAATAATAATAATAATAGCAGTAGAAGTAATAATAATAATAATAAACCTAGTCCATAGAACAAAGCCGCTGATTTTTTTAGTAGCCTTTTCCGAGTCCATGGTTATTCACCACACTAGACTTACAAATAAAATGGTGTAACTGCAAAAAAAAAAAGTACACTCTTCTTCATAACTGAAGTAATAAAGGAGTTGCTGCGCTGTGGTAATTAATCAACGATAAGTGAGTAAGTAACAAACTAGCTTTAGAGCGCTTTCCATTTAAATAGGTATGGAAATTTTGCAGATTATTCATTTACAACAGAATATTATAAAACGAGCAAGTTGAAGTAGTCAAAAAAAAAAAAATCATATAATCTTAAACTGATTATCGAGTCAACTAAGTTGATCCATACTATATACTTTATCATTAATAATTTAATATTAAGGAAAACATTGTGAATCAAGCGGTCATCTAAAGCTTAAAAACTCCAATCAAAAGTTTTAAGCCTATTCCAAGAAGAATTGTACTTTTTGCACTATGTATTCTACAATAAAGCTTGGAACTCAATCAAGTTGTAAATGTTTGTGTGTTGCAGTGGTAAGCACATCATCGTTGTCACTACGATGATATTATCTCATAAGTCATATCAGTTTCCAAACAGATAGGTTTACAAAGACGAATAAAATTAATAAACATAAAAGGAAAATAACGCCCTAGCTTGTTTTGGTTTACAATCTAGCAGTTAAACTTATAAGAGAAACTAAACATGTTAACATCACATACATATTTTATCAGTTTCCTATTTTTAGCTGTCTCACTAACCAGCTATTTAAACAAGTGTCTATTATATAGTAACTGATAGAAGAAGAAAAATTGTGTGCGTGTATATACAATAACAAAAGCCTTAGTTGACAAACAGTTATTAAATACTAAGTACTAACGTAGCAACAGTACAAGTGTGCTCCTATAATATTGCACAAATCATAATATTTTTTGTTTTTCACTAACCGAAGTCAAGAATTTCAGCAACCAAATGCACAATCACTTTATGTTGACGTGGGAATATTGATGCTTTCGGATAATTATATTTAACAACAATTTTAATTTATTTATTATTCTACCTATGAATTTCAAATAAATAAATGAAATCCCCTAATCAGTCAAATGCACAGTCACCTGATGTGGAAGTGACAAACCTGTTATATTCCATCATTTTTTTTTTAAGAATTCAACTAATACATATCAAAATTCAAAAGAACTACAAATTCACATATTTGAATACATCTCGACACAACTTTCAAGGATTTGATTCACAACAAATAGACTGAATGCTAATACTCGCACAAATGATTATTAGTAGATTCCTAAAAATGCTTTTTTTTTTTTCTAAAAACTGAAATCGTGAAAAAATAAGTTATAACAAAAATGCAGCTATCAAAACAATTCTGAGAAAAAAAAATTATAAAATCTCATTCTCTACTATTAATACTTTCATTTTTTTTTTTTTACCAAAGCTTTACAGCATTGCACGGACGTACGTATTGTGGCATACACAGCTATATATTATAAACAAACAATGTCTAAAGTAATATGTTGATTGAAACTGATTAGCAATTCAATACCAAACCAATCATAGTGTTTTTGTCACACACAAGCCAAAGATCACGGTACCAGGCCTCGTCAAATGGTCAACCATTTAGTTAACATGCACAGTCACCTGATGTTTTAGAGCACTTTCCATTTAAATAGATATGGAAATTTTGCAGATTATTCATTTACAACAAAATATTATAAAACGAGCAAGTTGTAGAAAAAAAAATCATATGATCTTAAACTGATTATCGAGTCAACCAAGTTGATCCATACTATATACATTATCATTAATAATTTAATATTAAGGAAAATATTGTGAATCAAGCAGCCACCTAAAGCTTAAAAACTCCAACCAAAAGTTTTAAGCCTATTCCAAGAAGAAGCATATTTTTTGCACTATGTATTCTACAATAAAGCTTAGAACTCAATCGAGTTGTAAGTGTTTGTGTGTTGCAGTGGTAAGCACATCATCATTATCACTACGATGATATTATCTCATAAGTCATATCAGTTTCCAAACAGATTAGTTAACAAAGACGAATAAAATTAATAAACATAAAAGGACAATAACGCCCTAGCTTGTTTTGGTTTACAATCTAGCAGTTAAACTTATAAGAGAAACTAAGCATGTTAACATCAAATACATATTTTATCAGTTTTCTATTTCTAGCTGTCTCACTAACCAGCTATTTAAACAAGTGTCTGTTATATAATAACTGATAGAAGAAGAAAATTTGTTTGTGTGTGTGTGTGTATACAATAACAAAAGCCTTAGTTGACAAACAGTTACTTGATACTAAGTACAAACGTAGCAACAGTACAAGCGTGCTCCTATAATATTGCACAAATCATAATATTTTTTGTTTTTCACTAACGGAAGTCAAGAATTTCAGCAACCAAATGCACAATCACTTTATGTTGACATGGGAATATTAATGCTTTCAGATCATTATATTTAACGTCATTTTTAATTTATCTATTGTTGTACCTATGAATTTTCAAATAAATAAATGAAATCCCCTAATCAGTCAAATGCAGAGTCACCTGAAGTGGAAGTGACAAACCCGTTATATTCAATCTTTTTTTTTAAGAATTCAATTAATACATATCTAAATTCAAAAGAACTACAAATTCACATATTTGAATACATCTCGACACAACTTTCAAGAAGAAATAGACTGAATGCTGATACTCGCACAAATGATTATTAGTAGATTCCTAAAAAGTGCTATTTTTTCAAAATGCTTTTTTTTCTAAAGACTGAAATCATGAAAATATAAGTTACAACAAAAATGCAGCTATCAAACAATTTTGAGAAAAAATTTATAAAATCTCTTCCTCTACTATTAATACTTTCATTTTTATTCTTTTACCAAAGCTTTACAGCATTGCACTGACGTACATATTGTGGCATACACAGCTATATATTATAAGCAAACAATGTCTAAAGTAATATGTTGATTGAAACTGATTAGAATTCAATACCACTCCAATCATAGTGAGATCTAACAAGCTGCTAATCCTATGATTTAAAAAGGAAAAGGATTATTTTTACAACTCATGTATAGGTTCGAGAATATCATAGAATAAATGAAAATAAGTTTGTCAAAATTACTTGTGTGAGTGGAAATAATTTTCATAAAAGCAAACTTCCTTTTACATAATTAGACTGAATATGAAAGAAGAATGAAAAACTAGCATTTCAATATCAAATTAGAAAGACATATAAACAAAGAGATGCACGTTGTGACACATGAAACACAGATTCATACTTAATTAGAAAGTTAAAGATATATGACAACATTATTCAGAAAACAGGATGAAAAAAATATACCAATCGTAACAAATATCATTTATAAAACATAATCAAACACTGGTTTTATTTTTATGTTACAAATTAAGAACATCAGTGTAATTATCATACACTCATATTTTTGATATCAACGTATTTCTAGCACATCCATATGCAATACAAGTCACTCACCAGTAAGAAATATGACTGTTGAATGGTGATTTGTTCCAATTGTGCTTAGGGCCACAATTAGTACAAAGTATAACAAAAATGAAGAAAAAGATTAGTGATTAATGGTTATAAATCGTTACAAACCATTATTAGAATAAATGGTACAATTGTAAGCACTTTTTGTTGCAGAACAAACCAACATTTCACTTCTTAACTCATCTTCCAAATTCCATCCAATATAATATCCTACGAGTCAACCTTCCAGCCAACAATCTGCGTTCAACCAAACATTCTTCGAAAAAAAAAATTGTGGTGGTCCATGATAATTAACAATCAACAGAAACCCTAGCAGAAAATTTTATCTGCTGCAGACCTTAAACCCTAACAGATAACAATAAAAATTCAAAACCTAATATCATCTGTTCAATTACTGTTTCAGTATAATACTTTCGAATTGAAACCGATAATAAATATTGAACAAAATTAAATGGGCCGAACCTTGACAGTGTCAAAGGGGTGGCCAGTGACGACAGTAGCGACGCCGGCAGCAAAACCAGCTGCGTATTCCTTGGCGCCATCGCAGCTGCCCATCTCGCTTATTTATTTGGATGTTTTATAAGTCCATTTTGGAGAATGGAGACGGTGATCTTATATAACCTTCGGCATTGTGGTTTTCAAGGTACGGAGCAGTGCCGTGGCGACACGACCTTCCATTTTTTTTTTAAATGGACTAATTGGCCTAATGTTTGAAATCAATTGGTGTAACGCGTACAACAACAACACATCGCTTGGTAACCATGTCTTTTCACTTACTCCTTCCTTGACAATTCCGACGTTTTAAAAAATATAAATTAATTGAAATCAAAAACGTTTTATACTGACATTATAACTAATTGCCAATTTGTTTTGAGTATTTGAACTCGATTTCCGAATATAAACTTGAATTATGTAAGTTTGATATAAAAATAAGAATTTAAAAGCGATTAGTTATATTGAGAACCTATTTATTAAAACTAAACGTGAAACCGATCATTAATAAAACGTTAATTTTTTAAAATGAAATATGATTCATAGAAATAATGTAAATAAATTTATAACAAAAACGTCAAAGTTCGCTCGTTCCATTTAAATCGATTTGCGGAACAACCGCCGATATATCATAAATAACTTCAAATTTTAAATTTTGAATCTAATTATGAAATTTAATATTTAAAATACGTTTAACTAGACATAACGAAAAATAAATTTTGTAGCCAAATACGTAAGTTTTGTTTCATTCACGTTAACTAAATTAAACATTTAACCAAATCGCTAAGAATGAAACATCATCGAATTTTAGGCTAATTTGGTCTAAAAATGCTATATTGTATTCTAAGAACAACGATATTTTTCGTTTAGCGAAATTTGAATGTTTTATTTCTCGAGTATGTCATTTCGGGTCAAAAACGCACAAAACAGATGATGTTTGATATGTGTACCTATGTCCTCATTCTTGTATATTTGTATATATATCTAGATTGATTAAGCATTTCATAAGAAGAAGAAAAAAAGAAGGAAACGTTACATTTAAAATTAACAACACGTATTAGAATTTACACACATCTTTCTCCTTTCATTTTACATTTCCCCTCCTATTTCTTTTTTTCATTTTTGCTTTCTTTTCTTTTCTCATTCACACGAACTCAAGTTACTTCTCTTGAGAAAAATAAAATCATACAAATCACTCTTTCCCAAAATCAAATCATGGCATCTCTTTCCATCTCCCTTCGCCACTGCAACCACCTCGACGACCACCTGAAACCTCAACAGTGAAGGACAAAATTAGGGCTCATGATTTTCAGAGCATGGAGAGTCGATGGACTATGGCGTTTGTTGAAGTGGTTTTCTCAGGTGAAGGCATGAGTTGTTCGATGTTTTTGAAAGGTGCAGTGCTCCTTTTAAGAGGTGTGAGTTTTGTTCCCCGATTCAATAGAGAAAGGGTAGAGGGGTCGAGATGATGGTGTAGTGTAACGACCTGTATTATAACGAATGGGTATTTGATTTAAATATTAACCATTAACTATCCAATTATCGGTCCCAAAATGAGATTTTCCATAAATGATTGAATCCGGACTTGGGACCAATTCCATTGAGTCTAGATTATTCATTAAACGGAAAATAAGCATTTGGATGGCTAAGTCGGTGGTCATATCGATCTCGAAATACGCGTAAATAATCATTCCGGGAGCACGGCATCGGATTGCGATGAAGTTTAGATTTCTGGAATCATTATAGTGAGTTATTACACGTTGTTAAGTTTCGTGCCAATTGGGCGTATCATTTGCCCGTGCGTAAATAAAACGTGTGTCGATTTTTATAAGAAACCAACATTGTATAATTCGTATTATAAAGGCTAACTTCCGCATATGATCTATTTAGGCCTCGAGACAAGTTCCACTGTTTTCAGAATGTGTTTGTACATAGATGAAGGCATGCGACACTTGTCGATTGGAGGTTGCGATTTTTTGGGCCCGTTTGTGAATAACAGAATAAAATAACAATATGTTATCCACAAACCAAATCCTTATTGGGCCATTACTATTCATCTCTTTCCCTCTGTCGTTCACTGTTCCATTCAGAGAATGGCCGCCATCTCCTCCCCGCATTCAAAAATCAAAGTATAGCGATTCACTCCAAAAAAAAAATCCCGAAACAAGATTTAATGAACTCATACTAAAATTATCTTGAAACCCATATCCAAAATGCAACGTGCGATCATTGTTTTTATCACGGCCGTGAAAACACATGATCTAGGGTTTCATTTCTTGAGCGATTGAAGGGACAATAAGCTTCGGGAACGAGACTATCGGGTTTCCCATCGAAATCCGCGCCTACCATCCTTATGCCATTGAATTCAATCAAGATCCAAGGGGTGCGACATTTTTCGATTTTCAGAAATTCCCGTCAAATGAGTTTGAATGCATTTTGCATAGGCTCGTGTGGACAGGTAAAGTGTATGGTTGTGAAGCTTATGCGTAGAGGAGTTTGTAAACGTGACTGGTTTCGGGTTTCGTTGAGTATTGATCGACTTAGGAAAGAGAGATGGTGTTGAGAGTGGTTGGTTTTTTATGTGCATGTATAGGCTTATGATGGAGAAGAAGAATTAGTGCGTAATAAAGTGATTGGTGGTTCGTTAATCATTATTTAATTACTTAATTAAGTCATGAAACTTATATCTTACGTAACTTTTGTGTACGAGGTCGGATTTGGATGTCGTCTTTTCCTATGGACTCGTATTGACGAGCTCTACGCATTAAAGCTGGTTTGGCTAAGGTGAGTAATAAGTATAGTGAAGTTTTGAAGTTTTAAATGATTTCTGTTTATAAAACTTAATATTTGGGATTATCGAACCTAGTAAATAATTAATAAAAAGATTATGTAGTGATTTAAGTAAATTTAATCTGATTATCACATTTTCAACTGACTGCACTGTTACTCGTTATTTACCCATTTACGTGTTATTTTGACTACATTGTTTAGCCATAGGTTATTTGAATGTTTATTTCACTTTGATCGCTATATATAGACTCTATTTGATTTATTATTATTATTTTGGATGTTTGTATGCTAGTTTAGGGATTTTCTTGACTATTGGTTCTATTGTTAAATTGTTTGCTCAGTTTAGCTTAAAGCATCATTCGTAGACGATCTAGTTTTAGGATAAATCTCGTTCATTAGAGTTTGGGGAGCTTATCGATCAAATGTAAATGTTGGTGTATATTGATTGAGTGCACAAGGACGACAGACTCGAACAGATGAGATAAATTCTTGAAGGAGCTTCAGAGCGCTTGGATGGGTTTCACGGAGCCACATTCGAGCACGGCGATGCATTTGACGACGGGGAAGCATTGTAGCTTAGCCACGGATTTGAAGATGAAGCGACGCTAGAGCTTGGTGGCCTATCTGAAGACGGAGGATGGACTTGGCGACGAGTTGGACTACGCAACGAATATTAGAGGTTTTCTTTGGATGTGTATTTAACCAACTTTGGTTAAATAGGTAATCCACGTAGTCATTATCGATTACCATGAAGTGGTCGATATCGATTACTATCTATATTGGTCTTTTTGGCTAATTTGACATGGATGATGGTGCGATTTTGAGGAATAGGATATGATAGTGGATTCGACATTGTGGATCTTCGATTAGAGGTTTGGTCTAAGGCAAGGATGTGGTGCTCCGACTGGTTGATTCGTTATTCGACGATGAATAGCAATATTCCGGGATGCGAAGTAAGGATGATGGATCGAAAGGGAACTACTAACGATGAGTCATTGTTGCAGTTCCAGGATTGACTCTGCTATGGATTGCATGTGCAAAGGGATCATCTATTTGATGGGTACTCAAGAAGAAGGGATGGCGAGTGTGTGGTCCATTTTGACTAGTGTGGGTCCTTTTCTCCTAGTGCGGAGAGATTGTTTCCAGGCAAGAGGAAACCAATGACACACACTTGGACCTAGTGCACGGTCATCATCTTGGGTTATACCAGTTAATGTAATTTAGTTCCTGGCCTACTGAGTGACAGGGATTCGAGTACCATGGAACGGAGGCGTTATCATATGTCCAACATACTGAGCGAGTGAATGTGAGGATGGACGATGGATGTTATGTTTGCTTAATCATTTATCACCTTTAGGGCGTCATGTTATGTGGAGATTATCGATTTAGATATCTGGACATCCCTAGTATTATTATGCAGGATACACCCACACTTATTCTCATAGAGTATTATATATCCTTGACTATGTAGGTGCAGAGTTAGGGCAGGTATGTTTCTCCATACCATCCGTTCTGTGTATACTATTACGACTTTTATAACACTTTGAGATTTGTTATCGCTCACACCAGACTTTTGTCTAACCTAAGGTTTTATTTTCCTTTTATTACCTTTGGTTATCATCGACGATGTTGATGAGCAGATCAAGTGGCATGTGTGAGTATTATCTAAAGATGTACAAGTGGATTAGCAGTAGGTGACATTTACATATATATACTTGTATTATATCCGTTTATTCCGCTATATAGCACTGTGGAGCCTTGACAGTGTTATGTATCCTTAACAGAGACAGTTTACCAGTTTGAGTTTATTTATTACTTTTATAAACTCTATTATTGTTCTGTATAACTATATGAGCCTATATACTCTTATTATCTGGTTTATATAGTTATTATTGTCTTGCCTATTTTATATATATTGTTTGATTATTATATGTTATCTAATGCACTGTGGAATATACGACAGGAACTGTGATTAAGTTTTATATTCTTTTATATCTCTTCTCTTCAATTTCCTTTCCCTTTTCTCTTCCTTTATACTATTTCTTTCCCTTGAAAATCGCTTTACATTGATCGGGTGTTTGTACAATGTAACTTTTAGTTATAAGCATCGGTGGTATATAGTGGGTCATCAAATTTGGTATCAGAGCTTAGGTTGCATTGTTTAACCTAAGCAGTACTGAAGTCGAGTGTTAGAATATACGAAGGAGTATGTATTTGAGTATATTTTGGTTTTCATATCTATATATTATTTATAGTATAGGTTGTTTTGCACATGAGTGTCATTGGTATAGTTTTCTCTATATCGATTGATCGTTCTAACCACATATCTGAGACAATCTAGTAAATGAGAAATGCTTCTAATTGCTCCATTTATGGAGTCGAGAGTTGGGCGGAATCGAGAACTACTAGCCTCGATTTGCAGTTTTTTTTTGCAATAATGGTAAGATCCATTATCTGAAGTTCCCTTTTTATTTCCAATTAGTTTCGACGCTCATGTGCGGTGAGTCGAATATGTCGCTTTGTGTAGATACTTATGTGTCCCTATGGCATACCATTCCTTAAAACATAATCGGTTGCTATTGTGCAAGAGTTGTTTGGGTTCTCTCAAGGTTATCTTGAATAACTTGGAGTTGAACGTTATATGAATTAGGAGTTTTCTTCTAAGAGATTCCATGGTTGAGCCTGAGTTGGTCGAGAGCCAATATCATTTCTGGTTCTCAAAAATGATTCACTCAAGACTAGTCCACTTCGAATAGGTTTTGCTTGACTTCTTTAGAGTCGATGTGAGTTCGCCGATTTAGGCGATATGTTTGTTTTGGAGAGTATGAATGAAATCGACGTGATATCGAAGTAAGGTTTATTCTCTCATTTGTCACTCCAAAGTTTGGAGTTTGTGGCTGGGTTAAGTGATCAATTCGAAGGGTGATTATTTCGTTTTGTGGGAATGATGGTTTGGAGGAGTTAATCGAGTAAGCTTGCGATGTTCGAGCTTGCGCCCAGTGTAGAAATTTGTCTTGCTTTATTGGGATAAATCGTGGAGACATGTATTGATCGTCGTTTCTGTTTCGTCAAGTTCTTCCTCATTGAAAGAGAAAGAAATTGACGCCGTCACTCGATAAATGTTTCCATTGATGAGGTTTCCATACATATTTTAGTTTGGCATTGAGATTTCATCATCCCATATGATCTTGAGATTCAATGGATGGAATGGTATTGGTATTCATGATAATAAGTTGTTTTCTTGATTGTAACTTACCATTTTAAGGGATCAATTAGATTATATATTGTGTAACATCCTATGTTGGTCCCCAGAACTTAATACTTTGGGTGATTGCAGCATCTATACCGATTAATTTTGGGCCTCGAGGTGGGGAAGTGTTATGACATAGATAATCTATACTCCGCAGTGTACATGATTCGTCAAAACTTAAATTTGTCGAGTCATGGTTGCTTGTTTGTCAAATTATTGTTTGTTGATTGTGACACCCCACGTCCCTTAATGTTACCCATTAAGAGAATGCATTAAGTTTCATGAAGCGTTATAGGTAAACAGAAACAGAAACATTACAAGACAAATGATAAATAGCAGCTGAATTCAAGTAGAAAACATCATAGTTCAAGACACGGTTACATCATATGTCTGAAATGCATAAAACTCAATACATCAAATTTAAAACTTCTGTCTTGTACTTAAATCATTAAAGTACAATAATAAAAGAGGCATAATCCACAAAATATAGCCATAGTAGAGAGAGATATGAAACCAAGCAGTACATCTAAGCAGCTCCAAGCAAGATGAAAGCAGAATCCTAATCAAGCTTGAGTGTTCCCACCTTGAGAACCCTTGGAGGGGGGTGGGGGAGGAAAAGAAAGAAGAGGAAATAAAATGGGTTGGACATAAAGTCTGGCGAGTTCAGTTAATTTTAGCATATAAATAAGTAAAAGTATCATAACAAACATATAAAGTGGATAAGAGAGATAACATCATAAATGGCAGGTATGACATGGTAAACAGGATAAACATGATAGAATATATTGCACTTCTCTAGTACTTTCTCTTTCTCTCTGCACCGGTGTTAGTATAACCAGAATGAGATGATCCCCAAAAAGAATAAGATGGTAGACTTAGGCGTACTCCTAGTAAGAGGTAAAACCCCATACAATAACAAGCAGCCCAACATACCGGAGTTGCCCTTAAGGATAATAACGGGCTTCTAAACATACCAGAGTCTAGATGTACCCTAATTACTACCACAATCGATCGGTTCCCTACTCCGTACATACCATGTGTTGGCCCCACAGTAGGATGATCACTTCCTAAAGTGGTAACCCTTCATTTTTAGGATGTGCACAACCATATCTACAGGTGTCACGACATCTAAACCTCCTCTGCCGGACCCATGCACGCACATGACCCGTCGGAATGCGCCGCCCACACCGTCCCCCACTTTTGGATCTCTTACAATCAGTCTAAGCGTTCCCCGACTCCGACCTTGTTTGGCGTACTCGTTTGATACTTATATATGGGTTACTGACTGAAGCTTTACCCTACGCTTGCATCCCCACTACTAGGTTTTCCACAGGTTATGCCATACCAGAGTAAAAGATTGCATAACCCCACAGGTTAAGTTTGTGGGCCTATATATAAATATTACCCACAACCCTAAGATATACTTAGCCCTCTCACTATTTCATACAATTTTACTTAACCCCTACTCAAGTTAACATGTTCATACAATCCCTATGGATTCAACTAGGTTAAGTATTCAAGTTTATTACCATAGTCATTTATGGTTATAATGTATTAGACCTCCCACATTAAGCCTACAACTCGTGGATGCTAGATATGTCGGGCGGGTCCGAGCAGACTTCTTCCATAAGTCGGACTTAACCTCGTGTCTTAGCACGTTTCGCGTTTATGCACTTAGACCCCTCACATTAGATTCACCACTTGTGGTCGCTGGATATGCCGGTCGGTTCCGGGTAGACTTCCACCACAAGTGTAATCTAACCTCGTGTCTAAGCGCGGTTACAGTTTCTAATTACTGTAATTCTAGGCATTTCCATTATTAACCAATTATTCCTATGTCATTATAGGTTTTCCTGCCCCTTTCCCAAGTCATATTCATCATGTGTCATATGCCCCAAATTCAGATCTTTAATCAAAGTTTGATTTATGCCCCAAATTCATATTCATGTATTTCATTCAATTTATGCCCAAATTTCCCAATACAAGTTATGTCCCTAATTTTAACGTTTTCCCCCACGTTCCTAAATTTACTCGTTCGCATATTTCAGTGGCATGCCTAGGCTCGAAGGTAGCCTGACTATAAAAATAAAAAGGGAAAAGAAGAAGGGAAGAGAACAAAAATAAACATAATAACAAGATTGACATATGATGGCAGGAATAGGCATAGCAACTAATAAACATACAGTGACAAAGTTGGGCATAATGACAAGATAGGCATATAGGAACAGATTTGATGAACATGTGATAGTAGAACTGATTCTAACATAATAGGGACATCATAAACAGGTATGATGAGATCTGAACAATGAATTAGATCAACAAACAATGGCAGATCTGACATGATAAATAGGTATAAGCTTAGATCTAGTTCATAGTCATGTCAGAATAACTTAGATACACAGGTTATAACAGATCTGATATGATTCAAATAGTCACAAGCTTATATCCAAGTTATAGTCATGTCAAGATTAACTTTTAAGTATTCAGATCTAAAAATAACGTAGATTCATTATGATTGGATCTAAGAAATAAAAGAGGGATTGCAGATGTTGAATCATATATCTTTAAACTTGAATGACTTGATTGTTAAAGAAGAAAAGCTATTTCAATCTAGGCAAAGACAACATCTAGTTCTCATTGTTTTTGTGTGAATAAAACAATGAGAATAGGGTCTTATTTATAGCCTAGGGTTCACGAATCTGGTCAGAAAACAAGTCCACGTTCACAGAAATGTTTCTGGTTCGGATCTAAGGGGTGTCGACACCCCCCTTATGGGTAATTCGACCCCTAACGGGTCCAATTCCCTCCCAGACTTCCTGCTCCTGATTTTGAACTTATTTGAAGGGTTTTAACTTGTTATGTATGTGTGTGTGTATATATCTTATGCGTATACAAACTTCAAACCTTAATATCTTCTTCATACGGTGTCCGTTTTACACAAACCAGGTGTCTATTTTTACCAGAATTCCGAGACAAACGCAATGGCGCAGTCCTTTCACTTAAGTCCATCCTCAGCTTACTCAGTGCGTCTGCCACCACATTTCCCTTGCCAGGGGTATAAGCAATCTCAAAGTCATAAGATGCTAGGAACTCCATCCACCTTTGTTGCCTTAAATTAAGATCCTTCTGCAAGAACAAGTACTTGAGAGATTTATGATCGGTGTACAACTCAAACTTCTCTCCAAGCAAATAATGGCGCTACGTCTTAAGCGTGAATACTATGGCAGCTATCTTTAAGTTATGGGTAGGGTAGTTCTTCTCATGAACCCTTAGCTGTCTACCCCTATAACATACTACCCTTCCCTCTTGCATCAGAACCGCACCAAGCCCTGTACCACATGCATCAGTGTATACTGTAAACTCTTTGTTTCCATCGGGCAAGGTCAATACTGGAGCTATTGTTAGAGCCCTCTTCAATTGCTGGAAAGCAACATCGCAATCTATATCCCACAAAAACGTCAAATTTTTCATTGTCAGCCTGGTAAGTGGGGCTGATATCTTTGCGAAGTCCTTAATGAACTTCCTATAATATCCTGCCAATCCATGAAAACTTCTCACCTCCATTGCATTCTTTGGGATCTGCTAATCTTGAACTGTAACTACCTTTGCAGAATCTACTGCTATCCCATCTTTAGAAACCACATGCCCTAGGAATCTCACCTCTTTCCTCCAAAAATGACATTTGGAGAACTTCGCCTTAAGCTGGTGTGCATAGAGAGTTTTCAAAACCTCTCTCAAATGTTGGGCATGCTCTTTGTCATTCTTCGAGAAAATTAAGATGTCATCAACAAAGACCACAACAAACTTATTTAGAAACTCCCGAAACACCCTACTCATCAGATCAACAAAATAGGCGGGTGCATTCGTCAACCCAAAAGGCATAACGAGTCATTCAAAGAAACCATCTGGAGTCCTAAAAGCAGTCTTATCTATACTATCCTCGGCACCCTCAACTGATGAAATCCCGTGGCTAAGTCTAACTGAGAGAAAACTGATGCACCAACAAGATGGTCAAACAGATCATCTATCCTCGGGAGTGGGTGCTTGTTCTTCTTGGTGAATTTATTCAACTCTCTATAGTCTACACATAAGCAAAGCGAACTATCTGCCTTAGTTGCGAATACCACCAGAGCACCCCATTTAGGTATGCTTCGCCTAATAAACCCTTTCTCAAGTAGCTCCCTTACTTGCTTGCTGAGCTCCCTCCTTTCTCTTGGAGCCATATGGCACACAAGAAATGCAGCTGGCTTTGCATTGTCCACCAAGTGTATAAGAAAATCGATCTTGCGCCTCGGAGGTAATCCCCGAACCTCATCAAAAACGTCAGGATACTCACGGACCACTGGTACAAATCACAGATCATCGATAGATGCATCAAGTGACTCTGGGAAACTAAGCAATGCATACCCTTTTGGGTCACAAGAAATCTCGAGGGTCCTCCCATGGCAAGTCAAAAGTCTAACGACCCTCCTTTCACAATCCAGAATGGCACCATACAAGGCTAGCCAATCCATCCTAGAATCAAACCATAGCCCATGAAACCAAGCACATATGCGTCGCACTCAAACTCGACGACTAACACAGATATTCTCAAACCCCGACAAATCATGGACAAATGAGTCGTACCACCAATGGGGCTTGAGACAACAACAGGATCCACTACCATACTAGTACTAAGGTGTAGAGACTCAACCACAGAATCAGATATAAAAGAATGCGAAGTGCCAGAATAAAAAAGAGTTCTAATAGGATGATTGGAAAGAGAAATCAAACCTTCTACGGAAACTCTCCCACCTCTGTCGATTGCACTGGTCACGGGAGCATGCACCTTCCCTCCAGAAGCTCCTGCCCTTTGACCTTGTCCTTGCTTCTTTGGGCACTCCTTAGAAAAGTGTCCGACCTCTCCACAACTGAAACAAGCATTCTTACTCATTTTGCAATCCTTGATCAAATGACCCTTGCATCTGTAATTGTGGCACTTCCTCTTATCCTTAGTCTTGTCGCTCTTTCCTCCCTTCTTTTGTTGTTGTTATCCCTTCTTGGGCCATACTTTCTTTTTTTATGTTTTCTCCACCTTAGCTTCTTTCTTTTGAGCTTTATCTTCCTCATGCATCAATGCCATATCAACGAGCCTTTCAAAAGTTGCTCCCATCGGAATATGGGACATAGCTAACCCATGGAGGGGTTTAATCAGTCCTTTAGCAAACCGCAAAGCTTTCTTATGCGGGGTACCCATTATTTCCAACCCAAACCTTGCTAGTTGGTTGAATTTGTTAACATACTCTTTGACAGTCATGCCTCCTTTGAGTGGTAGAAACCTTTCCATTTGCATGCTTTTCTCAGCTTGAGAAAGAAACTTCATTTAAAACCTTTGCCGAAAATTATCCCAAGTCTCCATTGGACGCCCTGCTTGCGTCACTTCCCAGCAGAATGAAGCCTCATCTTTCAGTAGCCAAGCGGCTAACTAAATCTTCGTACGATTGTCCACTTCGAAAATTCCAAACAAATCCTCTGTCTCTTTGAGCCAATTCCTTGCCTCTACGAAAGTTTTGGTTGCTCGGAATGGCTTTCCACCCATGGCACAGAAATCTTAACAGGTCTTAGAGAAATTATTTGCTCGCGGAGGAGGAGGAGGAGGAATGACAGGTGTAGCTGGGGGAGGAACATTTGCTTGGCCACCGGCGGGCTCTGTGGCCTCTAGATACCCACTGAACCAGCCTAGTATCATAACGCCCTCAGGAATATTAGGTTCCCCAGATATGCTGAAAAGAAAAGGAAAAGGAATTCAAATAGAGAATCAAAAGATATTACATATGGCTTTAGGGAATATGTTTTTCAAAACTGACTTTTCATTTGAAAATGCTTTCTTTTAAAATCTTTTTGAAAAAAAAAAAATCTTTTATCCGGTTTGGTAACCTTCAGCTCTGATACCAAGTGTGACACAACACGCCCGTTAATTTCACTCATTAAGAGAATGCATTAAGTTTCGTGAAGCGTTATAGGTAAACAGAAACAGAAACATTACAAGACAGATAATAAGTAGCAGCGGAATTCAAAATTTTATTAAGTAGAAAACATCGTAGTTCAAAACATGGCTACATCATATTTTTGAAGTGCATAAAACCCAGTACATCAAATTTAAAACTTCTGTCTTGTACTTAAATCATCAGAGTACAATATAAAAAGAAGCATAATCCCCAAAATATAGCTATAGTAGAGAGAGATATGAAATCAAGCAGTACATCTAAGCAGCTCCAAGCAAGATGAAAGAAGAATCATGATCAAGCTTGAGTATTCCCACCCTGAGAACCCTTGGGAGGGGTAAACGAAAGAGAAAGAAGAGGAAACAAAATGGGTCAAACATAAAGTCTGACGAGTCCAGTTACTATTAGCATATAAATAAGTAAAAGAATCATGACATGCATATAAAGTGGATATGAGAGATAACATCATAAAAGGCAGGTATGACAAGGTAAACAGGTTAAACATGATAGAATATATTGCACTTCTCTAGTACTTTCTCTTTCTCTCTGCACCAATATTAGTATAATCAGAATGAGATGATCCCCAACAAGCATAAGATGGTAGACTTTGGCGTACTTCTAGTGAAAGGGTTTACCCCATAGAATAACAGGCATCCCAACATACCGGAGTTACCTTTGAGGATAATAACGGGCTCCTAAACATACCGGAGTCTAAATGTACCCTAATTACTACCCCAATCGATCGGCTCCCTACTCCATAGATACCCTGTGCTGGCCCCACAGTAGGATGTATCACTTCCTAAAGTGGTAAACCTTCATTTTTAGGATGTGCACAATCATATCTACAGGTGTCACGACGTCTAAACCTCCTCTGCCGGACCCATGCACGCACATGACCCCATCGGAATGCGCCGCCCACACCGTCCCCCACTTTTGGATCTCTTACAGTCAGCTAATAAGCGTTCCCGACTCCGACCTAGTTCGGAGTACGCGTTTGATACCTATATATGGGTTACTGACTTAAATAGGTCCCACACTCAAGATGATACAAGCTTCCCCCTACGCTTGCGTCTCCACTGCTAGGTTTTCCATAGGTTATGCCATACCAGCGTAAAAGATTGCATAACCCCACAAGTTAAGTTTGTAGGCCTATATATAAATATTACCCACCACCCTAAGATATACTTAACCCTCCCACTATTTCATACAATTTTACTTAACCCCTACTCAAGTTAACATGTTCATACAATCCCTATGGATTCAACTAGGTTAACTATTCAAGTTTATTACCATATTCATTTATGATTATATGTACTAGACCTCCCACATTAAGCCTACAATTTGTGGATGCTGGATATGCGGGGCGGGTCTGGTTAGACTTCATCCACAAGTCGGACTTAACCTCGTGTCTTAGCATGTTTCGTGTTTATGCACATAGACCCCTCACATTAGATTCACCACTTGTGGTTGCTTGTGACGAAAAGGAATTTCGCTCGGTCCGAACCAGTCGCTAAACCGATCGAGACCGTTCGTAACGCCTGATCGTTTTGAGAACACGACAAAACAGAACCGCAGACGGAAGAACATTTCATTGTATATTACAACAATGCATCAGATTACAAGAATATACAGAGTATGAATAAATTTTACACAGAAATTATCAGAGATTTAAATTACATTTAAATACATAGCAGCGGAAAATAATACAATACACAACTAGAAGAGATATACGGATACAAAGCATTCCGGATATCGTTCCAGCTGTAAACCAGGATCCTGTGAATATAAATCTGCAAAACCAAAACTACTAGCTGCCCATGTCAAAATAAGGGCACCTAGAGTTTAGGTTAAAACAATAAACTCCAGGTCAGTCATGTGACTGGTGTGAGAACTAAAACAGTTAATCTTTATTTTTAAAGTTAGGTAAATCAAGGGACCACGCCGTATAACACGGAACGGGTTTCCTCCCAAGAATACCAGCGCATAAAACAAACAGCGCAATGCTAAATAAAGAAAAATGAAGCTGTTATAAGACCCAGGTCCTATCACACAATGCAACGCAAGACGGGGGATAGGGTTTTCCCTTATAACAGCCAAAGAATGCTTGATACGTTTAAAACAAATCATTTGATACTATTATAAGTGCATAGTGTATAAAACAACTTCAAATCATAAGTATCAATCATAGGCGACATGAGCGTCCCATGCCACTATGTCGCCATATATAGGTTTACAAATAAAACCGCAAATGTCACGTATTTGGAAATTGGATTTCCGTCTGTGAACCAAGGCAAAAGATAGTCCTCAACCGATTCGAGACGCTCTAGCCCGCCCCTCAGGACCCAGACTCAGGTGGGCCCTTGGATCGTCAAGGCCGGTCCACCGATGTGGATTAAAATGCCTGAACATGCGTTTCCCCGCCCTTTGGGGCGTAAATGAGCCAACGAATGGCTCCATCGGACCCGGATCGTCCGATCTAACCGAGGTGCCTCGCAACAGCAACAACCACACAGGTGAAAATTATATAAATGTCAGGGCTGGTAGGTCACTGACACCACCCTAACTAGAAAGAAACGCATGCCCTCCCTGAGGTCCTCTCCCGTTTTTGGTTCACAACCGGGGTGCGAAACTCGCGAAGCAAACATTACACAAAGCTACGCCACAAAGGCCGTGCTTCGATCATCAACCACAAGACTTTGCTTTTCAACAGAAGCCTCGATCAATTGCCACTTAGGCATGCCACACAGGCAATTCACTCCATGCATTTGATATCCATCAATATATAACCCCTGAGCTCGTACGTCTCAGAGAAGGGCGTTAAGCAAGAGAATAAATTCTCCGCCGCCAAACAGATATATATTTAATAGAGATCAATCACACGGACTAAAATCCAATGTCAGACACACAGTCCATTTACAAGTCCGTTCTGGGTATGAACGAAACCGGAGGCACCTAGTACCCCGCATATCCATCGATCTCCAAGTACGTCTGGACGATCACCAACTGTTTCCATCTTCTTGGGTGTATAGCCCAATCAAGATCATCAGTAATCCCCCAAATGACGTGAAGACCTCCGGTCTTCGACCACCGTCTTCATCTTCGACTTATCGTCGTATCAGTTATTCAGAATGGGATTAACCCGGTCTTTCCGAATAACTCGCGTATTATTTTAAATAAGTGTTACACAAACACAACATACGCCTCATTCCAATTCATCAGTCACTAACCGTAAATTAATCAAGAGAATAATTCCCCAAATATTAACCCCGAAGGCCGAAACCAACATCAAATCAATATCCAGAAAACCATTCTGCTTGGCTAACCGACAGTTAGTTCCTAAATTTCACATTCATAGGGAAAGGTTCCCATTAATTTTATCCAAGATAAATTCCTTGAATTTATTCTTTAATCTTCTTTTGAATTTTGATTCAACTAGTCGGGATTAACGAACCTTACCGAAGTAATCATTTGTTTTAATTTCCCAATCCCAACCTATTCATCCTATGAAGTAAAACTGGTAATACTTCATATCTAACACCACGGTGTTATCGGTAAATTCAATTACCATTTCACGTTCAAATCTAATTAAAGATTTAACTATCGCCTGGAGTAAAACTGGTGATACTCCATTCTCGATTATTTCAATCTAATTAAAGATTCATTAAAACTCCACTTAGTTTTAATCTTTAACTGGGTTAAAGAATCAGTGTCATTTAAACACAGTTCACGATAAACCCAAAATCACATTCCATTAATTATCGGGTTAAAGAACGAGTGTTATTTAAAACACTGTCCACGATAAACCCAAAAATCAATATCAATTCAATTCCAATTAAATATTATTCAATTGGTACACTCCATTAAATCTAAATAAAAAGATTTAATCTTTTCTCAACTGGGTTCAAGAACAGTGTTAGTGAAGACACCATTCACGACAAACCCAAATCACATTTGATATTCAATACAAGGCTCTGAATAGAAAATATATCGGCTTATATTCAATATCAAATTCTACGATTAATAAATGTCGTATTGGAAATAACGATACAAATATATATCTTTCAAATTTCCATAACAACATCTGTATAATCACGAATTCCAACATCGAAATATTCCGAAGACAATTTCGATTCAAATCCACTCCAATGCAATCATTGGAAATTCTGGTTATTTTTAAAACCCTTTTCAAATTCAATTTATTTATTTAAAAATGAATAGGATTATAATTCTAGTTCAAAACTAGTTCATTTCGATAAAAATCTATTTTTATCTTTTCAAATATGGAGTTTTTCATCCCAATCTTTTCTAAATCATTTCTTATGATTTTACACAAATTATTACTATTTTTAATAATTTTATCAAGGCCCGTACGGTCGATTTCCATCAATGGCCATCGAACTGCACTTACGGCGACCTTTTTCAAATTTGATTTGGACATAAATCCAAATCCAACCGTTAGATTTCAAATTTCTAATATTCGTTAGAAAGCTCTTTTCGATACGAACCCAACGGTTCCGGTTTTAGGAGAATCCGACGGTCGGATCTCCCGTAATATCCATTCGAAGTCAATGGTTGAAATTCGCGAACTGCCGCGGCGCGGCGCGTTCTATTCAGGCCATTATATTATATATATAATATATATAATATATACTTCGTCGATTTCCTTTTTAAAACGTGCTTTATAAATCGTTTTAAATTCACTTTCAAAACGGTTTCAACTTCATATTCAATTTCAAATAAAAATTGAATATTCCAATTTAAATTTATTTTAAATTTATTTCAAATTGATTTCAATTCAAATTGATTTCAATTCAAATTGATTTCTAATTCAATTTCAGTACGTTTTCAATTCAATTCAATTTCAATTCGAATTCATTTCTATTCAATTTCTATTCGAATTCATTTTAAACGATTTCAATTCTATTCGAATTCATTTCAAAACGATTTTAATTCTATTTCGAATTCATTTCAAAACGATTTTAATTCTATTCGAATTCATTTCAAAACGATTTTTAATTCTATTTCGAATTCATTTCAAAACGATTTTAATTCTATTTCGAATTCATTTCAAAACGATTTTAATTCTATTCGAATTCATTTCAAAACGATTTTAATTCTATTTCGATTCTATTCGAATTTCAATTCACTTTAATATTCACTTCAATTTGAATAAAATCGATATAAATATCGTTCGCGTTAAAATGGCGTCAATCTATCAACGCGGCTTCATATATTTCAATTTTCAAATATTCTATTTTAAATATTTCTTTTCAAATATTTCTATTCAAATATTTCTATTTCAAAACTGGAATGAGGCCCAAACAATTACCATATAATGTTAATTATATGGATTTTCTACAACACATGTATATATCAACAACGATGAATAATCAACCATCATCCAAAGTGCATTCTACACTGTATAAGCATCAAATATAAATATTCAATGCTTATAACAGCCTGTCAATCAATCGATCGACATACAACTAAACAATCGGGATTAGTGTACCTCAAATATCATCCCAATACCCGTGTGGGGTTTCAAGCAATCAAACATAGATTTTTATTTGTGCAGTTGGGCGATGTGTAAAATTTATCGTCCCAATCAATGTCCTTCAAATAGGTGTACATAAACAAACCGTCCGGTTTGTAAATGAATATCTATTTATTCACATTCACGTTAAAAATTATATTTTTAACGATCAAACTATTTTATTCAACCTATGAATATTCTATTCGGTTCATTTATTAAATAAACTGTTATCTTTATTTTTCTAACTTATTTTAGAAAATTTCGGCGGCATAACGGCACGATACTAGAAACGGGACAAGGCCTAGCCTTATCCCCGGTCTAGTGAAGGCCCACGCCATTCACACATCAATCAAATCAATTTCATTCCACCAAACAATTCAATTCAGACCAAATAATCTAACCAACTACACAACCAAACAATTAAACAAACAAGCCATCCATGGTCTGTGGATGACGGGTGTCGGGTGCTACTAAACACCGTCTGCATCCTAGTATATATTTATAACTAGAAAAATTAAATTGAAAGGTGAGAAGTTCTCACATTATAGCTAATCCAATCCCACGACTCTTCTTAGGTAGAAAATCTTCGCCGTTTCATCTTTCATCACTTTCTTCATCCGTATTCACTACATATATAAAAATCCAATTTTTACTTTGCTATTCAATATATAACAATCGAATTTTTACTATGCTATTCAATATATAAAAATCTTATTTTTATTTGCTATTCAATATATAAAAATCATATTTTTACTCCGCTATTCAATATATAAAAATCGAATTTTTACTATGCTATTCAATATATAAAAATCGAATTTTTATTCCAAAACCATATGAGTAAAAAATCGTATCTTTATTCTGATCAAACATCGTATTTTTATATTGTTAAAAATCTATTCTTTTATAAATTATAAATTTCTCCTTTTATAAGTTAAAAATCTATCTTTTTATACATTAAAAATCTAAGCTTTCAAAAATAGAAATCGTATTATATTTTTTTTGTACTAACTTAATAATCGTATTGTTCCCTAGAAATAAATCAAAAAAGTTAAATTAAAATAAAGCAAAATAAAATAATAATAAAAATGTACTGTTTTCTTTTCCAGCGAAGAGGGGAGGGAGGAAACATCGCGCGGGGGTGTTGGAGCTCGTGGTGGGGGCGGAGGTCTTCGAATCGGAAGAAGGAAGAGGGGGGTCTCGCGATGCCGAGGAGAGGCCGGAGTTGAAGGCGCACGGTGGTGCAAGAGGGGGGGGGGGCGACAGCTGTTTATGGGTTGAGGGGGGAGGCGCGTCGTATGGGGAGAGGAGGGAGGAACGAGGAGGCTGGAGGGGACAAGATCAGCGAGGGTGGCGATGGGGGAAGGGGGTGATGGCGGCGTTCTTCTTGGATCGGGGAGGAAATCGATTTTCAGTAAAAAAGGGGGGCTCGTGAGTTATGAAAGAACAGAAAGGAGGGAGGGGGTTTTTATAAATTTTTATATTTAATTTTAATTTTAAATTCAAAAAGGTTGCCTTTTAATACGAACTCGAAATCAAGCTCACCGACTGTCGTCCATAGCATTTTACCCCCATTCCGAACACAATGGGATATGTATCGTAAGCTGATTCGGCTGTTACAATTAGTTTTCGTCAAAATCAACATATACTTCTATATATTGAATTTGAACGCGCATTTCAATTTACCGGGGTCACGTACTAACTAGAAAAATTCCAGAAAAATATTTTCTAGCTTCGTATTGACGATACGGTCCTAACAAAACTAATTTCGTCGAATTCCGAGACCGTTGGAAAAATGGCCATTTCCCAGTCGATTAAAATCAACTGAAACTGGTCAACCGCGTTTTCCTTTGCCACGCTCACATATTGATTCGAAAAATTATGAAATTTGGAATCTAGCAATAACTTAACAGCACGGACCCAACAAAAGTGGTTTCGTCGAAATCCGAGGTCGTTTGCAAAATTCCCATTTTTAAGGGCCTGAATTTCACAGCGACTATTCAGAATTTTCAACTGGACATATCTTTTGATTCCCGCTATGAAATTTTGATTTTTCGGATTCGTTGGAAAGATAGTCACTATTAGATTCCATTATTTTTGGTTTCACTAAAATCCGGTTTGTTTTGCACCCGGTACATTCAATTGAAGTTTGAAATCGAATTATCGAACTACCGCGCCATTTTCAATTCCTTTTATATATATAAATAAATATTTAAATTCTATCGTCGATTCAAGCGAATATATACGTTCGAATTATATTCAAAATAAATTTCTCGTCGTTATTATTTAAAATAATTCTTTTTAAATAATCAAAATTCGCTAAAATTTCCAAAATAAAAATTTTAAACTGGCCCAGATTTTCGGTTTGTTACAATCTCCCCCACTTAAAACTTTTCGTCCCCGAAAAGGAACAAAGTCGAAAGTGGTTTGATTAATCAACTCTCCGTTCGATCTGGCTTTCATTCTCCAACTTTTCAGTTTCTGAGAATTTTCAAATTCTTCAAAAATTTGGCTAACACCCTAAATTTTCGAAAAATTTCGCCATAACCTCCCCTGCACCGGGAGCCACGGGAAAATCCCGAAATTGCCATACAGGCCTTCTGATCTCAAAAAGAAAAAGAAAAAGCCAAGCGGCTAGCGAATAGGCTCATAAAATCATCATCACCCAAACAAAACAGTAAATTATGTAGTAAACATGTACCTATTTGTCGGGCAAACAAATTTTATTCTCTGCTCTAGCCTCCTTGCTATGACCTGTTCAATGTAAGCACATGTATATGCAAGCAAATGCGACCAATTTTCAATATAATTCATTATGTGATTCAATTAGGCTAAATGGCTAAAAATTAGCAAACAAATACACAAACAACGCAAACATCAGTCAATTAGTGAATTAGAGTTTCAAATTCATAATTTTGGATATATAGTCAAAAATCAAATTTTTGATGCCAAATCACAACAATAGGCCCTATCTAATTTTGGTTCTCACACTAGTCAATTGGAAATATATAAATATCACACCTTCGACTCTCGAACACTAATTGTGATGATGAAGCTTCAATCATCAGAACCATCTCCGGGCGACTAGAGTGGGATTCTATATCTATCCAGTATATTAAAATTTCAAATACACGTTTGCAAGGCGTATATGCAAAATCTTTATATACTGGACTGTCCAAATCAATATAAACTAAATAATCAAATACGAATAATTGATTTTAAATTTTCAAAACAAAATTGGTTTTCATTTTAAAAATTTACTCTTCACATTCGTTCTAGGATACAACTGATCCTATCTCTAACGAGTCATTCTCATTGGATATTACTAATCCAATATCTGATGAATTCTTTCGTATGGTTCTAATGTGCCTTATTCTCTGAGCTTTGTAAGCCAAAGCTCTGATACCACCTGTGACGAAAAGGAATTTCGCTCGGTCCGAACCAGTCGCTAAACCGATCGAGACCGTTCGAAACGCCTGATCGTTTTGAGAACACGACAAAACAGAACCGCAGACGGAAGAACATTTCATTGTATATTACAACAATGCATCAGATTACAAGAATAAATAGAGTATGAATAAATATTACACAGAAATTATCAGAGATTTAAATTACATTTAAATACATAGCAGCGGAAAATAATACAATACACAACTAGAAGAGATATACGGATACAAAGCTTTCCGGATATCGTTCCAGCTGTAAACCAGGATCCTGTGAATATAAATCTGCAAAACCAAAACTACTAGCTTCCCGTGTCAAAATAAGGGCACCCAGAGTTTAGGTTAAAACAATAAGCTCCAGGTCAGTCATGTGACTGGTGTGAGAACTAAAACAGTTAATCTTTATTTTTAAAGTTAGGTAAATCAAGGGACCACGCCGTATAACACGGAACGGGTTTCCTCCCAAAAATACCACTGCATAAAACAAACAGCGCAATGCTAAATAAAGAAAAATGAAGCTGTTATAAGACCCAGGTCCTATCACACAATGCAACGCAAGCCGGGGGATAGGGTTTTCCCTTATAACAGCCAAAGAATGCTTGATACGTTTAAAACAAATCATTTGATACTATTATAAGTGCATATTGTATAAAACAACTTCAAATCATAAGTATCAATCATAGGCGACATGAGCGTCTCATGCCACTATGTCGCCATATATAGGTTTACAAATAAAACCGCAAATGTCACGTATTTGGAAATTGGATTTCCGTCTGTGAACCGAGGCAAAAGATAGTCCTCAACCGATTCGAGACGCTCTAGCCCGCCCCTCAGGACCCAGACTCAGGTGGGCCCTTGGATCGTCAGGGCCGGTCCACCGATGTGGATTAAAATGCCTGAACATGCGTTTCCCCGCCCTTTGGGGCGTAAATGAGCCAACGAATGGCTCCATCGGACCCGGATCGTCCGATCTAACCGAGGCGCCTCGCAATAGCAACAACCACACAGGTGAAAAGTATATAAATGTCAGGGCTGGTAGGTCACTGACACCACCCTAGCTAGAAAGAAACGCATGCCCTCCCTGAGGTCCTCTCCCGTTTTTGGTTCACAACCGGGGTGCGAAACTCGCGAAGCAAACATTACACAAAGCTACGCCACAAAGGCCGTGCTTCGATCATCAACCACAAGACTTTGCTTTTCAACAGAAGCCTCGATCAATTACCACTTAGGCATGCCACACAGGCAATTCACTCCATGCGTTTGATATCCATCAATATATAACCCCTGAGCTCGTACGTCTCAGAGAAGGGCGTTAAGCAAGAGAATAAATTCTCCGCCGCCAAACAGATATATATTTAATAGAGATCAAACACACGGACTAAAATCCAATGTCAGACACACAGTCCATTTACAAGTCCGTTCTGGGTCTGAACGAAACCGGAGGCACCTAGTACCCCGCATATCCATCGATCTCCAAGTACGTCTGGACGATCACCAACTGTTTCCATCTTCTTGGGTGTACAACCCAATCAAGATCATCAGTAATCCCCCAAACGACGTGAAGACCTCCGGTCTTCGACCACCGTCTTCATCTTCGACTTATCGTCGTATCAGTTATTCAGAATGGGATAAACCCGGTCTTTCCGAATAACTCGCGTATTATTTTAAATAAGTGTTACACAAACACAACATACGCCTCATTCCAATTCATCAGTCACTAACCGTAAATTAATCAAGAGAATAATTCCCCAAATATTAACCCCGAAGGCCGAAACCAACATCAAATCAATATCCAGAAAACCATTCTGCTTGGCTAACCGACAGTTAGTTCCTAAATTTCACATTCATAGGGAAAGGTTCCCATTAATTTTATCCAAGATAAATTCCTTGAATTTATTCTTTAATCTTCTTTTGAATTTTGATTCAACTAGTCGGGATTAACGAACCTTACCGAAGTAATCATTTGTTTTAATTTCCCAATCCCAACCTATTCATCCTATGAAGTAAAACTGGTAATATTTCATAACTAACACCACGGTGTTATCGGTAAATTCAATTACCATTTCACGTTCAAATCTAATTAAAGATTTAACTATCGCCTGGAGTAAAACTGGTGATACTCCATTCTCGATTATTTCAATCTAATTAAAGATTCATTAAAACTCCACTTAGTTTTAATCTTTAACTGGGTTAAAGAATCAGTGTCATTTAAACACAGTTCACGATAAACCCAAAATCACATTCCATTAATTATCAGGTTAAAGAACGAGTGTTATTTAAAACACTGTCCACGATAAACCCAAAAATCAATATCAATTCAATTCCAATTAAATATTATTCAATTGGTACACTCCATTAAATCTAAATAAAAAGATTTAATCTTTTCTCAACTGGGTTCAAGAATAGTGTTAGTGAAGACACCATTCACGACAAACCCAAATCACATTTGATATTCAACACAAGGCTCTGAATAGAAAATATATCGGCTTATATTCAATATCAAATTCTACGATTAACAAATGTCGTATTGGAAATAACGATACAAATATATATCTTTCAAATTTCCATAACAACATCTGTATAATCACGAATTCCAACATCGAAATATTCCGAAGACAATTTCGATTCAAATCCACTCCAATGCAATCATTGGAAATTCTGGTTATTTTTAAAACCCTTTTCAAATTCAATTTATTTATTTAAAAATGAATAGGATTATAATTCTAGTTCAAAACTAGTTCATTTCGATAAAAATCTATTTTTATCTTTTCAAATATGGAGTTTTTCATCCCAATCTTTTATAAATCATTTCTTATGATTTTACACAAATTATTACTATTTTTAATAATTTTATCAAGGCTCGTACGGTCGATTTCCATCAATGGCCATCGAACTGCACTTACAGCGACCTTTTTCAAATTTGATTTGGACATAATTCCAAATCCAACCGTTAGATTTCAAATTTCTAATATTTGTTAGAAAGCTCTTTTCGATACGAACCCAACAGTTCCGGTTTTAGGAGAATCCGACGGTCGGATCTCCCGTAATATCCATTCGAAGTCAATGGTTGAAATTCGCGAACTGCCGCGGCGCGGCGCGTTCTATTCAGGCCATTATATTATATATATATAATATATACTTCGCCGATTTCCTTTTTAAAACGTGCTTTATAAATTGTTTTAAATTCACTTTCAAAACGGTTTCAACTTCATATTCAATTTCAAATCAAAATTGAATATTCCAATTTAAATTCATTTTAAATTTATTTCAAATTGATTTCAATTCAAATTGATTTCTAATTCAATTTCAGTTCGTTTTCAATTCAATTCAATTCAATTTCAATTCGAATTCATTTCTATTCAATTTCTATTCGAATTCATTTTAAACGATTTCAATTCTATTCGAATTCATTTCAAAACGATTTTAATTCTATTTCGAATTCATTTCAAAACGATTTTAATTCTATTCGAATTCATTTCAAAACGATTTTTAATTCTATTTCGAATTCATTTCAAAACGATTTTAATTCTATTTCGAATTCATTTCAAAACGATTTTAATTCTATTCGAATTCATTTCAAAACGATTTTAATTCTATTTCGATTCTATTCGAATTTCAATTCACTTTAATATTCACTTCAATTTGAATAAAATCGATATAAATATCGTTCACGTTAAAATGGCGTCAATCTATCAACGCGGCTTCATATATTTCAATTTTCAAATATTCTATTTTAAATATTTCTTTTCAAATATTTCTATTCAAATATTTCTATTTCAAAACTGGAATGAGGCCCAAACAATTACCATATAATGTTAATTATATGGATTTTCTACAACACATGTATATATCAACAACGATGAATAATCAACCATCATCCAAAGTGCATTCTACACTGTTTAAGCATCAAATATAAATATTCAACGCTTATAACAGTCTGTCAATCAATCGATCGACATACAACTAAACAATCGGGATTAGTGTACCTCAAATATCATCCCAATACCCGTGTGGGGTTTCAAGCAATCAAACATAGATTTTTATTTGTGCAGTTGGGCGATGTGTAAAATTTATCGTCCCAATCAATGTCCTTCAAATAGGTGTACATAAACAAACCGTCCGGTTTGTAAATGAATATCTATTTATTCACATTCACGTTAAAAATTATATTTTTAACGATCAAACTATTTTATTCAACCTATGAATATTCTATTCGGTTCATTTATTAAATAAACTGTTATCTTTATTTTTCTAACTTATTTTAGAAAATTTCGGCGGCATAACGGCACGATACTAGAAACGGGACAAGGCCTAGCCTTATCCCCGGTCTAGTGAAGGCCCACGCCATTCACACATCAATCAAATCAATTTCATTCCACCAAACAATTCAATTCAGACCAAATAATCTAACCAACTACACAACCAAACAATTAAACAAACAAGTCATCCATGGTCTGTGGATGACGGGTGTCGGGTGCAACTAAACACCGTCTGCATCCTAGTATATATTTATAACTAGAAAAATTAAATTGAAAGGTGAGAAGTTCTCACATTATAGCTAATCCAATCCCACGACTCTTCTTAGGTAGAAAATCTTCGCCGTTTCATCTTTCATCACTTTCTTCATCCGTATTCACTACATATATAAAAATCCAATTTTTACTTTGCTATTCAATATATAACAATCGAATTTTTACTATGCTATTCAATATATAAAAATTATATTTTTATTTGCTATTCAATATATAAAAATCATATTTTTACTCCGCTATTCAATATATAAAAATCGAATTTTTACTATGCTATTCAATATATAAAAATCGAATTTTTATTCCAAAACCATATGAGTAAAAAATCGTATCTTTATTCTGATCAAACATCGTATTTTTATATTGTTAAAAATCTATTCTTTTATAAATTATAAATTTCTCCTTTTATAAGTTAAAAATCTATCTTTTTATACATTAAAAATCTAAGCTTTCAAAAATAGAAATCGTATTATATTTTTTTTGTACTAACTTAATAATCGTATTGTTCCCTAGAAATAAATCAAAGAAGTTAAATTAAAATAAAGCAAAATAAAATAATAATAAAAACGTACTGTTTTCTTTTCTAGCGAAGAGGGGAGGGAGGAAACATCGCGCCGGGGTGTTGGAGCTCGTGGTGGGGGCGGAGGTCTTCGAATCGGAAGAAGAAAGAGGGGGGTCTCGCGATGCCGAGGAGAGGCCGGAGTTGAAGGCGCACGGTGGTGCAAGAGTGGGGGGGGGGCGACAGCTGTTTATGGGTTGAGGGGGGAGGCGCGTCGTATGGGGAGAGGAGGGAGGAACGAGGAGGCTGGAGGGGACAGGATCGGCGAGGGTGGCGATGGGGGAAGGGGGTGATGGCGGCGTTCTTCTTGGATCGGGGAGGAAATCGATTTTCAGTAAAAAGGGGGGCTCGTGAGTTATGAAAGAACAGAAAGGAGGGAGGGGGTTTTTATAAATTTTTATATTTAATTTTAATTTTAAATTCAAAAAGGTTGCCTTTTAATATAAACTCGAAATCAAGCTCACCGACTGTCGTCCATAGCATTTTACCCCCATTCCGAACACAATGGGATATGTATCGTAAGCTGATTCGGCTGTTACAATTAGTTTTCGTCAAAATCAACATATACTTCTATATATTGAATTTGAACGCGCATTTCAATTTACCGGGGTCACGTACTAACTAGAAAAATTCCAGAAAAATATTTTCTAGCTTCGTATTGACGATACGGTCCTAACAAAACTAATTTCGTCGAATTCTGAGACCGTTGGAAAAATGGCCATTTCCCAGTCGATTAAAATCAACTGAAACTGGTCAACCGCGTTTTCCTTTGCCACGCTCACATATTGATTCGAAAAATTATGAAATTTGGAATCTAGCAATAACTTAACAGCACGGACCCAACAAAAGTGGTTTCGTCGAAATCCGAGGTCGTTTGCAAAATCCCTATTTTTAAGGGCCTGAATTTCACAGCGACTATTCAGAATTTTCAACTGGACATATCTTTTGATTCCCGCTATGAAATTTTGATTTTTCGGATTCGTTGGAAAGATAGTCACTATTAGATTCCATTATTTTTGGTTTCACTAAAATCTGGTTTGTTTTGCACCCGGTACATTCAATTGAAGTTTGAAATCGAATTATCGAACTACCGCGCCATTTTCAATTCCTTTTATATATATAAATAAATATTTAAATTCTATCGTCGATTCAAGCGAATATATACGTTCGAATTATATTCAAAATAAATTTCTCGTCGTTATTATTTAAAATAATTCTTTTTAAATAATCAAAATTCGCTAAAATTGCCAAAATAAAAATTTTAAACTGGCCCAGATTTTCGGGTTGTTACATTGCTGGATATGCCGGTCGGTTCCGGGCAGACTCCCACCACAAGTGTAACCTAACATAGTGTCTAAGCGCGGTTACAGTTTCTAATTACTGTAATTCTAGGCATTTCCGTTATTAACCAATTATTCGTATGTCATTATAGGTTTTCCTGCCCCTTTCCCAAGTCATATTCATCATGTGTCGTATGCCCCAAATTCAAATCTTTAATCAAAGTTTGATTTATGCCCCAAATTCATATTCATGTATTTCATTCAATTTATGCCCAAATTTCCGAATACAAGTTATGCCCCAATTTTAACATTTTCCCCCTCGTTCGCATATTTCAGCGGCATGCCTAAGCTCGAAGGTAGCCTGACTATAAAAATAAAAAGGGAAAAGAAGAAGGGAAGAGAATAGAAATAAACATAATAACAAGATTGACATATGATGGCAGGAATAAGCATAGCAACTAATAAACATACAGTGACAAAGTTGGGCAGAGTGACAAGATAGGCATATAAGGACAGATCTAATAAACATGTGATAGTAGAACTGATTCTAACATAATAGGGACATCATAAACAGGCATGATGAGATCTAAACAATGAATTAGATCAATAAACAATGGAAGATCTAACATGATAAATAGGTATATGCTTAGATCTAGTTCATAGTCATGTCAGAATAACTTAGATACATAGGTTATAGCATATCTGATATGATTCAAATAGTCACATGCTTAGATCCAAGTTATAATCATGTCAAGACTAACTTTTAAGTATTTAGATCTAAAAATAATGTAGACTCACTGTGATTAGATCTAAGAAATAGAAGAGGGATTGCAGATGTTGAATCACAGATATCTAAACTTGAATGACTTGATTATTGAAGAAGAAAAGCTATTTCAATCTAGGCCGAGACAACATCTAGTTCTCCATTGTTTTTGTGTGAATAAAACAATGAGAATGGGGTCTTATTTATAGCCTAGGGTTCACGAATCTGGTCAGAAAAAGGTCCACGTTGATATAAATGTTTTTGGTTCGGATATGGGTGATGACGACATAGGTGTCGACACCCCCCTTATGGCGTCGACCCAATGGTCGACACCCTTAGGGTATGTCGACCCCCAATGGGTCCAATTCCCTCCCAGACTTCCCGCTTCTGATTTTGAGCTTATTTGAACGGTTTTGACTTGTTATATATGTATATATTTTTATATATATATCTTATGCGTATACAAACTTCAAACCATAATATCTTCTTTATACGATGTCTGTTTTACACAAACCAGGTGTCTATTTTGACTAGAATTCCGAGATGAAAGCCATCACTTAATTCTGAATATTTCTTTAATTATTATTTAATTTATCATCTTTAGCGTTGTTAAAATTACGGGGTGTTACATTGATTGTTGAGCTTAGCTGGACTTAATATTTAAGTCTAGCAGTTCAATTACAAGGAGGATACAAAATATTGGCGGTAATAAGAGGTTGTTGTTAATGATAGTGGGCTAGGACAAACTCATTAGTGAGTCATCTTCGATTTAACGATAGTGGACTGAGACTTAAATCTTCGGTAGCGAGTCGCTCATGATCAAACGATAGCGGGACAAAGATAGATCTCCAGTTGTAATTCGTTACTTGAGCTTGTAGCTTGAGAGTATCTGGATACATTCAATGTGGTGACCAGGTTGCTATCATGTTTAAGTCGAGTTTTGTATCGATCTAGTTATGGATGTTCTTTTAGTTGGGAATCTCGAGGGGTTTTTACTGATTATGAATAATTGGTTGGTATATGCCGAATACAGCGTTTTGTATGCTGATTTGATCTTAATTGGTTGGTTAGGACGTTCGGGCCAACTAATGAGTCTGCATATTTTGTCGGTTGTGTTATGGATGTTGAGAATACATGACTTGATGGGGTTTCATTTTTCATTGAAAAAAGTGGAGTGCTTTGGGTCATGTTTTCTTGAGCAGGATGTCATTATCAGTCTTACGAGAGTTTGGATTGTTTGGAAGTTAGAATTGACCCATGGAGTGTTGATTTCTTGTTTCAAGTAGGAACGAGAGGCCGATAGTACTCAATTGATTGTGTTAGTGGTTTAAGTTCGGTTTGTTTCCAAGTGGAAGATTGTCCTATTTTAGTCAATAATCAAAACCACACGAGGAGTATTCGGTTTACGATTCAATGTCGAGAGGGATAACGTTTGTTTTAGTGAATTGGAGGCACTATTTATTACCAAGGGGGTTAAAGTCATTGATGATGTTGCATCATCGAGATTTCTCTTCCCCGAGGGGTATCTCAACCTTCTAGCGGCAATGGTTGAAATTCTTGGCCTTCTACAATTTTGGAGTTTCCTATATGTACATATAGGAAATGTAGAGGGTTGTGTATGTGTCGAGTTGGAAGTATACCAATTCGGAAGCGATATTTCTGTAGTGAACATCGCTTACGTTTATTATTGATTATGATTCCATAACTCGAGGTGAGGTAGTGTAGACTCGACTGAGGTGGTTGGTTCCATATTGAGGAGGTGTTGTTTGTTTCCAACATCATGAGAAGGGGATGGTTGCGCATTTATTTTATAACGAATGTGTTGTCAGCTAGTTTTAGCTGAATGGGATAGATCGAACAATATTCTATAACTATTAAAGATTTCCAAATAGAGAATAGTTTTTGATGGTTTTCATCGATAGATTTCCATACAAATTAGAAATAGTACGATAACGCTCGAGTCATACTCGATTTATTGATGAGAGATGTTAGATTACTATTATTTATTTTTGCAATGGCAACCGAGTTGTCGAGTCTTATATGGATTGATGACGTTTGCATGTATATTTATAATTATATGATTGTTAGGCATGCATGGTAATTTTATCGTTGTATCATTTATTTATTATCCATACATGACTTGACATGCTTAAGTTAGATAAATTCTATTTATTTAACATATTTGTTTCCCTTGTTGCCATTTCTGCTATTATGTTTAATCCTCTTTGTTGAGTACATGTCCAAGTACAAAGAAGCAAGATTTGATTTGTTTGGATGCTTATTCGCTTTTATTTACATCTAAATGCTAAGATTTCTTAAAAAGAGGTATGCAGTAGATAGAGAGTTGCAGTTTTTACCACTTGGTGCATTTTGATTATTTTTGCCCTATGTATGGGTTGCCACTTTTGGGCTTTTATTTTCTTTTGTAGGGATGAGCTTTGCATGTTGATTTGTGTTTTTTTTGGATCAAGCCGTACAAAGGAGGTGCTGTGGAAATTTCCTGTGAATTTTGCCGAATTTGGAAAGAAATTCAATATTCGATGCTAAATTAAAATGGCATCCAATTAGTAACCTATCACTTTTATTTTCTATCATCTATTTGTTTGGAAAATAAGTTTACAACTTAGGTGTTTGGCTTGGTAGTACCAATCCCTAGTTTGATGGTGGTTGTACAAAGGAATGGGAATGTTGGCTTCATGCCAAATTTCGAGTCTATTTCTTTTGTTATGATCGGTTTCAATGGCTGTTGTTGAGATCGTTAAGTAATGGGTCATCACTTGTTCGAAAGTGTTGGGTTGCATTGTTTTGTCCTTGAGGATTTCAAAGACGAAATCCTTTAAGAAGGGAGAATATAATGACCCATTTTTTAGCTACTGAATATTTAAATATTGATTCTTAACTATCCAACTAATGGTTCCAAAATTAGATTTTCCACGAAAGATCGAATCAAGACTTGGGACTAGTTCTATTGAGTTCAGATTATTCATTAAATGGAAAATAAGTACTTGAATATCTATATTTCGAGTTCTGACCGGTCCGTGGTCATATCAATCCCGAAATACGCATAAATAGTCATTTCGGGAGCATTGTCTCGGCTAACGATGAAATTTATATCTCTGGAATGTTATAGTGAGTTATTAAATGCTATAAAGTTTAGTGGCAATCATACGTACCATTAGGTGGTGCGTAAATGAAACGTGTGTCAATTTATGTAAGAATCTAACATTGTATAATTCATGTTTTAAAGGCTACTTCCACATAAGATCGATTAGGCCTCGAGACAAGTTCCGTTATTTTCAGAATGCGTTTTTACATAAATGATGGAAGGCGGTACATGTTGATTGGAGGTTACAAGTTTTTAGCCCCTTTGTTAATAAATGGAGTAAAATAATAATATATTATCCACAAACCAAATTCCCATTTGCCCATTATTATTCATCTATCTCCCTCTCTCATTCACTATTCCATTCAGAGAACGACCACCATCTCCTCTTGCATTCAAAAATCAAAATACACCAATTCAATCCACGAAAATCCCGAAACAAGATTCAGTAAACTCGTAGTGAAATTATCTCCAAACCTATATCCAAAATGCAACGTGCAATCTCTTTCTTTGTCATGACCGTGAAAAACCATGATCTAGGGCTCCATTTCTCGAGCGATTAAAGGAACTATGGGCATTGGGAACAGGACCATCGGATTTCCCATGGAAATCCGCACCTACCTCCCTTATTCCATTGAATTCGATCAAGATCCAAGGAGTGCGACATTTTTTTATTTTCGGAAATTCCCTATAAATGAGTTTGAACACATTTTGCATAGGCTCATGTGGATTGATAAAGCTGTAATGGTTGTGAAGCTTATGCGTAGAGAAGTTCGTAGAAGCGAGCAGTTTCGGATTTCATTGAATATTGATTGAGTTAAGGAAGAGAGAAGGTGTTAAGAGTGGCGGGTTTTTTATGTGCGTGTACAGGCTTGTGATGGGGAACAAGAGTTAGTAGGTAATAAAGTGATTTCAAGAGCTAGTAGGTAATAAAGTGATTACTGGTTAGTTAATTATTATTTAATTACTTAGTTAAATTGAAACTTATATCTTACGTAACTTTTGTGTACGAGGTCGGATTTGGACATAGTTTCATCCTATGGATTCCACTTGACGAGCTCTACATATTAGAGGTGTTTTGGGATGATTTGGCTAAGGTGAGTAATATTATCTGTCACTGGACTGTATTTGTTCGTATAGTGTAGTTTTGACGTTTTAAATGATTTCTGTTTATAAAACATATTATTTAGGATAATTGAACCTAGTAAATAATTAATTAAAAGATTACATAATGATTTAAGTAAATTTAACTTAATTGTCACATTTTCATCTGATTGCACGCTATTACCCGTTATTTACCAATTTACGCACTATTTTGGCTACATTGTTAGAAATAGGTTATTATGATACTTATTTCATTTTGATTGCTATAGACAAGTTTTATTTGATTTATTATTATCATTTGGATGTTTGTACGCTAGTTTAGGAATTTGCTTGACTATCGGTTGCATGGTTGAATCATTTGCTTAGTTTAGCTTAAAACGTCGCTCGACGGCGATCTACTATTAGAATAAATCTTGTTTGTTAGAGTTTGGGGAACTTATTGATCAAATGCACATTTCAGTGAACATTGATTGAGTGCACAAGGATGATACTCTCAAACAAATAACATAAATTCTCGAAGGAGCTTCGGAGCGCTTAAATGAGTTTGATGACGCAGTAGCATTGGAGCTCGGCAACGAATTTGAAGACTAAGTGAGTTGGAGCTTAGTGGCCAATCTGAAGATGGAGGATGGACTTAGAGACGAGCTGGACCACGCGACGAACATCAGACGTGTTCTTTGGATGTGTATTTAACTAGATTTAGTTAAATAGGTGATCCGAGTAATCGTTATATATTACCATAAAGTGGCTGATATCAATTACTGTTTTCTATTAGTCTTTTTAGCTAATTTGACATGGATGATGGTGCAATTTTGAGGAGCAGGATATGATAGTTGTTCGATAATGGATTCGGCGTGGTGGCTTTTCAATCAGAGGCTTGGCGTGAGGCAAAGATGTGGTGCTTTGATGCATCGATTCGTTATTCGATGATGAACAGCACTATTTCGGGATGTGGAGTAAGGATGATGGATTGAAATGGAACTACTAAAGAGGATTCGTGGTTGTAGTTCCAGGATTGACTCTACTATTGATTGCATCTGCAAAGGGAGTATCGATATGTAGGTTTGACGGGTACTCGGGAAGAAGGGATGATGAGCATACGGTCCATTTGGACTAGTGAAGGTCCTTTTATCTTAGTGTGAGGAGATTGTTTCCAGGTGCGAGGAAACCAGTGACATACACTTGGACCTAGTGCAGGGTCATCATCTTGGGTTATTCCATTTGGTGTATCTTATTTCTTGGCCGACTAGGTGGAATGAATTCGAGTACTAAGGAATAGAGGCGTTATCGTATGTCCAACGCAATAAATGAATGAATGTGAGGATGGATGATGGATGTTATGGTTGCTTAATCATTTATCACCTTAGGGGGCGTCATGTGATGCAGATATCATCGACTCGGATATCTGGATACCCCTAATATTCTGATGTAGGATACAGTCATACTTGTTCTAATAGAGTTATATATATATATCCTTGTATGTGCTGACTCTATGAATGCAGGGTTAGGGCTGGTACGCTTTTTCATACTCTCTGTGTCGTATAGACTATTATGACTTTTACAATACTTTTAGATTTATAATCGCTTACACCACACTTTTTGTCTAACCAAAGGTTTTAGTTTCCTCTTATTACCTTGGTTGTTAATCGACGATGCTAATGAGCAGATCGGGTGGCAGGTATGAGTATTATTTGGAGCTGTACAGGTGGATTTGCAGGAGGCGACGGTTTACTTATTTATGCTTGTATTATATCTGTTTATTCCGTTGTATAGCATGGTGGAGCCTTGATAGTGTTATGTATCTTTAGTAGAGATAGTTTACCAGTTTGAGTTTATTTATCACCTGCATAAACTCTATTATTATTCTGTATTAGCCTGTAATACTCTGATCATCTAGTTTATATACTTATTGTTGCCTCACCTGTTTTATATCCATAGTTTGATTATTATATGTCACTTGATGCGCTGTGAGATATATGATAAGTTCTGTGGTTGGGTTTTATATTCTTTTCTTCCTTTTCTCCTCTATTTCCTTCTTTCCGCTCCCTTTTCTCTTCCTTTATACTATTTCTTTCCCTTGATGATCGCTTTACATCGATCGGGTGCTTGTACAACACAAACTTTTAGTTGTGAGCATCGGTTGTGTATAGCAGGTCGTCACATGTAGTGCACTTAGGTCTTGTGGTGAGAAGGGAAGAAGGGAAATGGAATTCACTCGGGAAGTTAGAGAATTTGCATAAGTGGGATGGTTCACGATCTTAGCTACTGGAGGTTCTGGAAGATGCCGAGTTCAAGTTCGATGGCAATTTGTATTGAAATCCTATACTAGTGAAGAAGTGACGTTGGTGGCTAGTAAGGAGACAAGAAGCAAGGTTGAGTGGTGTTTGTTGTTCGGTTGCGATGATAGGATGCATGCTGGTGAGCAATGATAGGAGATCAAAGCAATGATAGTATAGAATATTGAGCAGTAAAATGGAAGAAATGTGTGAAGTTGACTATGGAAATTGTCAGGCAGAAGTGGTGGCATGTTTATGTTTAGGTGATGACAGTTATACCCCAGTAAAGTAAAGCGGATTGCACCAATGCATGGTTAAGTTCGAATGCTTTAGTTTGTGCTTGTATGGAATCATCATAGTCATATGTCATTCCATCTTGTTGCTTTCTTAGTCGTATCCTTGCCGTGAAAAGGTGGGTTTGCTCACTCATACCTATTGTTTACGTTAAGTAAATTAACACATTTAAAATGGCACGTGAAGTGTTATGATTGATTTAGAAAATTCAAGAATATTGTTATATAATTTGTGCACACGTGACACATACACGAATGATATATATGACATGAAAACTATATAAGTAATGGTTTGATATGTGCTGATTAATGTGTGATACCTGAAAATGTTATATTTATTTATTCTCAAGCTGCAAGTTCTCATTGATATGAGAAAATCACTATGGGATGGAATATTACATACCCAAGCAATTGTATAGAATTTTTTGAATTGAAACTGAAATTTATTCTAGACATTTTGAATTAAAGTTTTATTAAAACTTAGGCTTTGATAATATAATAAAGATTCATATTAAATTTTGCTGTTAAAAAATTTCTATTTATAAGTTAATATATATTTTACAATATAAATTAATTTATTTTTACTTTAATATTATTCAGTAATTATATGAAATTTAAATAAAATTAAAAAATAAAGTAGGTTAATAAGAATTAAATATATACATATATTTATAGAATTTGTAAGATACAACCATGGATTTTTGCATACTTCGATTTTGAAGATAAATAGAGATTGAATTACAACTCAATGTATGTAAATGAAATGATGATAATAAGAACTTGTAAGAAGTTGACTTAAGATGTGGTTTGAAAGTTAATTACAAAAAATTAATATAATTAAATACTTCATAGAATAATACATAATAAATAAAATAATCCAACGTTAACTTTGTATAAATTTACTTTTAAAATCTTAATTGCACATAAAGATTTAATTTTATAACTTTAATATAAGATTTAAATTTCATAACTTTAATATAACGAAATCAAACGATAAAGTAAGTTAAAATGTTTTTGAGTTCGTTGTCAAATTATTAAGATATGACATTTTGGAAATATATATAAAATGGAATTTAATAATTTGACTAATGAAATTGGGAGATATATCTATATGAATTGAAGTGCTTTAAGTTAAATGGACTTCAAATTATATTTGAATTTAACAACGTGAAATTGATTCAAATGATATGGCTTTAATGAAAATCATTAAATTTAAGGAAAATTGATTTGCAAATATATGTATAAATAAACTGTTTGGAAGAAAATTTTGGCATTATAAAACTTATTAAGCCATGATAGTTTGGAATATATGATTTGCTTTAAGGTAAGCTCAATAATTTGATTTGTCAAAATAAATAAATGATATTGTTCAAGTCAAACAATTGTCAAAATATCTTGACATTGAGTTAAATGTTGTAATAAAACGTATCTAGTTTGATTAAAGTAAGAATAAAGATATGTTATAGACATTACATAAATAAATGTGAGATGAATTTATTTAGTCTATAATTCGAATAGAAATATAATTGAAGTAGCTTACTAGATAAATCTAAATGTGATATGTATGTAAAATTTCCACTGATCTGAAGGGATGGAAATTCCATGTCTTTTATGTTATCTTGCACTTCTGTGAATATTTCTCTCGAGTTAATTTACCTAGATGAGAATGTCAGTCCTAATCTATGTGTTTTGTTTTTGGATGACGCTGGGTTAGACCGAGTATTACAACATGGGATTGCATTTGGCGAAGCTGGAGATTCATGAAGATCTCATCCTTATTTAATTATTTATGTAATTTTATATGTATTAATGAAATTTATGTATTAGCCTTCCAATGTATTCAATTTTGTAACTTTGATGTATTATATTATTTTATTCTGCTATGATATATTGTATTATTTTGTGTTTGTAATTCTTTGTGACTGATTCTGATTTAAAGCCCATGGCAATAACATCTGCTGCTTCAAAAGATTTGAATCAGATTAATTATCGACTTGAAACGCTGAAAATAGTGGGTCGTTACAGTTGGTATCAAAGCTTTGGTTTGATAAAACCTTAGCTTATGAGTTTAAACTCATTAGAGATAAGGTATTAATACTCTAGAATGAGTGGAATTTCAGTAGAATATTTTTGAGAGAGCACATTTTGAAATATAAATTATTTAAAACTTATTTTTTTCCGGAATCCCCACTCTTTTGAATCTATTTTTTCCTTGATAAGGTTTTCCTTAGATTTAAATCTCGACCCCGTACAAAATCCATCTCCGAGTTTCCAAAATTAATAAAAGGACTATAAGAATACATTTTAAGTGAATTAATAACTTAGTTTATTCACTTTTGAATTTGATGCAAGTAATTCTGAAAATGGTTTTGTCATGGTTATTGTAAACGGATTTTGTGTTGAAAAACTTAAAGGTATGATATTATGGAAATCATGACACACATGATTTATTTGTAACGTAAATTTTATACTTATGAATGTATAAAGAAATAATGATTTGAAGTATAATTAAACTTATGAAACTTAAATGGATTTTTGGTAGGATATATTTATTTTGACATGCTTATTGTGTTCTTGTCATCGTTAATAATATACATAAGATTATATAATCGAAATGTTTAACTAATTTAATGTATTGGTTAAATAAATCAATAAGTTACTATTGTAAAACTATTGAATAAGAGGTATATATTCCATTTAACCAAATGAATCAAAATTATGGAATAAATGACATACCGATTTAGTCAAACCGAGGAGATTACCTGACTGGAATTTGAGAATTGAATTCCGCAAATTTGAACTCGATTTTGAATATTTAAAAAACAATACTAGTAGTATATATAAGTATTTTCAAGTAGAAATATTTCAAATGATTTCCAAAATACTTATGAAAGAAGAAAAATGGAGAACCCACTTTTGTCACTGGAAAATAAATTCACATCATCGAAATTCATTCTCGAGTTTCAAAATTGAGGACCCCACTTGAAATGACCTGTATTTTCAACCGCTTCAAGTCGATACTTAAACCAACCCAAACCGCTCGAAGCAGCAGTCTGTTAGTTGCTATGGGTAAATCATCACAAAATCATAGACACGTAAACATAGAATATCTCAAAGTAGAACTAAAATTTATACAATAATAAAAAAATTCGTTTATAGATACCAAAGTACAGAAATAAGCCAAATACAGTGGAAGATTGAATAAAGACACTTGCGAACACAAGAAGAAATAAAATAAATGAAATACATAAGGATAGATGACTAGACTCCAAATATACTCGAGCTCCAACAGGCAAATCTCCAAAACTGAAAATACTCGGTATGAACCTAGCATTTTGCAAGGAAAAAAACAAACAAAACACTCGAGTAACATTCTCATATAAGTGAATCAACTCAGTTGAAATGTGTTACGGAATGCAAATAACTTAAAGGATGTTTGGGATTCCATCTTTTATGGATCCGTGAAATTAATACATATAACAGTACACTATTATAATAGTGTATACGCTAAATATACTATTAAAAATAGTATAAGCAGGATTACTATATTACCCTTACATCGTTTATATCGTTATCATGCAGTTTGCATATAAACACCAATACGTTGTTGGGTAGGGATGCGCCATTATACGACAATGTCAAATCAAAATTGTAAGGGGCTCGATCAGGATAATATGACAAGGCATCGAGGGTAATACCCGAGGGTAGGGTTTTACCGGATAGCGGCCCCCGGGATAGTGGTAACGCATAGCCGCAACTACCACCCACCTCGAACAACACTCCGATAGTCAAAGATGCGCACCACTCAATCACAAAGTAAGAGATATGATGTAATGACCCAGATTTTGAGCGACTTTGGTTATCGACATAAACACGATGTCGATAACCAAAACATCGAAAAATCCTGGTAATTAGTGAAAGAAATTAGAGGGTGAGGAAAGATAAGATAGAAACTTAGAATAGAAGAAGAAGAAGAAGAACACAACATCAGAGTAACACGAATCTCACAGCGGAACGAATAAATATATTTCATAACATAACTTTGAAATACAAATCTGTACTTGAATATACATATCATTATCAAAGTACAACACTTACAACACAGCGGAAATAACTATAGCGATAATGATCCTGAAGCCTCTTGCTCCAAACTCTTCCAGTATATATGTAAATCCTGACTACTTGACTGCCCGTACAAATTTAGGCACCCAAGAGTTTAGGGAAAACAACAAAATAAACTCCGGGTCAGTCATGGGACTGGTGTGAGTAAAACAGTTTAAAACAGTTCAAGCAGGTAATCGATATCTCATAAGACCACGCCGTATAACGGAACGGGTTTTTCCCTTATGAGAATCCAAAATATCTTTATATCAAAACCTTTTGATATTATAGTAATGTCTATCAACACATTATATTAATCATCTAGCAGAACGCTTTCATCTCACATTCTACATATATAGTATACAATCAAAACCGCAAGCACGTAGTGGGTAATGGATTTCCAACTATGACAAGGTATGGAACCGCCTTTCGCTAGTGTACCTCTAGAGAGGAATACACTGGGTTCAACAAGAACATCTTGCAACCCGGCCACACATGACCGACCACTCATTTCGCTTGAGTGTATCGAATGTATATCACCAACGGTTGGGATCAACAACTGTTTCCTGAATGGGACAGCACCAACAATAGATTTTAGAAGTAAATGAAACTCTAGATCAGGTGATTATACAACCTACTTCGGTGCGACCGACTTAGCCATGCTGCCTGCCCGATTTTTGTCATTTACCGGATGATGAGGCTAGAAGCTACGCTTTATCATCATACCAGATTCACTTTGAATGCCACATCGTCAAATCCATCAAATCACCGATTGATGTCCTCAACCATACCTTATGTGTTAGCTAAAAGAAGTTTCCTTCTCCGCTTCCACTCTTGGTACGGTTGGAGAAATCAATATACGTGATCGTCTGGAAAATACTTTGTCAGACATCCGTCCATACAAGTCATCCAGGAACAAGATGAACCGAAGGCACTATTCTGTAAACAGGATAGCCCTTGCATAACACCGTCTTCAATTATCTTTGGCATATATGATTCGCAACGCTTATGCCAATACAGATTGGTTCTTTGGATAATAATCCAACTGGTCTCTCCATATTAACAACGTTAAAATGGTCAGAAACTTCGATAGTCTGTGATTTAACTATCGAAGAAAACAGGTGTGCAAACAACGATATCATTTCCAAATGGAAATTTATATCGATCAAACATCATTCAACATTAATCTCTTTAGTTCATTTTACATCTCTTGTTTCCCTATATTCAACATTTGCTATTTTCTATATTTAGAAAATATATCTTATTAACACTGGAAAACATTTCCATTTCTTGTTTTCTATGTTAGAAAACATTTCTGGTTCTTGTTTGGAAACATTTCCAAAACTCCTACGTTTGGATTTAACAGATGTTTTAGATAAAACATCGCTATGCCAACTCAAACCATCATACTTATTCACTTAACCATCCTTTACTGCCAAACCTTAACCATTCCTTAGTTAAAAACGAAGCCAATCAAGTTGGGGTAGAACTACCTCTCAGACCTTAACTGAACAACATTTCTAACCTTGGAATAGGCAAAGTTCACTTTAAATTTCTTTATCTAACTTCCTTACTTTACCTTTCTTTCGAATAACTATTTTCGATTAACTCTTTCCGCTTAATTCTATTCGATTAACTCCTTTGGATTAACACTATTGGATTAACTCTATTTGATTAACTCCTTTGGATTAACACTATTGGATTAACTCTATTTGATTTAACTCTAGTCGATTTACTCTATTCACTTAACTCCTGTCGAATAAACTAGATTCGATAACTCCTCTAACTCTATTCGAATAAACTGTATTCGATTAACTCCTCTAACTCTATTCGAATAAACTATTCGATAACTACTTTCAAATAACGAGATTTGATAACTCCTCTCGAATAACTAGATTCGATAACTCCGCTCGAATAACTAGATTCGATTAACTCACCTCGAATAACCAATATTCGATTATTCCTCTCTCGAATACACTACATTCGATAACTCTACTTCGAATATGTGATATTCGATAACTCTACTCGATTAACTCCTATTTGATTAACTCTAATTGCTTAACTCTAACTCTAACTAGTCAACCCTCACTGATTAACTCTAATCGATCATTTCTAACTCTAATCGATTAATTCTAACTGGTTAACTCTTATTCGAATAACAAATATTCGATTAACTCTATTCAGCTAACTCGACTCGACTAGCCCCTTTTCGAATAACATATTTGATTTACTAACTTTCGAATACCTTATTCTATTGACTCCCTTCGAATACCATATTCGATTTAACTCTATTCGAATAATTAAATTCGATTAACTCCTTTTCGAATAAACTATTCATTTATAAAGATTTACTTTTAGTAACGGTTCTTCACTTTACAAATGATTTCCCTTTTAGTAACGTTTGCCTTTTTATAACATCCTATTCGGTTATAAACAAATTTCCTTTTTATAACTCTATTTATTTTCTAAATATTTCCTTTTTATAAAATCTCCTTTGATTGTTATAAATATTATCTCTTTTATAAAATCCTTTGATTTTATAGATAATCTATTTTCAATATTCATTTTGAAAATTCCCTTTTCACCATTCCGGTATGTTATGGTATTTAACACATCAAATCACGATGATCAGTATCGTTCAAACACATATAATCGACAACAGATTATATATCACATCATATATCACAATATATGAATCACAGTAAAATAAATGTTGAGGAATCCAGTTGGATTCCTCCAACCTGTTTCCCTGCATCACAGATGTTAAACAATATAGATAACATCACTTTCAGTTCCATATGATATATTCTGTTAAACATAATCGATATAGAAATTCAACTAACTGACTAGCAGTTCAATCAAACAGTCAACACACAGTCAATCAACCAATATTTAACAGTTCTAAAAATACAACATGAAATTATAAACTGTTCAGAGTTAGTGAGATTTACTCACATTGGACTATCATCGTTAATTAACGATAATTGTCACTTGATTCAGATGGACAATTTATTTTGCGATAAATTGTAACGAGCTCGGATGGACTTCCAGTCAGTTCCATCGTGTAGTGTCCGTCCATACGATCCCAACGGGTCCAGTTTTGTTCGATTTCGTTTACGTATGAGTTAGATATAAATTACACAAGTTAATACGCTATTTGAAATAAAAAAATGGACTTAAACATTTTAAATGGGCTTACTTTCCTCTCGGCCCATCCTTCTTACGTTTAAGACCCGAATCAGCTTCCCTCTTCTTCCCAAATTCATTTCGATATCGCTCCTCCCCTTTTCCTCCGTTGACCGTAGTTTTGACAGACCACCCACCCTTCTCCGACCACCAATCTACGACAACACCCTCACCAGTGACCTCGCCACCAAATTCCGATCCCACTAGACCCCCTTTCCTTCAGTTCGACGCTCCCCCCCGAGAACTGACCTGCTGCCTTCTCGAACGACTTCCGTCGTCGCTCTTCATAACCCAACACCGGAGTTTCCTTATTCCGACACCCTCAGATGCGCCTTCTTGCCAGCAACTCAACTGTACCATCGGTTTTACCTCCTTTGCCCTAGTTTAACTTCCGACCTGTAGTTCTCGAGCTCTGCCGTGGAAGCCACATCCAACCAACAGCATCGAGTTCCACCTAACCACCATCAATCAACTCCCTACGCCACCCCGACTCCATCCGCGCCGTCGACTCTGCCTCCGGCATCCCCAGGCTCACGAACGCCGCAGCTATGGGTTGACTGCTACAAAAATGGGTCGACACAAATAGTGATAGATCCCAAATCGGTGAGCACCAAGTTGAAGCTCTCGCACTAACGAGTTCAACGAATCTCATGCCATCCGATTTCGTGAAGTGTTGAATGGTATTTAATTGATAGAAGAAGATTGAAGTGGTGGCTTCTCTTTTGATTCCCAGAAGAATGAAAATGAACTAGGTCTTAAGGAGTAGAAAAGTAGGATATTTATAAGCAAAGTGATTGAGATATTTTCTATATTATATTCAATTATATTCTTGTTTTCCTTTTTAAGTCCATACGATTTCATATCTAACCCGTTCTCCATGAAATTTGGCAATCTGCTATACCACTCTATTACGGACCCGATAAAACTGGTTTCGTCGAATTCCGACTTCGTTTGCAAAACCGGTTATTTTTATAGCTCTGAATGACCCATTTAAATATATAAATATATTTAAATATAATTAATTTAAATATAAATAATTTTATATTATCGTATATATATTCACAGTGGAATACCATACAACTCTAGAATATTCCTATATGAATTTCTAGCTTGATATCTCAAATCCCGATTAAATCGATATTCGATTTTCAATGAAATTCCTTTTATAAATATAAATAAAGTAAAAAAGAATTCCACAGCGACTTTTCTGAAATTTGATTTGGACGTAAATCAAAATCTACACGACGAAATCCCGATTTTTCTCTTCCACTAGAAAGATATACTCCACCAGCTCCACACATTTCTTGTTTCACTGAAATCTGGCTTAAAATGAATCCTGTACATTTAGTTGAAGTTCAAATCGCCAATTTACGAACTGCAGCGCCATTTCGAGCTCGATTTTAATTATATTATAACTCTACGTTCAAACTGTCGTTTATATAATATATTCATTATTCAAATTCAATTCCAAGCTGAATTAAATATCATAGATGATCCAGTTCACACCATATCGCCATTTCAGCAAATTCTGATTATTTCAGAATTAAATATATTATTTAATATATTTTTTTAATTAAATATTCATCATTATTTAATTCCACGGCCGTTAAATTCTCTCTATCACTATTTATATAATTAAATAAATTAATTATAATACCTCTGCCAATGCAGGTCATTACAATCTTTCCCACTTAAAATAATTTCGTCCTCGAAATTGCTAAGCTAGAATACGACCCTATCGACTGGTTAGAACTTATATGTTCACTTCTCAACTTCAGTTTCCAACTGAACCAATTTAATTTCAATTAAATTATTAATTAATTCTTATCAACGAAAATTTTCAAAAATCCTGAAAATTTTCTAATGCCTTAACTCTTCGAAAAATTTCGCCAGCACCTCCTTTGTATTGGTCAATAGGTCAAACTCCAACTCGCCTCTCTGGGCCACCTCCAACCCAAAAGAAAATCAAACAGCCAAGCGGCTTGCCAATTCGGCTGATAAATCTTATATCCAATAGAAATATAAACTTGTACCTTTTGTCGGCATATCAACTCTATCACTTCCATATGCTATCAACTCAGCATATACCAATGTTATCCCAATCAAATTCCAATCTGCTTTTATCCACAACACAACCGTTCGCTTATATCCGAGCCAAATATCATTTCAACTCGAGTTTCTTCTCGATTCCTAACTCTTAACTTGATTATCACATTATACTTCAAATTTGAATCTCACTATCCAATTTGTCTTGATATCATTCTAATTCAATCTCAGTTATCACTTTACTGGCTTTACTTTTAATTCAAATTTGCTTTCACAAATTTCTGTTAAATTTGTTTTTAATTCAAACAGTCTTTCCCTGGGAGTTTTTAAACAGTTTACTCTTTCCAAAAATCAAATTTTCCTTTTGAACATGTCAATGAGCCCTAAATTTATGTTCCATTAGTTAAATCACTTCTCTATTTCTTTATCAATATTTGTTAACCAAATATTTTCAATAACCATATTGGCCTTTCATGTTATTTGGAAAACATTTCCGAATATCGCCTCCTTTTATTTTCTAAACTTTAGAAAATATATGCTATTTATAATTGGAAATTATTCCAATTACTTATCTCTCTTCCGATCCCGTTTATTTCTATACTTAGGAAATATTTATTATTCTATTTCCAAGTTTACACTTATTTGGGTTAAAACGGATGTTGTGTAAAACATCGTTACGACAATCCAAATACTATATTCAACTAACTCTTATTCAACATTGATCTTCGAGCCTGAAATCTTACTATTTATTTGTTAATAATGAAATCAATCAAGTTGGGGTATAACTACCTCTCAGACCTTGACTGAATAGCATTTATAACGTCAAAACAGATATGACTACTTACTCGAATAATCAATACCATACAACTACTTATTCACTTTTAAACACGTATACACTTCCTCTTTCTATTCTTACTAGATTTTATTCTTAGTCTTCCTTTTTGATTTTTACTATTCTATTTCTAAGTTCGTTTCCTTATCGACTTCTATATATATATCGATGCGTTGATTTCTAACTATCAAATTATCTTAAAAATATTCTAACTCCTTAAATTCCCGGAAAAATTCGCCATAACCTCCTTTGTATCAGGAGCATCGGGATATTTCAAATAGCCTCCCATGGCCCTCACCAATCCAAAAGAAAAAGAAAAAGCCAATCGGCTAGCCGATACGGCGCATAAAATCTCATATATGAATTAAATACATACCTTTTCGTCGAGCATTCTATTTATATACCTTCATACCTTATCCATACCTTTCTCATGTATATTTATACCTGCCCAATCTATTTTAAATATACCTGATTGTTTTAACTCAATTCGTTAATTAATTTGTTAATTAACTCTTTAGTCTATTTCACTTCTATTTATCCAAATCTATTTCACTTCTATTATTCAAATTCTATATTATAAATCCCATTTGAATTTCTATTTCACTTCTCTTATATTCAAATCCCATTTTGAAATTCAACACAACTTGTCTTTTCCAAAACAAATTCAAAACAGTATCTCTGTTAGTAATTCGTCACTTACAACTCGAAAATGAATACTGATGATGCAACTGTCATCATCAGAATCTATTTTCCAGTGATCGAAGTGAGTCCAATACTACAAAACCATTTCTAAACATTTCCACTATGAAATTCATTTCAAAATATAATTCACACTGTTTGTAAAACAATTTAAAATCTCCCAGGATCTTAAATTTTCCTTATTTTTAATCCAAATCCATTTACAAACACTTATCCAATTTTCCAGAGTTTTAATTCAATTTCTGGTTTAAATTTCAGATTTAACTCATCTGATTTCACGTATTTCACTTATATGAATTCTGATTGGTTATTTACATAACCACTTAATTTATAATCTTACTCGATTTTAATACCAACCAATATATTCACTATATTACAATTTTGATATATATATCTTCTCTATATCAAGATATACCTTGGGTAAACTTATTTTAATTTACCCTTTTTTCAAAACATATCATGACGACCCATCGTATTCGAGTGTTTAGTAACTCCTACCGATATAGTTTATCAAACTGATCGACCAGAACCCATAAACAACTCAACCAATGAATCTCCACAATATAAAATTATTTTTATATCATATACAAATACGTTCACTCGTATATATACACTCAACTCAATCTAGGGTATTAATAACCCTATCTCTACCGAGTCATGCCACAGAGCCAAGTAATTCTTAACTTAAGCTCTGATACCAACTGTAATGACCCAGATTTTGAGCGACTTTGGTTATCGACATAAACACGATGTCGATAACCAAAACATCGAAAAATCCTGGTAATTAGTGAAAGATATTAGAGGGTGAGGAAAGATAAGATAGAAACTTAGAATAGAAGAAGAAGAAGAACACAACATCAGAGTAACACGAATCTCACAGCGGAACGAATAAATATATTTCATAACATAACTTTGAAATACAAATCTGTACTTGAATATACATATCATTATCAAAGTACAACACTTACAACACAGCGGAAATAGCTATAGCGATAATGATCCTGAAGCCTCCTGCTCCAAGCTCTTCCAGTATATCTGTAAATCCTGACTACTTGACAGCCCGTACAAATTTAGGCACCCAAGAGTTTAGGGAAAACAACAAAATAAACTCCGGGTCAGTCATGGGACTGGTGTGAGTAAAACAGTTTAAAACAGTTCAAGCAGGTAATCGATATCTCATAAGACCACGCCGTATAACGGAACGGGTTTTTCCCTTATGAGAATCCAAAATATCTTCATATCAAAACCTTTTGATATTATAGTAATGTCTATCAAAACAATATAATAATCATCTAGCAGAACGCTTTCATCTCACATTCTACATACATAGTATACAATCAAAACCACAAGCACGTAGTGGGTAATGGATTTCCAACTATAACAAGGTATGGAACCGCCTTTCGCTAGTGTACCTCTAGAGAGGAATACACTGGGTTCAACAAGAACATCTTGCAACCCGGCCACACATGACCGACCACTCATTTCGCTTGAGTGTATCGAATGTATATCACCATCGGTTGGGATCAGAAACCGTTTCCTGAATGGGACAACACCAACAATATATTTTAGAAGTAAATGAAACTCTAGATCAGGTGATTATACACCCTACTTCGGTGCGACCGACTTAGCCATGTTGGCTGCCCGATTTCTGTCATTTACCGGATGATGAGGCTAGAAGCTACACTTTATCATCATACCAGATTCACTTTGAATGCCACATCGTCAAATCCATCAAATCACCGATTGATGTCCTCAACCATACCTTATGTGTTAGCTAAAAGAAGTTTCCTTCTCCGCTTCCACTCTTGGTACGGTTGGAGAAATCAATATACGTGATCGTCTGGAAAATACTTTGTCAGACATCCGTCCATACAAGTCATCCAGGAACAGGATGAACCGAAGGCACTATTCTATAAACAGGATAGCCCTTGCATAACACCGTCTTCAATTATCTTTGGCATATATGATTCGCAACGCTTATGCCAATACAGATTGGTTCTTTGGATAATAATCCAACCGGTCTCTCCATATTAACAACGTTAAAATGGTCAGAAACTTCAATAATCTGTGATTTAACTATCGAAGCAAACAGGTGTGCAAACAACGATATCATTTCCAAATGGAAATTTATATCGATCAAACATCATTCAACATTAATCTCTTTAGTTCATTTTACATCTCCTGTTTCCCTATATTCAACATTTGCTATTTTCTACATTTAGAAAATATATCTTATTAACACTGGAAAACATTTCCATTTCTTGTTTTCTATGTTAGAAAACATTTCTGGTTCTTGTTTGGAAACATTTCCAAAACTCCTACATTTGGATTTAGCAGATGTTTTAGATAAAACATCGCTATGCCAACTCAAACCATCATACTTATTCACTTAACCATCCTTTACTGCCGAACCTTAACCATTCCTTAGTTAAAAACGAAGCCAATCAAGTTGGGGTAGAAATACCTCTCATACCTTAACTGAACAACATTTCTAACCTTGGAATAAGCAAAGTTCACTTTAAATTTCTTTATCTAACTTCCTTACTTAACCTTTCTTTCGAATAACTATATTCGATTAACTCTTTCCGCTTAATTCTATTCGATTAACTCCTTTGGATTAACACTATTGGATTAACTCTATTTGATTAACTCCTTTGGATTAACACTATTGGATTAACTCTATTTGATTTAACTCTAGTCGATTTACTCTATTCACTTAACTCATGTCGAATAAACTAGATTCGATAACTCCTCTAACTCTATTCGAATAAACTGTATTCGATTAACTCCTCTAACTCTATTCGAATAAACTATTCGATAACTACTTTCAAATAACTAGATTTGATAACTCCTCTCGAATAACTAGATTCGATAACTCTGTTCGAATAACTAGATTCGATTAACTCACCTCGAATAACCAATATTCGATTATTCCTCTCTCGAATACACTACATTCGATAACTCTACTTCGAATATGTGATATTCGATAACTCTACTCGATTAACTCCTATTTGATTAACTCTAATTAGTTAACTCTAACTCTAACTAGTCAACCCTCGCTGATTAACTCTAATCGATCATTTCTAACTCTAATCGATTAATTCTGACTGGTTAACTCTTATTCGAATAACAAATATTCGATTAACTCTATTCAGCTAACTCGACTCGACTAGCCCCTTTTCGAATAACATATTTGATTTACTAACTTTCGAATACCTTATTCTATTGACTCCCTTCGAATACCATATTCGATTTAACTCTATTCGAATAATTAAATTCGATTAACTCCTTTTCGAATAAACTATTCATTTATAAAGATTTACTTTTAGTAATTGTTCTTCACTTTACAAATGATTTCCCTTTTAGTAACGTTTGCCTTTTTATAACATCCTATTCGGTTATAAACAAATTTCCTTTTTATAACTCTATTTATTTTCTAAATATTTCCTTTTTATAAAATCTCCTTTGATTGTTATAAATATTATCTCTTTTATAAAATCCTTCGATTTTATAAATAATCTATTTTCAATATTCATTTTGAAAATTCCCTTTCCACCATTCCGGTATGTTATGGTATTTAACACATCAAATCACGATGATCAGTATCTTTCAAACACATATAATCGACAACAGATTATATATCACATCATATATCACAATATATGAATCACAGTAAAATAAATGTTGAGGAATCCAGTTGGATTCCTCCAACCTGTTTCCCTGCATCACAGATGTTAAACAATATAGATAACATCACTTTTAGTTCCATATGATATATTCTGTTAAACAGAATCGATATAGAAATTCAACTAATTAACTAGCAGTTCAATCAAACAGTCAACACACAGTCAATCAACCAATATTTAATAGTTCTAAAAATACAACTTGAAATTATAAACTGTTCAAAGTTAGTGAGATTTACTCACATTGGACTATCATCGTTAATTAACGATAATTGTCACTTGATTCAGATGGACAATTTATTTTGCGATAAATTGTAACGAGCTCGGATGGACTTCCAGTCAGTTCCATCGTGTAGTGTCCGTCCATACGATCCCAACGGATCCTATATTGTTCGATTTCGTTTACGTATGAGTTAGATATAAATTACACAAGTTAATACGCTATTTGAAATAAAAAAATGGACTTAAACATTTTAAATGGGCTTGCTTTCCTCTCGGCCCATCCTTCTTACGCTTAAGACCCGAATCCGCTTCCCTCTTCTTCCCAAATTCATTTCGATATCGCTCCTCCCCTTTTCCTCCGTTGACCGTAGTTTTGACCGACCACCCACCCTTCTCCAGCCACCAATCTCCGACAACACCCTCACCAGTGACCTCACCACCAAATTTCGATCCCACCATACCCCCTTTCCTTCAGTTCGATGCTCCCCCCCCAAGAACTGACCTGCTGCCTTCTCGAACGACTTCCGTCGTCGCTCTTCATAACCCAACACCGGAGTTTCCTTATTCCGACACCCTCAGCTGCGCCCTCTTGCCAGCAACTCAACTATACCATTGGTTTAACCTCCGTTGCCCTCGTTTAACTTCCGACCTGTAGTTCTCGAGCTCTGCCGTGGAAGCCACATCCAACCAACAGCATCGAGTTCCACCTAACCACCATCAATCAACTCCCTACGCCACCCCGACTCCATCCGCGCCGTCGACTCTGCCTCTGGCATCCCCAGGCTCACGAACGCCGCAGCTATGGGTTGACTGCTACAAAAATGGGTCGACACAAATATGAAAAATCCCAAATCGGTGAGCACCAAGTTGAAGCTCTCACACTAACGAGTTCAACGAATCTCATGCCATCCGATTTCGTGAAGTGTTGAATGGTATTTAATTGATAGAAGAAGATTGATGTGGCGGCTTCTCTTTTGATTCCCAGAAGAATGAAAATGAACTAGGTCTTAAGGAGTAGAAAGGTAGGATATTTATAAGCAAAGTGATTGAGATATTTTCTATATTATATTCAATTATATTCTTGTTTTCCTTTTTAAGCCCGTACGATTTCATATCTAACCCGTTCTCCATGAAATTTGGCAATCTGCTATACCACTCTATTACGGACCCGATAAAACTGGTTTCGTCGAATTCCGACTTCGTTTGCAAAACCGGTTATTTTTATAGCTCTGAATGACCCATTTAATTATATAAATATATTTAAATATAATTAATTTAAATATAAATAATTTTATATTATCGTATATATATTCACAGTGGAATACCATACAGCTCTAGAATATTCCTATATGAATTTCTAGCTTGATATCTCAAATCCCGATTAAATCGATATTCGATTTTCAATGAAATTCCTTTTATAAATATAAATAAAATAAAAAGAAATTCCACAGTGACTTTTCTGAAATTTGATTTGGACGTAAATCAAAATCTACACAATGAAATCCCGATTTTTCTCTTCCACTAGAAAGATATACTCCACCAGCTCCACACGTTTCTTGTTTCGCTGAAATCTAGCTTAAAATGAATCCTGTACATTCAGTTGAAGTTCAAATCGCCAATTTACGAACTGCAGCGCCATTTCGAGCTCGATTTTAATTATATTATAACTTTACGTTCAAACTGTCATTTGTATAATATATTCATTATTCAAATTCAATTCCAAGCTGAATTAAATATCACAGATGATCCAGTTCACACCATATCGCCATTTCAGCAAATTCTGATTATTTCAGAATTAAATAAATTATTTAATATATATTTTTAATTAAATATTCATCATTATTTAATTCCACGGCCATTAAATTCTCTCTATCACTATTTATATAATTAAATAAATTAATTATAATACCTCTGCCAATGTGGGTCATTACATATGATTTCGAAGAAGTGTGCCTGTAACACCCCACGTTCATTAATGTCACTTACAAAGGGAATGCATTAACTTCAGTGAAGCATTGTAGGTAAAAGATGTTGATAAATTACAAGACATACAAATAATGCAATGGAAAATAAAGTCATTTTATAAGAAACGTAGTTTAGTAAAGCTTTTATAACAATTGATTCAATCATACTTAAAAGTACTACATAAAACTTATGCTTGATTTAAAAACTTCCAAGTATATAAGAAGCATAAAACATAGCAAAGTAGCACAAATCCCCAAATTAAAGTGCAACCACAGCCATAGCCAAAGATAAGAGGTTCCAAGCCATACATCACAGAATCTCCAAGCTTGGAAATATGAATTCCAAAACGTAACAAAACATACAAACGAGTATGAAACCAAATATCGGTCATGTTCCCTCAGGATCGGGCAGTACACACCCAAACCGAACCAATATAGATATATATGTGCACCAAACGGCTACACTGACAATGCACCATCCCACCAATTGGGGAAGACATGCACGCCCTTGCACTGTTAGTCAATTTTGGGTCACCCGCATCTTCAGCCACATACTTGCTAAATCATTTTATATCCCGAAGTAGGGAAAATCATTTCACAACATAATCGCAAGTATAATCAAATCTATATAGATTTCTACTTTCAAATCATTTCGAAATCATCGGGTGTAGTCCTCGAAATCTTTTCTGTTTTATAAAACATTTTATAAAACATTCCATGACCAAAATCGGGAATACTATTCTTTTTACTTAAGAAAACACTTTTCAAAATCATTCATTAGTTTTGACATAAACTGAAACACCCCACCTCCGTTAGGGTCACTCTCAAAGGGAATGCCCTAATTTTGGTGGAGGTTTATAAGTATAAGTCACAAATACACAAGACAGATATAAATACACATATTTTTGAACAACGGAAAGCAACAACTATTTTTATTTCAACAAAATACGTGTTACATAAACCATGTCATAATTTGTCTTACAATACTTCCAAAACATAACATCCTCATAACTGTCTTGATTACATTATTTAAAGAAGCATAAAAACATAAGTAAACTGCATAAGTCCCACAATTGCTGTCCAAATCCATAGTCCAAAACGAAAAAGATCCAAACAATACATTCTTTCTCTTCAAGCTGGATGTGAAAACTGGTCAAGCTGCGGTATTCCCTCCCTGTGGACCGGGGGGGGGGGGGGGGACGAAAGGAAAGAAGACGAAAGAAAAGTAGAGTCAGACATAAAGCCTGAGTAAGTCTAGGACTATTCAGTCTATGAATAAAGACCTGGGTATGATAAGTATAAACTGGAAATGAGAAAGCACCATAAACTAAGTTAAGTTGTCTAGAGTTGAATATACTATCGTACCCCATATTAATCTCTGCATCCATATAAACTAGTTCCCAACAGGCACCCCATAATCAGGGTGAAGTGATTCGTTTCTAATGATCGGCTCCTACTCGCATAGTTACATGTGTCTTACGGCCCCCGATGTTGTAGTTACCTATGCTGGTCCCACCATGGGGTGTATCAAGTCCCATGGTGGCGGCCCGACACAATCCTCGGATGCACAGGTATGCTACTGGTGCCCAGTGCCTTATTTTTCTGCGCCGGAGTGTGTGCATGCCCGCACCCCGTTAGAACCTACACTGCTGCACCACCGCCGTCGATTTGACCTCTTACAATCAGCCCAGTAATCGTGCCCCACCCTGCCTAGTTCAGGGTATCCTGATACACCTTGTAGGGTTACTGCTGAAAAGGGTCCCCCGCTACTAGGTTTTCTATTTCTAGCCAACATGCTAAGTTGGTTAAGTGTTTTGTAAACCTAACCCCCAATCAGTCTGTATAGTTTAGCATGTTCCATTTTGATTAAGTATTAATTCAATTTTACTTAATCCTATCAATCCTGACTCAGCCTTAATTGTCTTATTAAATCCTTGACCTCTCACATTAAACAGGTATTGTTGTGGCTGCCTGTTGCCGGTTGGGTCCGGGCAGTCTTACGCCACAACTCAGTCTAACCTCGGGTCCTTATTGGGCTCCGTGTTTAACCACCCACATTGGATAGGTGTTGTTGTGACTACTGGACAGCCGGGCGGTTCCGGGCAGGTTTACATCACAACTCAATCCAACCTCGGGTTAAACACATCGTATTTTCTAAATTTACATATTCTGTCTCTTTTCTTTTTATATGTAAATATTTGCGGCCCATTATTCAAATTCATCTTTATTGGGTAAATTTAATTTATGCCACTTAATTGTTATTTTTTTCAAGGTTGTTGGCATGCGTCAAACATGCCAACACATATGTTCTATATTTTAACCCAATCGTCATTACCCCCGTTTTATACGTTCGCTACAATATAACATATGTTGGGTTTAACATTTAAACCCAACTTAGCCACATGAAAAAGGGGAGGCTTAGAACATGGTGTTTATTATTCTATGTAACATAAAAAGGGGAGTGTGAATGCATGAACTTGCAACATAATGAACTGATAATCATGAATTAGGCACATGTGAACTTGCATTGTAATAGCATATAATCATGGCATAAACATACTTAAACATAAATCATCCTATTCATATAATCATGGCATAAACATCCCTAAACATGAACCATTCTATTCATGTAAACTTGCAATTGGAATATAAATCTAACTTAATTATGTGTCACATATATCACCATATGATTTTGATAACAACATAGGCCTAAAACATGTTTCAACTAGACATATCACCAAACATAGTTTAGTCATGTTCATAAAGACGCTTACTTTTGTCTCTAATACAAAAGTATGGTTTTACACTTGAATCACGATGCCAATTCCAACATAAATTCATATAAACCATAATACTTAGTTGAATCCAATTTCACACTAAAAGTGATCATAAAAGTATGTACATCATATTGGCATAATGGTGAATCATATACTTGCATGAATCTCAAATAAACTACCACAACATATGGTCGTTAACATGAATCATATACTTGCAAATATCCCATCGTTATACCACAACATTTCCAAATCGTTTAGAATCAAAGCAACATACAAATATAGATTATTACCATCACAAATCGAATACAATTCTATTTCTCATTTTACACAAATCAAAACTCAATTATTTATTCACATCGGAATAGCACTCTACTGTTTGCGAACAAATTATACAATTGTAAACAACTGTAAAATCCGTTTGGCTTTCCTAAACAACAAGGATTGTTGTAGAGGGTGTCGAACTCTGGGACCAAAAATATTTTAATTAATAAATCCAATCAAGTTATTCCAAGATTTTTGATTGATTGAAAACACAGAAAATAACAACAATTAAATAAAAAGAGATATTTATATAATAGGAGAAATCAATTAGGGGATAATGACATAGATTAGATTCACACTCATCAATAGCCAACAAATAAATATAGATCTAATTCATGTTTCTGTCACAAATACGAATCCACGGTAAATAGACTCTTAGAAACAAATAAGTAAATAGCGACAAGCATAGCCTATGCAGGAGCTGAGCTCTTAAACAACCATAGACTATCAGGACAGATTCACAAATTAATTTCTAAAACCCTAAAATTAGATCTAAATCTGATAATTGTTAGATCGAACACGAATATACCCTGTGAAGGAGCATAGCTCTTAAACGACACAGAATATGAAGGTTCAGATCTAACCCTTTATTCAGATCCAGATCTACATGTATACAGTCCTCATCTATTGGCTATGTGATTCATGTTGAATCATATCTGTTAGCGTCATCACCCCCTAATCAAAGGGGATTAGCTAGACATAGCTAAAGAAGAAGAGAAAAGGAAAATAACAGACATGAACATAAATAAAATATAAAATAAAATAACAACTGAGAGAAAGGTGAAGAAGAGTTTTATTCCAAGAAGAGAATTACAGAATAAAACTAAGTGTTTTACAATGAATGAGATAAAGTGTATTTATAGCTGATATGACAAAGACTACTTGGCAAATTCCACAATGTGGGACTAAAGAATTAGCCCAAATAACACATAAGCTAGTGTGAACGGGGTTGTAGAGTAAGAGGCCTTGTAAGTGAGCCAGTGTGAACGCGTGCAGTGCATGAATGAGAAGCCTTGCAAAGGAGCTAATGTGAACGCTACATGAGTGAAATGGTCTGCAATTGAGCCAATGTGAACACAATATGAGTCTTTAGTGAGCCAAATCTACCTAACTGAACTTTATTTGCAACCGTTCTTCAAGCTTTAAACTCTTCAAGCTTTAGTAATTTTAACTTCACTCTTTTTCAGCAAATTCTTCATGCTTTATTCACCAAATGCTCTAAACCATGATTCTTGTCAACAATCTGAAAACACAGCTATAAATACACAATATCAATTATTTAAAAGATAAAATAAGATAAATATGCGGATAAAATATACACATTTACGTGTATATCAAATACCCCCACACTTATCTTTTTATTCGTCCTCGAATAAACTAAACTAAGATATGTCACACTTTCGTAGGAAACACGATTGCATTTAGCGTATGCAACAAGCCGTTAAACCTCTGGGTGTCCCCAGTAGGACGAGTGTTGTCTCGTGAGGGTTTTCAGCGGATACTACCTACAAAATCCAAAGCGTCTTATGTACGCGGATTAATCAAACAATATATTTTAAGGTCTTTCACATTCCAAGGACTTCACCTAACTCCAATAATAACAGTTTAGTCCCAAATTGTTCATCCCATAATTGGTGCAAAAATGAATAAATTTTTTCAAGCTGAATCGTAATTCCTTGATAACACTGTAATTGTCTTGAAGGTTAAGAGCGTGGTGTCAACCAAAGTTTTACACATCGACAATGTGCACCCAATCATTTCTTTTCTCTTTTTTTTTGAATAATTTTGCACCAATGTAACTGTAATGTATTGGATATGAGTTATGCATAGATTAAGGAAAATTTTGCAAGTTCTAAAAATATTATAGATAAGTGGGCAAGTGTATTGGTTGAATTTCAAGCTACAAAAGATAAAGTAATACTAAGGCACATATGAACATTTTTATTTCCATTCATCTCGTCTACTACAATCCTCACTTCCAAGTACAGTAGAATGGATGTGGATGGAATGGAAATGGATGCTTTATAGTCAAGAATGATGAATGATTATTTTATTAAGAGAGACTCTCTCTTTATTTCAATTTTTTCTTTTCTTTTCTTTTTTTTCACTTTTTTTCTCCATGTTTGCATGATGAATGATGAATGGAGATGGAATGGAATGATACTGTACATTATTTCATTTGATTCCTCCTCTACTAAACCAACACTTCATGAAAGGAAAGTTTTGTGCCCTAGTTTCTCTACTTCTATAACCTTAATTCAACACACAAGTCTGGATTGATGTTATACAAAAAGCTGAAAGGAATGATAAACAAAGTTTCGTAAGATAGATAACCCATATAAAATAAGATGTGGTATATGGTTATCCTACCTTAAAACAAGTACGGAGTGGGTGGTGTAATATTGGTATAAAAAGTGACGTTTTTGACCTTTAAACAAAGGTTCTTGAGTATACCAATATAAGATAAACTTGTCGAAACATGGATGTAAATCGACTAAAACTTGGGTTTGAATAATGTGGGGGTATCGAAGAAGAACGCTACAATGAGTCATTTCTCCTTAACTGGGCCAAGTGGATTTTAGAACTTACAATTTTGAAAATTTGAGTGAAAAGAAAATATTATGCATGAAAACGAACTCAGAAAATCCAACATAAGTAGGTGCAAACTCATTTTTATTTCTTGAATTTTTTTTTGATTATTTTTACTTGCACATTCTAACACATATAACAAGGGTTGACACGCTTACTCCAGAACACGACTAACGTCTGCACAGTCTCAAGCTAGCATCTTAAAAAGACACATTACGATTCAATGAATAAATAATGTTCATTCTCATCACCCAACAATTCAACTTATCAAACAAGAACCAAGGTGTTATTTATGAAATTTAAGTTAATCCTTGTTCAATGAATGACCTACTTCATAAAATTTGATTGCTGATGTAATGTAAATTCCCCCCACACTTGAGTGTGACTGTGTCCTCACAGTCGTTAATCAGACATATCTTAGTGAAAGGAAAAATAAAATAAGAGACTATTTACATATGTACAAAAGAGGGTTAGTGCGTCTTACCGAATGTAATGTGGCTCATGGAGGACCATGAGCTCTTCCTCTTGGTTGGGTATTGGTTCCAAGTAAGGTTTAAGGCGTTGACCATTGACCTTAAAGGATGATCCATCAGTTGGATTCTCAATTTCTACTGCACCATACGGAAAAACAGTCCGTACAGTGTAAGGTCCTGTCCATCTAGATTTTAGCTTACCCGGAAATAGATGCAGTTTTGAGTCATACAACAGAACTTTTTGACCTGGCATGAAAGTTTTACGTAAAATTGATTTATCATGAAAAACTTTTGTTCTGTCCTTGTAAATTCGTTCATTTTCATAGGCATCATTTCGAATTTCATCAAGTTCATTAAGTTGAAGCTTCCTATGTTCTCCTGCTTGCTCTAAATCAAGATTCAAAGTTTTTATTGCCCGTAACGCCCTATGTTCTAGTTCAACTGGCAAGTGACATGGCTTACCAAAAATCAACCGATAAGGGGACATACCCAAGTTTGTTTTGAAAGCGGTGCGGTAAGCCCAAAGAGCGTCGGTTAACTTTTGAGACCAATCTTTACGATTTCGATTCACGGTTTTCTCAAGGATTTGTTTAATCTGCCTATTCGATACTTCAACTTGCCCACAAGTTTGAGGGTGATAAGGAGTGGATAACTTGTGGGTTATCGAATACTTTCTCATGAGAGCTTCAAAAGAACGATTACAGAAGTGTGTACCATTATCACTGATTATTGTGCGAGGTGTGCCAACCTAGAAAAGATGTTTTCTTTCAAGAAGCGCACAACAACCTTGTTATCGTTTGTTTTGCATGGTACAGCTTCGACCCATTTGGAAACATAATCAACAGCTAAGAGAATGCAACGGTTCCCAAAAGAATTAGGGAAGGGTCCCATGAAGTCTATACCCCACACATCAAAAATTTCGACTTCTAGAATGGGGTTTAGGGGCATCATATTCCGTTTAGAAATTTTCCCTAAGAATTGACATCGATCACAAGTTTTACAAAATTCGTACGCGTCTTTGAAAAGGTTGGGCCAATAGAAACTCGATTGGAGAACCTTTTCGGCTGTCTTTTTGGGACCGAAGTGACCACCACAGGCTTGGTCATGACAGAAAGAGAGGACACTGTGAGTTTCAGTGTCGGGAACGCACCTTCGAATGATTTGGTCTGGACAGTATTTGAAAAGATAGGGGTCGTCCCAATAAAAATGTTTCACTTGAGAAAAGAATTTGTGTTTATCCTGCTTAGACCAAAAAGAAGGGGTCTGCTTGGTGACTAAGTAGTTGACAACAGTGGATAGAGAAAACAGCTGTTCATCAGGGGAATTCTCGTTGATCGGAAGAGAAGAAGACGGGGCATTTGGAAGACGAGACAAGTGGTCCGCAATAACGTTGTCAGATCCTTTTTTATCCTTAATGGTAAGGTCAAATTCTTGAAGTAGAAGGATCCAACGAATGAGACGAGCCTTAGCATCCTTTTTGGAGAAAAGATACCTAAGTGCGGAATGATCGGTATAAACCGTGATGTGTGAGCCAACTAGATAAGGCTTGAATTTTTCTAGAGCAAAAACAACTGCCAAAAGTTCTTTTTCAGTGGTCGTATAATTGATTTGGGCATCGTTCAAAGTCTTACTCGCATAATAAATGACGTGAAGAATCTTATCGATGCGCTATCCTAGGACAGCGCCCACAGCGAAATTCGAGGCGTCACACATGATTTCAAAAGGCAGCTTCCAATTAGGAGAGCAAATGATCGGGGCAGAGACAAGTTCATTTTTAAGACGCTCAAAAGATGAAATGCAGTCAGAATTGAAATCGAAAGGGACATCCTTACCAAGAAGATTGGTCAAAGGTCGAGTGATTTTGCTAAAATCTTTTATAAAGCGACGGTAAAAACCAGCATGACCTAAAAAGGATCGGATGTCCTTAACAGATTTGGGAATGGGAAGATTTGAAATAACCTCAATTTTGGCCTGTCACGCGGGTGACCTGGGTTCGATCCCCGGCAACGGCGCCAAAATTTGTTGAACAAGTTTGTAACTTCAGTTTGAAGAAGAGAAATTTGATAAACAATCCGATAAGAAACTTGTTCGCTATTGTCCATTCTTTGAGCCAGTTCTTCAATGTAAGTCAAGCCAAGTTTCATGGAATCCTCAAAGTCATCAACATCATTAATTCCCTCAAGTAATTGATTTTCTAGATTTTGCCAAAATTCAATGGTGTATTGAGATAGTTGTTCAATGATACGCATGTTTTCTATATCTTTATTTTCAGAATCTTTTTCATCTAAAGTTCGCGCCCATTCCTTGATTTCCTCGTGACAAATCCAAATTTCATGCATTATTTGATCAATTTCACTCAGGCTTTCTTCAAGAAAATTGGTAGACACATTAGATTTCAAAATGTTGTTTTTTAGATTCATCGTTTCTATGCGTTCCTCATTGGTTGACCTTAAAAATTCATCCACTTCATCTCTTAGAAGTCGTCGGTTATTTATTTTCCACAACCAACATTGCCAGAAATTTAATTTGTTCGCAACACATTTTTCATATTCGAAAACCAACATTTGACATTCACTCGTATTATGAAAATCATTTTGGTTTTCAAAAATTTGTTTGCGAACAAATTATACAATTGTAAACAACTGTAAAATCCGTTCGTCTTTCCTAAACAACAAGGATTGTTGTAGAGGGTGTCGAACTCTGGGACCAAAAGTATTTTAATTAATAAATCCAGTCAAGTTATTCCAGTATTTTGATTGGTTGAAAACAAAGAAAATAGCAAAATTAAATAAAAGAGAGTTTTAACAATAAGTGAAAGCAATTAGGGGATAATGACATAGATCAGATTCATAATCATCAATAGCCAAAAGATTAACCAGATCTAATACATGTTTCTGTCACAAACATGAATCAACGATAATAGGCTTTTAGAAACAAATATGTAAATAACGACAAGCATAGCCTATGCAGGAGCTCAGCTGTACAACCATAGACTATCAGGACAGATTCACTAATTAATTTCTATAACCCTAAAATTAGATCTAAATCTGATAATTGTTAGACCGAACACGAATATACCCTGTGAAGGAGCATAGCTCTTAAACGACACAGGATATTAAGGTTCAGATCTAACCCTTGGTTCAGATCTAGATCTATATACATGAATTCCTCATCCTTTGGCTATGTGATTCATATCGAATCATATCTATTAGCGTCATCACCCCCTAATCAAAGAGGATTAGCTAGACATAGCTAAAAGAAAAGAAAATAAAAAGGAAATAAACAACATAAATAAAATGCAATAAAAACTAAATAGAAGAGAGAAAGAAGAGTTTTATTCCAAGAAGAGAATTACAGAATAAAACTAAGTGTGTCTTTACATGAATGAGATACAAGGTATTTATAGTTGATATGACAAAGACTACTTGGCAAATTCCACAATGTGGGACTAAAGAATTAGCCCAAATAACACATAAGCTAGTGTGAACGGGGTTGTAGAGTAAGAGGCCTTATAAGTGAGCCAGTGTGAACGCGTGCAGTGCATGAATGAGAAGCCTTGCAAAGGAGCTAATGTGAACGCTACATGAGTGAAATGGTCTGCAATTGAGCCAATGTGAACACAAGATGATTCTTTAGTGAGCCAAATCTACCCAACTGAACTCTATTTGCAACCGTTCTTCAAGCTTTAAACCCTTCAAGCTTTAGTAATTTTAACTTCACTCTTTTTCAGCAAATTCTTCATGCTTTATTCATCAAATGCTCTAAACCATGATTCTTGTCAACAATCTGAAAACACAGCTATAAATACACAATATCAATTATTCAAAAGATAAAATACGATAAATATGCGGATAAAATATACACATTTACGTGTATATCAAATACCCCCACACTTATCTTTTTATTCGTCCTCGAATAAACTAAACTAAGATATGTCACACTTTCGTAGGAAACACGATTGCATTTAGCGTATGCAACAAGCCGTTAAACCTCTGGGTGTCCCCAATAGGACGAGTGTTGTCTCGTGAGGGTTTTCAGCGGATACTACCCACAAAATCCAAAGCGTCTTATGTACGCAGATTAATCAAACAATATATTTAAGGTCTTTCACATTCCAAGGATTTTACCTAACTTCAATAATAACGGTTTAGCCCCAAATTGTCCATCCCATAATTAGTGCAAAAATGAATAAGATTTTTCAAGCTGAATCGTAATTCCTTGATAACACTGTAATTGTCTTGAAGGTTAAGAGCGCGGTGTCAACCAAAGTTCTACACATCGACAATTTGCACCCAATCATTTCTTTATTCTTTTTTTTTTGAATAATTTTTTTTGCACCAATGTAACTGTAATGTATTGGATATGAGTTATGCATAGATGAAAGAAAATTTTGTAAGTTCTAAAAATATTCTAGATAAGAGGGCAAGCGTATTAGTTGAACTTCAAATTACAAAAGATAAAGTAATACTAAGGCACATATGAACGTTTTGTTTCCTTTCATCTCCTCAACTACAATCCTCGCTTCTAAGTACGGTATGATGGATGTGGATGGAATGGAAATGAATGCTTTATAGTCAAGAATGATGAATGACTATTTTATTCAGAGAGACTCTCTCTTTATTTCATTTTTTTTCTTTTCTTTCTCTTTTTTTTTTCTTTTTTTCACTTTTTCTTTTTTTCATATTTGCATGATGAATGATGAGTGGAGATGGAATGGAATGATACCGTGTTATTTCATTTGATTCCTCCTCTACTAAACCAATCATAACCAATACTTCATGAAAGGAAAGTTTTGTGCCCTAGTCACTCTACTTCTATAACTCTAATTCAACACACAAGTCTGGATTGATGTTATACAAAAAGCTGAAAGGAATGATAAGCAAAGTTTCGTAAGATAGATAACCCATATAAAATAAGATGTGGTATATGGTTATCCTACCTTAAAACAAGTACGGAGTGGGTAGTGTAATATTGGTATAAAAAGTGACGTTTCTGAACCTTTGAAAAAAATAATCAGTACAAGGTTCTTAAGTATACCAATATAAGAAAAACTTGTCGAAACATGGATGTAATTCGACTAAAACTTGGGTTTGAATAATGTGAGGTATCGAAGAAGAACGCTACAATGACTCATTTCTCCTTAATTGGGCCAAGTGGATTTTAGAACTTACGATTTTGAAAATTTGAGTGGAAAAGAAAATATTATGCATGTAAACGAACTCAGAAAATCCAACAAATGTAGGTGCAAAATCATTTTTATTTCTTGATTTTTTTGATTATTTTTACTTGCACATTCTAACACGTATAACAAGGGTTGACACGCTTACTCCAGAACACGACTAACGTCTGCACAGTCTCAAGCTAGCATCTTAAAAAGGCACATTACGATTCGATGAATAAATAATGTTCATTCCCATCACCCAACAATTCAACTTATCAAACAAGAACCAAGGTGTTATTTATGAATTTTAAGTTAATCCTTGTTCAATGAATGACCTACTTTATAAAATTTGATTGCTGATGTAATGTAAATTCCCCCCCACACTTGAGTGTGACTGTGTCCTCACAGTCGTTAATCAGACATATCTTAGTGAAAGGGAAATAAAATAAGAGGGTCAACACGGCTTACCGGGTACACATGCAGAAAATACGCAGTCATCGAATAGATGAACCGGTCCATAATGGACCAATGGGCCAGCCTCATCAAGATTATGAGACACAGCTGAAGCATAGAAAACCAAATCATAAAGAATTTTATATCTCGTTTCAGATTTGGAGAAACAAATTTTATTTTTTCAAAAGTTTGAGTTGCAAATTTTAAAATTTTGAGCTTACAATTGATCCTAAAATCAAATTGAATTTCTGTAGCAACTAAAGAGAGATCATCGAGCTGGGGTTCAGTAAAAGTTTCAAAAACAAAATTTGATTTGTTCAGATGATGTATAAATTGAGAGACGTGTGCATCACCCTCACCCCCACACTTACATTGTTCAGTTTTGCTTTGATATTTGAAATTTTGTTAACTAACGGTTCATTCATAAACCTAAAGTTAAAACCAAACAAATGAATTTTCAGTAAATTTCGAAATCGTGTTCTCTCAAAAACAGTGTTATTCCAAAAGGAGTTCATATACTGCAGAAATTTATCAGTGAAAAACGAGTGATCACAGTGTGGTTCAGTTGAAATGATCAGGTCATAAGGATTTTCAACAATTTTAAAAAAATCGTCAATGTGTTTAAGATCACATTCAGCAGTTTCGTTATTTTCAACATCAAGAATTTCAAAGTTTTCAAAAGTTTCATTTTTAGTGTCATACCCAAACACGTTATCGTCAATCAGTTCAAGAAGTTTTCGCTCATCAAAGTCGTCCTTACTCAAACAGCTGTTACCAACTTCATCATTTTTTTCAGATTGACAATCTAAAGTTGTTAAATTTTCAAAATTTTCAGAATCTGAGAGAGGAAGATCAAATTGAAGATTGACGTCTTTGTTTTCGAGAGAATTTAAATTCAAATCAATTACAGAGGTTTCAACAACTTCATTAAGATTTTCATCAATTTGAAAAGTTGTTAGTTGAAAATTTTCGATTTCAGTAAGAGTTGAATTTTCAGCAGAAGCATCAGTTTGAGTTTGAATTTCAGTTTCGCAGAAATCAGAGTTTTGCACCAGAGATTTTTCAAAATTTTCATTTTCATCAACAGTCATATCGTCGGAATCATCAATAATCGTTATGTACTGTTGTGACGAAGTTAATGGCTGACTATTTGTTTCAAAAGAAACATTGGCAGAAAGTTGTTTGTCACTAGATTGGGATTTGTAGTTGTTGAACAAGTTTGTAACTTCAGTTTGAAGAAGAGAAATTTGATAAACAATCCGATAAGAAACTTGTTCGCTATTGTCCATTCTTTGAGCCAGTTCTTCAATGTAAGTCAAGCCAAGTTTCATGGAATCCTCAAAGTCATCAACATCATTAATTCCCTCAAGTAATTGATTTTCTAGATTTTGCCAAAATTCAATGGTGTATTGAGATAGTTGTTCAATGATACGCATGTTTTCTATATCTTTATTTTCAGAATCTTTTTCATCTAAAGTTCGCGCCCATTCCTTGATTTCCTCGCGACAAATCCAAATTTCATGCATTATTTGATCAATTTCACTCAGGCTTTCTTCAAGAAAATTGGTAGACACATTAGATTTCAAAATGTTGTTTTTTAGATTCATCGTTTCTATGCGTTCCTCATTGGTTGACCTTAAAAATTCATCCACTTCATCTTTTAGAAGTCGTCGGTTATTTATTTTCCACAACCAACATTGCCAGAAATTTAATTTGTTCGCAACACATTTTTCATATTCGATAACCAACATTTGACATTCACTCGTATTATGAAAATCATTTTGGTTTTCAAAAATTTCGTTTGCGAAAAAATTCTACAATTGTAGGCAACTGTAAAATCCGTTCGTCTTTCCTAAACAACAAGGATTGTTGTAGAGGGTGTCGAACTATGGGACCAAAAGTATTTTAATTAATAAATCCAGTCAAGTTACAAACTTGTAGTATAGTGGTGAGTATTCCCGCCTGTCACGCGGGTGACCCGGGTTCGATCCCCGGCAACGGCGCCAAAATTTGTTTGCGAACAAATTATACAATTATATACAGCTGTAAAATCCGTTCGGCTTTCCTAAACAACAAGGATTGTTGTAGAGGGTGTCGAACTCTGGGACCAAAAATATTTTAATTAATAAATCCAATCAAGTTATTCTAGGATTTTTGATTGATTGAAAACACAGAAAATAACAGCAATTAAATAAAAAGAGAGATCTATATAATAGGAGAAATCAATTAGGGGATAATGACATAGATTAGATTCACACTCATCAATAGCCAACAAATAAATATAGATCTAATTCATGTTTCTGTCACAAACACGAATCAACGATAAATAGACTCTTAGAAACAAATAAGTAAATAGCGACAAGCATAGCCTATGCAGGAGCTGAGCTCTTAAACAACCATAGACTATCAGGACAGATTCACAAATCAATTTCTAAAACCCTAAAATTAGATCTAAATCTGATAATTTTTAGATCGAACACGAATATACCCTGTGAAGGAGCATAGCTCTTAAACGACACAGAATATGAAGGTTCAGATCTAACCCTTTATTCAGATCCAGATCTACATGTATACAGTCCTCATCTATTGGCTATGTGATTCATGTTGAATCATATCTGTTAGCGTCATCACCCCCTAATCAAAGGGGATTAGCTAGACATAGCTAAAGAAGAAGAGAAAAGGAAAATAACAGACATGAACATAAATAAAATATAAAATAAAATAACAACTGAGAGAAAGGTGAAGAAGAGTTTTATTCCAAGAAGAGAATTACAGAATAAAACTAAGTGTTTTACAATGAATGAGATAAAGTGTATTTATAGCTGATATGACAAAGACTACTTGGCAAATTCCACAATGTGGGACTAAAGAATTAGCCCAAATAACACATAAGCTAGTGTGAACGGGGTTGTAGAGTAAGAGGCCTTGTAAGTGAGCCAGTGTGAACGCGTGCAGTGCATGAATGAGAAGCCTTGCAAAGGAGCTAATGTGAACGCTACATGAGTGAAATGTTCTGCAATTGAGCCAATGTGAACACAATATGAGTCTTTAGTGAGCCAAATCTACCCAACTGAACTTTATTTGCAACCGTTCTTCAAGCTTTAAACTCTTCAAGCTTTAGTAATTTTAACTTCACTCTTTTTCAGCAAATTCTTCATGCTTTATTGATCAAATGCTCTAAACCATGATTCTTGTCAACAATCTGAAAACACAGCTATAAATACACAATATCAATTATTTAAAAGATAAAATAAGATAAATATGCGGATAAAATATACACATTTACGTGTATATCATCTACTTACAACTTATGACGAATCTTCAATTCAGGAATCTGAATTCTGAATTTGGAGATGCTATCCTTTGTTGTAGGCGTTGTTTTGATTTTAATTGACGTTGCTTTAAGCTTTCGAATTGTCTCCTAATTGTCTCTCAATTTCTGACGGCTATCCCTAGTCTTTCCTCAGCAGCATGACGGTCTCATCTCCATTTTTGTTTGTATGAATTAGGGTGAGTCTTAGGTCCTTTTTATAGAGTTTGTGAATTGATTAGGACCGTCGATGGAGCTTGGTTTAATAATAGCCGTTCGTTTGAAGGAGAGACCAAACAGGAGCTGACACCTAGCCCTAGTGACAAGGCAAGGCTCAGAAAATCGACCAAACACAGATCAGGTCAGCCAGGGGGGCTGGGTTCGATCTGGCTCAGGGGCCAGGTCGACCCCCCAGTCGACCCCCAGGTCGACTATGTAGTCGACCTGGGTGCCCCAGGTCAACTACCCAGTCGACCTGGGTAGCCCAGGTCGACTACCCAGAGTCAACCTGGGTGTCTTGGGCGGGAAAATTCCCGCCCTGGCCAATCCGGCCCGATTTTTGAGTTTTAAATCTGATTTCCGAGCTGTTTTGGTCTGTTTGAATTTTAAACTGAATTCTGAAACTTCCGGAGGCCATATCTTCTTCATACGGAGTCCATTTTACGCAAACTCGGACTCTATTTCAAGCAGAATTCCGAGACGAACACAATGGCGTATCCCGTTTCCCTAAATTCTTTGATTTGAAATTTATTGTACTTTAATTTGTAAATTTCACTGTTATAGAATACACGGGGTGTTACATTCTCCCCCACTTAAAAGGATTTCGTCCCCGAAATCTCCAAGTTCAGGAAGAATGTATGTCCTAACATCCAAACGTCCATCTACTCATCCATCAAACATGAGCATCCATTGTCCTTAAAAGACTTCTAATGCTTCATGATCATATGCTAAGTGTGTGTACATGTACTTATCTAATGCAAAATCAGTCGGTCTACTGATTCAGTTGACCTCCTTAATGCAAATTATGTAAGTGCCATGAATCCATTATGTATGCAAATTCTCCTATTCATGATTCTACATGAGTGCACAATCATTCATATAAATGCAACATCCATATGACAACACATTAAACTTCAACCATATACGAATATAAATACATTTATGCATATGCAGTATGAAGTGACTGAGCCGATCTAAGACCTAGATTGTGTGTGTATATGCAACCACGAGCAACCACTAGCAATCACTTGCAACCACTTGCAACCATCATTCATAACATGTTTCAATTACATGTTTTCATCCAAAGGGTTTCTTCCTAGAAGATAAGGTCGAGGAGATATACCTAAAAAGATAGATAAAAGCGCAACTTAAGGGAAAAGAAAGATCAAAGATGTACCCTCGAAAAGAAAAGGGTAGGCTGCGCGTATTCTAGCTTCAGTTTCCCAAGTTGCATTTCCCTCGGCGTCGCTCCACTGAACTTTGACGAGCTTGACTTCGCGGTTGCGTAGCTTCTTCACTTCCGTTCCTAATATGCGGGTTGGAACTTTCCTCACGGTTGCTTCGCGTTCCACTTCAGCTTCTTCTAGGATATTTGGCTCTACCACTTCAGCAGATTCATGTAGACATTTTTGGAGGTGCGAAACATGGAAAACGTTGTGAACTCTGGCCAGCTTTTCGGGTAGCTCCAATCTATAGGCCATTTTTCCAATCTTCTCAATAATAGGAAACGGTCCTACGAACCTTGGTGCTAGCTTTCCCGTGGTTCCAAAACGAACAACGTTCCTTAGCGGAGATACCTTAAGAAAAACTCTGTCCCCAACCTCAAATTCAAGGTCGGTCCTCCTCTTGTCGGCGTAGGATTTTTGTCTGTCTTGGGCTGTCTTCATTCTTCTTCGTATTAAGTCTACTTTTTCTGAAGTCTCTCGGATCATATCTGGTCCAAGTATGAGCTTATCAGTAGACTCCCACCAACAAGTGGGCGATCGGCACGGTCTTCCATATAAAGCTTCGAAGGGCGCCATTCCGATGGTTGCTTGGTAGCTGTTGTTGTAGGCAAATTCCACCAAAGGAAGATGGTCTTCCCACGTCCCTCCGAAGTCAAGGACGCACAGTCTTAAAAGGTCCTCCAAAACTCTGTTCACTCTTTCTGTCTGGCCGTCGGTTTGGGGATGATAGGCTGTGCTCAAGCATAACTGTGTGCCTACCGCTTCTTGCAGACTCCGCCAAAACTCACTTGTGAAGATAGGGTCTCGGTCACTAACAATGCTGGATGGTATTCCATGGAGTCGAACATTTTCCTTGAGGTAAAGAGATGCTAGGGATGAGGCAGTTCTTTTACTTTTGACAGGTAAAAAGTGGGCGCTTTTAGTAAGCCTATTGAAACGACCCGCAAATCTGAGCTACCTGAGTTGACTAAATACACCACACGTCCAACCCAAATAACACAGAAATACGACTCATTATTAGAAAGAAGTTAGAGGATGAGAAATAGAAAGAAAGAAATATTAGAATAGAAGAAAAACGAAGATCACAACTCACAGCGGAACGAAGAAAATATATTATATAACATAAGCTTTGAAATACAAATCTGTTTTGTACATATATACATACCATCATCAGAGTACACATAACATTTGATCCAGCGGAAGTAACTCTAAATAACTAACGTTGAAGCCTTCTGCTTCAAGCTCCTCCAAGTGTATCTGTAAAAGCCTGAAACACTTGACTGCCCGTACAAATTTGGGCACCCAAGAGTTTAGGGAAAACAAAACAAAATAAACTCTGGGTCAGTCATGGGACTGGTGTGAGTAAACTCCAACCACTTGTTTAACTTTTAGAAATCCTTTCGAAAGAAAAGATAATAGTAAGACCAGCCCACACATAAACACGGACGGTTTTTACCTTACTATAACCCAAAACACTTTGATATCAAATCCAATGATATTATAATAATGTCTACATCAAATAAATAACCAAATAGCAGAACGCTTGCATCTCACGCTCCACATATATATTATAAAACCAAAAACCGCATGGCGCTTATTGGAGATTGGATTTCTAACATGACAAGGTATGGAACCACCTTCCGATGATGTATCTCTAGAGGCGAATACACCTGGGTTCAACAAGAACATCTTGTAACCCGGCCCACACATGACCGACCACTCATTCCGCTTGAGTGTATCGAATGTATATCACCAACGGTTGGACTCAAACCACCGTTTCCCGAATGGGCAGAATCGATAGATTTAGAAACAAAAGGAATTTCTCTAGATAGGTGATTATACACCCTAATGGGTGCGACCCACATAGCCATGCTGCCTGCCCGATTTTTGTCCTTTCCCGGTTGTTGAGGCCTGAGGCTACGCATACTTACCATTCATTGATGACACAATCACTTTGAATGCCACATTGTCAGATCAGTTAATCACTAGTTGAGTTTGCACAAATATTCTGGATATTATGCTAAGGGAATAAATCCGTTGCAACCATATATATTCATACAGACCAATCCATTTGATCATTGGAAATACTCTGTCAGACATTCGTCCATTTACGTTCGTTCTGGGATTGAACGAAACTGAAGGCACTATTTCTATAAATAGAAAAAAGCCCTTGCACTTCACTCCGTCTACAATATATTCAGCATACTTGGTTCGCAACGCTTATACCGATACGGAGTGGTTCTTCGGATAATAATCCAACCGGTCTCTCCATATTGACAACGATGGTCAAAAACTTCGATAGTCTGTGATTTAACTATCGAATAAAAACAAGTGTTCAATCAACATATCAAACAAATCACTGGGCTCTTTAATTAATATTTCATTAATTAAACCACTTCTCTATTTCCTCTATCAATATTTGTTAACCAAATATTTCAATAACCATATTGGCCCTTTTCGCTATTTTTGATTTCGTTTCCTTATCGAATTCTATATATATCGATATATAGATTTCTAATTGTCAAATTTCTTAAAAATATTCTAACTCCTTAAATTCCCGGAAAATTTCGCCATAACCTCCCCTGTATCGGGAGCATCGGGAAATTTCAAATAGCTTCCCGGTATCTTCCTTAATCAAAAAGAAAAAGGAAAAGCCAAGCGGCTTGCCGATACGGCGCATAAAACCTCATATATGAATTAAACATGTACCTTTTTGTCGAGCACACTAATTATATACCTTCATCACTTTATCCCATACCTGTCTAACACATGTTCACCTGTTTCAATTCAATTCAACTAAATTCAATCGTCTAAATTCAGTTTCCGCTCATTTATTCTTTAATTAGCTATTTTGCCTATTTCGCTTCTTTGTTGAACATAACATGTTCAAATAAAATATTTAACTTGCCCTAACCAAATTGAATTTCAAATTCAATTCTAGTTCTCTTTCCTATTTCGAATATACATTTTCAAATCGAATTCGCTTATTCAAAGCCCAATATTAATTCGAAATCTCATTAACTAATTACTATTCGAATTAGTTAACTCTATTCAATAAATCAAAAATCTGATTTCTGTTTCAGAAATCAACTCATTACTCCACTGGAGTTCACATATGTTTTATAACTCAAATCTGGATTTTTCTAAATAGAAATTTCGATTTTTATTTGCTTAAAATCCTTTAATATCATTAAATAAACCGTTATGGTTTTATAATGGTTCTGGCGCTGTTTTTCTGAAAATTTGATTTTGACATAACTCAAAATCTATACGACGAAATCCAGATTTTTCTCCTTCATTAGAAAACTATTATCAAACCGGTCCTGACGTTTCTTGTTTCAAAGAATTTCGACTTCAATTGAGTTCTATATATTCAATTGAAGTTCGAATCGCTATTTTACGAACTGCAGCGCTGCGGCGAGTTCGTTTTATTTATATTTATATATATGAACTTTAAACTTCTTTAAAATGAATTCAACTTTATTTAACTCTATTCGAATTTCTAATATGCAAACTCCATTTTTCCTTTATTTGAATTTCTTGATTCAAATTCCAATCTCACTTTTGAATTCTATTTTCAAATCCCAATTTCTTTGATATTCAAATTCAGTACTTGAATTTCTATTTCCAATCTCTATTCGAACTTCATATTCCATTCTATTTGAGTTATATATTCAAACTCTATTTCGATTATATTTGAAGTTTATATTCAATTCTTCTTTGAATTCTAAATTCAAATCCATATTCAATTCTCTTGAATTCGATATTTCAAATTTTCATTACAATTCTACCTTGCAATTCTATATTCAAATTCATTTATTCAAATTCTATTTGAATTGCTATATTCAGACCCCATATTTGAATTCTATTTGAAATTCAAATATTCAAACTCCCTTTAAATTCTATTTGAAATTCTAAATGTTTCAAATTCCACTTTCTCTTCTTTGAAATCCTCAATATTTCAAATTACATTTCTTTTATTTGAAATTCCATTTTTGAATTTCCTTTATCCCAATCCCATTTGAATTCCTTTGAATTCAAATTCTATTTCAATTCCCTTGAATTCAAATCCCATATTTGAATTCCTTTGAATTCAAGTTCTATATTTGAATCCCTTTTGAATTTCTGTAGTCAAATTCTCTTTCAATTATATTTGAATTCAAATTTCATTGCAATTCTATTTTTGAAATTCTATTTTCAAAGTCTATTTCAAATTCTCTTTTGAAAATTCTGTCTTGAAATTCTATTTCAAATTCTCTTTGGAAATTCTATTTCCAATTTTCTACATCCAAACTCCATTTGAAAGTTCTTTCAAATACACTTTGGATTTCCTATTTGAACTTCGATTTGAATTTCTAATATTCAAACTTCTTTTCTTTTCTATAAAAATTCAAATATTTAAACTCCTTTTCTAATTCTACTATTCAAATCCCATTTTGATTTCTATTATTCAAATTCTACTATTTAAATGCCCTTTTGAATTTCCTTTATTCAAACTCTATTTGAATTTCTATATTCAATTTCAATTTTGAAATTTCTTTATTCCAATTTCTATATTAAGATGTTACACTCAAATTTTATTTGAATTATATATTTAAAAATTCCATTCCAAATCCTATTTGAAATTTCTTTTGTATTTCAAATATTTCAACTCCTTCCTAATATTTAAATTCTATTTAAATTTCTACTTAAAAATTCTATTTCAAGTTCTATTTTAAAATTTCATTTCAAAATTCTATTTCAAAATTTCCACTTTGAAATCCTATATTTTAAATTCTACTTGAATTTCAAATTCTATTTGAGAAAAACAGAATTTCCCTTTTTAAACCTCAAATATCATTCTCATGATATTTTAATAAATTAACAATTGGCCCAGTGATATTTAAACAATCAAATCACCCAATTTTCAATCATTTGGTTTTTAATACATCATATATGAATATATATGAAATCAAACAACAACAAACAAACAAATAATATATTTTTGAGGAATCCAGTTGGATTCCTCCAACCTGTTTCCCTGCATCCACAGACGTTAGCACATAAATAATACCCATTCTGCTTCGTGGCAGAATATCGCGGTATAGAAGGTCATCCACTAATCATAGCGTGGGGCGTATAGGGTAATCATCCGCTATGAAACTGCGGGCATCCGCTAATGAGACTGCGGGAATCCAACCAATCAATCAACCCAATATATATATATATAGCCTAAATAACTAATATATATAAAATAACCAAAAAGCATTCACACAAGCAACAAACGATTATTTTAATGAAATAAAAATAATTTTAAAGGTGAGTGAGATTTACTCACCGGGATTTAAATTGCAAAACAACCAATAAATTTCCATTTCTTCTTGGCTGTGTATTTTCCCGAATAAATTCACACCTGCGATGATTTTATTCAAATTACCGATTAAACATTTATTTATTTAAATTAATTACTTAAATAAATAAATAACTTTCCTATAATTTCCTCTTCTTCTAATGGTTACTAGATTAATTCTAACTTAACCAATTTAAGCAAACCTATGTATTTTTAAACATTAACTAATTAGGATATTTTTCTTTAAACTTTAAACTAATTAAGGTATTTAATTGAAATTACCTTAATCCATTTACTCCACTGTCAAACTCCTGCTTGTCATTAGAAGGATCGAACTCCAGACTTCACCAGTCTTCAAACAACTCACGGCAACACCCTTCGAACCCACGTCGTATACTTCCAAAACCCAAGAACAGAAACTGCAGCACCCAAAAAGGACGGAACCTCCAAATCGAACATCACTACACCATTACCATAGATCGAACCTTTGTTCGTATTCACCACAACATCAACATCATCACGAAACTCGACCTCTTCCAAATCAAACTTGCGACGAACAGAAGAACCCACGCTCGAATTGAAGATCGGTGCTCGAGTTTCGCCATACCCTCAGATCGGAAGTCGATGATGAGACCAACGCCTGAATCGAACCTCGTCGAACCCTCTAGGTCTTTAAATCAAATCGCGATGAACCCTAGGCAGCGCTCGAGATCATCGAGCTCCAGAACAACTCGCGAGTATTGATTTCATTCGTGATTCCTGTTTTCTTTTATATGAACTTTGATTTCAGACATTTTAGTAAGGAACCGATCCCTTTTTCTTTTTTTCTGTTTTATTGAATTAGTGGGAAAGGGAGTTGCGTATTTAAAGAGGAGAGGGAGGCAAGGTTTTAATGTGTGGTCGGCTGAAGTACACGCGATATCTTTTAAAGGATTTAAAATGATTTCGATTTTAAATATAATATAATTTAATTTGATTTGATATAAAGAGATTTTTATTCTTTTTAAATAGATATCGATTTGATCTTATCCACTGATCAAATAAATCGGGGTTCATTAATTTAAACCACGAACCGCTATTTTAGCGTACCGACCGTCGTTCCAATGTTATAGTGTTATACTGAACTCAACAGAATATTTCCTGAATTTTATTTCGAATGTGTATATATATAAAATAACCATATTAAATCGATATGATATACTTTAAATTCAAAAACAAATAAATTTTAACTTCGAATTGAATTATTTTAAATTCTCGTATTACAATGATTAACAAAATAAATCGTATTTCGATTATTTAATCGATAACCCAATAAAATACCATTTATATTATGAATTCAATATTTAAAAACCATAAAAATATTTAAAATAAATCGACCGAAAATCCGGGTCGTTACTTTCCTTCCCCCTTAAAATAATTTCGTCCTCGAAATTGCTAAGGTAAGATAATGGTACAAATCCATTACTTTTCAAAAATTCACTATGTTGAAACCCAACTCCTCTTATTTCAACAAATTTAATTCCACCAAAACTTTTGGTCTTCCTTCATTCAATTCGAATGATCTACGATCAATCCATTTATATCCAATCTATATTCCATTAAACCTATTCAAATTGATTTTAATCAATTCATCCACTTCGACCCATTTAACTTGTTTAAGTTAAATTTCGGAATTCAAATCCCCGGATTCTTATTTCAAATAATATAAATATATGCATATATTTATTTCCATTTCAAATTCAAAACATTTGAATTTTCCAAAACAACTTGTTTTCTTTCGAACAATTTTCCAATAAAACTTTTCTAAGGTAGCAATCCATCACTTAGAAACTCGGAAATGAACACTGATGATGTTGCAATCATCATCAGAATTATTTCCCAGCCACTGAAGTGAGTTCAGTGCCTTAAAAATTTTAAACCCAATCTAAAATGATTTTAAATCAAAAATCCTTCCAAACAAAGCTATATTATTTTAATATACTTTGAAAAATAAATTTCAACTTCCCAGGATTTTGAATTCTAAATTCTTGTTTGAATTCAATTCTAATTTATCTCATTTGTATATTCAGTTTCTATACAAATTCTATTTTGGTTATAATTAACCATTCTAAGTTTATAATTTCATTTGATTATAAAATCAACATCCAACACATCCATATAATAATAATTCTAGAAAATTATTCTTTCTATATCAAAATAGAAATTTCGGGTAAAATTATTTCATTTACCCACTTACAAACAATATCATGTCGTATTTTCTGTTCAAGTATTTAGAAATCCCTATCGACTTCGTGGCGTCCCACGATTCGACCAGAATTCATAAACTACTCAACAGACAAGCCAACACAATATAAAATAACTTTTATATTAGTTTACAAATACGCTCTCTCGTATATATACGCTCAACTCATTCTAGGGCACTACTGACCCTATCTCTAATGAGTACATGCCACACAAGCCTAGGTATTCGCTCAACCTAAGCTCTGATACCAACTGAAACGACCCGCAAATCTGAGCTACCTGAGTTGACTAAATACACCACACGTCCAACCCAAATAACACAGAAATACGACTCATTATTAGAAAGAAGTTAGAGGATGAGAAATAGAAAGAAAGAAATATTAGAATAGAAGAAAAACGAAGATCACAACTCACAGCGGAACGAAGAAAATATATTATATAACATAAGCTTTGAAATACAAATCTGTTTTGTACATATATACATACCATCATCAGAGTACACATAACATTTGATCCAGCGGAAGTAACTCTAAATAACTAACGTTGAAGCCTTCTGCTTCAAGCTCCTCCAAGTGTATCTGTAAAAGCCTGAAACACTTGACTGCCCGTACAAATTTGGGCACCCAAGAGTTTAGGGAAAACAAAACAAAATAAACTCTGGGTCAGTCATGGGACTGGTGTGAGTAAACTCCAACCACTTGTTTAACTTTTAGAAATCCTTTCGAAAGAAAAGATAATAGTAAGACCAGCCCACACATAAACACGGACGGTTTTTACCTTACTATAACCCAAAACACTTTGATATCAAATCCAATGATATTATAATAATGTCTACATCAAATAAATAACCAAATAGCAGAACGCTTGCATCTCACGCTCCACATATATATTATAAAACCAAAAACCACATGGCGCTTATTGGAGATTGGATTTCTAACATGACAAGGTATGGAACCACCTTCCGATGATGTATCTCTAGAGGCGAATACACCTGGGTTCAACAAGAACATCTTGTAACCCGGCCCACACATGACCGACCACTCATTCCGCTTGAGTGTATCGAATGTATATCACCAACGGTTGGACTCAAACCACCGTTTCCCGAATGGGCAGAATCGATAGATTTAGAAACAAAAGGAATTTCTCTAGATAGGTGATTATACACCCTAATGGGTGCGACCCACATAGCCATGCTGCCTGCCCGATTTTTGTCCTTTCCCGGTTGTTGAGGCCTGAGGCTACGCATACTTACCATTCATTGATGACACAATCACTTTGAATGCCACATTGTCAGATCCGTTAATCACTAGTTGAGTTTGCACAAATATTCTGGATATTATGCTAAGGGAATAAATCCGTTGCAACCATATATATTCATACAGACCAATCCATTTGATCATTGGAAATACTCTGTCAGACATTCGTCCATTTACGTTCGTTCTGGGATTGAACGAAACTGAAGGCACTATTTCTATAAATAGAAAAAAGCCCTTGCACTTCACTCCGTCTTCAATATATTCAGCATACTTGGTTCGCAACGCTTATGCCGATACGGAGTGGTTCTTCGGATAATAATCCAACCGGTCTCTCCATATTGACAACGATGGTCAAAAACTTCGATAGTCTGTGATTTAACTATCGAATAAAAACAAGTGTTCAATCAACATATCAAACAAATCACTGGGCTCTTTAATTAATATTTCATTAATTAAACCACTTCTCTATTTCCTCTATCAATATTTGTTAACCAAATATTTCAATAACCATATTGGCCCTTTTCGCTATTTTTGATTTCGTTTCCTTATCGAATTCTATATATATCGATATATAGATTTCTAATTGTCAAATTTCTTAAAAATATTCTAACTCCTTAAATTCCCGGAAAATTTCGCCATAACCTCCCCTGTATCGGGAGCATCGGGAAATTTCAAATAGCTTCCCGGTATCTTCCTTAATCAAAAAGAAAAAGGAAAAGCCAAGCGGCTTGCCGATACGGCGCATAAAACCTCATATATGAATTAAACATGTACCTTTTTGTCGAGCACACTAATTATATACCTTCATCACTTTATCCCATACCTGTCTAACACATGTTCACCTGTTTCAATTCAATTCAACTAAATTCAATCGTCTGAATTCAGTTTCCGCTCATTTATTCTTTAATTAGCTATTTTGCCTATTTCGCTTCTTTGTTGAACATAACATGTTCAAATAAAATATTTAACTTGCCCTAACCAAATTGAATTTCAAATTCAATTCTAGTTCTCTTTCCTATTTCGAATATACATTTTCAAATCGAATTCGCTTATTCAAAGCCCAATATTAATTCGAAATCTCATTAACTAATTACTATTCGAATTAGTTAACTCTATTCAATAAATCAAAAATCTGATTTCTGTTTCAGAAATCAACTCATTACTCCACTGGAGTTCACATATGTTTTATAACTCAAATCTGGATTTTTCTAAATAGAAATTTCGATTTTTATTTGCTTAAAATCCTTTAATATCATTAAATAAACCGTTATGGTTTTATAATGGTTTTGGCGCTGTTTTTCTGAAAATTTGATTTTGACATAACTCAAAATCTATACGACGAAATCCAGATTTTTCTCCTTCATTAGAAAACTATTATCAAACCGGTCCTGACGTTTCTTGTTTCAAAGAATTTCGACTTCAATTGAGTTCTATATATTCAATTGAAGTTCGAATCGCTATTTTACGAACTGCAGCGCTGCGGCGAGTTCGTTTTATTTATATTTATATATATGAACTTTAAACTTCTTTAAAATGAATTCAACTTTATTTAACTCTATTCGAATTTCTAATATGCAAACTCCATTTTTCCTTTATTTGAATTTCTTGATTCAAATTCCAATCTCACTTTTGAATTCTATTTTCAAATCCCAATTTCTTTGATATTCAAATTCAGTACTTGAATTTCTATTTCCAATCTCTATTCGAACTTCATATTCCATTCTATTTGAGTTATATATTCAAACTCTATTTCGATTATATTTGAAGTTTATATTCAATTCTTCTTTGAATTCTAAATTCAAATCCATATTCAATTCTCTTGAATTCGATATTTCAAATTTTCATTACAATTCTACCTTGCAATTCTATATTCAAATTCATTTATTCAAATTCTATTTGAATTGCTATATTCAGACCCCATATTTGAATTCTATTTGAAATTCAAATATTCAAACTCCCTTTAAATTCTATTTGAAATTCTAAATGTTTCAAATTCCACTTTCTCTTCTTTGAAATCCTCAATATTTCAAATTACATTTCTTTTATTTGAAATTCCATTTCTTTTATTTGAAATTCCATTTTTGAATTTCCTTTATCCCAATCCCATTTGAATTCCTTTGAATTCAAATTCTATTTCAATTCCCTTGAATTCAAATCCCATATTTGAATTCCTTTGAATTCAAGTTCTATATTTGAATCCCTTTTGAATTTCTGTAGTCAAATTCTCTTTCAATTATATTTGAATTCAAATTTCATTGCAATTCTATTTTTGAAATTCTATTTTCAAAGTCTATTTCAAATTCTCTTTTGAAAATTCTGTCTTGAAATTCTATTTCAAATTCTCTTTGGAAATTCTATTTCCAATTTTCTACATCCAAACTCCATTTGAAAGTTCTATATTCAAATACACTTTGGATTTCCTATTTGAACTTCGATTTGAATTTCTAATATTCAAACTTCTTTTCTTTTCTATAAAAATTCAAATATTTAAACTCCTTTTCTAATTCTACTATTCAAATCCCATTTTGATTTCTATTATTCAAATTCTACTATTTAAATGCCCTTTTGAATTTCCTTTATTCAAACTCTATTTGAATTTCTATATTCAATTTCAATTTTGAAATTTCTTTATTCCAATTTCTATATTAAGATGTTACACTCAAATTTTATTTGAATTATATATTTAAAAATTCCATTCCAAATCCTATTTGAAATTTCTTTTGTATTTCAAATATTTCAACTCCTTCCTAATATTTAAATTCTATTTAAATTTCTACTTAAAAATTCTATTTCAAGTTCTATTTTAAAATTTCATTTCAAAATTCTATTTCAAAATTTCCACTTTGAAATCCTATATTTTAAATTCTACTTGAATTTCAAATTCTATTTGAGAAAAACAGAATTTCCCTTTTTAAACCTCAAATATCATTCTCATGATATTTTAATAAATTAACAATTGGCCCAGTGATATTTAAACAATCAAATCACCCAATTTTCAATCATTTGGTTTTTAATACATCATATATGAATATATATGAAATCAAACAACAACAAACAAACAAATAATATATTTTTGAGGAATCCAGTTGGATTCCTCCAACCTGTTTCCCTGCATCCACAGACGTTAGCACATAAATAATACCCATTCTGCTTCGTGGCAGAATATCGCGGTATAGAAGGTCATCCACTAATCATAGCGTGGGGCGTATAGGGTAATCATCCGCTATGAAACTGCGGGCATCCGCTAATGAGACTGCGGGAATCCAACCAATCAATCAACCCAATATATATATATATAGCCTAAATAACTAATATATATAAAATAACCAAAAAGCATTCACACAAGCAACAAACGATTATTTTAATGAAATAAAAATAATTTTAAAGGTGAGTGAGATTTACTCACCGGGATTTAAATTGCAAAACAACCAATAAATTTCCATTTCTTCTTGGCTGTGTATTTTCCCGAATAAATTCACACCTGCGATGCTTTTATTCAAATTACCGATTAAACATTTATTTATTTAAATTAATTACTTAAATAAATAAATAACTTTCCTATAATTTCCTCTTCTTCTAATGGTTACTAGATTAATTCTAACTTAACCAATTTAAGCAAACCTATGTATTTTTAAACATTAACTAATTAGGATATTTTTCTTTAAACTTTAAACTAATTAAGGTATTTAATTGAAATTACCTTAATCCATTTACTCCACTGTCAAACTCCTGCTTGTCATTAGAAGGATCGAACTCCAGACTTCACCAGTCTTCAAACAACTCACGGCAACACCCTTCGAACCCACGTCGTATACTTCCAAAACCCAAGAACAGAAACTGCAGCACCCAAAAAGGACGGAACCTCCAAATCGAACATCACTACACCATTACCATAGATCGAACCTTTGTTCGTATTCACCACAACATCAACATCATCACGAAACTCGACCTCTTCCAAATCAAACTTGCGATGAACAGAAGAACCCACGCTCGAATTGAAGATCGGTGCTCGAGTTTCGCCATACCCTCAGATCGGAAGTCGATGATGAGACCAACGCCTGAATCGAACCTCGTCGAACCCTCTAGGTCTTTAAATCAAATCGCGATGAACCCTAGGCAGCGCTCGAGATCATCGAGCTCCAGAACAACTCGCGAGTATTGATTTCATTCGTGATTCCTGTTTTCTTTTATATGAACTTTGATTTCAGACATTTTAGTAAGGAACCGATCCCTTATTCTTTTTTTCTGTTTTATTGAATTAGTGGGAAAGGGAGTTGCGTATTTAAAGAGGAGAGGGAGGCAAGGTTTTAATGTGTGGTCGGCTGAAGTACACGCGATATCTTTTAAAGGATTTAAAATGATTTCGATTTCGATTTTAAATATAATATAATTTAATTTGATTTGATATAAAGAGATTTTTATTCTTTTTAAATAGATATCGATTTGATCTTATCCACTGATCAAATAAATCGGGGTTCATTAATTTAAACCACGAACCGCTATTTTAGCGTACCGACCGTCGTTCCAATGTTATAGTGTTATACTGAACTCAACAGAATATTTCCTGAATTTTATTTCGAATGTGTATATATATAAAATAACCATATTAAATCGATATGATATACTTTAAATTCAAAAACAAATAAATTTTAACTTCGAATTGAATTATTTTAAATTCTCGTATTACAATGATTAACAAAATAAATCGTATTTCGATTATTTAATCGATAACCCAATAAAATACCATTTATATTATGAATTCAATATTTAAAAACCATAAAAATATTTAAAATAAATCGACCGAAAATCCGGGTCGTTACACCTATCCACTTTTACCCAAATGCTAGTGTTGCCTCTTCTAGACCTAGGCAGCCCATTAATGAAGTCCATTGAGATGCTATCCCACTTCCACTGCGGGACCTCTAGAGGATGGAGCAGACCGCCAGGCTTTTTCTGTTCCGCCTTAACCTGTTGGCACACCATACACTTAGAAACGAAATCTGCCACGTCCTTCTTCATGCCGTTCCAAAAGAAAGTTCTCTTTATGCCCTTGTACATTTTATCCCCGATTGGGTGTATCGTCATCTTGGAGTGATGTGCTTCCTCGAGAACCTTCTTTACTAAATCCCTTGTCTGTGGGACGCATAGACTTCCGTCTCGCCTTAGCCAACCCATATCGTCGATGGAGTATCTGTTGAGGTGACTTGAAGTCTCACCCCTAATAAGCCTATCAATCGTCTCCACAAGCTGAGGGTCTTCGCGTTGTGCTGTCCCTATTGCGTCCACCAAAGTCGGGCGTACTTCAAGAGATGCTAGCAAGCCCGGTACAAAATCGGAGGAGGACCTAAAGTCAAAGCTGGCTATAAACTCTCGGCTTTGTCTTTCAACAAACAGCGGGCTTAGGGTCAGTTTCTTTCGGCTCAACGCGTCTGCCACTACGTTGCCTTTGCCCGGAGTGTAGGAGATCTCGAAATCGTACAAGGCAAGAAATTCCATCCATCTCTGTTGCCTCAAGTTAAGATCTTTCTGCGAGAAAAGATATTTCAACGATTTATGGTCAGTGTAAAGTTCGAACTTCTCACCTAGGAGATAGTGTCGCCAAGACTTGAGTGCGAAGACGATGGCAGCTAACTCAAGATCGTGGGTCGGGTAGTTCTTTTCGTGCACTTTCAACTGTCTTCCGCCATAAGCTACTACCCTTCCTTCTTGCATTAAGACAGCGCCTAGCCCTGTCCTACAAGCATCTGTGTAAACTGTGAACATCTTGCTTCCATCTGGCAGCGTCAAAACCGAGGCTGTTGTAAGAGCCCTTTTTAGTCGTTGGAAAGCAAACTCGCAATCCAAGTCCCAATTGAACACTAGATTCTTCTTGGTCAGCTTTGTGAGCGGAGCTGATATCTTTGCAAAGTCTCTGATGAATTTCCGATAGAAGCCTGCTAGCCCGAGAAAGCTTCGGACTTCCGTTGCGTTCTTTGGTGTCTTCCAATCCTGTACCGCTACTACCTTAGCAGGGTCCACAGCTAACCCTTCTTTGGATACTATGTGCCCAAGGAATCTCACTTCTTCTCTCCAAAAGTGGCATTTGGAGAATTTGGCTTTTAGCTGATGGACTCGCAGAGTTTCCATGATTGCCCTTAGGTGCTGAGCGTGCTCTTCTTCATTCTTTGAGAAGATCAAGATATCATCCATGAAGACCACCACGAACTTATTGAGGAAATCTCTGAACACCCTACTCATTAGGTCTACGAAGTAAGCGGGTGCGTTTGTCAAGCCAAAAGGCATGACAAGCCATTCAAAGAAGCCGTCTGGGGTTCTGAACGCTGTCTTATCGATACTATCTTCAGCCACCCTTAGCTGATGAAACCCGGTCGCTAAATCGAGTTGGGAGAAAACAGACGCTCCTACAAGCTGATCAAACAGATCGTCAATTCTGGGGAGAGGGTGCCTATTTTTTTTCGTTAGCTTGTTGAGTTCCCTATAGTCAACACATAGACGGAGTGAACCATCCGCCTATGTAGCGAACACCACCGGAGCGCCCCATTCTGAAATGCTCCTCCTAATGAACCCTTTTTCTAGAAGCTCTTTAATCTGTTTACTGAGCTCTTTTCTTTCCCGTGGAGCCATGTGTCTAACGGGCAACACAACGGGCTTTGCATTATCTACAAGATATATGCGGAAGTCTATCTCCCGCTTCAGAGGCAAGCCCTTCACCTCTTTGAAAACATCCGGATATTCCCTGACCACTCTAACTGATTGCAAATTTTCAACAGAAGCATCTAGCGATTCAAGATAACTAAGCATAACTGCGTACGAGGGATTACAAGTAATTTCCAGAGTGTTACCGAGTTGGGTCAGAAGCCTGACCACCCTTTTCTCACAATCCAGGATGGCACCATTACTGAATAGCCAATCCATACCCAAAATCAAACCATATCCCGAAAAGCCCAAAACAAAGGCACAACATTTAAATTCTACGCTTAGAATATAAATTTTCAATCCCACACAGATCATTGATAAATAAGCTGGGCGCCCAATTGGATTTGAAACAATTAAGGGGTCCTCTACCATTCTAGTTTCTAGGTGCAGAGATTCTACTAAAGCAGATGAGATAAAGGAGTGTGATGCGCCAGAATCGAATAAAGTGCGAACTGGGTGATCATAAAGATAAACTACACTTTCCACAGAAGTATTTATACCTCGCTGCTACAGAGGTGGCGCTTCTAGCGCATGAACTTGTGCCTCTGAGGTGGATCCAGCCCTCTGCCCTTGCCCTCGCTACTTTGGGCAATCATTAGCCAGGTGGCCTGTCTCACCGCAAGAAAAGCACCCACCATTCATCTTGGCCTTCTTTTTCCGGCAATCTTTCACTAAGTGCCCCACTTTGCCATAGAAATTACACTTCCTCTTCTCTTTGTTGTCTTTCCCACCCTTCTTAAAGTCTGTCTTCTTAGGCTGTAAACCCTCTTTCTTCCCTTGAGAGCTTTCTGCCTTTGTCTCCTTCTTGCCCTTATCCTCTTCGTTCAGCAATGCCATCTGCACCAACCTTTCATACGTAGCTCCCATGGGTATATGGGTCATGGCCAAACTGTGTAATGGCTCATTCAACCCCTTGACAAAGCGGAGAGCCTTCTTGTGTGGGGTGTTGACTAGGTCCAGTCCGAACCTAGTCAACTGATCGAACTGGTTAACATACTCTTTGACTGTCATATTCCCTTGCTTAAGAAATAAGAATTTTTCCAACTGGAGACTCCTTTCCGCTTTTGAGAGAAATTTAGCCTCAAACCTTGCCCTAAAGTCCTCCCATGTTTCCACCGGTCTTTCTGCATTAGTGACTTCCCACCAGTAGGAAGCCTCGCCTTTAAGTAGCCATACTGCCAGTTGTACCTTCTGCCTATCTTCTACCTCAAAGATGACGAATAGGTCCTCGGTTTTCTTCAGCCAATTCCTGGCTACCACGAATGACTCGGTTCCATGAAAGTCCTTTCCTCCCATAGGTTTAAAATCTTTACATATCTTAGCAAAAGTATTTCCCCACGGAGGAGGTGGAGGAAGAGGTGCTGCTGCAGCTGGATGATTTCCTGCAGCTGGGGGAGGAGGAACGGTAGGACCTGGCTGAGTGGCCCTTGCTTCTAAGAATCGTCTAAACCAACCAGGTATTGGTACACCCTCTGGCAAGTTAAGTTCTTCAGACATGCTGAAACAAAAATGATAGATTCAAAAACGAAGGATAGAAGATAGTACCTATGGCTTTGGGGGGGGGACTATGCCTTTTTAAAATAAAATAATATTTTATCTTTAAAAATGCATCTTTAAATTTTCTTTTGAAAATAAATTTTCAAAACTTTTTATCTTATCTGGTAAACCTATGCTCTGATACCAAGTGAAACACCCCACCTCCGCTAGGGTCACTCTCAAAGGGAATGCCCTAATTTTGGTGGAGGTTTATAAGTGTAAGTCACAGATACACAAGACAGATACAAATACACATATTTTTGAACAGCGGAAAACAACAGCTATTTTTATTTCAACAAAATACGTGTTACATAAACCATGTCATAATTTGTCTTACAATACTTCCAAAACATAACATCCTCATAACTGTCTTGATTACATTATTTAAAGAAGCATAAAAACATAAGTAAACTGCATAAGTCCCACAATTGTTGTCCAAAGCCATAGTCCAAAACGAAAAAGATCAAAGCAATACATTCTTTCTCTTCAAGCTGGATGTGAAAACTAGTCAAGCTGCGGTATTCCCTCCCTGTGGACCTGGGGGGAGGGGGGAACGAAAGGAAAGAAGACGAAAGAAAAGTAGAGTCAGACATAAAGCCAGAGTAAGTCTAGGACTATTCAGTCTATGAATAAAGACCTGGGTATGATAAGTATAAACTGGAAATGAGAATGCACCATAAACTAAGTTAAGTTGTCTAGAGTCGAATATACTATCGTACCCCATATTAATCTCTACATCCATATAAACTAGTTCCCAACAGGCACCCCATAATCAGGGTGAAGTGATTCGTTTCTAATGATCGGCTCCTACTAGCATAGTTACATGTGTCTTACGGCCCCCGATGTTGTAGTTACCTATGCTGGTCCCACCATGGGGTGTATCAAGTCCCATGGTGGCGGCCCGACACAATCCTAGGATGCACAGGTATGCTACTGGTGCCCAGTGCCTTATTTTTCTGCGCCGGAGTGTGTGCACGCCCGCACCCCGTTAGAACCTACACTGCTGCACCACCGCCGTCGATTTGACCTCTTACAATCAGCCCAGTAATCGTGCCCCACCCTGCCTAGTTCAGGGTATCCTGATACACCTTGTAGGGTTACTGCTGAAAAGGGTCCCCCGCTACTAGGTTTTCTATTTCTAGCCAACATGCTAAGTTGGTTAAGTGTTTTGTAAACCTAACCCCCAATCAGTCTGTATAGTTTAGCATGTTCCATTTTGATTAAGTATTAATTCGATTCTACTTAATCCTATCAATCCTGACTCAGCCTTAATTGTCTTATCAAAGCCTTGACCTCTCACATTAGACAGGTATTGTTGTGGCTGCATGTTGCCGGTTGGGTCCGGGCAGTCTTACGCCACAACTCAGTCTAACCTCGGGTCCTTATTGGGCTTCGTGTTTAACCACCCACATTGGATAGGTGTTGTTGTGACTACTGGACAGCCGGGCGGTTCCGGGCAGGTTTACATCACAACTCAATCCAACCTCGGGTTAAACACATCGTATTTTCTAAATTTACATATTCTGTCTCTTTTCTTTTTATATGTAAATATTTGCGGCCCATTATTCAAATTCATATTTATTGGGTAAAATTAATTTATGCCACTTAATTGTTTTTTTTTCAAGGTTGTTGGCATAAGTCAAACATGCCAACACATATGTTCTATATTTTAACCCAATCGTCATTACCCCCGTTTTATACGTTCGCTACAATATAACATATGTTGGGTTTAACATTTAAACCCAACTTAGCCACATGAAAAAGGGGAGGCTTAGAACATGGTGTTTATTATTCTAAGTAACATAAAAAGGGGAGTGTGAACGCATGAACTTGCAACATAACGAACTGATAATCATGAATTAGGCACATGTGAACTTGCATTGTAATAGCATATAAGCATAGCATAAACATACTTAAACATAAATCATCCTATTCATATAATCATGGCATAAACATCCCTAAACATGAACCATTCTATTCATGTAAACTTGCAATTGGAAAGTAAATCTAACTTAATTATGTGTCACATATATCACCATATGATTTTGATAACAACATAGGCCTAAAACATGTTTCAACTAGGCATATCACCAAACATAGTTTAGTCATGTTCATAAAGATGCTTACTTTTGTCTCTAATACAAAAGTATGGTTTTACACTTGAATCACGATGCCAATTCCAACATAAATTCATATAAACCATAATACTTAGTTGAATCCAATTTCACACTAAAAGTGATCATAAAATTATGTACATCATATTGGCATAATGGTGAATCATATACTTGCATGAATCTCAAATAAACTACCACAACATATGGTCGTTAACATGAATCATATACTTGCAAATATCCCATCGTTATACCACAACATTTCCAAATCGTTTAGAATCAGAGCAACATACAAATATAGATTATTACCATCACAAATTGAATACAATTCTATTTCTCATTTTACACAAATCAAAACTCAATTATTTATTCACATCGGAATAGCACTCTACTTACAACGTATGACGAATCTTCAATTCAGGAATCTGAATTCTGAATTTGGAGATGCTATCCTTTGTTGTAGGCGTTGTTTTGATTTTAATTGACGTTGCTTTAAGCTTTCGAATTGACTCCTAATTGTCTCTCAATTTCTGACGACTATCCCTAGTCTTTCCTCAGCAGCGTGACGGTCTCATCTCCATTTTTGTTTGTATGAATTAGGGTGAGTCTTAGGTCCTTTTTATAGAGTTTGTGAATTGATTAGGACCGTCGATGGAGCTTGGTTTAATAATAGACGTTCGTTTGAAGGAGAGACCAACCAGGAGCTGACACCTAGCCCTAGTGACAAGGCAAGGCTCAGAAAATCGACCAAACACAGACCAGGCCAGCCAGGGGGCTGGGTTCGACCTGGCTCAGGGGCCAGGTCGACCCCCCAGTCGACCCCCAGGTCGACTATGTAGTCGACCTGGGTGCCCCAGGTCGACTACCCAGTCGACCTGGGTAGCCCAAGTCGACTACCCAGTCGACCTGGGTGTCTTGGGCGGGAAAATTCCCGCCCTGGCCAATCCGGCCCGATTTTTGAATTTTAAATCTGATTTCCGAGCTGTTTTGGTCTGTTTGAATTTTAAACTGAATTCTGAAACTTCCAGAGGCCATATCTTCTTCATACGGAGTCCGTTTTACGCAAACTCGGACTCTATTTCAAGCAGAATTCCGAGACGAATGCAATGGCGTATCCCGTTTCCCTAAATTCTTTGATTTGAAATTTATTATACTTTAATTTGTAAATTTCACTGTTATAGAATACACGGGGTGTTACATAAACAAAATCACTAACCACCTTATAGTCAAATCGTGAAGTGTTTCACAAGGTGTTAGCATACATATATTTCTACCCACCCAATGCTAAATGTAAAAACATATTATGCTCATACCAAATGTGACAACCACGGGATTTGAACCCTCAACTTCCCGTAAAGCAACACCACGCACTAACCACTGTGCTAAAAGATCATTGTCCAATTATTTCACCAAATACATTATGCTCAATACATAACCAAAATAGGTTATATACCCAAATATTCCTCGTATTCCAATCGTTCGTATTTCGCGATTTCAGCCCAGGTTCATAGGTAACCCAGGTTCATCAAAGAAAAAGGAAATAGGGAAAGAGAGAGAAGGAGCATAAAAATAAGAATAGGCAAAAAAATAGGCATATAATCTTTTTTGGTTCATGATGTTAGGTGTGGACAATATCTTGCGTGAACGGAGGTGCGGGTTGTTACAGTGTCTGATCAAAGATGTGATCCTACTTGTCCTGGGTATGACTCATGTTTTAGTCATTTTAATTATAACTCAATGATCAAGGCTATCCATCATCATTTTCTTTCTTCAAATTCAGTAATCGCCTCCAGACCATCCCACTTCATTTTGGATTCTCCAGCACGTGCACAATTATTAAAGTGGTATCGATATTGGCAGAGAGCATGATAATATCGACTTTGGTCTCTTTAACAACCAAACATTTACATTTTACACACCGTGGTGATTAAATTTGAAAATCATATTCACGTATCACGAATCGATTTATTTCAAGTAGTGGTTCAAAAACCAATTTCAAAAAAGAATTAATATCAGTTTCAGTTTCGATTTTAAATCTTTATACTATCTAACGATCCATCTCAAGTCAAATTTACGTTACTCTCAAATACCATTATTACTTTGAAATCTTTATTTAAAATCACTTCGTACTTATTAGTCTGAGTTGGACATAGATTAAATTTTAAGTAGTAAAACAGGTTTAAACAACTAACTTAAAGTAGAAAACATCTATATAACTTAAATTTAATATAAAATGGTTTAGTTGAATTAGTTTATGAAAATAGTAATAAAGTTGAATAAATTTCTAGTAGTTAAGTTGCACAATAATAAAATAGTTAAGATGTAAAGAAAATTTAGTTTAAGTAACAATGGCTTGATATAAATAATTGTGATCTAAATTAGTTTAGAAAAACAAATACACTAATCCAATTCAAATCAACCGTCCATACTTTATAAGTCGACTCAATCTCATTTTAGATTTCGATTTCTCATACAAATCAGTTATCAGTTTATAATCTGAATTTGAAAAATCATTTTATTTCATTATATTCCATGAATCATTCATTATTTACTTTATTAAGCCATTCTCTCAAATCATATTTTTCCTTTGAAAACTTATTATATAAATGTTTCCAGGTAAGGTTTATATAATAAGGACTTTAATACAATCAAATTCTTTATTTTATAAATTAATTCAAGTTAGCCTTAGCATTTAACTTCTTTCCTTAAGTTGAATCTATTAAATTTATAATTCAAAATCCCTCCATCATAATAATTATGTAAAACTTTTTTTACACAAAATTTTAAATAAAAGAAATTTAAGTTAATCTAAACCATTTTTAAATTAATGTGCCATATTTTTTTTGTTACATAGTACAAAAATCAATTTACAAAATATTTTTTTTACTTATATTAAATATTAACTTCAAATTTTGAACTTTATAAATGTTTTAAAACACTATTTCATTAAATCAAGTTTCGTAAATTCAAGTTAAATTAATTTCAAGCATTATTTAAATTCAATATTTCAAGTACATTCGAAAAATCAATTTAATAAAACTAATGAAAACTTATAACATTTTAAAATAGTTTTTTATTGACCATAACGTATGTATATAATTTTCTATTCTATGGTCAGGTTAATCAGGTATATATAATTTCAACCCGTTTATTTTAACTTTCAAGTATATATCATTTCAGTCCGAATCCCAATAATTCAGCTTTTATTTCTAAATCTATATATTCATTCAGGTACATATCATTTCAACCCATTTATTTAATTTTCTAGATTTACAAGAACCTGCAAGGTGACAACATACTAAATACAATATAACATCCATCGCATTCATATAGTGTAAAATATTGGTAGTGTGCGTGTTATATGTGCACAACCAAATGATAATGAGTTTTCTATAGCAACCCTAACATATCAGTCTACATTTCAAATATTTAATTCACTTAATCAATAAGTTAGTTGTGAGTGAGGGGAAACTCATCTTTCATGGAAAAGCAAGAAGATACAGAATGAACACACAATAATGATGCCAATGATACGAACAGATTGATAGATCAACTACCTAAATAATTCAATAGCATGATTTAATACACATGATTTTTCCAAAATAAAACACATGTATTCTTGTTAAAAATATATAAAACTAAGTTATAACAGAGACTCAAACTAGTGACCTCTCGATTTTGAAACCCATGACATACCACTTAGCTAAGCAAGTTTCTAGTTATGATAGAAAGGGATAAACCTAAAGTTTCCAAACAGATGACTGAAATTAACTCAACACAAGGCCATTGAGAACTGCATGTGCTCCATACTTTTTTAACAATATGTAGAACTGAAAACCAACAACATGGTATGTGTAAAAATAATTAGAATTCTGCTATCCTAACAGACGACTGAAATTAACTCAACACAAGGCCATCGAGACCTACATGTGCTCCATACTATTTTAACAATACGTAGAACTGAAAATCAACGACATGACATGTGTAAAAGAAATAGAATTTGTCTATTTAGTGGGTTCAACATACCTATAGCCACATATACATACGCAAACTAAAGTGATCAAATTCATATGGTTGAAATCATCGTTCGGGATACAGATCAAGGATCTTATGGAAAATTAAACACTAGAGGTAGGTAAACAGAGTCTTATAGATTTAATAAATTTCTTGAATTCCTTTAGAATTTTAACAGATGTTATGTAAATAACAAGTATCACAAATCACATAATCAAATACCGATGCAGGAAATAAAGTAAAAGCAATAAAAAGGAAAGTACACACCGAGATTTTATACTGGTTCGGGACTCCATATATCCAATCCCTCACAATGCTGGGTTGATGTGGATTTTTTATTCAACAAATCCAATTACAATCCTTGATTTCAGAGCTATAAGGTTACACCCCCAACTGGTTCAAAGTACAATGCGACTTAGTTGATTTCTGAGCCACAACTATACACCAACCGATTTCCGGGACATAATCGCACCCAGTCACTTTATACATGACAGAATCACACCTTTCTCTTATCAGTATTTATAGTATTGACTCGATATGACTTCATTTTGAGATCTTTGGTTATAAACAACCTATAACTATTGAGTAACATTTGAATTTCAACGAGGTTTTGATTTAGAATTGAAAGAAAAGTAGAATGATATAATTTATGTTGAAATAAACAGGGTACAAGTGCAGAAAGTTAAGAAATTAAGAAGAATAATGGTGGTGTGATTAGAGAATAAGAAGATGATGAAAAGTGATTAAAAATCCGAATTCTAGAAGGTTTTTATAGTTTTCCAATAGCCACAACCTTTCAAAAAACATTTGAGTTCAATAGACACTTCCTTTCAAATTTAAAAAAACAAGTTTAAAAGTCTATATGTCGACATGCACAAAGTGGGATGTCAACATCCCTTAGTAAATTTTCAAAAAATAATATTTTAAATTAAATCAAATAATGTTTAAATAAATTATAAAAATTCCTGAGTAAAAACAAACCATTTTCTATTGTATTGAACTAGAGTATATTAAGTAAAAATATATTAAAAACATATATTAAAATAACTTTAAGAAAATGATTAAAATCTAAATAAAAAATGATATAAAATTATAAATATAAAAATATAAATATATCAAAACTTAATATCAATATGGGGATTGAAAACATAGGTAACTATAATAAAATTACTAATAAATTTTTAAGTAAAACTAATTTGAATTAGGAGTTAAAATATATTAAGTATAATTTTAAAGATAGAAGTTAAAATAAATTTCAGTAGTTAGAATATTTCTATAACTAAAGTAGTATATATTTAAAATAAGGAAGTAATTTTAAAATAATTTGAAAAATAGATTTAAAAGCAAGGAAGTAATTTTGAAATCATTTGAAAAATAGATTTAAAAACACGGAAGTAATTTTGAAATCATCTGAAAAGGAATTTGAAATCAGAATTAAGTTTGAAATAAGAATTCAGTGCTAACTAAAGTTTTAACAATATTTCTGGACACAATTACTCTATATTTCTTGAACTCTTGAATTCTTGATACACACGAATTTTGAAACTTGAACTCTTCTACTTTAAAATCTTTATTCTTTGAACTGTGTAGTCTTCAATAATCATTTCCTGCATATATTTCCTGTACACACACACACATATATATACATTCTATATAATAGTGTTTAGTCTTGCTACGGGGGCAAAGGTTTCGTCGTAATCTATTCCTTCTTGACAATGTCCTTGAGCAACTAATCGTGCTATATTTCTAACGACCTCACCAAGTTCATTCATTTTATTTTTATATACCCATTTAGTTCTTATTACAGTTTTATCCTTTGGTCTAGGAACAAGTTCGTATATCTAGTGAACCGATTCAATTCCCCTTGCATAGCAAGTATCCATGAATCATCAGTTGATGCTTCCTTTGGATTTTTGGGTTCAACGGTTGATATAAATGCAATATTATGCTTTTTTTGAGTGAAATGGTTGTGCAACATGGGGCTACACAACTGATTAGATAGATTAAATGATTAACATAGCCGATCTACAAACCAGATCGGTAGCCAAAATAATATGTTTAGGATCAAAAGATGATCATATTATTTAATTGATTTCTGGTTCTAACTACAGATTCAATATTTCCTAGTATATTCTCTATAGGATGATCTCTTAAAAGCCTAATTCTTTTATTAGGTTGTTAATTTCATTATTTATTTCATTTAATTCAACATTATTATCTTATTCATCTTCATTTTGATTTAAATCCTTATAATTTTCTTCAAATGATACATTTAAAGTTTCTTCAATAGTATTACTTTTAAATTGAAAACTCTATAAGGTTACTTCTATTAGAATATCCAATAATATTCCTTTATCTTATTTTGGATCAAATTTTTCTAAATTTTCTTTAGTATTTAAATAAAGCATTTACTCCTAAAATTTCTAAAGTAAGATACCTTTGGTTTCATTGTACACAAAAGTTCTTACGGAGGTTTGTTAGTTAGCGGTCTAATTAAAATTCTATTTAAAATATAACAAGTGCAGCGACTGCTTCAGCCCAAAAACTCTTTGGTAAACTACGATCAAATAACATAGTTCTGGCACACTCTTGTATCATCCTATTTTTACGCTCAACTACTTTGTTTTACTGTGGAGTTCTTAGGAAAAATATTATGAGTAATTCCCTTTTTACTACAAAATTTCTGAAAATTTTCATTTTCAAATTCTCCACCGTGATCACTACGTATAGTTTTAATTTTTTATGACAATAGATTTTGAATCCTAATGGCAAAGATTATAAATAATTCAAAAGCATCACTTTTATATTTAAGAAAAAATGCCCAAGTAAATCTAGAAAAATCATCGATAATAACAAAAACATATCTACTATGGTTTATTGATTGTGTTTGAGATGGACCAAATAAATCCATATGTAGTAATTCTATTGGATTTGAAGTAGTAATCTTATCTTTTGATTTGAATGAACTTTTTCTCAATTTCCCTAATTGGCATGCGTCACACAAATTATCTAATTCCAATTTCATTTTGGGTAATTCTTTAACTAATTCTAATTTAGAGATTTTAGATAGATGTTTGAAATTTAAACGACTAAATCTCTTATACCAAATCTAAGGGTCACTTGTATTGGCCAAAAGACACAAATTATTATTTGAAATTTTTATACGTAAGATGTAAATATTTTTCTTTCTAATTCCTTTAAAAAATATATTTGAATTATTATCTTCAATAAAGCATTTATATTTTTCGAATTTATTTTTATAGACTTTATCACATAATTGACTTATACTTAGTAAGTTATGTTTTAAATTCCTAACAAATAAAGCATCAAAAATAGTAGGAGTTTTGAATTACCGACATTACCAATGCTAATCACATATCCTTTTGAGTTATCATCAAAATTGACCATTCCACCATCTTCATAGGCTATATTGTTTAGTAATTCCGGATTTCCCGTCATATGCCTCAACCAACATCCATTTATCTCTTTTGATTTGCACCAACTGACCGTTAAGTTTTGAATCATCAATAGGCATGTAAAGCCTCTATTCCTGTACAACACACCAATTCGCTAGACAACTTGGCTTTTCACGATAATTAAGTGCAAACTTGTGAAACAATGATGAAATGCATACTTTTGAATTAGTGTTAAGAATTCAAAAAAATTCCATTTAAACTTTCAAAATTTAGATTATGAAAACTTCGAAAACCAATGCTCTGATACCAATTGTTAGACCTCTTTTTGGCAAAAGCCGCAATGGGTCAGATCGAAGCCTAAAATGCGCAGCCAGCCAAATTAAACATATTGCACTCTAGGAAGCCCAGCAGAAGATCAGTCCGAAGTAATCACGCATTCGGCTAAGCCGCTTCTCGGACAAGTCAATATCTCCCTCTGGAAGACTCGCTCTCCTAGTCAATCGAAAGAATTGCTCTCATACAGGGCATATCGATTGACTATTTCGGATCTACATGGAAATATCTAGATGAGCCATTTAAATATTTAGCCCGACTTTCAAGGAAGAAAAGTCGGTCAACCACATTCAGACAAAGCTCTACTTTTGATACACCTCACCATGAATGCCACATAAGCCGCAACTTCCAAGGATACTATTTATGAATAGTGGAATCAGTCTTCCAACCGCTATTCTGCCAAAGGAATGGACTCCACGCGTCCAAGTCTTCCCAGAAGGGCCGGGCCATGCCACAACCGCCTAAGTCACCATCTCCCCATATAAATACCTCAAAGCTTAAAGAGGAAAGGGACTTTTACCTTTTTTTCGACTTCAACTTCTTCTTCTTCCCAGAGAGACTTTATCTGGAAGAGAAAAATAGTTGTCTTCTCTCTTTTATTCAAATAGAAAAAGCATTGTACTTGTAATCTAAAGTAGAAATAATATATAAAGTGGACGTAGGCACAGTCTTTGCCAAACCACTATAAAAAGTCTATGTGTTGTCCCCGTTTTCTTTACCTTTTCTGTATTTTATAATCTGTTTTTGTGTGCTCTTTACAGGGTTGGGGGATGAATGTCACTAGTGACCAACTTTTAACGTCAACACTTTGGTGCGCCAGGTAGGGAAAGCTTGCCTTAGTCCATGGTGAACAAAAAAAAAAGAAAGATACAACATCCTCTCGTCCCGCAAACACCGATGCAACCGATACTAATGCTACAGAAGCAAGCCATGAGGTTTCCTCTCATGAAGATATGTCTCAATTTCTTACCCAGGACAACATGGATAAAATCATGGTCGAGTTCAGAGACCATATGACATCTTAGGGTAAACTCATCGAACGACAGCAGCAATTGATGGATCGCCTTCTCGGTCGACTGGAGACAGGACTGAATGCTTCAACATCAATTCCTCCACCGGCCAGGACTGGAGCAACAGCTGACCTTTGATCTGCACAGAATCAGGCCACTAATCAGGCTACACCTTTATTTCATCCTGGTTTGGTCCCACCAATCGATTGATCATTGCCTGGAGTATCGCTTCCAGCGACCAGTGCGGCTGCAGCAGCAGAACCCTAGGAGGCTCGCGATCAAGATCTAGATTGGTCAAACACTTTGCCCCCACTCTTAGAAACAACTCGACCTATCGAACCAGTCGAGCGACCACCGGGCCCATCGGAATCAATGTCATTCCCATTACAACCCGGAATCTTACTGCAGACCAGTCTAACCACTCTCCCCTTCCAACAAAGAGCTGGTGCGGCCTTCCCTTCATACCAGGGAGGCCACCCTACTGTACCCGTCCTTACTATGGAAGAAGAAAATGCTACCGTAGCCCCTCCTAACTTCGCTGATACCGGGGGCATCCCCGAGCCCCGAACATCACTTGCTATGCTGGATCAGCCTAGGCCCTCTGCTATGGGTACGACTCGACCCAATACTCATCAGGTTCAAGAGGGGCCATTCTCTCCAGAACCACCTACCAGGGCTCACCTTCCCTCGCACCTTCACTCAACTCTCGGAAGATAGGCCCAACCAACGGCCGCCCTTCCGAAAATGCTTTTGCCAGATCCTCGCACCGAAGTTCTTCCGGATGCAGAACTAAATTCATGGCAACGACTCCTTGTAGATGGAAGCCAGCTTGCAAGCATCAGATGATGCTTTACTTGGGACATTTCCTTGTAGCAGGACATAGATAATGTCAATCGCATCCCTTTTACCAGGGAAATCAGAAATTCCCGAAATCCTCCGGACTTTAAATTCCCAGCTATCGAACCATACAATGGCCGCACTAATCCAACCATCCACCTTATGCGATACATGCGATACATGCAACACATGGAAGTGCTTAGTGCATCGACCAACATCATGGCAAAGTGCTTCCCGCTCTTCCTCACAGACATAGCTGGAATGTGGTTTCGACAGCGAACGACGAAGTTAATCAGCAGTTGGAATACGCTCGTCACCCGCTTCATCGAGCAATTCAGGGTACATACCTCCTGACCAAAAAGTGTTATATTCTTATCCACCATCAAGCAACAATCAGGAGAGATGCTCAGATCATTCCTCGAAAGGTTCAGCACAATAGTAGCGTCAGTCGATTGGCCCGAGCCATCGATGGTACTTATGGCCGCCATTGTGGGGGTTCAGAACTGATCAGAATTCTCAGTCTCATTAACCAGAGATCCCCCCAAGGATATAGATGATTTCTATTCCGAGGCCGAGCGACTTCTCCGATAAGAAGATGCCAGCATTGAGATGGAGAGCCTAGAGGTCTTAGCCACCAAGCAACAAGGTCCATCCAACAGCAACGATCGGAATAAAGGAAGAGGAAAGGCCCCATAAAAGGGCGAGCGTCACGTGCGACCTCGAATCGAAAGTAAGTACGATCAGTACACTGAACTCAATTCCTCTCTGCTCGATATCTACCTTGACATACGAGGGTCACTACCACTCCGTGACCACCTCGATGAGAGCCAACACAGATGGAGCTTGATTCTGGCAAACATTGCATATTCCACAACGTAGCTGGACATAGCACCAATGAATGCCGGCATTTGCGCGATCTCATCGAGGATCGAGTCAGAAAGGGGGAGCTCCACGAATATGTCAAGAATCGCGCCCCGGCCTTGCCGCCGCGATCTTCTGCCCAAGCTCCTCAGGTCGATCCACGAGCTTCCAGAAACAAAACGGACCCTGAGACTAGCACTCGCTGCATTATCATTAATTAATTTTTTTTCTTTTTCTGATGTATTCCTTTCAATAAAAAGCACACCTTGATGTACACATGTACAGGGTTAGGATTTAGCTCCTAGCATGCTCTGGAATCAATCGATGTCCTCTTAGAATCTCCTTTCTCTGTAACAATTATTTAGCAGCTATGAATTTTCTTTTGCAAATATGGATAATGTTTGGGAAATTCCGAAGCCGAGTATGGATAACGCTCGCCTCCTTTTTATGTGGTCAGCGTGAAAGCCTACCACCATTTCTAAACACCTACTCTCTTTGCTGAGTGTGGTAGATTACTTTAGGACGAGTATGGATGATATTTGCCCCCTTTTTTTTTATACCACAAGCGTTTACTGCTCGCTGGACACATTAATCTAACACGAGTCGAGCATGAAAAACACTTGCCGTAAGCCGAGTATGGTTAATACTCGCCACTAAGCAGAGTATGGTTAATACTCGCCCTCTCTAAGCCGAGTATAGATAATACTCGCCCTCTCTAAGCCGAGTATGGTTGATACTCGCCACTAAGCCGAGTATGGTTAATACTCGCCACTAAACCGAGTATGGTTGATACTCGCCACCCCTCAAATCCAAGTGAAATAAAATGCTCGACCCATCAGCCTTTCTCCAAACCGAGAACGATTTACTTTTTTCTTTGTAGGAACTAACTCTCATAAAGACAATAATCATCTCGGCCTTAATACGATTATCGATGGTTGTCGGTTTTTCGGCCTTAATACAACGTAACTCGATTATTGGTTTTCTGGCCTTAATACAATCATCGAAATCATTGGGTTTCTGGCCTTAATATGGTCCGGCGCGACCATAACTACTCGAATGATTGGACTTCGATTCATACTTCAGAACACACCTCCCTTTGTCGAAGAAGATGCATTCTGAGGGGTAAAGTGTTAGCCCTCTTTTTGGCAAAAGCCGCAACGGGTTAGATCGAAGACCAAAATGCGCAGCCATCCAAATTAGACAGATTGTACTCTAAGATGCCCATCAGAAGATCAGTCCGAAGTAATCACACATTGTGCCGAGCCACTTCTCGGACAAGCCAATATCTCACTCCGGAAGACTCGCTCTCCCAGTTAACCGAAAGAATCGCTCTCATATAGGGCATATCGATCGACTATTTCAGATCTGCATGGAAATATCCAGATGAGCTATTTAAATATTTAACCCGACTTTCAAGGAAGAAAATCCAGTCAACCACATCCGGACAAAGCTCTACTTTTGATACACCTCACCATGGATGCCACGTAAGCCGCAACTTCCGAGGATACTATTTATGAATAGTGGAATCAGTCTTCCAGCCATTATTCTACCCAAGAAATGGACTCCATGCGTCCAAGTCTTCCCTGAAATGCTGGGCCATGTCACAACAACCCAAGTCACCATCTCCCCTATAAATACCTCAGAGCTTAAAGAGGAAAGGGACTTTTACCTTTTTTCGACTTTAACTTCTTCTTCTTCCCAAAGAGACTTTATCTGGAAGAGAAAAATAGTCGTCTTCTCTCTTTTCTTCAAATAAAAAAGGCATTGTACTTGTAATCTAAAGCAAAAATAATATATAAAGTGGACGTAGGCACAGTCTTTGATGAACCACTATAAAATGTCTGTGTGTTTTCCCTATTTTCTTTACTTTTTCTGTATTTTATAATCAGTATTTGTGTGCTCTTCACACGATTGGGGGTTGGACGTCACTAGTGACCAACTTTTGACGTCAAAACTTTGGCGTGCCAGGTAGGGGAAGCTTGCCTTAGTCCATGGCGAACAAACGAAAGAAAGATACAACATCCTATCGTCCCGCAAACACCGATGCAGTCGTTACTAATGTTACAGAAGCAAGCCACGAGGTTTCCTCTCATGAAAATATGTCTCGATTTCTTAGTCGGGACGACAAGGATAAAATCATGGTCGAGTTCAGAGACCATATGACATCTTAGGGTAAACTCGTCGAACGACAATAGCAATTGATGGATCGCCTTCTCGGTCGACTAGAGACAGGACTGAATGCTTCAACATCAATTCCTCCACCGGCCAGGACCGGAGCAACAACTGACCTTCGATCTGCACAGAATCAGGCCACTAATCAGGCTACTCCTTTATTTCATCCTGGTTTGGTCCCACCAACCGATCGATCAACGCCAGGAGTATCGCTTCCAGTGACCAGCGCAGCTGCAGCAGAACCCCAGGAGGCTCGCGATCAAGATCTAGATCGGTCGAAAACTTTGCCCCTACTCTTAGAAACAACTCGACTATCAAACCAGTCGAGCGACTACCAGGCCCATCGGAATCAATGCCATTCCCATTACAACCCGTAATCTTACCGTAGACCAATCTAACCACTCTTCCCCCCCAACGAAGAGCTGGTGCGGCCTTCCGTTCGAACAAGGGAGGCCACCCCACCGTACCGCTCCTCACTGTGGGCAGAAGAAAATGCAACCGTAGACCTCCTAATCTCGCTCCTATGGGAGCACCCTCGAGCCCCGAACATCACATGTTATGCTGGATTAGCCGAGGCCCTCTTCTATGTGTACGGCTCGACCCAATACTCATCAGGTTCAAGAGGGGCCATTCTCCCCAGAACCACCTACCAGGGCTCACCTTCCCTCGCACCTTCACTTAACTCTTGGAAGATGGGCCCAACCAACGGCCACCCTTCCAAGCATGCTTTTGCCAGATCCCCGCACCGAAGTTTTTCCGGATGCAGAACTAAATTCACGGCAGCGACTCCTTGGAGATGGAAGCCAGCTTGCAAGCATCATTCGACGCTTTACTCAGGACATTTCCTCGCAGCAGGACATAGATAATGTCAATCGCAGCCCTTTTACTAGGGAACTCAGAAATTCCCGAAACCCTTCGGACTTCAAGTTTCCAGCCATCAACCATACAATGGCTGCACTAATCCAACCATCCACCTCATGCGATACATGCGACACATGGAAGTGCTTGGTGCATCGACCAACGTCATGGAAAAGTGCTTCCCGCTCTTCCTCATAGACATGGCTGAAATATGGTTTCGACAGCTAACAACGGAGTCAATCAGCAGCTAGAACACGCTGGCCACCCACTTCATCGAGCAATTCAGGGTACATATCTACCAACCAAAAAGTGTTATTTTCTTATCCACCATCAAGCAACGATCAGGAGAGACGCTCAGATCCTTCCTCGAAAGGTTCAGCGTGGCAGTAGCGTCACTCGATCGGCCGGAGCCATCGATGGTACTTATGACCGCCATTGCGGCGGTTCGGAACCGATCAGAATTCTAAATCTCTTTAACCAGAGATCCCCCAAGGATATAGATGATTTCTATTTCGAGGCCGAGCGATTCCTCCGACAAGAAGATGCCAGCATTGAGATGGAGAGCCTAGAGGTCTTAGCCGCCAAGCAACAAGGTCCATCCGACAACAATTGTCAAAATAAAGGAAGAGGAAAGGCCCTGGAAAAGGGCGAGCGTCACATGCGACCTCGAATCGAAAGTAAGTACGATAAGTACACCGAACTCAATTCCTCTCTACTCGATATCTACCTTGACATACGAGGGTCCCTGCCCACTCCGAGACCACCTCGACGAGAGCCAACACAAATGGAGCTTGATTCTGGCAAACATTGCATATTCCACAACGTAGCTAGACATAACACCAATGAATGCCGACATTTGCGCGATCTCATCGAGGATCAAGTCAGAAAGGGGAAGCTACTCGAATATGTCAATAATCACGCTCTGGGCTTGCCACCGCGATCTTCTGCCCAAGCTTCTCAGGTCGATCCACGAGCTCCTAGAAACAGAAAGGACCCTGAGACTAGCACTCGCGACATTATCATTAATTAGATTTTTTACTTTTTCTAATGTATTCCTTTCAATAAAAAGGGCACCTTGATGTACACATGTACGGGCTTAGGATTTAGCTCCTAGGCATGCTTTGTAATCAATCGATGTCCTCTTAAAATTTCTTTTCTCTGTAACAATTATTTAGAACCTATGAATTTTCTTTTGCAAATATTGATAATGTTTGGGAAATTCTGAAGCCGAGTAAGGATAATGCTCACCTCCTTTTTATGTGGTCAGGGCGAAAGCCTACCACCATTTCTAAACACCTACTCCCCTATCCGAGTGTGGTATATTTCTTTAAGATGAGTATGGATGATACTTGCCCTTTCTTTTTCTATACCACGAGTGTTTACTGCTCGCTGGACACATTAATCTAACATGAGTCGAGCATGAAAAACACTTGCCCTAAGCCGAGTATGGTTAATACTCGCCACTAAGCCGAGTATGGTTAATACTCGCCCTCTCTAAGCCGAGTATGGTTGATACTCGCCACTAAGCCGAGTATGGTTAATACTCGCCACTAATCCGAGTATGGTTGATACTCGCCACCCCTCCAAGCCAAGTGAAATAAAATGCTCGACCCATTAGCCTTCTCCAAGCACAGAATGGTTTATGTAACACCCCGTATGCTGAATAACTTGCTATAATATAAAACAGGGCAGAATTAAATTTTAAAATCTGAACCATGGGAAACGGGCTATGCCATTGCGTTCATCTCGGAAAAATACGCGAAATAGAGTCCGAGTTTTTGAAAATCGGAGTCCGTATGACCCAGATACGGCCCGAAGAAGTTTTAGAAAATTTTAAAACAGATTTAAAAACAGAAATTTCAAATTTCAGAAGTGGCGGGAAAATTCCCGCCAGACCCAGGGGGTCGACCTGGGGGTCGACTGGGGAGTCGACCTGCCCACCAGGTCGACTGGGGAGTCGACCCTAGTGTCGACCTGGGGGTCGACCTCCCTGGTCGAGCCCAGGTGACCTGGGCGCATCAGTTTGGCTTTTGGGCTGTGTTTAGGTGGCTAGGACGAGATCTGACGGCTCTAATCTGATTTAGGGTTAATCTAATGGCCTAAAACACCTAACTACTCTATAAATACACCCTAAGACTACCCTAATTCATACTAAAAATAGATACAACACCGTTATGCCGTCAAAATGCAACTTGAAGGAGCCTCCATCAAATTAAAGAGGAAGATAGCTTCTCAAATCAACTACTAATCAACTCTAGCAACTTAATCTTCTTCTTAGGAGTGCTAATCAACAAGTTGTGAGTTTTCTATAGCCTTAATAACCAATTGTTGAAATGATTATGATAGGATATAATGAGGTTATGGCTATGAATGTGGATCAATGCAAGATTATGTTATCATATGCTATGTGTTTGTGATGTTATGCAAGTTATGCAAGTTATGTGCTATATGTTCATGAAGTTATGCAAGTTATGCAAGTCATATTCTATGTGATCATGATGTTATGCAAGTTATGCAAGTCATATGCTATGTGATTATGATGTTATGCAAGTTATGCAAGTCATATGCTATGTGTTTGTGGTGTTTTGCAAGTTATGCAAGTCATATGCTATGTGTTTATGATGTTATGCAAGATATGCAAGTCATATGAGAAACATTGATCCATTATGACACCATGATATGCAAGTTTGGTGTATGATTATATGCTAGTTCATACATGATATGTTATGCAAGTTTGGTGTATGATTATATGCAAGTTCATATATGACATGTTATGCAAGTTTGGTGTTTGATTATATGCAAGTAACATGTGCAAGTTTACACCTTAGTATGATATGCATACATATGCAAGTTAACCCCTTTGTATGTCATACATACATATGCAAAGTATACCCCTTTGTATGACATAAATAACTTATGCAAGTTAACCTCTTTATGACATATGTGATTCATGCAAGTTTGGGTTGATTATTTATGCTAGTTGGGTTGATGCTATATGCATGTTGACACCTTTAAACCCATGTTGATGTTAATGTTATGCAAGTTGAACCCATTGTATTTGTGATGAATCTTCCCTTTTATGTCATGTTGGCGAATTACGTGGGGAACGATGGGGTTAATATACATGTTAATGAAATGGTGTGAAGTTGGTATGATTATACATACCATAAAGTGGATGGACATAATTGAGTCAATTATGTACATCGTTAAAATTAGAATTAATTAGGGAAAATTAATTCGAAATATGGGGGTGATTAATTAGGTGTAATTAATCGACTAAGACACGAGGTTGGACCCTTTTGTAGCGTAAGACTGCCCGGAACCGACCGGCAAATCCAGCGGCTACAAATGATTGGCCTAATGTGAGAGGTCTTAGGCACAAACTTAATACGTGACAAGTGTAAAGACACGAGGTTAGACTCGGTTATGGCGTAAGGCTGCCCGGACCCGACCGGCAAATCCAGCTGCCATAAGAGATAGTCTAATGTGAGAGGTCTTTACAACGGTTACGTTTTTAATCAATTAAGAAACACTTAACCATATTAGCATGTAGAGGACATGAGGGGTTAAGTGGGTGCCTTGGGTGGCATGTGGAAAAATCTAGTGGTTGCCTTGGGTGGCAATAGAAAATACGATTAGAATACTTAACCGAAGTGGAACATGTAATTAAACATGATTAAAGGGTTAAGTAAGTGCCTTGGGTGGCATGGGGAAAATCTAGTGGTTGCCTTGGGTGGCAATGGAAGATAAGATTAAAATACTTAACCAAAGTGGAACATGTAATTAAACATGATTAAAGGGTTAAGTAAGTGCCTTGGGTGGCATGGGGAAAATCTAGTGGTTGCCTTGGGTGGCAATGGAAGATAAGATTAAAATACTTAACCAAAGTGGAACATGTAATTAAACATGATTAAAGGGTTAAGTAAGTGCCTTGGGTGGCATGGGGAATATCTAGTGGTTTCCTTGGGTGGCAATGGAAGATAAGATTAAAATACTTAACCAAAGTGGAACATGTAATTAAACATGATTAAAGGGTTAAGTAAGTGCCTTGGGTGGCATGTGGAAATCAAGTAAGTGCCTTGGGTGGCATGGGGAAATCTAGTGGGTGCCTTGAGTGGCAATTGATATATGATAAGATGACTTAACCAAACTTTAAACATGTAAGTGGACATGATTATTAAAAAGGGTTAAGTGGGATGCACTAGAAACAAATGACAAGCTTAGGTGGTAGCTTGTGGGGGCCCATTTCACCCAGTAACCCATATGTATCTTATTGGGCTCGACCCATGTCGAGGACGGGACACGCGTACTGGGCTTGATTATAAGAGGCCAAAACGGGTTTGCCGTGACAACGCAAGTCCAACGGGTTTCATATGCGTGTGTGGTCCCGGGCTGGTAGGTAAGACGTTGTTGCATCGTGTAGGTATAATCCGTGCACCATTTATTATCGGGTTGCCACTTTGGGGAGTGATACACCCCACTGTGGGGTCAGCACGGGTATCTACATTAAGGAGCCGATCGAATGGGAGTAGTGGGTACACCTAGTGGAGATAGGGGCAGACGGCACCTATGTAGTCAGCTAGGGGTACACGAGACTACTATTAAAATTACTAAGTTGTGGGTACACCTAGTGGAGATAGGGGCAGACGGCACCTATGTAGTCAGCTAGGGGTACACGAAACTATTATTAAAAATTACTAAGTACACTTAGTGGGATCAACCTTTAAGTAGGAATTACCCTTGGGTGGGTAGATCTGGTGTGGTGCAGTGTAGGAATTATCCTTGGGTGGGTAGATCTGGTGTGGTGTGGTGTAGTATTTATCCTTGGGTGGATAGGCGCGTCTTTACCGTTATCTTAGTTTATCCTAAGTCTAGTTGGCTACTTAGTGTAGTCATTTATCCCCAGTCGTACCGTACCAGGTTTATATCATACCCTAATTACTTTAATGATTGTATTGTTAAGGTTATAGGGCTCACTCAGACTTATGTCTGACCCCGTTGTTTTTATCCTTTTCCCCAACCCTCAGGTTATCAGAGTGGGCCTAGCACTAGTGGGCTTTGATCATATTGCTTTATCTATCTTTTGGAGCTTGGACTCTTGAAGAAAAGCTCGGTTATCTTTTCTATTATGGCTATTAGTATGTAGTGGGAATATGAACTTATGTTTTAACGAGATGGATATTTTGTACTTGACTCTTGTTGGTTTTTGAGATGTAACCAAACATGTTTACCTTCTGCTGCAATGAAATGATGTTTTAAATTTCAAGTATTACTTATATCTGTCTTGTTGTAATTTTTCAGTTCTATATTCACTTAAATACTCCACCGAAGCTAAGGCATTCCCTTTATGAGTGACCTTAGGGGGTGTGGGGTGTTACACGTGGTATCAGAGCTTAAGGTTACCAGAACAGATAAAACTTTTAGAAAAATTATTTTTCTAAAAACATTTTTGGAAGAAGTATTTTCAAAAACATGTTTTTGAGAGAAAAGTTTTTGAAAGAAAAGAACATAATCCCCAAGAGCCATATATCCTTCCTTCGATTCTCCGTTTTGAATCTCTTCCTCTTTCTCTTTTTGAATTTCCCCTCCGCGTAGAGATGTCTTTTTATGATAAATAAGGACTTCCGCATGAAGGACGGAAAAACCACTTCAAGGGACTAAGACGTTTGCCAGGCTAAGAAGTTAGTCCAAGGCGGTGGAGGGCTTATAGGTACCTTTAAGATGGACGAGAGAGGAAGGTTCAAATAGCTATTAGGTAAATAAAGGACGAAACCTCATCGTGGTAAGAAGGCCACGAAAGGAGAATGTGAAGGGGAAGGCTAGTTGTTTTGGAGAAATAGGACACCTTGGGGTTGTCCAAAGAGGTAAGGATGAAGTACAGGATCTTCTGGAGGGTAGATGTATTCCCTCACGACGGGTATACCTGATGGGGGTAGGACCGTCTAAGTTGAAATCTGGTTCTCTCGATCATCCTGTTCGAACTTTATTCGACTCTAGTGCACCACATTCGTTTATCTCATCATCATTAGTTGAGTCACTGCACCTAGACACCAGTTTAGTAGATGATCCCGTGGTTGTTTCAAACCCAATTGGGGGCTCCACTTATTTGTCCATGATATGTTTGGGTTTGAAGATCCTCATACTTAGCGTTGAGTTTAGGGGTGATGCTTTTGTTTGGGCTTCACGGGCTATGGGTTGATTTTGGGCATGGACTGGTTATCCAGTAATGGTGCCGTTCTTGATTGCGAAAGGAGAGTTGTTAGGATCATGACCCGCTTGGGTAACACTCTCGAGATCTCTTGTAATCCCATAGATTTTGTTATGCTAAGTTATCTTGAATCGCTTGACGCTTCGGTCAAAAGTTTGCGATCTGTTAGAGTGGTCCGGGAGTACTCAGATAAGTTTGAGGAGATGAAGGGCTTACCTCCGAAGCGGGAGATAGACTTCCGAATATATATGGTGGAAAATGCTAAGCAAGTATCTTTGTCAGTGCGCCACATGGCTCCTCGTGAGAGGAGGGAACTCCATAAGCAAGTAGGGGAGCTGCTTGGGAAGGGGTTCATAAGACGAAGTATATCGGAGTGGGGTGCTCCAGTAGTTTTTGTAACACCCCACCTCCGCCAGGGCCACTCTTGCAAGGACACTGGCTTTGGAGGGGCGTTAAACAAGGTAAACATGCATGCAGATATCACAAGACAGAACATATAAGTAAAACAGAGTAGTAAAGCAGCGGATAAATCTTAGCATTTCAAAACCATAGTCATGTTACAACAAAATACTTGTTCATTATTTTCCAACAACAAAGTCTAGATAAAAGCATAAACTGAAAAACTGAAATACATAAAGTACTATCCCCAAAATGAAGTGATAAACCATAGCTAGCTCAATGTCCAAAACCGTACATGAGCCAATCCAGTAAGCAAGCTGTAAAGATCCAAGCTAAGCTCCAATGTTCCCACCCTAAGAACCTGAGGGGGGGGGGGGGGGAAACGGAAGAAAAGAGGCGAAAGAAAACAGGTCAGTCAAAAAGACTGGTAAGCCCTACTACTATCTGTCTATGAACTAGTAAAGTTAACTGGCATGAGAAGCTGAGATGAACATAAGGATAACAACATACTGACATGATGATTAACTAACAAGATAGATAAAGGTGTCATCGCATAATCAAGGTTAAGTTTTGCACCACGGGTGTACTAGCATTCTAACATGTCAAGTAAAAACAAGAATTGATCCCTTGGCCCAAGCTTGGCCCAACATCATGAGATGACCTAAATCAAGGTCCAACTACTCGGTCTAGTCGATCGGCTCCCTATAAGCCTAACTCGTCAAGTGTCGGTGTCATACGGCTTAATCATGTAATGTAGTTGACTGTGCAGGGTCCACCCCTAGGGTGTATCAGGCGCTACGGTGTAACCCTCAGACACAATTCCAGGATGCACAGTCTAAACCTACCGGCCCCCGTGTTCAACTCCGGACTTAATGTGCACGACCATGGTCCGCCTGAACAACCGGTGCATCATTCAGCCGTCTCTTTTGGTCTCTTACAATCAGCCCAGTAATCGTGCCCCACCCTAGCCTAGTCCTAGGGTCTTATGATACTATCTAGAAGGTTACTGCTGAAAAGGACCACGCAACTAGGGTTTCTTAACGGGTTAAATGTGGTTAACCCGATCCAAACGTGGGTTAAATTGGTTAAGAGTACCCAAGGCTCCTGACTTAACCGCGATTAACCCATCAAGCCCAAATTGGTTAAGTATTAAGTGGACCATGACTTAACCCTAATCAGGAGGCATTCATTAACTTAATGCGCTTTAACCTCTCACATTAGACTTTGTTGTGGTTACTAGTTAAGCCGGGCGGGTCCGGGTAGCTTTACACCACAACTAGGTCTAACCTCGGGTTCGAGCACAACATGACCAACTTCTCACATTGGGTCATATTGTTTGTAGCTACTAGTTAAGCCGGGCGGGTCCGGGTAGATTTACGCTACAAACTCAACCCAACCTCGAGTTGGCCACTCTCATATTTTCTAAGTGTCATGTCCATTATGTTTCCAAAACATAATTACAAGTTAACATATCACGTCATGTTATAAAAATCATGTTCATGTCATAATTTTACCCAACCCCAACGTAATCCCATCGTTTACATACTCGCAACAACGCATAAAGGATAAAATAGGGAACTTGGCATAATCATGACAAAAAGGTGTTGAAGCCACAAGTTTATCATGGTGGCATATGAAATGTACATATATTCATATACTTGCATATTGCATCATTAGGCTTCAAAAGCATGCATAAAACCAAACTTAGCATATGAGTGATACATGGTGATAAATGACATGTAGAAGTTGCTAGAAGTTCGCATTTAGCCTCACATGCAAGTTATCATAAGGGATATGATAACTTCCATGTTGCCAAAATGCAACCTTCGACATAAAGCTTGAAGCTTTAAGCTCACAACTTCAAGTTTAACTTGCATAACATGATAACATGATCAACCCAAACTTGCATATCATAATGATCAACCAAACTTGCATATAATGATCAACCAAACTTGCATATAATGATCAACCAAACTTGCATATCATAATGATCAACCAAACTTGCATATAATGATCAACCAAACTTGCATATAATGATCAACCAACTTGCATATCATAATGATCAATCAAACTTGCATATAATGATCAACCAAACTTGCATATCATAATGATCAACCCCAAACTTGCATCATTCATTTAACTTTAGAGTTCAAATAAAGAAAGTAGAAAAGGGCTTACAATGCTATGAAGACACAAATAAATATTTATTATAAAGATTGAGACGAAGCCCTTATGCAAGCACCAAAAACCCAAATATGCAATCTCCAAATGAAAACCCTTGAGCCAAATCAATAAAAACCCTTGCTTTGAAATAGAAATGTTGCAACTTGACTTGATGCAAACTAAGAATACTCATACAAGCCTGAAAATACTTGTATGCACTCAAAATCTCTCATAGAAATAAACTTAGGAATTTTAGCATGAGAGTGGAGGCCATGAGAGGAACAAATTTGACATAGTTTAGTTGTAGGATTGAATAATGATGATTTAGGCTAGGTGTTAGGTCCTTTTTATAGAAGATTAGGGTAATATTAGCCATAGGATTAACCCTAGATTCAATCCAAGCCATCAAAGCATGTCTTGGGGAAGAAGTCAAGTGTAGGAACCATCTAGGGCCTTTAGATTAAAGCTGAACCATGAGAACCATTCAAATGCAAAATCTGCATTTGAGCGAATCGGCCCACGGGTTGACAGCCAAACACCCTGGATTAACCCCTAGTCGACCCAGCGAGCTCGGGTCGACCTCAAAAATCGGCCGGTTCGGTTATTCCCCTCTCCCAATTCGCTGTTTTGAACATTTTTGCATATTTATTTATTTAATTTTCAATTATATATATATATATATATATCAATATATATATTTCTCTGTGCAACCCATTTCACTTAATTAAGTATACTTTAATTTGATTTTTCCGTGAAACTTTGCGAGGCCATATCTTGGTCATACGGACTCCGATTTTCGAAAACTCGGACTCTATTTCGCGTATTTTTCCGAGACGAACGCAATGGCACAGCCCATTTCCCTTGATTCAGATTTTACAGTTTAATTCTGCCTCCATTTATGTTATAATATGTTATTCAAAAATACGGGTTGTTACAGTTTTTGCCACGAAGGCGAATGGGTCCCTCAGACTTTGTGCAGACTATGGAGAGCTTAACAAGCTCACAAAGAAGAATAGACACCCATTGCCAAGGATTGATGATTTTTTTGATCGGTTGGTTGGCGCCTCAGTGTTTCACAGTTGGACTTAGCCACGGGGTTTCATCAGTTGGGAGTGACTGAGGATAGTATAGACAAGACTGCCTTTAGGACTCCGGATGGTTTCTATGAGTGGCTGGTGATGCCATTTGGTTTGGCAAACGCCCCTGCATACTTTGTTGATTTGATGAGGAGGGTGTTCAGGGAGTTCCTTAATAAGTTCGTGGTGGTCTTTGTGGATGACATCTTAGTATTTTCTAAGAGTGAAGAAGAGCGAAATAAGTTTTCGTATGTGCTTAATAAGTTAAGCAAAGCCAGTTATTTGATCAACGGTGGTTTTGGAGCGAGACTGGCAAGGACATCCAGAGTTGGACAAGGGCTTAATCATTTAGCTGTTTTACTAGTATCATCTCACGTAGGTCGCCTGAATTCGAAGGAGGTATCCCTTGGGTGTTTGTCTGATATTGGTTTAGGCCTTTGGGGCTTGCACTTGGGGGATGTCGAGTTCGACTAGGATGGTCTGCGTGAGAGATGGATGGTTGTGACAATTTTGTATGAAAGTATATCCTGGTTTTCTCTAGAAGTGGAGAAAAGCATGCCCTACATCCTAGGGAAGTGTTGGAGACTCTTCGAGCGCATAGTCTTGAGACAGCAAAGGTGGATGGAGTTCTTAGCATCCTATGATTTCGAGATAGAGTACACCCCAGTAAGGGTAACGTGGTGGCGGACACCTTGAGGAGAAAAAGGTTGTCCTTGAGTCCATTGTTCGTGGAACAACGAAGCTTGGAATTTATCTCGATGTTTGATTTCAGACCTTCCGTTGACTTTATACCCGGTTTGCTAGCATCCTTGGAGGTTAGACCTACTCTTTTGGGACGGATTGGCGAGGCACAGCGGGACGACCCACAGTTGGTTGAGTTGGTAGAGAGGCTCATAAGGGGGGAGTCGTCCAGCCATTTGAGTAGGTACACCCTAGACGATAAGGGGTGCTTGCGTAGAGACGGTAGACTTTGTATACCGCAAGACGAGGGTTTGCGGAAGGCTATTCTCGATGATGCGCATCGTTCTAGGATGACCATTCATCCCGGTGGGAATAAGATGTACCAAGACATGAAGCGAGTTTTCTTTTGGGCCGGTATGAAGAAAGATGTGACCGAGTATGTCGCTAGATGCTTGGTGTGCCAACAGGTGAAAGCGGAGCAAAAGAAACCCGGTGGGTTGCTTCACCCATTGGAAGTTCCGCAATGGAAGTGGGATAGCGTCTCGATGGATTTTATTGATGGGTTACCTAGATCGAGGAAGGGTAATATGGGAATTTGGGTTGTGATAGACAGATTTATTAAGAATGCCCATTTCACACCCGTGAAGAGCAAGAGAACTTCTCCATGGCTAGCTTCAGTTTACCTTCGAGAGATAGCCCGGTTATATGGTGTACCTTCTAGCATAGTGAGCGATCGAGATCCTATCTTCACTAGCGAGTTTTGGAAGAGTTTGCAAGAAGCAGTGGGGTACAGGACGTATTCCATGTGTCACATTTGAGGAAGTGCCTACATGAGACCGCAGAGGTGGTAGAGCCGAGCCTGCTTAGAGAAGTGGAGGTAGAGCGTGATGCGACTATTCGACGAGCTCCTACCCGCATCCTTGGGTCAGAGATTAGGAAGTTGAGGAACAGAGAGGTGCGACTAGTCAAAGTGCAATGGGGAGAGGATGAGAGCAATGCTACTTGGGAGACAGAAGCGAAGATGCGTTCATTGTACCCATTCCTTTTTGAGGGTATGTCTTTTAACTTCTCCTTTATCGTTTGTCTAGTACTTATCTTATCTTTAGTATGTCCTCTCATTAGTACCTTTGACCTTTAGATAGGGTAAACCTATGGTTGAAACATGTGTTTGAGACATGTTAGGTTTGATGGATGCGTGTGGATGCAAGTGCTTGCTAGTGGTTGCTCGTGGATGCATATACACACACTTTAGGCACTAGATCGGCTCAATCACTTCATATTGCATATTGCATAAAATTGTGTGTAGGTAGCTATATTAATGGTTGTATAATGGTTGTGTTATCATATGGATGATGCATTTTGGTGAATGATTGTGCACTCATGTAGGAATAGTATGTGTCGATAGAGTTCTTTCGCATACATATTGGATGCATGGCACTATCATGGTTTGCATTAAGGAGGTCAAATGAATCAGTGGAACGCCTGATTTTGCATTAGACAGGGAACATATACACACACTCTTTGCATATGTTCATACAACATTAGAAACTTTAAGGATAATGGATGCCAGTGCTTGATGGTTTGAGTAGATGGTTGTTTGGTTGGTAGGATACGTTCTTCTTGAATTAGAGATTTCGGGGACGAAATCCTTTAAGTAGGGGAGAATGTAACACCCCGTATGTTGAATAACTTGCTATAATATAAAACAGGGCAGAATTAAATTTTAAAATCTGAACCAGGGGAAACGGGCTATTCCATTGCGTTCGTCTCGGAAAAATACGCGAAATAGAGTCCGAGTTTTCGAAAATCGGAGTCCGTATGACCCAGATATGGCCCGAAGAAGTTTCAGAAAATTTAAAAACAGATTTAAAAACAGAAATTTCAAATTTCAGAAGTGGCGGGAAAATTCCCGCTAGACCCAGGGGGTCGACCTGGGGGTCGACTGGGGAGTCGACCTGCCCACCAGGTCGACTGGGGAGTCGACCCTAGTGTCGACCTGGGGGTCGACCTCCCTGGTCGAGCCCAGGTGACCTGGGTGCATCAGTTTGGCTTTTGGGCTGTGTTTAGGTGGCTAGGACGAGATCTGACGGCTCTAATCTGATTTAGGGTTAATCTAATGGCCTAAAACACCTAACTACTCTATAAATACACCCTAAGACTACCCTAATTCATACTAAAAATAGATACAACACCGTTATGCCGTCAAAATGCAACTTGAAGGAGCCTCCATCAAATTAAAGAGGAAGATAGCTTCTCAAATCAACTACTAATCAACTCTAGCAACTTAATCTTCTTCTTAGGAGTGCTAATCAACAAGTTGTGTGTTTTATATAGCCTTAATAACCAATTGTTGAAATGATTATGATAGGATATAATGAGGTTATGGCTATGAATGTGGATCAATGCAAGATTATGTTATCATATGCTATGTGTTTGTGATGTTATGCAAGTTATGTGCTATATGTTCATGAAGTTATGCAAGTTATGCAAGTCATATGCTATGTGATCATGATGTTATGCAAGTTATGCAAGTCATATGCTATGTGATTATGATGTTATGCAAGTTATGCAAGTCATATGCTATGTGTTTGTGGTGTTATGCAAGTTATGCAAGTCATATGCTATATGTTTATGATGTTATGCAAGATATGCAAGTCATATGAGAAACATTGATCCATTATGACACCATGATATGCAAGTTTGGTGTATGATTATATGCTAGTTCATACATGATATGTTATGCAAGTTTGGTGTATGATTATATGCAAGTTCATATATGACATGTTATGCAAGTTTGGTGTTTGATTATATGCAAGTAACATGTGCAAGTTTACACCTTAGTATGATATGCATACATATGCAAGTTAACCCCTTTGTATGTCATACATACATATGCAAGTTTACCCCTTTGTATGACATAAATAACTTATGCAAGTTAACCTCTTTATGACATATGTGATTCATGCAAGTTTGGGTTGATTATTTATGCTAGTTGGGTTGATGCTATATGCATGTTGACACCTTTAAACCCATGTTGATGTTAATGTTATGCAAGTTGAACCCATTGTATTTGTGATGAATCTTCCCTTTTATGTCATGTTGGCGAATTACGTGGGGAACGATGGGGTTAATATACATGTTAATGAAATGGTGTGAAGTTGGTATGATTATACATACCATAAAGTCGATGGACATAATTGAGTCAATTATGTACATCGTTAAAATTAGAATTAATTAGGGAAAATTAATTCGAAATATGGGGGTGATTAATTAGGTGTAATTAATCGACTAAGACACGAGGTTGGACCCTTTTGTAGCGTAAGACTGCCCGGAACCGACCGGCAAATCCAGCGGCTACAAATGATTGGCCCAATGTGAGAGGTCTTAGGCACAAACTTAATACGTGACAAGTGTAAAGACACGAGGTTAGACTCGGTTATGGCGTAAGGCTGCCCGGACCCGACCGGCAAATCCAGCTGCCATAAGAGATAGTCTAATGTGAGAGGTCTTTACAACGGTTACGTTTTTAATCAATTAAAAAACACTTAACCATATTAGCATGTAGAGGACATGAGAGGTTAAGTGGGTGCCTTGGGTGGCATGTGGAAAAATCTAGTGGTTGCCTTGGGTGGCAATAGAAAATACGATTAGAATACTTAACCGAAGTGGAACATGTAATTAAACATGATTAAAGGGTTAAGTAAGTGCCTTGGGTGGCATGGGGAAAATCTAGTGGTTGCCTTAGGTGGCAATGGAAGATAAGATTAAAATACTTAACCAAAGTGGAACATGTAATTAAACATGATTAAAGGGTTAAGTAAGTGCCTTGGGTGGCATGGGGAAAATCTAGTGGTTGCCTTGGGTGGCAATGGAAGATAAGATTAAAATACTTAACCAAAGTGGAACATGTAATTAAACATGATTAAAGGGTTAAGTAAGTGCCTTGGGTGGCATGGGGAATATCTAGTGGTTGCCTTGGGTGGCAATGGAAGATAAGATTAAAATACTTAACCAAAGTGGAACATGTAATTAAACATGATTAAAGGGTTAAGTAAGTGCCTTGGGTGGCATGTGGAAATCAAGTAAGTGCCTTGGGTGGCATGGGGAAATCTAGTGGGTGCCTTGAGTGGCAATTGATATATGATAAGATGACTTAACCAAACTTTAAACATGTAAGTGGACATGATTATTAAAAAGGGTTAAGTGGGATGCACTAGAAACAAATGACAAGCTTAGGTGGTTGCTTGTGGGGGCCCATTTCACCCAGTAACCCATATGTATCTTATTAGGCTCGACCCATGTCGAGGACGGGACACGCGTACTGGGCTTGATTATAAGAGGTCAAAACGGGTTAGCGGTGGCAACGCAAGTCCAACGGGTTTCATATGCGTGTGTGGACCCGGGCTGGTAGGTAAGACGTTGTTGCATCGTGTAGGTATAAGCCGTGCACCATTTATTATCGGGTTTCCACTTTGGGGAGTGATACACCCCACTGTGGGGCCAGCACGGGTATCTACGTTAGGGAGCCAATCGAATGGGAGTAGTGGGTACACCTAGTGGAGATAGGGGCAGACGGCACCTATGTAGTCAGCTAGGGGTACACGAGACTACTATTAAAATTACTAAGTTGTGGGTACACCTAGTGGAGATAGGGGCAGACGGCACCTATGTAGTCAACTAGGGGTACACGAAACTATTATTAAAAATTACTAAGTACACTTAGTGGGATCAACCTTTAAGTAGGAATTACCCTTGAGTGGGTAGATCTGGTGTGGTGCAGTGTAGGAATTATCCTTGGGTGGGTAGATCTGGTGTGGTGTAGTGTAGTATTTATCCTTGGGTGGATAGGTGCGTCTTTACCGTTATCTTAGTTTATCCTAAGTCTAGTTGGCTACTTAGTGTAGTCATTTATCCCCAGTCGTACCGTACCAGGTTTATATCATACCCTAATTACTTTAATGATTGTATTGTTAAGGTTATAGGGCTCACTCAGACTTATGTCTGACCCCGTTGTTTTTATCTTTTTCCCCAACCCTCAGGTTATCAGAGTGGGCCTAGCACTAGTGGGCTTTGATCAGATTGCTTTATCTATCTTTTGGAGCTTGGACTCTTGAAGAAAAGCTCGGTTATCTTTTCTATTATGGCTATTAGTATGTAGTGGGAATATGTACTTATGTTTTAACGAGATGGATATTTTGTACTTGACTCTTGTTGGTTTTTGAGATGTAACCAAACATGTTTACCTTCTGCTGCAATGAAATGATGTTTTAAATTTCAAGTATTACTTATATCTGTCTTGTTGTAATTTTTCAGTTCTATATTCACTTAAATACTCCACCGAAGCTAAGGCATTCCCTTTATGAGTGACCTTAGCGGGTGTGGGGTGTTACAGTTTACTTTTGTCTTTGCAGGAGCTAATTCTCATAAAGACGATAATCATATCGGTCTTAATACGGTTACCGATGGTTGTCGGTTTTACAGCCTTAATACAACCTAACTCGATTGTCGGTTTTTGGCCTTAATACATCATCGGAATCGTCGGGTTTCTGGCTTTAATATGGTCTAGCGCGATCATAGCTACTCGAACGATTGGGCTTCGATTCATGCTTCAGAACACACCTCCCTCTGTCGAAGAAGATGCATTCTGAGGGGTAAAGTGTTAGCCCTCTTTTTGGCAAAAGCCGCAACGGGTCAGATCGAAGCCCAAAATGCACAGCCGTCCAAATTAGACAGATCACACACTAGGAAGCCCATCAGAAGTTCGGTCCGAAGTAATCATTCATTGGGCTGTGCCACTTCTTGGACAAGCCAGTATCTCACTCCGGAAGATTCACTCTCCCAATCAACCGAAAGAACCGCTCTCCTAAAGGGCATGTCGATCGACTATTTCGGATCTACATGGAAACATCCAGATGATCTATTTAAATATTTATCCCGACTTTCAAGGAAGAAAATCCGGTCACCCACATCCGGACAAAGCTCTACTTTTGATACACCTCACCATGGATGCCATGTAAGCCGCAACTTCCGAGGATACTATTTATGAATAGTGGAATCAGTCTTCCAACCACTATTCTACCCAAGGAATGGACTCCACGTGTCCAAGTCTTCCCAGAAAGGCCGGGCCACATCACAATAGCACAAGTCGCCATCTCCCCCTATGTAACGACCCGGAAAAATTCGATCTTGGTTATCCGATATACAACACATATCGAAATCCAAGGATCGAAAATACCGGTAGTTAATGAAAGAAATTAGAGGGTGAGGATAGATAAGATAGAAACTTAGAATAGAAGAAGAACCTACAACATTAGAGTAAACACGAATCTCACAGTGGAACGAATAAAATATAACATAACTTTGAAATAAAAAATTGTACTTGAATATACATATCATTATCAAGTACAACACTTACAACACAACGGAATAACAATAGCTATATAAAATCCTGAAGCCTCCTGCTCCAGCTCTTCAAGTATCTATAAATCCCGACTACTTGACTGCCTGTACAAAATTGGGCACGCAAGAGTTTAGGGAAGAGAAAAAAAAATAAACTCTGGGTCAGTCATGGGACTGGTATGAGTAAAACAGTTTAAAACAGTTTGAACAAGTAAACGATATCTCATAAGACCACGCTGTATAACAGAATGGGTTTTCCCCTTATGAGAATCCAAAATATCTTTATATCAAAAACCTTTTGATATTATAATAATGTCTATCAACCACAATATAATAATCACCTAGCAAAAACGCTTCCATCTGACGTTCTACATATATAGTATACAATCAAAACCGCAAGCACGCATTGGGTAATGGATTTCCAACTATGACAAGGTATGGAACCACCTTTCGCTAGTGTACCTCTAGAGAGGAATACACTGGGTTCAACATGAACATCTTGCAACCCGGCCACACATGACCGACCACTCATTTCGCTTGAGTGTATCGAATGTATATCACCAACGGTTGGGATCAGCAACCGTTTCCCGAATGAGACAGCATCGACAATAGATTTTTAGAAATAAATGAAAATCTAGATCAGGTGATTATACACCCTAATAGGTGCAACCTATATAACCATGATGCCTGCCCGATTTCTGTCATTTCCCGGTTGTGAGGCTAGAAGCTACGCTTATCTCTGACAGATCACACATCTATTCAGTTTGAATGTCACATCGTCATAACCGCCAAATCACAAATTGATTTCCCCAAAAATAACATGGGTATACAGCTAAGAGAAACGAATTCCTCCGCCATCAAACGTGAATACGTTTGAAGAGATCAACTTACGCGATCTATTAGATATACTCTATCAGACATTCTTCCATACAGGTCATCCTGGGACTAGACAAACCGAAGGCACTATTCAGTACAACCATCTTAGGCAATCTTTACCTAAGATTTATACAACAGCCTTTGCACTTTACTCCGTCTTCAATTATCTTTGACATATATAATTCGCAACTCTTATGCCAATACAGAGTGGTTCTTTGGATAATAATCCAACCGGTCTCTCCATATTAACAACATTAAAATGGTTAAAAAATTGATAGTCTGTGATTTAACTATCAAAGAAAAACACGTGTGCAAACAACGATATTATTTCCAGATGGAAATTATATCGATCAATCATCATTTAACATATATATATATATATATATATGTATATTTCCTCATTTTTTATGTTTAGAAAATTTACGTTATTAACACTGGAAAACATTTCCATTGTTTATTTACATATCACTATCATTCCACAACTATCAGTCCCTGATTGTAAACTAGTATGAGAACAATTCCCTAAGTATTAATCCCGAAGGCCGAAACCAACATCAGATAGACACTTAGAAAACCATTCAATCTACTAATCTCTAGTCAGTTTCTAATTTTGCTTAACTCTATTTGATTAACTCTATTTGATTAACTCTTATTCGAATAACTAATATTCGATTAACTCCACTCGCTTAACTCTAGATCGCAACGATCACAATGGTTACGCCTGATTCCCTCAGGAAACATTTGACCGCTGTAGGCTATCTGCAGCCCTGTGAATTACCTAGCAGTCGTGCTAAATGGTAACTTATCCTAAATAACTATGTCTGATTAACTCCTTTTGATAAGCTACGTTTGATTAACTCCTTTTGATAAACTACGTTTGATTAACTCCTTTTTATCTCGTCAATTTCCTTTTATAACCCTATTTAGTTTCCAACTAAATATTCCTTTTATAATTCTATTTATTTACTAAATAAATTCTCCTTTATATTCCTTATTTATTTCCTAAGTAAATAATCCCTTTATAATATCTTATTTATTTACCAAATAATTAATCCATTAAAAATGTCTTACTTACTTATCTTAATAAATAATTCACTTTATAAATATTCTATTTATAAATATCCTTTTTATAAATATTTCCTATTTATAAATATTCCCGTTTATAAAATCTTCTTTGATTTTTTAAATGTTTTCTCTTTTATAAAATCCTTTGGTTTTATAAATATTTTATTTTCAAATACCACTTTGAAAATTCCCTTATCAACATTCCGGTATGTTATGGTATTTAACATATCAAATCACGATGACCAACATCGTCCAAACACACAAAATCGACAACAGATTATATATCACATCATATATTACAATATATGAACAGAACAATATTATAAATATTGAGGAACCCAGTTGGGTCCCTCCAACCTGTTTCCCTGCATCACAGATGTTAAGCAACACGAATGTAATATATTCTATTAAATAGAACCAATATTCGATTAACGATTTATATATATATATATCATTATCTATGATTTCAATCAATACACAAACAATTCAACCAAACAGTTAACACACAGCAATCAGTCATCATTTATCAGTTCTAAATATACGTTATAAAAATAGAACTGTTTAGAGTTGGTGAGTTTTACTCACTTTGGCAGTTCATCGTTAAAGAACGATAAACTATTGTTTTATTTCGATCAAACAATTTATTTCGCCATAAATTCAAACAAGCTCCATCCCACTCCCAGTCAGTTCCATGGTGTAGCCACCGTCCATACAATCCCAGCGGATCTAACCGTTCATAATTCTGTCAGTGTAGGGTAAAGCTATACATTTTATAAGTGGGATATATTTAACGGTCATTTAAAATTTGATTAATATTAAATAAACCTTATTTACCATCGTTAATCACCCTCTCAAATTATACAGCCTCTTTCTCCCATAGGCAATCTTCACAACACCGACATTCCTTCAACTGTAAAGATCAATCTTCATTTCCAATATACGACATCATTACTCCATCGAAAATCAAACAAGAGTTACCATAATTGCTTTCTTCAAAATAAAACTGGCGAACTATTCTCCATGAATTATCAATTAGCACTCTTATTCATTGCTCACTTCTCACTGCCATAACAATTTCCATACTCCAGAACAATCACAAGAAAATACCCACTCTTTTCCTCCGCATACCCCAAAACAATGAACTCGAGTTCCTTTTATAATCTACCATTTCCAGCGTGTATGAGAAACCACCCACTGTACAGTTCATTTCAGATCTTTCCCACCAACTTTCTCTTATGTTTCGGCATCAGTAATTTACCCCATTTCCATTTATTCGTATATTCAACCAAACCCTTAAAACTAAACCATCGTTTAACCAATTCAAAATTGCAGCACCCCTGATAACGAGATACCCTTCAAATCCCTATACCAGTTTGCAAAAAAACACATACTACTCCGTCCTTCTTGAACCACCGCCCGCGTCCCCATCTGTCCACCGAAACCACTCCCTCTCATTGTTCGAGAAGCTTCTCAGTCTCCCTTTTCCGTCGATGCTACAGACTCCCTCCACGTGAACCAGAACTTTACCCAATTTTAGAACCCGAGACCCTAAATTATTGACCGCCTCCGGTCATGGTGCGACATCGCACCACCGTTGGTCAGTGCGCCTGACCCCGTCCCCCCACTTCCCTTCAGCCATCAGTCCCCTCGTCGCCTGTGCCTTCGATAAAACCGTGCCCTAGATTTTCTATTCAACTGCGGAGAACTAATAAACATAAATCGCACCCAAAGAAAATACCACCAATTTGAAGAGCAAGGCTTCACAAACTCAAAGGAACCTACTTTTCTATTTATAAGAATTTATGTGGAATATTTTGATTTTTTTGAGAGGTGGGTTTTCTCTTGCGTTGGCTGAAGAACAAAAAGAAAATGTGACAGCTTGGAATTAGGTTTAGAGATGCTAAGGTAGTGGTATTTATAATGGTGATAAATATCTAGATATTTTGGTTAGATATTTATATATATACTCCATTATATTCATGTCATGTGTTTAAAAATCTCTGTGATCACATACAATACCCATAAATCACAAAAATGGGCATGTAGCTACAGTTCGACATTACGAACCCAACGAAACTGGTTTCGTCGAATTCCGACTCTGTATGCTCACACAACGTATTTTTAAAGGTCAAAATACTGATTGCTTTTCACATTAAAATTCCGTACGGCCACATACTGACTTCAAAAATTTTGAATATTGAAATATAGCAATAATTTAATATTGCGGATCCAACAAAATTGGTTTCGTCGAAAACCGAGGTCGTTTGCAAAACTGGCTATTTTTAAAGCTCTGAATGACCCATTTAAATATATAAATATATTTAAATATAATTAAATTTAATATTTATAAATAAATATTATCGTATATATATTCACATAGAATATTCTACGGCTCTAGAATATTCCTATATGAATTTTTAACTTGATATTTCAAATCCCGATTAAATCGATATTCGATTTATAATGAAATCCCATTAAAATATAATTAATTCCTTTATAAATTATAAAGGAATTCCATAGCGACTTTTCTAAAATTTGATTTGGTCATAAATCAAAATCTACATGATGAAATCCCGATTTTTCTCTTCCAATAGAAAAATATACTTCACCAGCTCCTAAAGTTTCTTGTTTCACAGAAATACGATTTAAAACGGCTTCTGTATATCTAGTTGAAGTTCAAATCGCCAAATAACGAACTGTAGCGCCATTTCGAGCTCGATTATAATTATATTATAATTTATACATTCAACTATCGTTAATTAAATATATTCGTTATCGTAATTCAATTCTAAACTGAATTATATATTTTGAATTTCCCAATTCACACCATATCGCCATTTCAACCAATTCTGATTATTTTAGAATTAAATATATTATTTAATTATTATTTTAATTAAATATTCCAAGGTATTTAATTAAACGACCATTAAATTCTCTAAACCACTATATAAATAATTAAATAAATTAATTATTATATCGCTGAAAAATGCGGGTCACCCTATAAATACCTCAAAGCTTAAAGAGGAAAGGGACTTTTTACCTTTTTTCGACTTCAACTTCTTCTTCTTTCCAAAGAGGCTTTATTTGGAAGAGAAAAATAGTCGTCTTCTCTCTTTTCTTCAAATAGAAAAAGCATTGTACTTGCAATCTAAAGCAGAAATAATGTATAAAGTGGACGTAGGCACAGTCTTTGCCAAACAACTATAAAAAATCTGTGTGTTTTCCCCGTTTTCTTTACTTTTTCTGCATTTTATAATCAGTATTCGTTTGCTCTTCACACAACTCAGGTCCCATCACACAATGCAAACACAAACCAGAGGATAGAGTTTTACCTTATAATGCCAAATATGCTTGGTATGCAAAATTTATCTTTTATTATTACTATAAGTGAAGAAATCAACTTCAAATATAAATGTATCAATCATAAATGGCATAGTACCACATCCCACTATGTCGCCATATAGGTTTACAACTAAAACCAAAAAGTCGCGTATTGGAAGTTGGATTTCCATCCATGTGTCGAGGCAAGGATCTTCCTCCCCGGTTTCGAGACACTCTAGCAAATGCCTCAATCAAATATTCGTTAGATGAATCAACTGGATCATGCTTTTTCTTAGGTCTAGTTGCTCTAGTATTGTTGTTAATAGGGTTGTGGGCATGAAGATCCAATCTAAAAGAGGTCTTAGACAAGGTGACCCCCTATCACCTTTTCTGTTTAATTTAGTGACAGATGTTTTCTCCAGAATTATTAAGAGAGCTGGGAGATTAGGTTTCTTAGGTAGTGTTGGTAATGAGGAATTTAATAATGATTTATCCATTCTTCAATTTGCAGATGATACAGTATTATTTTCCTCACATTTGTCTAAGCATATTATTGCTCTTAAGTTTATTCTTTATTGTTTTGAGATTTATCTGGTCTCAGAATCAATTTCGACAAGAGCGCTATTATGGTTTTTAATGATTTTGACAATGTCAAGCCTTTGATTGCTAGCATCTTGAACCGTTCTGTCAAAAAATTCCCTTTTGATTATCTGAGATTTAAGATTAGGCCTTCGAAGCTTAAGAAGGATGACTGGTTAGTTATTATAGATAAGATCAATAATAGATTATCGAGTTGGAATAATAGATTTCTGTCTAGAGCTGGTAGATTAGTTCTAGTTAATTCAGTGTTATCCGCTATTCTTACTTGTTGGATGGTCGTTCATCGTTTTCCTTAATGGATTATTGAGAAAATTAGCAGAATCAGGCAGAATTTTCTTTGGAGTGGCGTTCCTATATATAGAGGTTATAAATGCTTGGTCAACTGTGTGGTCTGTTGTAAGCCCAAGAAAGATGGGGGTCTGGGGATTATTAATCTTTATAATTTTAATTCTTCCTTGTTAGCCAAATGGTTATGGAGATTTAGGTGGCTTGATGTGTAGGCTACTTGAAAGATTATTGTTTTCAAATTTTATTATTCTGGGGGCGAGTTTATTGTTGGGTCTAATTTCAGTTGGACTAATAGATTATCTTGTTTTTGGACTATTTTGTATTGTTTTGATTTATTCAAGTTAGGTTGTAAGGTGACTGTTCATTTGGGTAATCTTACTTTCTTTTGGCATGATGCTTGGATTTCTTGTGTGCCGCTTAAAATTGAATTTAGTGAGCTTTTTAATATTTGCGGCTTTAAGAATGCCTTTATTGTAGATGTTTATAGAAGGGATTTAGATCTCCCGTGGGAGTTTCCCTTCGATATTATTTTAGAAGGGGGATTGTTAAGGCAATTAGCCTTACTAAAAGCTAAATTGGCCTTGTATCATTTAGATGAGATTGGTGATTCTTTTAGTTGGGATCTGGATAAGAGTTTAGTTTACTTTGTTAATTCTATGTATAATTTTATCAATTTTTCTAGTGTTTCTTTCCTCCCTTTTAAGTTTCTTTGGAATTCTAATTCTCTTCCTAAAGCTAAGTTTCTTATGTGGTTGATTATTCATAAGAAGCTTAATACGGTTGAGCTTTTAAAGAAGAAGAATATTATTTTTTATGTTAAGTGTTGTTTTTGTAGCCTTTTGGATGAAGATGTTGATCATTTTTTTTTCTCTTGCAATTTTACAAATTATATTTTTAAGGATTTTTGTTTTTAGTTATTTTAATTCTTTTAGTGGCTGTGTTGAGTATTGGGATCGTTGTAGCTTTGTTTATAATTCTAGACAGAGGTATGTGTTAGATTGTTTAGTTTCTATCATTAGTTGGTTCATATGGTTGGAGAGGAATCAGAGATTTTTTTTCATTTTATTACAGTGTCCACTGATAATTTAATCATTAAGACAGTTAATTACTGTATGGATTGGATGTCCAACTCTCGCTTTAAGTTTTTTGGTGATTCGCGTTTTGGTTGTTTTTTGCTTAAGGTTAGGTTTAATTTGAGTTTATTTATTAGAATCAATATTATTTTAGAGGTAACAGATCTCGCATTTGTTGTTAATTTCTGTTTCTTAGTGTTGCTTGTTTGTCTCTTTTTCTTTTTTGTTTCTTCTTCACATATATGTATGGATATATATATATATATATTGATATATATATATATATACATACACATATACTCATATATATATGTGATGGGTACTTATGGTTTGCCTAGTTTCTTTCAGGTTTCAGGTTGTTGGTTATTGCTGAGGAGCTTTGTGGATTGCTGTATGGCTTGGTGATTGACATTAGCTTTAGAGGTTTTATATGCTTGGATTCAGAGAGTTTTTGGGGTTGTACTTCTTTATTTTTGTTGTTTCTTCTTGGAGAGACTGGTTTATTGTATTGGAGTAAATAAACTTCACTATCGGGTGGTGACTTTGCCGGAATTCGATATTGGAGTATGATAGGCGGTGGTTTTTCCGGACTACTATCCTTTACATTCTTACAGTCTTGTTTTGTTTTGCTTTGACTCCTTTTTGTTCTGTAGTCAGATATTGTAGTTTTTTTGTTTTATATTATATATGTGTGTTGTCTCCTTTTTAGAAGATCACACATTTTTATTTTTAAAAAAAAAACTATACAAAATTTTGAGTGAGAGAGTTATCACATTGATTTCCACTCTATCAATCTTTAATGGAGAATGTTATTTTTAAATTATATTAAATAGGCATTTAATTTAGTTCCAAAATTCAACTTGCTCCGTTTCCATTCTGGTCAGTTCCATGTTGTAGTGTTTGTTGTCACGATTCCAACGCTTCTGAAATCACTGAATTTGGACCACACATGAATAAGTTACAAAGCATTAACCTTTAATTACTTTATTAATATAATAAACATGTTTAACTTAATTAATTAAATAAAAAAAATTCCTTTTCCTTTCATACCCCCGTCTCCTTCTTCTATCACTACTCCTGGAAACCCACAAAATCCGTCATCTCCTAGGTCTTGAAAACATGCGCCACCAGAGCCGCCGGAGCTCCATCGAGGTATGCCACATCGCAGACGTCGACGACGCCTTCCACAACCCAAGAATCCGACAAACTCGAAAACCCACATGCCCCGGAAAACGAAAGCAAATAGCGGTGCTTCTCGGCCAAAATCAGGCCACCCCAGAACCCTAGGACAGGTCGTGACCGTTGAATAGGTCAATCTCAAGGTGCTCTTCAATTTTGTAATTAAAGGATTATGAAATGGATGAGGCGATTATGAGATAAAGCTGGAGGAAGATCTGTTATTCTAGATCGCTCGCTAGGGTGGGGGCAGAAAGAAGTTTCCACATTTGACCACGAATCCCAGGTTGAATGTAATAGCCCTCCCACTCAGTCGATCCAAATCGATCGTTAAACCGACTTAAATCGAACCAAAAAGGCTGATACGCTAACTTTGGGCATACAACACATCAGAACAAACAACAAAAGACTTTAATAAGCATCATAATAATGTTATATCAGAGTATAGAATATCAGAGTATCAAAAATAATATACAGCGGTAAATAAATTTACGATAAATGTAATACAATGCAGTGGAAACAAATAAATTAACACAGAGGAAGACTATGAATGCTCTGGACACAGATTTAAGCTTCGATCTAGAATCTTGCTAAATGAAATAATTTGCAAAACAAAAACTACTAGCTGCCCATGTAGCAAAGTAGGGGCATCCTGAGTTTAGGTAAAAACAATAAACTCCAGGTCAGTCATGGGATTGGTGTGATAACTAAAACAGTTATTTAAACGTTTACTTTAAAAATAAAGTAAATCAAGGGACCATGCCGTATAACACAGAACGGGTTTCCTCCCAAGAATACCAATGCATAAACAACAACACATAATAGACATATGGATCTACAATGCATAACACAACATGCAATTTTCTAATCTACCCATTTTGGCTTAACCCCAAATTTATATTTTCCAAATCCAATTCAATTTACAGAAATTTGAGACGACCCCAAACCCCGTATTGATGGTGGCAAGGTTAATCCTTGGAATATAACACATAAACAGATAACAGCAGAATAGAAATAAATAAATACACCAGATAATGCACAAATAATACACGGAATAAACGTAATCATTAGAGTTACACAGTATACAGGATCATACTTAGTACAAATACAGTTTAGCTATACATAAATGTCTACAGCGGAAATAAACATAATGTGTACAATAGGAGCTGAACAACATAAAAAGAGATAAGTGATAGAATCCATCTTCAGCTCCAGCTTTCCGGATAAAGCCAGCTAAACCTGAAAACAAGGTTGCCCGTGTAGAAAAAGGGGGCACCTGAGTTTGAAAGTGAAACAAACTACGAGTCAGTCATGGTACTGGTATGAGAAGTCTACTCAACACATTTAAATAATGGCTAATCACAGGACCACACCACTTTCGTGGAACAGGTTTACTCCATCGGATTGCCCGTGCTTTAAAACAAATCATTCTTTTAAATATCGCAATGCTTTTTATAAAAATGAAGCCATTATAAGACTCAGTTCCCATCACACAATGCAACGCAAACCGGAGGATAGAGTTTTACCTTATAATGGCCAAAATATGCTTGATATGAATAAAACAAAAGCATTTGATATTATTTCTAGTGTTTATATGTTTCAAAAACAATTTCACATCATAACTATCAATCATAGACGGCATGGGTACCATATATCATGTCGCCATATGTATATACAATCAAAACCGCACGGTGTCGTATTTGGAAATTAGATTTCCGTCATGAACCAAGGCAAAAGATAGTCCTTACCGAATTCGAGACTGCCTAGCCCGAGCCTCAGGATCAGAACGCATTAACCCTTTGGATCATCAGGGCCGGTCACCGATGTGGATTATTATGCCTGAACACTACGTTTCCCCGCCCTTTGGGGCGTAAATGAGCCAACGAATGACTCCATCGGTCCGGGATTGACCGATATAACTGAGGCGCCTCGCAACAGCAACAACCACATAAGTCAAACTCGTTAGGGCGTGTAAAACCACGGACGCCACTTCTAGCTAGGAAGAAACGCAGGCCCTCCCTGATGCCCTCTCCCGTTTCTGGTTCATACCGGGGTGTGAGGCTCGCGAATTCACGTTATACACAAGACTACGCCACACAGGCGGTACTTTGATCATCGCCACAAGACTTTGCTTTTCAACAGAAGCCCTGATCACTGCATCTTAGCATGCCACACAGGCAATTCACACCGTGCAACTGATGGCTATCAATCACACAGAATAAATTCCAATGTCAGACACACTGTCCATTTGCAAGTCCGTTCTGGGTCTGAACGAAACCGGAGGCACTATATACCTCGCAAACCCATCGATCTCCACGTACGTCTGGACGATCACCACTCATTATCCATATTTCTGGATGCCTCCCAATCAGGACATCAGTTACTATCCAAACGAGGTGAAGATTTCCGGTCTTCAACCATCGTCTTCATCTTCGATTTCTTATCGTCGATTCAGTTATTCAGAATGGGATAAACCCGGTCTTTCTGAGCAACTCACGTATATAATAAACACGTGCTACACAAACACTACACACGCATCATTTCAATTCATTAGTCACTAACCGTCAATCAATAAGAGAACGATTTCCCAAAAATTAACCCCGAAGGCCGAAATCAACATCAGATCAAAATCCAGGAAACCTTTCGACTTAGATAACCTTCAGTTAATTTCTAAATCACACATCCATATCGTTTATAATATTTTATAACGATTTATCGCTATTTTTATTTATTTTAAAATAGCCAATTTATTCAAACGACACTTCGGGCCATAACGCGGCCGTGGCGCTGTTTTTCTTTAGATTTGATTTACACAAATCTGAAAATCTAGCCGTTGGATCTTCAAAATTTACATCATTAGAAAGATCTTTTCAAAACGAATCCAACGGTTCCAGTTTCGGGAAAATCCGACGGTCGGATCTCCCGGTATAATCGTTTGAAGTTTCGATTTCAAAATACAAACTGCAGCGTCGTTATTCGATTTAATATAATGTATATATATATAATCGATTCTGGCGCTGTTTTTCTTCAGATTTGAATTAAACATTCCAGACAATCCAACCGTTGGATTTTTACAAAGTTGGTGCCATTGGAAAGAAATTTCCAAAGCGAACCCAACGGTTGCGATTTCGGGAAAATCCGATGGTCGGATCTCCCGCACTAATCGTTTGAAATCACGGTTTCAAAATACGAACTGCAGTGTCGTTATTCGATATATTTCAATTCTATATATATATGTATCGATTCTTCGATTTCAAAGCTATATTCTTTTCATACATTTGATAAAAATGATATATTTTTATCCAACATACATTCATTTCGACACTTCACTATTTTTGACAATTCATGTATATAGTAAAAATGTGATTTTTATTGTAAAACAATTTATTTCAAAACTCGTCTATTTTATATAGTTAATATAGGTGATAAAAATAGGATTTTTATTATAAAACAATTTCTTTCTAAATATGAATACCATCCAACACATGAATTTCAATTCAACGAATGAATTTCGATTCAACACATGAAGGTTTTCTATAGTTTGTATATATAGATAAAAATGTGATTTTTATATTTAAAACACGAATACCATTCAACACATGAATTTCAATTCAACGAATGAATTTTGATTCAACACATGAAGGTTTTCTATATTTTGTATATATAGATAAAAATGTGATTTTTATATTTAAAACATGAATACCATTCAACACATGAATTTCAATTCAACGAATGAAATTCGATTCGACACATGAATGTTTTCTATAGTTTGTATATATAGATAAAAATGTGATTTTTATATTTAAAACACGAATACCATTCAACACATGAATTTCAATTCAACGAATGAATTTCTATTCAACACATGAAGGTTTTCTATTCAACAGACGAATATAATTTCAACATAAAAAAATAATTCTAACACATGAATATTATTCAAAATTTCGGCAGCATAACGGCAGGGTAGTTAAAACCGGGACCGTCCCTAGTACGGCTCCTCGCTCTACCTTAAAGCCTCGCAGCTTTTGACAATGGGGAATCATGCATCTAGTTCGCACGCAGGTGGCATGTATATTTTTTTCATTTCCACAAACTAATCCTATGTGGTTTCAACCAAATATTTCTCAACCACAAACGGGTATTTTTCAACCACCATCAATCAATTTCAACCACAAACAATTTCAATCAACCATTCACTATCAATCAATTTTCACACCAATCACAACCAATAAATATCGTCCATGGTTTGTGGACGAGGGTCATATATATATATATATTTATATAGCATTTCACTTCTATTTCAACACATATATAATTTTTACAACGCATATACAACTTATACATCGAACGTACAACTTATACAACGCTTATACAAGAGGTGTACAATGCTTATATAACTCATACATCGATTATATAATTTATACATCGTCGTTTTCCATATCGTTTATAAATTAGAAATCTCACATTGGGTTCCACTCCACCAAAAATAGCAGAAGGCTCAGAAAAATATGCGGTCTCTTCTAGAAGGTAGAAGACGTCCACGCGAGTCCACCGTCTCTTGTTTCACTGAATTTCGATCATACACGAAAAAGATATGATTTTTCAAAGTTTGCAACGGTTTAAAAGTGTTAAAATTGATTTAAATAATCAAAGCCGTATACCTTTCAAAATCTTCAAAACTAGGTTTTGGGTTTTCGTCAAATCCGTGCGGCTTGAGACCGAACCACCTACGCCACGTTAAAGAGCTTGGAGTGGCACGTCGTCGCCTGGGAGGGGGTTGAACTCGGCCGTCGGAGCTGTCCACGGCGGTGGTTGAAAGTAGAGATCTTCCTGGCGCCGATTCTCCCAATCCACACAACGAAAAAATCCCAATCAGGTATGGATTTGAAGAGCTCGGGGAGATCTTCAAAAAGTTCAACTGTGGCACGAGCTAATTCGGCGTGGATTGTGAGAAAAAGAAGAGAGAAGGATTGAAGAGGGTTCTGCCTATAATCGACTGTCGGGGAGAGAGAAAAGGAATTTTCTGACCAATAAGATTTTTTTATTAATTTATATTTTTTTTCAAAAATACCCTTTTTCACACACGAACCCCAATCCAAACCCAACGACTGTCGTCCCTAGCGTTTTACCCCCATTCCGAACTTAATGGGATATGTTTCGTAGGCCTAATCGACTGTTTCAGTCAGTTTTCCTTCTATTTAAAATATATAACATTCAATATTCGATTTGAACGTACATTTCAATTTGCCAGGGCCACAAACTGATTCGAAAAATTCCAGAAAAATAAATCTAGCTATGTTTTGACGATATGATCCCAACAAAACTAGTTTCATCGAATTCTAAGGCCGTTTGCAAAAAGGCCCATTTCTGGTCGATCCAATTTAACTGTAATTGACCAAAACACATTTTCCTTTGCCACGCTCACATATTAGCTTCAAAAATTATGAAATTTGAAACCTAGTAATAACTTCACATCCCGGATCCAACAAAAGTGGTTTCGTCGAATTCCGAGGTCGTATGCAAAATAGCCATTTTCACGGGCTATATAAATTCCATAGCGACCTTTTTGAAAATTCATTTGGCCATAACTTTTGCATCCCGCTATGAAACTATGATTTTTCAGATTCGTTAGAAAGGTATTTACTAACAGATTTAAATATTTTTGGTTTCACTCAAATCTGTTTTGTTTTGCACACGGTACAGTCAGTCAAAGTTTGAATTCAAATTTTGAAACTGCCACGCCATTTCAGGCCTTGTTTATAATTCAAATTAATTATATTCGTTTTCAAACGTCGATTCAAACTCACTTTTCATTGCTATTATTTAAAATATTTATTTTAAATATTTAAAATCCACTATTTTAGCCAATTTAAATTTTTTTAAATTGGTTCAGATTTTCTGGGTCGTTACAAAATTATTTCTTTGGACTTTATTTCCTGGTTCTTATTTCAAATCATTTTGAAATACATATCTAGCTTTATATCAAAGTAGATTTCACTTCGGGATCTCAGACCAAAATCTTTGGAAATATGAATTCCAAAATATCACAATGCATACAAACAAGTATGCAACCAAATATCGCGCTCCCCGTCGACAAGGCAAAGGGTATGTACCTTACCAACTCGATATATATATGTGCACCTCCCACGATGGAGCAGGCTACACTGGTGATGATCCATTCCACACTCTGGGGAACTACACCGTCATCTCACCCATACTTTTAGTCCCTGGGTTACCTGAATCTTTAGCCACATACTAAATCATTTCATATCCCGAAGTAGGGAAAATCATTTCACAACATAATAATCACAAGTACTTTCCAAAATATAGTACTTTACATTAGTAGTTCACACATATGATCAGTCACTATTAATCACATAACCTTTGAGTTCTTACGTCCCAAAGAAGGGTGTTAAGCAAGAGAATAAATTCTCTGCCACCAAACAGATACATCATCAATAGCAACTAATCGGTTATGCGTTGAACTACCATGTCAAACACATAATACATTTCGAAATCATTTCGACAACATCGGGTTTAGGCCTCGAATCCTTTCTGTTTTATAAAACATTCCCTGTCCAAAATCGGGAATACATTTCTTTTCACTTAAGGAAAATATCATTTCAAAATCATTCATTAAATTTGAAATGAACTCAAAAATTCGCTAAACATCTCATAGTCAAATCATGAAGTGTTTCATAAGATGTTAGCATACAAATATTTCTACCCAACCCAATGCTAAATGTAAAAGCATATTTTGCTCATAAACTGGTCGAGCACAATCCAAATAATCAACCCATCACAATCAATATCAACAACCAAGCATATTTGGTTTATACCACATCTCATGTTTTGGTAAATTTAATCACCATTTATTTGTTCAAATCTAATTATGGACTTATTAAAACTCTTCTTAGTTTTAATCTTCAAAAATCATTATTTAATGATTATTCAATTTTCTGGAAATTAATCTTGCCTTTAACCGGGTTAAAGAATAAATGTCCATTAAAACACAGTTCACGATAAACCCAAAATCATCTTCCATCAAAAATGGAATCTTCACGGAAATCACAACAGTATATAATCGATATAAATTTCCGTATCAAACTAATACTATAATTGGAATAGCGGCAAGGATCTTTAAATTCCATGTATAGTAACGGTCTTCCTTCACAGAAGCTCATCTCGATTATTACCCAATCAAATTCCATTCAATCCCAATTTAATTTATTAAATTGGAAAACTTTTCTTTCGGAAATTCCATTAATCTTATTTAAACGATTATATTTTCCAAATCAGATCTTCACTATAAATTGGGTTAAAGAACGACTGTTATTTAAAACATTGTTCATTATAAACCCCAAACTCCAATTTTAATTCAATTCCAATTAAATATTAATTAATTGGTAAACACCTTTAAATCTTGATTAAAAGATTTATTCTTTTCTCAACTTGGTTTAAGAACAGTGTTAATAAAGACACCATTCACGACAAACCTAAAATCCAAATTTGATATTAAATACGAGGCTCTGAATAGAAATAATATTGGCTTATATTCAATATCAAATTCTAAAACCAATAAATATCGTATTGGGAATAACGATATATATATATCTTCCAAATTCCTCAACCATATCCTTATAATCACGAAATCCAATATCGAGATATTCCGAAGATTATTCCCATTCAAATCCATTCCAACTTATTCGTTGGAAAATTTTGATTATTTTAAAACCATTTCAATTTAATTTATTATTTCAAAAAATAATTGGATTATTATTCTAGATAATAACTAGTTCATTCAGATAAAAATATTTTTTATCTTTTCAAAACTTGGAATTTTTAATCCAAGATCTTTCGAAATCATTAACTATGATTTTACATAATTTTTTTTCCATATTTTTAATAATTTTATTATCGCCATTTCAGTCCGTTTCCATTAACGGCCATCGAACTACATCCATAGCGACCTTTTCTGAATTTGATTTGGACAAATTTCCAAATCTAACCATTAGATTTCACATCTCTTATATTCATTGGAAAACTCTTTTCGATACGAACCCAACAGTTTCGGTTTTAGGGGAATCCGACGGTCAGATCTCCCATTACGTCCATTTAAAGTTAATGGTCGAAATTCGCGAACGGTCGCTGCGTCGCTCGTTCTATTCAAGCCATTATAATATATATAATATATTTCATCGATTTCTATTTAAAACGTATTTTAAATCATTTATAAATTCGTTTTAAAATGATTTCAACTTCCTTTTCAATTTTACATCAAAATTGAATATTCCATTACATGACAATTTTATACCGTACATATATATGTTGAAAATTATTTTTTTAACAATCCAATAATTTATCCATTTCATGACCATTTTATATACCTCGTATATATGTTAAAAATTATATTTTTAGCCAACTGATATTTATTTCAACACATGGCTATTTTACACACTTCATATACATGTTAAAAATAATATTTTTAATGAACAAATATTTATTTCAACACATGGAAATTTTATATATCGCCTATATAAGCTAAAAATAATATATTTAGCGAACAAATATTTATTTCAACACATGTCAATTTTATACACTTCATATACGACACACACACACACATATATGTATATTAAACAACACATATATATTTTTACAATGCATATATATGATTTATACTACGCATATTTATATTTTTCACAATGCATATATATTTTTCACATCGCATATATATATATTATTCACATTGCATATATATTTTATTTTTTACATTGCATATATGTTTATTTTTCATTGCATATATATTTACTTTTCACATCACATATATATTTATTTTTCACATCACATATATATTTAATTTTCACATCGCATATATATTTGTTTTTCACATCGCATATAGATTTATTTTTCGCATCGCATATATATATATATATATATATATGTATATTTCACATCACAATTCAAACAAACAATCAACCATGTTTTGTACAAAAAAATTATATCAGGAGTTACTAAGCCCCGTCTACAACCTATTATATAATAACTGTAAAATAATTTGAGTTAGAGAGAGTTCTCACATTGATCGGATAGAAATCGTTATTAAACGATAATTCTGGTTAAATTCAACAGGGCGTTTAATTTAACTAAAAACTTTCACTTGCTCCAAATATGTTTTAGTCAGTTCTGGAATGTAGATCTTGAATTTACAGTTCCAAAGCATTTTGTTTTGCGCGATTCTGACGTCGGACGAATGATTTACAATCAATTAGACATTAAACAATTAAGTAGGTAATTAATTAAATTAATTAATTTATACTTAACCTAATCCTTCTAATAACGTTTCTTCCCCGATCAAAAGAAATCGCTTCAGTTTCGAAATCGAAGATGGCTCCTCCTTAGGGCATCAGCACGCATGTATCTCGAGAGGGTCGGAGCAAGATCGTAATGCGCCACGAGAGCGACGGAGCGGCGCCTCCCCACGGCTGGAGTTCTGGCATACTCGGCGCCCTCTGTCTCCTTGAATCGCGCTCCAAAAACTGCGGCTTTGAGCCAGAAATTCGCACAATATACTTCATTAGAACCAATCATGACCATACTGATTTGAAGAGCTCTGGATTCTCACAAATTTTCGCTTTGGATTCATAGACAAATTCGAATTATATTGAGAGATATTGAGGGTTGAAATCGAAATATTTTCATCCATTGAAAGTGTAACTGGCTGCTGCATTCTAAATGAACCTAGGGTTTTCCTTAAATTGTTTATATATATATAATATATTTAGATAATATTAAATTCTCCAATTGATTAATTTTCGTCCGAACTCCAAATCAAACCCAACGACTATCACCCCTAGCTAATTACCCCCATTTCGTACACAATAGGACAAGTTTCGTAAGCCAATTCGGCTATTTTTTTATAGTTTTTCTCTAAATTAAAATATAAATCAATATATATTGAATTTAAACGTAATTTTAATTTACTGGGGCCACATACTGACTCCAAAAATTACAGAAAAATAAATCCAGCTATGTTTTGACGATAAAGTCTTAACAAGACTAATTTCGTCGAATTTGGAGACCGTTTGAAGAATGGCCATTTTCTGGTCGATCCAATTCAAAATGAAACTATCAAAACACGTTTAAATTTACCACGCTTACATATTGATTCCAAAAATTATGAAATTTGGAAATTAACAAAATTTGACATTCCGGATCCAACAAAAGTGGTTTCATAGAGAACGGAGGTCGTTTGCAAAATAGCTATTTTTAAGGGCTATATATTATATTAAGATATATACAAAATTCGATAGCGACTATTTTAAATTTTAAACTGGACGTAACTTTCAATCCTTATTATGAAATCTGGATTTTTCACATTCGTTAGAAAGATATTATTAAACAGATTCAAATATTTCTTGTTTTACTAAAATCTGATTTATTTTGAATTCTGTACATTCAATTGAAATTCAAAATTGAATTTTCGAACTACCACGCTATTTCAGGCTCGTTTTATAATTAAAATAAATTTATACATTCTAACTTCATTTAAATAAATTTTTAGTTGTTATGATTTAAAATAAATCATTTTAAATATTTAAAATCCACTAAAATAGCTAAAATAAAATTTTTAAATTGGTTCTGATTTTCTGGGTTGTTACAGTCTCCTCCACTTAAAATCTTTGTCCTCGAAAAGGAACGGAGCTGAAAGTTGTTTAACCAACCAACTTAACTTTCATTCTGGCTTTCATTCTTCAACTTTTCAGTTTTTAAGAATTTCTAATTTCTCAAAAATTTGGCTAACACCTTAAATTTTCGAAAGATTTCACCATAACCTCCTTTGTACGGGTTGATATTTAAAACCGCAACTTGCCTCACAGGGCCTTCATCAATTCAAAAGAAAGAGAAAAGGCCAACCGGCTAGCCAATTGGCTCATAAAATCATCAAAACCCAAGAAATACAGTAAAATGTACCTATTTGTCAGGCATATAATTTTATTCTTCTTCTTAGCTTCCATGCTATGACCTGTTCACACAAATATATGTACATGTATGCAATTCCAATCAATTTTCAATTCAGTTCAATATTTGGCTTGATGTGGCTTAATTCTGCCTTTCATTCACATGTTGGTTAAATTAATTATCATTCCAATATTTTTATTAGTTAAACTAATAATCAAACATCACACCCAACAATCAATTAGTTGATTAGCTTTTCAAATATATAAATTTTCCTATATATATACACTTAAAAATCATATTTTTCTAAGATCGGATTATATATATATATATAACCACAAATACGTTAATTGTAAACTTGTCACTCTCAACTCATTCTAGGGCATTTCTAACCCCATCTCTAACGAGTTTCTCATTCTAGGATACTACTGATCCTATCTCTAATGAGTTATCTTTCATAGGATATTACTAATCCAATCTCTGATGAGTCTTTTATTCTGTTCTAACCAGTTGCACCCCAAAGATTTGAGTTAACGAAAGCTCTGATACCATGTGCAATGACCCTCCCTCTCGGTCGATCCAAATCTGAAACACCCCACCTTCGTTAAGGTCACTCACAAAGGGAATGCCTTAACTTTGGTGGAGCATTATAGGTAAAAGACACAGATAATTTACAAGACAGATATGTATATAAGCAGCGGAAAAACAAACTTTATTTCAAACGTGGTTCATAACAAAACATTACATCAAACTGTTTCAAACCAATTTCCAAATCACTACATCAAAATCTCTGTCTTGATTATTACATAAAGAAGCATAAAACACAATAAAACCACATAAATCCTCCAGTAGTAGTGTGTCCAAAGCCATAGCCAAAGATAAGAAGTTCCAAGGTATACATCACAGAGTCTTCAAGCTTGGAAAGATGAACGGTCCAAATTAGGCTGAGTTATTCCCTCCCTGGGTACCGGGGGAAGGGGGGGGGGGGAACGGAAGAAAAGAGAGCGAAAGAAAATGGGTCAAACATAAGTCTGGTAAGACCAGTGATTATTCAGCATGTAAACTGATAAGAGAACCAGGACTTGAAAAAGTTGGACACATGACAATAATAAGGAAATAAGGTAACATATGATAAGATAAGCTAAATAGAGCAAGATAAAATAATCATACTATCGCACTCATGTCCATATTCTTTGCATCTACTAGATATTTTAACCATTATCGTGAGTTCAAAACCCAGTGATCCCTTTTCATTGATCGACTCCTACTCGCACGCGTTTACCACTTGTGTCATACGGCCCGCTCGATTGTAGATACCTGTGTTGGTCCCACCATTGGGTGTATCAAATCCTATGGTGGCAACCCGACACGATTCAAGATGCACAGTGTATAACTACTGATGCCCAGTGCCTGCTTTTTCCACTCCAGAGTACGTGCACACCCGTGCTCCGTCAGAACCTACACTGACGCACCAACCGCCATCATTTTGACCGCTTATAATCAGCCCAGTAATCGTGCCCCACCCTGCCTAGCTCAGGGTACCATGATACATCTTTGTGGGTTACTACTAAAATGGATCCCAGTTACTAGGGATTCCTAGTCAACATGTTAAATTGGTTAAGTGTCCAAGTTAACCTAACCCCACCCATCAGTTTAGTTAACATGTTGCATTGGTTAAGTGTTGCCTTAATTAACTTAACCCCACCATTCCCGACTTAGCTTTAATTAATTTATTAAAGCACCAACCACTCACATTAGACAGGCATTGTTGCTGTTACTGGATGTGCCGATCGGGTCCGGGTAGTTTTACACCGCAACTCAGTCTAACCTCGGGTTCCTTTGGGCTTGATGTACTAACCTCCCATATCAGATATATATTGTTATAGTTGCTGGATGTGCCGGGCGGTTCCGGGCAGTCTTACACCGTAACTCAGTCTAACCTTGGGTTAGGCATATTCGTCTTTTCTAAATTTACATATTTACTTCTTTATATTTATATGTAAATTATTGTCATTCAAGTCAAGCCCCACTTTCCTGTTTAAATCAAGCTCATATTTTTTAGGTATAAAAATTTATACCACTTTATGCCATAAAACCTTTTCATGTTCATGAGCCAAATATGCCAACTATATATAATTTCATATTTCCCCCCAACGTTACCCCCGTTAAACGTTCGCATGAATCACATAAAATGTTGGGCTCGATACATAGCCTAACTTATACACAAAAGGGGAAGTATAGGAACATATAATAATTCCAACATCATAAAAATATGGATCTAACTACACATGTATCATATGAACTTGGCATAGAACAATATACATTCAATTATGAACTTGCAAATTTAGATCTACTTAAATGGATCATGAAATAAGGGTTTTACATAGAATTACATAAACTTAACATTAGGCATGTAATTGTGAACTTCGCAAATTAGTTGGATCTAATCTAACATGAACCTAATCATATTAGCATGTAGTTTTGGTCATATATGTGAACATGTTTGAACTTGCATAACCATAACAAAATTACCAAATTGTCATATAACATATAGGTGTTATTATCAAATCATGCGACATCAAATGTCATTGCCAAAATTTACACAATGTGATATCCATCGCCAAATTATACAATATGGTTTGTCATTGCCAAACTACACAATATGATATGCCATCGCCAAATTATAATATGTCATTGCCAATTTATGTCATCACTAAGTATACAACATAATATGTCATCTCCAATTTATTCAACGTGATATGTCATTGGAAAATTATACAACATATGGGTTCAAAGCATAATCAAATTACATACAAAAAGATTCATAACTTAGCATAGAAAGATACATAGTCTCAATCAATTCAGTTTTAACAAAAAGGATAGGCATATATTTACATAGGCGATGTTCTATATCCAGTTATTTAGTCACAAGTTTAGGTCTAAATGATAACTTGACTTACAAAAAGAAGGCTAGTCTTGAGTTTTGGGATCTGTATTCTGAATTTGAATAGCTCTCCTTTGTTGTAGACGTTGAATTCTCTTAGTTGAATTATATTTGATTTGCAATTCCTACTTGCTTTCTAGTTGAATGAGAATGGTGGCTACTCTAGGTTGAGTGTTGATAGCATGACGGTCTTAGGAATATTTTTGTGTGGTTTTAGGGTTTAGATTTAGGTTGCTTATATAGAAGTTTGATTTAATAGGAGTCGTCAGATTAACCTAGAGCAAATCAAAGCCATTCAAACCTAAGAGAACCAACCAAAACGTGCCACGGAAGCCCTAATGACACAGAAATTTGTCACAGGAGAAAACACGTCAAATTTTAGATCTGACCCGAGGGGGGAGGTGACCCCCAGGTCGACCTCCTGGTCGACCCCCTGGTCGACCTAGCCTTGGGCGGGAAATTTCCCGCCAGCCCGCTTCTACTTCAGATTTTGAATTTTTGAACTATATTCTAAACTATTTACTTAAATTCTTGAATCTTCTAAAGGTCATAACTCCATACAGAATCCGATTTACACAAACTCGGACTCTATCTCAAGCAGAATTCCGAGACGAACGCAATGGCGTAACCCATTTCCTTTAATTCTTACATTTGAAATTAATTATTCTTTAATTCGTAACTTTAATGTTTACCAAAAATACAGGGTGTTACATTCTCTCCTCCTTAAAGGATTTCGTCCCCGAAATCTTCAAGTCAAGAAGAACGTATATCCTATCATCCAATCGTCCATCTACTCAATCATCAAACACATGCGTCCATTGTCCTTAAAAGACTTCTAATGCTTTATGATCATATGCATAGTGTGTGTACATGTCCTTATCTAATGCAAAATCAGGCGGTCCACTGATTCAGTTGACCTCCTTAATGCAAGTCATGTCGGTGTCATGCGTCCATAATGATGCAATCTTCCCTAATCATACTTTCTACATGAGTGCATAATCATTCATACAAATGCAACATCCACATGATAACACATCAAGCTTCAATCATATATAAGTATATATATGCATATGCAATATGAAAGTGACTGAGCCGATCTATTACCTAATGTGTGTGTATATGCATCCACGAGCAACCACTAGCAATCACTTGCAACCACTTGCAACCATCAACCATAACATGTTTCAAATACATGTTTACATCTATTGGTTTCTACCTAAGGATCGAGAACAACACCGAGGAAAAATACTAAAAAGATAGATACGAGCATGAACAAATTTAAGGAAAAAGATATCAAAGATGTACCCTAAAAAAGAAAAGGGTACGCTACGCGTATCTTGGCCTCAGTCTCCTAAGTCGCGTCTTCCTCAGTGTCACTCCATTGAACTTTTACAAGTTTGACTTCGCGGTTGCATAGCTTTTTGACTTCTGTACCTAAGATACGAGTTGGCCCTCTTCTCACAATCGCCTCTCATTCTACTTCTACTTCCTCTAATATCCACCACTTCCGCAGACTCATGTAAGCACTTTCGTAAGTGAGAAACGTGAAAGACATTATGAACTCCAGCCAATCTTTCGGGAAGCTCTACTCTGTAAGCCATCTTCCCAACCCTTTCAATGATAGGAAACGACCCTACAAATCTTGGTGCCAACTTTCCTGCGGATCCGAAGCGAACGACGTTCCTTAAAGGAGATACTTTAAGGAAAACCCTGTCCCCAACCTCAAACTCAAGGTCAGTCCTTCTCTTATCTGTGTAGGAATTCTGTCTATCATGGGTAGTCTTCATTCTTTTTCGTATCAAGTGCACTTTCTCTGAAGTTTCTCTAATCACATCTGGTCCAAGTATGAGCTAATCTGTAGACTCCCACCAACAAGTTGGTGATCGGCACGGCCTTCCATATAAAGCTTCGAAGGGTGCCATGCCCATGGTGGCTTTGTAGCTATTGTTGTAGGCAAACTCCACCAAAGGAAGATGATCCTCCCATGTTCCTCCGAAGTTAAGAATGCATGATCTCAAGAGGTCTTCTAATACTCTATTCACCCTTTCCGTCTGACCATCGGTTTGGGGGTGATAAGCCGTGCTTAATCATAGCTATGTGCCTACAGCCTCTTGCAAGCTCTTCCAAAACTCGCTCGTAAAGATAGGATCTCATTCACTTACGATGCTAGAGGGTATCCCATGGAGTTGAACTATCTCTTTAAGGTAAATGGATGCGTAAGATGAGGTAGTCCTCCTACTTTTAACGGGTATAAAGTGAGCGCTTTTTGTGAGCCTGTCCACTATTACCCAAGTACTGGTATTGCCCCTTCTTAATCTAGGCAGCCCATTAATAAAGTCCATTGAAATGCTATCCCATTTCCACTGTGTGACCTTAGGAGGATGAAGCAAACCACCAGGCTTCTTTTGCTCCGCCTTGACTTGCTGGCATACTAAGCACTTCAGGACGAATTCAGCTACATCCCTCTTCATGCCATCCCAAAAGAAAACCCTTTTTACGTCTTTATACATCTTGTCTCCACCAGGGTGTATAGTCAACTTTGAATGGTGCGCCTCTTCGAGAACCTTCTTCACCAAATCCCTTGCTTATGGGACGCATAACCTTCCATCCTGCCTCAACCATCCCTTATCATCGATGGATTATCTATTGAGGTGACAAGAAGTCTCACCCCTAATTAGCTTGTCCATCACACCAACTAGCTAAGGGTCTTCACGTTGCGCGGTTCCTATTGAGTCCAAAAGATCAGGATGCGCCTGTAGCGATGTTAACAAACCAGTCACATGATCGCTGGAGGGTCTAAAGTCAAAATTGTCTATGTACTCCAAGCTCTGCCTTTCAACAAAAAGAGGGCTTAAGGTCAGCTTCTTTATACTCAAGGCGTATGCTACTACATTGCCCTTGCCAGGGGTATAGGAAATCTCGAAATCGTAGGATGCCAAGAATTCCATCCACCTTTTTTGCCTCAAGTTAAGATCTTTCTGCGAGAAAAGGTACTTCAATGATTTATGGTCAGTATACAATTCAAATTTCTCACCTAGGAGATAATGGCGCCAAGACATAAGTGCAAAGACGATGCAGCCAACTCTAGATCGTGGATTGGGTAGTTTTTCTCATGTACTTTCAACTGTCTGCCTCCATAAGCTACTACCTTCCCCTCCTGCATCAAGACAACACCTAGTCCCGTACCACATGCATCTGTGTATACGGTAAACATCTTGCTCCTATCCGGCAATGTCAGAACTGGGGTTGTTGTTGGAGCTCTCTTTAATCATTGGAAAGCAATATCGCAATCCAAATCCCAATTGAAAGTTAGGTTCTTCTTCGTCAACTTTGTAAGCGGAGCTGAGATTTTCGCAAAGTCTTTGATGAACTTTAAGCCCGCTAGCCCAAGGAAGCTCCGGACCTTGGTCGCATTCCGTGGAACCTTCCAATCTTGCATCACAACTACTTTTGCGGGGTCCACGGCTGACCCTTTCTTGGATACCGCATGTCCAAGAAATCTTACTTCCTCTCTCCAGAAGCGTCATTTGGAGAATTTGGCTTTCAACTTATGTGCTCGAAGAGTATCCATGACTTCTTTTAAATGCTGAGCATGCTCTTCCTCACTCTTTGAGAAAATCAAAATGTCATCTACGAAGACCACCACAAATTTACTGAGGAACTCCCTGAACACCCTGCTCATCAAATCCACGAAGTAAACGGGTGCGTTTGTCAGGCCGAAAGGCATGACAAGCCACTCGAAGAAACCATCTGGAGTTCTGAACGCGATCTTATCAATGCTATCTTTAGCCACTCTTAGCCGATGAAACCCGGTAGCTAAATCTAGTTGGGAGAAAACCAATGCACCTACAAGCTGATCGAACAAGTCATATATTCTTGGAAGTCGGTGCCTATTCTTCTTAGTCAGCTTGTTTAGCTCCCTATAATCAACGCATAGGCGAAGCGAACCATCCGCTTTAGTTGCGAACACTACTGGAGCACCCCATTCATAAATACTCCGCCTTATAAACCCCTACTCAAGCAACTCTTTAACTTGCTTGCCGAGTTCTTTCCTCTCCCTTAGGGCCATGTGTCTAACAGGTAAAGCGACGGGTTTTGCATTATCAACATGGTATATACGGAAGTCTATCTCCCGCTTCGGAGTTAACCCTTTATCCTCTTCAAAGACATCCGAGTATTCACGGACTACTCTAATAGACTGCAAATTCTCAAAAGACGCATCAAGAGATTCTAGATAGCTAAGCATAACAGAGTTCATGGGATTACAAGAAATTTCGAGAGTGTTACCAAGGCGAGTCATGAGTCTAACCACTCTCCTTTCACAATCGAGGATGACACCATTACTGGATAGCCAATCCATGCCTAGAATCAACCCATAGACCGTGAAGCCCAAAACATAGGCATTGCATCTAAACCCCACACTTAGTATAGAAATTCCCAAATACAAACAAATCATTGACAAATAAGTTGAGCCCCCAATTGGATTTGAAACAACCAAGGGATCCTCTACTAAACTGGTGTTTAGGTGCAGAGATTCAACAAAAAGCAGTAGATATAAAAGAGTGCGATGCACCAGAATCAAAGAGTGTACGAACAGGATGATCAAAAAGATAAACTAAACTCTCAACAGAAACATTTCTACCTCGTTCTTGCGGAGGTGCCATAAGAGCGTGAACCTGCCCTCCAGAAGTAGATCCAGCTCTCTGCCCTTGCCCTTGCTTTCTTGGGCAGTCCCTAGCCATATGTCCTGCCTCGCTGCAACGGAAACAACCACCCATCTTCCTTTTCTTCTTCCTGCAGTCCTTAACCAGATGTCCAGGAATGCCACAAAAATTACACTTCCTCTTGTCATGGGTTTTGTTGTTCTTCCCGCCCTTCTTGGAATCTGTCTTCTTGCTCTGTGATCCTTCCGCTTTCTTATCCTGAGATGCTTCCACCTTTGTCTCTTTCTTGCCAACCTTGCCTTCTTCTTGTAACAGTGCCATATCCACCAGTCTCTCATAAGTCGCACCCATAGGTATATGGGACATAGCTACACTGTGCAGTGGCTCATTCAATCCTTTAACAAAGCGGAGAGCCTTCTTATGTGTAGTGTTCACTAACTCCAATACGAACCTAGCCAGCTGATTGAATTGGTTAACGTATTCCTTGACCGACATACTTCCCTGTTTGAGAGCGAAGAACTTCTCCATCTGTAGGCTTCGTTCAGCCTATGAGCGGAATTTCATTTCAAACCTCATTCTAAAAACCATCCAAGTTTCAATTGGTCTTTCAGCGTTAGTGACTTCCCACCAATAGGAGGCTTCGTCTTTGAGCAACCATACCGCCAACTGTATTTTATGCCTATCATCCACTTCGAAGATATTGAACAAATCCTGTTTCTTTGAGACAGTTTCTTGCTTCCATGAAGGATTCATTTCCATTGAAGTTTTTTTCACCCATAGCTCGAAAGTCCCTACATATTTTTGAGAAAGTATTTGCACGAGGAGGAGGAGGAACCGCAGCAGCTGAGGGAGGAGGAACGTCTGCTGGGCTTGTGGCATTAGTCCTAGCCTCCAGGTACCTTCTGAACCAGCCAGGTACCGACACGCCCTTTGGAAGGTTAAGATCCCCAGACATGCTGAAACGAAAAAGGAGAGATTCAAAATAAAGGATAAAAAGATAGTGCATATGGCTTTGGGGGATTATGCCTTTTTGAATTAAAACATTTTTTTCTCGAAAACTGCTTCTTTTAACTTCTTTTTGAAAACAGTTTTTAAAAATTTTATTTGATCTGGTAAACCTTTGCTCTGATACCAAGTGAAACACCCCACCTCCATTAAAGTCATTCACAAAGGGAATGCCTTAACTTTGGTGGAGCATTATAGGTAAAAGACACAGATAATTTACAAGACAAATATGTATATAAGCAGCGGAAAAACAAACTTTATTTCAAACGTGGTTCATAACAAAACATTACAGCAAACTGTTTCAAACCAATTTCCAAATCACTACATCAAAATCTCTGTCTTGATTATTACATAAAGAAGCATAAAACATAATAAAACTACATAAATCCCCAAGTAGTAGTGTGTCCAAAGCCATAGCCAAAGATAAGAAGTTCCAAGGTATACATTACAGAGTCTTCAAGCTTGGAAAGATGAACGGTCCAAATTAGGCTGAGTTATTCCCTCCTTGGGTACCTGGGGGAGGGGGGGGGGGGACGGAAGAAAAGAGAGTGAAAGAAAATGGGTCAGACATAAGTCTGGTAAGTCCACTGATTAATCAGCATGTAAACTGATAAGAGAACCATGACTTGAATAAGCTGGACACAAGAAAATAATAAGGAAATAAGGTAACATATGATAAGGTAAGCTAAACAGGGCAAGATAAACAAGGCAAGATAAACTAATCATACTATCGCACTCATGTCCATATTCTCTGCACCTACTAGATATTTTAACAATTATCGTAAGTTCAAAACCTAGTGATCCCTTTTCATTGATTGGCTCCTACTCGCACGCATTTACCACTTGTGTCATATGGCCCCGCTCGATTGTAGATACCTGTGTTGATCCCAGCATGGGGTGTATCAAATCCTTTGGTGGCAACTCGACATGATTTAAGATGCACAGTGTATAACTACTGATGCCTAGTGCCTGCTTTTTCCACTCTGGAGTACGTGCACGCCCGTGCTCTGTCGGAACCTACACTGATGCACCAACCGCCGTCGTTTTAACCGATTATAATCAGCCTAGTAATCGTGGCCCACCCAGCCTAGTTCAGGGTACCATGATACATCTATGTGGGTTACTGTTGTAATGGGTCCCCGTTACTAGGGTTTCCTAGTCAACATGTTAAATTGGTTAAGTGTCCAAGTTAACCTAACCCCACCCATCAGTTTAGTTAACATGTTGCATTGGTTAAGTATTGCCTTAATTAACTTAACCCTACCATTCCTGACTTAGCTTTAATTCATTTATTAAAGCACCAACCACTCACATTAGACAGGTATTGTTGCAGTTACTGGATGTGTCCGTCGGGTCCGGGCAGTTTTACACCGCAACCCAGTCTAACCTCGGGTTCCTTTGGGCTTGATGCACTAACCTCCCACATTAGGTATATATATTGTTACGGTTGCTGGATGTGCTACGCGGTTTCGGGCAGTTTTACACCGTAACTCAATCTAACCTCGGGTTAGACATATTCTTCTTTTCTAAATTTACATATTTACTTCTTTATATTTATATGTAAATTATTGTCATTCAAGTTAAGCCCCACTTTCTTTTTTAAATCAAGTTCATAATTTTTAGGTATAAAAATTTATACCACTTTATGCCATCAAACCTATTTATGTTCATGAGCCAAATATGCCAACTATATATAATTTCTTATTTTTCCCCCATTGTTACCTCCGTTAAACATTCACATGAATCACATAAAATGTTAGGTTCGATACATAGCCTAACTTATACACAAAAGGGAAAAAAGGAACATGTAATAATTCCAACATCATAAAAATATGGATCTAACTATACATGTATCATATGAACTTGGCATAGAACAATATACATTCAATTATGAACTTGAAAATTTAGATCTACTTAACATGGATCATGAAATAGGGGTTTTACATAGAATTACATAAACTTAACATTAGGCATGTAATTGTGAACTTCGCAAATTAGATGGATCTAATCTAACATGAACCTAATCATATTAGCATGTAGTTTTGGTCATATATGTGAACATGGTTGAACTTGCATAACCATAACAAAATTACCAAATTGTCATATAACATATAGGTGTTATTATCAAATTATACGACATGAAATGTCATTACCAAAATTTACACAATGTGATATCCATTGCCAAATTATACAATATGGTTTGTCATTGCCAAACTACACAATATGATATGCCATCGCCAAATTATAATAGGTCATTGCCAATTTGTGCCATCATCAAGTATACAACATAATATGTCATCTCCAATTTATCCAACGTGATATGTCATTGGCAAATTAAACCACATATGGGTTCAAAGCATTTAACTTTGATCATCAAATTACATACAACAAGATTCACAACTTAGCATAGAAAGAATCATAGTCTCAATCAATTCAGTTTGAACAAAAAGGATAGGCATAGATTTACATAGGCGATGTTCTATATCCAGTTATTTAGTCACAATTCTAACATAGTTTAGGTCTAAATGATAACTAGACTTACAAAAAGTAGGCTAGTCTTGAGTTCTGTGATCTATATTCTGAATTTGAATAGCTCTCCTTTGTTGTACACGTTGAATTCTCTTAGTTGAATTAGATTTGATTTGCAATTCCTACTTGCTTTGTAGTTGAATGAGAATGGTGGCTACTCTAGGTTGAGTGTTGACAACATGATGGTCTTAGGAATATTTTTGTGTGGCTTTAGGGTTTAGATTTAGGTTTCTTATATAGAAGTTTGATTTAATAGGAGCCGTCAGATTAACCTAGAGCAAATCAAAGCCATTCAAACCTAAGAGAACCAACCAGAACGTGTCACGCAAGCCCTAATGACATAGAAATTCGTCACAGGAGAAAACACGTCAGATTTTAGATCTGACCCGATGGGGGAGGTCGACCCCCAGGTCGACTTTCTGGTCGACCTGGCCTTGGGCGGGAAATTTCCCGCCCAGCCCGCTTCTACTTCATATTTTGAATTTCTAAACTATATTCTGAACTGTTTATTTAAATTCTTGAATCTTCTGAAGGTCATAACTCCTTCATACGGAATCTGATTTATGCAAACTCGGACTCTATCTCAAGTAGAATTCCGAGATGAACGCAATGACGTAACCCGTTTTCCTTAATTCTTACATTTGAAATTAATTATTCTTTAATTTGTAACTTTAATGTTTACCGAAAATACGGGGTGTTACAAAATCGATCGTTAAACCGACTTAAATCGAACCAAAAAGGCGGATACGATAATTTTGGGTGCACAACACTTTAGAACAAACAACAGAAGACTTTTATAAACATCGTAATAATGTTACATAAGAGTATAAAATATCATAGTATCGAAAATAATATACAACGGAAAATAAATTTACAATAAATGTAATACAATGCAATGGAAATAAATACATTAACACAGCAGAAGACTATCAATGCTCGGGACACAACTTTAAGCTTCGATCCAGAATCCTGCTAAATGAAATAATCTGCAAAACTAAAAATACTAGCTGCCCATGTAGAAAATAAGGGCACCCAGAGTTTAGGTTAAAGCAATAAACTCCAGGTCAGTCATGGGACTAGTGTGAGAACTAAAACAGTTATTTAAAACTTTACTTTAAAAATAAAGTAAATCAAGGGACCACGCTGTATAACACGGAATGGGTTTCCTCCCAAGAATACCAGTGCATAAATAACAACCCATAATAGACATATGGATCTACAATGGATCACACAACATGCAATTTTCCAATCTACCCATTTAGGCGTAACCCCAAATTTATATTTTCCAAATCCAATTCAATTTACATAAATTATTTCTTTGGACTTTATTTACCGATTCTTATTCCAAATTGTTTTGAAACACGTATATAGCTTTATATCAAAGTAGATTTCACTTCGGGATCTCAAACCAAAACCTTTGGAAATATGAATTCCAAAAAATCATAATGCATACAAACAAGTACGCAACCAAATATCGCGCTCCCCGTCGATTAAGGCAAAGGGTACGTACCTTACCAACTCGATATATATATGTGCACCTCCCATATGGAGCAGGCTACACCGACAATGCACCATTCCACACTCTGGGGAACTACACCGCCATCTCATCCATACTTTTAGTCAATGGGTTACCCGAATCTTTAGCCACATACTAAATCATTTCATATCCCAAAGTAGGGAAAATCATTCCACAACATAATAATCACAAGTACTTTCCAATTTACATTAGCAGTTCACACATATGATCTGTCACTATTAATCACATAACCTTTGAGTTCGTACATCTCAAAGAAAGGTGTTAAGCAAGAGAATAAATTCTCCGCCACAAAACAGATACATCATCAATAGCAACTAATCATTTGTGCGTTGAACTACAATGTCAAACACATAACACATCTCGAAATCATTTCGACAACATCGGGTTTAGGCCTTGAAATCCTTTATGTTTTATAAAACATTCCCTATCCAAAATCAAGAATACATTTCTTTTCACTTAAGAAAAATATCATTTCAAAAGCATTCATTGATTTTGAAATGAACTCAACAAATTGTTAAACATCTCATAGTCAAATCGTGAAGTGTTTCACAAGATGTTAGCATACAAATATTTCTACCCAATCCAAACAATCAACCCATCACAATAAATATCAACAACCAAGCATATTTGGTTCATACCACATCTCATGTTTTGGTAAATTTAATCACCATTCACTCATTCAAATCTAATCAAAGATTTATTAAAACTCTTCTTAGTTTTAATCTTCAAAAATCATTATTTAATGATTATTCAATTTTCTAGAAATTAATCCTGCCTTTAACTATGTTAAAGAATCAATGTCAATTAAAACAAAGTTCACGATAAACCCAAAATCATCTTCCATCAAAAATGGAATCTTCACGGAAATCACAACAGTATATAATCGATATAAATTTCCATATCAAACTAATACTATAAGCGGAATAGTGACAAGGCCTTTTAAATTCCATATATAGTAATGGTCTTCCTTCACAGAAGCTCATCTCGATTATTACCCAATCGAATTCCAATCAATTCCAATTTAATTTATTAAATTGGAAAAAAATTTGTTGGGAAATTTCATTAATCTTATTTAAACGATTATAATTTCCAAATCATATCTTCACTGTTAATTGGGTAAAAGAACGACTGTTATTTAAAACATTGTTCACTTTAGACTCCAAACTCCAATTTTAATTCAATTCCAATTAAATATTAATTAATTGGTAAAATTCTTTAAATCTTGATTAAAAGATTTATTCTTTTCTCAACTAGGTTTAAGAACAGTGTTAATAAAGACACCATTCACGACAAACCCAAAATCCAAATTTGATATTAAATACAAGGCTCTGAATAGAAATAATAATAGCTTATATTCAATATCAAATTCTGAAACCAACAAATATCTTATTAGGAATAACGATATATATCTTCCAAATTCCTCAATAATATCCGTATAATCACGGAATCCAATTGTAATAACCCGGAAAATCTGGGCCAGTTTAAAATTTTTATTTTGGCAATTTTAGCGAATTTTGAACATTTAAAATAGATTATTTTAAATAATATCGACGAGAAATTTTATTTGAATATAATTTGAACGTATATATTTATACGCGCCATTGTTAGAATATAAATATTTATATATAAATATAAATAGAATTGAAATTGGCGCGGTAGTTCGATAATTCGATTTCAAACTTCAATTGAATGTACCGGGTGCAAAACAATCCGGATTTTAGTGAAACAAAAAATAATAGGATCTATTTGATAATATCTTTCCAACGAATCCGACAAATTGAAATTTCATAGCGGGAATCAAAAGATATGTCCAGCTGAAAATTCTGAATAGTCGCTATGGAATTCAAGCCCTTAAAAATGGGAATTTTGCAAACGACCTCGGATTTCGACGAAACCACTTTTGTTGGATCCGCAGTGTCAAGTTATTGCTAGATTCCAAATTTCATAATTTTTCGAATCAATATGTGAGCGTGGCAAAGGAAAACGCGTTTGACCAGTTTCAGTTGATTTTAATCGACTGGAAATTGACCATTTTTCCAACGGTCTCAGAATTCGATGAAACTAGTGTTGTTAGGACCGTATCGTCAATACGAAGCTAGAAAATATTTTTCTGCAATTTTTAGAGTTCGTATGTGACCCCGGTAAATTGAAATGCGCGTTCAAATTCAATATATAGAGTTATATGTCGATTTTGACGAAAACTGATCGAAACAATCGAATCAGCTTACGATACATATCCCACTATGTTCGGAATGGGGGTAATACGCTATGGACGACAGGCGGTGGGCCTCGTTTAGAGGTCATATGTGAAAGTCAACTTTTTGAAATAAAATAAAATAAAATAAAAAATATCTTACCTTCCCTCTCCTATTACCTCTGGCCCCCCCGTTAAAAATCGAATTATCAAAGGAAAAAAAAGGCTATGCCCTAGCCCGCCCACCGTCCCCCTGGCGCCACCGCCGTATCCCCCTCCTCTAGCCAACGATCGCGCGCCCCAGCTTCCCCCTCTCTTCTCCGATCCCACGATGTCCCCAAGCCCCAAATCGAAGACACGAGCTCCAACGTCAAACCCCCTTGCCTGACCGCCGGAACCACCTCCCCGCCACCTCTGACGCTTGCGAACCATCCCCCCCTCGATTTCTACAATGAGTATTTTTTTTATTTGTTTATCTATTTTCTATATATAAATATAAAAACTGATTTTTGTACATGTATAAAACTGATTTTTTATATGTATAAAAACTGATTTTCGTTCATATAAAGACTGATTTTCGTTCATATAAAAACTGATTTTTACTTGGTGATAAAGCTATGTTTTTTCTTACACGAACACAAGCAAAAAGATTAGATTTTTCTTTATAGAAAAGTTGAGATTTTGAAATTAGAAAAGATGAGATTTTTAAAACTATATAGTTATGATTTTTAACAACAAAAAGCTAGGATCTTTAACGCTATGAAGTTATGATTTTTAACAACAAAAAGCTAGGATCTTTAACGCTATGAAGTTGTGATTTTTAGAAACAAAAAGCTAGGACCATTAATGCTATGAAGCTATGATTTTTATATATTGAATAGCGAAGTAAAAATTCGATTTTTATATATTGAATAGCGAAGTAAAAATTCGATTTTTATATATTGAATAGCGAAGTAAAAATTCGATTTTTATATATTGAATAGCGAAGTAAAAATTCGATTTTTATATATTGAATAGCGATGTAAAAATTCGATTTTTAAATATATGAAGTGATTATAAAAATATGATTTTTAAAATTGAAAGTAAACAAATAAAAATGTGATTTTTATTTTAAAAAGACAGCAATATAAAAATGTGTGATTTTTATATATGTAGTGGCTACGGGCAACGAAGGTGACAAAAAGGCGAGAACGACGAAGATTTCTATCAATGAAGAGTCGTGGTATTGGATAGCTATCGGTGAGAACTTCTCACTCTTCAATTTCTTTTTTCTAGTTATATATATATACTAGGATGCAGACGGTGTTTAGTAGCACCCGACACCCGTCATCCACAGACCATGGATGGCTTGTTTGTTTAATTGTTTGGTTGTGTAGTTGGTTAGATTATTTGGTTTGAATTGAATTGTTTGGTGAAATGGAATGGATTTGATTGATGTGTGAATGGCGTGGGCCTTCACTAGACCGGGGAGAAGACTAGGCCTCGTCCCGTTTCTAGTATTGTGCCGTTATGCCGCCGAAATTTTCTAAAATAAGTTAGAAAAAAATATATCATTTTATTGAATAAATGAACTGAATAGAAATTCATGTGTTAAAATAAAATATATTATCGTTAAAAATATAATTTTTAACGTGAAAGTGAATAAACAAATATCTATAAACAAATCGGCCGATTTGTTTATATACACTGATTTGACTGATATTGATTGGGTCGATAAATTTTACACATCGCCCAACTGCACAAATAAAATCTGTGTTTGATTGTTTGAAACCCCACACAGGTATTGGGATAAAATACGGTATACACTAATCCCAATAATTAGTTGTATGTCGATCGATTGATTGACAGGCTGTTATAAGCGTTAGATATCTATATTTGATGCTTATACAGTGTAGTGCACTTTGGATGATGGTTGATTATTTATCGTTGCTATTATATACATTTGTTGTATGGAATCCATATAATTAACTTTATATGGTAATTGATTGGGCCTCATTCCAATCGAAAAAATAAAGAATATTATAAAATAAAGGTTCATGTGTTGACCGTACTCATCCGTTGAGATTAGTCATGTGTTGAACGAAATATTTTAATAATAAAATTTACATCTTTATCAATATAAAATAAAGGTTCATGTGTTGACCGTACTCATCCGTTGAGATTAGTCATGTGTTGAACGAAATATTTTAATAATAAAATTTACATCTTTATCAATATAAAATAAAGGTTCATGTGTTGACCGTACTCATCCGTTGAGATTAGTCATGTGTTGAACGAAATATTTTAATAATAAAATTTACATCTTTATCAATATAAAATAAAGGTTCATGTGTTGACAGTACTCATCCGTTGAGATTAGTCATGTGTTGAACAAAACATTTTGATAATAGAAATAATTTTAAATAGAAATATTTGAAATAGAAATATTTTGAAATAGAAATATTTGAAATAGAATATTTGAAAATAGAAATATATGAAGCCGTGTTGATTAGATTGACGCCATTTTGACGTGAACGATATTTATATCGATTTTATTCATTTTAAAATGAATATTGAAAAGTGATTTCGAAATCGAATATTTTGAAATGAAATTTGAATCGAATTGAATCGAAAACCAATTTGAATTGAATCGAATAGAAAACGAATTCGAATTGAATTGAAAATGGATTCAAATAGAATTGAATTTGATTTGAATAGAAAACGAATTTGAATTGAAACGAATATATAACGAATTTGAATTGAAATGAATGTATAACGAATTTGATTTGGATTGAATATATAACGAATTCGAATTGAATTGAATAGAAAATGGATTCAAATAGAATTGAATTTGATTTGAATAGAAAACGAATTTGAATTGAAACGAATATAAAACGAATTTGATTTGAATTGAATATATAACGAATTTGATTTGAATTGAATATATAACGAATTTGATTGAATTGAAAAGAAAACGAATTTGAATGGAATAGAAAACAAATTTGAATTGAAACGAATATAAAACGAATTTGATTTGAATTGAATATATAACGAATTTGATTGAATTGAAAAGAAAACGAATTTTAATTGAATAGAAAACGAATTGAATTTGAATTGAATTAGAAAACGAATTTGATTTGAATTGAAAACGAATTGAAATGAATTCAAATTGAATTGAAATTTGAATTGGATAGAAATGAATTTTAAAACGAATTTATAAGGAAGAATTCAATTTTGATTTGAATTGAAATAAATGTTGAATTTTTTTTTGAAACGAATTTAAAACTATTTATATAATTCGTTTTGAATAGAAATCGACGAAATATATATTATATATATTATATATATATAATATAATGGCCTGAATAGAAAGCGCCGCGCCGCGGCAGTTCGTGAATTTCGACCATATATTTCAAACGGACATTACGGGAGATCCGACCGTCGGATTCTCCTAAAACCGGAACCGTTGGGTTCGTATCGAAAAGAGATTTCTAACGAATATTAGAAATTTGAAATCTAACGGTTGAATTTGGAGATACGTCCAAATCAAATTTGAAAAAGGTCGCTGTAAGTGCAGTTCGATGGCCGTTGATGGAAATCGACTGTAGGGGCCTTGATAAAATTATTAAAAATAGTAATAATTTGCGTAAAATCATAAGAAATGATTTGGGAAAAATTGGGATGAAAAACTCCATATTTGGAAAGATAAAAATAGATTTTTATCGAAATGAACTAGTTTTTAACTGAAGTTAAAACCTATTTATTTTTAAATAAATAAATTGGATTTGAAATGGGTTTAAATAGAATTGATTCATGGGTTTATCGTGAACTGTGTTTTAAATAACACTAGTTCTTTAACCCGATAATAAATAGAATGCGATTTGGGTTTATCGTGAACTTTGTTTTAAATGACACTAGTTCTTTAACCCAGTAAAAGGAGTTTTAATGAATCTGCAATTAAATTGAAATGTGAATTGATAATTTAAATTATCAAATTTAGAAAGTGATCGAGGATGGAGTATTACTAGTTTTGCTCCAAAGCGATAGTTAAATCTTTAATTAGATTTTAACGTGAAATGGTAATTAATTTTACCGATAACACCCCGGTGTTAGATATGGAGTATTACCAGTTTTGCTTCATGGGATGAATAGGTTGGGATTGGGAAATAAAATAAATAATTACTTCGGTGTGGTTCGCTAATCTCGACTAGTTTAGAAAACCATAATTTGGTTTGAAATGACATCCAAAGGAAGATTAAAGGATAAATTTTAAAGAATTTATCTTTGATAAAATTAATGGGAACCCTTCCCTAAGAATTGAAATTTAGAAACTAGCTTTAGGTTAGCTAAGAAGAATGGTTTCCTAGGTATTGATCTGATGTTGGTTTCGGCCTTCGGGGTTAATATTTGGGAAATTGTTCTCTTGCTGATTTACGGCTAATGACTAATGAATTGGAATGAGGCGTATGTTGTGTTTGTGTGATTTTTTTTTTGATATACGCGGGTTGTTCGGAAAGTCCGGGTTTATACCCATTCTAAACAACCGATTCGACGATATGTCGAAGATGAAGACGGTGGTTGAAGACCGGAAGTCTTCACATCGTTTGGGTGATTACTGATGATCTTGATTGGGCTGTACACCCAAGATGAGGGAATCAGTTGGTGGTCGTCCAGACGTACTTGGGGATCGATGGATATGCGAGGAAAGTGCCTCCGGTTTCGTTCAGACCCAGAACGAACTTGTAAATGGATTGTGTGTCTGACATTGGATTTTATTCTGTGTTGATTGATTTCTATTAAATATATATCTTTTTGGCGGCGGAGAATTTATTCTCTTGCTTAACGCCCTTCTCTGAGACGTACGAGCTTAGAGGTTATATATCGATAGATATCAATCGCATGGCATGAATTGCCTGTGTGGCACGCTGAGATGCAATGATCAAGGCTTTTGTTGAAAAGCAAAGTCTTGTGGTTGATGATCAAAGCACGACCTTTGTGGCGTAGCTTTGTGTATAACGTGGATTCGCGAGCCTCACACCTCGGTATGAGTTAAAAACGGGATACGGAATGCAGGGAGAGCACGACGTTTCTTTCTAGCTTTGGTGGTGTCAGTGACTTACTAGCCCTGACATTTATATACTTTTCACCTTTGTGGTTGTTGGATGAGGCGCCTTGATTTTAGGTCTGTAAGGACCGGGAAACGTGTGTTCAGGCATAATTAATCCTCTAACGTAAGTGAGGACCGGCCCTGAAGATCCAGGATTGCCCAGAGTGTGTAGTCCTGAGACATTTGCTAGAGTGTCTCGAAAGCGGAGAGGAGCTTGCCCCTTGCCTCGACTCATGACGGAAATCCAATTTCCAATACGTATATCGCGGTTTTAATTGTAGAACTAGTATGGCGACATAGTAGATGGTAGCTATGCCGCCTACGATTGATATTTAAGATTGAAATTGTTTTGACACTATACACCTATAATAGTATCAAATAATGTGTTTTAAACGTATCAAGCATGCTTTGGGTGTTATAAGGGAAAACCCTATCCTCCGGCTTGCATTGCATTGTGTGATGGGACCTGGGTCTTATAACAGCTTCATTTTTCTTTATTTAGCATTGCGCTTTTTGTTCTATGCACTGGTATTTTTGGGAGGAAACCCGTTCCGTGTTATACGGCGTGGTCCCTTGATTTACCTAACTTTAAAACCAATATTAATAACTGTTTTAGTTCTCACACCAGTCACATGACTGACCTGGAGTTTATTGTTTTAACCTAAACTCTGGGTGCCCTTATTTTCCGCACGGGCAGCTAGTAGTTTGGTTTTGCAGATTTATATTCACAGGATCCTGGTTTACAGTTGGAATGATATCCGAAAAGCTCTGTATCCATATATCACCTTCAGTTGTGCTTTGTATTATTTTTCCGCTGTTATGTAATTTATTGTAATCTCTGATATTTATCGAATGTAATTTATTCATTTATACTCTGTATATTCTTGTATCTGATGGAATTGTTGTAATAACAATGAAATGTTCTTCTGTTTGTGTTCTGATTTGTCCTGTTCTCAAACGATCAGGGGTTTAGAACGGTCTAGATCGGTTTAACGACTGATTCGGATCGAGCGAAATTCCCGGCCGTTACATTTGGTATCAGAGCTTTGGTTTACAGAGCTCGAGAACAAGACACATTAGAACCATACGAAAGAATTCATCAGATATTGGATTAGTAATATCCAATTAGAATGACTCGTTAGAGATAGGATCAGTAGTATCCTAGAACGAGTGTGAAGAGTATATTTCTCAAATGAAAACAATTTTGTTTTGAAAATTTAAACCATTTTATACGTATTTGATATTTTATTTGTATTGAATTTGGACAATCCAATATATAAAGATTTTGCATATACGCGTCATGAACGTATATTCGAAGTTTTAATATACTGGATAGATATAGAATCACACTCTAATCGCACGGACCTGATTCTGATGATTGACGCATCATCATCAGTAATTATTTTCGTGTTTCGAAGGTGTGATATCTATATATTTCCATTAGACTGGTGTGAGAACCAAAACCAATATAGCTAGAATACATTGTTGTGAATTGGCATCAAAAACATGATTTTCTGTATATGTATCAAAATTATGAATTTGAAACGTTAATCCACTAATTGATTGATGTTTGTGTTGTTTGTTTATTGGTTTGATAATTTTGAACCATTATGCCTAATAGAAACAAATATTGGATTGTATTGAAAATTGGTCGCATTTGCTTGCATATGCATATACTTACATTGAACAGGTCATAGCAAGGAGGCTAGAGCAGAGAATAAAATTTGTTTGCCCGACAAATAGGTACATGTTTACTATAATTTACTGTTTTGTTTGGGTGATGATGATTTTATGAGCCGATTGGCTAGCCGCTTGGCTAGCCGCTTGGCGTTTTCTTTTTCTTTTTGAGATCAGAAGGCCTATATGGCAATTTCGGGATTTTCCCGTGGCTCCCGGTGCAGGGGAGGTTATGGCGAAATTTTTCGAAAATTTAGGGTGTTAGCCAAATTTTTGAAGAATTTGAAAATTCTCAGAAACTGAAAAGTTGGAGAATGGAAGCCAGATCGAATGTAGAGTTGATTGATCAAACCACTTTCGACTTTGTTCCTTTTCGGGGACGAAAAGTTTTAAGTGGGGGAGATTGTAATAACCCGGAAAATCTGGGCCAGTTTAAAATTTTTATTTTGGCAATTTTAGCGAATTTTGAACATTTAAAATAGATTATTTTAAATAATATCGACGAGAAATTTTATTTGAATATAATTCGAACGTATATATTTATACGCGCCGTCGTTAGAATATAAATATTTATATATAAATATAAATAGAATTGAAATTGGCGCGGTAGTTCGATAATTCGATTTCAAACTTCAATTGAATGTACCGGGTGCAAAACAATCCGGATTTTAGTGAAACCAAAAATAATAGGATTTATTTGATAATATATTTCCAACGAATCCGACAAATCGAAATTTCATAGAGGGAATCAAAAGATATGTCCAGTTGAAAATTCTGAATAGTCACTATGGAATTCAGGCCCTTAAAAATGGGAATTTTGCAAACGACCTCGGATTTCGACGAAACCACTTTTGTTGGATCCGCAGTGTCAAGTTATTGCTAGATTCCAAATTTCATAATTTTTCGAATCAATATGTGAGCGTGGCAAAGGAAAACGCGTTTGACCAGTTTCAGTTGATTTTAATTGACTGGAAATTGACCATTTTTCCAACGGTCTCAAAATTCGACGAAACTAGTTTTGTTAGGACCGTATCGTCAATACGAAGCTAGAAAATATTTTTCTGCAATTTTTAGAGTTCGTATGTGACCCCGGTAAATTGAAATGCACGTTCAAATTCAATATATAGAGTTATATGTCGATTTTGACGAAAACTGATCGAAACAATCGAATCAGCTTACGATACATATCCCATTTTGTTCGGAATGGGGGTAATACGCTATGGACGACAGGCGGTGGGCCTCGTTTAGAGGTCATATGTGAAAGTCAACTTTTTGAAATAAAATAAAATAAAATATAAAATATCTTACCTTCCCTCTCCTATTACCTCTGCCCCCCCCCCCCCCCCCCGGTTAAAAATGGAATTATCAGAGGAAAGAAAACAAAAGGCTATACCCTAGCCCGCCCACCGTCCCCCTGGCGCCACCGCCATATCCCCTCTTCTGGCCAACGATCGCGCGCCCCAGCTTCCCTCTCTCTTCTCCGATCCTACGATGTCGCCAAGCCCCAAATCGAAGACACGAGCTCCACGTCGAACCCCCTTGCCTGACCGTCGGAACCACCTCCCCGCCACCTCTGACGCTTGCGAACCATCCCCCCCTCGATTTCTACAGTGAGTATTTTTTTATTTATTTATTTGTTTATCTATTTTCTACATATAAATATAAAAACTGATTTTTGTACATGTATAAAACTGATTTTGTATATGTATAAAAACTAATTTTCGTTCATATAAAAATTGATTTTCGTTCATATAAAAACTGATTTTTACTTGGTGATAAAGCTATGATTTTTCTTACATGAACACAAGCAAAAAGAATAGATTTTTCTTTATAGAAAAGTTGAGATTTTGAAATTAGAAAAGTTGAGATTTTTAAAACTATATAGTTATGATTTTTAACAACAAAAAGCTAGGATCTTTAACGCTATGAAGTTATGATTTTTAGAAACAAAAAGCTAGGATCTTTAACGCTATGAAGCTATGATTTTTATATATTGAATAACGAAGTAAAAATTCGATTTTTATATATTGAATAGCGAAGTAAAAATTTGATTTTTATATATTGAATAGTGAAGTAAAAATTCGATTTTTATATATTGAATAGTGAAGTAAATATTCGATTTTTATATATTGAATAGCGATGTAAAAATTCAATTTTTAAATATATGAAGTGATTATAAAAATATGATTTTTAAAATTGAAAGTAAACAAATAAAAATGTGATTTTTATTTTAAAAAGACAGCAATATAAAAATGTGTGATTTTTATATATGTAGTGGCTACGGGCAACGAAGGTGACAAAAAGGCGAGAACCACAAAGATTTCTATCAATGAAGAGTCGTGGTATTGGATAGCTATCGGTGAGAACTTCTCACTCTTCAATTTCTTTTTCTAGTTATATATATATATATATATACTAGGATGCAGACGGTGTTTAGTAGCACCCGACACTCGTCATCCACAGACCACGGATGGCTTGTTTGTTTAATTGTTTGGTTGTGTAGTTGGTTAGATTATTTGGTTTGAATTGAATTGTTTGGTGAAATGGAATGGATTTGATTGATGTGTGAATGGCGTGGGCCTTCACTAGACCGGGGATAAGGCTAGGCCTCGTCCCGTTTCTAGTATCGTGCCGTTATGCCGCCGAAATTTTCTAAAATAAGTTAGAAAAAATATATATCATTTTATTGAATAAATGAACTGAATAGAAATTCATGTGTTAAAATAAAATATATCATCGTTAAAAATATAATTTTTAACGTGAAAGTGAATAAATAAATATCTATAAACAAATCGGCCGATTTGTTTATATACACTGATTTGACTGATATTGATTGGGTCGATAAATTTTACACATCGCCCAACAGCACAAATAAAATCTGTGTTTGATTGTTTGAAACCCCACACGGGTATTGGGATAAAATACGGTATACACTAATCCCAATAATTAGTTGTATGTCGATCGATTGATTGACAGGCTGTTATAAGCATTAGATATCTATATTTGATGCTTATACAGTGTAGTGCACTTTGGATGATGGTTGATTATTTATCGTTGCTATTATATACATTTGTTGTTGGAATCCATATAATTAACTTTATATGGTAATTGATTGGGCCTCATTCCAATCGGAAAAATAAAGAATATTATAAAATAAAGGTTCATGTGTTGACCGTACTCATCCGTTGAGATTAGTCATGTGTTGAACGAAATATTTTAATAATAAAATTTACATCTTTATCAATATAAAATAAAGGTTCATGTGTTGACCGTACTCATCCGTTGAGATTAGTCATGTGTTGAACGAAATATTTTAATAATAAAATTTACATCTTTATCAATATAAAATAAAGGTTCATGTGTTGACCGTACTCATCCGTTGAGATTAGTCATGTGTTGAACGAAATATTTTAATAATAAAATTTACATCTTTATCAATATAAAATAAAGGTTCATGTGTTGACAGTACTCATCCGTTGAGATTAGTCATGTGTTGAACAAAACATTTTGATAATAGAAATAATTTGAAATAGAAATATTTGAAATAGAAATATTTTGAAATAGAAATATTTGAAATAGAATATTTGAATATAGAAATATATGAAGCCGTGTTGATTAGATTGACGCCATTTTGACATGAACGATATTTATATCGATTTTATTCATTTTAAAATGAATATTGAAAAGTGATTTCGAAATCGAATATTTTGAAATGAAATTTGAATCGAATTGAATCGAAAACCAATTTGAATTGAATCGAATAGAAAACGAATTCGAATTGAATTGAATAGAAAATGGATTCAAATAGAATTGAATTTGATTTGAATAGAAAACGAATTTGAATTGAAACGAATATATAACGAATTTGAATTGAAATTAATGTATAACGAATTTGATTTGGATTGAATATATAACGAATTCGAATTGAATTGAATAGAAAATGGATTCAAATAGAATTGAATTTGATTTGAATAGAAAACGAATTTGAATTGAAACGAATATAAAACGAATTTGATTTGAATTGAATATATAATGAATTTGATTTTAATTGAATATATAACGAATTTGATTGAATTGAAAAGAAAATGAATTTGAATGGAATAGAAAATGAATTTGAATTGAAACGAATATAAAACGAATTTGATTTGAATTGAATATATAACGAATTTGATTTGAATTGAATATATAACGAATTTGATTGAATTGAAAAGAAAATGAATTTGAATTGAATAGAAAACGAATTGAATTTGAATTGAATTAGAAAAAGAATTTGATTTGAATTGAAAACGAATTGAAATGAATTCAAATTGAATTGAAATTTGAATTGGATAGAAATGAATTTTAAAACGAATTTATAAGGAAGAATTCAATTTTGATTTGAATTGAAATAAAGGTTGAAATTGTTTTTGAAACGAATTTAAAACTATTTATATAATTCGTTTTAAATAGAAATTGACGAAATATATATTATATATATAATATAATGGCCTGAATAGAACGCGCCGCGCCGCGGCAGTTCGTGAATTTCGACCATATATTTCAAACGGACATTACGGGAGATCCGACCGTCGGATTCTCCTAAAACCTGAACCGTTGGGTTCGTATTGAAAAGAGCTTTCTAACGAATATTAGAAATTTGAAATCTAACAGTTGGATTTGGAGATACGTCCAAATCAAATTTGAAAAAGGTCGCTGTAAGTGCAGTTCGATGGCCGTTGATGGAAATCGACTGTAGGGGCCTTGATAAAATTATTAAAAATAGTAATAATTTGCGTAAGATCATAAGAAATGATTTGGGAAAAATTGGGATGAAAAACTCCATATTTGGAATGATAAAAATAGATTTTTATCGAAATGAACTAGTTTTGAACTGAAGTTAAAACCCATTTATTTTTAAATAAATAAATTAGATTTGAAATGGGTTTAAATAGAATTGATTCATGGGTTTATCGTGAACAGTGTTTTAAATAACACTAGTTCTTTAACCCGATAATAAATAGAATGTGATTTGGGTTTATCGTGAACTGTGTTTTAAATTACACTAGTTCTTTAACCCAGTAAAAGGAGTTTTAATGAATCTGCAATTAAATTGAAATGTGAATTGATAATTTAAATTATCAAATTTAGAAAGTGATCGAGGATGGAGTATTACCAGTTTTGCTCCAAAGCGATAGTTAAATCTTTAATTAGATTTGAACGTGAAATGGTAATTAATTTTACCGATAACACCCCGGTGTTAGATATGGAGTATTACCAGTTTTGCTTCATGGGATGAATAGGTTGGGATTGGGAAATAAAATAAATAATTACTTCGGTGTGGTTCGCTAATCTCGACTAGTTTGGAAAACCATAATTTGGTTTGAAATGACATCCAAAGGAAGATTAAAGGATAAATTTTAAAGAATTTATCTTGGATAAAATTAATGGGAACCCTTCCCTAAGAATTGAAATTTAGAAACTAGCTGTAGGTTAGCTAAGAAGAATGGTTTCCTGGGTATTGATCTGATGTTGGTTTTGGCCTTCGGGGTTAATATTTGGGAAATTGTTCTCTTGTTGATTTACTACTAATGACTAATGAATTGGAATGAGGCGTATGTTGTGTTTGTGTAACATTTTTTTTAATATACGCGGGTTGTTCGGAAAGTCCGGGTTTATACCCATTCTAAACAACCGATTCGACGATATGTCGAAGATGAAGACGGTGGTTGAAGACCGGAAGTCTTCACATCGTTTGGGTGATTACTGATGATCTTGATTGGGCTATACACCCAAGATGAGGGAATCAGTTGGTGGTCGTCCAGACGTACTTGGGGATCGATGGATATGCGAGGAAAGTGCCTTCGGTTTCGTTCAGACCCAGAACGAACTTGTAAATGGATTGTGTGTCTGACATTGGATTTTATTCTGTGTTGATTGATTTCTATTAAATATATATCTGTTTGGCGGCGGAGAATTTATTCTCTTGCTTAACGCCCTTCTCTGAGACGTACGAGCTTAGAGGTTATATATCGATAAATATCAATCGCATGGCATGAATTGCCTGTGTGGCACGCCGAGATGCAATGATCAAGGCTTTTGTTGAAAAGCAAAGTCTTGTGGTTGGTGATCAAAGCACGACCTTTGTGGCGTAGCTTTGTGTATAACGTGGATTCGCGAGCCTCACACCTCGGTATGAGTTAAAAATGGGATACGGACTGCAGGGAGAGCACGACGTTTCTTTCTAGCTTTGGTGGTGTCAGTGACTTACCAGCCCTGACATTTATATACTTTTCACCTTTGTGGTTGTTGGATGAGGCGCCTCAATTTTAGGTCTGTAAGGACCGGGAAACGTGTGTTCAGGCATAATTAATCCTCTAACGTAAGTGAGGACCGGCCCTGAAGATCCAGGATTGCCCAGAGTGTGTAGTCCTGAGACATTTGCTAGAGTGTCTCGAAAGCGGAGAGGAGCTTGCCCCTTGCCTCGACTCATGACGGAAATCCAATTTCCAATACGTATATCGCGGTTTTAATTGTAGAACTAGTATGGCGACATAGTAGATGGTAGCTATGCCGCCTACGATTGATATTTATGATTGAAATTGTTTTGACACTATACACCTATAATAGTATCAAATAATGTGTTTTAAACGTATCAAGCATGCTTTGGCTGTTATAAGGGAAAACCCTATCCTCCGGCTTGCGTTGCATTGTGTGATGGGACCTGGGTCTTATAACAGCTTCGTTTTTCTTTATTTAGCATTGTGCTGTTTGTTCTATGCACTGGTATTCTTGGGAGGAAACCCGTTCCGTGTTATATGGCGTGGTCCCTTGATTTACCTAACTTTAAAACCAATATTACTAACTGTTTTAGTTCTCACACCAGTCACATGACTGACCTGGAGTTTATTGTTTTAACCTAAACTCTGGGTGCCCTTATTTTCCGCATGGGCAGCTAGTAGTTTGGTTTTGCAGATTTATATTCACAGGATCCTGGTTTACAGCTGGAATGATATCCGGAAAGCTCTGTATCCGTATATCACCTTCAGTTGTGCTTTGTATTATTTTTCCACTGCTATGTAATTTATTGTAATCTCTGATATTTATCGAATGTAATTTATTCATTTATACTCTGTATATTCTTGTATCTGATGGAATTGTTGTAATAACAATGAAATGTTCTTCTGTTTGTGTTCTGATTTGTCTTGTTCTCAAACGATCAGGGGTTTAGAACGGTCTAGATCGGTTTAACGACTGATTCAGATCGAGCGAAATTCCCGGTCGTCACATCAATATTAAAATATTCCGAAAATTATTTCCAATCTTATCCATTCTAAATTATTCATTGGAAAATTTTGGTTTTCTTAAAACCATTTCAATCCAATTTATTATTCCTAAAAATAATTGGATTATTATTTTAGTTAATAACTAGTTCATTCAGATAAATATCTTTTATCTTTTCAAAACTTAGAATTTTTAATCCAAAATCTTTCCAAATCATTATTTATGATTTTACATAATTTTTCCCATATTTTTTATAATTTTATTATCGCCATTTCAGTCGGTTTCTAATAACGGCCACCGAATTGCATCAATAGCGACCTTTTCTGAATTTGATTTGGACATATTTCCAAATATAACCATTAGATACATCTCATATATTCATTGGAAAGCTCTTTTCGATACGAACCCAATGGTTCCAATTTTAGGGGAATTCGACGGTTGGATCTCCCGTTACATCCATTTAAAGTTAATGGTCGAAATTCGCGAACGGTCGCTGTGCGGCGTGTTCTATTCAGCCATTATAATATATATACAAGTGCGAACCCGTGCTTCGCACACAGACTTGATCAAAATAGGTGCATATATTTAAATAAATATAATAACTGCATAATACCATTGCAAATACGTTTTTAGGCTCGACTTTCTTTTATTTGTTCAACACAAATCCATACAACAGTATTTATGTAAAGAAGTGAGAAGAATAAACAGATGAGAGCAACCCTTGCCATATATATAAGAAGTATTATTATACTGAATTAGTCTCTTCCTCTCGGGTTGTAGTATAAAGATGGATTACACACTATCATTGATACAAACTATGTAAACTGAACTACATTGAATCATGGACAAGTTGCAATATGACAACATGACTACAACATATAGTATAGCTGTTTATGAACCAATATATCCAATAAACAATATAAGAATGAATAGAAAAATATTAATATCTGAAACTTTAACATACATACAAAAGGTGCAAAACAGGAAATTATAGGTATAAAGAGTGTAGCTACATAGGTTACTTTTACTAACAAAATACGGGAAAATGTTAATGATAACTGAAAAAATTGCAATGAAGCTGCACAAAAAGCTCATTAAGTCTTGCTAGTAGCTCTATTCCATGCACTTTGGTTAAAAAAAAAATTCCTAAAACAGTAATAATAACCTGGAAGATCAACAAAATTGCATGCACACAGGTTGTTACCGTACAATGTATTTGCAACTGCCGTTGAACTCTAATTTTTTGTTCTTTTAATAATATTATTTAAATTAAAGAAAAAACATTTTTCCAGACCAAAATAAAATTTGAACTTTATTGTGGTTATTGCTAACCAACGTAATATTATTAAACTGGAAGTGAGAATATATAATGACGTCATAAGCCCATTTCATGAACTATATTTACATGTAGCAGCATGAAAGGTCATGTGTACAGCAGGTGAGGCTTAACGAACCAAGTTGAAGGTTAAACAATACTTTGTTTGGCAGAGTTAACACCGCTATACCAGCAATCTTGGAGCAAGCTATTCATGTATGTACCTTCAGCATGAACCAATATGGTAGCATAACTTTGCTGCGTCTAGTCATGTTACATGACTTCGACCAACACACAATATGGCCAAATATATGTTTTTCTTTAGGATAATAACCTTTGATGTACATTAACAAAAAGAACAAAATGTCATCTTTAGATCATAACAGTAGCTTACATGTGGTAACATGTGGAGAGTTGCAAATATACACCAAACAGGAAGTTACAAAAAAAATTTGCAGAAGTGAATGATAATTGCTTTTCGGCAAAAGATAACCATTATTGTATAATAAGTCTTTTTTTTTTCAAAACCGGGTATCATATAACCCAAATGTACAAAACACGCAAATTATTTTAAGACCAATTATATAGTTCCAATTTGCCCAAACACATGGTCACATGCACAGTCATGAAAGTTTACGCAATGAGAGCCTACAAAATTTCCAGTAAATAATAAGTAACCATTAGATTTGCCAGCAAATCGTGCATTCATCCTAATGTAAACTAAATTATGTTGGATCTAGAATAACCCTAGAGGGGGGGTGAATAGGGTTTTTCACAGTTTTTAAACAGAATTGAAAAACTGACAGGATATTAAAATAATAAACAGATCACAGAATATAGCAGAAACAGAAATACAAAAAATAAATCACACACAGATATACCCAGCTTCGGCAAAACCCTGCCTACTGCTGCATTTCTAAGGTTTCTACTAGGTGATAGAACAGCTCCCGCATACAAGACCATGTACACTCGCAAACCCTGCTCCTATTCTAACCCTACGCTCAAAACTTTAGACTGGTCGATATCCCCTCGACCAGATTTTCCCCTTATTACGAACTGTAACACGTAATCCTAGTTTTTTTACAGATTCTAGTAAACTGTCAGTCAACACTTTGACTGGATCCACCTAAATTTTACAGATCTGGAAACTGTTTGAATCGTTTTACAATTGAAATTGAAATACAACAAACTTTAAATCAAAAACCCTAGTATTTAAAAAGGATTTAAACACTCCCTTTAACTCTAAACTAGGCCGGCCAAAAACAAATGGGTTCCACCCTTCTTTTATTTGCTCGGTCTCTTTGTTCTGAGAAAAAAAATGGCGGCTTGGAAAATGAATTAGGGTTTTCAGATTCTCCCCAAATCAAATCGCGAGTTCATTGATTGATTCTCTGATGAACTTTGAAAGTGTAGTTGTCTTCTGATGCTTCGACTTGGGATATCTCTCTGTGGCTCTCGATCGAAAACGGAAGTGAGTGAATTTCTGAATTTTGCTTTGAATTTCTTGCGAGTTGTTTTTCTTTTGTGGGTTTTTCAATCTCTATGATGTTCGCCTGCCTGTGATGAAAAATGGTGTAAATATAGGGCAAAAATAAAAACCCTAATCGACTCTGATTTCAATTGATGGCTTGACTGATTTGTGTGTGTTTCCCTTTTTGATTTGCCTTGATTTCTCGGCTTTGATAAAAATGGCTTTGTTTAAATTTGAATCGGCCTTTGGTTAAAAAACTGCTTGATTGTCTGCGTGAATTCCTGCAATTCTGGTTTCCTCGGCTTTGAATATTTTTGGACTTGATTTGGTTACCTTCTTTGAATCATTGAATATAGATTACCCTTGTGAAATTGATTTCTTTGCTTTAAAGTAGCTTGCGTGATCAAACCTGATATGTTGCCAAATATGAATTGTCTGATTTTCACAGATTGATTTCTGAATAAAACATTGCCATATTTATGTGAAACATTGCTTCCACATCTCTCGGCCATTTCTGGAATTCTTGAATTCAAATTTTTGCCATAAAGATGTCACCTCCACTGATTTCATGTTTGCCAAAAATTCCACTTGAATTTCTGAAGTTTAAAAAACTTTCCCAAAAAAAAAATGTTTCAATAAACCTGGAAAGTTATTTTCTTTTCTGGAAACATATCTGAACTTATTCATGTTAGGAAAATGTTTGCTGAAGATTTTGAACCGATTAAAAACTTTGTCACACATACACAGTGAGATTTCCTGAGACCCTTGTAAAACAGGAAAGAGTGAATTGATTATTTGCCTTAAAATCTTTGTTGCTTGCCAAAATTTTCTGTCCCACTGTGAATTTGCAACTTGCCTTAAGATTGGGATTTCCTGAATTGCTTTCAAAGAATTCATTACTGGAAAGCATTAACTTTATTGCCATGAACCTGTTTTATAATGTATATGCTTAACCATGATTTGTTTCTTGCCATGTAAACTTCTCAAGCATTTACGCTACATTGATGTTGCCATTAATCCACACTGTTGAACCATGCTATGCACCATATTGTTGATTCCACCACTTGAAATGTTTATTTGATCACCATACATGTCCATGCTTTGCCAGTCTGTGTTTGTGCATGTTCAACAGACTATTGTACCATTGCTTTCATGAGCTTGTGAATGAATGCACATTGAAAATGTAGACTGAACCATGCTTTGATCCTGTTTGAAAAACTTGTACCATCATACAGTCATGTCATCATTATGTCTGAACATAGAACTTGAGCTTCTTCAAGTTATTTGCAGTTGTATGATCATGTATTCATTTATGTTGTATCACCATATATATATGTGCACAATAAAAAAAACTACTGTTTCATTTGAACTGCTCCAAACATTCTGAAAACATGTTGCCATTTGACCCCCGTGCATGTTTTTGTCGAGTTTTGTTGTATGTTTTTACTTTATACACTCCTGTATGCTATTCTTCAATGCTGGACTGTTGTGTTTACCCATGTACCTGAATTACATCATTCACTGATAGCTCGACCATTTTAATATGTTGCCACGCACCACTTGTTGTCGCACTGACATCACCATGTATTGATATCAAACCTGCACTTGTATGTCAACCTGCTTTGACATTCTTCTTTGCTGCTGTCATGCTTCATTCTTCACACTGCCTGCATGTGTACTCACTTGCTCGACCATTCTATGCTGTGTTGACATTGCATGAGCACACACTTGTGCTTGCTGACTTGTTTATTGTTTTCATTCATGTTTGCTCGACTACTTTGACTTTGTTGACTATGTTGCACTGAGTTGAGCAGGTCCTCGTGGCTACTCCTCAGCTGCACATTGGATTGGCGAGGCAGTGCACACGTGTATATTTATACACGTGTGTATATGCAGCCATCCAGACGAGTTTCCTTGTCCCTACATTGATATAAATACATATGTTGTCTGCCTTGTGGTATTTACAGTGTATCACTGTGAATATCACAAGCTGTCTAGACACAGAGTGACGGTTTTATGAATCAGATCAAGTCATGAAAAATGATGAGAAACACACCAGAAATCTGAGGCAAATAAGATTTTAAAATAAAATTTTATATTCGCATGTATTCAGTTTTATTTCTATTGCAGTATACTGTGCGTGTGTGTTTCATGTGACAGGTAAGCAGGAGACGACTGGACTGAAGTGACTGGACTGAAAGCTGTGAAGGCAGAAGACAAGAAGACAGAAGACGGTGAAAAAAAATAGTGTCAATTAATGAAAGTGTCTGTATATGTATAAATGAGCGTTGAGTGATTTGGTGAGGAGCAGTGTATGAAAAAGAGAATGTATAATGAAATGAAATGTACCAGTGAATTTGTACAAATAGAGAAGTATAAAATATGTACTGTTTGATATTGAAATAAAATATTTTATTTAAATAAAATACTGTGAATATTTTAATTTCTGTACAGTTGTATTTTATTTAAATATAAATATTATATTCCAGTCTGTGATGTATAATAACAGTACAGTATCAAACACATTAAAAATAAATATTTATTTGGTTGTTATCATCAAACAAAAATCATATAATTGTGTATACAACACCGTTATATACAACAATCTCCCCCTTTTGATGATGACAAACAAATAAAAGATTTTGTATACAATAACTGTGTTTGACAATGAAAAACGAACTCCCCCTATTTATTAGCTCCCCCTACAAAAGCTCCCCCTATAACTGTGCTTGAGTGAAGAAACATGAAAATTGAATGAATTTTCAAAATTAAAAATATTTATAAAATATTCACTCATGAATCAAAATCTCAACCCATTCTCCCCCTTTTGTCATCATCAAAAGGATATAGAATTTAAAATATAGATGAAACACGACTAAAAATATAATTTCAGCATAAGAGGAAGAGTAATCATCATATATCTCAATCAGTCAAACAAAAATCATAATAGATTAAGAACTGGTGGCATATCTCACATTGTAGAGAATGACGAATTTACGATGAATTTTATATAAAATGGGGAGAGTAATATAAAATTCATCATTTCCAATTATTTTCAAAAGATTTTTAAAAGTAAAGCACAAAAAACAGTGATGGACTTGGACTATAATTAATAATCCAATTTAAGTGACAAAGTAGTATAATCTCAACTCCCAATAGCTATCAATCAACAAATCATAATATTTCATAAGATTTCAACACATTTCACAGATTAGAAAGATGGATTGATAGGCTGGTTTTTATAAACACCAAGGAGAATTTCAAATTAATTTCAATTTATAGCATAATTTCCCTTTTTCTTTTTATTTTATTTAAGAGCACACTGACCACGCATAACCAGAGCTTGGATTTTTAAATGAAGTCAGTCGCAGCTTAAATTATAAGTTGTCTCTTAACCATTCATGACCAGAGCTTGGATTTTTAAATGAGGTTAGAGACACACTTATATATTAATTATATTTTCATCATTTTCAGCTTTTAAGAAGGAAAAACTCCTCGATATATAAAACCAATATGGATGATAGAAATGTGGTAAGTACAGAGATGGACTGTGAAATAAATTTCTAAATTAATTATATTATGAGATATGCATGAACTGTACCGGGATTCTTGAAAATTTTCAATTGTCACTAATTCTGAAAAAAATAATGCAGTCACATTTCCATCACAACTATTTTCACTGTTTTAAGATTATTTTAAAAATATAAACTCTCCACATTAATATAAACTCATAATGGATGACAGAATGATGAGAGGCATAGAAGATGTTCGTGAAATCATTCCCAGTTCAAAGATATTATAATAAATATTCAACCGTCATGAAAATCTAAATAAAATCTCCTCTTGTTGTGAAATATATTGTAGTCATAATTCATCACAATTTCAAATTCTGATATATTTTGATGAATAAATACAGAACAATATGGATATTGATTTCAATTTGTGAAAAAAATAGTTTTAAAATTGAAAATCAATTACAAGAGGAATATGAAGAGCTATACAAAGCACAAGAGGGAAAAGAAAAATATATACATGATGAGAATAAAAAAATTCAGCACTTCCTAATCTGATACCACTTGTAGTCTCTATTAAAGAGGATTTTTTAAAAATGACACTGGTGGCTAAACAAGGGTATCTCAGATGGATGAAAAAACTGATACCAATTGTAGTCTTCCTTATCGAGGAATTTAATTACACCCTGATGGACTATCATGGACATCTCAGACCAAAGAAATTTAAACACAAACCCAGCCAGAAAAATTCAGCACATTTATTTGTATTAGGCAAAAAGAATATGTCTGGATCTATACAAGGTGAAAATTTGAATCTCAGTACAGATGGATGAGACAAATATAAGGCGCTTCTGATACCACTTGTTATCTCGCTCTCAAGGATTTTAACCACACCCCGGTGGCTAACAATGGTACCTCAGTCAACTGAAAAGACTTAATTACAAAGCAAGCAACTCAAGCACACAAATTTCATTCATCAGAGCACAATGAACCTTTGATACCAAATCAAGCATCCTCAAAAAAATATTTACAAATCAATTTCTTATAATCAGAGCAGCATGATTCCAAAACAAACATTTTTCAAAAACAGTATCAGAGCAGCACAGAGAAATCAGTATCACAACAGACTTGTCAGACGATGTTTCTGAAGGTCACAAAAAAACAATATATTCCATGATCCATGATTATAAAAATTTAGTTTATTTTAAATCATTTGAAGAAATGTGACTATATCAGGATTTAATGAATCAATCACACAATAATATATTTCAGATTCAAGATATGTGTGTGATTCAATAAATCAATAATTTCAAATGATTTTAAACAAACAATCATTCAAATCAAATCATCATGAAATAACATCGACTTTCAAAGACCATTTTTCAAAAAGAAGGTTTCAAGATATTTCTGACAAGTGTAAGAATAATTTCAGATCATTTACATCAGACTTGAGAAATATTCATGATCCAGAAAAAATTAAAATACTTTATTTGAAATCACTTGAATCTATGTCAAGTATTAGATATAATGAATTATTCACACAAGATTTATAATTTCAAATTTAGGGGGTGTGTGAACCTCAGAATATCAAAAATTTCAGATGATTTCAGATACACAATTTTCAACCATTCTGATCATGAATACAAAATGAATTTCCAGATGTATCACTGATTCAAGCCATTCAAAATTTCCAAGCCAATCTGAAAAGTAATGAAATTATCACAACTGATAAATAGCAGTGTGCTGTAATGAGTATATTATTTCAAGCTTTTCTAAAATGAATTAGAAGAAACTCAAAACAGCAAATTTGTGTGAAATTTCCATTAAACTTTCAGATCTTCAAAAATTTAGAATTCAAATTAACAGTGTTCAAGATATGACAAGAATTCATCAACACTGTTATGAATTCAGAAATCAGAAAAATAAACCTCGAAACAATTGCAGATATTTACAAGATTAAATTCAGGATATAGGAATGATTAACACACGATGATTTTATACAAATAAAGCATATTTCCAGAAAGGTCATGAATTCTGCAACTGGAAGTTTAAGAAGTACAGACAAAGAAGAATATAGCAGTGTAACAAAAAACAGAAGGGGATAGAAGAAGAAATAAACAAGAAAATTAAAAAAATACTTACGAAGATGAGTTCAGAGATCATACCTGAGATCAGTGTAAACCAGAATCTCTAACTCAACTAGTTTGGCTAAAGGAACTGAAAGTGATTCAATGATATGAAGCAGTTTGAAACCATTTTCTCTTTCTGCACAACAATTCCTCAGCCTCCTTCGATACCTAACAATTTATAGGATCGAGTGGTCTAACAAAGTTTGTAAAACCACTTACAGTTGTGTTCACATCTTTTGGTACCCAAATCTGTTTATATAACAAACCATTAGAATTAACTTTCGTACCCTTAGGAACCCAAACCTGTTTGAACTTGACGAAGCCCGTTTTATTTTTTGGGATCCAAGAATGTTTAAATGGTTTATTATAAAATGATTTCTCATCACAAATTTGATTCAAATAACCTTTGAAATTATCAAAGTTAAAATTATCAAAACAATTATTTCCAAAGCAGTTTGTGGGAATGTTCAGATCATTTGAATTTAGTTTTTCAAAAACATTATTCTTCCCAAAGCCAAGACCAGATTTATTTCCAATAGAAACTTGGTTTTGTAACAGCATATTCAACGATTTTTCCCCATTAGAAAATTTATCCAATGTTGATTCCAATCGTTGAATTTTGGATTTTAGATCGCTATTTTCTTTTAATAAATTTGAGCAATTATTTACAGCGATCATCTGTTCAGCATTAGTCTGTTTCAAAACCAAATTCTCATTTTCAAGCATTCTAATCCTGGCTTGAGATTCCGAGATTTCAAATTCAAATCGATTTTGTTTTTCAAACTCAAAATTCTTGGATTTTTCAATCTCATTTTCAAGTTCTTTCAAAATCAAGTCACTTTTCACCAAATTTTCATTTTCAGCAATCTCAAATTTGGAATTTATATTAGTCTTAAAAAATTCAAATTCCTTCTGTAGAAGATTGTTCAAATTGGATAACTCAATCTTTTTCTCTTTTAGGATCAGAATTTCCTTTTCAAACTTTTGAATATTTTTATTGAGATGAACAAGATTGGTTTTCAATTTTAAACAATTTTTGCAATCTGAATTTGAAGAATTTTTAAAATATTCAAGCTGTGATTCCAAATCATCAATTTTGCTGGTCAACTCAGTATTCCTAGATTTCAGAGATTTGTTTTTAGATTTGAGTTTATCAACAGATTTAGTTAAATCAACACACATATAAACCAAATCTTCGTATGAGAAATTTTCAACTTCAGCATCTGTTGATTCTCCATCATCTGATCCTTCTGAATTTTCATTTGTAAATCCTGTTAAACAGAGTTCTGAATCTGAGTTGACAATCTGGAGTTTTGAGCTGCAGTTGTCAATTTGACCATACTTCGTATTGAGAGCTATCCAGATTTCCTGCGCAGTTAAACAATGTGAGATCAGACTGTATTGATCATCATCAAGATAAGAATATAGAATATGTGTAGTATGAGAATTAAAAACTTTATCTACCATATCGTACCCATTGATAATAACATCCCAACATTTAATATTAACAGATTTTAGATAAAATTCCATTCTGGATTTCCAGTTTAAAAAATCTGTTCCAGTGAAAATAGTTGGAGATGAACTGGACTGAATCTCTATCGACTGACAACTAGGAATCACCATTACTCTAGAGTTAAATTCCTGGCTCTGATACCACTATTGGATCTAGAATAACCCTAGAGGGGGGGGGGGGTGAATAGGGTTTTTCACAGTTTTTAAACAGAATTGAAAAACTGACAGGATATTAAAATAATAAACAGATCACAGAATACAGCAGAAACAGAAATACAGAAAATAAATCACACACAGATATACCCAGCTTCGGCAAAACCCTGCCTACTGCTGCATTTCTAAGGTTTCTACTAGGTGATAGAACAGCTCCCGCATACAAGACCATGTACACTCGCAAACCCTGCTCCTATTCTAACCCTACGCTCAAAACTTTAGACTGGTCGATATCCCCTTGACCAGATTTTCCCCTTATTACGAACTGTAACACGTAATCCTAGTTTTTTACAGATTCTAGTAAACTGTCAGTCAACACTTTGACTGGATCCACCTAGATTTTACAGATCTGGAAACTGTTTGAATCGTTTTACAATTGAAATTGAAATACAACAAACTTTAAATCAAAAACCCTAGTATTTAAAAAGGATTTAAACACTCCCTTTAACTCTAAACTAGGCCGGCCAAAAACAAATGGGTTCCACCCTTCTTTTATTTGCTCGGTCTCTTTGTTCTGAGAAAAAAAATGGCGGCTTGGAAAATGAATTAGGGTTTTCAGATTCTCCCCAAATCAAATCACGAGTTCATTGATTGATTCTCTGATGAACTTTGAAAGTGTAGTTGTCTTCTGATGCTTCGACTTGGGATATCTCTCTGTGGCTCTCGATCGAAAACGGAAGTGAGTGAATTTCTGAATTTTGCTTTGAATTTCTTGCGAGTTGTTTTTCTTTTGTGGGTTTTTCAATCTCTATGATGTTCGCCTGCCTGTGATGAAAAATGGTGTAAATATAGGGCAAAAATAAAAACCCTAATCGACTCTGATTTCAATTGATGGCTTGACTGATTTGTGTGTGTTTCCCTTTTTGATTTGCCTTGATTTCTCGGCTTTGATAAAAATGGCTTTGTTTAAATTTGAATCGGCCTTTGGTTAAAAAACTGCTTGATTGTCTGCGTGAATTCCTGCAATTCTGGTTTCCTCGGCTTTGAATATTTTTGGACTTGATTTGGTTACCTTCTTTGAATCATTGAATATAGATTACCCTTGTGAAATTGATTTCTTTGCTTTAAAGTAGCTTGCGTGATCAAACCTGATATGTTGCCAAATATGAATTGTCTGATTTTCACAGATTGATTTCTGAATAAAACATTGCCATATTTATGTGAAACATTGCTTCCACATCTCTCGGCCATTTCTGGAATTCTTGAATTCAAATTTTTGCCATAAAGATGTCACCTCCACTGATTTCATGTTTTCCAAAAATTCCACTTGAATTTCTGAAGTTTAAAAAACTTTCCCAAAAAAAAATGTTTCAATAAACCTGGAAAGTTATTTTCTTTTCTGGAAACATATCTGAACTTATTCATGTTAGGAAAATGTTTGCTGAAGATTTTGAACCGATTAAAAACTTTGTCACACATACACAGTGAGATTTCCTGAGACCCTTGTAAAACAGGAAAGAGTGAATTGATTATTTGCCTTAAAATCTTTGTTGCTTGCCAAAATTTTCTGTCCCACTGTGAATTTGCAACTTGCCTTAAGATTGGGATTTCCTGAATTGCTTTCAAAGAATTCATTACTGGAAAGCATTAACTTTATTGCCATGAACCTGTTTTATAATGTATATGCTTAACCATGATTTGTTTCTTGCCATGTAAACTTCTCAAGCATTTACGCTACATTGATGTTGCCATTAATCCACACTGTTGAACCATGCTATGCACCATATTGTTGATTCCACCACTTGAAATGTTTATTTGATCACCATACATGTCCATGCTTTGCCAGTCTGTGTTTGTGCATGTTCAACAGACTATTGTACCATTGCTTTCATGAGCTTGTGAATGAATGCACATTGAAAATGTAGACTGAACCATGCTTTGATCCTGTTTGAAAAACTTGTACCATCATACAGTCATGTCATCATTATGTCTGAACATAGAACTTGAGCTTCTTCAAGTTATTTGCAGTTGTATGATCATGTATTCATTTATGTTGTATCACCATATATATATGTGCACAATAAAAAAAACTACTGTTTCATTTGAACTGCTCCAAACATTCTGAAAACATGTTGCCATTTGACCCCCGTGCATGTTTTTGTCGAGTTTTGTTGTATGTTTTTACTTTATACACTCCTGTATGCTATTCTTCAATGCTGGACTGTTGTGTTTACCCATGTACCTGAATTGCATCATTCACTGATAGCTCGACCATTTTAATATGTTGCCACGCACCACTTGTTGTCGCACTGACATCACCATGTATTGATATCAAACCTGCACTTGTATGTCAACCTGCTTTGACATTCTTCTTTGCTGCTGTCATGCTTCATTCTTCACACTGCCTGCATGTGTACTCACTTGCTCGACCATTCTATGCTGTGTTGACATTGCATGAGCACACACTTGTGCTTGCTGACTTGTTTATTGTTTTCATTCATGTTTGCTCGACTACTTTGACTTTGTTGACTATGTTGCACTGAGTTGAGCAGGTCCTCGTGGCTACTCCTCAGCTGCACATTGGATTGGCGAGGCAGTGCACACGTGTATATTTATACACGTGTGTATATGCAGCCATCCAGACGAGTTTCCTTGTCCCTGCATTGATATAAATACATATGTTGTCTGCCTTGTGGTATTTACAGTGTATCACTGTGAATATCACAAGCTGTCTAGACACAGAGTGACGGTTTTATGAATCAGATCAAGTCATGAAAAATGATGAGAAACACACCAGAAATCTGAGGCAAATAAGATTTTAAAATAAAATTTTATATTCGCATGTATTCAGTTTTATTTCTATTGCAGTATACTGTGCGTGTGTGTTTCATGTGACAGGTAAGCAGGAGACGACTGGACTGAAGTGACTGGACTGAAAGCTGTGAAGGCAGAAGACAAGAAGACAGAAGACGGTGAAAAAAAATAGTGTCAATTAATGAAAGTGTCTGTATATGTATAAATGAGCGTTGAGTGATTTGGTGAGGAGCAGTGTATGAAAAAGAGAATGTATAATGAAATGAAATGTACCAGTGAATTTGTACAAATAGAGAAGTATAAAATATGTACTGTTTGATATTGAAATAAAATATTTTATTTAAATAAAATACTGTGAATATTTTAATTTCTGTACAGTTGTATTTTATTTAAATATAAATATTATATTCCAGTCTGTGATGTATAATAACAGTACAGTATCAAACACATTAAAAATAAATATTTATTTGGTTGTTATCATCAAACAAAAATCATATAATTGTGTATACAACACCGTTATATACAACAAATTCAGCTACTCAACATTGCTTGAAGTAGACTTAGCTATACCGGATCCTGAATCTTTATTCTACAACTTGACAGTGCTTGAGATCATATTAGTTTCTCTTTTGGTTCCTCCATAAAAATGTAATTTACAGCTAATATTCAACTCATCAAAAAAAAAAAAAACCTAACATGTATTATGAAATTTATGTTTAACTATATACATAATGATTTACAGATTTTATTGATGAATATATGTGTTGCTAAAAAATAACAAAATAAAGAATCATGTTATTTAAAATCAATTATATATGTTTACAATATACTGATGAATTAGATACACAGACACGTATGTATGTATGTATGTATGTTAAAAAGTGACTTCAAGCATCCTAACAAGTTTTAAGTTAAGATGTAGGCAAGGTAGTACTCCGAAATGTAGAAGCACCATCTATTGTAACTTTACACCCAAGCTGTAGTTCAACATCATTCATTTATTTTCGTTTTTTTAAGAAAGATAGGAAATGATTATACCCATTTATCTTGCAAGAAACATTTGTAACTATTCAATTCAGCTAGACAACTTACAGAATACGTATGTGTGTACTAATACATGAGGGCTTGTACTATTCTACTTTAGGTATATTTATGTTGCCTATGTAGGTTAACGTAGGTTAGTACGAAGAAAACATCTAGACGCCATCAACTCTTATGTGTGGTTTTTTGCTTACTTCCTAATTAGACAATTCTTTTAATGCACAAACATCAATTTAAATATCTTTTTGGTAAAATTTACAGTTTAATTAACAATAGAAGTTATAAACATGTTTTAAATCTAGAATGCTTATTTTGAATTTCCAAATAGATGATTGTTTGCCTATGACAGATTTACTTACCCTATAAGACTAATTTACTCATTAGCAGACCAAGCATAACTGGAATAATACATATTTTTATTAGCTGTACTTAATCGGTAAAGTGGTTTAATATGATTTATGATTAGTATTGTTCACAACATAAAGAAATTTCACTAACCTGCATATTTGGAAAATCATTTCCTCTCTTTTATGAAGAGTATACTTAACTTTGATGTATGGTAGATAGGATTTTAAGTTCGATAACAATAAAAGCCTGAATTCATCAAATAACCTAGTAAATGATTACACATAACACAATACTGGAAAAAAGCAAGAGGTGCAGAGCAATTTTCTCAATTGTTAATTTTTTATTTTATTTTACATGTGCATTCTGGTTTTATAAGTATATACAGGAAGCCAAAAAATAAGTTTTGATGCCCAGTAAAGAATTTACCAAATAGATGATCCTATCTTTATTTGTAGTATATCTTTAATACATCACATATGTAATCCATATGGTTGTTGCCAACAGATACCAAATATCGAAAATCCTGTTCCAAAAAAAAAATTATCTTCTATATTAGATAATGATATTGTAACAACCCGTGTTTTCTGTTAAGATAAACTAACGAATTAAAAAATACTTAATTTAAAATATAAGAATTAAGGGAAACGGGGTACGCTATTGTGCTCGTCTCGGAATTATGGTTGAGACAGAGTCCGAGTTTGCGTAAATTAGACTTCGTATGAAGAAGTTATGACTGTCGGAAGTTTCCAGAAAATACAAATAAATTCAAACAGCTCAAAAACAGATTCAAAATTCAAATCAGAAGTCAGAAGCGGGCTGGGCGGGAAAATTCCCGCCCAGGACCCAGGTCGACCAGGGGGTCGACCCTAGTGTCCACCTCCCCCCTATATGTCGAACTAGGGGTCGACCTAGGGGTCGACTTGGGGGTCAACCTGCCCCCCCTCCCGGGCAGATTTGAAAGATAACGATTTTGACTCAGTGCTGAGTCATTAGGGCTGAGGTGTCACCCTATCTTGACTGGATGGTCTTGATTGATTCTAGGTTGATCGAATGGCCTAAATTAATCCTAAATTCTATATAAACACATGTAATCTCAAACCCTAAAACCTAATCAAAATTAGAACCATGGCCATCATGCTATCACCTTGCAACCTAGAATAGCCGTCATCAACTAAAGGGAAAGTAAAGCTAATCAACTTAGTTCAACTCAAGTCTATAACAACAACAAAATTGTCTACTTCAAAGGCAAGCTAAATCAATTTCAGAACTCAGATCCCATAACTCAAGACCTTCTTTGAGTTATGAGTTCGATTTCTTTAATAAGATAATTAACAAGTTAATTAGGTTGAGTTATAATTTGGGTTATATGGTTATGTTTGTAAAACATTGGAAAAAATGCGATATTTTGTGAATGTATGCTAGTTGTTCATAATGATAGTTTTTGTTGTGAATCCCTTTGTATATACCAATCATCTATGTTCAACCTGATTCATGTTTGACATCGTTGTATATGCAAATTTGGGTGTAGATTATATGCTAGTTTCTATGTGAATTGTACACAAGTTTTCATGTGAACCAAATAAAGTGACTATATGCAAGTTTAGGTAGAAATTGGATTCACATATATGCAAGTTTATACATTTAGATTTAGATCTATGACATACATAGTTTTATGCAAGTTTGTGACTATGGCCTATGCAAGTTTTGGGTGAAAACTATATTCATATATGCAAGTTTTGAGTGAAAACAATATTCATGCAAGTTCACACCTTTTAGCCTATGTTTAGATTCTTGACAATACTAAGTTTATGCTAGATATGTTGTAATCCTTATTTGTAAGTTAGATCCAATTTATGTGTTATGCAAACTTGCGATGTTTCTTCCCTTTTACGTCATTAAACTAATTGCTAGTCTAATATATATATATATATATATATATATATATATATGTCATGATAAGTGAACGAACAACACGAGGACGATGGGGGTAATACTGAATATACACATATTTAGAATTGGCATAAATGGACTTAAAAAGGCATTTAATTAATTTAAGACATTGATTGGAAAAATTGGTATTTATGGACATAATTTAGGTGACAATTATGGACATAAGTATATTTGGAATTTATTTACAAATTCGAATAGGGATATTAATCTAATTTGGGGTTAAATAAAGATGTGTAATAATAAACCGCCTAAGACACGAGGTCAGACTATTTTGTGGTGTAAGACTGCCCGAACCCGTCTGGCAAATCCAGCAGCCACAAATGCAGTCTAATGTGAGAGGTCAAAGGCATGAATTAAATGCGTAACAGTTGTATAGACACGAGGTTAGGCTCGTTTGTGGTGTAAGACTGCCCGGAACCGCCCGACAAATCCAGCAGCCACAAATGCCAGTTTAATGTAGGAGGTCTTTACAAGGTTACAGTGTTAATGAACTAAGAAACACTTAACCAGATAAACATGCGGTGGGACATGGGGGGTTAAGTGGGTGCCGTGGGTGCCATGTGAAATTAAGAGGGTGCCTTGGGTGGCATGTGAAATATGATTAGATGCACTTAACCAAGATTGAAACATGTAAGAAGACATGAATAAGAATGGGGTTAAGTGGGGAAAACCTTAGAGGGGACCAAGCATAGATGAAAGCTTGTGTCATGTATGGGGGCCCTTTGCAAACTAGTGTCCCATTAAGTATCTTTGTGGGCTCGACCCAAGTCGAGGACGGGACACGCGTACTGGGTTTGATTGTAAGAGGTCAAAACAGGTTAGCGGTGGCAACGCAAGTCCTACGGGGTCAGGTGCGTGTGTGGCCCCGGGCTGGTAGGTAAGACGTTATTGCATCGTTTAGGTATAACCCGTGCATTTTTGGCGGTATCGGGTTGCCACTTTGGGGAGTGATACACCCCACTGTGGGGCCAGCACAGGTATCTACGAGATAGGGAGCCGATCGAATGGGGGTAGTGGGTACTCCTATTGGAGATAGGGAAGACAACACCTATGAAGGCAGCCAGGCGTACACGAAACTACCATTATAATTATTAAGTTTGGTAGGTGGGATCAACTTTTAGGGTGTTTGGTGTGGTGCAATATAGTAATTATCTTATAATGATTAGGTGCGCCTTTAACGTTATCTTTGTTCATCTTATTCCTTTTGTTTGCTTTGGCATGCCCATTGGTTCACAGTCATTTCCTTATTTTCCAGCTTATGCCTTATCCTAGTTACTTAATGATTATATTGTTAAAGTTATTGCACTCGCCAGACTTTATGTCTGACCCCCTTTGCTTCCACCTCTTTTCTTCCTTCCCCCCCAGGTGCTCAGGGTGGAACTAGCACTAGTGGAGCTTGATTTGGACAGCTTTATCTCTCTCTCTTTTTGGAAGTTGCTTGGATCGCTGAAGTAAAGTTCAGCCTATATTATTTATGGCTATTTTATGTTGGGGTTATGTCTTTTATTCTATGTACTCAGAACTTATTTGTCAAGATGGATAATAAGTGTATTTGGTTTTGTAGTTGGTTTTTGATATGATGTAACCAAACTATTTCTCCGCTGCAATAAAAGTGGTTTTTGTTTTCCAAGTACCAATATATTTGTCTATCTTGTTTACTTTTCTGTTCTATACACAATAAATGCTCCACCAAAATTAAGGCATTCCCTTTGTGAGTGACCTTAATGGAGGTGGGGTGTCACACATGGTATCAGAGCTGAAGGTTACCAGAACAGATAAGATATTTTGAAAAACTCTTTTTCAAAAAGCATTTTATAAAGAAATACTTTCAAAAATATGTTTTAAGGAAAGTATTTTTAAGAGAAAAGTTTATTTTAAAAACAAAACCCCCAACAGCCATATATCTTTCTTTCGAATTCTTCGTTTGAATCTCTTCATTTTCTTTTCAGCATGTCTGGAATTCCCGAGATACCCGAAGGGATACTGATACTAGGATGGTTTAGAAGGTATCTGAAAGCTAGGGCCAAAGTCGCAGGCCCAGCAAATGCTCCTCCTCCTCCCCCTCCCCGTGTTGATACTTTTGCAAAGATATGCAAGGACTTTCGGGCAATGGGCGGAAAACCTTTTCATGGGTCGAAGACGTTTGTTGAAGCTCGAAATTGGCTAAAGGAGGTGGAAGAATTGTTTGGAATCTTTGAGGTAGAAGATGGAAGAAAGGTCCAGTTAGCTGCCTGGTTAATGAAGGATGAGACCTCGTTTTGGTGGGAGGTCACTAACGGAGAGCGTCCAGTTGATACATGGCCGGATTTCAGGCGAAGGTTTGAGGCAAAGTTTCTCTCACGGGCCGAAAAGAATTTAAACATGGAAAGGTTTTTAGCATCGAGGCAGGGAAATCTATCAGTGAAAGAGTACATCAACAAGTTCAATCAGTTGGTGAGATTTAGCTTGGACTTAGTGAATACACCCGAAAAGAAGGCCCTGAGATTTGTTAAGGGTTTAAGCGAGCCGCTACATGGGTTAGCTATGACCCACATCCCTATGGGGGCCACCTTTGAGAGACTAGTTAACATGGTGCTTATGCATGAAGAGGTGAAAGGTGCCAATGCTAATAAGGCACCTGAAAAGAAAGGGAATCAAAAGAAACCACAACAGCAATAGAAGAACAAGAAGGGTGGTAAAGACAACAATGGAAAGGGAAAGAAAAGATGCTTTAACTGAGGGACACCAGGCCATCTGAGCAAAGACTGTAGGAAGAAGAAGACTGGTTGTTTCCACTATGGCGAGGCAGGACATCTAATTAGGGACTGCCCAAAGAAAGGGCAGAGGGCAAGGACTACCTCTGGAGGGCAGATTCAGGCTCTCATGGCACCGGGGCAGGCAAGGGGGCAGGTCCAGGCTCTCGTGGCCCCAAAGCTGCAAGAACAAGGTAGAACGATTTCCGTTGAAAGTTTAGTTTATCTTTTTGATCATCCTGTTCGCACACTCTTTGATTCTGGCGCATCACACTCTTTTATATCTACTGCTTAAGTTGAGTCACTACACCTAAAAACCAATATAGTAGAGTATCCCTTAGTCGTTTCAAATCCAATTAGGGGCTCAGCCTATTTGTCGATGATTTGTAAATTTCTATACTTAGCGTTGGGTTTAGATGTGATGCTTATGTTTTGGGCTTCACGGGCTATGGGTTAATTTTGGGCATGGATTGTTTATCCAGTAATGGAGCTATCCTAGACTGTGAAAAGAGAGAGGTTAGGCTTATGACTCGCTTGGGCAACACTCTTGAAATCTCTTGTAATCCCATGAATTCTGTTATGCTAAGTTATCTAGAATCGCTTGACGCGTCTGTTGAGAATTTGCAGTCTATTAGGGTGGTCCGTGAATACTCGGATGTCTTTGAGGAAGTTGAGGGCTTTCCTCCGAAGCGGGAGATAGACTTCCGCATATATCTAGTTGATAACGCAAAACCCGTTGCTTTACCCGTTAGGCATATGGCTCCAAGGGAAAGAAAGGAGCTTAGCAATCAAGTTAAGGAGCTGCTAGAAAAAGGGTTTATAAGGCGGAGTATTTTTGAATGGGGTGCTCCAGTGGTGTTCGCAACCAAAGCGGACGGTTCACCTCGCCTATGCATTGATTATAGGGAGCTAAACAAGCTGACCAAGAAGAATAGGCACCCACTACCAAGAATAGACGATTTGTTCGATCAGCTTGTAGGTGCAACAGTTTTCTCCCAATTAGACCTGGCTACCGGATTTCATCAGCTGAGAGTGGCTGAAGATAACATTGATAAGACCGCATTCAGAACCCCGTATGGTTTCTTCGAATGGCTCGTCATGACTTTCGGATTGACAAACGCACCCGCTTATTTCGTCGATTTGATGAATAGAGTGTTCCGAGAATTTCTCAGTAAATTCGTGGTGGTCTTCATAGATGATATTCTGATTTTCTCGAAGAATGAGGAAGAGCATGCTTTGCATTCAAGGAAAGTCATGGATACTCTTCGTGCACTTAAAAGCAAAATTCTCTAAGTTCCACTCTGGAAGGAAGTAAGATTTCTTCGGCATGTGGTGTCCAAAGAAGGGTTAGCTGTGGACCCTGCAAAAGTAGTTGCGGTCTAGGATTGGAAGATTCCAAAGAATGCAACCGAAGTCTGAAGTTTTCTTGGACTAGCAGGCTGTTATCGCAAGTTCATTAAAGACTTTGCGAAAATCTCAGCTCCACTTACAAGGTTAACGAAGAAGAACCTGACTTTCACTTGGGATTTGGATTGCAAAGTCGCTTTCCAACGATTGAAGAGGGATCTGACAACAACCCTAGTTTTAACATTACTAGATAGGAGCAAGATGTTTACGGTATACACAGATGCAAGCAGTATGGGATTAGGCGCTGTTTTGATGCAAGAGGGGAAAGTAGTAGCTTATGTTGGAATGCAATTAAAAGTGCATGAGAAAAACTACCCAACCCACGATCTAGAGTTAACAGCCATCGTTTTTGCTGTAACACCCCGTATTTTCTGTAAACATAAGAGTTAAAAATCAAGGTATAATTAATTTTTAGGAGAAGAAATAAGGGAAACGGGTTGCGCCATTGTGTTCGTCTCGGAAAAATACGCGAAATATAGTCCGAATTTGCGTAAATCGGAGTCCGTATGAAGAAGATATGGACGAACGAAGTTAGGCAGAAAAACCGGAAACAGGCCAGAATACACTGGCGCACTTGTGAAGTGCGCCAGTACAAAAATACACTGGCGCACCTGCCAAGTGCGCCCATACAAATCCAGCACCGAATTCTGGAGTGTTCTGAGGTGACATGTCTTCTTTTGAGTGGCTGGATGATGTGTATTCGAGCTGTGCGATTCTGATGACTTCTGGACTGATCTGAAGGCTCTAAATCACCCTATCCTCCTATAAATACATCCCTAACCTAAACCTAGGTTTCTTACACAATTCTCTAGCCTCCATTGCTCTCTTCTTCTAATTAAAAATAAAAATGGCGTTGCTGCTCTGCTGGAATTAAAACTAGGACTGATATAAAAGCTAAATCAAATCTCAAATCAAAGGGTAGATCTACAACAACAATTAAAAAGGAATAATTCAGCATTTCTGCATCAACAACAGTTTATTATCCTTTCTTAAACCACGAAAGGCAAGTACAGTTATTCTCCGCTATAAACGTTAATTATAATTTTGATATGCTTTTAAATCTGAGTTTGAGGTTGTATATATATTCTCTTCTGTTAGATCTGTTTTCTGTGACCGTTCTGTATTCCTTTCTTCTTTTCTGTTTCTATAGCCAGACTACCACGAGCCTATGCCCAATCTCATAAAGAGATTAACGTATGAACGCAAAATTTGGGACAATTAATGAATGATGCGAAATTTGACAAGACTGAATTGAACGTATGACTTTAGATCTGAAGCATAAAATATATTGGACGTGTGACTTGGGATTGGATGCATAAATTTGACTATGAACATGTAATTTATATATTGCATGCATAGAGTATGTTGTAATTTAGATCTGTAACTAATTAGAGAAATGAACATATGATATTTAGATCTGTAATTAATTAGAAAAATGAGCATATGTTGTAAACTAGATTTAGATCTATGCATATTCTGTAATAAAAGAAAAGAGGAACCATTGTATGTTTACATATGATTGGAGACTTTGGACAAAATGCATATAAAAGTCAAGATCTGATTTTTAGAAGATATAATTTAAAGATTTAGATTGTTGGGTATATTTTGCATTATGATTCATGACTTGAAAAGAAGAAGGATATGGAAAGTTAGGTGTAAAGATTTACATTAATTAGGATATCTATTATTGTGATTACACCTAAATAGGAATTTTTGGATATATGGCATGCATTGTAATTAATGATTATATTTGGTATAATTTACATGTAAAATGCTAGTTTAACAAAAATTGGAACATATGTTATATGGTAAATTGTGTCCATATTCTGCGCTATGTAAATTTATGCAAACATGGAATATATGTTCATATTGTGAATCATGACAATTATGTAGGCATATGAACTTAGGCCTAATTTATGATTAGGCAAGGCATGTAAATAGAACCTTTAGAAATAATAAATCTGCTAAATCTGCTAATTTGCTAAGTTGCCTAAACTGCTAGTTCTGTTATATGGCCTAGACTGCTATTAAGATTGAAATGCCTAATCTGTTAAATTTGTCTGTTGAGATGCCTAATCTGTTATGTGCTAAAATCTGCTAAGTTGCTTAATCTGCTAAATCCGTTAAGTCGCCTAATCTGAAAAATCTGTTATATGTTAAATCTGTTACCTGCTATATCTGTTGTTTTGATATAATTAGTCTGTTATTGGAGTAATTTGAATTGACTATAGTTATGAATAATTGACATGTATATTAGGCATAGGCATAAATGCTAAACTATTAATTAATTGGCCGCAAAGATAAATATGGCTAACTCGAGGTTAGAATGAGTTTGCGGCGTAAACCTGCCCGGAACCGCCCGGCACATCCAGTGGCCGCAAACAATAGGTTCTAATGTGAGAAGTTAGTCATAACATGCGCAAGACACGAGGTTAGGTCTGGCTTGTTGCAGAAGTCTGCCCGGAACCGCCCGGCATATCCAGCGGCCACAAGCTACCGACCTAATGTGAGAGGTCTGTGCATTAATATTTAATTAATGCAAATCTGAGATAAAATATGAGATAAAATCTGAGATAAATATGATGTCTGAAATGTGTTGGGTGGATAGGGTTAAACCAACTGGACTAATGAATTTAACGAACCCGTTTCGTGAATCCGTTGGCCCAATACAAAGTTAGATAATCTGGAACCAGTTAATCTGTAAGCCTGTTAATCCGAACATCTGATCCGTTAGTCTGAAAACCTGTTAACTTGATTGTCTGATCTGTGAACTAGTTAACCTAAGTTTTGTATGTCTGAAACTTGTAGACAAGTTAAGCTGAAATCTGTTAGTCTGGGGACACAAGGTTAGGAGGGGAATTACTTGTGTCATCTGTTGTTTGGGACCCATATTAGTCAGTAACCCTTTCTGGTATCAAAACTTTGACCCAACAGTAGGTAGGGTCCGGGCACGCTTACTGAACTAATTATAAGCGGTTCATTCTGATAATGGCGAGGGATGTTGATGGTGCGTTCCAACCGGGTCATGTGCGTGCATGGATCCCGGTCTGCCTCTGAGGATGTAAGACGCCGTGACATCTGTAAATAGGTCTGTGCCAATTGGTTGTCACTTTAGGGAGTGATACACCCTATTGTGGGGCCGACACAGGATATTTATGTATTAGGGAGCCGATCGCTTGGGGTAGGGTTTTAGGGTACACTTAGTTCTGTCTGTTTCTGTTGGTACCGTCTGTTTCTGTTGGGTGGTAACACCTGTCTGTTTCTGCGTGGTACCGTCTGTTCGGGTGGTAAAGGCCCAATTACTAGTGTACACCTTATGCTACATTCTGCTTCTGTCTGTTTCTGATCGGGTGGTAAAGGCCCATTACTAGCGTGGAAATTATTCTGTACCTGTTTCTGTTTCAGTTTAGACATTAGGGTGACACCTAATTCTGTTATACTAGCATTAGTGCAGAGAAGTGTAAAGCAATAGTCTATGTCATTCTGTTCTTTTGTTATATCTGCTACACCTGTTACAGTTATCTCTCATCCAGTTTTATGTTCATGTCATATTATTATTATCTGTTCATATGCTGAAAGTCACTGGACTTGCCAGACTTTTTGTCTGACCCTTGTTGTTTCGCCTCCTTTCTTCCGTTTCCCCCCAGGTTATCCAAGGAGGGAATACTTTAGCTTGATCCGGATTTCTCTCTGCTTGAAGTGCTTAAAGTATGGCTTGGCTCTGTATAGCTCCCGTTCTATGGGGATTATGATTTTAAAACATGCATTTTGAAGGCTTTTGTACAAGACTGATATTTGTACTTGAATTCTGAGATTTGAAAGGATGTAACCATATTGATTTCTGTTTCTACTGTAATAAAGTTAAAATTTTTCAAGTACTGTTTTATCTGTCTTGTAAGTTTCTATTCTGTTTACTAAAATGCTCCACCAAAGTTAAGGCATTCCCTTTGTGAGTGACCTTAACGGAGGTGGGGTGTTACATTTGCTCTCAAGTCTTGGTGCCAATATCTCTTTGGTGAGAAACTTGAGTTGTATACTGACCATAAATCGTTGAACTACCTTTTCTCGTAGAAAGACCTCAATCTAAGGCAGCAAAGATGGAGGAGTTTCTCGCCTTATATGACTTTAAGATCTCCTATACTCCTGGCAAGGGCAATGTAGTAGCAGATGCCCTAAGTAGAAAGAAGCTGACCTTAAGTCCTCTGTTTGTAGAAACGCAAAGTTTGGAGTACATAGCAAATTTTGATTTCAGACCCTCTGTTGATTATGTGACTGGTTTGATGGCAATGCTACAGGTGCGACCTATTTTGTTGGACTCAATAGGAACCGCGCAACGTGAAGACCCTCAGCTAGTTGATGCGATAGATAAGCTGATTAGGGGAGAGACTTCTAGTCACCTCAACAGATACTCCATCGATGATAAGGGTTGGTTGAGACGGGATGGAAGACTATGCGTCCCGCAAGCAAGTGAATTGGTGAAGATGGTTCTGGAAGAAGCACACCATTCAAAGATGACCGTACACCCCGGTGGAGACAAGATGTATAAAGATATCAAAAGAGTTTTCTTTTGGAATGGCATGAAGAGGGATGTAGCTGAATTTGTTTCGAAATGCATGATATGCCAGCAAGTCATGGCGGAGCAGAAGTAGCCTAGCGGTTTGCTTCATCCTCTAGAAGTTCCTCAATGGAAATGGGAAAGCATCTCGATGGACTTTGTTGATGGGTTGCCTAGGTCAAGAAGGGGCAATACTGGTATTTGGGTAATAGTGGACAGGCTCACGAAAAGCGCTCATTTATACCTGTCAAGAGTAAGAGGACTGCCTAGTCTTTAGCCTCCATTTATCTTAAGGAAATAGTTCGACTCCATGGGGTACCCTCCAGCATAGTGAGTGACCGAGACCCTATCTTTACAGCGAGTTTTGGAGGAGTTTGCAAGAGGCTGCAGGCACACAGCTATGTTTAAGCATAGCCTATCACGCTCAAACCGACGGTCAAACGGAAAGGGTGAACAGAGTACTGGAAGATCTTTTGAGACTGTGCATTCTTGACTTTGGAGGATCTTGGGAAGATCACCTCCCTTTGGTGGAATTCGCTTATAACAATAGCTACCAAGCCACTATAGGCATGGCACCCTTCGAAGCTTTATATGAAAGGCCATGTCGATCACCAACTTGTTGGTGGGAGTCCACAGATAAACTTATACTTGGGTCGGACATGATTAGAGAGACTTCAGAGAAGGTGGACTTGGTATGAAGGAGAATGAAGACTGCCCAAGATAGACAGAAATCCTACGCAGACAAGAGAAGGGTCGACCTGCCCCTCCCCCCCGGGGCAGATTTGAAAGATGACGATTTTGTGACTCAGTGTTGAGTCATTAGGGATGAGGTGTCACCCTATCTTGACTGGATGGTCTTGATTGATTCTAGGTTGATCGGATGGCCTAAATTAATCCTAAATTCTATATAAACACATGTAGACTCAAACCCTAAAACTTAATCAAAATTAGAACCACGGCCATTATGCTGTCACCTTGCAACCTAGAATAGCCGTCATCAACTAGAGGGAAAGTAAAGCTAATCAACTCAATTCAACTCAAGTCTATAACAACAATAACAACAAAATTGTCTACTTCAAAGGCGAGCTAAATCAATTTCATAACTCAGATCCCAGAACTCAAGACCTTCTTTGAGTTGTGAGTTCGATTTCTTTAGTAAGATAATTAACAAGTTAATTAGGTTGAGTTATAATTTGGGTTATATGGTTATGTTTGAAAAACATTGGAAAACATGCGATATTTTGTGAATGTATGCTAGTTGTTCATAATGATAGTTTTTGTTGTGAATCCCTTTGTATACACCCAATCATCTATGTTCAACCTGATTCATGTTTGACATCATTGTATATGCAAGTTTGGGTGTAGATTATATGCTAGTTTCTATGTGAATTGTACACAAGTTTTCATGTGAACCAAATAAAGTGACTATATGCAAGTTTAGGTAGAAATTGGATTCACATATATGCAAGTTTATACCTTTAGATTTAGATCTATGACATACATAGTTTTATGCAAGTTTGTGACTATGGCCTACGCAAGTTTTGGGTGAAAACTATATTCATATATGCAAGTTTTGAGTGAAAACAATATTCATGCAAGTTCACACCTTTTAGCCTATGTTTAGATTCTTGACAATACCAAGTTTATGCTAGATATGTTGTAATCCATATTTGTGAGTTAGACCCAATTTGTGTGTTATGCATACAACAATTGCCCAGCCTGGTTCTAGTCCAAACAAATACAATCCTAATAATGGCACAAATAAAATATTCATGTAAAATGATAATACAACAAATATAAATAGGTAAATTTTATATAATCTGAAATTATTCAAAAACAAATAGCTAAATTTGTTATAATCTGAAATTATTCAAAAACGAAAACTTGAAAAGCATACTGAATTACATAACCATGATCTTTTCTAGAGGCCCTAAAGTAGTTGCGTAAAGATACGTGGTTACAATAAAGTAAAAGATGAAAAGGTTTCTTGATATGTATATGCTATTATGTAAGAAGGATGTTATCAATACAAAACATGAGCCTTACGTTTTAAAAAATATAACATTAAATTTTGCTAACCTATCTATAATTCTTGTAGGTGGTATTATTCTCCAAGAGGTATAATTCCCGTGAAACTTGGGTTATAGTACATTATGAATACTGGAAATCTTTATATATAAAAGTGAAGATATGTAATAATGTAAAATGAGTTTTAACAGATGAATTATTATGTGAAAATTAGGAAAAAATACAATAATTTGACTATGCAAAATAAAATCAACACTTGTTTATTGTAATACAGAATATAATAAGTACGTCCATTATTGATTCTTTTTCATACTTCTGATGAGATAATCAAAAATCATATTCTTATCATCCATGTCCACTATCATTGCAAGTTATGTACTTATGGTTAATAGTAAGATCAAGATCAATAATTATTGGTAATATTGCTAAAGGACAACACATTTATTATTGTCAACCTGCATAAATATAATAATCAATATAAGCTTAAATTAAATAAACAATACAGTCGCAGCATTATCACTTGAATGAAGATAAATTGAAACCTAGTCCAATAACATTCCAATATGCTTCTTTGTAATATCCTCATCAACTTAGTAATAGAATTCAATGAAATAATGTAAAAAGTACCTCTTCTGTTTATGAATAAATTTCTCGTTTCTCATCATCTATATCCCATGTAATCCAGTGGCCACTCAACTCAAACCTTCAAAAGGAAATAATACCTTTTAATAACATTGAATAAATTTGAATTCAGGCACAAAGAAACTACAGATAAATAACCAAAATCAAAGCTTGAGTGCCAAAAGAAAACCCAAAAGGGAATGTAATGGATTATTCAGGACAATATGTGAAAATGAAAATTATCCATTAGAGAATAAGGATAAAAGGCGATGAAGATCATACAAAAATTACCATTAACCTGATGGATGTAAAAGAATTAAGGATCCTATGAATAAACTGCCTGTATATCCCCTCCATTGACATATTTCATCTTCTATTCGACATCCTGGATATCCCGTCTATTATTCTCTTCGCTTGCTTGCTTTTGGCACACTTGCTTGCTTTTGGCATGCTAGTCATCATTTCTGTGAATAATTTACTGTCTTAAACAAACGAATATGCCAAAAGCCAAATTATATAAATCAGTTTTGAGACTTTGAGCCTTTTCTTTTTCTATTTTTTCTTCTTTTTTGTTGGTCTCTCATTTTTCTCAGGAAGAACATAAACTGAGAATGCATGTTCTTTTCAATCACTACTGCAAAAAAGCATGACAAATAACTTTTGAGTTTTGATGCAGGCAAATCATACATATAATTATGAGCAAAAAGATGGCACTAACATTTCTAATGCAAACAGGACCCTTGCGATATTTCAATTGGTTTAGAAACTTCCCGCATGAAGTTGAAGAATAACCCATGTATCCTATTAAAGAAAAAGAAATCATATTTCAAATGTAAATAAGAATAAAAGCATAATTGAAAAAAAAGATTGACAAAGCATGTGTTAAATGTAAGGGTGTTGTTATTGACACTCCAACTATTGTTAAAGGGATGTCATTTTTTAAAAACACTCCATTCTTTGAAAATTCGTTAAGGGGCTACACAAACATATTATTTCATGCTACTTAATATTCCCTGATTGCCCCTTCAAATTAGATTAAAAAAAAATTATTTGACAAGGGAAATAGAATTAAAATAAGCAGTTCGTCACCACTGCACATTTTTTTGTCGACGTAAATATGTCTAAAATTAATAATCATTTCAGTGCATTGCAAGGCCATAGTAAAAAAATTTCTCAATTCGCATATATCGATTGTTTTTTAAACCCTAAAGATCAACGTTTTCGGAGGAATAGGATTGAACTATTTTTTTTGTCGACGTAAATATGTCGAAAATTAATAATCATTTCAGTGCATTGCATTCATAATTATAAAATTTGACATATTTACGTCGATAAAAAAATAGTTCGATCCTACTCCTCCGAAAACGCTTATCCTTTAAGGATTAAAAAACAATCGATATATGCAAATTGAGAAAAAAATTACTATAGCCTTGCAATATTTGTTAAGGTAAAATTATCTTTATTTGTTAAGAGGCTAAATGGGTAATAAGGTAAAATAATTTTTATTTGTTAAGGGGCTACTTTCCTCATTGGTACTCCCCTTAACAATTTTTTAAAAATAAAAAATTAGCCTCCCCTTAACAATATTTGGAGTGTCAATAACAATGCCCAAATGTAATAAGCAACACTTGCATCCATCAGATAATGCATATGGAAAATGTATGAACGATTGGGAATACAACTAATAGTCGTATAAATCATATTTTGAAAATACAATCTATAAAGGTTATAATATGCATCAATGTGCTTTAATTACTATTAAAAGCATTATAGAATCCGACTATACATAAATTAATCAACTGGCGCTTTTATCATAAATAAGTAATATTAGTTATTAATAATCAAATGCTGAAAGGGAAAAAAAGTAATACTAAAACCATTACTGATAGTCTTAATCAAATACTTAATAATCATATAATCTAATTCAATCCCATAAATCTAGAAAAATGAAAACGTTTCAAAAACCATGGTTTTCTACAGCTTGAGATGGAAAACATACTCGTCTTGAGTTCAAAAGAATAGTTAATGAAACTACTGTGACATACAATTTTTTAACGCAAAAAAAGTTTAAACAACTTGCTTTCTTTTCCATTTAATAAAAGCAATATATTTAACTTTTGTCTTTTGGGCTTTTAGCATATACAAAGACTTGCCAAAAAGCTAGTAGTATATTGTATACATAAATGCAAATCAACTGTCTTAGAAAATGCATATACACACTATGAAACTTCAAGTAAATCAATGAATTTGACAAAGGCATTTGAATTAAATCAACAAAAACTGAAAAACAAAGCGCTAATGGTAGGGTCTTCTTTGTGCTTTCTTATTTTAGGGGAAGTTGTTCAGACAAATTTGATAAATTAGTAGAGATAGAAAAAGGAAATCACAACTTCTACATATTGCCTTTGACTTTCAAAGAAAAAAAATTAAGCAGTTGATAATATCCAAATATGATAGTATACATGTTGTGAAGAAGTGTTATATTTCATAAGAAGAAACATTAACTGCATATTCTGGGCTACTAAGCAAAACAAACAAATTCCAAATGTGAAGTTAATAACAGTGGACTATTCAATTAAATAAATTTATTATCATATATTTCAGGTAATGTTAAGCTAATAAGAAAGAAATAAGCTATGCTTTTCAAGTCAAACGAAAAAACTGGGTGTGCCTTTTTAATAAAATAACGAAATAATTTATTTTTCCTAATAAGGGAAGTAGTGTAGTAAACTATAAATAGTTGTACGTTGATAAATAGACTGTCGTACATGATTGACTCGTTTTCTTCAATTTTATTTTTCAAATGCATTTTAGATAAATAGATGACTGTTGATAAAGGCAATTTTCAAACTCATTTATTAAAAGGTGATTTAGATTACATATATGAACCATATAGATTTATAGACCTATATAAAGAAAAAAAATTAAGACTACTATATATTACATAGAACTTTCAAAGAAAGATTTTCGACCATTAATAATATCCAAATTTAAGGAGAAACATACTATAAGTTATTATATTCCATAAGAAGAAACTGTAATTGCAAATTGTAGGCTGCCAAGTAAAACATTAAATTACACAACCTAAAGTTACTGATAATAAAAATTTCAGTTGGAGTGTTCATAGAAATTAAATATATCAGCATATACTTCATGTAACATTTATTTAATTAGAGAGAAATTTATCCACTGCTTTATTTTTCAAAAATATATTAGCATATATTTTAGGTACCATTTATTTAATTTGAAAGAAACTAATGTACTACCATATTTTCCAGTCAAACAAAAAGCTGAGAGTGCTTTTTTAATAAAATAATGGAGATAATGTATTTTCCCAATAATTGGAAACAATGTTAGGAGGAAACTATGATCAATCAAGAGTAGAGAAACCATACGTGACTGCTCATTTCTTTGATTTTATTTTTTACATGCATTATAGGTGGGCCTCCATATTCCATTTCCTAATTAAACCGCACATAATTGGCAAGTGTAAATAGAATGTCTCGTGGTATTTAGCGCATCATCGTTATAAATATGACCAAAGATAGATTTTAATAAAGTCGAAGAGCTAAGTAAACTCAGTCATAATAGAAGTTAATCCGATTACATATGTAACGTGTATATAGTTGTAAGCCTGATTTGAAATAGAAAATATAATATGAGGCTAAAAAGATTTAATATTTTATAACAAAACCATATATATTTAGCTTCACTCATTAATCAAAATAAGCATGAAATATAAGTGTGTAACTTAAGGTCTAAAGACCATTCGTCTGTCGATAAAATTGGGTCTTACAAAAATATTTGATATACATAATAACAAATATATACATAGGCTATTCCATGTTGAAGGGACGAAGTTAAATGAATTACATCACATTCAAAGCTAAAATAGCTACCCAATAAAAAAATAAGGATGTGGTAAAGGTTCAAAAACAAACAGTGAAAGCTTAAACCAAAATAGTACCAACGGTTATGTAAACACAACCTATTTATAATGGCATACCTTTGTCTATTTATTTAAAAGTAATAGTCTTATCATATGAAACATTAAATAAACTCGTTTGGTAAAAGCGACAGCATTTCATTTTATTGTAGGAGAACATTTTAGGCATGCAGTGGAACATTCTTTGAGAAAATTCCAAACACAATTAGATTGGGAAATATCACTAACACACTATATAAAATTTATCCTACAATAATTATAAACAAAACCAAATAACATATATGACAATCAATCACACATAAAAGACTAACTATTCTGTAGTAGAGAAGGTTCGAAATTAAAGAAAGCATGATACTGTAGAAAATCAAATTAGCGTTTCAGAAAAAACTTAGCCTCATGTAAAGATATAGTGGAAGCAACAATAGGTGGATGCAGAATAGAATTACAAACTTTTGAAAAGATTTATATAGTGAACACGCAAATTTTTGTTATTTGAAGTAATAATTTGAAATAGAATCATAGCATTTTTGGAAGAAAAAAAACCATCTACAAATGTAGGATTGATTTTAACTTTGGTTTTTTTAACAAAATTTGGTAAGCACAAATCAATAATTAGTTTGAAGGCAGGTGATTAACATAGAAATGTGTTTATTTTATGCTCTTATATTTTATCTTTTGTAAATAAATAAATATTACTTTTGGTATTTTTGGTGTATTTTCACAGGTTATCAATAAATGTCTCATTCATTTCAATTAAAGGCCAATTTCAAAGAAAAAGCTACTTCTCCATATTAACGCTATCTCAATTGCAAAAGAAGTTGTAGCTCACATTTAATTTGGTGCAATCCTCTCCAAGAATTCAAATCCAATCAATCACATTTAATGTCCATGCAAAGAGAAAGGGAAGGCCTTGATTACGAATCTCCAATTAAGCATATGCTTATCTTCCCGCTGACCGTGCCACACATAAAAAGGAATACATTGATTACAATTTTTCAAATCAAGCACCATGAAAGGAATATTCCTTTATCTGTGGAAAGAATTTATATCATTCTTGGCCTTATTATTTTCATAGAAAGGGGACTACATTCTTATAAATACACCTTGTATCCATTGTAAATACGATCCCAATTTCCTGTATTCTATTCTCTATTAATAAAGCTCTTTTTCTTTTAATTCAGTAATTTTTATTTTCATGGCAATATGTGTTGTCTAGTCAATTAGATTTTCTAGAACATAATTGCTATTGCAATTTTAATATTCATTAGTGATTGACCGTCTGATTAGATTCAGCGGTAATCCTAATTTTATTTTCCTGTTAATTTATTTCTATTCTGCAATTTTATTTCCCGCAATCTGTTTTATTTTTAATCATTGAATTGATTATAGATTTGATTAGATTCAAATCTATAGTTAATTCAATTGCAGTTTTACTTGTTTTTTTGATAATTACAACTTTAGTTATCGGTTCAATTAGATTTGTTCTAAACTGAATTGCAATTTCAATTTTATCCCATCTTCAAGATTTATCTAACTCGCCCACGAAATTATATAAATAATTTGATTTAATTTACCTCCCTGTGTTCGACTTGCATACTACACGATCTGTGCGCTTGCAGAATTTATTTTAAAATTTCGCGCTTTTCTAGTTCATAGAAAAGTAGCGATCAATTTTTTGGCGCCGTTGCCAGGGAGGTAACGATTAAATTTTATTATTTATTTAATTTTTGATTCGTGTTAGTTTTTGTTCATATTTTCCTTCTGTGTTCTTGTATATATATTAAAAAAAATCTTGATTTGTTAGATTTGGTGTTGTTCAATGATACCGTAATCTTCCAAATAAGAAAAAAAAACAATAACTTGCCTTTTTCATTGATTTTCTGTCTTTGCCATTCTTTTTCTTTTACTTCTTTCCTTTTTTTTCAATCATTCTCCTCCTTTGTACAAATTTCTTTCTTGTTTTACAAGCCTAAAAAAAATTCTTTCAATTTTCCATTATTTCTTTCCATCTTTCCATTTTATTTCCAATCTTCTACATTCTCATTCTACTTTTACAATAATTAAATTTTTTTTTGTCCATTTTCAATTTCTTTCCTACTTTACAAGTTCTTGCCTTCTCTGTACATTGCTTCCCTTCTCTTTACAAATTTCTTCTTTGGCCATCAACTCATACATTATTTTCTACACCCCAAACTCCCCACCATCGCTCAAACTACCCAAATACTCTTCCCACCATCGCTCCCCCTAGATCCAATTCAACCATGAACCGTTCATCAACAGTCACAAGAATTTGCCGGTTTTCCAATTGTTTTCATTGATTTCTTTCCTTTTTTTTTCGATTAATTCTTTCCCTTTTTCAACTTTTTGTTCCTTGTGCATTTCTTTTTTACTTTTACAATGAAAAAAAACAATTTTTCTTTAGTTTCTTTCCTTTTCACTCTTTCCTCTTTCCAATACATTGATTTCTGTTTTCTTTTGAAAAAAAAATCTCTTTTTGAAAACTTTCCTTTCTTTGCCTTGTAGTTAATTCTCTGCATTGCCACTTGATTTCTTTCCTTTTTTTTTAATTTATTTCTTTTCAACTATTTTTTTGTTTCCCTTTTACATTTTGTTTTCTACTTTTACAACAAAAAAAAAACAAATTTTCTTTCCTTTCTCTCTTCACATTTCTTCTTTCTTCTGTTTTTTTTTCTTTCATATTTCTTCTGCCTATCACATTCTCCTCATCTTCAATGTTCACACCTTCAACCAGCATCATCCCTTAATCAAAATCCACTTCTTTCAACAAACAACAACCAAACCACCATCAATTCCACAACTCATACATCGTCCTCCACCTCTCTTGCCACAAACCCATCACCATTCAAATCTTACCACCACACCTGAAGCCGCCCATCCACCTCATCACACCCCAACACGCAGATCCACGCAATCAAAAGATCGAACCCCTAAGTCAAAATCAGACCCCAAATCAAAAAACCCCAATCCGATTCGAATTGAATCGATTCCAGAAAGAAAAAAAAGAGAAAAAAAGAGACGAAAGAGTGAATTGTTTTGTGGATGGTTCGATTGTGAGAGTTATAAAAGGATCGTGATTGTATTCAATTGGTATTGAAAAGGCAAGTAATTTTTATTTAGGGGCGTGAGTATTTTGGGTTTTATTTCTTGTGTTTTTGAGGTGTTCATCGTGCATTTTATTACCCATTAAGTTTGTGGGTACTGAGTACATGGGTGCGTGGTTTTATTTGGTATTGAGTAAAAGGGCCTTTGTTCTGTGAGAACAGATAATAAAAAGTGGAGTGATTCTTTCATTTGACTGTCTCTTTGGGAAATTTGTTTCCATTTGTTTGGAACGCAATTGCAGTGCGTGGTTTCTCAATTTTGAGTGCTTAACCATTTTTGATGCACTAGGCTATTTTTGTTGAGTTTTTGTTTTGTTGATTCTAGTTTGTTATTAGTTGTCCTTGTTTATTTTTTTTATTTTCATTTTTGCATATCTGCTTATTTGATGAACTTAGCTTAGTGTTTCTTTTTGTTCTTTTTTTTTGGGAAGTGTCATTTAGCTTAGTTGTGTTTTACTTTTATTTTTTTCTTCCTAGTCTATTCTTTTGTTTTAGTTTTTTTTCCCTTTCTTTCTTTTGTTTTTTATTTCTTTTCAAAAAAAAAAAAAAAAAAATCAGACATCAGAGCTAAGGCCAGAATGCATTCAAGTAATCAAGTAAAGGTTTTGAAAGTCAAGCAAAGCAAAATAGCAGAGTTGAATAGCTAGCACTACACAAATTAAACTGGACGGGCTGCCATACCTCCACTGTAAAATTTTCTGAACTCTACAGGTGCTGCAGTTTATAAAAAATATATATAGAAATTGCTTGTAAAATTCTTCTGCAGGGGCAGCGACTTGCTTGTACAATTTTTTTTAATTCTGCAGTTATTATTCTGTGATTGTGTTATGACTGAAAATTCTGATTAATTTGGTAAGGAACGGATTTTCATAACTGAAATCTTCACTGTCATTGTTTTCAACAATAAAAATAGACGTTGCAAAATAATATAATTGAAAAGTGGTGCTTTGTGTAGTTGACAGTCTCGTATAATTGGATCGCGGATATATAGTAGTTCAATTTATTGAACTATTAGCAAAAGAGGTTGCATACTACCCGTAAAACATTGGCGTATCCCTTAGTATTTATACTATATGTGAACGTCCATAAGACCCTCTTCCCCCTTCTAATTGAGTCGGTTAATTAATAGAGCACAACTTAGTATTTTATACTATTTTTAAGTGAGAGTAACTTCTGTCTTACATTGACTTCTTTAAAATGTCTGATTCAAAAAAATCATTGAGAGAAATGTGGGATAATCGGAGTAGACGTCCTCTTGAAGAGTATGACTATGAATTACAACTCATGAAGCAAAATTTTCCAAAATTTCGTGAATCCAATGTCAACAATTTTCAAAATTTTCCAACTGACCAACATTTTCAAAATCATATAAATGATCGAAATTGCGACTTCATTTCAAATTTCAATAATTTCGATTATGAGCCACATCCACATCAAAATAGCTTTGAATCCCAATATAGCTTTGATTCACACCAATATGAGGTTGAAAACCAAAATTTTCAAAATTATAGCCCATATCAACATCTTGCAAATAACCAAAATTGCAATTTTCCCTCGAATTTCAACAGTTTTAGTTACGAACATAATTTTTACAATCAAGATGATTTCCAATATCAAAATGAAAATTCAAACAACTACTACATTGGAAATAATATTGATTGTGAAATTGATGTGGACTATAATTTTGAGAATCAAGAAATCCAAAATGAGAGCTCTCAAATCAACGATTCTGAAGAATGTCATTTTGATGAGAGTGAAGAAAGGCTAAATAAAAAGATGGATGAACTTCTTTGTTTAATGGCATCTTTGAAAGAACAACGAGAGCAACAAAATCAAATTCAAACAAGCGATAAATCAGAAAATAATCCATTCTTTACTGATAGTGAAAATTTTCAGATAACAACTTTGGAAATTGAGAATAACGATCTAAATGAAGTTGTTCAGAATTCAACAAATGATTTGGACTTCGATTCTTTTCAGGAAAACGATTTAAGCTCAGATTTTGATCTCTCTCTTTCAGGATGCGAAAAACTTGAAATTTTTGAATTTGAACAAAATGAAAATGTTGAATTTTTCGAAAACTCAGAATTGGAAAAGGATTTTAATGAACATGAATTTTTTGGATTGTATGAGGATGAGTTGCCAAATCAGGAAACTTCCAACGAATTTGAAGTTGTCAGTGTCAAAAATACGTTGTCAATGAATCAAATTGAGAAATGTAATCACATAATCTTCAACAACACTCAGAATTTAAATTTCACGATTGTAACTGAGTTTATATATGATCACAAATTTTTGAACAATTACACTGATAAATTTGTGGAACACATGAATTATTTTTGGAATGCCGGCTTGCTTGAAAAAATTCATGTTAGGATGACCCTGGACATTTATCTAATGGAATATAAATCTAGGTATAAAGATGAGATGGTTTTCAAAACCCTTTGCTTATTAGGAAACATGCCTAGACATAGTGGAAATGAAATTCATCGGGCTATAACCAAGAGTGGGGGGAAAGTTGGTGGCATTCTTTGCATCACATGCATCGTAAACACATATATCATCGTACATATGATTTTCATTCACATATAGTGGCTAAACTTCATTTCATTTTACAAATAATTTTACAACTCATTCACCTTTGGGTACAATCTTTCAAATTTAGGAAACGTTCACAGTGTGGACACTGTTTTGTCCAAGTGTGGGGGGAGTCTCCATTACATCCTTTTATTTTTCTTTAATTTTTTTTCTGTCTTTTCATATAGGACCATCATGCATTTTAGATCGTAGTAACATGCCATTTTTTTTTGAAACATGACTCATTTTAGATTGATACAACAAAATAAGTTAAGATTGTTAATCAGTTGATAGTATTTTTTTCTCTCAGCTAAGGTCAAATAAGAAATATAATGAAAAGTTGAATTTTGAGGGATAATAGTGTAACTGGTACATAGGGAGATTCTAAGGTGATGGCCATGAAGTTTATTCTAAATTGTAGTCTTTGTTTACTGAGTGGAGGACTTAAAATACTTATATTGTCTTTTCGAATCTTTAAAACTAAGTTGTGTTAAGCTGAATTCGCGTAATCTCTCTTGTTCTTAAATTTTCAATAATAATAATAATAGTAATCCAAGGGTATCCAACATTGCTTGTATATCAAGCGTTGGTGTGCAAACTCGCCAAGCTCTATCCGACATGTTGTTGACAAAGTCAACGTTGGAATATCTTGGTCTCATTTTATGAGATTGGACACCTAAGGATTACTGACACGTTGTTGACAAAGTCAAAGTCGGTCTGCACAATCTGCCAAGCTCTTTACCCACTCCCCGTTAGTCCGCGAGGCAGTGCATGGGTGGTAAACCTTGGTCTTCTGAGTTAGGTGTATGTACTTAATCATAAATTTTAATTTTATAGCGATAGAGAATAAGCGATGATGCCCAAACATTTCTTGACCTTATTGATTTGACTAGCCATACATAAGGAAATTAGAATACCACTTTATAAACTGTGACAAGCAAACTAAGAATTTATTTCATGGTTGCACTATGTTATCGACCGAACTAACTGGCCAAACTGGAATTCAACATTTGAAAACTTGATTTATATTGAAAATTTGTGACAAGTTGAGATATCTAAAATAAAATCAACTGACTAGAAATTGTTAATTTAATTTGTTGTACCACTTTAAACAAGTCTTGTTTTCATTTTTTGTTTTTATTTTGCATATGTCCATTGCATTCATGTAGTTTCATTAGAATCATAGCATTCTGCATTTGGATTTTGTGGGTAGTATCCACTGAACACCGTCACGAGACACCACTCGTCCTACTAGGGACACCTAGAGGTTTAACGGCTTGTTGCATACGCTCAATGCAATCGTGTTTCCTACGAAAGTGTGACCTATCTAATTTAGTTTTTCATTTCTCGTTTTACTCGAGGACGAGTAAAAGATAAGTGTGGGGGTATTTTATTAACATAGAAATGTGTTTATTTTATGCTCTTATATTTTATCTTTTGTAAATAAATAAATATTACTTTTGGTATTTTTGGTGTATTTTCACATGTTATCAATAAATGTCTCATTCATTTCAATTAAAGGCCAATTTCAAAGAAAAAGCTACTTCTCCATATTAACGCTATCTCAATTGCAAAAGAAGTTGTAGCTCACATTTAATTTGGCGCAATCCTCTTCAAGAATTCAAATCCAATCAATCAAATTTAATTTCCATGCAAAGAGAAAGGGAAGGCCTTGATTACAAATCTCCAATTAAGCATATGCTTATCTTCCCGCTGACCGTGCCACACATAAAAAGGAATACATTGATTACAATTTTTCAAATCAAGCACCATGAAAAGAATATTGCTTTATCTATGGAAAGAATTTATATCATTCTTGGCCTTATTATTTTCATAGAAAGGGGACTACATTCTTATAAATACACCTTGTATCCATTGTAAATACGATCCCAATTTCCTGTATTCTATTCTCTATTAATAAAGCTATTTTTCTTTTAATTCAGTAATTTTTATTTTCATGGCAATATGTGTTGTCTAGTCAATTAGATTTTCTAGAACACAATTGCTATTGCAATTTTAATATTCATTAGTGATTGACCGTCTGATTAGATTCAGCGGTAATCCTAATTTTATTTTCCTGTTAATTTATTTCTATTCTGCAATTTTATTTCATGCAATCTGTTTTATTTTTAATCATTGAATTGATTATAGATTCGAATAGATTCATATCTATAGTTAATTCAATTGCAGTTTTATTTGTTTTTATTGATAATTACAACTTTAGTTATCGGTTCAATTAGATTTGTTCTGAACTGAATTGTAATTTCAATTTTATCCCATCTTCAAGATTTATCGAACTCGCCCACGAAATTATATAAATAATTTGATTTAATTTACCTCCCTGTGTTCGACCTGCATACTACACGATCTGTGCGCTTGCAGAATTTTTCTTAAAATTTCGCGCTTTACTAGTTCATAGAAAAGTAGCGATCAACAGGACTTACGTCTTCCGTAGTATGGATGGATTTAGAACATTAGGGATTCAACCAGAATACAAAAATATTACTGATGTTGCCTAAACTATTTAAATTGATCAAAATGCAACAATCGAAACTACCTCAAAAAATACCTGAATTGAATTCAAAGAAGATCTCTAATTCGCTCCAATAGGATGACTAAGAGAGTAAGAATCGTCCGGATAAGTCCACGCATAAGGGTAATAGTTCTTTTAAATAACCAATATATATTTGAATATAAAGGATACAAATGGGTTCATCCGATGTATTACAGACATTAATTTTAAGATATATCTTACTGGATCCCACTGTCTCCAATGCATACTTAAGTCGCAGTGCATTTTTTTAGAACCATTCACGTCGTCACTGGCAATTGCACCTCGGTCAAGATAATGTCATGTCGATAACCTGAAACATAAATACCTATCTACAATGAAAAAAAATACAAATTTAAAGTCAATAATAATTCACATGTCACTTTCGTATAGCTGACGTTAGACCAAAAGAAATAACCAATCTGGGTCATATTAAGATTGAACGAATATGAAAAATCACAAAAGACGTAAGAATACAACAATTCAGGAAGTAAGAAAAAGCAAACAAAGGATTTTTAAATTTCAATCTGTTCTAGATCATCAATTCCTCGATGGTACCTTAACCATTTATAGGAATAAAACTCTTGGACAACCAAATTAATAAGACCACAATTTAAAGTAAAATATACCTTTTAGGCGTGAATGAAGAAGGTTTTCTAATAGCGGTTGCCTCCTTTTAGGCGTGAATGAAGAAGGTTTTGCAGTAGCAGTGCCCTCCACATCATCAGTTCGTCGCCCTTAATTTGGAATTGGAAATCGATTTTGAATCCAAAGCCATAACAATTTTCAAACGGATCTGAATTAAATTTGGCAGAAAGGAAGGAAGAAAAAGCTTTCCATAGTTCCTCCTTATTCGTTGCAATCACGTTTGTTTGACAAATGAACAGATAAATTTCACGTTGAATAGATGAATCATCTAGTGATTTTGGGCTTTAACAAAATTCTAGTTGTACTATCAGGGTATTCTGTACAGAAAGGTCAGACCCAAAGGGAAAAAGCAATGGCGTGAGGATGACTTCATTGAAAAATCGAAGAGGTCTGGAGAGCATATGCCAAATCAGGGAAATAATATTTAGGGTTAGGCATAACAAAGAGACGGATGGTAAACTTATAGAGAACGGGCTTTCGAGAATAGGCGAAGAAAAAATTCTGATGGTTGAGTTTTAAATACGACGTGGCATGCTTCTAAGCCTCTCAAATCAATCTCGATAATTATAATATAGCGTATGTATATATATATATGTATATATATATATATAATATTTCGCCGATTTCTATTTAAAACGTATTTTAAATCGTTTATGAGTTCGTTTTAAAACGATTTCAACTTCCTTCTCAATTTTACATCAAAATTGAGTATTCCATTACATGACAATTTTATATATATGTTAAAAATTATATTTTTAACAATCCAATAATTTTTCCATTTCATGACCATTTTATATACCTCGTATATACGTTAAAAATTATGACCATTTTATATACGTCGTACATATATTAAAAATTATATTTTTAGCCAACTATTATTTATTTCAACCCATGGCTATTTTATACACTTCATATACATGTTAAAAATAATATTTTTAATTAACAAATATTTAACTCAAGACATGGCAATTTTATATTTTGCCTATATAAGTTAAAAATAATATTTTTAGCAAACAAATATTTATTTCAACACATGTCAATTTTATACACTTCATATACAACGCATATATGTAAAACAACGCATATATATTTTTACAATGCATATATATGATTTATACTACGCATATTTATATTTTTCACAACGCATATATATTTTTCACATCACATATATATATTTTATTCTCATCGCATATATATTTTATTTTTCACATCGCATATATATTTATTTTTCATCGCATATATATTTATTTTTCACATTGGATATATATTTATTTTTCATATCGCATATATATTTATTTTTCACATCGCATATATATATATGTATATGTATATATATTTCACATCACAATCACAATCCAAACAAACAATCAATCATGGTTTGTACAAAAAATTAGTGTCAGGAGCTACTAAGCCCCGTCTGCAACCTATTATATAATAACTGTATGATAATTTGAGTGAGAGAGAGTTCTCACATTGATTGGATAGAAATCTTTATTAAACGATAATTCTGATTAAATTAGACAAGGCATTTAGTTTAACCAAAAAATGTCACTTGCTCCAAATCTTTTCCAGTCAGTTCTGGAATGTAGATCTTGAATTTACAGTTCCAACGCATTTTGTTTTGCGCGATTCTGTTGTCGGACAAATGAGTTACAGTCAATTAGACATTAAACAATTAAGTAGGTAATTAATTAAATTAATTAATTTATACTTAACCTAATCCTTCTAATAACGTTTCCTTCCCGATCAAAAGAAATTGCTCCAGATTCGAAATCGAAGATGGCTCCTCCTTAGGGCATCAGCTTGCATGAATCTCGAGAGGGCCGGAGTAAGATCGGAATGCGCCACGAGAAGCGGCGGAGCGGTGCCTCCCCACGGCCGGAGTTCAGGCAAACTCGGCGCCTTCTGTCGCCTTGAATCGCGCTCCAAAGATGCGTCTTTGAGTCAGAAATTCGCATAATATACTTCACTAGAACCAATCATGACCATACTGATTTGAAGAGCTCTGGATTCTCACAAATTTTTGCTTTGGATTCATAGACAAATTCAAATTGTATTGAGAGATTTTGAGGATTGAAATCGAAATATTTTCGTCCATTGAACGCGTAATTGGCGGTTGCGTTCTAAATGAACCTAGGGTTTGCCTGAAATTGTTCATATATATATAATATATTTAAATAATATTAAGTTCTCCAACTGATTATTTTTCGACCGAACTCAAAATCAAACCCAACGACTATCGACCTAGCTAATTACCCCCATTCCGGACACAATGGGATATGTTTCGTAAGCTAATTCGACTGTTTTTAACAATTTTTATCAAAATTAAAATATAAATCAATATATATTGAATTTAAACGTACATTTTAATTTACTGGGGCCGCATATTGACTCCAAAAATTACAGAAAATTAAATCTGGCTACGTTTTGACGGTTCTAATAAAATTAATTTCGTCGAATTTGGAAACCGTTTGAAAAATGATCATTTTCTGATCGATCCAATTCAAACTGAAACTGTCAAAACACGTTTAAATTTACCACGCTCACATATTGATTTCAAAAATTATGAAATTTGAAACTTAACAATAATTTGACATTCCGGATCCAACAAATGTGGTTTCATCGAAAATGGAGGTCGTTTGCAAAATGGCTATTTTTAAGGGCTATATATTATATTAAAATATATATAAATTCCATAATGACTATTTTATATTTTAAAGTGGACATAACATTCAATTCTCGTTATGAAATCTGGATTTTTCACATTCGTTAGAAAGATATTATTAAATAGATTCAAATATTTCTTATTTTACTGAAATCCGATTTATTTGAATTCTGTACATTCAGTTGAAATTCACAATAGAATTTTCAAACTACCATGCCATTTCAGGCTCATTTTATAATTAAAATAAATTTATACGTTATAAATTCATTTAAATAATTTTTTTCGTTATTATTTAAAATAAATCATTTTAAATATTTAAAATCCATTAAAATAGCTAAATTAAAATTTTTAAATTGGTTCTGATTTTCGGGTTGTTACATTGACTAGGGTTCAGAATAGATAATAGGATATATATACTAACATTATTTATTAGTATTTAATTCTTAATTACTTGTTTAACGTCACGAATTCCAAACGAACTCCAACAACTGTCGCCCCTAGCCAAATACCCCCATTCCGGACACAATGGAATATGTTTCGTAAGCCAATTCTGCTATTTTGATCAATTTTTATCAAAATTAAAATATAAATTAATATAACGTTCGATATTAAATTCCAACATACATTTTAATTTACCGGGCCACATATTAACTCCAAAAATTATGAAAATTGAAATCTAGCAATGTTTTGATGATATGGTCCTAACAAAATTAATTTCATCGAATTTGGAGACCGTTTGAAAAATTGCCTTTTTAACTGGCTTATTAAAATTCAAACTGAAATTGAAAACATGTTTAACTTTACCACACTCATATATTAGTTCCAAAAATTATGAAATTTTAAATCTGACAATAATTTGACGTTCCGGATCCAACAAAAGTGGTTTCATCGAAAATGGAGATCGTTTGCAAAATGGCTATTTTTAAGGGAAATGTATATATATATATATATTAAAATATAAATAAATTCTATAGCAACCATTCTGAATTTTAATCTAGACATAACTTACAATTTATAAAGTGAAATCTCAGTTGCTTGCATTCACTAGAAAATTATAGTTAAATAAATTCTAACGTTTCTTGTTTTATCCAATTCTGATTTATACTGAATTCTATATATTCATTTAAAGTTCAAGACCAAAATTTCAAACTACCGCGCCATTTTGAGTTCATTTTAATTAAATTTTAAATTTATACATTCAAACTTCGATTTAATTAAATTTTAAATCATTAATTCTCAAATTAAATCATTTTAAATTCTTAAAATCCATTAAATCAATTAAAAATAAAATTTTAAATTGGTTCCAAAAATCAGGGTTGCTGCAAATAATGATGGTATGATTAGAGAAGAAGAAGATGATGAAAATTGATTAAATTTTTTGAATTTTGGAAGATATTTGAAGTTTTCGAACAGCCACAACCTTTTAGAAAAGGTTTGAATTCAAAGGACACTTCCTTTCAATTTTAAAAAAAACTAGTTTAACGGTTTATATGTCGACATGCACAAAGTGGGATGTTAACATCCCTTAGTAAATTTTCAAAAAATAAAATTTTAAACTAAATCAAATAATGTTCGAACAAATTATAGAAATTCCTAAATTAAAACAAACTATTTTCCTTTATATTGAATTGGAGTATATTATGTAAAAATACGTTAAAAACATATATTTGTAACAACCCGGATTTTCAGAACCAATTTAAATTGTTTATTTTAGCTATTTTAATGGATTTTGAATATTTAAAATAATTTATTTTAAATAATAACGACTAAAAATTTATTTAAATCAAAGTTAGAAAGAATAAATTTATTTTAATTATATAACGAGCTTGAAATGGCGCGGTAGTTTGAAAATTTGATTTCAATTTTCAATTGAATGTACATGATTCAAAATAAATCGAATTTCAGTAAAACCAGAAATATTTGAATCTATTTAAAAATATCTTTCCAACGAATGTGAAAAATCCATATTTCATTAAGGGAATAAAAAGTTATGTCTAGTTTAAAATTCAGAATAATCACTAGGAATTTATATATATTTTATAAAGAATATAGCCCTTAAAATAGCCATTTTGCAAACGACCTCCATTTTCGACAAGACCACTATTGTTGGATTCGGAATGTCAAATTATTGCTAGATTCCAATTTTCATAATTTTTGGAATTAATATGTGAGCGTGGCAAAAGAAAACGTTTTTGGCAATTTTAGTTTGAATTTAATCAACCGGAAAAGTACAATTTTTCAAACGTTCTCCAAATTCGATGAAATTAGTTTTATTAGGACTGCATCATCAAAATATAGCTAGATTTATTTTTCTGGAATTTTTGGAGTCAGTATGTGGCCCTGGTATATTAAAATGTACGTTTAAATTAAACATATATTGATTTATATTTTAATTTTGATAAAAACTGACCGGAAATGTTGGATTGGCTTATGAGACATATCTCATTGTGTTCGGAATGGGGGTAATTAGCTAGGGGCAATAATCGCTGGGTTTAATTTTGAATTCGTAGCGATAAACAAGTGTTTTTCAAATTAAATAATATTAAAATATAGTGTGTGTGTATATATGTATATATATTATTTTGCACCTAAACCCTAATCATAACCTCAGCCGTCGCTACTACAATTGAAAGGCTGAAATTACCCTAAATTAGCTCCTTAAATTCTCTCTACACGCTGCAAATTGGAAGAAGAAATCAAATTTTTTTTTTGTAAAGATTAGTTTGCTCTTTCAATTGATCCTAATATGATGGAATTTTGTTTAATGAATCGAGATAAATCCCTCCTCAACTGCTGCATGTTCGTGCTTGATTTCCGGAGCCATCGGGGCCGCGATTTCACCGTGCTTGGGCATAGGGGAGGCGCAAGCCAAGGGCTTCAAGGTGGCATGTTCGGATCATCATCCAGCGCAATAGGGGGACGAGCGGATCGAGGTTTACGGAGCAACAAATGGGTTCACGAGGTTTTGCGGTTTAAAGATAGTAACGAAGAAAGAGGAACGAAGATGATAAGGGTAATACCCTTAATTAATTAATTATGCTTAGGAAATTAGTTAAAAATATAAATGACAATGCTTTATTAAAATATAAATGACAATGTTTAAAAAATAATATAAAATAGCAATGTTAAAAATGTAATTTTTTATATAAATGACTTTGTTTTAAAAGTTGGATTTAAATATAAATACCATTGTTTTAAAAATAGGATTTTAAATATAAAGCATTGTTTGAAAAATATCATTTTTTTATATAAATAGCAATGTAAATAAAAATATGTTTTTTTTGTAAAATAGCAATGTAATAAAAATACAATTTTTTTATAAATAGCAATGTAAATAAAAATACGATTTTTTTTATAAAATAGCAATGTAAATAAAAATACGATTTTTTTATAAAATAGTTATGTAAATAAAAATGTGATTTTTAAAATATAAAAATATGATTTATAAATATAACTTTGATAATAAAAATGTGATTTTTAAAATATAAAAATGTGATATATATATATATATATATATATATATATATAACGACCCGCATTCTACGCATCAAAGGATCGTAGAATATTTATTTCTTTCACATACGAAGTCGTATGGTCATGTAACTTTGGGAGACGACTATTGGGGTCATTTCCCATATTCATGATTTTTGCCGATTTTTAAATGACCATTTTGGCCCTAGTTGATCTTGTTTTGGCCATAACTTTTGATTGGTAAGAAGTTTTGACCTGAAACCACTTCCATTAGATCCGGATGATGGTTTACCTTTCCACAGAGTGGTCATATGTAAAAAAAGGACTCAACGTTTGGGAGATATGGCTGAAACAAGGTTTAGAAGGTGAAAAACAGCTTAACCGGGCCTAATTAGGGTGATTAGCAAGAGGGCCCATTATCCATTTCGGGATTAGGGTTATGGGGAGGCTGAGAACAGTTAGGAAACAAATTTTATTTCATTTTTCAGCCGCGTAAAACATTCCTCTAACCCTAGCCATGACCTTCACCTTCTAATTTCATCCCAGATCGCTCCTAATCGCTTTCTAATTGAAGATTAAGCCAAGCTACGTCAAATCAAGGGGAAATAACACCAAATCAGAGTCGGAGCTGCTGTGTTGCATTATAATTCGACCCAAAACAGTAGCAAAGTACAGATTTATAATTTTTTTGTGGCAAAGGTGAGTGATTTGCATTGTTTTTCACTAATTAGGGGTGATTAGTGATAAATAGCGAAATTATGGCTCAGAAAAATCTGGAATTTTTTTTTTGTAAAATTCTAAAATACTATTTTAGGCCTCTATTAGAAATTTGGGTTAATTTGGTGAAGTTTTGCTAACCCTATCATTAGTTATGCTTAAACATGATTAGGGGAAAACATGGGTTCTTGGGTATGTTCGATCTATATTATCATGATTATTTATTGTTTTGGTGTTTGTGGATGATTATACATGTTGTTATGATCATTTTGAATGTTTTGTAATTGTTTAGAATAGTTAGAATAGTCGAAAACGTCATCGTGTGGCGTAAAACAATCATTGGAAAAGTTGCAGGAAAATATGCAGGAATCAGATCAGATCGCCTATATCCGAACCGAACCGAACGTGCTCGCCTTCTCCGACCCGAACCGACCCATTCGTGAAGCAAATGCCACAACCTGACCCGATCGTAGAGCTCACCCCCATCACGAATCAGACCGCCCTTCATGAACCGCCTGTGCCACGAGCTAGTGCAACCCCCACGAGCTGACCTAGAGCATCACGAACTGAACTATGGGCCACGAGTGGATCTAGACACCACGAACTGCCACTGCAACTCGCGAACTAGAGGGAGGACCATGAACCGATCACGAAGGCCACGAACTAGAGCCTGGAGTCACGATGTCACGATCCGCGAGTCGAAGGGGGATCACGAATCGATGGCCACTAGCAGGAGTCACGAGCTGATGTCTGGAGGGCGAACCACGAATCAAAGCATGGACATGAATGGAAGCTTAGAGTTACGAACTGAAGAAACACGAACGGGAAGAGACCAAAACCCAAGATGCAAAGGTAGTTCAAATGAGAAGTTAGAACTCGGGATCCAGATGGGAACCAACGAGTTTACTTCACGATTGGACTTTGCTGCGGGACGAGTGCAAAGGGGTTATCGATATCCATAACTTTAGCTCACCGCTTAGGGATGGATTAGTGGCTATGGATCAGTGTAGTGGGGTCATAGTGACTCTATGGAGCAAAGTGATCGTAGCGAAGGATTGGGTGATTGGGTGGTGTATAACGTATGCTTACGCACTGAGTGAGAGATGTGAGGATGATTTCTATGTTTGATGTTTGCTATCACCATGACCCACACCCCCATTTACACTTTATGATAGTATTACCATAGAGTACTGTACATCTTGTTGCGCTAACTCTTTGGTTGCAGGAACAGGTTCAGGTATGATTGGATTATACCTGTTATTGTTTTCTTTTGTTGCTTATCGCTCATACCAGACTTTTGTCTGACTCAGAGTTTCATGTCTCTTCTTATTACTCTGGGTGCTCTTAAACGGGCAAACTAGAGACATGTCAGGGGATTATGCACGAGTAGCTGTACCGGAGACGGGCATGAGGCTTGCATGTATGATATATACATATATCTTCCTGTGTTGTTGTTGGTCACTACTTTAGGCATTAGTAGTGCACCTTTCTAATTTGCCTTAGAGACAGTATTTTGAAGTTGTAATAATGATGTGGATCATAAGCTATATATTGAATTTCCGCTCCTATGATGATTATGGTTTAGTTTTCAGCTTATGCACCATCTCGCCTGTTTTATGCCGAGTATGTTATTATTATAATTTATTCCATGCACTGTGAGACATTCTACAGATTCCTTGTTAGTTCAAATTCCTTTCTTTTCCTTTCTTTGGCAACCGTCCTGTGCTAGTCGGGCATTGGCACAACACACTTTCATTAGAAATGTCAGCTGGTGTGGGGTGGGCCGTCACATTTGGTATCAGAGCTCTAGGTTGCATAGTTAACCTAAGGAAAGACACCAGGGAGAGATAGTATGTATATGAGAGCGTGTATTTGTTATATTTTGGTTTTCAAAAGCTATATATGTATATACTATTAGTATATCTAAGGATGAAGTCGCATTGCACTGGCACCACTGAAGAGATGGTTAATCGTTTTCTCCTTACAGATTGAACGATGAGCCGATATACGAGGAGTACGGGTTCAGGGGCTGATAAAAGGAATGTTCCTGATATGAGGACGATGCTCACTACCTTCATGCGAGAGATGCTTAGGGATGCTCGGGGAGCAGTTCCTAATGTTGCTAACAGTGGTGGTGCAGTAGTGCAGGCGCCTAGGGCCGATTTCGCCAAGCTTACTAAGGATTATACTAGTCTTGGCGTGAAGCCGTTCCATGGAATGGAGAGCGCATCTTCGAGGACTTGGGAATCGATGATGCCATGAAGAGAAAGTTAGCATTGCGTCAGCTTCAAGGACGAGCTATGAATTGGTGGAATGCTATTAAAGCAGCTACTCCTGAAGATCAAGTTACTTGGAATTAGTTTATGACTTGTTTCAGCGAAAAGTTCATTCCAGCTGCTTACAAATCTGAATTGGTTAGGAAATTTTTGGGGCTTAAGCAGAATGGTAAGGCAGTCTCGGAATATATTGCTGAGTTTGATACTTTATCTAAGTATGATTTCTCTTATCGACACTGCCTAGAAGAAGAACGAGAAGTTCCTAACCGTCTTAGATGAGTAGTTAGGGGAAAGGCTGATAAACCACATCGACGAGACGTTCGAGTCTATTGTGGGAAAGGCATTGAGATGTGAAAGTCTATACCCTAAGCCGAAGACTGAAGTTGTCGTTTCATCTACAGAGGATCCAAAGCCGCAAGCAAGCGGTAGAGTCAAGGAAAAGTCCCAGAATAAGAGGAAACATAACCAAACCAAGGATTGTCAGAATAAGAAAGATGGCGAGTGCTTTAGCTGTGGCAAGAAGGGCCACTATGCTTGAGATTGTCAGGAAAATCCCGAGGAAAGGAAGTGCTTCAATTGCGGCCAAGTGGGACATCACAAGGATAGTTGCCTGCAACCCCCTAAAGAGAAGCATATTGTGAAAGCATATGCTATCAACGCCGTTCCTTCTTCGTCGAATGCCCCAACTGCGGCGGAGAAGGGAAAGGGCGTCATTATTTGAGGTATGGTTTCTATTTATGATGTTTCTGTTCTAGTTTTTTTGATAGCGAGGCATCCCATTCCTTCATATCTAGTGACTTGGTAGATAAGTTGGGATTGGAACTTGAGATAGTCGATAGACATTTATTTGTGACGAACCCGATAGGTGGTTCGACTAGTCTTTGCACAATTTGTTGTTATGTGGTCTTATCGAGTTATGGATGTTTGTTTGCTTGTGATTGCTTAGTTGTTTTGCTAGTATCATCTCACGTTGATTGTCTGAATTCAGAGGAGATGTTCCTTGAGTGCTTATCTGATATTTGTTTAGGCCTTTGGGGCTTGTGCTTAGGGAATGTCGAGTTCGACTAGGATGGTTTGCGTGAGATATAAGTAGTTTTTGTTATTTTCATTGAATGATATCTCGGCCTACTCGAGGAGTGATGTGCAGCAGTGACATGATAAGACTGTACAATGGTATGGGATGATGTGAGTTAGACTCGATAGGGTTATGAGATGACTCGAGTGGGACTCGAGAATGATGCAAAGTAATGGATTGTTTAGGACCCTATGTTGTTGTTCTTTTTGAAGGAATAGGATGTGTTCGTTGATCATGAAAGATGCAACGAAGGATTAGGACGACTCAAGTTGGACTTGAACTCGTAAAAGAAAATAGGTGTTCGTTGATCTTGGAGATGACTCACGATGGATTAGAATTTGTCGGTAATGGATACTCAAGACTGGGTCTGAGTTTATGGGTAAATAGATTGACGCGAGTTGGACTCGAGAAGGCTGCAAGGAAATAGATTGGCTCGAGTTGGACTCGAGAGGGCAGCAAGATAATGGATATACTTGGGTGGGACTCGAGTGTTTTAGGCGGACTAGAAGCAGGGGTATCTGGGGGCGCCCGTTACCTTGGATCCGTTGGACGTGATCTAGTTATCGTTGGAGGATAAACGTACGTTGGACGTACGGTAGTCCGTATGGAGGTGGGGCTTCCATTAGCCTTGGGATTGGTTGGACCAGTCAAGTAGGCATCGACGTATGTATGAAGGTGGGGCTTCCATTAGCCTTGGAATTGGTTGGACTAGTTAGGTAGGTATTGACGTGTGTATGGCTTTAGAAGGTGATAGATAGGACATGTTTGATGGATGCTATGGTTGCTATGTTTGTTCTGTTTTATTCCCTTAAGTAGCCTATCACCTGTAGGATTCTGGTAACAGAGAACGAAGAGATGACGGTATACACAGATGTACTGGACTAGGTGCTGTACTAATGCAATGAGTAGGAGACATGCCAGTTTAGGTGCTATGTTTCTTGAATGAAAGTAACTGGAGCATATCATGGGATATGATTTCAGACCTAAGTATGGATTGGATCCAGAAATGTTAGCAAGTTTGACGATCAACCCGACTTTGATTGAGAGGATTGGTTCCAGTCAGAGGGACGATCCTAATCTATTGGAAATCATCTCCAAGGTAGAGATGGGCATCGACAGTGAGAAGATGAAAAAGTATGGACTTGATCGAGGAAGATGGCTTCGGAATAATGATAGACTAGTTGTACCCAATGTCAATGGATTGAGAGATGAAGTTCTTAGAGAACGTGATCACTCAAAACTGACTATGCACCCCCGGTGCACTACAACAGATTCACTCTATTTCAATGGTGGAACATCGTTGTAAATCACTTTTTACAATGGTGGCACCACCATCGTGTATTAAGAAGTTGTTATAGACTAAAACTTTTTACAACTTTTATGCACCGTTGCGACACCGTTGTGACATTTGTATTTTACAACTGTTTTCCACCGTTGTAATAGACTTTATTATAACTGTAATGTTCCATTGTTGTTATAATTCACTTGTTTACAGATTTTTTTAAAGTCTAGCAAGTTAATTTTAGCATTCACTTTTTTACAATAGAAACATGACGCCAAGTTCACTAATTAGCCATATGTGCAAAAAAAAAAGCAAAGAACATACGCATGCTGGTTAAAAAATAAATAAATAAAGACAATTCAAAACAAAATCAACATTTTTCATTATCAATCTACACTTTCAATCCTTTCTTTATACAATTTTAATCGACAACTTTCATCTGCATTTTCATCAACCATCAACTACATTTAAATACCTTATATCACCAATTATAACCCATGCCTGCACTAAACACCGTTCCATAATTTATGACTTGCAAGCAAAACTGGGTTTCTGAATGTATATCTATAGCTTATAAACTGGAGTTAACGAATCTTCTGAAGGCCACTATACAAATTAGCAGGGATGCATCAAAAGCCTCTAATTCATCACAGATAAAAGTTAATTGCAGTGACCTTATATTAGCAACATATATTCTCAAAATCTTGTCGCATTCCTGTGAAAGAATAACAGATGATTAAAATTACTTGGAAGTTAACAAATCATCCATAATCCTACAAATTGGAAAACATAATCCTCCTCCACCATCCATCTACAAAAATCATCTATAAATGGTACACCATTCATCTGCTAAAACCATCAAACTACAACAAATTACCTTTTTGTTAATGCTACAAATATGAAAACAAGCTACATTAGGCATTCATAATGCCACACAGAGTGATTCAGTACACTTGATATGCAAAAACATGCCAAAACAATGCATCTAAAATGACAAAAAGTAAAAAACAACCGTAGTATAAAATAACCTAGCCAACAACGAAGAACATACCATTTGTAAGAGAGAAGCGCAACATTAAATGCAGGCATCACCACCACAGGAAAAAATCAATAACATTTCTTTCAAGTATCTAGAGAGGACGAGTTCAGATCTACCCCTAAACGACCCAGTCATGTGATTTCCTGCAAATTGGGGTTTCCTGCAAATTCAGGGATAAGCACTTGGAGTAGGGGCGGCTTGCTTCAGAGGTGAACCTGGGATAAATGATCTAGAAAGGAGGAGGGTACAAAAAAGGGGAACTCATGCGATTTTCAACCAGCGACAACGAAGCGAAATGGAGCAAAATCAAGGGTGTTGTTGCAAAAGAGGTAGGATAGCGGATAGGGACTCACACGAGAGGAGATGAGCAACCGCGAGAAAGAAGAGGATGTTAAGGGAGAAAAGAAAATTAGGGTTTGAAAGTGGGCGGGGGCGGAAGAAACGAGAAGGAAATTAGGGTTTGGATAGAAGTGATAAGAGGGAACTGAAAATTAAAAGGAAACGAGGGTGGAGGGAAATGAAATTTTCGCGTATAGTAAGCGGGAAAAGAAATTAGGTTTTTATTATAAGCTACCCTACGTTTATTACTTAATAATTTAACGAATGATTATACATCTTAGATTATAAACTAACTGGTACCTCTTAAAAAAACATACTTGAATCTCACACGCAAATACATGTGAACTCCAGACAGATGAAGCTTTTTTAGTTGAACAAATTAATAAGTATTTGATTAATTATTATTTATTGAAAATTATTATCAATCATTAATTACTAGTATTTAATATTGAGTTATTTGTAAATTATTAATTAATTAAATTATTATCAATTATTATTAAATCTTAATTATCAATTATTATTAGTATTGAAAATTATTAGTACTGAAAATTATTATCAATCATTATTTATTGAAAATTATTGAAAACATAAAAGTTGTGAATTATTAAATATTAATTATCAATCATTATTAGTATTGAAAATTATTAGTATTGAAAACTATTACCAATCATTATTTATTGAAAATTATTGAAAACATAAAAGTTATGAATTATTGAATTACAAGTATTGAAAATTATTATCAATCGTTATTTATTGAAAACATACTTCCCTATTGACTATTAAATATTAATTATTAGTTATTAAGTATAAATAATCAATGTAAATGTATTAATATTAATTATTAGTTGTTAATTATATTAAAATATAGTCATATATTACAACAGTCAAAAAAATAAAAATTGTGATAGGCTTTTATTACAACTGTCAAAATAACATAGTTGTTAAAAATAAGTTTATTACAACTTTTTTGAAAAAAAGTTGTAAAAAACATTTATTACAATGGTGCTTTTACCACCACTATAAACTTAAAGTTATAATATGGTGTTTTTGTTGTTGTGGTGGTAACAAAATGTATTGAGACATGAAGCAGACCTACTACTGGAAAAGAATGAAGAGAGACGTTGGGAAGTTTATCTCCAAGAGTATGAATTGCTAGTTAGTTAAAGTTGAGCAAAGGAAGCCTAGTGGTTTGTTACAACCATTGAAAATTCCCGAATGGAATTGGGAATAAGTCTCAATGGATTTCATAAATGGTTTACCGAGGATTAGATCGGGCCAAGATAGTATTTGGGTGATTGTGGATCGATTAACCAAGAGTGTAAGGTTTATACATGTCAAGTCGAATAGAACGACAACTAAGTTAGTAAAACTGTATATGAAGTGGGTAGTGAGATTTCGTGGCGTACCCAAAGGCATTGTGAGTGACCGAGATCCATTATTTAATAGTGGGTTTTGGAAGAGCTTACAAGAGGCTTTAGTATCAGAATTACATCTCAGTACCGCATGTCATCTTCGAACCGATGGTCAAACAGAGAGGGTGAATCGAGTATTAGAAGTTCTCTTGAGAGCTTGTATATTGGATTTTGGTGGATCATGGGATGACTATTTGCATCTAGCTGGATTCGCATATGATAATAGTTACAGTCTAGTATTGGAGTGGCTCCATTTGAAGCTTTGTATGGAAGACCGTGCAACTCACCATCATGTTGTTAGAAAACAGTGGGAAATTTGTGCTTAAACTAGAAGTAATAAGGATAACTTCAGATAAGAACAAGGTTGTCCAACAACGAATGAAGGCTTCCCAAGATAGGCAGAAGGGTTGGGCTGATAGAAGACGAAGAGATTTGGAATTCTTCGTTAACGACTTGGTATTCTTCAAGATCTCTCCATTGGAGAACGTGATTCGATTCGGTAGGAGATGCAAGTTGGTACCAAGGTTTGCTGGTTCATTTTCCGTTCTCAAGCGAGTTGGGAATTTAGCGTATAGACTTAAATTACAAGACAAGATGGCGGGAGTTCACAACGTATTTCATGTTTCCCAGTTAAGGAAGTTTGTGCACGACCCTAATGTGACTATTTCACCAAATCAGTTGGACGATATCGAGGTAGAACTCGAGGTGGTTGGGAACCACATGACGATTCGTATTGCCGGACACGATACGAAACAACTTCGAAGCAACACAGTGAAACTACTCAAAGTACAGTGGGGTGGGAATGAGAAATACTGTACTTGGGAAACAGAGGAGAGCATAAGAAAGTCGTATTTAGAACTCTTTGCCTGGTAAGTCTTTAATAGTGATAGTTTCTTCTCTCGTTAGTAATCCGCATGCCAGGGTAGGCTTGTGTTTGTTATGTATGTTTGATTGATTGCAAATAATTGATAGGCATGCAGGATCCTTTGCTTGTTTCTTAGTTAAGGAATTTCGGGGGTGAAATTTCTTTAGGGGGGGGGGGGGGGGGAGAGAATGTAATGACCTGCATTCTACGCGTTGAAGTATCATAGAATATTTCTTTCACATACTAAGTCGTATGGTCATGTAACTTTGGGAGACGACTATTGGGGTCATTTCCCATGTTCATGATTTTCGCCGATTTTTAAATGACCATTTTACCCCTAACTGATCTTGTTTTGGCCATAACTTTTGATTGGTAAGGAGTTTTGACTTGAAACTACTTCCATTAGATCCAGATGATTGTTTACCTTTCCGTAGAGTGGTTATATGTGAAAAACGGACTCACCGTTTGGGAGATATGGCTGAAACAAGGTTTAGAAGGTGAAAAACAGCTTAACCGGGCCTAATTAGGGTGATTAGCAAGAGGGCCCATAACCCATTTCGGAACTAGGGTTATAGGGAGGCTGAGAACAGTTAGGAAACGAATTTCATTTCATTTTTCAGCCGCCTAAAACATTCCTCTAACCCTAGCCATGGCCTTCGCCTTCTAATTTCATCCAAATCGCTCCTAATCGCTTTCTAATTGAACATTAAGCCAAGCTACGTCAAATCAAGGGGATATAACACCAAATCAGAGTTTGAGCTGCTATTTTGCACTAGAATTCGACCCAAAACAGTAGCAAAGTTCAGATCTATAATTTATTTGTGGCAAAGGTGAGTGATTTGCATTGTTTTCACTAATACGGCTAATTAGGGGTGATTAGTGATAATTAGCGAAATTATGGCTCAGAAAAATCTGGAATTTTTTTTGTAAAATTCTAAAATATTATTACAGGCCTCTGTTAGTAATTTGGGTTAATTTGTTTAAGTTTTGCTAACCCTATCATTAGTTATGCTTAAACATGATTAGGGGAAAACATGGGTTCTTGGGTATGTTTGATCTATATTATCATGATTATTTATTGTTTTGGTGTTTGTGGATGATTATATATGTTGCTATGACTGTTTGGAATGTTTTGCAATTGTCTATAATAGTTAGAATAGTCAAAAACCCCGTCGTGTGGTGTAAAACAGTCACTGGAAAAGTTGCAGGAAAATATGCAGGAATCAGATCGAATCGCCTATATCCGAACTGAACCGATTGTGCTCACCTTCTCCGACCCGAACCGACCCATTCGTGAAGCACATGCCACGACCCGACCCGATCGTAGAGCACACCCCCATCACGAATCGGATCACCCTTCATGAACCGTCTGTGCCACGAGCTGATGCAACCCGCACGAGCTGACCTGGAGCATCGCGAACTGAACTATGGGCCACGAGTGGACTAGACACCACGAATGACACTGCAACTCACTAACTAGAGGGAGGACTACGAACCGATCACGAAGGCCACGAACCGGAGCCTGGAGTCACGATGTCAGGAGCTGCGAGTCCAAAGGGGATCACGAATCGATGGCCACTACCAGGAGTCACGAGCCGATGTCTGGAGGGCGAACCACGAATCGAAGCATGGACATGATTGGAAGCGTAGAGCTACGAACTGAAGAAACATGAACGGGAAGAGACCAAAACCCGAGATGCAAAGGTAGTTCAAATGAGAAGTTAGAACTCGGAATCTGGATAGGAACCAATAAGTTAACTTCACGATTGGACTTTACTGTGGGACGAGTGCAAAGGGGTTATCGATATCCATAACTTTAGCTCACCACTTAGAGACGGATTAGTGGCTATGGATCAGTGCGGTGGGGTCATAGTGACTCTATGGAGAAAAGTGATCGTAGCGAAGGGTTGGGTGATCGGGTGGTTGATATCGTATGCTTTACGCACTGAGTGAGAGATGTGAGGATGATTTCTATGTTTGATGTTTGCTATCACCATGACCCACACCCCCATTTACACTTTATGATAGTATTACCTTAGAGTACTGTACATCTTGTTGTGCTAACTCTTTGGTTGCAGGAATAGGTTCAAGTATGATTGGATTATACCTGTTAGTGTTTTGTTTTGTTTCTTATCGCTCATACAAGACTTTTGTCTAACCCAGAGTTTTATGTCTCTTCTTATTACTCTGGGTGCTCTTAAATGGGCAGACTAGAGACAGGTCAGGTAATTATGCATGAGTAGCTGTACCGAAGACGAGCAGGAAGCTTCGACGTATGATATATATATATCTTCCTGTGTTGTTGTTGGTCACTACTTTAGGCATTAGTAGTGCACCTTTCTAATTTGCCTTAGAGATAGTATATTGAAGTTGTAATAATGATGTGGATCATAAGCTATATATTGAATTTCCGCTCCTGTGATGATTATGGTTTAGTTTTCAGCTTATGCACCGTCTCGCCTGTTTTATGCCGAGTATGTTATTATTATATTTTATTCCATGTGTTGTGAGACATTCTACAGGTTCCTTGTTAGTTCAAATTCCTTTCTTTTCCTTTCTTTGGTGACCGTCCTGTGCTAATCGGGCACTGGCACAACGCACTTTCATTGGAAATGTCGTCTGGTGCAGGGTGGGCCATCACAATAGATATGTAGGAGAGTTTAAAAATATGTTTTTTTATTATAAATGACTTTGTTTTAAAAATGTGATTTTTAAAAATATATAGAACAGTTTAAAAATGTTGTTTCTAATTATATATAACATTATATTAAAAATATGATTTTTAATATATATACCGCGTGAAACAGATTGTGATGGAACTGTCTGGAAGCAAAACAGAGTCCAGACCGTACAGTTAAAGAATAATGGAGTGGAAACCAAAGGTGAGAGCTCTTTCTCGCTCAATTTATTTTCCAGTAAAATATATACTAGGATGCAGATGGTGCTTAGCAGCACCCGACACCATTGGTTGTACAAACCATGATTATTTGTTTGGATTGAATTGACTATGTTGTGTTTATTGAATGAATAAAATATATATACAATAAAAAATATCATTTTATATTGATTGAATGAATTATATAAAATATTCATGTGATGAATAAAATACTTTATCGTTAAAAATATATTTTTTAACGTATATATTAATGGCATAAAATGTTAATGAAATGAAAATAATTATCCATTTACAAATCGGACGATTTGTTTAGGTATACCCACTTGACTGATATTGATTAGAACGATAAATTTTACACATAGCCCAACTGCACAAATAATAATCAGTGTTTGTTGTTTGAAAACCCCACACGGGTATGGGGATGATATGGACATACACTAATCCCAATATTTAGTTGTATGTCAATTGATGGGTTGACAGGCTGTTATGAGCGTTAATTATTTATATTTAATGCTTATACAGTTGTTAATTGCACTTTGGATGATGATTGATTGTTTATCATTGCTGTTGTATACATGTGCTATATGAAATCCATATAAATAACATTATATGGTAATTGATTTCAATTCAGAAATAACGAATATTTTAAAAATAACGAATATTTTTAAATAATATTCAGTAAAGGATTAAAATCTGATTTTGATGTCCGATTTTGGATGGGCACAAAAATATTGAAATATATGAAGCCGTATTGATTAGATATGCGCCATTTTGACGTGAACGATATATATATATATATCGATTTTATTCATTTTTAAAATGAATATCGAAAAGGAAATGATTTCAAAATCTGATATTTTGAAAATATTATCATTTATATATTATAATGATATAGAATATTCAATTTTGATATAAAATTGAAAATGTAGTTGGAATCGCTTTTAAAACGAATTTAAAACAATTTATAAAATACGTTTTAAATGGAAATCGATGAAATATATATAATATATATATTTAATGGTTTGAACAGAACGCATCGCGCTGCAACCGTTCACGAATCTCGACCATTGACTTCGAATTGACATTACCGGAGATCCGACCGTCGGATTCTCCTAAAACCGGAACCATTGGGTCCGTATCGAAAAGTGCTTTCCATCAAATATAAGAGATTTGAAATCCAACAGTTGGATTGGTGTGACGGCCCGCTCCGCACCAGCCTGCATTTCCTCCGGAAGTGCGCTGTACACATGTCCCGACTAGCACGGAACGGTCGCCAAAGAAAGGGAAGAAGGGAATGAACTAATCAAGAACCTGTAGAATGTCTCACAGCGCGTGGAATAAAATATAATAATAACATACTTGACATAAAACAGGTGAGACAGTGCATAAGCTGATAACTAATAATCAATGTCAACATCAGAGCAGCGGAAAATCCAAATACAGCTTATTACAACTTTCCAAAATCTACTGTCTCTAAACAAAAGAAAGTCAAAGTAGAAGATACACCACCAATGCCCAAGCAGTGATCTTCAACGACACAGGGAGAATACTATATATATGTATTACGTGGAAGCCTCCTGCTCGTCTCCGGATCATCTACCCGTGCATCACCAGCTAACGTGTCTCTAGTCTGCTCGTGTGAGCACCCAGAGTAATAAGAGGAGACATAAAACTCTGGGTCAGACATAAAGCCTGGTATGAGCGATAAGCATCTAAACAGAATAATAACAGGTATACTAAGCCATACCTGAACCTGGACCTGCAACCAAAGAGTTAGTACCACATACCGTACAGTTCTCTAAGGTGCCTCAATGAATAGTGTAAAGAATACGGGGGTGGGGCGTGTATGTCATAATGATAGCAAACAAATCATCCATGGCAACCATCCTCACATCTCTCACTCAGTGCGTAAAGCATACGATATCTACCACTTTGGAACACTAGACAAATTGAGGTAACGACGAATCCCGACTTGTAGAACCCTGCTATGACCAAGCTAAACATATGGAGTCATGACCAAACATTTCAATGACCCACTTCATTGGTTGTAGCCCTTGGTTCTACCGATGCCCTAATGGCCCTGAATCCGTCTTCGTACCTCCTACCATAGTGGTTCAAAGCTATAGACATCGATAACTCCTTGGCACGCGTCCCGCAGCAAAGCCCAATCATGAAGTGAACTCATTGGTTCCCAACTAGATCCTGAGCTCTAACTTCCCACATTGGACTACCTTTGCATCTCGGTTTTCTGTCATCACCGGATCGGTTCGGATCCCCTCTTAGCCATCGGTTCGGTTCGGCCTTTAGCTCCCCATCATCAACGCAGTGCGGTTCGTGGCGTTCATCTGGTAGCGGTTCGGATCAGCCTCTCCCCCAAGCACACCGGTTCGGGTCGCACTTTCTACTCACGAATGGTTCGGATCGTGGTCACCTCACAGGGTCGGTTCGGGTCGTCTCGCACAGTCTTGATCGGATCGGATCGGCACCATCGGATCGGATCGGCACCATCGGATCGGAGTCCCCCACAAAAGCAGGTCAGATCAGTCACTATCATCGGATCGCTCCATCGGTTCGGATCGCCCTTATTTCCTCCGATCCGGTCCGGTTCGGATGATTTCCTGCAGTTCTTCCAGCGAGCAGTTTACGCCTTTCGACGGCGTTTTTGACAAATCTAACACTTCTAATCAATCATAAAACACATCATAGAGTCATAGCAACATGTAATAGCAACCACAACAGCAAACAACCATTCAAATGAATCAAAATGGATCAAAAGTGGCCAAAACTCCTTATTTTCCCTTAAGCATGTTAAAGTAAAACTGATCATAGGGTTAACAAAACTTAATAAAATCGAACCAAATTTCAACCAGAGGTATAAAACATTATTTAAGAATTTCTAAACATTTTTCCAGAATTTATTAGTGTATAAGTTCGCTAATCTTCACTAATTACCCTTAATTACCGTAATTAGTGCAAAAATTATGCAAATCACTCACCTTTGCCACAATAAAACTTTCAGATCTGAAGTGAACCTCTGATTTGCACGAATTCCAATATATAACAGCAGCTCTACCTCGGTCCTTGCGCTAATCCTCCTTGATTTGATGCCTCTAAGCCTTAATCCTTGATTAGGAAGAGATTTTGGGTGTTTTAGAGAGATTTAGAGAGTGGAGGCCATGGCTAGGTTAAGAGGAATGAAAGTGGCGGCTGGAAAGTGTCTAAAGAAATGTTTTCTAACCCTAATCAGCCCCTATATTCCCCTAAACCCGAAATTCCCCTCTGGGCCTAGCTGCTAATCACCCGGTTAAGCCCAATTAAGCTGTTTTTCACCATCTGAAACTTGTTTCAGCCATATCTCCCAAACGGTGAGTCCGTTTGGCTAATGTGACCACTCTACGGAAAGAGAAACCATCATCCGGAGCCAATGGAAGTGGTTTCAGGTCAAAATTCCTTTCCAGTCAAAAGTTATGGCCAAAACAGTGCCAACTAGGGGTAAAATGGTCATTTAAAAATCGGGAAAAATCATGAACATGGGAAATGACCCTAATAGTCGTCTCCCAAAGTTACATGACCATACGACTTCGTATGTGACAGAAATAAATATTCTACGATCCTATGATGCGTAGAATGCGGGTCGTTACACTCTCCCCCCCTTAAGAAATTTCGCCCCCGAAATTCCTTAACCCAAAACATACAAAGGATCCCGCATGTCTAATAACCACATACAACAATCAATCATGCAAAACAAGCAAACAAGTCTATCCTAGCATGCGGAAAACTAAATCGAAGTCAAAATCTTACCAGGCAAAGAGTTCTGGGTGTGACTTCCTAATGTTCTCCTCTGTTTCCCAAGTACAATCATTCTCGTCCTCGCTCCACTGTACTTTGACTAGCTTCACCGCCTTCCTTCGAAGTTGCTTCATGTCGTGCTCGACAATACGGGCCGGCTTACGGTTCCCAACCGCTTCGGGTTCTACTTCGAAGTTCTCTAACTGATCAGGTGAAATAGTCATATCTGAGTCGTGAACAAACTTCCTTAGTTGGGAAACATGAAATACGTTATGAACTCCCGCCATCTTCTCTGGTAAGTCAATTCTATATGCCAAATTCCCGACTAGTTCAAGAACAGGGAATGGGCCAATAAATCTTGGTGCCAACTTGCCTCTCCTGCCAAATCGTATTACGCTCTTCAACGGAGAAATCTTGACAAACACCAAGTCGCCAACGGAGAATTTTAAGTCTCTTCTCCTCTTATCAGCATAACTCTTCTGCCTATCTTAGGAAGCCTTCATTCGTTGTTGAATGATCTTGATCTTATCTGAAGTTTCCCTCACCACATCTGGTCCAAGCATAAACTTCTCGCCAGTCTCTAACATGATGGTGAGTTACACGGTCTTCCGTACAAAGCTTCAAACGGAGCCATACCGATACTTGATTGGTAGCTATTATTATATGCAAACTCTACTAGATGCAAATGGTCATCCCATGATCCACCAAAATCCAATATACATGCTCTCAAGAGATCCTCCAAAATACGATTCACCCTCTCCGTCTGACCGTCGGTCTGAGGATGATATGCGGTACTGAGATGTAACTCTGACCCTAAAGCCTCTTGTAAGCTCTTCCAAAACCCACTAGTGAACAACGGGTCTCGGTCGCTCACAATGCTTTTAGGTACTCCATGAAATCTCACTACCCACTTCATATACAATTCTGCTAACTTAGCTGCCGTTCTGGTCGATTTGACTGGTATAAACCTTGCACTTTTAGTCAGTCGATCTACAATTACCCAAATGCTGTCATATCCCGATCTAGTCCTTGGTAAACCATCGATGAAATCCATCGAGACTTGCTCCCATTTCCATTCGGGAATTTCTAATGGTTGCAACAACCCACTAGGCTTCTTTTTCTCGGCTTTAACTAGCTGGCAATTCATGCATTTGGATATAAACTTCCCAACGTCTCTTTTCATCCCTTCCCAGTAGTAAGTCTGCTTCATATCTCGATACATCTTGTTACCACCGGGGTGTATAGTTAGCTTTGAGTGATGACATTCTCTAAGCACTTCATCTCTCAATCCATTGACATTGGGTACAACAAGCTTTCCATTCTTTCTAAGCCATCCATCTCGATCAAGCCCATACTTGTTCACCTCCTCATCGACACACATCTCTAACTTGGAGATGATTTCCAATAGGTTAGGATCGTCCCTCTGACTAGAGCCGATCCGCTCAATCAAAGTGGGTCTGATCGTCAAACTTGCTAACATTTCTGGATCCAATTCGCACTTTGGTCTGAAATCAAACCCCGTGATAAACTCCAGTTGCTTCCATTCAAGGAACATAGCCCCTAAGCTGGCATGTCTTCTACTCAATGCATCAGCCACCGCATTGCCCTTTCCTGGTGTGTATGCGATGTCAAAATCATAGGAAGCTAAGAACTCTAACCATCTCTGCTGACGGAGATTCAGATCTTTCTGAGAGAAGAGATACTTTAACGACTTATGATCTGTAAACAGCTCAAATCTTTCTCCCAAGAGATAGTGTCTCCACATCTTTAACGCGAACACGATCGCTGCCAATTCTAAATCATGGGTAGGGTATCTTTTCTCGTGCGGTTTCAATTGCCGACTTGCGTAAGCTACAACCCTACCGCCTTGCATCAATACAGCACCCAGTCCGGTACCACAGGCATCCGTGTATACCGTCATCTCTTCATCCCCCTTAGGAATGACTAACACTGGTGCGCTTGTCAACTTATCCTTTAGACTTTTGAATGCATTCTCGCACCTTTCATCCCCGACAAAAGCTTGATTCTTCTTGGTCAACTGGGCCAATGGTGCTGCTATCTTGGAGAAACCTTGGATAAACTTACGATAATATCCCGCTAACCCCAAGAAACTTCTTACATCTGTTGCATTCTTGGGTGTAGGCCAATCCTGTACCGTAGCCACCTTTGCTGGGTCCACGGCAATACCGTTCTCTGATACAACATGGCCCAAGAACCTCACTTCCCTCTTCCAGAAGTGACACTTAGAAAACTTGGCTTTCAATTGGCGTTTTCTCAACACCTCCATCGCTACTCTTAGATGTTCCTTGTGTTCTTCCTCTGTCCTCGAATAGACCAAAATATCATCAATGAACACAAGGACAGACTTATTCAACTGATCTCTGAATACCCTATTCATCAGATCCACAAAATATGCCGGGGCATTAGTCAGCCCAAATGGCATGACCAACCATTCATAAAATCCAGACGGCGTTCGAAATGCCGTTTTTGCTATACTCTCAGCTTCCACTCTAAGCTGATGAAAACCTGTCGCGAGATCCAACTGAGAAAATATTCTCGCGCCACTCAACTGATCGAACATATCATCTATCCGCGGTAGAGGATACTTATTCTTCCTCGTCACTTTATTCAACTCGCGGTAGTCTACACACAAACGAAGGGAACCATCCGCTTTGGTAGCAAACACAACTGGTGCTCCCCATTCAGAAACACTCCTTCTGATAAATCCCTTCTTCAAAAGATCGCTGACTTGCACCTCGAGCTCTCGCTGCTCCCTTGGTGCCATACGACGAAGTGGCATCACTATAGGCCTGGCATCCTTTACCAGATCAATACGAAACTCAATCTCTCGGTGTGGTGGAAGTCCGGTCACTTCTTCGAAAACATCCGGATACTGGCCAACCACGGGTAAACCTGACAACTCACTATGCGGAATGTCGAGGGAGTTTAGAAAACTAGCCAATACCCCCTTACTGGGTAGACCACCAAACACTATCCTCCGCCCATCATCCGCTCTAGCTGTCACCAACAAGCCCTCACAGTCTACCACCACCCCGTGTCTTTGGAGCCAATCTACTCCCAAAATAATGCCAAACCCAGTAAAGCCCAAAACAAAGCAATCACAAACAAACATGCATCCATGACTCGATAAGACCACATTACGACAAATCATGCTAAGGCTAGTCGAACCACCAATCGGGTTCGTCACTACTAAAGGTCTATCGACAATCTCGGGCTCCAATCCCAACCTATCTACCAGGTCACTAGATATGAAAGAACTGGAAGCTCCGGTATCAAACAAAACTCTAACAGGAACATCATAAACAGAAAGCATACCTTGAATGACGACATTCTTTCCCTTCTCTGCCGCTGTTGGGGCATTCGACGAAGAAGGAATAACATTAAGAGCGTAGGCTTTCACCATTTGCTTTTACTTAGGGGGCTGTGGACACTTGTCCTTGTGATGTCCCATTTGGCCACAGTTGAAGCACTTCCTATCCGCTGGCTTGGCCCGACAATTACTAGCATAATGGCCCTTCTTACCACAGCTGAAGCACTCAACATCTTGCTTATTCTTTTTCTTCTGGCCATCCTTAGCTTGGTTTTGCTTTCTTTTATTCTGGGAACCACCCTTGCCTCCACCACTTGCTTGTGGCTTTGGCTCATCTGCGGATGCAACCTCAGTCTTCGGCTTAGGGTAGAGACTTTCCGATCTTAATGCTTTCCCCACAATCGATTCAAACGTCTCATCGATGTGGTTAATAAGTTTTTCCCCCAAGTACTGATCCAAACCAGTTATGAATTTCTCATTCTTTTTCTCGGCAGTATCAATAAGAGATAACCCATATTTTGACAAAGTGTCAAATTCGGAAATATACTCCGAGACAGCTCTGCCATTCTGCTTGAGCTCCAAAAACTTCTTAAACAGCATTGACTTCTGAGCAGCTGGAATGAACTTCTCACTAAAGCGAGCCTTAAACTGCTCCCAAGTAATCTGATCTTCGGGAGTAGCTGCCTTTATAGCATTCCACCAATTCATTGTCCGCCCTTGCAGCTGACGGGACGCTAGCTTTCTCTTCATCGCATCCTCGATACCCAAATCCTCGAAGTTACGTTCGCAACTATCCACCCAATCCTGAACATCCGTAGCCGACTCCGTTCCGTGGAACGGCTTCCCACCAAGGCTAGTATAATCCTTATTCAGCTTGGCGAAGTCGACTCTTGGCGCCTGCACCATTGGACCACCACCATTTCCACCATTGGGGGCTGCTCTCTGTACATCTCTAAGCATCTCTCTCATGAGGTCAGTAAACATCGTCCTCATGTCAGCAGCATTCCCATTATTGGCCCCTCTACCGGTACCTCTAACATATCGGCTCATCGTCAATCTGAAAAAGGAAACGATTAACGACTCCATAGTGGTGCTAGTACAGTACGACTTCATCCATATACTACTAATAGTATATATATATATATAGCTTTTAAAAACCAAAGTAATCACAAATACGCTCTCTCGTATACGTATATTATCTCTCCCTGATAACTTCCCTAGGTTAACTACGCAACCTAGAGCTCTGATACCAAGTGTGACGGCCCGCTCCGCACCAGCCTGCATTTCCTCCGGAAGTGCGCTGTACACATGTCCCGACTAGCATGGAACGGTCGCCAAAGAAAGGGAAGAAGGGAATGAACTAATCAAGAACCTGTAGAATGTCTCACAGCGCATGGAATAAAATATAATAATAACATACTTGACATAAAACAGGTGAGACAGTGCATAAGCTGATAACTAATAATCAATGTCAACATCAGAGCAGCGGAAAATCCAAATACAGCTTATTACAACTTTCCAAAATCTACTGTCTCTAAACAAAAGAAAGTCAAAGTAGAAGATACACCACCAATGCCCAAGCAGTGATCTTCAACGACACAGGGAGAATACTATATATATGTATTACGTGGAAGCCTCCTGCTCGTCTCCGGATCATCTACCCGTGCATCACCAGCTAACGTGTCTCTAGTCTGCTCGTGTGAGCACCCAGAGTAATAAGAGGAGACATAAAACTCTGGGTCAGACATAAAGCCTGGTATGAGCGATAAGCATCTAAACAGAATAATAACAGGTATACTAAGCCATACCTGAACCTGGACCTGCAACCAAAGAGTTAGTACCACATACCGTACAGTTCTCTAAGGTGCCTCAATGAATAGTGTAAAGAATACGGGGGTGGGGCGTGTATGTCATAATGATAGCAAACAAATCATTCATGGCAACCATCCTCACATCTCTCACTCAGTGCGTAAAGCATACGATATCTACCACTTTGGAACACTAGACAAATTGAGGTAACGACGAATCCCGACTTGTAGAACCCTGCTATGACCAAGCTAAACATATGGAGTCATGACCAAACATTTCAATGACCCACTTCATTGGTTGTAGCCCTTGGTTCTACCGATGCCCTAATGGCCCTGAATCCGTCTTCGTACCTCCTACCATAGTGGTTCAAAGCTATAGACATCGATAACTCCTTGGCACGCGTCCCGCAGCAAAGCCCAATCATGAAGTGAACTCATTGGTTCCCAACTAGATCCTGAGCTCTAACTTCCCACATTGGACTACCTTTGCATCTCGGTTTTCTGTCATCACCGGATCGGTTCGGATCCCCTCTTAGCCATCGGTTCGGTTCGGCCTTTAGCTCCCCATCATCAACGCAGTGCGGTTCGTGGCGTTCATCTGGTAGCGGTTCGGATCGACCTCTCCCCCAAGCACACCGGTTCGGGTCGCACTTTCTACTCACGAATGGTTCGGATCGTGGTCACCTCACAGGGTCGGTTCGGGTCGTCTCGCACAGTCTTGATCGGATCGGATCGGCACCATCGGATCGGATCGGCACCATCGGATCGGAGTCCCCCACAAAAGCAGGTCAGATCGGTCACTATCATCGGATCGTGGTCTTCAAGCATCGACGGATCGGATCGCTCCATCGGTTCGGATCGCCCTTATTTCCTCCGATCCGGTCCGGTTCGGATGATTTCCTGCAGTTCTTCCAACGAGCAGTATACGCCTTTCGACGGCGTTTTTGACAAATCTAACACTTCTAATCAATCATAAAACACACCATAGAGTCAGCAACATGTAATAGCAACCACAACAGCAAACAACCATTCAAATGAATCAAAATGGATCAAAAGTGGCCAAAACTCCTTATTTTCCCTTAAGCATGTTTAAGTAAAACTGATCATAGGGTTAACAAAACTTAATCAAATTGAACCAAATTTCAACCAGAGGTATAAAACATTATTTAAGAATTTCTAAACATTTTTCCAGAATTTATTAGTGTATAAATTCGCTAATCTTCACTAATTACCCTTAATTACCGTAATTAGTGCAAAAATTATGCAAATCACTCACCTTTGCCACAATAAAACTTTCAGATCTGAAGTGAACCTCTGATTTGCACGAATTCCAATATATAACAGCAGCTCTACCTCGGTCCTTGTGCTAATCCTCCTTGATTTGATGCCTCTAAGCCTTAATCCTTGATTAGGAAGTGATTTTGGGTGTTTTAGAGAGATTTAGAGAGTGGAGGCCATGGCTAGGTTAAGAGGAATGAAAGTGGCGGCTGGAAAGTGTCTAAAGAAATGTTTTCTAACCCTAATCAGCCCCTATATTCCCCTAAACCCGAAATTCCCCTCTGGGCCTAGTTGCTAATCACCCGGTTAGGCCCAATTAAGCTGTTTTTCACAATCTGAAACTTGTTTCAGCCATATCTCCCAAACGGTGAGTCTGTTTGGCTAATGTTACCACTCTACGGAAAGAGAAACCATCATCCGGAGCCAATGGAAGTGGTTTTAGGTCAAAATTCCTTTCCAGTCAAAAGTTATGGCCAAAACAGTGCCAACTAGGGGTAAAATGGTCATTTAAAAATCGGGAAAAATCATGAACATGGGAAATGACCCCAATAGTCGTCTCCCAAAGTTACATGACCATACGACTTCGTATGTGACAGAAATAAATATTCTACGATCCTATGATGCGTAGAATGCGGGTCGATACAATTGGAATTATGTCCAAATCAAAATTGGAAAAGTCACTGTAAGTGCAGTTCGATGACCGTTTATGGAAATCGATTGAAAGGGCCTTAATAAAATTGTTAAAAATATTAATAATTTGTGTAATATCATAGTAGATGATTTGGAAAGAGTTGGGATGAAAATTTCCATATTTGAAAATATAAAAATATATTTTTATCAAAATGAACTAGTTATTAACCAGAATAATAATCCAATATTTTTAAAGAAATAAATTGAATTTGAAATGGTTTTAAATATAACCAGAATTTTCCAATGAATAAATTGGAATGCATTGGAATGGAAATAATATTCGGAATATTTCGATATTGGATTCCGTGGTTATACGGATGTTGTTACTGGATTTTGGAAGATACAAATATCGTTATTCCCATACGATATCCACTAGTTTCAGAATTTGATATTGAATATGAGCCGATATAATTTCTATTCAGAGCCTTCTATTTGATATCAAATTGGATTTTGGGTTTTTGAGAACGGTGTCTTAAATAACATTGTGCTTAAACCCAGTTGAGGTAAGAATATATCTTTTAATTAAGATTTAGGGAAGTTTTCCAATTAATTAATATTTAATTGGAATTGAATAAAAGAATTGGATTTTGGGTTTGTCGTGAATAGTGTCTTCGGTAACACTATTCTTAAACCCCATGTGAAAAGAATAAATCTTTTAATTAAGGTTGTTAGAGTTTCCGGTTATATTTAGTAATTGGAATAAAAATGGAATGTGAATTGGGTTTATTGTGAACTGTGTTTTTAACGACATTTGTTCTTTAACCCGATTAACAGTAAAATGTGATTTGGTATTTATAAATCTTTCTATTAAGATTTATTGGAAAATTTCCAAAGTAAAGCATTCCAATTTAATAAAATAAGTTGGAATGGAATGGAATTCGGTTTGGTAATAATTGAAGTGAACTTCTGTAGAGGAAGACTGTTACTATATATGGAATATAAAAGGCTTTGCCGTTATTCCATTTATATTATTGGTTGGATATGGAAGTTTATATCGATAATATATATTGATCTGTTTTCCGTGAAGAGTCCATAATTAATGGAATGTGATTTTGGGTTTATCGTGAATTGTGTTTTAAATGACATTTTTTCTTTAACCCAATTAAAGTATGGATGTATTTCTAAATTTCAATAATCATTATATAATGATTTTTGGGGATTAAAACTAAATAGAGTTTTAATGAATCTTTAATTAGATTGAAATGTGAATGTGATAAGGTTAAATTATCAAATTTGGGAAATGATCGAGAATGGAGTATCACCAGTTTTGCTCCAAGCGATAGTTAAATCTTCAATTAGATTTGAACACGAAATGGGAGCATGACCAGTTTTGCTCCATGGGATGAATAGGTTGGGATTGGGAAATTAAACAAATGATTACTTTGGTAAGGTCCGTTAATCCCAACTAGTTGATAAACCGTAATTTGGTTTGAATTGATATCAAAAAGAAGATTAAAGAATAAATTTAAAGAACTTATCTTTGATAAAATTAATGGGAACCTTTCCCTAAAGATATGAATATTTGAATAAAAGAATATTCTGCATTGGAATGAGGTGTATGTTGTGTTTTTATAGCACTTGTTTATAAAATACGCGAGTTATTCAGAAAAGCCGGGTTTATACCTATCCTGAATAACTGATTCGACGATAAATCAACGATGAAGACGATGGTTCAAGACCGACGGTCTTCGGATCAGTTAGATGATTACTGATGTCTTGATTGGGCCGTACACCCAAGATGAGGTAACAAGTAGTGATTGTCCAGACATACTTGGAGATCGACCGGATATGTGAGGACTTCTCTCCTATAATTGTAACGACCCAGAAAATCTGAACCAATTTAAAATTTTTAAATTGGCTAAAATAATGAATTTTAAATATTTAAAATAAATATTTTAGCTAATAGAGATGAAAAGTGAGTTTGGATCGACAATTGAAAACGAATATAATTAGTTTTAATTATAAACAAGGCCTGAAAAGGCGATGCAGTTTCATAAATTGAATTCAAACTTTGTCGGACTGTACCGGGTGCAAAACAAAACGGATTTTAGTGAAACCAAAAATATTTAAATCTGTTAGTGAATACCTTTCTAAAGAATCTGAAAAATCGAATTTTCATAGCGGAAAGCAAAAGTTATGGCCGAATGAATTTTCAGAAAGGTCGCTATGGAATTTATATAGCCCGTGAAATTGGCCATTTTGCATACGACCTCGGAATTCGACGAAACCAATTTTGTTGGATCCGGGATGGGAAGTTATTGCTAGGTTTCAAATTTCATAATTTTTGAAGCTAGTATGTGAGCGTGGCAAAGGAAAATGTGTTTTGGTCAATTACAGTTAAATTAGATCGACCAGAAATGGGCCTTTTTGCAAACAGTCTCAGAATTCGACGAAACTAGTTTTGTTGGGACCGTATCATCAAAATATAGCTAGATTTATTTTTCTGGAATTTTTCGAATCAGTTTGTGGCCCTGGCAAATTGAAATGTACGTTCAAATAAAATATTGAATGTTTTATATATTAATTTGAATGGAAACTGACTGAAACAGTCGAATGGGCCTATGAAACATATCCCATTGTGTTCGGAATGGGGGTAAAACACTAGGGACGACAGTCGTTGGGCTTGGATTGGTGTTCGTTCGGAGGAAGGGGTATTTTCGGATTTTAAAAAATTAAAAAAAATTAAAATTAAAGGCCCAAACCCTAATTCATTTACATCAGGGCGCCGCCGCTCTTATGCGATTTACGGCCAGATCATTCCCGTCTTCCTCCTCAATTTTCTCTCCATCCACACAATAAAATTCCAAACCACCAGAGCGAAATTGTCCCTCTCCTCAAGCTCTTCACGAGGAACGGTGATGATGGGGTTTCACTTCAAGGTTCAGGAGAATTTCTGGTCAGAAGTCGTCGAGTTTGAAGCCGTTTTCTGGTGAAGAGGGCTAGCCGAGTTCATCGTCGTTCAGGGAGGAGGTGTCTCATCTGAAGGGCGGTCACATAGGCGGGTTTGATCGTCGGCAGGAGGCGTCTCTGGCGAGCGACGGTGGGGTTTATCCATGGAGCGCGGGTTCGATTTTCTACCTGTAGAAGAAACGTGAAGAGGAGGGATTAATTCTCTTAATCATGTAATTAATTAAAAAATTAATTAATTATATAAAATTTTGTATTCAATGTTTAAAATTGTGTAACTCTTGCATACGACATCGAAATTCAGTGAAACAAGAGACAGTGGACTCGTGAGGACGTCTTCTACATTTTAGAAGAGACCGCATATTTTTCTGAGCCTTCTGCTATTTTTGGTGGAGTGGAACCCAATGTGAGATTTCTAATTTATAAACAATATGGAAAACGACGATGTATAAATTATATAGTCGATGTATGAGTTATATAAGCGTTGTACACCTCATGTATAAGCGTTGTATAAGTTGTACGTTCGATGTATAAGTTGTATATGCGTTGTAAAAATTATATTTGTGTTGAAATAGAAGTGAATTGCTATATATATAAATATATATATATATATATATATACGCCCCTCGTCCACAAACCATGGACGATATTTATTGATTGTGATTGGTGTGAAAATTGATTGATAGCGAATTGTTTTTTGGGATTGTTAGTGGTTGATATTGATTGATTGTGGTTGAAAAATACCCATTTGTGGTTGAAAAATATTTGGTTGAAACCACATAGGATTAGTTTGTGGAAATGAAATAAATATATACATGCCGCCTGCGTGCGAACTAGATGCATGATCCCCATTATCAAAAACCGCGAGGTTTTAAGGTAGAGCGAGGAGCCGTACTAGGGACGGTCCCGGTTTTAACTACCCTGCCGTTATGCTGCCGAAATTTTGAATAATATTCATGTGTTTGAATTATTTTCATCTGCTGAAACTATATTCATTCATTGAATAGAAAACCTTCATGTGTTGAATCGATATTCATTCGTGGAATTGAAATTCATGTGTTGAATGGTATTCATATTTTGAAATAAATTGTTTCATAATAAAAATCACCTTTTATCAACTATATGGACTATGTAAAATAATCTCGTTTTAAAAGAAATTGTTTTATAATAAAATCCCATTTTTATCACCTATATAAACTATATAAAATAATAGTGTTTAGAAATGAATTGTTTTAAAATAAAAAATCACAATTTTATTATACACATGAATTGTTGAGTTGAAGTGTTAAAAATAGCAACTCGTTCAAATAAATATGCATGAGTTGAAATATTCATTCATTAGCTAATGGCGTGATTTTTACCTATGCATGTAACATTAGAATGAATGGTGCTTTTAAACCAAATGGAATCAAATATGAAGTTGAATGGAAAATGATAAATGATAAGAACTGTATATATGTACATGCATATTTATTGAACATGTTATAACAAAGGGGCTAGAGAAGAGGAATAAAATTTTGTGCCCGACAAATAGGTACACATTTACTGTTTTGTTTGGGTGATGATTTTATGAGCCTGTTGGCTAGCCGCTTGGTTTTTTCTTTTTCTTTTTGACATGAGACTCCCGTGTGGCTATTTGGGAATTTTCCCAGCCCCTCCCATACAAAAGAGGTTATGGCGAAATTTTCCAAAATTTAAAGGCATTAGTGAAATATTTGAAGTGAAAACGATATTGAAATTGTTGAATGAACTATATTTATATAAATATAAATAAAATTAAAACGAAACGTGGCCGTGCAGTTCGTGTTTTGAAACCGTGATTTCAAACAACTAGTGCGGGAAATCCGACCATCGGATTTTCCCGAAATCGCAACCGTTGGGTTCGCTTTGGAAAAATCTTTCCAACGGCACCAACTTTGTAAAAATCCAACGGTTGGATTGTCTGGAATGTTTAATTCAAACCTGAAGAAAAACAGCACCAGAAACGATTATATATATATATATATATATATATATATATATATATATATATATATATATAATTATATTTAATCGAATAACGACGCTGCAGTTCGTATTTTGAAATCGAAACTTCAAACGATTGTACCAGGAGATCCGACCGTCGGATTTTCCCGAAACTGGAACCGTTGGATTCGTTTTGAAAAGACCTTTCTAATGATGTAAATTTTGTGAAGATCCAACGGTTAGATTTTCAGATATGTGTAAATCAAATCTGAAGAAAAACAGCGCCACGGCCGCGTTATGGCCCGAAGTGTCGTTTTGAATAAATTGGCTATTTTTAAATAAATAAAAATAGCGATAAATCATTATAAAATATCATAAACAATATGGAATGGAAATAAACTGAATTTGCTCGATTTATGTTGTATTTGATGGTTGAACGTGTTTGGTGTGAAAATTACATTAAAGAACAAAATTGGTGTTGTCGAATGATTTAACCATTGAAATAAATTGATTTGAAATTCTAAATATACGTGAATTATTTGAAAAGGCCGAGTTAATTCTCATTTCAAATAATTGACCGACGATTGAAAGTCGAAGATGAAGACGGTGGTCGAAGACCGGAGATCCTCACCTCGTTTGGATGGTAACCGAGGTCCTGATTGGGAGGCATCCCGAAATATGGATAATGAGTGGTGATCGTCCAGACGTACGTGGTGATCGATGAGTTTACGAGGTATTTAGTGCCTCCGGTTTCGTTCAGACCCAGAACGGACTTGTAAATGGACTGTGTGTCTAACATTGGATTTTATTCTGTGATTGATTGATCTCTATTAAATATACATCTGTTTGGCGGCGGAGAGTTTATTCTTTTGCTTAACGCCCTTCTCTGTGACGCACGAGCTCAGAGGTTGTATATCGATGGACATCAGTCGCATGGCATGAATTGCTAGTGTGGCATACCTAAGTGGCAAATGATCAGGACTTCTGTTGAAAAGCAAAGTCTTGTGGTGATGATCAAAGCACCGCCTGTGTGGCGTAGCTTTGTGTATAACGTGGAATCGCGAGCCTCACACCCCGGTATGAACCAGAAACGGGAGAAGGACCTCAGGGAGGGCATGCGTTTCTTTCTAGCTAGGGTGGTGTCAGTGACCTACCATCCCTGACATTTATATACTTTTCACCTATGTGGTTGTTGCTGTTGCGAGGCGCCTCGGTTTGATCGGACGAGACGGGTCCGATGGAGTCATTCGTTGGCTCGTTTACGCCCCAAAGGGCGGGGAAACGTATTGTTCAGGCATAATAATCCACATCGGTGGACCGGCCCTGAAGATCTAAAGGGTTGATGCGTTCTGATCCTGTGGCTCGGGCTAGAGAGTCACGAACTCGGTAAGGACTATCTTTTGCCTTGGTTCATGACGGAAATCCAATTTCCAAATACGTGACTGTGCGGTTTTGATTGTATACCTATATATGGCGACATAGTGGTATGGGGCATTAATGCCATCTATGATTGATAGTTGTGATTTGAAATTGTTTTCAAAACACATAAACACTAGCAATAATACCAAGTGCCTTTGTTTTATTTGTATCAAGCATATTTTGGCCGTTATAAGGTAAAAATTCTATCCTCCGGTTTTCGTTGCATTGTGTGATGGGAACTGAGTCTTATAATGGCTTCATTTTTATAAAAAGCATTGCGATGTTTAAAAGAAAGATTTGTTTTAAAGCACTGGCAATCCAATGGAGTAAACCCGTTCCATGAAAGTGGCGTGGTCCTGTGATAGCCAAATTATATATGTGTTGAGTAGATTTCTCATACCAGTCCCATGACTGACTCGTAGTTTGTTTCACTCTCAAACTCGGGTGCCCCTTTTTCTACACGGGCAGCCTTGTATTCAGGTTTAGCTGGTTCTTTCTGGATAGTTGGAGCTGAAGATGGATTCTATCATTTATCTCTTTTATGCTGTTCAGCTCCTATTGCACATATTATGTTTGTTTTCCGCTATAGACATTTATGTATAGCTGAACTGTATTTTTACTAAGTATGATCCTGTATATTGTGTAACTCTGATGATTACTTTTATCCAGTATATTCTAATGTTCATTATCTAGTGTATTTATTTAATTCTATTCTGTTATTACCTGTTTCTGTGTTATATTCCAAGGATTACCCTTGCCGCCGTCAGTACGGGGTTTGGGGTCGTCTCATTTGGTATCAGAGCCTTGGTTAAGCTTAGTTCTGGAATATAACATTTGAACGAACTCGTCAGAAATAGAACCAGTAGTTTTCTAGGACGAGTAACTCATTACAGATAGGATCAGTAATATCCTAGTATGAGTAAAAGCAGAATGAAATAACACCTCGATAGACACATTTACCTTGAAGTATATGTTTCTATATTTTAAATTATCTTTTCTGTGACACGACACTTGATCTGTTGTTTGCAGAAGTACTAGAAAATGAGTGTCAGAAACAGAAGGAATGCAGAACCGGATATTGAGGCCCTATTAATCAAATATCAAAATATGGGTGGGATACCGTTCTCAGGTGAAGAATCTATTATGAAAACACAGGCTTGGATTCGTTCGGCTGAAAAGATCTTTGATGGTTTAAAGCTGAGGTAGGACCAGAAAAGATTACTGGCATCCTGGGCACTCAAAGATGAAGCTTTGTTCTGGTGGGATTCAGTTATTGAGAATAATCCAGAAGGTGATATCACCTGGGATAGATTTAAAATGATTCTCTTAGAAAGATTTACTCCTCCAGAAGCGACTGAGCGATTATGCGACGAATTTTCTTATCTGATACAAGGTGATATGACCATCCCAGAGTATCATAAGAAATTCAACGAACTTTCTCACTTTGCTCCTCATCTGATTAAAGACCCAAAGAGGAAAAATCTGAGATTTATTCATGGGCTTCAAAGAAAATATCAGAACAGTGTAATGAGGAATGTGAAGCTTCCTTTCTCGGAAATGATCTATATGGCTTATCAATACGAAGATCTAGATAGGAAAGGTATGTTGCGCGGCGAAGGGGAAGTCAGTTCAAGCGATAAGGTTGAACCAAAAACAGATCGTCCTGAGGCCAGTACAACGTCTGAGGTCGGTAAGAAGCCCAGTGCCAAGAGAAAAGGGCTAAATCTGAGAAGGGGGCAGTAGTGACAACTGTATGCTCTAACTGCAATAGGCAAGGACATCTTTCGATAAGTTGTCGATCTCTCAAGAAACGAATAAAGAGTGGATCTAAATCCAAGGAGAATTTCCAAGAGAAAAGAAGTTGCAGTAAATGCAGACAGACTGGTCATCTTGCAAAGGATTGCTGGCTCTTAAAGAAGCCTGAAGTAGTTCAAGTGAATGAAGTAGCAGAAACTTCTGATCCCTCAACAAGTCAAGGAAGATCTGATGTTTTAGAAGGAACGCTTAATGTCAAAAATATTCCAGTTAAAGTGCTGCTTGACACAGGCGCGTCACGAAGCTTCATTTCGAAAGATGCAGCTAAGAAACTGGATTTGAATTTGAAAAAGCTCAAGGAACCCATGACTGTCCAGAATCCGGTTGGGGGTTCCATTGATCTCAGTTGGATTTGTGGAGTGCCGGTTTCTTTCTCTCGTTATCGGTTTCCCACCATCACAGTCGTCATAAATTTTAAAGAGTTTGATCTTATTTTGGGGTTAGACTGGTTGACCAAATATGAAGCTGAAGTCAAATGCGCCGACAGAGTCGTAAAGGCGAAGATTAAATCAGGTGATTATATAACCATTCCCTGTGAAGGTCAAAATGCTAATAGAAGAGACTTCTGGGCAGCTTTGAATGTTTCTCCAGCCCAAATAGAAAATATCCCTGAAATCACAGAGAATATTCCCGATCTAGTGAAAGACATCCCTGTCGTCAAGAACTTTGCGGATGTGTTCGAAGAAGTGGTTCGCTTACCTCCACAGAGAGAAATAGATTTCAAAATTGCTTTGATTCCTAATGCAAGGCCGGTAGTTCACGCTATTCGAAGAATGTCCTTGAAAGAGAAGGAGGAATTAGACAATCAAACACGACAGCTAGTATGGAAAGGTCTGATCAGGCCCAGTTTCTCTGATTGGGGAGCAGCAGTGGTGTTTGTCCCGAAATCTGACGGTACTCTACGTTTATGTGTGGACTATCATGATCTGAACAAACAGACAATAAAGAACAAATATCCATTGCCGCGGATTGATGATTTGTTGGATCGATTAAATGGCGCACAAGTATTCTCAAGGATGGACCTAGCTACAGGTTTCCATCAACTTCGAATTGCCGAAGAGTGTGTTCCAATGACAGCATTCAGAGGTCCCGACTTATTCTACGAGTGGTTAGTAATGCAGTTCGGCTTATGTAACGCTCTAGCTTACTTTGTCGATTTGATGAATAGAGTATTCAGGGGGGTTTTGAATAAATTTTTTCTGGTTTTCATTGACGATATTCTAATCTTCTCTAAATCAAAGGCCGAACATGAAAAGCATCTGGAATAGGTTCTAGAAATTCTGAGACGGAATGTATTAAAAGCCAAAATTTCCAAATGTATCTTCTGGCAAGATGAAGTAAAATTTCTAGGCCACGTGGTATCTAAAGAAGGAATTGCTGTGGATCCAAGCAAAATCATAGCTATTCAGAACTGGAAACAGCCTAGTACTCCTACAGAAGTCCGCAGTTTTCTCGGATTGGCTAGCTATTACCAGAAGTTCGTTAAAAACTTTTCGAAGATATCTGGCCATTTAACGAAGCTTACGAAGAAGCACTCTAAGTTCAAATGGACTCCAGAAAGTGAGGAGGCTTTTGAAGAGCTAAAGTTGAGATTAACAACTGCTCTAGTGTTAACCATCATCGATGGCAACCAGGATTTAAAAGTCTGGACTGATGCTTCTAGGGAAGGCCTTGGCGCAGTGTTAATGCAAAGAGGCCAAGTGATTGCTTATGCTAGCCGTCAGCTGAAGCCGCACGAGAAGAACTACGTAACTCATGATCTTGAGTTATTGGCTATTGTGTTCGCTTTGAAAATCTGGAGACACTATCTGCTGGGTGAGAGATTCGAACTGTTTACATATCACCAGTCGCTAAAGTATCTGTTCACTCAGAAAGACTTGAATCTGAGGCAGCAACGTTGGCTGGAGTTTCTTGCAGCATACGATTTTGAAATTATATATACTCCAGGGAAAGCCAATGTCGTGGCCGATGCGCTGAGCCGAAAGAATGTAATGATCGCCAGCTTTATTATCACGACTTCCTTGATTGACAAAATATCTATTCTTCAGAAGGAGGATAACTTTATTAAAGATATGATCCAAAGGATTCAAAAAGGCGAACCCTCGTGTTTTCAAATCGATAACGACGAGACCTTGAGATTGAAAGGAAGGATTTGTGTTCCTGACATCCCAGAGTTAAAAAGGGAAGTGTTAGACGAGTGTCACAAGTCCAAGCTGAGTATCCATCCTGGTGTGGCCAAAATGTATAACGATCTCAAACGAACGTTCTGGTGGAAGGCTATGAAAAGAGACGTTTCAATATACGTTATCCGATGCCCTACTTGCCAGCTAGTCAAAAGCGACCAACAGAAAATAGCTGGATTATTACAACCACTAGAAGTTCCTGGTTGGAAGTGGGAACATATTTTTATGGATTTCATTGATGGTCTACCCAGAACCAGAAAAGGAAATGACAGTATTTGGGTGATCGTAGATCGCTTCACGAAGACCGCCCATTTTATACCTGTCAGATCAAACAGAACTGCTCAGAGTCTGGCGCAGATATACTTCAGGGAAATAGTTAGACTACATGGAGTGCCGCTCAGTATAGTCAGTGATAGAGATACGATATTTACTAGCAAATTCTGGGAAGCATTTCAAGTCGAACTGGGAACGAAGTTGAACTTGAGCACCGCCTATCATCCTCAGACAGACGGTCAGACTGAGAGGATGAATCGTATTTTAGAAGACCTATTGCGGGCTTGTGTTATAGATTTCGGTGGATCATGGGAAGACCATCTGCATTTGGCTGAATTCTCATATAACAACAGCTACCAGGCGAGCCTGACAATGTAGCCATTCGAAGCATTGTATGGTAGACCGTGCCGATCCCCTGCTTGTTGGGTCGAACCCGGTAATAGACTTGTGTTAGGTCCTGATATGATCCGAGAAGCTGCCGACAAAGTCGATTTTATTAAAAAGCGATTACTCGCCGCTCAAAGCCAACAAAAGAGCTATGCCGATATAAGAAGAAGAGATATATCCTTTGCTGTTGGCGACTATGTATATTTGAAAGTATCTCCGATTAGAGGAGTAATCCGGTTCGGTAAAACTGGAAAGTTGGCGCCCAAATTCATTGGTCCGTTTCCTATTCTGGAACGGATCGGAACTCTCGCTTATAGGGTCAAACTTCCTGGCTGGTTGCCTGGAGTTCATGATATATTTCATATATCTCAACTTCGAAAGCACGTTCATGATCCAGACTTGATCGTGGAGGAAGCAGCTCAGCAGGATATTGAAATTACTCCCGAATTAGCTGTAAGAAGAGAGCCGCTAAAGATTATCGGCAAAGAAACCAAAGAGCTGAGGAACAAGAAGGTTCACTTAGTCAAAGTGCAATGGAGTGGAGATCCGCGAGATTGTACTTGGGAAACTGAGGAGAGCATTCAGAAAGCCTATCCTAGATGCCGAGTGGATATCTCTGATTGACTCTGGTGCAAGGTACATTTACCCTACTTTGCATTACCATTTAATTCTCTACTCTGTTGTTATTTTCTTTCCATGGATGTGCACTATTTATTCTATACTCGGAGTGATTTCTAAAGCAATATAGGATTTGATTAGTATATTTTTGGAAAGTTAAAAACAAATTGCTTGTTGGTTGTGTTGTGTGATTGTAGATTAGATTAATTAAAATTATTGAAACGATAGTTAATTTAATCAACAATAGAATAATGTTAGAATTTATTCGATTATGTCACACATTGAACTGATTAGAAAATAAATAGAAATATATATACATGTGTACTATATATGTTTGAACAGGTAAATGGATTAGCTGTTGAGTAAAGATTTTATTTGCGTGCCCGACAATTAGGTAAACCTTAATGAGTTGGATGCGAAATATTATTATATCGACTCCTGTGAATGCCATTGGATGCGGAGTGCTGGTTTTTCTGTGTGAAATAATAAATGTCGCCATAGGATAGTAACAATTAATTTTGAACTACATTACATGGCATACTTCTGAAGATAGGCATACTTCATCATATACCACATAAGCATTTGGAGCTTGTGTGACGAGGCGGAAGATTTACCATACGAGCAGGAGGCTTGTATGGCGATGACTATATTTTACAGGTTGAACTGATGACTGATATGGACTATTTAAATTGTAACGATTAAATTGCCAGATTAATAAAAAACCCCACACGGGTCTGGAGTTGACAATAACCACGTCTCTCTAGTTATTAGATACGGCACATGGACTATTTATTTCCCACACGGGGCAGGGTGATGAGAATTTATTCTCTGGAGTTATTATCAATACATGCCCCCCTGTAAACACTAGAATATATCACTATAAATATGTGTATGCTTATTAGGATTTATTGGGTACTTAATACGGCCCAATAAATTTCCAAACCTCTCTCCGTACAAGGGAGGTTATGGCGAAATTTTTCGAAAATTCCGGGTGTTAGCCAAATTTTTGAAGAATTTGAAATTTCTCAGAAACTGAAAAGTTGGAGAATTGAAGCCAGATCGAACGTAGAGTTGGTTAATCAAACCACTTTCGACTTTGTTCCTTTTCGGGGACGAAAAGTTTTAAGTGGGGGAGATTGTAACGACCCAGAAAATCTGAACCAATTTAAAAATTTTAAATTGGCTAAAATAATGAATTTTAAATATTTAAAATAAATATTTTAGCTAATAGAGATGAAACGTGAGTTTGGATCGACAATTGAAAACGAATATAATTAGTTTTAATTATAAACAAGGCCTGAAAAGGCGATGCAGTTTCAAAAATTGAATTCAAACTTTGTCGGACTGTACCGGGTGCAAAACAAAACGGATTTTATTGAAACAAAAAATATTTAAATATGTTAGTGAATACCTTTCTAATGAATCTGAAAAATCGAATTTTCATAGCGGAAAGCAAAAGTTATGGCCGAATGAATTTTCAGAAAGGTCGCTATGGAATTTATATAGCCCGTGAAATTGGCCATTTTGCATACGACCTCGGAATTCGACGAAACCACTTTTGTTGGATCCGGGATGGGAAGTTATTGCTAGGTTTCAAATTTCATAATTTTTGAAGCTAGTATGTGAGCGTGGCAAAGGAAAATGTGTTTTGGTCAATTACAGTTAAATTGGATCGACCAGAAATGGGCCTTTTTGCAAACAGTCTCAGAATTCAACGAAACTAGTTTTGTTGGGACCGTATCGTCAAAACATAGCTAGATTTATTTTTCTGGAATTTTTCGAATCAGTTTGTGGCCCTGGCAAATTGAAATGTACGTTCAAATAAAATATTGAATGTTTTATATTTTAATTTGAATGGAAACTGACTAAAACAGTCGAAGGGGCCTATGAAACATATCCCATTGTGTTTGGAATGGGGGTAAAACACTAGGGACGACAGTCGTTGGGCTTGGATTGGTGTTCGTTCGGAGGAAGGGGTATTTTCGGATTTTAAATAAATTAAAAAAAATTAAAATTAAAGGCCCAAACCCTAATTCATTTACATCAGGGCGCCGCCGCTCTTATGCGATTTACGGGCAGATCGTTCCCGTCTTCCTCCTCAATTTTATCTCCATCCACACAATAAAATTCCAAACCACCAAAGCGAAATTGTCCCTCTCCTCAAGCTCTTCACGAGGAACGGTGATGACGGGGTTTCACTTCAAGGTTCAGGAGAATTTCTGGTCAGAAGTCGTCGAGTTTGAAGCCGTTTTCTGGTGAAGAGGGCTAGCCGAGTTCATCAGCGTTCAGGGAGGAGGTGTCTCATCTAAAGGGCGGTCGCGTAGGCGGGTTTGATCGTCGGCAGGAGGCGTCTCTGGCGAGCGACGGTGGGGTTTATCCATGGAGCGCGGGTTCGATTTTCTACCTGTAGAAGAAACGTGAAGAGGAGGGATTAATTCCCTTAATCATGTAATTAATTAATTATATAAAATTTTTTATTCAATGTTTAAAATTGTGTAACTCTTGCATACGACATCGAAATTCAGTGAAACAAGAGACAGTGGACTCGTGAGGACGTCTTCTACATTTTAGAAGAGACCGCATATTTTTCTGAGCCTTCTGCTATTTTTGGTGGAGTGGAACCCAATGTGAGATTTCTAATTTATAAACAATATGGAAAACGACGATGTATAAATTATATAGTCGATGTATGAGTTATATAAGCGTTGTACACCTCATGTATAAGCGTTGTATAAGTTGTACGTTCAACGTATAAGTTGTATATGCGTTGTAAAAATTATATTTGTGTTGAAATAGAAGTGAATTGCTATATATATATATATATATATATATATATATATATATACGCCCCTCGTCCACAAACCATGGACGATATTTATTGATTGTGATTGGTGTGAAAATTGATTGATAGCGAATGGTTGTTTGGGATTGTTAGTGGTTGATATTGATTGATTGTGGTTGAAAAATACCCATTTGTGGTTGAAAAATATTTGGTTGAAACCACATAGGATTAGTTTGTGGAAATGAAATAAATATATACATGCCGCCTGCGTGCGAACTAGATGCATGATCCCCATTATCAAAAACCGCGAGGTTTTAAGGTAGAGCGAGGAGCCGTACTAGGGACGGTCCCGGTTTTAACTACCCTACCGTTATGCTGCCGAAATTTTGAATAATATTCATGTGTTTGAATTATTTTCATCTGCTGAAACTATATTCATTCATTGAATAGAAAACCTTCATGTGTTGAATCGATATTCATTCGTGGAATTGAAATTCATGTGTTGAATGGTATTCATATTTTGAAATAAATTGTTTCATAATAAAAATCACCTTTTATCAACTATATGGACTATGTAAAATAATCTCGTTTTAAAAGAAATTGTTTTATAATAAAATCCCATTTTTATCACCTATATAAACTATATAAAATAATAGTGTTTAGAAATGAATTGTTTTAAAATAAAAAAATCACATTTTTATTATACACATGAATTGTTGAGTTGAAGTGTTAAAAATAGCAACTCGTTCAAATAAATATGCATGAGTTGAAATATTCATTCATTAGATAATGGCGTGATTTTTTACCTATGCATGTAACATTAGAATAAATGGTGCTTTTAAACCAAATGGAATCAAATATGAAGTTGAATGGAAAATGATAAATGATAAGAACTGTATATATGTACAAGCATATTTATTGAACAGGTTATAACAAAGGGGCTAGAGAAGAGGAATAAAATTTTGTGCCCGACAAATAGGTACACATTTACTGTTTTGTTTGGGTGATGATTTTATGAGCCTGTTGGCTAGCCGCTTGGCTTTTTCTTTTTCTTTTTGACATGAGACGCCCGTGTGGCTATTTGGGAATTTTCGCAGCCCCTCCCGTACAAAAGAGGTTATGGCGAAATTTTCCAAAATTTAAAGGCGTTAGTGAAATATTTGAAGTGAAAACGATATTGAAATTGTTGAATGAACTATATTTATATAAATATATAAATATAAATAAAATTAAAACGAAACGTGGCCGTGCAGTTCGTGTTTTAAAACCGTGATTTCAAACAACTAGTGCGGGAAATCCGACCATCGGATTTTCCCGAAATCGCAACCGTTGTGTTCGCTTTGGAAAAATCTTTCCAACGGCTCCAACTTTGTAAAAATCCAACGGTTGGATTGTCTGGAATGTTTAATTCAAACCTGAAGAAAAACAGCGCCAGAAACGATTATATATATATATAAATATAATTATATTTAATCGAATAATGACGCCGCAGTTCGTATTTTGAAATCGAAACTTCAAACGATTGTACCGGGAGATCCGACCGTCGGATTTTCCCGAAACTGGAACTGTTGGATTCGTTTTGAAAAGACCTTTCTAATGATGTAAATTTTGTGAAGATCCAACGGTTAGATTTTCAGATATGTGTAAATCAAATCTGAAGAAAAACAGCGCCACGGCCGCGTTATGGCCCGAAGCGTCGTTTTGAATAAATTGGCTATTTTTAAATAAATAAAAATAGCGATAAATCGTTATAAAATATCATAAACAATATGGAATGGAAATAAACTGAATTTGCTCGATTTATGTTGTATTTGATGGTTGAATGTGTTTGGTGTGAAAATTACATTAAAGAACAAAATTGGTGTTGTCGAATGATTTAACCATTGAAATAAATTGATTTGAAATTCTAAATATACGTGAATTATTTGAAAAGGCCGAGTTAATTCTCATTTCAAATAATTGACCGACGATTGAAAGTCGAAGATGAAGACGGTGGTCGAAGACCGGAGATCCTCACCTCGTTTGGATGGTAACCGAGGTCCTGATTGGGAGGCATCCCGAAATATGGATAATGAGTGGTGATCGTCCAGACGTACGTGGTGATCGATGGGTTTGTGAGGTATTTAGTGCCTCCGGTTTCGTTCAGACCCAGAACGGACTTGTAAATGGACTGTGTGTCTGACATTGAATTTTATTCTGTGATTGATTGATCTCTATTAAATATACATCTGTTTGGCGGCGGAGAGTTTATTCTTTTGCTTAACGCCCTTCTCTGTGATGCACGAGCTCAGAGGTTGTATATCGATGGACATCAGTCGCATGACATGAATTGCTAGTGTGGCATACCTAAGTGGCAAATGATCAGGACTTCTGTTGAAAAGCAAAGTCTTGTGGTGATGATCAAAGCACCGCCTGTGTGGCGTAGCTTTGTGTATAACGTGGAATCGCGAGCCTCACACCCCGGTATGAACCAGAAACGGGAGAAGGGCCTCAGGGAGGGCATGCGTTTCTTTCTAGCTAGGGTGGTGTCAGTGACCTACCAGCCCTGACATTTATATACTTTTCACCTATGTGGTTGTTGCTGTTGCGAGGCGCCTCGGTTTGATCGGACGATCCGGGTCCGATGGAGTCATTCGTTGGCTCGTTTACGCCCCAAAGGGCGGGGAAACATATTGTTCAGGCATAATAATCCACATCGGTGGACCGGCCCTGACGATCTAAAGGGTTGATGCGTTCTGATCCTATGGCTCGGGCTAGAGAGTCACGAATTCGGTAAGGACTATCTTTTGCCTTGGTTCATGATGGAAATCCAATTTCCAAATACGTGACTATGCGGTTTTGATTGTATACCTATATATGGCGACATAGTGGTATGGGGCATTAATGCCGTCTATGATTGATAGTTATGATTTGAAATTGTTTTCAAAACACATAAGCACTAGCCATAATACCAAGTGCCTTTGTTTTATTTGTATCAAGCATATTTTGGCCGTTATAAGGTAAAAACTCTATCCTCCGGTTTGCGTTGCATTGTGTGATGGGAACTGAGTCTTATAATGGCTTCATTTTTATAAAAAGCATTGCGATGTTTAAAAGAAAGATTTGTTTTAAAGCACTGGCAATCCAATGGAGTAAACCCGTTCCACGAAAGTGGCGTGGTCCTGTGATAGCCAAATTATATATGTGTTGAGTAGATTTCTCATACCAGTCCCATGACTAACTTGTAGTTTGTTTCACTCTCAAACTCGGGTGCCCCTTTTTCTACACGGGCAACCTTGTATTCAGGTTTAGCTGGTTCTTTCTAGATAGCTGGAGCTAAAGATGGATTCTATCATTTATCTCTTTTATGCTGTTCAGCTCCTATTGCACATATTATGTTTGTTTTCCGCTATAGACATTTATGTATAGCTGAACTGTATTTTTACTAAGTATGATCCTGTATACTGTGTAACTCTGATGATTACTTTTATCCAGTATATTCTATTGTTCATTATCTGGTGTATTTATTTAATTCTATTCTGCTATTACCTGTTTCTGTGTTATATTCCAAGGATTACCGTTGCCGCCGTCAGTACGGGGTTTGGGGTCGTCTCAGTATTAGACATATGGGACGAGGAATAAGGTGCCTCCGGTTTCGTTCCGACCCAGAACGAACTTGTAAATGGATGTGTGTGTCTGACATTGGGTTTTATTTTGTGTTGATTGATCTCTATTAAATATATATCTTTTTGGTGGAAGAGAATTTATTCTCTTTCTTAACACCCTTCTCTGAGACGTACGAGCTCAGAGGTTACATATCAATAGATATCAGTCGCATGGCGTGAATTGTCATTGTGGCATGCTGAGATGCAAATGATCAAGGATTCTGTTGAAAAGCAGAGTCTTGTGGTTGATGATCAAAGCACGACTTTAAATAGCATAACTTTATGTAGCGTTAATTCACAAGCCTCACACCCCGGTGTGAACCATAAACGGGAGAGTACTTCAGGGAGGACATGCATTTCTTTCTAGCTAGGAGTGGTGTCATGGTATGGGCCCCATACATTTTAACTTATGTGGATGATGAAAAGCGAGGCGCCTCGGATATATCGATCACTACGGGGCCGATGGATGACATAGTCGACATACTGACTAGACTTATGCACGATAGGGCGGGGAAACGTATTGTTTAGGGATTATTAATCCACTTTGCACTTAGGTGGACCGGCCCTGACGATCCAAGGGCCCACCTAAGTTTGGGCCCTGAGGCTTGGGCTAGAGAGTCTCGAAGCGGTAAGAACGATCTCTTGCCTTGGTTCATAGACGGAAATCCAACTCGATTTTAATCGTAGAGCCTAGTATGGAGAGGTAATATATGGGTACCTACGCCGCCTATGATTGATACATTTATATTTGAAGTTGACTTATTCACTTATAGTAATAATAAAATATGAAATTTCACGTATCAAGAATTTTTGGCTATTATAACGTAAAAACTCTATCCTCCGGCTTGCGTTGCATTATGTGATGGAACCTGAGTCTTATAATAGCTTCATTTTCTTTATTTAGCATTGCGCTATTTGTTATATGCACTGGTATTCTGTGGGTTAAACCCGTTCCGTGTTATACGGCGTGGTCCCTTGATTTACCTAACTTTAAGACCAAGCTAATAATTGTTTTTAATTCTCACACCAGTCACATGACTGACCTGGAGTTTATTATTTTAACCTAAACTCTCGGTGTCCCTATTTTCCATACGGGCAGCTAGTAGTTTTGGTTTTGCAGATTTCTATTTATACAGGATCCTAGATTTACGGCTGGAGATATATTCAGGAAGCTCTATATCCGTGTATTTCTTTCAGTTGTGTTATGTATTATTTTTCCGTTGCTTTGTATTTGAATCTCTGATATTTATCAAATGTAAATTATTTATTCATACTCTATTATATTCTTGTACTCTGATGTAATTGTTGTAATAAGCAATGAAATGTTCATCTGTTTGTGTTCTGATTTATCGTGTTCTCAACTCAATCCGGGCTTTCCTTTACGGGGAAGTTAGGGTCGCTTCAATATTAATATGACTTTAGGAAATGATTAAAATCTAAATATAAAATGATATAAAAGCATAAATGTAAAACTATAAATATATTAAAACTTAATATCAATAAGGAAATTAAAAACCTAGGTAACTATAATAAAATTAGTAATAAATTTATAAGTAAAACTAATTTGAATTAGGAGTTAAATTATAATGTTGACCCGCCTTGTGGCAAGGCCGTCAACCCATGGACCCATCACAGGAAGTCAGACTCGAGGCTTCTTGGCTCGAGGATTCTCGGATCGAAGCACTTCAGCTTGAAGAACCTGAGCTCGGTGGTCTTGAGCTCAGCTTACACTATAGCAATGACTTGGTCATGAGACCTATTTCATAACCTACGTACTTGGTCCAACTACCTATTCTAAAGCCTATACATTCGAATCGAGCTATACTTATGCTGCCACGTATTGGAAGGGACCTCTCCACATAATCAAGACGCAGCTCCATCGTATGCTATTCACATGAATCAACCGACACATCGCACTTCGAATTGATGAGGCCTACTGCCTATAAATACATCAAGCTACATAATGAAGATAGGACTTTTGGCTGAGATCTGAGCCCGACTTTATAGCTCATGCATTCCATCCACAACTCAATATATCTGCCAATCACTTCCATCTCGAAATACTTGCTATATTCATCAAAAACGACTAATAATAGAGATTTTGACGATCTCATGCACTGTGTCTCCAATCTCATGACATTATTGTGAGATTACAAAGAGGACGTAGGCTCGTTAACGTCGAACCACTATAAAAATGCAGTTGTCTTGCTTTTTCTTACTTGTTTCAGATATTTCTTTATATATCATGCCCCAAACCCGACTGTTGGGTGGTGGTGCCTACTTTTTGGCGTCAACATATATATTAATTATAAATTTAAAAACAAAAGTTATTCTTTTTCAGAAGTCAAAATGTTTCTAAAAATAAGAAATATAAATTTAAAATATGGAAGTAATTTTGAGATCATTTGGAAAAAAGATTTAAAAACAAGGAAGTAATTTTGAAATCATTTGAAAAATAGATTTAAAAACAAGGAATAATTTTGAAATCATATGGAAACAATTTTAAAAACAAGAAAGTAAGTTTGAAATCACTGGAAAAGGAATTTGAAATCAAATTAAGCTTGAAATCAGAATTCAGTGCTAACTAGAGTTTTAATAATATATCTAGACACAATCGTTCTATATTTCTTGAACTCTTGAATTCTTGATACTCATGAGTCTTGAAACTTGAAATCTTCTACTTTGAAATTTTGATCCTTTGAACTATACATTCTTTAATAATTATTTCCTGCATAAATTTCTTGTATATACATACATACATATATATATATATATCTATATATTCTAGATAATGATGTTAGTATATATTTTATAATAATAATTGAAACAAAGTCAAAATAGGGTTTTTGTCACCAAAACCATCACCATCAACATCTTAATCTCAAACAATCAACTCCAGGTTAGCAAGAAATAGAAGCGGGGGGGGGGGGGTGTACCATGTTGATGTCATTTAACCCAAGCCGAAGCTTAAAATAATCTACAAATTTATCTAAGTGCATATATAAATGTATATATACCACATAAAAAAGTAATAGAGGAAACGCAACATCACGGAAAACCTAGGCTTGGCTCGCTGGAGATGTGGCGACCCGAACTTCCCCGTGAAGGAAAGCCCGGATTGCTTCGAGAACACGACAAATTAGAACACAAACAGAAGAACATTTCATTGCTATTTACAATAATTCCATCAGAATACAAGAATATTGCAGAGTATGAATAAATAATATACATTTGATAAATATCAGAGATTTAAATACATTACTGCAGTGGAAAACAATACAAAACACAACTGAAAGAGATACACAGATACAGAGCTTTCCGAATATCATTCCAGCTGAAAACCAGGATCCTATGAATATAAACCTGCAAAAACCCAACTACTAGCTGCCCATGTGTAAAGTAGGGACACCCAGAGTTTAGGTTAAAACAATAAACTCCAGGTCAGTCATATGACTGGTGTGAGAACTAAAACAGTTATTAATCTTTATTTTAAAGTTAGGTAAATTGAGGGACCACACCGTATAACAAGGAACGGGTTTCCTCCCAAGAATACCAGTGCATAAAACAAACAGCGCAATGCTAAATAAAGAACAGTGAAGCTATTATAAGACCCAGGTCCCATCACACAATGCAACACAAGCCCGAGGATATGGTTTTCCCATATAATAGCCAAATATGCTTGATACGTGAAATTTCATCTTTTATTATTACTATAAGTGAAGAAAACAACTTCAAATATAAATGTACCAATCATAGACGACATAAGCGCCCCATCCCACTATGTCACCATACTAGGCTCTACAATCAAAACTGAAAAATGTCATATTTGGAAGTTAGATTTCCATCATGGTGGTTATTGATTCGAAAGATCGATCACGTAGTGCAATTCACCACGATTTACGTTGCAGGCATGCGAAAACACCGTAATGCACATCCACACTATCCAGGAAACACGTTACCATGGCTTATGTCGCAGGCATGCGAAAACACCGCTAACTCTATCCATCAGGGAATCGGGGGGTGTGCCGTATCCATCACCTCGGTTGACCTAATCCATGACACCGCTAAGGTGTCTATCCTCATCTCAAAAGCCTATTGATCTGACCATCAGTTTACCACCATACTAGTGTGTGAGGCTCACGAATTGACGCTACACAAAGCCGTGCTATATTAAAGCTGTGCTTTGATCATCAACCACAATACTCAGCTTTTCAACAAAAGCCTTGATCATTTTCCACTTAGGCATGCCACATAGGAAATTTATGCCATACGACTGATGTCTATCAATATATAACCTCTGATCTCGTACGTCTCAGAGAAGGGTGAAGTAAGGGAATAAATTCCCTTCACAAGGCAGATGTACATTTTATAGAGATCAATCAGCATAGAATAAAATCCAATGTCAGACACACAGTCCATTTACAAGTCTGTTCTAGGTCTGAACGAAACCGGAGGCACCTTATTCCTCATCTCGTATGTCCAATACAGGAGAAAGGCCCTTGCATATCCGTACAATCAACAAGTACGTCCGGACGGCTACCACTTTAGCCCCTTCAAGGTAGCTACTCCAATCATGAGCATCAGTAGCAACCCATCCATTCAATGTGAAGATCGTTGGTCTTGCACCGTCTTCAATCTCTTCGACTTTTCGTCGTATCAGTTATTCAGAATGGGTTAAGCCTGGCCTTTCCGAATAACTCGCGTATCTTATAATCAGGTGCTATAACAACACATCATACTCCTCATTCCAATCTAGAATATTCTTTTATTCAAATATTATTTTCCTTTGGGAAAGGTTCCTATTAATTTTATCAAAGATAAATTCTTTAAATTTATTCTTTAATCTTCATTTGGATATCAAACCAAATTAAAGTTTTCCAAACTGGTCGGGTTAGCGAACTACACCGAAGTAATCATTTATTTTACTTCCCAATCCCAACCTATTCATCCCATGGAGCAAAACTGGTAATACTCCGTATCTAACACCATGGTTTTATCGGTAAATATTAATTACCATTTCACGTTCAAATCTAATATAAGATTTATCTATCGCCTGGAGTAAAACTGGTGGTACTCCATTTTCGATCATTTTCTTGAATTGATAATTTTAATTATGACATTCACTTTTCAATCTAATCAAAGATTCATTAAAACTCCATTTAGTTTTAATCTTCCCAAAAATCAATATTAGTGATTATTCAAAGCTAAGATATTAATCTTATCTTTAATAGGGTTAAAGAACCAATGTCATTTAAAACACGGTTCATGATAAACTCAAAATCACATTCCATTAATTGTGGAATCTTCATGGAAAAACAAATCAATTTATAATCGATATCAATTTCCGTATTCGATTAATAATATTAATGGAATAACGATAAAGCCTTTTAAATTCCATATATATTAACAGACTTCCTCCACCGAAACTCACTTCGATTATTATCAAATTGAATTCCATTCCATTCCAATATATTAAATTGGAAAACTTTACTTTGGAAAATCTCCATTAAATCTTTAATAAAAAGATTTATAAGTTCCAAATCTCATTTCACTGTAAATCGGGTTAATGAATGAATGTCGTTAAAAACACAGTTCACAATAAACCCAATTCACATTCCATTTCAAATCCAATTAAATGTTAATTAATTGGTAATTCTTCTCTACATCTTAATTAAAAGATTTATTCTTTTCATACGGGGTTTAAGAATAGTGTTACTGAAGACGCCATCCCATCATTCTCTAACCGTAAATTAGTAAGAGAACAACCCTAAGTATTAATCACGAAGGTCGAAACCAACATCAGATCAATACCCAGGAAACCATTCAACTTAGCCAATCTCCAGTTAGTTTCTAACTTTCTTAACTCCATTGGGTTTAAGAATAGTATTATTAAAGATACCATTCACGACAAACCCAAAATCCAATTTGATATCAAATACAAGGCTTCGAATAAAAAATATATTAGCTTATTCAATATCAAATTCTGAAACCAACGGATATCGTATTGGAATAACGATTTATATGTATATCTTCCAAATTCCTCAACAATATCCGTATAATCATGGAATACAATATCGAAATATTCCGATGATTATTTCCATTCCAAATCCATTCCAATTTATTCATTGGAAATTTCTGGTTATTTTAAAACCATTTTAAAGTCTAATTTATTTATTTTAAAAAATAAATAAATCATTATTTTAGTTAATAACTAGTTCATTTCGATAAAAATATAATTTTATCTTTTCAAAACTGGAATTTTTCACCCAAAATCTTTCTAAACCATTCACTATGATTTTACATTAATTTTCCATATTTTTAATAATTTTATTACTGCCCGTATAGTCGGTTTCCAATAACGGCCACCAAACTGCATCCATAGCGACCTTTTTTGAAATTGATCTGGACATATCTCCAAATCCAACCGTTAGATTTCAATTCTCTTGTATTCATTGGAAAGATATTTTCAATACGAACTCAACGGTTCCAGTTTTAAGAGAATCCGACGATCGGATCTCCCGTAACATCAACTAGAAGTTAATGGTCGAAATTCGCGAACGGTCGCTGCGCGGCGCATTCTATTTAGACCATTATAATATATATAATATATATATTATATTTCGTCAGTTTCCATTTAAAACGAATTTTATAAATTTCTTTAAATCGTTTAAAAACGATTTCCACTTCCATTTCTATTTCAAATCCAAATTGAATATTCCAATATAAATTCGTTTTAAATTCATTTCAAATCGATTTCAATTCACTTCGATTCGATTCCAATTCCATTTCAATTCGTTTTAAATCCATTTCAAATTGATTTCAATTTTATTTTCAAATTCCATTCCAATTCAATTTGATTTTCAATTCCATTTCAATTCAATTCGATTTTCAAATTCCATTTCAATTCAATTCGATTTTCAAATTCCATTTGAATTCAATTCGGTTTTCAAATTCCATTCCAATTCAATTCGTTTTTCAAATTCCATTCCAATTCAATTCGATTTTCAATTCCATTCCAATTGAATTCAATTTTCAAATTCCATTCGAATTCAATTCGATTTTCAAATTCCATTCCAATTCAATTCTATTTTCAATTTCCATTCCAATTCAATTCAATTTTCAAATTCAAATCAAAAATTAATTTTCCCTATCGTTTCAATATGAAAACGATAATATTTTAAAAATATCAGATTTTGAAATCACTTTCCGATATTCATTATAAAATGAATAAAATCGACAAAATTCCTGTTCGTGTTAAAATGGCGTTTAACTACTTAACACAGCTTCACATTTCAATATTCATTGAATATTATTTTAAAATATTCGTTAATTTTGAACTGGAATCAGAGACAATCAATTACCATATAATTTTATTTACATGGATTTCAACATCATATATATACACCAATAATGATAAGCAATCATTAAAAGTTCCTACAACATGCAGAGTGCATTCTACAACTGTATAAGCATTAAAATAAATAAATAATGCTTATACAGTCTATCTACCCATCGATTGACATACCACTAATTATTGGAATCAGTGTATGTCAAATATTATCCCAGTACCAATGTGGGGTTTTCAAACTACAAATACTGCTTATTATTTGTGCAGTTGGGCGATGTGTAAAATTTATCATCCCACTCAATATCAGATAAATAAGTGTACATAAACAAACCGTCCAGTTTGTAAATGAATATTTATTTTATTTTCATTTCACAATAATTTATATATTTATTTTATATAAATAATTTATATATTTATTTTATATAAATAATTTATATATACAGCAATTTCAATACATGAAAATCACAATCAATTTCTACATCACAATACAATCAAAAAAGTCATCCATGGTCTGTGGATGATGGGGAGCAGTTCATATATGCAGTTACAAAATAATTTAAATAACTGCACAAGAATAATAGTGAGAAGTTCTCACTGTCGGTTTCCACTCCGCCATTTATTTCTGAATTTCTGAACGGTTTGGATTTGATTTTGCTTGAAATTCCAACTTGCTTCAAATTGGGCCCGGTCAGTTTTGAAATGTAGTGTTTGCCATTGCGAATCCAACGCAGCTGATTTCGTCGGATTTGGACCTCGTATGATGGAGATATGATAAATTATACATTTGGTAATTAAAACGGATAATTAAATTAATTAAATAATTAGGGCCTTAACCATCGTTCTCCCTCTCTGTTGAAACCGTCGGCTTCTTCATACCCAAAAACATCGTGATCTAGGGTTGATTCTTGCTGCTGCTTGGAACTGCCGTCACCAGATCTAAACCCACCACGCCACCCGCCGTCGGGCCATCGACCTCCATGCCAACCGTCACCTAACTCGACGGTCCCTAGCCCCCTCCAATTTCCGTTCGACTGCGGCAGTTATGGGACCCAATTCCGGCCTCGATGGTGAACAAGAACCCATCACCACCGTTAGATGTTTAGATCTCAGGAAGATCTTCGAACTTTCCTTTGGAAGCTTTGAAATCCATAGATCGGATTAAATGATTTTGGGGAGGGAAGATCTAAAGAAATTCGGCATTGCTTTTCTAGGGCCTGTGCAAATTTTGAAATGAACAGGAAATTCCTGTTGGCTGATAATATATATATATATATTGGCTGATAATATAATATATATATATATATTATATTCTAATTATTTTTAATTCCAAAAATACCAGTTTTTGCCACGAACTCCAATTCAAACCTAACGAATGTCGCCCATAGCTAAATACCGCAATTTTAAAGGCAATGGGATATAGCCAATTCAAGTGTTTCGTTCAGTTTTTGTCAAAATTAAAATATAAATTAATATAAATTGAATTTGAACGCACATTTTAATTTACCGGGGCCACATACTGACTCCAAAAATTCCAGAAAAATAAATCTGGCTATGTTCAGACGATCCTATCCTAACAAAACTAATTTCGTCGAATTTGAAGACCGTTTGAAAAATGGCCATTTTCTGGTCGATCCAAATTGACTGAAACTGTCAAAACACGTTTAACTTCGCCATGCTCACATATTGATCCCAAAAATTATGATAATTGGAATCTAGTAATAATTTGACATTCCAGATCCAATAGAAGTGGTTTCGTCGAAAACGGAGGTCGTTTGCAAAACGGCTATTTTTAAGGCCTATTTATATATTAAAATATATATAAATTCCACAGCGACTATTCTGAATTTTAAACTGGACATAACAATTAATTTATAAAGTGAAATCTTAGTTTCTTACATCCGTTAGAAAGATATAGTTAAACAGATTCGAATATTTCTTGTTTCGCTGAAATCCGATTTATTTTGAATCCTATACATTCATTTGAAATTTGAAATCGATTTTTCAAACTGCCGTACCATTTCAGGCTCGAATTATAATTAAAATAAATATTTATATTCAAACTCGATTTAAATAAATATATATGTTTTAATTCTATTCAAAATAAATTTCTCGTCATTATTATTTAAAATAGATCATTTTAAATATTCAAAATTCATTAAAATTGCCAAAATAAAATTTTTAAATTGGTTTTGATTTTTTGGGTTATTATAATCTCTCCCACTTTCGAAACTCGAACACAAATAATGGTGATGGCATGTCAATCACCAGAATCATCCCCGGGCGACTAGAATGTGATTCTATATCTACCTAGTATATTCAAGGCTTCGAATACGCGTATATTCAAAATCTTTATGTACTCGATAGTCCAAATTCAATATAAAATAAATATTCACATATGTATTTTAAGATATAAATTTCAAAATCTAGTTTGATTTTAAAAGTAACACTCTTTCAACTCATTCTAGGATACTATTGATCCCATCTCTAACGAGTCATTCCCATTGGATATTACTAATCCAATCTCTGATGAATTCTTTCGTTCGGTTCTAATATGTCATGTTCTCTAGCTCTGATATCAAATGTGGCGACCAGAGCTTCCTCGTGAAGGAAAGCCCGGATTGCTTCGAGAACACGACAAAGTAGAACACAAACAGAAGAACATTTCATTGCTGTTTACAACAGTTCCATCAGAATACAAGAATATTATAGAGTATGAATAAATAATATACATTTGATAAATATCATATATTTCGATACATTACTGCAGCGGAAAACAATACAAAACACAACTAAAAGAGATTGTAACGACCTGGATTTTTTGACCGTTCAAATCAACAATAATCCACACATGTCGACCTAAACAACCCACAAATACAGGTAGTTATTGGGAAAGGAAGAAATAGAAAGAAAGAAGAGAAAAACCAATCACAGAATCTCACAGCGGAAGGACAACATACAATAAACAAGTAGCAGTTTTAAAAGTAGCTGAAATGTATTCATCGGTTATAACATTCAATGATTATCTGAAACACCCCACCTCCGTTAGGGTCACTCTCAAAGGGAATGCCCTAATTTTGGTGGAGGTTTATAAGTATAAGTCACAGATATACAAGACAGATATAAGAACACATATTTTTGAACAGCGGAAAACAACAACTTTTATTTCATTAAAATATGTGTTACATAATCCATGCCATAATTTGTTTTACAATACTTCCAAAAACATAACATCTTCATAACTGTCTTGATTACATTATTTAAAGAAGCATAAAGGAAACATGAATAAACTGCAAAAGTCCCATAGTTGCTGTCCAAAGCCATAGTCCAAAACGAAAAGATCCAAGCAATACATTCTTTCTCTTCAAGCTGGATATGAAGGCTGGTCAAACCGCGGTATTCCCTCCCTGTGGACCTGGGGGGGGGGGGGGGAACGGAAGAAAAGGAGACGAAAGAAAAGTAGAGTCAGACATAAAGCCTGAGTAAGTCTAGGACTATTCAGTCTATGAATAAAGAACTGGGTGTGATAAGTATAAACTAGAAATGGGAAAGCACCATATACTTAGTTAAGTTGTCTAGGGTCGAATATACTATCGTACCCCATATTAATCTCTGTACCCGTATAAACTAGTTCCCAACAGGCACCCCAAAATCAGGGTGAAGTGATCCATTTTATGATGATCGGCTCCTACTCGCATAGTTACATGTGTCTTACGGCCCCCGATGTTGTAGTTACCTATGCTGGTCCCACCATGGGGTGTATGAAGTCCCATGGTGGCGGCCCGACACAATCCTAGAATGCACAGGTATGCTATTGGTGCCCAGTGCCTTATTTTTCTACGCCGGAGTGTGTGCACGCCTGCACCCCGTTAGAACCTACACTGCTGCACCACCGCCGTCGATTTGACCTCTTATAGTCAGCCCAGTAATCGTGCCCCACCCTGCCTAGTTTCAGGGTATCATGATACCTTATAGGGTTACTGCTGAAAAGGGTCCCCCGCTACTAGGTTTTCTATTTCTAGCCAACATGCTAATTTGGTTAAGTGTTTTGTAAACCTAACCCCCAATCAGTCTGTTTAGTTTAGCATGTTCCATTTTGATTAAGTATTAATATAATTTACTTAATCCTATCAATCCTGACTCAGCCTTAATTGTCTTATTAAAGCCTTGACCTCTCACATTAGACAGGTATTGTTGTGGCTGCCTGTTGCCGGTTGGGTCCGGGCAGTCTTACGCCACAACTCAGTCTAACCTCGGGTCCTTATTGGGCTCCATGTTTAACCACCCACATTGGATAGGTATTGTTGTGACTACTGGACAGCCGGGCGGTTCCGGGCAGGTTTACATCACAACTCAATCCAACCTCGGGTTAAACACATCGTATTTTCTACATTTACATATGTTGTCTTTCTTCTTTTTATATGTAAATATTTGCGGCCCATTATTCAAAAATCAATTTAAGCTAATGGTGTAAAGGTTTACACCAATCATGGGCCCAACCCATTCTTGAATTTGGGCCCCTCTACTTTTATATTTTCATTTATTAATTAATTTGGCCCAACGCTATTTCCCCCATTTTATACGTTCGTTTATTATAATATATGTTGGGCTTAGCCTTTTAAGCCCAACTTAGCCACGTGAAAAAGGGGAGGCTTAAAACGTGATTATATACACAAAAAGGGGAATGTGAACGAATGAACTTGCAACATAACGTTGGAACTACAAAATAGAAACTGGTGTACTTGCATTGTGGTAACATATACTTTGGTCATAAAGCATAAGTGACATGAATCAAACCATGTAAACTTGCAGTTAAGTTAAGAATCTAACTAAATTAGATATCATTATTGACACATAGTCTTAACTACAACATAAACCTATATTTTTACTTAGGCATAATGTCAAACATAAGCAAATCATGTTTATAAAATTACTATATGTTTACAAAGGTGCTTACTTTTGTAACTAATACAAAAGTATAGTTCAACTAGAATTATTCCAACTTCATCATGATTTTTAATCTATTCACATAATCATGGCACAAATATACCCAAACATGAAATGATGGTTTTTAATCTATTCATGTAATCATGGCATAAATATTCCTAAACATGAAATCATGGTTTTTACTTTATTCATGCAAACTTGCAATTGGAATGTAAATCTAACTTGGCTATGTGTCACATATATTATCATATAATTCTTGTTAACAATATAGGCCTAACATGTTTTTCAATTAGGCATAATACCAAACATAGCCTAGTCATATTCATAAAATCAACATAAGTTCACAAAGAGGCTTACTTTTGTTTCTAATACAAAAGTATGGTTTTATACATAGATCATAATTCCAACATAATTTCATATGAATCATAATACCCCAAATTTGATCCAATTACACACAAAGTGATTTTGTACAAAAATATACATTATGTTGGCATAGTAGCAAAACCACATACTTACATGAATCTCAATTAAACAACCACAAACATGTAGCTTCAACATGAATTACATACTTGCGAATATCCAATCGTATACTTGCATGAATCTCAAATAAACTACCGCTAACATGTAGTTTTTATCATGAATTACATACTTGCGAATATCCAATCGTTATATCACAACATTCCAAATCGATTAGAATCATAGCAACACAAAAATATGAATTACTACCACCACAACTCAAGTGTAATTCTCATTTTACACAAATCAAACACAGTTATTTAATTCGTACCGGAATAGTACTCTACTTACAGCGTATGACGAATCTTCAATTCAGAAATCTGAATTCTGAATTTGGAGATGCTATCCTTTGTTGTAGGCGTTGCTTTGATTGATTTGACGTTGCTTTAAGCTTTTGTTTATTCTCCTAATTGCCTCTCAATTTCCGACGGCTATCTTTAGTCTCTCCTCAGCAACACGACGGTCTCAGCTCCATTTTAGTTTGTGTGAATTAGGGTTAGACTTAGGTCCTTTTTATAGAGTTTGTGAGTTGATTTAGACCGTCGATGAAGCTTGGTTCAATGATAGCCGTTCGTTTGAAGGAGAGACCAACCAGGAGCTGACACCTAGCCCTAGTGACAAGGCAAGGCTCAGAAAATCAACTAAACACAGACCTGGCCAGCCAGGATGGGCTGGGTTCGACCTGGCTCTGAGGCCAGGTCGACAGCCCAGTCGACACCCAGGTCGACAGCCCTGTCGACCTGGTTAGCCCAGGTCGACTGCCAAGTCGACCTGGGTGCCTTAGGCGGGAATTTTCCCGCCCTGGCCAATTGGGCCCGATTTTGAATTTTAAACTTGTTTATCTGAGCTGTTTTCGTCTGTTTGGATTTTAACCTGAATTCTGAAACTTCCGGAGGCCATATCTTCTTCATACGGACTCCGTTTTTCGAAAACTCGGAATCTATTTCGCGTATTTTTCCGAGACGAACACAATGGCGTATCCCGTTTCCCTTAATTATTTGATTTGAAATTAGTTATGCTTTAATTTATGAATTTCATTGTTATAGAATACACGTGGTGTTACATTCTCCCCCACTTAAAAGGATTTCGTCCCCGAAATCTTCAAGTTAGGAGGAATGTATATCCTAACATCCAATCATCCATCTACTCATCCATCAAAAACGAGCATCCATTGTCCTTAAAAGACTTCTAATGCTTCATGATCATATGCGAAGTGTGTGTGTACGTGTACTTATCTAATGCAAAATCAGGCGGTCTACTGATTCAGTTGACCTCCTTAATGCGAATTATGTAAGCGCCATGAATCCATTATGTATGCAAATTTTTCCTATTCATGATTCTACATGAGTGCACAATCATTCATACAAATGCAACATCCATATGATAACACATTAAAGTTCAACCATATACGAATGCAAACATATATGCACATGCAATATGAAGTGACTGAGCCGATCTAAAACCTAGATTGTGTGTGTATATGCAACCACGAGCAACCACTAGCGATCACTTGCAACCACTTGCAACCATCAATCATAACATGTCTCAAACACATGTTTACACCCAATTGTTCCTATCTAAAGGTATAGTCGAATGATAGAAGTAAGTAAAGACTTTGTGCCCATTAGGCAATGTCAAAACTGGAAATCTATGCCATATATATATTGACTAGGAGAAGAATTCTCTAAGCATCAGCCCCGAAGACCGAAATCAACATCAGACTGACACCCAAAGAATTACTCAACCCAACCACTATATATGATTCTAGGGAACTAAGCATGATGGACTCCTTTTAGGTCACAAGGGAGTCCCTTCCTAAGACCAACCCATATCCTATAAAACCCAAAAAGTTTAGTCAAACCAACGAACACCCTCCAGCCCCAACATGTGTTACTAACAGATGAGTCATACTCCCTATGGGGTTTGCAACAGAAATTGGATTGAGAATGGGACCGAGAGGATATACACAAAAGATAGCATGCAAGTAAGCTCTACAGGAAGAGAGGGATCAAAGATATACTCTTAAGAAGAGATATGATGCACGAACCTAGTCTTCAATCTTCTAAGTCGCATTTCCTTGAGCTTAACTCCATTATGCTTTGTCCGTCTTTAACTTCACCATTTCGTAGCTTCTTAATTCTTGTTTCCAAAATATGAGTTGGAACCTATTTCACTGCTGCCTCTCGTTCCACTTTCACTTATTCTCCTTCTAGTATACTTGGCTCAAGCATAACTGCGTACTTATGGCTCCATGCAAGCTCTCCAAAATTCACTAGTGAATCTTGGATCTTGTTCACTTCCTAGAAGGTATTCCACATAGATGAATTATCTCTTGAAAATAAACAAATGTCAACTATGTTGCCAAATGAACTACTAAGGTGATTCTTTACGACTCATGCATAAGCGAAATGAACCTTCTGCCTTAGTGGCGAACACTACTGGAGCGCCTCATTCTGAAATGCTCCTTCTAATGAACCCCTTCTCTAGAAGCTCTTTAATCTGTTTACTGAGCTCTTCCCTTTCCCGTGGAGCCATGTGTCTAACGGGCAACGCAATGGGCTTTGCATTATCTACAAGGTATATGCGGAAGTCTATCTCCCGCTTCGGAGGCAAGCCCTTCACCTCTTCGAAGACATCCGGATATTCCCGGACCACTCTATCCGATTGCAAATTTTCAACAAAGGCATCTAGCGATACAAGGTAACTAAGCATAACCGCTTACGAGGGATTACAAGAAATTTCCAAAGTATTACCGAGCTGGGTTAGGAGCCTAACAACCCTTTTCTCATAATCAAGGATGGCCCCATTACTGGATAGCCAATCCATGTCCAGAATCAAACCATATCCCGAAAAGCCCGAAACAAAGGCACTACATTGAAATTCTATGCTTAGAATAGAAATTTTCAATCCCAAACAGATCATAGACAAATGAGCTGGGCCCCCAATTGGGTTTGAAACAATTAAGGGGTCCTCTACCATACTAGTTTTTAGGTGCAGAGATTCTAAATAAAGCAGACGAGATAAAGGAGTGTGACGCGCCGGAATCAAATAAAGTGCGAACGGGGTGATCATAAAGATAAACTACACTTTCTACAGAAGTATTTATACCTCGTATCTTTGGGCAGTCCCTAGCCATGTGGCCTGTTTCACTGCAAGAAAAGCACCCACCATTCATCTTGGCCATCTTTTTCCGGCAATCTTTCACTAAGTGCCCCACTTTGCCACAGAATTTACACTTCCTCTTCTCTCGGGACTTGTTGTCTTTCCCGTCCTTCTCAAAGTCTATCTTCTCAGGGCAGTCTTTCCTGATGTGTCCAGTCTCCCCACAATGAAAACATTCTCCTTGCTTTCTTTTCCTTTTTCTACAATCCTTGGCTATGTGCCCTTCCGTACCACAAAAATTGCATTTCCTTTTTTTCTCGTTTCTTATTATTACTGTTACGATCCTTTCTTGTTTGACTATTATTCGTCTTCCTACTCTGGGACTCTTCCGCTTGATGGTTCACGTGGAGGAGGAGAAGTGAAAGCGTCAGCAGCTGGGGAGTAAGGTCTCCAGACATGCTGAAACAGAAAGGATAGATTCAAAACGAAGGATAAGAGATAGTACCTATGGCTTTGGGGGGACTTTGCCTTTTTAAAATAAAAATAATATTTTATCTTTTTTTAAAAATGCTTCTTTAAATTTCCTTTTTGAAAATAATTTTTCAAAACTTTTTATCTTATCTGGTAAACCTATGCTCTGATACCAAGTGAAACACCCCACCTCCGTTAGGGTCACTCTCAAAGGGAATGCCCTAATTTTGGTGGAGGTTTATAAGTATAAGTCACAGATATACAAGACAGATATAAGAACACATATTTTTGAACAGCGGAAAACAACAACTTTTATTTCATTAAAATATGTGTTACATAATCCATGCCATAATTTGTTTTACAATACTTCCAAAAACATAACATCTTCATAACTGTCTTGATTACATTATTTAAAGAAGCATAAAGGAAACATGAATAAACTGCAAAAGTCCCATAGTTGCTGTCCAAAGCCATAGTCCAAAACGAAAAGATCCAAGCAATACATTCTTTCTCTTCAAGCTGGATATGAAGGCTGGTCAAACCGCGGTATTCCCTCCCTGTGGACCTGGGGGGGGGGGGGGAACGGAAGAAAAGGAGACGAAAGAAAAGTAGAGTCAGACATAAAGCCTGAGTAAGTCTAGGACTATTCAGTCTATGAATAAAGAACTGGTTGTGATAAGTATAAACTAGAAATGGGAAAGCACCATATACTTAGTTAAGTTGTCTAGGGTCGAATATACTATCGTACCCCATATTAATCTCTGTACCCGTATAAACTAGTTCACAACAGGCACCCCATAATCAGGGTGAAGTGATCCATTTTATGATGATCGGCTCCTACTCGCATAGTTACATGTGTCTTACGGCCCCCGATGTTGTAGTTACCTATGTTGGTCCCACCATGGGGTGTATCAAGTCCCATGGTGGCGGCCCGACACAATCCTAGAATGCACAGGTATGCTACTGGTGCCCAGTGCCTTATTTTTCTGCGCCGGAGTGTGTGCACGCCCGCACCCCGTTAGAACCTACACTGCTGCACCACCGCCGTCGATTTGACCTCTTACAGTCAGCCCAGTAATCGTGCCCCACCCTGCCTAGTTTCAGGGTATCATGATACCTTATAGGGTTACTGCTGAAAAGGGTCCCCCGCTACTAGGTTTTCTATTTCTAGCCAACATGCTAATTTGGTTAAGTGTTTTGTAAACCTAACCCCCAATCAGTCTGTTTAGTTTAGCATGTTCCATTTTGATTAAGTATTAATATAATTTACTTAATCCTATCAATCCTGACTCAGCCTTAATTGTCTTATTAAAGCCTTGACCTCTCACATTAGACAGGTATTGTTGTGGCTGCCTGTTGCCGGTTGGGTCCGGGCAGTCTTACGCCACAACTCAGTCTAACCTCGGGTCCTTATTGGGCTCCATGTTTAACCACCCACATTGGATAGGTATTGTTGTGACTACTGGACAGCCGGGCGGTTTCGGGCAGGTTTACATCACAACTCAATCCAACCTCGGGTTAAACACATCGTATTTTCTACATTTACATATGTTGTCTTTCTTCTTTTTATATGTAAATATTTGCGGCCCATTATTCAAAAATCAATTTAAGCTAATGGTGTAAAGGTTTACACCAATCATGGGCCCAACCCATTCTTGAATTTGGGCCCCTCTACTTTTATATTTTCATTTATTAATTAATTTGGCCCAACGCTATTTCCCCCGTTTTATACGTTCGTTTATTATAATATATGTTGGGCTTAGCCTTTTAAGCCCAACTTAGCCACGTGAAAAAGGGGAGGCTTAAAACGTGATTATATACACAAAAAGGGGAATGTGAACGCATGAACTTGCAACATAACGTTGGAACTACAAAATAGAAACTGGTGTACTTGCATTGTGGTAACATATACTTTGGTCATAAAGCATAAGTGACATGAATCAAACCATGTAAACTTGCAGTTAAGTTAAGAATCTAACTAAATTAGATATCATTATTGACACATAGTCTTAACTACAACATAAACCTATATTTTTACTTAGGCATAATGTCAAACATAAGCAAATCATGTTTATAAAATTACTATATGTTTACAAAGGTGCTTACTTTTGTAACTAATACAAAAGTATAGTTCAACTAGAATTATTCCAACTTCATCATGATTTTTAATCTATTCACATAATCATGGCACAAATATACCCAAACATGAAATGATGGTTTTTAATCTATTCATGTAATCATGGCATAAATATTCCTAAACATGAAATCATGGTTTTTACTTTATTCATGCAAACTTGCAATTGGAATGTAAATCTAACTTGGCTATGTGTCACATATATTATCATATAATTCTTGTTAACAATATAGGCCTAACATGTTTTTCAATTAGGCATAATACCAAACATAGCCTAGTCATATTCATAAAATCAACATAAGTTCACAAAGAGGCTTACTTTTGTTTCTAATACAAAAGTATGGTTTTATACATAGATCATAATTCCAACATAATTTCATATGAATCATAATACCCCAAATTTGATCCAATTACACACAAAGTGATTTTGTACAAAAATATACATTATGTTGGCATAGTAGCAAAACCACATACTTACATGAATCTCAATTAAACAACCACAAACATGTAGCTTCAACATGAATTACATACTTGCGAATATCCAATCGTATACTTGCATGAATCTCAAATAAACTACCGCTAACATGTAGTTTTTATCATGAATTACATACTTGCGAATATCCAATCGTTATATCACAGCATTCCAAATCGATTAGAATCATAGCAACGCACAAATATGAATTACTACCACCACAAATCAAGTGTAATTCTCATTTTACACAAATCAAACACAGTTATTTAATTCGTACCGGAATAGTACTCTACTTACAGCGTATGACGAATCTTCAATTCAGAAATCTGAATTCTGAATTTGGAGATGCTATCCTTTGTTGTAGGCGTTGCTTTGATTGATTTGACGTTGCTTTAAGCTTTTGTTCATTCTCCTAATTGCCTCTCAATTTCCGACGGCTATCTTTAGTCTCTCCTCAGCAACATGACGGTCTCAGCTCCATTTTAGTTTGTGTGAATTAGGGTTAGACTTAGGTCCTTTTTATAGAGTTTGTGAGTTGATTTAGACCGTCGATGAAGCTTGGTTCAATGATAGCCGTTCGTTTGAAGGAGAGACCAACCAGGAGCTGACACCTAGCCCTAGTGACAAGGCAAGGCTCAGAAAATCAACTAAACACAGACCTGGCCAGCCAGGATGGGCTGGGTTCGACCTGGCTCTGAGGCCAGGTCGACAGCCCAGTCGACACCCAGGTCGACAGCCCTGTCGACCTGGTTAGCCCAGGTCGACTGCCAAGTCGACCTGGGTGCCTTAGGCGGAAATTTTCCCGCCCTGGCCAATTGGGCCCGATTTTGAATTTTAAACTTGTTTTTCTGAGCTGTTTTCGTCTGTTTGGATTTTAACCTGAATTCTGAAACTTCCGGAGGCCATATCTTCTTCATACGGACTCCGTTTTTCGAAAACTCGGACTCTATTTCGCGTATTTTTCCGAGACGAACACAATAGCGTATCCCGTTTCCCTTAATTCTTTGATTTGAAATTAGTTATGCTTTAATTTATGAATTTCATTGTTATAGAATACACGGGGTGTTACATTATCAGAGTTACATATAGATACAGATGTACATAATAAGCAGCGGAAATAAATGTAGCGGAAATACATACTTATAATTGATATATATACCAAATCCTTGTCTTCATCCTCCAAGCTATTGCAATCTTCGCTAACTGCAACTTCTGCTGACTCGAGCGTATTTCATAAAAGAAAACACAACAAACACTCGGATCAACACTAAATCATTCTCATATTAGTCAAATTAGAATACGAAATAACTTGAGTGTTATGGGTGCAGTAACTCAAGAGATGTTACAGGATTTTCCATCTCTCAAGGATCCAGCAAACTAATACATACATAGTGTAATACACTATTATTGTAATGTCTATTCAGTAAAGTATAAATAATGAAAAAAGCGTAAGCAGGATTACATTTTTACCCTTACATTGTTTAAATACCATAGTCCATACAGTACCGTAAACCCACAATAACCAATGGCATCAGAGGGCACTCCATAGGTACGATACAAATCAAAATCGTATAGGGCTAGATAAGGATAAATATGACAAGGCATTCGAGGCAATGCCTAGGGTAGGATTCTACCAATTGCACTCCCGGACCGGTGGCAACGCATAACAACCACTACCGCCCACCTCGGAACACACTCCCATATCACAAAAGGGCCCTAATCATCATCATAGTCATAGAAATAATATTGGAGAAGTGTGTCCGATCAAAGGTGCTACCACAATTAGTCACGGTATAGCTTCTGTTTTGGTCATTTCAATTATGACCCGAAGGCTAAGGCTATTTCGCAATCGTTCGTCTTTATCAACCCAGAATTGCCTCCAAGTCATCATATTTCATCCAGGATACATCATAATGTTCACAGTTGTTAAAGTGGTATCGACACTGTCAGAGAGTATGCCACCTTTCGACTCCGGCCTCTTTAACAACCAACGTTTACATTTTCCACATCGGTCGGTTCTTTTTCATTTCACAAAGGTTCGCTTTATATCCAAAATATCATGTTTTGCTTTGAACCCAATTTATGTTCAAAAAGAATATATTTTCATATCAACATATCATAATCATACCAAAATTGATTATATTCTAAACTAGAATATATTTCATTTCATTACATTATAATCATATAATATTTCACAATGTAGACTTATATTCAAGTAGAATATACTTCATATCAAGGATTTTGATTATCTCAAATCGATTTATGTTCGAAATCCATTCATATCCAAATAGAATATATATATATATATATCCCATTACAACCGATTCCGATCCCTTAGGAGATCCATTTATATTCGAGAAGAATATTTCCATATAAAAATCGTTTTAAATCGGTTCATATTCAAATAGGATGAATTCTTATCTCAACTCCATTTGAACCAACGATTTAAATTCAAACATTTTCCATTCAGAAGAATTTACAATTTCTAAAATACTTATGAAAATAAATGTTTATAAGGAATATAATAATTAAAAATAAATAAATAATTTAAATATTATGTATATACATAAATTAAAGGTTTACTAGATAATTTTGAATAATAAATTATAAGGAAAAATTTATTTATAACAAAATAGTTTATAGGTAAGGTTAAATAATAAATTTTTAAGGAAAGAATAATTTATTTGAAATCAAATGTGTATATATATATATATAATAGAATTCTTTATACCATAATCGTTCCTTTCTACCAAACTTCAAATATTTGAGTCTATACTCCAGTCTAAATGGAGTTTACATAATTCAATATCTTGTTTCAAACATCATTTCAAACCCATCTTTTAAATTTTGAGGATTGAAACCATATTCATATAAAATTCCAATTCAAACTTTAAAATTGTTTTTGGACAATTTCCTTATCCATTTCAAATATCCTTCAAGATTCCGATCCTTAAAGGAAGAATAGAATTTATCTGAAACCGACACATTTCTTTTAAATCAAATTTCCATCAAATAGAATTTCGAATATTTAAAAATCATTTAACCAACCGATATCCATATATAATTTTCTATCCTATGGCCAAGTGATTTTAATTTTCGATATTTCAGGGATGGATATATATCATTTCAATCCAAATCAGGGTCATAGATATTTATCATTTTAATCCGTGTTCTTAATTTATTTTATCGGTAAATCCCGGGTTTATTAGATGCCCGTAACATCAAGGTAAATGGGATTTATCGTCAAAATCAACATGCAATACAATACACTGAAATATGGAGAATCAACAGTGTTAATATCAATTCATTAATAAATTTCAACCAAACATCCATCACAACCATTTCATTCAACTGATCAGCATTAAACTGTTTCAGGATTTAGCCAAGGTTCGAATTTCCAACTAGAAATTTAAATTTAATTAAATAACTAATATTGACCTAAATTTGATTGGTAACACACTTGCATGTCAATTTTACACAACAAATCAACAAACAACACAACCATGCAACCAACCTTATATCATAATTCAATTTAATAAATATGGGAATAATTCAATTCATCGTGAGTGGAAAAATCACTCACCTTTGGGTCTTTATTGGATCAGACGTCCAACAAAGCCCAAAAATTTACAGTCTCCAAACGTAGCTAGGTTAGTCGCAAAACGTCCATCATCCCGCCACGATCCCAACGAACCCAACCGCGTCCAAATCTGAGTACATACACAAAAGTTATAAGCGTTTTTAATCATCTTGAATTTAAATAAAAATAATAATTCTCACCCAATTAGATTTTGACACCTCAGCACTCTCCCACCTTCTTCCTGCTCGTACTACAGTAACCCGATGCGAAACATAACCCATCAACGGTGAACTTTGACCACCGATTCCTCCTCGCTCCGGCCACCATAGGGAGCGGAACTACCACCAACGTGACCAGCATCGAAAACCGCACCCCGCCAGCCCCATGCGGCAACCTTCGGTCGAGCCCCACGCCCGCGTGATGTCAGTGAACACAAGGGGCCTTCGCCCTTCTAAGATGAAATTCCGGCAATCTAATCACTTCCAAACACCGCCACTACCACCGTTGAGTTCGTATGGATCATCTCTACAAAACCTATATCACAAAATCTCCGATTAACCTCCGAATAGAAACCCCCCAAAATCAAGACTTAGGGTTTCGAAATCAAGGACTTTGACCATGAATTCCGACTACTCCGTCCACTGCATGTCGAATCTGAGAGCACCCATAGGTTTGTATCGTCGAGATCTTCGTTTTAACATATAATAAGCTATGGTTTGAGGAGATTTTATTTTTAGCTTGAATTTTATTTAGATATAGGATTTTGGATTTTAATTCAGCCATTAACGATGAGTTTTGATGGAGGAAAGTATATGTAAGGTGAAAACGGCTGATGAGGTGTATATAGATTTTTAATTTGCGTATATTAGAAGGCCCAATAATGAGGAACAACAATTATCTGATTATGTTGGTTCCATTCGCATTTTATCCCGCACGCTCAAACGACAAGTCTGATTTTGACGAAAATTGAAATCCTATAATAATTCACCATTCCGGATCCAATGGCGCCAGTTTCGTCGAATTCCGAGACAGTGGCCAAAACAGCTAAATTTCACAGTTAATTAAATAAATAGAATATTTAATTATTCGGTTAACTGTTTAATTCAATCTAAATATTCGTTAAATTCCATTTAAATCAAATTATAACTTAAATAAATTTTATAAATCAATTTCACATATTTTGTGCTCCCGAATTAATGTATTTATCCACTTAACTTTATATTTCAACATCATTAAACAACTTAGAATTCCCCTATTTAACAAATTAATTTTCAATTCTCTTTTTAACTTAACCCACTTATATTTAAATTAGTTATTAAAAATACTAATCCCAAGTTACAGCATTCCAAATAAACAAAAATTTGGAAATCTGTTTATACTCAATCCGACCATCCTGATCATTGCAATCAACAAAATTTGGTTTTTCCCAATATTTTTCCATTTTATTTATTTTAAATCAAAATTTAAATATATAGAAAATATGGAATGTTACATTCTCTCCCACTTAAAATCTTTTCTTCCTCGAAAAGAGAACGAAATAAGGAATTAAACAAGTCATACTTTCAAATCCATACTTATAGAATAGTATTTATAAAATAAGTTATATAGTTGTAAAATTTCATAAATTTTCTAACTCCCGAAATCACGAAAAATTTCGGCAGCATCTCCTTTGTACGGAGAGGTCCGGGAAAAATTCCAATACGTATATAAGTCCAAATATTCATCCCATCACACGATGGGGCATCCCAAAAATTGGGAAGAGCACATATATACTTAACCACAAAATTATATAACCCAAATACATACCTTCTTTTGCGTTTATAAGTAATTTTATTTAACTTAGCACTTTAGTATTTAGCGTAAGCGAGCTCCAAGCGTAGCACACACTCCTTAAACCTGCTAAATACTCACATAGGCATAAGAACTAAACATATATACAATAAATAGCAAATGTACACTACTTGCACAACACTTATCAATCATTTAAACAATAAAACCACAATACTCATGATAGGCCAGCAGGCAAATTAAGGTTTATCACCCACTAAAAGTTGGAATCTAACTGAAGCACACTAGGAAAAAGTTGTTGCATTCATTTCGGGATTTCCAAATTGTCTAGATTCGTCGAATTCGGATAATTCATTCAAAAGTTTTGACTATTTTAGGGAAGGCGAACACCTCAGCCCGTACAATGAAAAATGCAGATCTAAGTTGTTCAACCCACTTTTTAACCATTTAAGCAACAAAATTGAAGCGACCCGAACTTCCCCGGCAAGGAAAGCGCGGATTGAATTGAGAACATGCCACATCGGAACGCAAACAGAAGAACATTTCATTGCTTATTACAACAATTCATCAGAATACAAGAATATACAGAGTATGAATAAATATTACACAGAAAATATCAGAGCTTTAAATTACATTTAGATACATCGCAGCGGAAAATAATACAAAACACAACTAGAAGTAATACACGGATACCGAGCTTTCCGAGTATCGTTCCAGCTGTAAATCAGGATCTTGTAAATATAAATCTGCAAAACCAAAATTACTAGCTGCCCGTGTCAAAATAAGGGCACCCAGAGTATAGGTTAAAACAATAAACTCCGGGTCTATCATGGGACTGGTGTGAGAACTAAAATAGTTATTAATCTTTATTTTAAAGTTAGGTAAATCAAGGGACCACGCCGTATAACATGGAACGGGTTTCCTCCCAAGAATACCAGTGCATAAAACAACAGCGCAATGCTAAATAAAGAACAATGAAGCTATTATAAGACCCGGGTCCCATCACACAATGCAACGCAAGCCGGAGGACAGGATATTTACCTTATAATAGCCAAGAATGCCTGATACGTTTAAAACAAATCATTTGATACCATTATAAGTGCATAGTGTATAAAACAACTTCAAATCAAAAGTATCAATCATAGACAGCATAAGCGCCCCATCCCACTATGTCGCCATACTAGGCTCTATACATAAAACCGCAAAGTCACATATTGGAAGTTGGATTTCCATATGTGAACCGAGGCAAAAGATAGTCCTCTACCGATTCGAAACGCTCTAGCCCGTGTCTCAGGATCAGAGCACAAGTGACCCTTGGAGCGACAGGGTCGGTCCACCGATGTGGATTAAAATGCCTAAACACTGCGTTTCCCCGCCCTTTGGGGCGTCAATGAGCCAACAAATGACTCCATCGGCTTCACATAGTCACCGATATATCCGAGGCGCCTCGCAACAGCAACAACCACATAAGTCAAACTCGTCAGGGCGTGTAAAACCACTGACGCCACTTCTAGCTAGAAAGAAACGCATGTCCTCCCTGAGGTCCTTCTCCCGTTTCTAGTTCACAACCGGTGTGTGAGGCTTGCGAATCATCGCTACACAAAGCTATGCCGCACATGCCGTGCTTTGATCATCAATCACAAGACTTTTCTTTTCAACAGAAGCCCTGATCAATTGCCACTTAGGCATGCCACACAGGCAATTCACTCCATGCGTTTGATATCCATCAATATATAACCCCTGAGCTCATACGTCTCAGAGAAGGGAGTTAAGCAAGAGAATAAATTCTCCGCCGCCAAACAGATTTATATTTAATAGAAATCAATGACACAAAATAAAATCCAATGTCAGACACACAGTCCATTTACAAGTTCGTTCTGGGTCTGAACGAAACTGGAGCCACGTAGTACCTCGCATATCCATCGATCTCCAAGTACGTCTGGACGACCACTAACTGATTCCCTCCTCTTGAGTGTACGACCCAATCAAGATCATCAGTAATCACCCAAACGACGTGAAGACCTCCGGTCTTCGACCACCGTCTTCATCCTCGACACCACGTCGAATCAATTATTTAGAATGGGATAAACCCGGTCTTTCTGAATAACTCGCGTATATAATAAACAAGTGTTAGACAAACACAACATACGCCTCATTCCAATTCATCAGTCACTAACCGTAAATTAACAAGAGAATAATTCCCCAAATATTAACCCCGAAGGCTGAAACCAACATCAGATCAATACCCAGGAAACCATTCTGATTAGCTAACCTACAGTTAGTTTCTAAATTTCACATTCTTAGAGAAAGGTTCCCATTAATTTTATCAAAGATAAATTCTTTTAAATTTATTCTTTAATCTTCCTTTGAGTATCACTTCAAACTAGTCGGGATTAACGAACCTTACAGAAGTAATCATTTGTTTTAATTTCCCAATCCCAACCTATTCATCCCATGAAGTAAAACTGGTAATACTTCATATCTAACACCACAGTGTTATCGGTAAATTCAATTACCATCTCACGTTCAAATCTAATTAAAGATTTAACTATTGCCTGGAGCAAAATTGGTGATACTCCATTCTCGATCTTTTCAATCTAATTAAAGATTCATTAAAACTCCACTTAGTTTTAATCTTTAACTGGGTTAAAGAATAAATGTCATTTAAAACACAGTTCACGATAAACCCAAAATCACATTCCATTCTATCAGCCTTTAACCGTAAAATAGCAAGTGAGCAATTTCCTAAATATTAACCCTGAAGGCCGAAACCAACATCAGATCAATACCTAAGAAACCATTCAACTTAACTAATCTCCAGTAAGTTTCTGATTTTCTTAACTCCTTTGGGTCTAAGAACAGTATTATTGAAGATACCGTTCACGACAACCCAAAATCACATTTGATACTAAATACAAGGCTCTGAATAGAAAATATATCGGCTTATATTCAATATCAAATTCTACGACCAAATATCGTATTGGAAATAACGATATAAATATATCTTTCAAATTTCCATAACAATATCTGTATAATCACGAAATCCAACATCGAAATATTCCAAAGATAATTTCGATTCCAATCCATTCCTATTCCATTATTGGAAATTCTATTTATTTTCAAAACCATTTCAAATCCACTTTATTTAATTTAAAAATAAATAGAATTATAATTCTAGTTCAAAACTAGTTCATTTCGATAAAAATCTATTTTTTCTTTTCAAATATGGAGTTTTTCATCCCAATTCTTCACAAATCATTTCTTTTGATTTTACACAAATTATTACTATTTTTAATAATTTTATCAAGGCCCGTACAGTCGATTTCCGTCAACGACCATCGAATTGCACTTACAACGACCTTTTCCAAATTTGATTTGGACATAATTCCAAATCCAACCATTAGATTTCTAATTTCTAATATTCGTTAGAAATCTCTTTTTGATACGAACCCAACGGTTCCGATTTTAGGAGAATCCGGCGGTCGGATCTCCCGTAATATCCATTCGAAGTCAATGGTCGAAATTCACGAACTGCCGCGGCGCAGCGCGTTCTTTTCACGCCATTATATATGTATAATATATATATATCTATTATATATTTCGTTGATTTCCTTTTAAAATGTATTTTATAAATCGTTTTAAATTTGTTTTCAAAATGATTTCAACTTCCGTCTCAAATTCAAATCAAAATTGATTTTTCCAATATAAATTCGTTTTAAATTCATTTTAACTCGATTTCAATTCAAATCAATTTCAATTCAAATTCGTTTAAATTCAAATCGTTTTCAGTTCAATTTCAATATGTTTTAAAGTCAATTCAAAACGATTTCAATTCTATTTCAATATAATTCGAATTTCAATTCTATTTAGTTTAATTTGAATTTCAATTCTTTTCAAAATATCAAATTTTGAAATCACTTTCGATATTCATTGCTAAATGAATAAAATCTACAAAATTCCCGTTCGTGTTAAAATGACGTTTAACTACTTAACACGGCTTCACATTTCAGTATTCACTGAATATTATCGTAAAATATTCGATAATTCTGAACTGGAATCAGACACCGTCAATTACCATATAATGTGATTATATGGATTTCACACAACAAATGTGTATAACAATAATGAAAACAGCAATCGATCATCCAGAGTGCATTCTACATTGTATAAGCACTGAATACAAATATTCAACACTTACACAGCCTGTCAATCAATTGATCGACATACAACTAATTATTGGGATTAGTGTATGCCATATTTCATCCCAATACCCGTGTGGGGTTTTTCAAACAACAAACACAGGTTCTATTTGTGCAGTTGGGCGATGTGTAAAATTTATCGTCCCAATCAATATCAGTCAAATGTGTGTATATAAACAAATCATCCGATTTGTTTATAAATATTTTATTTTATATACACGTTAAAAATTATATTTTTAACTATAAAATATTTATTCAATCCACATCACACAATCAATTTTCAAAACACATCAATCGAACAAGTCATCCATGGTCTGTGGACGACGGGTGTCGGGTGCTACTAAACACCGTCTGCATCCTAGTATATATTTCAACTAGAAATTAAAATAAAAGTGAGAAGTTCTCACCGACTAGCTAAACCAAACACCGCAACTCTTCTTATATAGAAATCTTCGTCGTGCTCGCCTTTTGTCAATTTCATTGTCCGTAGCCACTACATATATAAAAATCACATTTTTATATTGTTGCTATGTATATAAAAATCACATTTTTATAATCACTTTATATGGCAAAAAATCACAGTTTTATGCCACTACTATATAGACAAAAATTCTATTTTTATAACGGTGTTCATATAATAAAGATCATAGTTTTATCGCGCTAACTTCATAATAAAAATTATATTTTTATCACTTCATTTCAATAAATAAAAATCATATTTTTATTTCTACTTCATATGCATTTATAACGCTTCTTTCTATATAAAAATTATATTTTTATATTTCTTATATATAAAAATCACATCTTTATTATTAACATCTAAAAATTCAACCTTTTTAAAAATAAAGATCAAATCTTTTGCATGACAGTCATAGAAAAATCATATTTTTATTTAAAAGAAACTATATTCTAATTACTATAGCTAAATAAAAAAAAACAAAAAAAAACAAATAATTTAAAAACTTACTGCAAAGGGGATGGTTTCCAATCGCATGGGGGCCCACCAGTCGGCCCGAGGCGGCGCTGGAGTTCGCCGGAGGGTCTGGGAGGAGGATCAGTGGAGGGCTACGACGGATTGGGGTTCGCGTTGGCCGTTCATCGGAGGTTAGGGCTTTAAGTGGGGCACTGACTCGAACAGAGAAGGGGGAGGTTGCGGAGGAAGGAAGAGAGACGCGAGGAAGGGGGGAAGAAGAAGGGGAGGCGCGCGCTATCTGAGGTGGCGGCAAACGAGCGGAGGGGACGAACGATGGGCGGTGGCCTGGAGCGAGCTCGATGGTCCTCTTTTCCTTTTTTTGTTTGAAATGAATCTGGAGAGAGAGGCAAAAGGTTTGAGGGGGGGGGGGTTATATAAAATTTAATTATTTTAAATTTCCAAAAAGCAACTTTTTATTTCGACCTCTAAACGAGACCCACCGATTGTCGTCCCAAGCTAATTACCCCCATTCTGAACACAATGGGATATGTACCGCAGGCTGATTCAACTGTTTCGATCAGTTTTCGTCAAAATCAAAATATAACTCGATATATTGAATTTGAATGCGTATTTTAATTTACCGGGGCCACATACTGACTCTATAAATTCCATAAAAATATTTTCTAGCTTCGTATTGACGGTACGGTCCTAACAAAACTAATTTCAACGAATTCTGAGACCGTTTGAAAAATGGCCATTTTCCAGTCGGTTAAAATCAACTGAAAATGGTCAAATGCGTTTTCCTTTGCCAAGCTCACATATTGATTCGAAAAATTATGAATTTTGAAACCTAGCAATAACTTGACATCACGGATCCAAAAAAAGTGGTTTCGTCGAAAACCGAGGTCGTTTGAAAAATTCCCATTTTTAAGGGCCAGAATTCCATAGCGACTATTCTGAATTTTCAACTGGACGTACCTTTTGATTCCCGCTATGAAATTTTGGTTTTTCGGATTCGTTGGAAAGATACTCTCCATTAGATTCAAATATTTTTGGTTTCACTAAAATCTGGTTTATTTTGAATCCTGTACGTTCATTTGAAATTTGAAATCGAATTTTCAAACTACCGCGCCATTTTCAATTCCTTTTATAAATTAAAATAAATAATTATATTCTAACGACGATCTATATAAATATAAACGTTCGAATTCTGTTCGAAATAAATTTCTCGTCGCTATTGTTAAAAATATTTCATTTTAAATAATCAAAATTCGCTAAAATTGCCAAAATAAAAATTTTAAATTGGCTCAGAATTTCCGGGTTGTTACAATCTCTCCCACTTAAAAATTTCGTCCTCGAAAACGAATGAAGCCGAAAGTTGTTTAACTAATCAACTCAACTTTCATTATTTTCTTTACGGCTTAAGTTCTTCAACTTTTCAGTTTCTAAGAACTTTTCAAAATTTTCAAAAATTTAGCTAACACCCTATATTTTTGAAAAATTTCGCCATAACCTCCCCAACACCAGGGACTTCGGGATATTTCATATAGCCTCCCATGGCCTTCTTCTATCCAAAAGAAAAGGAAAAAGCCAAGCGGCTAGCCAATCGGCTCATAAAATCATCCAAACCCAAGAAATACAATAAACATGTACCTATTTGTCGGGCAAACAATTTTATTCTTCTGTTCTAGCCTCCTGCTATGATCTGTTCAATGTAAGTACATGTACATGCATGCATATGCGATAAATTTTCAATACAATTCACTTTTTGATACAATTTAGCCAAATGTTCAACATTTAATTAGTCAAACAACACAACCATCAATCAATTTGTAACACCCCACGTCCATTAATGTCACTCACAAAGGGAATGCATTAACTTCCACGGAGGTTTTAAGTGAATATAGAACAGAAAAATTACAACAAGACAGATAATAAGTAGTACTTGGAAATCTAAAACTTTATTTCATTGCAGCGGAAATTAAACATGTCTGTTACATCATAAAACCATAAATCAGAGTCAAGTACAGTATCCATCTTGATAAAACAAAATACATAATCCCATTACATAAATAGCCATTAAAGAAGATAACAAGCTGGACTTTACTTCAACGGTGCAAGCTTTCCAAAAGAGAGATAAAGCAATTCAATCAAGCTCCACTAGAGCTGGGCCCATCCTGAGGACCTGGAGGGGGAAAAAGATAGAAATAGCGGGGGTCAGACATAAAGTCTGGCGAGTATGATAATTCTAACAATACTATTATCAAAATAACTAGACTAAGGCATAAGCTGGAAAACAAGGAAATGTCTATGAACTATTGGGTATGGAAGAGCAGATAAAGATAATGTTAAAGGCACACCTAATTACTAACGAATAATTACTACACTGCACCACACCAGTCACCCTAAAGGTTGATCCCACTCACCGAACTAAGAAATTATATAAATAGCTTTGTGTACCCCTAGCTGACTACATAGGTGCCGCCTGCCCCTATCTCCGCTAGGTGTACCCACTACCCACTTGTGATCGGCTCCCTACTCGTAGATACCCATGCTGGTCCCACAGTGGGGTGTATCACTCCCCTAAAGTGGCAACCCGATACAACTTAAGGGTGAACGGTGTAATGATCCGGATATTTCGTCGGTAAATTTAGAATATTTAATGAGGTTTAAATATTGAAATAAAAATATAAAAGAAATTTTATATTTGATTATCGATTTAAAAGCCGAAATATGATTTACTTTGAATTTATATAATTTTCGAAATACGAAGTTAATTGAATTCAAGAGTTCAGACAATACTGAAATTGATTCAGATAATCAATAGAAATTCAAAACTGAATAATAAAGATAATATTAATTTATTTTCTAGGGAATTAATTGTTCTGGAATTTAATTTGTATAGGATTTAAATTATTATCTTCTCCAGAAACCAAAATCAAACGTGGGCTTCTCTTTTCCATCCCTTCCTCTTTATAAAACCGTGCCAGTTCCTTGTTCATTTCCTCAGATCGAAACCGCCCTTTCACTTTCCAAATCAATTCAAAAACCGAAAACCAACCAAATCAAACCCAAATCACGAATTCAACTCACGGCCGAAAACCGTGAAGCTCGAGACCGAGCTGAGATGCTTGCGAGGTCGGGTGTCAAGTCTGTGGCAAGGGTGAACTCGAGATAATTGGATGGAGGGTGCGACTGGTTCTAGGGTTGCTATCACTGTCGGTTTAGGGATGTCGCGACCTAGAAAAAAAGGGGTTTTGGGGAAAGTCGATGGTGTTAAGGCAATGCGATTCGAGGCAGTGCGATCCTGGAAGGCTCGAGGTTGGTTGAAATCTGGATGGGGGATCGAACTCTGGAATGACGGCATGTGAGTGCAATGGCTACTGGAGGATGAACAGTGATGGTTGGATAAAGGACACGCGCTGAGATCTGCAAAGGGGTAACGAAGCCGTTGGAACCAATTTTGTGGAGTTCGGAGCTAGTACCAGTCACTGACAGTGGCAAACATAGACGCTGTCTTCATGCAGCAGTGGATCACGAGAGTGGATTTTGGGTAGTCAGGCGGTTGCTTGGACATACTAGAGGAAAGAATGTGAAGCTAGAAAGTGTGGAATGGGGTAAGGATTTTATTTTTAGTAAAGTAGTTAAGTTAATTAATTAAATTTATTAATCAAGTTTAATTCAAAAAATGGATTAAGGTAAAAGATTTAATTAATTTAAATTTACTTAAGGATGTGAGGTAATTTATTTATTTGCAATTAGAATTTTAAAGTAAAAGTTTATAATCATAAATCTTATAAATCATACATCTTGTCTATAAAAGGATATATTTGCACGAGACGGTTACGCTGAATTCATGATTTACATCAACTTGGAAAATGGAATTAAAAGCTGGATATTCGGCGAAGTAAAATAAATGTGAGTAAATCTCACCTTTTATTTAGAATTATTTTTATATCATTAAAAATAATTGTCTGTGCTTGTTTGAATGCTGTCTGATTGTTTTAAAATATATATTAGTTATTTAGGATATATATATATATATGGTTGATGATTGGTTGGATTCCCGCAGTCTCATTAGCGGATGCCCGCGGTTTCATAGCGGATGATTACCCTATGCGCCCCACGCTATGATAGTGGATGACCTTCATACCGCGATATCCTGCCTCGAAGCAGGATGGGTATTACTATGTTGACTAACGTCTGTGGATGCAGGAAAACAGGTTGGAGGAATCCAACTGGATTCCTCAAAAATATATATTATCTGCTGTTTGTTTGATTTCATATATATTTATATATGATGTGTTAAAAATCAAATGATTGAAAATTGGTTGATTTGATTGTTTAAAATATCCCTGGGGCTTGAATATTGATTTATAAAAAATATCGAAAAGGGTATTTGAAATTTAAAAGGGGAGTTCTATTTTTATAAATAGAATTTGAATTTCAAATGTACTATAGGAAATATTAACTTGTTTTGAATATATATGAACGAGTATTGAATTTATAAACTTTGTTTATAAATGAAAATATGGGATTTGAATTAAATTTATAAACTCTGTTTATAAAGGAAAAGATGGGATTTGAATCGAATTTATAAACTTTGTTTATAAATGAAAATATGGGATTTGAATCAAATTTATAAACTCTGTTTATAAAGGAAAATATGGGATTTGAATCGAATTTATAAACTTTGTTTATAAATGAAAGGGTGGGATTTGAATTGAATTTATAAACTTTATTTATAAATATATAATGTGGGATTTTAAGTGAAGTTATAAACGTTGTTTATAAATAATGCAGAGAATTCAAATAGAATTTGAATATAGAATTCAAATGGACTTTAAACGATTTGAATATAGGATTCAAATGGAATTTAAACAATAGAATTTGAATAGATTTGAATATAGAATTCAAATGAAGTAAACTATAGAATTTGAATATAGAATTCAAATGAAGTTAACCATAGAGTTTGAAAATAGAATTCAAATGGAGTTTAAATATAGGGATGCAAATAGAATTCAAATGAAGTTTAAATAAAGAGAATTCAAATAGAATTGAATTGGAATTTGAATAGAGAAGTCGATAAGGAAACGAAAGTATGAGTATAATTAGAATTTGTTATTTTGCAAGTTAAAATATATTTGAACATGTCATGTTCAAATATGAAGGTGAAATAGACTGAAGAGTTAATTAACAAATTAATTAACGAATTTAGTTAAAACGATTGGTATAGTTAAAATAGATTGGACAGGTATAAATATACAGGAGACAGGTTTGGAATAAAGTGTTAGAAGGTATATATATAGATTGCCCGACAAAAAGGTATGTATTTAATTCATATATGAGATTTTATGCGCCGTATCGGCAAGCCGCTTGGCTTTTCTTTTTCTTTTTGATTGGAAAAGGCCTATGTGGCAGTTTGGGGATTTTCCCGATGCTCCCGGTACAAAGGAGGTTATGGCGAATTTTTCCGGGAATTTAAGGAGATAGAATATTTTTAAGATAATTTGATAGTTAGAAATCAACGTATCGATGTATATAGAAGTCGATAAGAAAACGAACTTAGAAATAGAATAGTATAATCAAAAAGGAAGTATAAGAATAAAATCTAGTAAGAATAGAAAGAAAAAGTGTATACGTGTTTAAAGGTAAAGAAGTAGTTGTATGTTATTGATTGTTCGAGTAAGTAGTCATATCTGTTTTGACGTTATAAATGTTATTCTGTCAAGGTCTGAGAGGTAGTTATACCCCAACTTGATTGATTGCATTATTAACAAACGAACAGTGAGATTTCAGGCTCGAAGATCAATGTTAGATAAGAGTTAGTTGAATATAGTATTTGGGTTGTCGTAACGATGTTTTACACAACATCCGTTTTAACCCAAATAAGTGTAAGCTGGGAAATAGAATAATAAATATTTCCTAAGTGTAGGAATAAACGAGATTGGAAAAGAGCTAAGTAATTGGAATATTTTCCAATTATAAATAATAAATATTTCTAAAGTTAGAAAATAAAGGAGGCGATATTCGGAAATGTTTTCCAATAGCGTAAAAAGGCCAATATGGTTATTGAAAATATTTGGTTAACAAATATTGATAAAGAAATAGAGAAGAGATTTAATTAATGGAACGTTAATTAAAGGCTCAGTGATTGTTGGATGTTTGGATGAACACTTGTTTTATTCGATAATTAAATCATCGACTATCGAAACACTTGTTTTATTCGATAGTTAAATCACAGACTATCGAAGTTTTGACCATCGTTGTCAATATGGAGAGACCGGTTGGATTATTATCCGAAGAACCACTCTGTATTGGCAGTAGCGCGCGAATCAGATTATATAAAGATAATCGAAGACGGAGTAGAGTGCATGGACTTTTTCTATTAATAGAATTAGTGCCTTCAGTTCATCCTGTTCCTGGGTGACTTGTATGGATGAATGTCTGACAGAGTATTTCCAGAAAGGTCACGTACATTGATTTCTTCAACCGTACCAAGTGTGGAAGCGGAGAAGGAAACTTCTTTTAGCTAACACGTAATGTACTGTTGAGGACGTCAATCGGTGATTTGATGGATTTGACGATGTGGCATTCGAAGTGAATCTGATGTGATGATAAGGCGTAACCTCAAGCCTCATCAATCGGTAAATGACAGAAATCGGGCAAGCAGCATGGCTATGTAGGTCGCACCTATTAGGGTGTATAATCACCTGATCTAGAGTTTCATTTACTTCTAAAAATCTATTGTCGATGCTGTCCCATTCGGGAAACGGTTGCTGATCCCAACCATTGGTGATATACATTTGATACACTCAAGCGAAATGAGTGGTCGGTCATGTGTGGCTGAGTTGCAAGATGTTCTTGTTGAACTCGGTGTATTCTCCTCTAGAGATATACCAGCGGAAGGTGGTTCCATACCTTGTCATAGTTGGAAAACCAAATACCCAATACGTGCTTGCGGTTTTGATTGTATATTATATATGTGGAACGTGAGATGCAAACGTTCCACTAGATTGTTATCTACTTGATTTAGACATTATTATAATATCAAAAGAGTTTTGATATAAAGATTTTAGTTCCTTTCAAAGGGATTTTGAAAGTTAAATCAAGTGTTGGATTCTCATAAGGGAAAAACCCGTTCTGTGTTATACGGCGTGGTCTTATGAGATATCATTTAGTTTTCTGAAACTGTTTTAAACTGTTTACTCACACCAGTCCATGTTGCGTGCTTAGGCATGTGTCGCATGATAGGGGGTTCTCGCTTTTCATTAGGTGGCGAACGGGAGACTCTTACTCCTACATGTCCCTTTGGTAGGGTTGGTTGTGAAGTCGAAAGGCTGGCCGTAAAATATGGTATTGGGGTACCAGTGTAAGCCACAGTGGGTTTTACCTGCTGCTTTGGAGGATGGGGAGAGGATGGTTGCAAAGCCTACTTAACTCAAAATCCGGGTCATTACAGTTGGTATCAGAGCTTAGGTTGAGCGAATACCTAGGCTTGTTGGAATGTGCTCATTAGAGATAGGATCAGTAGTATCCTAGAATGAGTTGAGTGTATATACATACGAGAGAGCGTACTTGTTATTTGATATAAAAACAGTTTTATATTGTATTGACTAGTCTGTTGAGTGGATTATAAATTTTGGTCGAATCGTGGGACGCCACGATGTCGATAGGAGTTTATAAACACTTGAACAGGAGATTGGACACGATATTGTTTTAAATAGTTGAGTTGATTGTTAGGATTATAATCGAATTAGATTATAAAACAGAAATAGTTATATATAACCAATAGGATTTGTATATGAAATCAAATATACAAATGTGATAAATTGAAATTGAATTCCAACCAGAATTCAGAATTTAAAATCCTGGGAGTTTGGGAAAATACTTTTTCAAAATGAATGTCAAGTGATATAGCAATGGACTCATTCAGTAGCTGGGAAATAATTCTGATGATGGTCGCAACATCATCAGTGTTCATTTTCGAGTTTCTAAGTGATGAATTGCTGCCTTAGAAAAGTTTTGATGGAAATTTGTTTGAAGAAACAATTTGTTTGAAAATTCAAATGTTTTGAATTTGAGATAGATATAAATATATGTATATATTTATATAACTTCAAAGGAATTTTGAAATGGGAATTGGAATATAGATTTCAAATAGAAGTAAAATAAAGGAATTTGAATATATATAATTCGAATAGAAGTGAAATAGAATTTGAATTCAAAGGAATTCAAATGAGTTTGAATAAAGAAAAGTCAAATAGAGATTTGAATATTAGAATTCAAATGGAATTTGGTTAAATAGAATTTCAAAGAGAATATAAAGTGGAGGTTGAATATTAGAATTCAAAGAAAATATAAAGTTTAAATAGAATTTGAATTCAAAGTGAAATTAAATAGAATTTGAATCCAAAGGAGTTAAAATAGAATTTAAATTCAAAGGATTTCAAATGGGAATTGAAGATAAGAAACTTAAGTAGAAATTGAATAAAGGATTTCAAATGGAATTTGAATAAGGGATTTGAAATGGGTTTTTGAATAAAGGATTTCAAATAGAAATTGAAGATAAGAAATTCAAATAGAATTTGAAGATAAGGAATTGAAATAGAATTTGAAAAGAAGAAAAATTCAAATAGAAATTGAATAGAAGGAAATAATACAGAGTTTGAATAAAGAAATTCAAATGGAATTTGAATATTGTAAATATATAGGATTTGAATAAAGAAGTGAAATAGATCGGGAATATTATGTTGAAATGGAAAAATGGATTTGATATATATATCAGAATGGAGTTGAATTTATTATAAACAAAGTTAAAACGTTTATATTTATAAATATAATTAAAACGAGCTCGCCGTAACGCGGCAGTTCGTAAATTGGCGATTCGAACTTCAATTTAGTATACAAAACTCAATTGAAGTCGGAATTCTTTGAAACAAGAATCGTCGGGACCGGTTGAACAATAGTTTTCAAATAAAAGAGAAAAATCGGGATTTCGTCGTATAGATTTTTAGTTATGTCAAAATCAAATTTTTTGAAAAGCAGCGCCAGAACCATTAGAAAACCATAACGGTTTAATTAAATAAATAAAAGGAATTTTAGGAAATAAAATCCGAATTGCCATTAGAAAAATCCAGGCTGGAGATATGAAATAAATATGAACTCCAGTGAAGTAAGTGAAATGATTTTTAAGACAAAAATCATATTTTAAATGGTTAAATAGAATTAACTAAATTTGAGAATAATTAGTTAAAGGAATTTTGAATCGAAATTGGGTTTTTGGATAAGTGAAAGAGATTGAGAATTTATATTCGAAATCGAATATATAACTCGAGTTGAAGATATAATTAGATTAGTTTATAATTAAGTTGACATATATTTGAACAAGTTATATTCAAATAAAAAGGGTGAACTAGGCAAAACGGTTAATCAGCAACTAGTTAATGGGAATTTAAATGACTGAAATTAAATTTAACTTTGGTAAGTTAAATGGATCGAAATGAATAAATTGAGTAAAATCAATGTGAATAAAATACGAATTTGGTGTGAATAAAGGAAAACCCAAAAGAGTTAAAAAGAAAATATATTTGTAAAACGAATATAAGAGAAAATATATTTGTAAAACAAATACAAAGGAAGTTATGTGCAAACAAATAGAAGGAGAAATATTTGTAAAAACATTTACAAATAGAATTTAAAAGGAAATATTTGTAAAAACATTTACAACTAAATTCAATGGAAATATTTATTTATAGAAAATAAATAGAATGTTATAAATGAGATATTTATTTGTTAAATAAATAGAATTTAATCAAAGGAATATTCAGAAGATGAATAGAAAATGAAAATCTGTTTTTAACAGATAAATCGAAAGATTAATTTGTAAATAGCAGTTTATAAATTAAATTAAATATTTATCATTCGATAAATGGAATATATAAGTCTGAACTTATATAGAGAAGAGATATTGGTTTTTAGCACCGATAGTTTTAAATAGAAGGGGTACACAACACTTGTATAAGTGAAGTAACGTTATTAAAGAGAACATTTATAAAGTGAAGAACCGTTGCTAAAAGTAAATCTTTATAAATGAATAAACGTTATCCAATAGGAGTTATTCAAATAGGAAAAGTCGGTTAGAGTTAGAAATAATCAATTAGATTTAGAATAAATCGATTAGAGTAAGAATTAACCAGTTAGAGGTATTCAGTTAGGGTTAATCCGTAGAGTTAATTGAATATTAGTTATTCAATTAGAATTTATCGAATATTTGTTATTCAAATTAAGAGTTAACCAGATAGAGTTAATTGAACATAGTTAATCGAATTAGGATTTAATTGAATGTTAGTTATTCAATTAAAAGTTGATCGAATATAGTTATTGAGATAGAGTTAGTCAAACATAGTTACCCAGGATAAGTGCCATTTCGTATGACTGCTAGCGTAATTCACAGGGCTGTAGATAGCCTAGGTCGGTCGGATGTTTCCTGAGGGAATCAGGCGTAACCATTGTGATCGCTGCGATCTAGAGTCAAGCGAAAGGAGTTATCGAATATTAGTTATTCGAATAGAAGCAAAGGAGTTAATCGAATATTAGTTATTCGAATAGAATTAAATGAGTTAATCGAATATAGTTTATTCGAAGAAAAGTTTTCGAATCTAGTTATTCGATAGAGAGATTATCGAATATAGTTATAAGAAGGGAGGAGTTATCGAATAAGGATTTATTCGAAAGAGAGTTACGTAAGGAAGTTTGAAATGTTGAGTATCAACATAAATAAGTTTTGAAAAGAAAATGGGTTGGTAGCACTTTTTCTACCTTAGCAATTTCGAGGACGAAATTATTTTAAGTGGGGAAGAATGTAATGACCCGGATATTTCGTCAGTAAATTTAGAATATTTAATGAGGTTTAAATATTGAAATAAAAATATAAAAGAAATTTTATATTTGATTATCGATTTAAAAGCCGAAATATGATTTACTTTGAATTTATATAATTTTCGAAATACGAAGTTAATTGAATTCAAGAGTTCAGACTATACTGAAATTGATTCAGATAATCAATAGAAATTCAAAACTGAATAATAACGATAATATTAATTTATTTTCGAGGGAATTAATTGTTCTGGAATTTAATTTATATAGGATTTAAATTATTATCTTCTCCAGAAGATCGAATTGGACTTTGTGACCTGTCCCAGTGTGTCCGGAACAGGGGTATTACCCTAAGATTGTCACTCGTTGGGTTCAGAAACGAGTTCGCAGTCAAGGAATATTTCAATTTAAAGGATATCGGTTTATTTTAAAATAAAAAAATATATATAATAAATCTTTTTTTGGTATGGACCAAAACAAGGCACAGTGGCTTCCTTTCCTCCACTAAGTATAACAGCCGTGGCTCCTTCCCTCTCCACAAACCAAAATCAAACGTGGGCTTCTCTTTTCCATCCCTTCCTCTTTATAAAACCGTGCCAGTTCCTTGTTCATTTCCTCAGATCGAAACCGTCCTTCCACTTTCCAAATCAATTCAAAAACCGAAAACCCACCAAATCAAACCCAAATCACGAATTCAACTCACGGCCGAAAACCGTGAAGCTTGGGACCGAGCTGAGATGCTTACGAGGTTGGGTGTCAAGTCTGTGGCAAGGGTGAACTCGAGATAATTGGATGGAGGGTGCGACTGGTTCTAGGGTTGCTATCACTGTCGGTTTAGGGATGTCGCGACCTAGAAAAAAGGGGGTTTTGGGGAAAGTCGATGGTGTTAAGGCAACGCGATTCGAGGCAGTGCGATCCTGGAAGGCTCGAGGTTGGTTGAAATCTGGATGGGGGTTCGAACTCTGGAATGACGCCATGTGAGTGCAATGGCTACTGGAGGATGAACAGTGATGGTTGGATAAAGGACACGCGCTGAGATCTGCAAAGGGGTAACGAAGCCGTTGGAACCAATTTTGTGGAGTTCGGAGCTGGTACCAGTCATTGACAGTGGCAAACATAGACGCTGTCTTCATGCAGCAGTGGATCGCGAGAGTGGATTTTGGGTAGTCAGGCGGTTGCTTGGACATACTAGAGGAAAGAATGTGAAGCTAGCAAGTCTGGAATGGGGTAAGGATTTTATTTTTAGTAAAGTAGTTAAGTTAATTAATTAAATTTATTAATCAAGTTTAATTCGAAAAATGGATTAAGGTAAAAGATTTAATTAATTTAAATTTACTTAAGGATGTGAGGTAATTTATTTATTTGCAATTAGAATTTTAAAGTATAAGTTTATAATCATAAATCTTATAAATCATACATCTTGTCTATAAAAGGATATATTTGCACGAGATGGTTACGCTGAATTCATGATTTACATCAACTTGGCAAATGGAATTAAAAGCTGGATATTCGGCGAAGTAAAATAAATGTGAGTAAATCTCACCTTTTATTTAGAATTATTTTTATATCATTAAAAATAATTATCTGTGCTTGTTTGAATGCTGTCTGATTGTTGTAAAATATATATTAGTTATTTAGGATATATATATATATATATTGGGTTGATGATTGGTTGGATTCCCGCAGTCTCATTAGCGGATGCCCGCGGTTTCATAGCGGATGATTACCCTATGCGCCCCACGCTATGATAGTGGATGACCTTCATACCGCGATATCTTGCCTCGAAGCAGGATGGGTATTACTATGTTGACTAACGTCTGTGGATGCAGGAAAACAGGTTGGAGGAATCCAACTGGATTCCTCAAAAATATATATTATCTGCTGTTTGTTTGATTTCATATATATTCATATATGATGTGTTAAAAATCAAATGATTGAAAATTGGTTGATTTGATTGTTTAAAATATCCCTGGGGATTGAATATGGATTTATAAAAATATCGAAAAGGGTATTTGAAATATAAAAGGGGAATTCTATTTTTATAAATAGAATTTGAATTTTAAATGAACTATAGGAAATATTAACTTGTTTTGAATATATATAAACGAGTATTGAATTTATAAACTTTGTTTATAAATGAAAATATGGGATTTGAATTAAATTTATAAACTCTGTTTATAAAGGAAAAGATGGGATTTGAATCGAATTTATAAACTTTGTTTATAAATGAAAATATGGGATTTGAATCAAATTTATAAACTCTGTTTATAAAGGAAAATATGGGATTTGAATCGAATTTATAAACTTTGTTTATAAATGAAAGGGTGGGATTTGAATTGAATTTATAAACTTTGTTTATAAATATATAATGTGGGATTTTAAGTGAAGTTATAAACATTGTTTATAAATAATGCAGAGAATTCAAATAGAATTTGAATATAGAATTCAAATGGACTTTAAACGATTTGAATATAGGATTCAAATGGAATTTAAACAATAGAATTTGAATAGATTTGAATATAGAATTCAAATGAATAAACTATAGAATTTGAATATAGAATTCAAATGAAGTTAACCATAGAGTTTGAAAATAAAATTCAAATGGAGTTTAAATATAGGGATGCAAATAGAATTCAAATGAAGTTTAAATAAAGAGAATTCAAATAGAATTGAATTGGAATTTGAATAGAGAAGTCGATAAGGAAACGAAAGTATGAGTATAATTAGAATTTGTTATTTTGCAAGTTAAAATATATTTGAACATGTCATGTTCAAATATGAAGGTGAAATAGACTGAAGAGTTAATTAACAAATTAATTAACGAATTTAGTTAAAATGATTGGTATAGTTAAAATAGACTGGACAGGTATAAATATACAGGAGACAGGTTTGGAATAAAGTGTTAGAAGGTATATATATAGATTGCCCGACAAAAAGGTATGTATTTAATTCATATATGAGATTTTATGCGCCGTATCGGCAAGCCGCTTGGCTTTTCTTTTTCTTTTTGATTGGAAAAGGCCTGTGTGGCAGTTTGGGGATTTTCCCGATGCTCCCGGTACAAAGGAGGTTATGGCGAAGTTTTCCGGGAATTTAAGGAGATAGAATATTTTTAAGATAATTTGATAGTTAGAAATCAACGTATCGATTTATATAGAAGTTGATAAGAAAACGAACTTAGAAATAGAATAGTATAATCAAAAAGGAAGTGTAAGAATAAAATCTAGTAAGAATAGAAAGAAAAAGTGTATACGTGTTTAAAGGTAAAGAAGTAGTTGTATGTTATTGATTGTTCGAGTAAGTAGTCATATCTGTTTTGGCGTTATAAATGTTATTCAGTCAAGGTCTGAGAGGTAGTTATACCCCAACTAGAATGATTGCATTATTAACAAATGAACAGTAAGATTTCAGGCTCGAAGATCAATGTTAGATAAGAGTTAGTTGAATATAGTATTTGGGTTGTCGTAACGATGTTTTACACAACATCCGTTTTAACCCAAATAAGTGTAAGCTGGGAAATAGAATAATAAATATTTCCTAAGTGTAGGAATAAACGAGATTGGAAAAGAGCTAAGTAATTGGAATATTTTCCAATTATAAATAATAAATATTTCTAAAGTTAGAAAATAAAGGAGGCGATATTCGGAAATGTTTTCCAATAGCGTAAAAAGGCCAATATGGTTATTGAAAATATTTGGTTAACAAATATTGATAAAGAAATAGAGAAGAGATTTAATTAATGGAACGTTAATTAAAGGCTCAGTGATTGTTGGATGTTTGGATGAACACTTGTTTTATTCGATAATTAAATCATCGACTATCGAAACACTTGTTTTATTCGATAGTTAAATCACAGACTATCGAAGTTTTGACCATCGTTGTCAATATGGAGAGACCAGTTGGATTATTATCCGAAGAACCACTCTGTATTGGCAGTAGCGCGCGAATCAGATTATATAAAGATAATCGAAGACGAAGTAGAGTGCAAGGACTTTTTCTATTAATAGAATTAGTGCCTTCAGTTCATCCTGTTCCTGGGTGACTTGTATGGATGAATGTCTGACAGAGTATTTTCAGAAAGGTCACGTACATTGATTTCTTCAACCGTACCAAGAGTGGAAGCGGAGAAGGAAACTTCTTTTAGCTAACACGTAATGTACTGTTGAGGACGTCAATCGGTGATTTGATGGATTTGACGATGTGGCATTCGAAGTGAATCTGATGTGATGATAAGGCGTAACCTCAAGCCTCATCAATCGGTAAATGACAGAAATCGGGCAAGCAGCATGGCTATGTAGGTCGCACCTATTAGGGTGTATAATCACCTGATCTAGAGTTTCATTTACTTCTAAAAATCTATTGTCGATGCTATCCCATTCGGGAAACGGTTGCTGATCCCAACCGTTGGTGATATACATTCGATACACTCAAGCGAAATGAGTGGTCGGTCATGTGTGGCTGAGTTGCAAGATGTTCTTGTTGAACTCGGTGTATTCTCCTGTAGAGATATACCAGCGGAAGGTGGTTCCATACCTTGTCATAGTTGGAAAACCAAATACCCAATACGTGCTTGCGGTTTTGATTGTATATTATATATGTGGAACGTGAGATGCAAACGTTCCACTAGATTGTTATCTACTTGATTTAGACATTATTATAATATCAAAAGAGTTTTGATATAAAGATTTTAGTTCCTTTCAAAGGGATTTTGAAAGTTAAATCAAGTGTTGGATTCTCATAAGGGAAAAACCTGTTCCGTGTTATACGGCGTGGTCTTATGAGATATCATTTAGTTTTCTGAAACTGTTTTAAACTGTTTACTCATACCAGTCCCATGACTGACCCGGAGTTTATTTGTTTTGTTCTACCTAAACTCTTGGGTGCCTAAATTTGTATGGGCAGTCAAGTAGTTCAGGATTTTTCAGATATATCTAAAGGAGCTTGAAGCAGGAGGCTTCAGCGTTATCTAGTTATAGTAGTTCCGTTGTGTTGTAAGTGTTGTACTCTGATAAGTGTATGTTATACAGTGAAGATTTTGTATTTCAAAGATATGATATATTATATTTTGTTCCGCTGCGATGTGAGATTCTGTGTTGTTATTTATGTTCTTCTTCTATCTCTTTCTTCTAAAAAAAAATGTTCCGTATTTTCGTGATATTTGGGTTGGACGTATGATGTATATAGTCAACCCCGATGTTACGGAAATCTGGGTCATTACACACGGCTTATACCTAAACGATGCAACAACGTCTTACCTACCAGCCCGGGTCCACACACGAATATGAACCCATTGGAATTGCATTGCCACCGTTAACCCGTTTTGGCCTCTTATAGTCAAGCCCAGTATGCGTGTCCCGTCCTCGACTTGGGTCGAGCCCACAAAGATACGTTTAGGTTACTGGTTGAAATGGGCCCCCACTATTTACCACAAGCTATCCACCTAAGCTTGTCCCCACTAGTATATCCCACTTAACCTTTTCTTAGTCATGTTCATTTACATATGTGTTTGGTTAAGTCTTACTAATCGTATTTCAAATACCACTAAAGGCACTCACTAGATTCCTCATGCCACACAAGACACCTACTTAACCCCCATGTCCCACCTTACATGTTTATCTGGTTAAGTATTTCTTAATTCATTAAGGCCATAACCTTATAAAGACCTCTCACATTAGACTGGCATTTATGGCAGCTGGATTTGCCAGGCGGGTTCGGGCAGTCTTACACCATAAAAGAGTCTAACCTCGTGTCTTTACAACTGTTATGCTTTAATTTGGGCCTAGGACCTCTCACATTGGGCTGACATTTGTGACTACTGGATTTGCCGGTCGGGTCCGGGCAGGTTTACGTCACAAACAAGTCCAACCTCGTGTCCTAAGCATTGATTATTACTTATAATCTTTTACCCCAGTTTTAATAATTTCCCTATTCAAATTATTAATTAATTCCAATTTTAACGATGTCCATAATTGACTCAATTATGGCCATCCATTTATGGCATCCAAAATCATATCAATTGCATCCAATTTTCTCAATATTAAATCCTTAATTTTTACCCCTACCCCACGTTGTACGTTCGTACGTTTAATGTAAAATATACGCTAGACTCGAATAGTCTAACTCATAGCATAAAGAGAAATTATCACAATATATATACAACTAAAATAGATCTAATCATAAACGGGGTGAAACATGCATGTGTGATAGATGTCCAACACCTAAACTTGCATAGGCAAAAACTACAACTTGCATAAAGCTACACATGTCATGGATCTAAAGGTGTCAACTTGTTTGGTAAAATGTCACAATTTACATAATTTGATCATAATCCAAATTCATGTATAAACTTGCATATGTGGTTTATGCAACATAATGATGGTGTAAACAAGCATCTAACCCATAGAACTCACACATGTTATAGCCTAATTTTAGATCTAAATAGATGTCATAGGATATGTGAGATTATACATACTAATCAATCTAAACTTGCATAGGTACATGTGATTTATCATGTGAATCATCATAGCCCAAACATATATATAATCAACATCATGATTTGATCAAGCATAAGCTAACTATAACATAAATAATAACATCATGACTTTGTAACATCGCAACTTAGCATAGAAACTTTCAACATATATAACATCATCATCACATAACATAGGATTTACAACATACATGATAGCATAAGATTTACAACATATATAATCAATAATTCACATCATCCTCTTATAATCCATATCACAACTTAATCTAATTAGTTTGCTAATAATCTTATTAAAATCATCATACTCACAATAAGAATGAGAGTCTTGATTTCCTTTAGAGTTGAGTAGAATTTGATTTTAGATTAGCTTCCTTTCTTTTTAGTTGGCGGACGCTATACTGAGTTCCATGGCGACGGCATGACGGCGGCTATTATATTTTTTATGTGATTTTAGAATGAGAGACTACCCATGTATATATAGAATTTAGGATTAGTTTAGACCGTCCGATCAACTCAGAATGAACCTGAACCGTTAAATTAGCCAACTCAGCCCTAAAGACACATCAGCAGCTCAAGATTGGGCTCGGCCCAAACCTGGCCGACTTGACCAGGTCGACACCCAAGTCGACACTACAGTCGACCTGGGGGGGAGGGAAGTTGACTCTAGTGTCGACTCCCCAGTCGACCTGCCTGGGCGGGAATTTTCCCGCCCAGCCCGCTACTGCACTTTCAGTTTGAATTTTTAAATTTTCCTGCGAGCTGTTTTGAATTTTCTGAAACTTCCGATGGCCATAACTTCTTCATACGAAGTCCAATTCATGCAAACTCGGACTCTATCTCAACCAGAATTCCGAGACGAACACAATGGCGCAACCCATTTCCCTTAATTCTCTCATCTGAAATTAATTATTCTTTAATTTGTGAATATTAATATTAATAGAATTACGGGGTGTTACATTCTCCCCTCCTTAAAGGATTTCGACCCCGAAATCTTCAATCAAGAAGAATGTATATCCTGACATCCAATCGTCCATCTACTCAACCATCAAACACAGGCATCCATTGTCCTTATAGACTTCTAATGCTTTCATGTTTAAATGCATAGTGTGTGTATATGTCCATATCTAATGCAAAATCAGGTGGTCCACTTATTCAGTTGACCTCCTTAATGCAAATCATGATAGTGCCATGCGTCCATTATGTATGCAAAAGTTCCTTAATGCTACATATTATCTCTATATGCATGCACAATCATCATCTGAATGCAGCATCCATATGATAAAAAAAATCCTCATACATCCATTTTACTAAATACATCCATATATATGCAATATGCAATATGAAGTGACTGAGCCGATCTAGTGCCTAAAGTGTGTATATATGCATCCACGAGCAACCACTAGCAAACACTCGCATCCACTATGCATCCATCATACATAACATGTTTCAAACACATGTTTCAACCATAGGATTTCTCTAACTAAAGGTCAAAGATACTAGCGAGAGGACATACTAAAGATAAGATAAGTACAAGCTAAGCGATAAAGGAGAAATTAAAAGACATACCCTCAAAAAGAAAAGGGTAAAATGAACGCATCTTCTCTTCTGTCTCCCAAGTAGCGTTGCTCTCATCATCTCCCCATTGCACTTTGACTAGTCTGACCTCTCGATTTCTCAGCTTCTTGATCTCCGACCCAAGAATGCATGTAGGAGCTCGTCGAATCGTCGCATCACGCTCTATCTCCACCTCTCTAAGCAAGTTCGGCTCTACCGCCTCCGCGGTCTCGTGTAGGCACTTCCTCAAATGTGATACATGAAATACGTCGTGTACACCACTAAGTCTCTCAGGCAACTCCACTCTATACGCCATCTGTCCAATCTTCTCCTTAATAGGAAACGACCCTACGAACCTTGGTGCTAATTTCCCAACGGACCCAAAGCGAACAACGTTCCGTAATGGAGACACTTTGATAAAGACTATGTCCCCAACATCAAACTCAAGATCTGTCCTCCTCTTATCCGCATAAGATTTCTGCCTATCTTGCGCTGCTTTCATCCTTCTTCGAATCAAATCAATCTTCTCCGAAGTCTCTCTAATCATATCGGGCCCAAGTAAGATCTTATCTGTAGATTCCCACCAACATGTAAGTGAACGACAAGGTCGTCCATAAAGAGCTTCGAAAGGTGCCATGCCAATGCTGGACTGAAAGCTATTATTATATGCGAACTCCACCAATGGAAGATGCTCTTCCCATGTACCCCCAAAGTCTAGGATACATAGCCTCAAAAGGTCCTCTAGAATACGATTCACCCGCCAGGTTTGGCCGTCCGTCTGAGGATGATATGCGGTGCTCAAACATAACTGAGTCCCTACCGCTTCTTGTAAGCTCCTCCAAAATTCGCTAGTGAAGATAGGATCGCGGTCGCTTACTATGCTAGAAGGAACACCATGCAAACGAACTATCTCTCAGACGTGTACGGAAGCTAACCATGGAGCAGTCCTCTTACTCTTCACGGGAATAAAATGGGCGCTTTTAGTAAGTCTATCTACTATAACCCAAATCCCCATATTACCTTTCCTTGATCTTGGTAATCCATCCACAAAGTCCATCGAGACACTTTCCCTTTCCATAGTGGAACATCCAATGGGTGAAGCAACCCACCGGGTTTCTTTTGCTCCGCTTTTACTTGTTGGCACACCAAGCATCTAGCGACATGCTCGGCCACATCCCTCTTCATACCGGCCCAAAATAAAACTCGCTTCATGTCTTTGTACATCTTATCCCCACCGGGATGAGTGGTCATCTTCGAACGATGTGCATCATCAAGAATAGTCTTCCTCAAGTCCTCGTCTCGTGGTACACAAAGTCTACTATCCCTACGTAACCAACCCTTATCATCTAGGGTATACCTACGGAGATGGCTTGATGACTCCCCTCTTTTGAGCATCTCCACTAACTCAACCAACTGTGGGTCGTCTCGCTGTGCCTCACCAATCCATCCCAAAAGCGTAGGTCTGACCTCCAAGGATGCTAGCAAACCGGGTACAAAGTCAACAGAAGGTCTAAAATCAAACATAGAGATGAATTCTAAGTTTCGTCGTTCAACAAACAACTAACTCAAGGACAGCCCTTTCCTACTTAAGGCGTCTGCCACCACGTTACCCTTGCCAGGGGTATATGCTATTTCGAAGTCGTAGGACACTAAGAATTCCATCCACCTTTGTTGTCTTAAATTCAAGTCCTTCTGAGAGAATAAGTATTTCAAAGATTTCTGGTCAGTGAATAATTCGAATTTCTCGCCAAGAAGATAATGGCGCCAAGACTTAAGCGCAAAAACAACTGCGGCCAACTCTAGGTCATGCGTGGGGTAATTCTTCTCATGCACCCTCAACTGCCTTCCACCATAGGATATTACCCTACCCTCTTGCATTAAGACTGCGCCTAGACCTGTCCCACAAGCATCGGTATAAACAGTAAATGGCTTACTCCCGTCTGGCAGCACTAAGACTGGAGCTGAGGTCAAAGCTCTCTTTAAATATTGGAACACATCATCACAATCTACGTCCCACACGAAGACTAGGTTCTTCTTCGTCAGGCGTGTCAATGGAGCTGATATTTTTGCGAAGTCTTGATAAACTTCCTATAGTAGCCAGCCAACCCCAAGAAACTCCTTACTTCGGTAGCATTTTTAGGGACCTTCCAATCTTGGATGGCCACCACCTTCACGGGATCCACAGCTATCCCTTCTTTGGAAACCACGTGCCCTAAGAATCGCACTTCCTCTCTCCAGAAGTGACACTCGGTAAATTTAGCTTTAAGGTTATGCGCTCGTAGAATCTCCAATGCTTCCCTAAGATGTAGGGTATGCTCTTCTTCATTCTTAGAAAAGATCAAGATGTCGTCTACAAAGACCACCACGAATTTATTAAGGTACTCCCTAAACGCCCTACTCATCAAATCAACAAAGTATGCAGGGGCGTTTGTCAAACCGAAGGGCATCACTAGCCATTCATAGAAACCGTCCGGAGTCCTAAAGGCAGTCTGTCAATGCTATCCTCAGCCACTCTCAACTGATGGAAACCAGTAGCTAAGTCCAACTGCGAAAACACTGAGGCGCCAACTAACTGATCGAAGTGATCGTCAATCCTCGGCAGTGGGTGTCTGTTCTTCTTAGTAAGCTTATTAAGTTCTCTATAGTCCACACAAAGTCTAAGGGACCCATCCTCCTTCGTGGCAAATACTACTGGAGCACCCCACTCCGATATACTTCGTCTTATGAACCCCTTCTCAAGCAACTCCTTCACTTGCTTATTGAGTTCCCTCCTTTCACGAGGAGCCATGTGGCGTATTAGCAAAGATACTGGTTTTGCATTATCTACAAGATATATTCGGAAATCTATCTCCCGCTTCGGAGGCAAGCCCTTCACCTCCTCAAACACATCCGAGTATTCTCGGACCACTCTAACAGATCGTAGATTCTCCACAGATGCGTCAAGCGATTCTAGATAACTTAGCATAACAGAATTTATGGGATTACAAAAGATTTCGAGAGCATTACCAAGGCGAGTCATGAGCCTAACTACTCTCCTTTCACAATCAAGAACGACCCCATTTCTGGATAACCAATCCATTCCTAAAATTAGCCCATAGCCCGTGAAGCCCAAAACATAAGCATCACATCTAAACTCAACGCTAAGTATAGATATTTTCAAATCCAAACACATCATGGACAAATAAGCTGAGCCCCCAATTGGATTCGAAACAACTAAGGGACCCTCTACTAAACTGGTGTTTAAGTGCAGTGATTCAACTAATGATGTAGAGATAAACGAATGCGATGCGCCCGAATCGAATAAGGTACAGACAGGATGATCAAACAGAAAAACTAAGCTTTCAACAGAAATGGTTCTACCTCGTTCTTGCAGCGGTGGGACCGCGAGAGCCTGAACTTGTCCCCTTGCCTGCCCTGGTGCCATAAAATCCTGCACCTGTCCTCCCAAGGTAGACTCTGCCCTCTGCCCCTTCTTTGGGCAGTCCTTCACTAGATGTCCCGCTTCACCACAGTGAAAACAACCAGTCTTCTTTTTCTTTCTGCAATCCTTGCTGAGATGGCTTGGTGTCCCACAGTTAAAGCATCTTTTCTTTCCTTTGCCATTATTTTCTTTACCACCCTTCTTGTTTTGTCGTTGTGGTTTCTTCTGATCCCCTTTCTTCTCGGGTGCCTTATTAGCATTAGCGCCTTTCTCCTCGTGCATGAGTGCCATGTCTACTAGCATCTCAAAGGTGGCCCCCATAGGGATGTGGGTCATAGCCAACCCCTGCAATGGCTCATTCAAGCCATTAACGAACCTCAGAGCCTTCTTCTCCTGCGTGTTCACCAAATCTAAGCCAAACCTTGCCAATTGGTTAAATTTGTTGACGTACTCTTTCACTGATAGATTTCCCTGCTTCAATGTCAAGAACCTTTCCATGTATATATTCTCTTCTGCCCTTGTGTAACACCCCGTGTATTCTATAACAGTGAAATTCACAAATTAACGTATAATTAATTTCAAATCAAAGAATTAAGGGAAACGGGATACGCCATTGCGTTCGTCTCGGAATTCTGCTTGAGATAGAGTCCGAGTTTGCGTAAAACGAACTCCGTATGAAGAAGATATGGCCTCCGGAAGTTTCAGAATTCAGTTTAAAATTCAAACAGACCAAAACAGCTCAGAAAAACTAATTTAAATTTCAAAATCGGGCCAGAATGGCCAGGGCGGGAAAATTCCCGTCCAAGGCACCCAGGTCGACTTGGCAGTCGACCTGGTGCTAGCCAGGTCGACTGGGCAGTCGACCTGGGTAACCCGTGTCGACTGCCAAGTCGACACGGTGTCGACTGGGGTGTCGACCTGGCCCCTGAGCCAGGTCGAACCCAGCCCACCCTGGCTGGTCTAGTCTGTGTTTGGTCAATTTTCTGAGCCTTGCCTTGTCACTAGGGCTAGGTGTCAGCTCCTGGTTGGTCTCTCCTTTGAACGAACGGCTATTATTAAACCAAGCTCCATCGACGGTCTAAATCAACTCAAAAAAATTCACACAAACTAAAATGGAGATGAGACCGTCATGCTGCTGAGGAGAGACTAGAGATAGCCGTCAGAAATTGAGAGACAATTAGGAGATAAATCAAAAGCTTAAAGCAACGTTAATTGAATCAAAGCAACGCCTACAACAAAGGATAGCATCTCCAAATTCAGAATTCAGATTCCTGAATTGAAGATTCGTCATACGTTGTAAGTAGAGTGCTATTCCGATATGAATAATTAATTGCGTTTGATTTGTGTAAAATGCGAAATGGAATTGTGGCGATAATAATCTATATTTGTATGTTATTTTGATTCTAAACGATTTGGGAATGTTATGGTATACGATTGGATATTTGCAAGTATGTGATTTGCATTGGAAGTTAACAACGAAATGGAATTGTGGCGATAATAGTCTATACTTGTATGTTATTTTGATTCTAAACGATTTGGAAATGTTATGGTATACGATTGGATTCATACAAGTATATGATTTATGTTGACAACCATATGTTGTCGAATTTTTAATTGGGATTCATGCAAGTATATGATTCATTATTATACCAATATGATGTACATACTTTTATGATCACTTTTAGTGTGTAATTGGACTCGACTAAGTACGATGATTTATATGAATCTATGTTGAAATTGGCAAATCATACTTTTGTATTAGAAACAAAAGTAAGCACCTTTATGAACATAACTAAACTATGCTTGGTATTATGCCTAGTTGAAACATGTTTTAGGCCTAAGTTGTTATCAAAATCATATGGTGATATATGTAACACAATTAAGTTAGATTTACATTCCAATTGCAAGTTTACAATGATTCATGTTTAAGTATTATCTATGCCATGATTATATGAAAAGAATGATTCATGTTTAAGTATTGTTTATGCCATGATTATATGAATAGAATGATTCATGTTTAAGTATTGTTTATGCCATGATTATATGAATAGAATGATTCATGTTTAAGTATTGTTTATGCCATAATCATATGAATAGAATGATTCATGTTTAAGTATTGTTTATGCCATGATTATATGAATAGAATGATTCATGTTTAAGTATTGTTTATGCCATGATTATATGTTGTTACAATTGCAAGTTCACATGTGCCTACCTTATGTTAATTGAATCGTTATGTTGCAAGTTCATGCGTTCACACTCCCTTTTTTATGTTACCTCATAAACACCATGTTATAAGCCTCCCCTTTTTCATATGGCTAAGTTGGGTTTAAATGTTAAACACAACATATCTTATATTGTAGTGAACGAGTAAAACGGGGGAAATGACGTTTGGATTAAAATATAGAACATATGTGTTGGCATGTTTGACGCATGCCAACAACCTAAAAAAAACAATTAAGTGGCATAAATAAATTTTAACCAATAAAGATAAATTTGAATAATGGGCCGCAAATATTTACATATAAAAAGAAAGGAGACAAAATAAGTAAATGTAGAAAATACGATGTGTTTAACCCGAGGTTGGATTGAGTTGTGATGTAAACCTGCTCGGAACCGCCCGGCTGTCCAGTAGTCACAACAATACCTATCCAATGTGGGTGGTTAAACACGGAGCCCAATAAGGACCCGAGGTTAGACAGAGTTGTGGCGTAAGACTGCCCGGACCCAACCGGCAACAGGCAGCCACAACAATACCTGTCTAATGTGAGAGGTCAAGGCTTTAATAAGACAATTAAGGTTGAGTCAGGATTGATAGGATTAAGTAAATTAAATTAATACTTAATCAGAATGGAACATGCTAAACTAAACAGACTGATTGGGGGTTAGGTTTATTAAACACTTAACCAACTTAGCATGTTGGCTAGAAATAGAAAACCTAGTAGCGGGGGACCCTTTTCAGCAGTAACCCTACAAAGTGTATCAGGATACCCTGAACTAGGCAGGGTGGGGCACGATTACTGGGCTGACTGTAAGAGGTCAAATCGACGGCAGTGGTGCAGCAGTGTAGGTTCTAACGGAGTGCGGGCGTGCACACACTCCGGCGCAGAAAAATAAGGCACTGGGCACCAGTAGCATACCTGTGCATTCTAGAATTGTGTCGGGCCGCCACCATGGGACTTGATACACCCTACGGTGGGGCCAGCATAGGTAACTACAACAACGGGGGCCGTAAGACACATGTAACTATGCGAGTAGGAGCCGATCATCAGAAAAAGGATCACTTCACCCTGATTATGGGGTGCCTGTTGGGAACTAGTTTATATGGGTATAGAGATTAATATGGGGTACGATAGTATTCGACCCTAGACAACTTAACTTAGTTTATGATGCTTTCCCATTTCCAGTTTATGTTTATCATACCCAGTTCTTTATTCATAGACTGAATAGTCCTAGACTTACTCAGGCTTTATGTCTGACTCTACTTTTCTTTCGCCTTCTTTTCTTTCGTTTTCCCCCTAGGTCCATAGGGGGGGAATACCGCAGCTTGACCAGCTTTCACATCCAGCTTGAAGACAAAGAATGTATTGCTTGGATCTTTTCCGTTTTGGACTATGGCTTTGGGCAGCAATTATGGGACTTATGTAGTTTATTTATGTTTTTTTATGCTTCTTTAATAATGTAATCAAGACAGTTATGAAGATGTTATGTTTTTGGGAGAATTGTAAGACAAGTATGGCATGTTTTTGTGAACACGTATTTTAATGAAATAAAAGATGTTGTTGTTTTCCGCTGTTCTTAAATATGTGTTCTTATATCTGTCTTGTATATCTTTGACTTATACTTATAAACCTCCACCAAAATTAGGGCATTCCCTTTGAGAGTGACCCTAACGGAGGTGGGGTGTTTCACTTGGTATCAGAGCATAGGTTTACCAGATAAGATAAAAAGGTTTTGAAAATTTATTTTTCAAAAAGAAATATAAAGAAGCATTTTTAAAAGATAAAATATTATTTTATTTTAAAAAGGCAAAGTCCCCCAAAGCCATAGGTACTATCTCTTATCCTTCGTTTTGAATCTATCCTTTTTGTTTCAGCATGTCCGAAGAACTTAACTTGCCAGAGGGTGTACTAGTACCTGGTTGGTTTAGACGGTTCTTAGAAGCAAGGGCCACTCAGCCAGGTCCTACCGTTCCTCCTCCCCCAGCTGCAGGAAATCATCCGGCTGCAGCAGCACCTCTTCCTCCACCTCCTCCGCGGGGAAACACTTTTGCTAAGATATGTAAATATTTTAAAGCTATGGGAGGAAAGGATTTTCATGGAATTGAGTCCTTCGTGGCAGCTAGAAATTGGCTGAAAGAAACCAAGGACTTATTCGTCATCTTTGAGGTAGAAGATAGGCAGAAAGTACAACTGGCAGTGTGGCTACTAAAGGGCGAGGCTTCCTACTGGTGGGAAGTCACTAATGCAGAAAGACCAGTGGAAACATGGGAGGACTTTAGGGCAAGGTTTGAGGCTAAATTTCTCTCAGACGCGGAAAGGAGTTTGCAGTTGGAAAAATTCTTATTTCTTAAGCAAGGGAACAAGACAGTCAAAGAGTATGTTAATCAGTTCGATGAGCTGGCTAGGTTCGGACTGGACCTAGTAAACACCCCGCACAAGAAGGCTCTCCGTTTTGTCAAAGGGTTGAATGAGCCATTACACAGTTTGGCCATGACCCATATACCCATGGGAGCTACATATGAAAGGTTGGTACAGATGGCATTGCTGAACGAAGAGGATAAGGGCAAGGAGGAGACAAAGGCAGAAAGCTCTCAAGGGAAGAAAGAGGGTTTACAGCCTAAGAAGACATACTTTAAGAAGGGCGGGAAAGACAACAAAGAGAAGAGGAAGTGTAATTTCTGTGGCAAAGTGGGGCACTTAGTAAAAGATTGCCAGAAAAAGAAGGCCAAGATGAATGGCGGGTGCTTTTCTTGCGGTGAGATAGGCCACATGGCAAAGGACTGCCCAAAGAAACGAGGACAGGGGCAGGGGGCTGGATCCACCTCAGGGGCACAGGTTCATGTGCTAGAAGCGCCACCTCTGCAACAGCGAGGTATAAATACTTCTATAGAAAGTATAGTTTATCTTTATGATCACCCCGTTCGCACTTTATTTGATTCTGGCGCATCACACTCCTTTATCTCGTCTGCTTTAGTAGAATCTCTACACCTAAAAACTAGTATGGTAGAGGATCCCTTAATTGTTTCAAACCCAATTTGGGGCCCAGCTCATTTGTCTATGATCTATTTGGGATTGAAAATTTCTATTCTAAGCGTAGAATTTAAATGTAGTGCCTTTGTTTTGGGCTTTTTGGGATATGGTTTGATTTTGGGCATGGATTGGCTATCCAGTAATGGGGCCATCCTTGATTGTGAGAAAAGGGTTGTTAGGCTCCTGACCTAGCTCGGTAACACTTTGGAAATTTCTTGTAATCCCTCGTATGCGGTTTTGCTTAGTTATCTTGAATCACTAGATGCCTCTGTTGAAAATTTGCAATCAGTTAGTGTGGTCCGGGAATATCCGGATATCTTCGAAGAGGTGAAGGGCTTGCCTCCGAAGCGGGAGATAGACTTCCGCATATATCTTGTAGACAATGCAAAGCCCATTGCGTTGCCCGTTAGACACATGGCTCCATGGGAAAGGAAAGAGCTCAGTAAACAAATTAAAGAGCTTCTAGAGAAGGGGTTCATTAGGAGGAGCATTTCAGAATGGGGCGCTCCAGTGGTGTTCGCTACAAAGGCGGATGGTTCACTCCGTCTATGTGTTGACTATAGGGAACTCAACAAGCTAACGAAAAAGAATAGGCACCCTCTCCCCAGAATTGACGATCTGTTTGATCAGCTCGTAGGAGCGTCTGTTTTCTCCCAACTTGATTTAGCGACCGGTTTTCATCAGCTAAGGGTGGCTGAAGATAGCATCGATAAAACGGCATTCAGAACCCCAGACGGCTTCTTTGAATGGCTTGTCATGCCTTTCGGCTTGACAAATGCACCTGCTTACTTCGTGGACCTGATGAGTAGGGTATTCAGAGATTTCCTCAATAAGTTCGTAGTGGTCTTCGTAGACGATATCCTTATCTTCTCAAAGAGTGAAGAGGAACATGCTCAGCACTTAAGGGCAATCATGGAAACTCTGCGAGTCCATCAGCTAAAAGCCAAATTTTCCAAATGCCACTTTTGGAGAGAGGAAGTAAGATTTCTTGGGCACATAGTATCCAAGGAAGGGTTAGCTGTAGACCCAGCTAAGGTAGTAGCAGTGCAGGATTGGAAGACACCAACGAACGCAACAGAGGTCCGAAGCTTTCTCGGGCTAGCAGGCTTCTATCGAAAATTCATCAGAGACTTTGCAAAGATATCAGCTCCTCTCACAAAGTTGACCAAGAAGAATCTAGTGTTCAATTGGGACTTGGATTGCGAGTTTGCTTTCCAGCGACTGAAAAGCACTCTTACAACAGCCCCAGTTTTAACGTTGCCAGATGGAAGCAAGATGTTCACAGTTTATACAGATGCATGTGGGACAGGGCTAGGTGCTGTCTTAATGCAAGAAGGAAGGGTAGTAGCTTATGGAGGGAGTCAGTTGAAAGTGCACGAAAAGAACTACCCGACCCACGATCTTGAGTTAGCCGCCATCGTCTTTGCACTCAAGTCTTGGCGACACTATCTCCTAGGTGAGAAGTTCGAACTTTACACTGACCATAAATCGTTGAAATATCTTTTCTCGCAGAAAGATCTTAACTTGAGGCAACAGAGATGGATGGAGTTTCTTGCCTCGTATGATTTCGAGATCTCCTACACTCCGGGCAAAGGCAACGTAGTGGCAGACGCGTTGAGCCGAAAGAAACTGACCCTAAGCCCGCTGTTTGTTGAAAGACTAAGGCTAGAGTTTATAGCCAACTTTGACTTTAGGCCCTCCTCCGATTTTGTACCAGGCTTGCTAGCATCTCTCGAAGTACGCCCGACTTTAGTGGACTCAATAGGGACAGCACAACGCGAAGACCCTCAGCTTGTGGAGACGATTGATAGACTAATTAGGGGTGAGACTTCAAGTCACCTCAACAGATACTCCATCGATGATAAGGGTTGGCTAAGGCGAGACGGAAGACTATGTGTCCCACAGACAAGGGATTTAGTAAAGAAGGTTCTCGAGGAAGCACATCACTCCAAGATGATGATACACCCAGGCGGAGATAAAATGTACAAGGACATAAAAAGAACTTTCTTTTGGAACGGCATGAAGAAGGACGTGGCAGATTTCGTTTCTAAGTGTATGGTGTGCCAATAGGTTAAGGCGGAATAGAAAAAGCCTGGCGGTCAGCTACATCCTCTAGAGGTCCCGCAGTGGAAGTGGGATAGCATCTCAATGGACTTCATTGATGGGCTGCCTAGGTCTAGGAGAGGCAACACTAGCATTTGGGTAATAGTGGATAGGCTTACTAAAAGCGCCCACTTTTTACCTGTCAAAATTAAAAGAACTGCCTCATTCCTAGCATCTCTTTACCTCAAGGAAATCGTTCGACTCCATGGAATACCATCCAACATTGTTAGTGACCGAGACCCTATCTTCACAAGTGAGTTTTGGCGGAGTTTGCAAGAAGCGGTAGGCACACAGTTATGCTTGAGCACAGCCTATCATCCCTAAACCGACGGCCAAACAGAAAGAGTGAACAGAGTTTTGGAGGACCTTTTAAGACTGTGCGTCCTTGACTTCGGAGGGACATGGGAAGACCATCTTCCTTTGGTGGAATTTGCCTACAAAAACAGCTATCAAGCAACCATCGGAATGGCGCCCTTCGAAGCTTTATATGGAAGACCATGCTGATCGCCCACTTGTTGGTGGGAGACTACTGATAAGCTCATACTTGGACCAGATATGATCCGAGAGACTTCAGAGAAAGTAGACTTAATACGAAGAAGGATGAAGACGGCCCAAGATAGACAAAAGTCCTATGCCGACAAGAGGAGGACCGACCTTGAATTTGAGGTTGGGGACAGAGTTTTTCTTAAGGTATCTCCGCTAAGGAACATTGTTCGTTTTGGAACCACAGGAAAGCTAGCACCAAGGTTCATAGGGCCATTCCCTATCATCGAGAAAATTGGGAAAATGGCCTATAGATTAGAGCTACCCGAAAAATTGGCCGGAGTTCACAACGTCTTTCACGTTTCACATCTCCGAAAATGTCTACATGAGTCTGCTGAAGTGGTAGAGCCAAATATCCTAGAAGAAGCTGAAGTGGAACGCGAAGCAACCGTGAGGAAAGTTCCAACCCGCATATTAGGAACGGAAGTTAAGAAGCTACGCAATCGCGAAGTCAAGCTCGTCAAAGTTCAGTGGAGCGACGCCGAAGAAGATGCAACTTGGGAAACTGAAGCTAGAATACGCGCAGCCTACCCTTTTCTTTTCGAGGGTACATCTTTGATCTTTTCTTTTTCCTTAAGTTGCGCTTTTATCTATCTTTTTAGGTATATCTCCTCGACCTTATCTTTTAGGAAGAAACCCTTTGGATGGAAACATGTAATTGAAACATGTTATGGATGATGGTTGCGAGTGGTTGCAAGTGATTGCTAGTGGTTGCTCGTGGTTGCATATACACACACAATCTAGGTTTTAGATCGGCTCAGTCACTTCATATTGCATATGCATATATGTTTGCATTCATATTTGGTTGAACTTTAATGTGTTGTCATATGGATGTTGCATTTGTATGAATGATTGTGCACTCATGTAGAGTCATGAATAGGAGAATTTGCATACATAATGGATTCATGGCACTTACATAATTCACATTTAGGAGGTCAACTGAATCAGTAGACCGCCTGATTTTGCATTAGATAAGTACATGTACACACACACTTCGCATATGATCATAAAGCATTAGAAGTCTTTTAAGGACAATGGATGATCGTGTTTGATGGATGAGTAGATGGATGTTTGGATGTTAGGATATACATTCTTCCTAAACTTGAAGATTTCGGGGACGAAATCCTTTTAAGTGGGGGAGAATGTAACACCCCGTGTATTCTATAACAGTGAAATTCACAAATTAGCATATAATTAATTTCAAATCAAAGAATTAAGGGAAACGGGATACGCCATTGCGTTCGTCTCGGAATTCTGCTTGAGATAGAGTCCGAGTTTACGTAAAACGGACTTCGTATGAAGAAGATATGGCCTCCGGAAGTTTCATAATTCAGTTTAAAATTCAAACAGACCAAAACAGCTCAGAAAACCTAATTCAAATTTCAAAATCGGGCCGGAATGACCAGGGCGGGAAAATTCCCGCCCAAGGCACCCAGGTCGACTTGGCAGTCGACCTGGTGCTAGCCAGGTCGACTGGGCAGTCGACCTGGGTAACCCGTGTCGACTGGGGTGTCGACCTGGCCCCTGAGCCAGGTCGAACCCATCCCACCCTGGCTGGCCTAGTCTGTGTTTGGTCGATTTTCTAAGCCTTGCCTTGTCACTAGGGCTAGGTGTCAGCTCCTGGTTGGTCTCTCCTTTGAACGAACAGCTATTATTAAACCAAGCTCCATCGACGGTCTAAATCAACTCAAAAAATTCACACAAACTATAATGGAGATGAGACCGTCATGCTGCTGAGGAGAGACTAGAGATAGCCGTCAGAAATTGAGAGACAATTAGGAGATAAATCAAAAGCTTAAAGCAACGTTAATTGAATCAAAGCAACGCCTACAACAGAGGATAACATCTCCAAATTCAGAATTCAGATTCCTGAATTGAAGATTCGTCATACGTTGTAAGTAGAGTGCTATTCCGATATGAATAATTAATTGCGTTTGATTTGTGTAAAATGCGAAATGGAATTGTGGCGATAATAATCTATATTTATATGTTATTTTGATTCTAAACGATTTGGGAATGTTATGGTATACGATTGGATATTTGCAAGTATGTGATTTGCGTTGGAAGTTAACAACGAAATGGAATTGTGGCGATAATAATCTATACTTGTATGTTATTTTGATTTTAAACGATTTGGAAATGTTATGGTATACGATTGGATTCATACAAGTATATGATTTATGTTGACAACCATATGTTGTGGAATTTTTAATTGGGATTCATGCAAGTATATGATTCATTATTATGCCAATATGATGTACATACTTTTATGATCACTTTTAGTGTGTAATTGGACTCGACTAAGTATGATGATTTATATGAATCTATGTTGAAATTGGCAAATCATACTTTTGTATTAGAAACAAAAGTAAGCACCTTTATGAACATGACTAAACTATGTTTGGTATTATGCCTAGTTGAAACATGTTTTAGGCCTAAGTTGTTATCAAAACCATACGGTGATATATGTAACACAATTAAGTTAGATTTACATTCCAATTGCAAGTTTACAATGATTCATGTTTAAGTATTATCTATGCCATGATTATATGAAAAGAATGATTCATGTTTAAGTATTGTTTATGCCATGATTATATGAATAGAATGATTCATGTTTAAGTATTGTTTATGCCATGATTATATGAATAGAATGATTCATGTTTAAGTATTGTTTATGCCATAATCATATGAATAGAATGATTCATGTTTAAGTATTGTTTATGCCATGATTATATGAATAGAATGATTCATGTTTAAGTATTGTTTATGCCATGATTATATGTTGTTACAATTGCAAGTTCACATGTGCCTACCTTATGTTAATTGAATCGTTATGTTGCAAGTTCATGCGTTCACACTCCCCTTTTTATGTTACATCATAAACACCATGTTATAAGCCTCCCCTTTTTCATATGGCTAAGTTGGGTTTAAATGTTAAACCCAACATATCTTATATTGTAGTGAACGAGTAAAACGGGGGAAATGACGTTTGGGTTAAAATATAGAACATATGTGTTGGCATGTTTGACGCATGCCAACAACCTAAAAAAAAACAATTAAGTGGCATAAATAAATTTTAACCAATAAAGATAAATTTGAATAATGGGCCGCAAATATTTACATATAAAAAGAAAGGAGACAAAATAAGTAAATGTAGAAAATACGATGTGTTTAACCCGAGGTTGGATTGAGTTGTGATGTAAACCTGCCCGGAACCGCCCGGCTGTCCAGTAGTCACAACAATACCTATCCAATGTGGGTGGTTAAACACGGAGCCCAATAAGGACCCGAGGTTAAACAGAGTTGTGGCGTAAGACTGCCCGGACCCAACCGGCAACAGGCAGCCACAACAATACCTGTCTAATGTGAGAGGTCAAGGCTTTAATAAGACAATTAAGGTTGAGTCAGGATTGATAGGATTAAGTAAATTAAATTAATACTTAATCAGAATGGAACATGCTAAACTAAACAGACTGATTGGGGGTTAGGTTTATTAAACACTTAACCAACTTAGCATGTTGGCTAGAAATAGAAAACCTAGTAGCGGGGGACCCTTTTCAGCAGTAACCCTACAAGGTGTATCAGGATACCCTGAACTAGGCAGGGTGGGGCACGATTACTGGGCTGACTGTAAGAGGTCAAATCGACGGCGATGGTGCAGCAGTGTAGGTTCTAACGGGGTGCGGGCGTGCACACACTCCGGCGCAGAAAAATAAGGCACTGGGCACCAGTAGCATACCTGTGCATTCTAGAATTGTGTCGGGCCGCCACTATGAGACTTGATACACCCCACGGTGGGGCCAGCATAGGTAACTACATCAACGGGGGCCGTAAGACACATGTAACTATGCGAGTAGGAGCCGATCATCAGAAAAAGGATCACTTCACCCTGATTATGGGGTGCCTGTTGGGAACTAGTTTATATGGGTATAGAGATTAATATGGGGTACGATAGTATTCGACCCTAGACAACTTAACTTAGTTTATGATGCTTTCCCATTTCCAGTTTATGCTTATCATACCCAGTTCTTTATTCATAGACTGAATAGTCCTAGACTTACTCAGGCTTTATGTCTGACTCTACTTTTCTTTCGCCTTCTTTTCTTTCGTTCCCCCCCCAGGTCCACAGGGAGGGAATACCGCAGCTTGACCTGCTTTCACATCCAGCTTGAAGACAAAGAATGTATTGCTTGGATCTTTTCCGTTTTGGACTATGACTTTGGGCAACAATTATGGGACTTATGCAGTTTATTTATGTTTTTTTTATGCGTCTTTAATAATGTAATCAAGACAGTTATGAAGATGTTATGTTTTTGGGAGAATTGTAAGACAAGTATGGCATGTTTTTGTGAACACGTATTTTAATGAAATAAAAGATGTTGTTGTTTTCCGCTGTTCTTAAATATGTGTTCTTATATCTATCTTGTATATCTGTGACTTATACTTATAAACCTCCACCAAAATTAGGGCATTCCCTTTGAGAGTGACCCTAACGGAGGTGGGGTGTTTCACCTTGAGAGAAACTTTGCCTCAAACCTACGTCTGAAATCCGCCCAACAATCAACAGGACGCTCCCCATTAGTGACCTCCCACCAAAACGAGGCCTCTCCCTTCATTAACCAAGCTGCTAATTTGACTTTCCTCCCTTCTTCTACTTCAAAGATTTCTAGCAATTCTTCCACCTCCTTAAGCCAATATCTAGCTTCCACAAACGTTTTTGACCCTTGAAAAGGTTTTCCACCCATAGCCTTAAATTCCTTGCATGTCTTTGCAAAAGTATCAGCGCGAGGAGGGGGAGGAGGAGGAGGAGAGGGTACAACTGGTGGTGGAGGAACATTGGCTGGACCTGCAGCGGCCCTAGCCTCTAATAACCTCCTATACCATCCTGGTATCGTTACACCCTCCAGAAGGTTAAGATCTTCAGCCATGCTGAAACGAAAAAGGAAAGATTCAAAATGGAGAATTCGAAAGATAAAGATATATGGCTTTTGGGGATTATGTTTTTCATAAAAAATTTCCACTTAAAATAACTCATTAAGACATGTTTTTGAAAACACTTCTTCCAAAAATACTTTAGAAAAATAGTTTTTCTAAAAAAAATATCTGTTCTGGTAACCTGGCTCTGATACCACGTGTAGCACCCCACGTCCATTAATGTCACTCACAAAGGGAATGCATTAACTTCCATGGAGGTTTTAAGTGAATATAGAACAGAAAAATTACAACAAGACAGATAATAAGTAGTACTTGGAAATCTAAAACTTTATTTCATTGCAGCGGAAATTAAACATGTTTGTTACATCATAAAACCATAAATCAGAGTCAAGTACAATATCCATCTTGATAAAACAAAATACATAATCCCATTACATAAATAGCCATTAAAGAAGATAACAAGCTGGACTTTACTTCAACGGTCCAAGCTTTCTAAAAGAGAGATAAAGCAATCCAATCAAGCTCCACTAGAGCTGGGCCCACCCTGAGGACCTGGAGGGGGAAAAGTTAGAAATAGAGGAGGTCAGACATAAAGTTTGGCGAGTATGATAATTCTAACAGTACTATTATCAAAATAACTAGACTAAGGCATAAGCTGGAAAACAAGGAAATGTCTACGAACTATTGGGTAAGGAAGAGCAGATAAAGATAACGTTAAAGGCACACCTAATCACTAACGAATAATTACTACTCTGCACCACACCAGTCACCTAAAGGTTGATCCCACTCACCGAACTTAGAAATTATATAAATAGCTTTGTGTACCCCTAGCTGACTACATAGGTGCCGCCTGCCCCTATCTCCGCTAGGTGTACCCACTACCCACTTGCGATCGGCTCCCTACTCGTAGATACCCGTGCTGGTCCCACAGTGGGGTATATCACTCCCCTAAAGTGGCAACCCGATACAACTTAAGGGTGCACGGCTTATACCTACACGATGCAACAACGTCTTACCTCCCAGCCCGGGTCCACACACGCATATGAACCCGTTGAACTTGCGTTGCCACCGTTAACCCGTTTTGGCCTCTTATAGTCAAGCCCAGTATGCGTGTCCCGTCCTCGACTTGGGTCGAGCCCACAAAGATACGTTTGGGTTACTAGTTGAAATGGGCCCCCACTATTTACCACAAGCTATCCACCTAAGCTTGTCCCCACTAGTATATCCCACTTAACCCTTTTCTTAGTCATGTTCATTTACATGTGTGTTTGGTTAAGTCTTACTAATCGTATTTCAAATGCCACTAAAGGCACTCACTAGATTCCTCATGCTACCCAAGGCACCTACTTAACCCCCATGTCCCACCTCACATGTTTATCTGGTTAAGTATTTCTTAATTCATTAAGGCCATAACCTTATAAAGACCTCTCACATTAGACTGGCATTTATGGCAGCTGGATTTGCCGGGCGGGTCTGGGCAGTCTTACACCATAAAAGAGTCTAACCTCGTGTCTTTACAACTGTTATGCTTTAATTTGGGCCTAGGACCTCTCACATCGGGCTGACATTTGTGACTACTGGATTTGCCGGTCGGGTCCCGGCAGGTTTACGTCACAAACGAGTCCAACCTCGTGTCCTAAGCATTGATTATTACTTATAATCTTTTACCCCAGTTTTAATAATTTCCCTATTCAAATTATTAATTAATTCCACTTTTAACGATGTCCATAATTGACTCAATTATGGCCATCCATTTATGGCATGCAAAATCATATCAATTGCATCCAATTTTCTCAATATTAAATCCTTAATTTTTACCCCTACCCCATGTTGTACGTTCGTACGTTTAATGTAAAATATACGCTAGACTCGAATAGTCTAACTCATAGCATAAAGAGAAATTATCACAATATATATACAACTAAAATAGATCTAATCATAAACGGGGTGAAACATGCATGTGTGATAGACGTCCAACACCTAAACTTGCATAGGCAAAAACTACAACTTGCATAAAGCTACACATGTCATGGATCTAAAGGTGTCAACTTGTTTGGTAAAATGTCACAATTTACATAATTTGATCATAATCCCAATTCATGTATAAACTTGCATATGTGGTTTATGCAACATAATGATGGTGTAAACAAGCATCTAACCCATAGAACTCACACATGTTATAGCCTAATTTTAGATCTAAATAGATGTCATAGGATATGTGAGATTATACATACTAATCAATCTAAACTTGCATAGGTACATGTGATTTATCATGTGAATCATCATAGCCCAAACATATATATAATCAACATCATGATTTGATCAAGCATAAGCTAACTATAACATAAATAATAACATCATGACTTTGTAACATCGCAACTTAGCATAGAAACTTTCAACATATATAACATCATCATCACATAACATAGGATTTACAACATACATGATAGCATAAGATTTACAACATATATAATCAATAATTCACATCATCCTCTTATAATCCATATCACAACTTAATCTAATTAGTTTGCTAATAATCTTATTAAAATCATCATACTCACAATAAGAAAGAGAGTCTTGATTTCCTTTAGAGTTGAGTAGAATTAGATTTTAGATTAGCTTCCTTCCTTTTTAGTTGGCGGCGGCTATACTGAGTTCCATGGCGACGGCATGACAACGGCTATTCTATTTTTTTATGTGATTTTAGAATGAGAGACTACCCACGTATATATAGAATTTAGGATTAGTTTAGACCGTACGATCAACTCATAATGAACCTGAACCGTTAAATTAGCCAACTCAGCCCTAAAGACACATCCGCAGCTCAAGATTGGGCTCGGCCCAAACCTGGCCGACTTGACCAGGTCGACACCCAGGTCGACACTACAGTCAACCTGGGGGGGGGAAGTCGACTCTAGTTTCGACTCCCCAGTCGACCTGCCTGGGCGGGAATTTTCCCGCCCAGCCCGCTTCTGCACTTTCAGTTTGAATTTTTAAATTTTCCTGCGAGCTGTTTTGAATTTTCTGAAACATCCGATGGCCATAACTTCTTCATACGAAGTCCAATTCACGCTAACTCGGACTCTATCTCAACCAGAATTCCGAGACGAACACAATGGCGCAACCCGTTTCCCTTAATTCTCTCATCTGAAATTAATTATTCTTTAATTTGTGAATATTAATATTAACAGAATTACGGGGTGTTACACAATTAGTTGATTATCATTTCAAACTCATAGCTTTGATATATAGTCAAAAAATCAGATTTTTGTTGCCAAATCACAACAATAAGCCCTATCTAATTTTTGTTCTCACACTAGTCAATTGGAATTATATAGAAACCTCACTTTCGTCACTCGAACATAAAGTCTAATGATGGAGCTCCATCATCAAAATCATCTCCGGGCGATTAGAGTGTAATTCTATATCTATCAAGTATATTAAAATTTCAAATACATGTGGATCAAACGTATACGCAAAACCTTTATATACTGGATTGTCTAAATCAATATAAATAAATATTCAAATACGAATTTATTGAATTAAATTTTCAAAACAAAACTTGTTTTTCTTTTTATATTTCAAAATTATACTCTTCACACTCGTTCTAGGATACTACTGATCCCATCTCTAACGAGTCATTCCTATTGGATATTACTAATCCAATCTCTGGTGAATCCTTTATTTGGTTCTAATGTGTCTTGTTCTCTGAGCTTTGTAAACCAAAGCTCTGATACCAAATGAAGCGACCCGAATTTCCCCAGCAAGGAAAGCGCGGATTGAATTGAGAACAAGCCACATCGGAATGCAAACAGAAGAACATTTCATTGCTTATTACAACAATTCATCAGAATACAAGAATATACAGAGTATGAATAAATATTGCACAGAAAATATCAGAGCTTTAAATTACATTTAAATACTTCGCAGCGGAAAATAACACAAAACACAACTAGAAGTAATACACGGATAGAGAGCTTTCCGAGTATCGTTCCAGCTGTAAATCAGGATCCTGTAAATATAAATCTGCAAAACCAAAACTACTAGCTGCCCGTATCAAAATAAGGGCACCCAGAGTTTAGGTTAAGACAATAAACTCCAGGTCAGTCATGGGACTGGTGTGAGAATTAAAACAGTTATTAATCTTTATTTTAAAGTTAGGTAAATCAAGGGACCACGCCGTATAACACGGAACCGGTTTCCTCCCAAGAATATCAGTGCATAAACAACAGCGCAATGCTAAATAAAGAACAATGAAGCTATTATAAGACCCAGGTCCCATCACACAATGCAACGTAAGCCGGAGGATAGGATTTATACCTTATAACAGCCAAGAATGCTTGATACGTTTAAAACAAATCATTTGATACTATTATAAGTGCATAGTGTATAAAACAACTTCAAATCATAAGTATCAATCATAGCCGACATAAGCGCCCCATCCCACTGTGTCGCCATACTAGGCTCTACAAATAAAACCGCAAAGTCACGTATTGGAAGTTTGATTTCCATCCGTGAACCGATGAAAAGATATTCCTCTACCGATTTGAGATGCTCTAGCCTGTGTATCAGGATCAGAGCTCGAGTGACCCTTGGAGCGACAGGGCCGGTCCACCGATGTGGATTAAAATGCCTGAACACTGCGTTTCCCCGCCCTTTGGGGCGTCAATGAGCCAATAAATGACTCCATCGGCTTCAATAGTCACCGATATATCAGAGACGCCTCACAACAACAACAACCACATAAGTCAAACTCCTCAGGGCTTGTAAAACCACTGACGCCACTTCTAGCTAGAAAGAAACGCATGTCCTCCCTGAGGTCCTTCTCCCATTTCTAGTTCACAACCGGTGTGAGGCTCGCGAATCATCGCTACACAAAGCTATGGTACACAGGTCGTGCTTTGATCATCAACCACAAGACTTTTCTTTTCAATAGAAGCCCCTATCAATTTCCACTTAGGCATGCCACACAGGCAATTCACTCCATGCGTTTGATATCCATCAATATATAACCCCTGAGCTCGTACGTCTCAGAGAAGGGCGTTAAGCAAGAGAATAAATTCTCCGCCGCCAAACAGATTTATATTTAATAGAAATCAATCACACAAAATAAAATCCAATGTCAGACACACAGTACATTTACAAGTTCGTTCTAGGTCTGAACGAAACCGGAGCCACGTAGTACCTCGCATATCCATCGATCTCCAAGTACGTCTGGACGACCACTAACTGATTCCCTCCTCTTGAGTGTACGGCCCAATCAAGATCATCAGTAATCACCCAAACGACGTGTAGACCTCCGGTCATCGACCACCGTCTTCATCCTCGACACCACGTCGAATCAATTATTCAGAATGGGATAAACCCGGTCTTTCTGAATAACTCGCGTACATAATAAATAAGTGTTACACAAACACAACATACGCCTCATTCCAATTCATCGGTCACTAACCATAAATTAACAAGAGAATAATTCCCCAAATATTAACCTCGAAGGCTGAAACCAACATCAGATCAATACCCAGGAAACCATTCTGCTTAGCTAACCTACAGTTAGTTTCTAAATTTCACATTCTTAGGGAAAGGTTCCCATTAATTTTATAAAAGATAAATTCTTTTAAATTTATTCTTTAATCTTCCTTTGAATATCACTTCAAACTAGTTGGGATTAACGAACCTTACCGAAGTAATCATTTGTTTTAATTTCCCAATCCCAACCTATTCATCCCATGAAGTAAAACTGGTAATACTTCATATCTAACACCACGGTGTTATCGGTAAATTCAATTACCATTTCACGTTCTAATCTAATTAATGATTTAACTATCGCCTGGAGCTAAACTGGTGATACTCCATTCTCGATCTTTTCAATCTAATTAACGATTCATTAAAACTCCACTTAGTTTTAATCTTTAACTGGGTTAAAGAATCAATGTCATTTAAAACACGGTTCACGATAAACCCAAAATCACATTCCATTCTATCAGCCTTTAACCGTAAAATAGCAAGTGAGCAATTCCCTAAGTATTAACCCCGAAGGCCGAAACCAACATCAGATCAATACCCAAGAAACCATTCAACTTAAATAATCTCCAGTAAGTTTCTGATTTTCTTAACTCCTTTGGGTCTAAGAACAGTATTACTGAAGATACCGTTCACGACAACCCAAAATCACATTTGATATTAAATACAAGGCTCTGAATAGAAAATATATCGGCTTATATTCAATATCAAATTCTACGACCAACAAATATCATATTGGAAATAATGATATAAATATATCTTTCAAATTTCCATAACATTCGTTAGAAAGCTCTTTTCGATACGAACCCAACAGTTCCGGTTTTAGGAGAATCCGACGGTCGGATCTCCCGTAATATCCATTCGAAGTCAATAGTCGAAATTCACGAACTGCCGCGGCACGGCGCGTTCTATTCAGGTCATTATATATATAATATATATCTATTATATATTTCGTCGATTTCCTTTTAAAACGTATTTTATAAATCGTTTTAAATTCGTTTTCAAAATGATTTCAACTTCCATCTCAAATTCAAATCACAATTGAATTTTCCAATATAAATTCGTTTTAAATTCATTTCAACTCGATTTCAATTCAAATCAATTTCAATTCAAATTCGTTTCAACTCAAATTGTTTTCAATTCAATTTCAATACGTTTTAAATTCAATTCAAAATGATTTCAAATCTATTTCAATCTAATTCAAATTTCAATTCTATTCAGTTTAATTCGAATTTCAATTCTTTTCAAAATATCAGATTTTGAAATCACTTTCGATATTCATTGTAAAATGAATAAAATCAATAAAATTCCCGTTCATGTTAAAATGGCGTTTAACTACTTAACACGGCTTCACATTTCAATATTCACTGAATATTATTTTAAAATATTCGATAATTCTGAACTGGAATCAGACACAGTTAATTACCATATAATGTGATTATATGGATTTCACACAACAAATGTGTATAACAATAATGAAAACAACAATCCATCATCCAGAGTACATTCTACACTGTATAAGCATTGAATACAAATATTCAACGCTTACACAGCCTGTCAATCAATCAATTGACATACAACTAATTATTGGGATTAGTGTATGCCATATTTCATCCCAATACCTGTATGGGGTTTTTCAAACAACAAACACAGGTTCTATTTGTGCAGTCGGGCGATGTGTAAAATTTATCGTCCCAATCAATATCAGTCAAATGTGTGTATATAAACAAATCATCCAATTTGTTTATAAATATTTTTTTTATATACACGTTAAAAATTATATTTTTAACTATAAAATATTTATTCAATCCACATCATACAATCAATTTTCAAAACACATCCATCAAACAAGTCATCCATGGTCTGTGGACGACAGTTGTCGAGTGCTACTAAACACCGTATGCATCCTAGTATATATTTCAACTAGAAATTAAAATAAAAGTGAGAAGTTCTCACCGACTAGCTAAACCAAACACCGCGACTCTTCTTATTTAGAAATCTTCGTCGTGCTCGCCCTTTGTCAATTTCATTGTCCGTAGCCACTACATATATAAAAATCACATTTTTATATTGTTGCTATGTATATAAAAATAACTTTTTTATAATCACTTTATATGGCTAAAAATCACAGTTTTATACCACTACTATATAGATAAAAATTCTATTTTTATAATGGTGTTCATATATAATAAAGATCATACTTTTATCATGCTAACTTCATAATAAAAATTATATTTTAATCACTTCATTTCAATAAATAAAAATCATATTTTTATTTCTACTTCATATGCATTTACAACGCTTCTTTCTATGTAAAAATTATATTTTTATATTTCTACTATATAAAAATCACATCTTTATTATTAACATCTAAAAATTCAATCTTTTTCAAAATAAAGATCAAATCTTTTGCATGACAATCATAGAAATATCGTATTTTTATTTAAAAGAAACTATATTCTAATTACATTAGCTAAATAAAACAAAATAAAACAAAAACAAATAATTTAAAAACTTACTACAACGGGGGAGGGTTTCCAATCGTAGGGGGCCCACTAGTCGGCCCGAGGCGGCGCTGGTGTTCGCCGGAGGGTCTGGGAGGAGGCTCAGTGGAGGGCTACGGCGGATTGGGGTTCGCGTTGGCCGTTCATCGGAGGTTGGGGGGCCACGGACTTGAACGGAGAAGGGGGAGGTTGTAGAGGAAGGAAGAGAGACGCGAGGAAGGGGGGAAGAAGAAGGGGAGGCGCGCGCTATCCGAGGTGGCGGCGGACGAGCGGAGGGGGGGCGAACGATGGGCGATGGCCTTGAGCGAGCTCGACGGTCCTCTTTTCCTTTTTTTTGTTTGAAATGAATCTGGAGAGAGAGGCAAAAGGTTTGAGGGGGGGGGGGTTATATAAAATTTAATTATTTTATTATTATAAATTTCCAAAAGCAACTTTTTATTTCGACCTCTAAACGAGACCCACCGACTGTCGTCCCTAGCTAATTACCTCCATTATGAACACAATGGGATATGTATCGCAGGATGATTCAACTTTTTCGATCAGTTTTCGTTAAAATCAAAATATATCTCTATATATTGAATTTGAACGCGTATTTCAATTTATCGAGGCCACATACTGACTCTATAAATTCCAGAAAAATATTTTCTAGCTTCGTATTGACAGTACGGTCATAACAAAACTAATTTCATCGAATTCTGAGACCGTTTGAAAAATGGCCATTTTCCAGTCGATTAAAATCAACTGAAACTGGTCAAACGCGTTTTCCTTTGCCACGCTCACATATTGATTCAAAAAATTATGAATTTTGAAAGCAAGCAATAACTTGACATCACGGATCCAACAAAAGTGGTTTCGTCAAAAACCGAGGTCGTTTGCAAAATTCCCATTTTAAAGGGCCAGAATTCCGTAGCGACTATTAAATTTTCAACTGGACGTACCTTTTGATTCCCGCTATGAAATTTTGTTTTTTCGGATTCGTTGGAAAGATACTCTCCATTAGATTCAAATATTTTTGGTTTCACTAAAATCTGATTTATTTTGAATCTTGTACATTCATTTGAAATTTGAAATTTGAAATCGAATTTTCAAACTACTGCACCATTTTCAATTCCTTTTATAAATTAAAATAAATAACTATATTCTAACGACGATCTATATAAATATATACGTTCGAATTCTACTCGAAATAAATTTCTCGTTGCTATTATTAAAAATACTTCATTTTAAATAATCAAAATTCACTAAAATTGCCAAAATAAAAAATTTAAATTGGCTCAGAATTTCCGGGTTGTTACAATCTCCCCCACTTAAAACTTTTCGTCCCCGAAAAGGAACGAAGCCGAAAGTTGTTTAACTAATCAACTCAACTTTCATTATTTTCTTTACGGCTTAAGTTCTTCAACTTTTCAGTTTCTAAGAACTTTTCGAATTTATCAAAAATTTGGCTAACACCCTAAATTTTTGAAAATTTTCGCCATTACCATCCCTGCACCGGGGACTTCAGGATATTTCATATAGCCTCCCATGGCCTTCTTCAATCCAAAAGAAAAGGAAAAAGCCAAGCGGCTAGCCAATCGGCTCATAAAATCATCCAAACCCAAGAAATACAATAAACATGTACCTATTTTCGGGCAAACAATTTTCTTCTTCTGTTCTAGCCTCCTTGCTATGACCTGTTCAATGTAAGTACATGTACATACATACATATGCGATAAATTTTCAATACAATTCACTTTTTGATAAAATTTGGCCAAATGTTCAACGTTTAATTAGTCAAACAATGATCAAACAACACAACCGTCAATCAATTAGTTGATTATCATTTCAAACTTATAACTTTGATATATAGTCAAAAAATCAGATTTTTGATGCCAAATCACAACAATAAGCCCTATCTAATTTTGATTCTCACACTAGTTAATTGGAAATATATAGAAACCTCACTTTCGTCACTCGAACATAAAGTCTAATGATGGAGCTCCATCAACAAAATCATCTCCGGGCGATTAGAGTGTAATTCTATATCTATCCAGTATATTAAAATTTCAAATACACGTGGATCAGACGTTGTTAACCCTCTTTTTGGCACTAATCTCATCGGGCCACAACCAAAGCCCAAACGCACAACCAAATATAAGTCGCGCTCCAAGAGACTCATCAGGGGTGCTACATCAAGCAATGGTATATCGGCCCAAATCCGACTCGGTCAGATTGACTGCGCATTACCAGAAAAATCGCTCACCTGGGCGACCGAGTTTCTCGCTTCCAGAAGGAACTCATCGACCGATTATCTCTTACCAGCATGGAAGATTTCTACAGAGCTAGTCCACTTAATATCCCGACTTCTAAGGTGATAAAGGCGGTCAACCATATGTAGGCAAAGCTCTGCTTTTGATATACCTCTCCACGGATGCCACGTCGGCCACAACTTTCGAGGATACTATTTATGAGCAGTGGAATCATTCTTCCAGCCGCAATTCGAGCCAATGGATGGATTCCACGTGTCTGGACCTTCTCGAAATGGCCGGACCATTCCGCAATAGCCCAAGCAGCATTTTCCACTTATAAATACCTCCAAGCTTAAAGAAAAAGGAGAGAACTCCTCTTGGCCAGAAGACTTTCTTAAAAATTCTCATCTCTACTCTCCCCCGGAATCTTAATCTCCCAAAAGGAAGAAAGGAAAATAGTCATTTTTTTCTTTTCTCCAAACAGAAAAAGCATTGTATTTGTAATAAAAAAGAGAGAAATAATATATAAAGTGGATGTAGGCATTGTCTTTGCCGAACCACTATAAAAATTATGTGTGTGCTCCCCGTTCTTTTACTTTGTATTTTATCTTTATTCATGTGTAGATCACGCGACTGGGGGTTGATCGTCACTAGTGACCAACTTTTGACGTCAATACTTTGGCGCGCCAGGAAGAGGAAGTGCACCGACACCGCCATCGAGCTCCTGCTTATCCCAGGTCATGGCGAACAAACGAAAGAAAGATGCAACATCCTCTCGTCCCGCAAACGCTGATGCAGCTGATGCTGATGCTGCAGAAGCAAGCCACGAAGTTTCCTCTCATGACAACATGTCCCGATTCCTTACCCGGGACGACATGGATAAAATCGTGGTCGAACTCAGAGACCATATGACATCTCAGGGTAAAGTCCTCGAACGACAACAACAATTGATGGATCACCTTCTCGGTCGACTGGAAACAGGGTTGAATGCTTCAACATCAATTCCTCCATCGACCGAAGCTGGGGCAATAACCGATCTTCGGTCTGCACGAAATCAGGCCACTGATCATGCTACACCTTTATTTCATCCTGGTTTGGTTCCACCAACCAATCGATCCCAGCCGAGAATATCGCTTCCAGCGACCAGCGCGGCTGCAACAACAAAACCTCAGGGGGCAGGCGACCAAGATCTATGTCGTCAGGCAAATATGCCTCCATTCTTTGGAACATCTTGACCTACTGAATCAGTCGAGCTACCCCCGGGTCCCTCAGAATCAGCGCCATTCCCATTACAACCCAGGATCTTGCCGCAGACCAGTCTAACCACTCTTCCTCTTCAACGAAGAGTTGGAGTAGCCTTCCCTTCGAACGAGGGAAGCCATCCTACCATTTCGGTCCTCACCGTAGCGGAAGAAAACGCTACCGTAGACCCTCCTAACCTCGCTTCAAACGGAGGCAACCCTGGCCTCCGAACATCACATGCTATGCTGGATCAGCCTAGATCTTTAGCTACAAATATGGCTCGATCCACAACTCATCAGTTCCAAAGGGGCCACTCTGCCCAGAACCACCCACCACATCTCACCTTCCCTCACACCTTCACTCAACTCTCGGAGGTCGAGCCCAGCCAACGGCCACCCTTTCGAGCATGCTTTTGTCGGATCCTCGTGCAGAACCCTCTCAGGATGCAGAGTTAAGTTCATGGCAACGACTCCTCAGAGATGGGAGTCAGCTTGCAAGCATCATCCGACGTTTCACTCGGGGCAATTCTTCGCAGTAAGACATTGACAATGTCAATCGCAGCCCCTTCACTCGGGGAAATTCTCGAATCCCTCCAGACTTCAGGTTCCCTTCCATCGAACCATACAACGGTTGCACTGACCTGACCATTCATCTTATGCGATACATGCGACATATGGAAGTACTTGGTGCATCGACCAGCTTCATGGCTAAGTGCATTCCACTCTTTCTCACAGATTTAGCCGGTATGTGGTTTCAGCAGCTAACAACGGAGTCGATCAGTAGTTGGAATACTCTGGTCTCCCGCTTCATCGAGCAATTTCGAGTGCATATCTCTCGACCGAAAAGTGTCATGTTTCTATCTACCATCAAACAGCGATCCAGAGAGATGCTAAGATCCTTCCTCGAAAGGTTTAACACAGCCGTAGCATCTGTCGATCGACCCGAGCCATCGATGGTGTTGATGACAGCCATCGCAGGAGTCCAGAAGAGATCAGAATTCTCTAACTCCTTAACTAGTGATCCTCCCAAAGATATAGATGATTTCTATTCCGAGGCCAAAAGATTCCTCCGATAAGAGGATGCCAGTCTTGAGATGGAGAGCCTTGAAGTTTTAGTAGCCAAACAACAAGGTCCACTCAACGGCAATGGCTAGAATAAAGGAAGAGGAACGGCCCCAGAAAAGGATAAACGCAATGTATGACCTCGAAATGAAAATAAATATAATCGGTACACCGAGCTCAATTCCTCTTTGCTCAATATCTATCTCGATATGCGCGAGTCCTTCCACACTCCAAGGCCACCTCAACGAGAGCCGACCCAGATGGAACTTAACTCTGGCAAACATTGTATATTCCACAACGTAGCTAGACATAATACAAATGATTGCCGACATCTGCGCGATCTCATTGAAGGACGAGTTAGAAAAGGGGAACTTGCTGAGTATGTCAAAAATTGCACCCCGGCCACGCCGCCGCGACCTTCTGCCCGAGCTCCCCAGGCTGGTCCGCAAGCTCCTAGAAATGGAAAGGACCCTGAGACTAGCACTCGCGGCATTATCATTAATTAGATTTTTTCTTTTGATGTATTTCTTTCAATAATAGGGACGCCCTGATGCTATGTAATCAATCGCTGTCCCCGTAGATTTTATTTGTAATAGTTGCTTAGCAGTTATGAACTTTATTTTTTGCAAAAGTAGATCGACTGTTGTCAAATTTCTAAGCCGAACCAGATTAGTGTTTGCTATTAAGCCAAGCATGGTTAATGCTCGCCCCCTGTTCTATGTGGTCAGTGCAAAAGCCCACCACTATTTCAAACACCTACACTTTCAAGTGAGAGAGATCGCTTTTTCTTAAACACGAGTGTGGATTACGCTCTCTTTCTTTACACCACGAGCGTGCATAGCTCGTTAAAGTAACTAACCCAACATGAGTTGAGCATGAAAAACACTTGCACTAAGCCGAGCATGGTTTATGCTCGCCACCAAGCCGAGCATGGTTTATGCTCGCCCCCAAGCCGAGCATGGTTTATGCTCGCCACGAAGCCGAGTATGGTTTATGCTCGCCCCCAAGCCGAGCATGGTTTATGCTCGCCCCCAAACCGAGCATGGTTTATGCTCGCCACGAAGCCGAGTATGGTTTATGCTCGCCACCAAGCCGAGTATGGTTTATGCTCGCCACCCTCTAAAGCCAAGTGGAATAAAATGCTCGACCCATGGTTTGTTTTGTATTTGCAGGAACCGATTCTTATGGCAATCATCATCTCGGCCTTAATACGGTTTTCGATAGTTGTTGGTCTTCTGGCCTTAATACGACCTGGCATGGTCGTCGGATTTCTGGTCTTAATACAACATCGGACCATTGGTTTTCTGGCCTTAATATGGTCCGGCGCGACCATAGCAGCTCGAACGTTTGTGCTTCAGTTCAGATTTCAGAATACACCTCCCTCTGTCGATGAAGATATATTCTGAGGGGCAAAGTGTTAACCCTCTTTTTGGCACTAATCTCATCGGGCCACAACCAAATCCCAAACGCACAACCAAATATAACTCGCGCTCCAAGAGACCCATCGGGGGCGCTACATCAAGCAATGGTATATCGGCCCAAATCCAACTCGGTCAGATTGACTGCACATTACCAGAAAAATCGCTCACAAGGGCGACCGAGTTTCTCGCTTCTAGAAGGAACTCATCGACCGATTATCTCAGACCAGCATGGAAGATTTCTACAGAGCTAGTCCACTTAATATCCCGACTTCCAAGGAGATAAAGGCGGTCAACCATATGCAGGCAAAGCTCTGCTTTTGATATACCTCTCCACAGATGCCACGTCGACCACAACTTTCGAGGATACTATTTATGAGCAGTGGACTCAGTCTTCCAGCCGCAATTCGAGCCAATGGATGGATTCCACGTGTCTGGACCTTCTCGAAATGGCCGGACCATTTCGCAACAGCCCAAGCAGCATTTTCCACCTATAAATACCTCCAAGCTTAAAGAAAAAGGAGAGAACTCCTCTTGGCCAGACGGCTTTCTTAAAACTTCTCATCTCTACTCTCCTCCGAAATCTTAATCTCTCAAAAGGAAGAAAGGAAAATAGTCATTTTTTTCTTTTCTCCAAACAGAAAAAGCATTGTATTTGTAATAAAAAAAGAGAGAAATAATATATAAAGTGGACGTAGGCATTGTCTTTGCCGAACCACTAGAAAAATTCTGTTTGTGCTCCCCGTTCTTTTACTTTGTATTTTATCTTTATTCGTGTGTAGATCACACGATTGGGGGTTGATCGTCACTAGTGACCAACTTTTGACGTCAACAGACGTATACGCAAAACCTTTATATACTGGACTGTCCAAATCAATATAAAAATATATTCAAATACGAATTTATTGAATTAAATTTTCAAAACAAAACTTATTTTCTTTTTATATTTCAAAAATATACTCTTCACACTCGTTTTAGGATACTATTGATCCAATCTCTAACGAGTCATTCCTATTGGATATGACTAATCCAATCTCTGATGAATTCTTTCGTTTGGTTCTAACGTGTCTTGTTCTCTGAGCTTTGTAAACCAAAGCTCTTATACCAAATGAAGCGACCCGAACTTACCTGGCAAGGAAAGCGCGGATTGAATTGAGAACAAGCCACATCGGAACGCAAATAGAAGAATATTTCATTGCTTATTACAACAATTCATCAGAATACAAGAATATACAGAGTATGAATAAATATTACACACAAAATATCCGAGCTTTAAATTACATTTAAATACATTGCAACGGAAAATAATACAAAACACAACTAGAAGTAATACACAGATATAGAGCTTTCCGAGTATCGTTCCAGCTGTAAATCAGGATTCTGTAAATATAAATCTGCAAAACCAAAACTACAAGTTGCACGTATCAAAATAAGGGCACTCAGAGTTTAGGTTAAAACATTAAACTCCAGGTCAGTCATGGGACTGGTGTGAGAACTAAAACAGTTATTTATCTTTATTTTAAAGTTAGGTAAATCAAGGGACCACGCCGTATAACACGGAACCGGTTTCCTCCCAAGATTACCAGTGCATAAACAATAGCGCAATGCTGAATAAAGAACAATGAAGCTATTATAAGACCCAGGTCCCATCACACAATGCAACGTAAGCCAGAGGATAGGGTTTTTATCTTATAATAGCCAAGAATGCTTGATACGTTTAAAACAAATCATTTGATACTATTATAAGTGCATTGTGTGCAAAACAACTTCAAATCATAAGTATCAATCATAGCCGACATAAGCGCCCCATCCCACTATGTCGCCATACTAGGCTCTACAAATAAAACCGTAAAGTCACGTATTGGAAGTTGGATTTCCATCTGTGAACCGAGGCAAAAGATATTCCTCTACCGATTTGAGACGCTCTAGCCTGTGTCTCAGGATCAGAGCTCGAGTGACCCTTGGAGCGATAGTGCCGATCCACCGATGTGGATTAAAATGCCCGAACACTGCGTTTCCCCGCCCTTTGGGGCGTCAATGAGCCAACAAGTGACTCCATCGGCTTCACATAGTCACCGATATATCCGAGGTGCCTCGCGACAGCAACAACCACACAAGTCAAACTCGTCAGGGCTTGTAAAACCAATGACGCCACTTCTAGCTAGAAAGAAACGCATGTCCTCCCTGAGGTCCTTCTCATATTTCTGGTTCACAACCGGTGTGTGAGGCTCGCGAATCATCGCTACACAAAGCTATGCCACACAAGCCATGCTTTGATCATCAACCACAAGACTTTGCTTTTCAACAGAAGCCCTGATCAATTGCCACTTAGGCATGCCGCACAGGCAATTCACTCCATGCGTTTGATATCCATCAATATATAACCCCTGAGCTCGTACGTCTCAGAGAAGGGCGTTAAGCAGGAGAATAAATTCTCCGTCGCCAAACAGATTTATATTTAATAGAAATCAATCACACAAAATAAAATCCAATGTCAGACAAACAGTCCATTTACAAGTTCGTTCTGGGTCTGAACGAAATCGGAGGCACCTAGTACCTCGCATATCGATCAATCTCCAAGTATGTCTGGACGACCACTAACAAATTCCCTCCTCTTGAGTGTACGACCCAATCAAGATCATCAGTAATCACCCAAACGACGTGAAGACCTCCGGTCTTCAACCACCGTCTTCATCCTCGACACCACGTCGAATCAGTTATTCAGAATGGGATAAGCCCGGTCTTTCTGAATAACTCGCGTATATAATAAACAAGTGTTACACAAACACAACATACGCCTCATTCCAATTCATCAGTCACTAACCGTAAATTAACAAGAGAATAATTCCCCAAATATTAACCCCGAAGGCCGAAACCAACATCAGATCAATACCCAGGAAATCATTCTGCTTAGCTAACCTATAGTTAGTTTCTAAATTTCACATTATTAGGGAAAGGTTCCCATTAATTTTATCAAAGATAAATTCTTTTAAATTTATTCTTTAATCTTCCTTTGAATATCACTTCAAACTAGTCGGGATTAACGAACCTTACCGAAGTAATCATTTGTTTTAATTTCCCAATCCCAACCTATTCATCCCATGAAGTAAAACTGGTAATACTTCATATCTAGCACCATGGTGTTATCGGTAAATTTAATTACAATTTCACGTTCAAATCTAATTAAAGATTTAACTATCGCTTGGAGCAAAGCTGGTGATACTCCATTCTCGATCTTTTCAATCTAATTAAAGATTCATTAAAACTCCACTTAGTTTTAATCTTCAACTTGGTTAAAGAATCAATGTCATTTAAAACACGGTTCACGATAAACCCAAAATCACATTCCATTCTACCAGCCTTTAACCGTAAAATAGCAAGTGAGCAATTCCCTAAGTATTAACCCCGAAGGCCGAAACCAACATCAAATAATTACCCAAGAAACCATTCAACTTAACTAATCTCCAGTTAGTTTCTGATTTTCTTAACTCCTTTGGGTCTAAGAACAGTATTATTGAAGATACCGTTCACGACAACCCAAAATCACATTTGATATTAAATACAAGGCTTTGAATAGAAAATATATTAGCTTATATTCAATATCAAATTCTACGACCAATAAATATCACATTGGAAATAACGATATAAATATATCTTTCAAATTTCCATAACAATATCTGTATAATCACGAAATCCAACATCGAAATATTCCAAAGATAATTTCGATTCCAATCCATTCCAATTCAATTATTGGAAATTCTGTTTTCAAAACCATTTCAAATCCACTTTATTTATTTTAAAAATAAATAGAATTATAATTCTAGTTCAAAACTAGTTCATTTCGATAAAAATCTATTTTTATCTTTTCAAATATGGAGTTTTTCATCCCAATTCTTCACAAATCATTTCTTATGATTTTACACAAATTATTACTATTTTTAATAATTTTATCAAGGCCCGTACAGTCGATTTCCATCAACGTCCATCGAACTGCACTTACAGCGACCTTTTCCAAATTTGATTTGGACATAATTCCAAATCCAACCATTAGATTTCTAATTTCTAACATTTGTTAGAAATCTCTTTTCGATACGAACCCAAAGGTTCTGGTTTTAGGAGAATCTGATGGTCGGATCTCCCGTAATATCCATTCGAAGTCAATGGTCGAAATTCACGAACTGCCGCGGTGCGGCGCGTTCTATTCAGGCCACATTATATATATAATATATATCTATTATATATTTTGTTGATTTCCTTTTCAAACGTATTTTATAAATCATTTTAAATTCATTTTCAAAACGATTTCAACTTCCATCTCAAATTCAAATCAAAATTGAATTTTCCAATATAATTCGTTTTAAATTCATTTCAACATGATTTCAATTCAAATCAATTTCAATTCAAATTCGTTTCAATTCAAATTATTTTCAGTTCAATTTCAATACGTTTTAAATTCAATTCAAAACGATTTCAATTCTATTTCATTCTAATTCGGATTTCAATTCTATTCAGTTTAATTCGAATTTCAATTCTTTTCAAAATATCAGATTTTGAAATCACTTTCGTTATTCATTGTAAAATGAATAAAATCTACAAAATTCCCGTTCGTGTTAAAATAGCATTTAACTACTTAACACGGCTTCACATTTCAATATTCACTGAATATTATTGTAAAATATTCGATAATTTTGAACTGGAATCAGACACAGTCAATTACCATATATGTGATTATATGGATTTCACACAACAAATGTGTATAACAATAATGAAAACAGCAATCCATCATCCAGAGTGCATTCTACACTGCATAAGCATTGAATACAAATATTCAACGCTTACACAGCTTGTCAATCAATCGATCGACATACAACTATTTATTGGGATTAGTGTATGCCATATTTCATCCCAATACCCGTGTGGGGTATTTCAAACAACAAACACAGGTTCTATTTGTGCAGTTGGGCGATGTGTAAAATTTTTCATCCCAATTAATATCAGTCAAATGTGTGTATATAAACAAATCATCCGATTTGTTTATAAATATTTTATTTTGTATACACGTTAAAAATTATATTTTTAACTATAAAATATTTATTCAATCCACATCACTCAATCAATTTTCAAAACACATCAATCAAACAAGTCATCCATGGTCTGTGGACGACGGGTGTCGGGTGCTACTAAACACCGTTTGCATCCTAGTATATATTTCAACTAGAAATTAAAATAAAAGTGAGAAGTTCTCACCGACTAGCTAAACCAAACACCGCGACTCTTCTTATTTAGAAATCTTCGTCGTGCTCGCCCTTTGTCAATTTCATTGTCCGTAGCCACTACATAAATAAAAATCACATTTTTATATTGTTGCTATGTATATAAAAAACACATTTTTATAATCAGTTTATATGGCTAAAAATCATAGTTTTATACCACTACTATATAGATAAAAATTCTGTTTTTATAACGGTGTTCATATATAATAAAGATCATACTTTTATCATGCTAACTTCATAATAAAAATTATATTTTAATCACTTCATTTCAATAAATAAAAATCATATTTTTATTTCTACTTCATATGCATTTACAACGCTTCTTTCTATGTAAAAATTATATTTTTATATTTCTACTATATAAAAATCACATCTTTATTATTAACATCTAAAAATTCAATCTTTTTCAAAATAAAGATCAAATCTTTTGCATGACAGTCATAGAAAAATCGTATTTTTATTTAAAAGTAACTATATTCTAATTACATTAGCTAAATAAAACAAAATAAAACAAATAATTTAAAAAATTACTACAAAGGGGGAGGGTTTACAATCGCGGGGGGCCCACCAGTCGGCCCGAGGCAGCGCTGGAGTTCGCCGGAGGGTCTCGGAGGCTCAGTGGAGGGATACAACGGATTGGGGTTCGCGGTGGTCGTCCATCGGAGGTTAGGGCTTTTAAGGGGGGGGACCGACTCGAATGGAGAAGGGGGAGGTTGCGGAGGAAGGAAGAGAGACGCGAGGAAGGGGGAAGAAGAAGGGGAGGCGCTATCCGAGGTGGCGGCGGACGAGGGGGGGGGAAACGATAGGCGATGGCCTGGAGCGAGCTCGATGGTCCTCTTTTCCTTTTTTGTTTGAAATGAATCTGGAGAGAGAGGCAAATGGTTTGGGGGGGGTTTATATAAAATTTAATTATTTTATTATTTTAAATTTCCAAAAAGAACCTTTCTATTTCGACCTCTAAACGAGACCTATCGACAGTCGTCTCTAGCTAATTACCCCCATTCCGAACACAATGGGATATGTATCGCAGGCTGATTCGACTGTTTCAATTAGTTTTCGTCAAAATCAAAATATAACTCTATATATTGAATTTGAATGCGTATTTCAATTTATCGGGGCCACATACTGACTCTATAAATTCCAGAAAAATATTTTCTAGCTTCGTATTGAGGATATGGTCCTAATAAAACTAATTTCATCGAATTATGAGACCATTTGAAAAATGGCCATTTTCCAGTCGATTAAAATCAACTAAAACTGGTCAAACGCGTTTTCCTTTGCCATGCTCACATATTGACTCAATAAATTACGAATTTTGAAACCTAGCAATAACTTGACATCACAAATCCAACAAAAGTGGTTTCGTCGAAAACCGAGGTCGTTTGCAAAATTCCCATTTTTAAGGGCCAGAATTCCATAGCGACTATTCTAAATTTTCAACTGGATGTACCTTTTGATTCCCGCTTCGAAATTTTTATTTTTCGGATTCGTTGGAAAGATACTCTCCATTAGATTCAAATATTTTTGGTTTCACTAAAATCTGGTTTATTTTGAATCCTGAACATTCATTTGAAATTTGAAATCGAATTTTCAAACTACCGCGCCATTTTCAATTCCTTTTATAAATTAAAACAAATAATTATATTGTAATGACGATCTATATAAGTATATACGTTAGAAATCTATTCGAAATAAATTTCTCGTCGCTATTGTTAAAAATATTTCATTTTAAATAATCAAAATTCGCTAAAATTGCCAAAATAAAAATTTAAAATTAGCTCAGAATTTCCGGGTTGTTACAAAATTTTTACCTAGAAATTCAAGGAAAAGTTTTATTTCAGATCCTAGGCTTTCTGAATTGTGCTCGCACATCGAAATTCGACGCTCTGTTAGGATGTTATGGTCAAAACAATATAGGTATCCGCTTTAGTTATTAATTTTCTGCACGTATAACTATGACTAATTCTCGGATTTCAATCTATTAAACTTGAAAATTAGGCAAGGAGTTATTAACAAAAGTTTTAGTTCAGTTTCTAAGGTTTCCAACAGGTCTGAAATCATCGAATTCCGACCGTTCCTTCAAAAGTTATGGTCATTTTACCTCAGCTTGTCAAATATTTCAGGTTTTCATATAACATCGATTATTTTATTTGGAGTTTCAACCTTTCCAATTCAGAATTTTTAGCAACGCTTTAACACTTTTAATTTTTTTTATTATTTCATTATTCGAGTGATGGACTCGCGTTCAATTGCTTACTCCATTACAATAGACCTTTTTCTCATTTTCCCGTTTCATTTCAAACATTAAATTCCAATTAAACTTGAACTCACTTTAAATTTTTCCAATGAACTTGATTGTATTAAATCCTTAATCCATTAAAATGGATCAACTTACCAAATTTCATGACTTGCTCGTTTCCTAAGCGCTTACTTCTTTATTGATCTTTATACAGTTTTTAAGTTAACTCTTATCGATTCGATTAACTTGACTCGGCTAAAACAAACCTTAGTTCAATTTCACTTGATAATTCATTTACATTTAGTTCTAAATCGACCAAATTAAATTTCTTTCTAGGTTTACCTTCATTAATTTTAATTCGCTTGACTTATTGACTCGACTTGGTTCCAAATTTAGAATTTGTTTAACTATCATCTTATTCCGACTAAGCCAAGTTTTACATTGCATCTTATTTCATTTGTCTGGCACTTTGATTCATACCCCTAACCGTTTCCTATTCACTTATTCTCATTTTCATTCTAAATTAAACATTATTCCATTTACTCAACTAATTTATTCGATTCTCAAATCATGTTTCGAATTAAGGATGGTTCATAACTCAAATTTATACTTAGTTCTCAATCAATTACTATTCGATTTCCTAAGTATACTTTATTTAACTCGATTCCTCTACTCGAATTAAGTTATATTCCATTCAACAAAATGGTTTACACTCTACTCATTTCATTGTTCATACTTAGATCTATATTCGACATATTTTTCAAATGAGGTTTTCCATTTAGATCTCTTCCATTTTCAATTCCATCGACCATTCAAATTCCATTAACAACTTCATTCCTTTCAATTTTAATTTATCGGAAATTCATGTTTCCAACAACATAAGTTTCTTTCCACTCCTTCTCGACTAACTTAATAAACTTATGAATTAGCCAAGTCATGGGTTATCGCTTTATTACCCAACCTAATCTTCCAATTTCATTTTAGTTGACTTCTATTTCGCGGTCAATTTCCAATTTTCTCGGACCCTTGTATCCATCGGATTTGGAATTATTCATATTTAATTTTCGTTCACGTTAAGCTTTCAATGATAGTTTCTCTTTTTCTTAAACTCAAGTCCATTTCCTGGTTTCAGAGTTAAGAATTTAAATGAATCGACTTGTCTAAGCTCTCAAATCAATATTATTAGTTAAGACGAACCTGAGCGCCTTGATTCCGGGTTATAACTAAGATTAAATAATATATGAGTTCATACTATTTCGGAAAATCCATACCATATACAATTTCTAAATCCAAACTTTTAATTAACAAAAGCGAAGAAATTCCAATCCTGGTTTAATTTAAATTCAACTTCTAATAACAGGTACTAATATCTTTATATAAAATTTTATATCATATGTAATTAAATCCAAAATCCTTCATCAAACAAGTTATAATAACCATTGAGTGGTCTCTCCCCCACTCGGACTTTTCAGAATAAGCGTCGATAATGCATGCACTCATTACCGAAGTTATTTCCCAGGTCCATGTGAAAACCCGCAACTTCCCCGGGGAGGAAAGCACGGATAGTTCGAGAACAAGCCACAACAGAACGCAGACGGAAGAACATTTCATTGTATATTACAACAATTCATCAGAATACAAGAATATACAGAGTATAAATGAATAAATATTACACAGAAATATCAAAGATTTAAATTACATTTAAATACATCGCAGCGGAAAAATAATACAATACACAACTGAAGGAGATATACGGATACAAAGCTTTCCGGATATCATTCCAGCTGTAAACCAGAATCCTGTGAATATAAATCCGCAAAACCAAAACTACTAGCTGCCCGTGTGGAAAATAGGGGCACCTAGAGTTTAGGTTAAAACAATAAACTCCAGGTCAGTCATGTTACTGGTGTGAGAACTAAAACAGTTATTATTCTTTATTTTAAAGTTCGGTAAATCAAGGGACCACGCCGTATAATACGGAACGGGTTTCCTCCCAAGAATACCAGTGCATAAAACAAACAACGCAATGCTAAATAAAGAAAAATGAAGCTATTGTAAGACCCTGGTCCTATCACACAATGCAACGCAAGCCGGGGGATAGGGTTTTCCCTTATAATAGCCAAACATGCTTAGTACGTTTAAAACAAATCTTTTGATACTATTATAAGTGTATAGTGTATAAAACAACTTCAAATCATAAGTATCAATCATAGACGGCATGGGTACCATATATCATGTCGCCATACTAGGCACTACAATCAAAACCGCAAGTGTCACATATTTGGAAATTGGATTTCTGTCTGTGAACCAAGGCAAAAGATAGTCCTCTACCGATTCGAGACGCTCTAGCCCGTGTCTCAGGAACAGCCGCAACTGCCCCTTAGATCGTCAGGGCCGGTCCACCGATGTGGATTATTATGCCTGAACAATACGTCTCCCCTCCCTTTGTGGCGTCAATGAGCCAACAAATGACTCCATCGGACCCGGATCGTCCGATCAAACCGAGGCGCCTTGCAACAGCAACAACCACATAAGTCAAACTCGTCAGGGCGTGTAAAACCACCGATGCCACTTCTAACTAGAAGGAAACGCATGCCCTCCCTGAGGTCCGTCCCCCGTTTTTGGTTCACACCGGGGTGTGAGGCTCGCGAATCAATGTTACACAAAGCTATGCCACAAAGGTCGTGCTTTGATCATCCACCACAAGACTCTGCTTTTCAACAGAAGCCTTGATCATATTTCCACTTAGGCATGCCACACAGGCAATTCACTCCATGCGTTTGATATCCATCGATATATAACCCCTGAGCTCGTACGTCTCAGAGAAGGGCGTTAAGCAAGAGAATAAATGTAACAACCCGAATTTTAATAACGTGTTAAAACAAGAAATCAGGGCAGAATTAAATTATAAAATAAGAATTAAGCGAAACGGGTTGCGCCGTTGCGTTCATCTCGGAATTCTGGTTGGAAACGAGTCCGAAATTTCGTAAATCGGGGTCCGTATGACCGAGATATGGCCCATAGAAGATTTCAGAAAATTCAAAATTCAGCCCGAAATTCGAAATCAGCTCCAAACAGGTTGGGCGGGAAATTTTCCCGCCCTACCCCAGGTCGACTGGGGGGTCGACTGGGGTGTCGACCTGCCCCCGCCCCCAGGTTGACTGGGGAGTCGACCTGGGTGTCGACCTGGGGGTCGACCTCCCTGGTCGGGCCAAGTTAGCCTGGTGCATCTGCTTGCTTGTGTGGTCTGGTTGGTTGGCCTGTGACTATTTTCAGTGGCTCAGATCTATTCTAGGGTTGATCCTATGGCCTAAACTAGCCCCTACTTCTATAAAAACACCCTAAGACCTAACCTAAATCACTAAAAACCATCCTAACAACAAAGTGCTGCCAAAATGTATCTTGATCATGGCCTTCATCTCCAACTCCAAAGGCTTGAGCTTTCAAACTAGATCCATGACAAAGGAGCAAGCTTTCTACATCAAATCAAGGAAGTAGAGCACCATCTCAACACCATTCTATGACGATTCTTGCTCTTAATCCTCTAGCCATGATTTGTAAGTTCTAGATGCTTTTAGATTGAAACGATAACATGAATATGACATGTGATAAAGTTGAAAATGGATCTATGCATGATATTCAATCCATGTTCTTTCTTGTTCATTTTTGATCTTGACCTTTGGGGATGTTCCTATAGCATTAATTTGAACCTATGCATGTTGCAAATCACTCTTTCATGTCCTTAGCATGCATGTAACGATGTTTTTCTCTCAGATCTTGTTTTATGCAAAGTTTCTACCTTCCCCTATTTATTTTCTTTTGATGAACCATGATCGATTTCGGACCTAGGCCTAAACTACGATTTACATGCGATTTGTATACGGGGAAAAATTGGGGTATTGCCAATGTAATTTGCAAGTTTGGGCATACATGAATTGGCATATGAATTAAATCACGGGTTTTGAGACTATACAAGTCAAATCAAGGGATTGGGCTTATGTAAATTATGCATAAGTGGGATTGGGAACAAGAACCATGATGTGGGTTTATTTGGTCATGAACTTGACAACATGTAACTTTGGCTAGAACTTGGTAGGGTTGGGATGTCATAAACTTGGCATACATGCAAATTGGCGAGAATTAGACATATGTAAAGTGGCTAGATTTGGGTACACATTTTCATGGGCATGTAAGGTGGAACTTGGGCATATGCTTAGTAATATGTAAAGTGGGGATCTTGACTTAGATGACACATATGTAATTAATAATCTAACGGATGCCTTCGACACGAGGTTAGACTTGAGTTGGGTGTAATTCTGCCCGGAACCGCCCGGCATATCCAGTGACCACAACAATATTAGTCTAATGTGAGAGGTCGTAGGCAAAGATTAGATTGTGGTAATGCATGAACCCGAGGTTGGAATGGATTTGCGGTGTAATTCTGCCCGGAACCGCCCGGCATATCCAGTGACCGCAAATAAGTCCAATGTGAGAGGTTGATGCGTTAGTAAGTAATAAAAAGAATATGACATGGACGGGTGGGTTAAGTAACTTGATTAGACTAATAACACTTAACCAATATGACATGGACGGGTGGGTTAAGTAACTTGACTAGACTAATGACACTTAACCAATATAACATGGACGGGTGGGTTAAGCAACTTGACTAGACTAATGACACTTAACCAATATAACGTGGATTGGTGGGTTAAGTAAAACCGGACTTGATTTCTAGATGACACTTAACCATATAACACGATTAGAGGATGGGTTAGTTTAACCTGAATGGGTCGATAACACCCGACTAGTATAACGCGAGGCATGGTAAGGTTATGTAAACTCACGAGGGTAACACTTAAGCATTATAATTTGACTAGTGGATGGGGTTAAGTCATGAATCACTTGAATATACTTAACCAATCTAACATGATAACTTGATGGGGTTAAGTCATGAATCACTTGAATATACTTAACCAATCTAACATGATAACTTTATGGGGTTAAGTCATGAATCACTTGAATATACTTAACCAATCTAACACGGAAATTTGATGGGGTTAATCTTGAATATTGTAACACCCCGAATTTTCTATTAACACTAAAGTTGCTAAAATAATAATAAGTGTGTAGAAGAGGGGATGTATCTAATATGAAGATATTAATAAGTATGTAAGAGAGGGGATGTATCTAATATGAATATAAAAATATTAATAAGTGTGTAAGAGAGGGGATGTATCTAATATGAATATAAAAATATTAATAAGTGTGTGAGAGAGGGGATGTATCTAATATGTATATAAAAACAATAATAAGTAAAGGGGGATGTATCTAATATGTACATTGTAGAAAATATATATATATTTATGACATGAATAGAAGTTTATTAATATGCTGAGTGTTTGCTGAGTCACTTCTGACTCATTGCCGAGTCAACAAGATAAACCCCATCTTGTCTGGACGGCTGCGGTTATTTCTAGGTTAAATCTAATGGCCTAAACGCATTCTAAAATCTATAAATAAGTGGGTAGACCCTAGACCTAAATCACTTGTAAAATTAGAGAAGCTACCGTCATGCTGCTGCCATGGAGTTCAGCATAGCCGTCACAAACTAAGAAGAGGAAGCCTAATCATCTACAACTAAATCTACACAAATCAAATCAAAAGATCTCTCTTTCTCTAATTCTTTTCTTTTGTTGGTGAGTATGATGATTCTCACAAGACTATTACAAACTAATTTGACTCAGTTATGAATGGATCACAAGAAAGTGATGTGATTTGTAATTGTAAATTCTATATATTGTGGATCTCTTATTATGTTATTATGTTGTCGTATGATGTAAATTATATATGCTATGTCATGCTATGTTGTAAATTCTCTTATGCTATGTCGTGCTATGTTGAGAATCATGTCAAGCTATGTTATACTATCATACTATGCCATGTTATAAATCATGCTATATTATGTTGAAAAATCATGTTGTTGGATCATGCTTAAAGTTATGTTTTTTTTCTTAATTTAAATGGATCTTGTTTATGGGAATTTGCCTATTAGGTTAGGTGTACCCATAAACTTGAAACTATAATTAAATAAAACTTGATTATGGGAATTTGCCTATTGAGTTAGGTGTACCCATATAAAACCATGTTGTTAAAAAATTAGATGATGTTGATTCACACATGTTCATATGTAAGTTTATGAAAATTGATTGAGATTATATTAGGTGAACTTCGAACAAGTTGACACCTTTAGGTCCATGACATGTATAATCTATGCAAGTTGGACATATGCAAGTTTCACCCCTTATTATGATTCATTTGGTCACATATACATGTTGTTATTATGATAATCTCTTTTATGCTATGAGTTAGGCTATTCGAGTCTAACATATATTTTGCGAATAAACGTTCAAACGTGGGGTAGGGGTAATATTAGGAATTAATAAATTGGGTGCACTTTTGTAAGATGTTGCATACCATGAATGAATGTCCATAATTGAGTCAATTATGGACATTGTTAAAAATTGGAAGTAATTAATAATTCAAGTAGGGAATTATTAAAATTGGGGGTAAGTGGATTATTATTAATAATCAATGCTTAGGACACGAGGTTGGACCCGTTTGTGATGTAAACCTGCCCGGACCCGCCCGGCAAATCCAGTAGTCACAAATGTCGGCCCAATGTGAGAGGTCCTAGGCCCAAACTAAAGCATAACAGTTGTAAAGACACGAGGTTAGACTCTTTTATGGTGTAAGACTGCCCGGACCCGCCCGGCAAATCCAGCTGCCATAAATGCCAGTCTAATGTGAGAGGTCTTTATGAGGTTATGGCCTTAATGAACTAAGAAATACTTAACCAGATAATCATGTAAGGTGGGACATGGGGGTTAAGTAGGTGCCTTGGGTGGCATGAGGAATCTGGTGGTTGCCTTTAGGGGCATTTGAAATACGATTAGACTTAACCAAACACACATGTAAATGAACATGACTAAGTGGGTTAAGTGGGATGGACTAATGGGGACAAGCTTAGGTGGAATGCTTGTGGTAAATAGTGGGGGCCCATTTCAACCAGTATCCCAAAACGTATCTTTGTGGGCTCGACCCAAGTCGAGGACGGGACACGCATACTGGGTTTGACTATAAGAGGCCAAAACAGGGAGCGGTGGCAACGCAAGTCCAACGGGTTTCATATGCGTGTGTGGACCCGGGCTGGTAGGTAAGACGTTGTTGCATCGTGTAGGTATAAGCCGTGCATGTTCGTTGTATCAGGTTGCCACTTTAGGGGAGTAATACACCCCACTGTGGGGCCAGCACGGGTATCTACGAGTTAGGGAGCCGATCGAATAATGGGAAGTAGGGTACACCTAGTGGAGATAGGGGCAGGCGGCACCTATGTAGTCAGCTAGGGGTACGTAAAGCCATTGGGAAAGTTTCTAAGTGAAGCTAAGTGGGATGAATCTTTAGGGTGACTGGTGTGGTGCAGTATAGTGTTTATCCTTTAGTATTTAGGAGCGCCTATAACGTTGCCTTTAGCGATTGTCTATGTCCTTAATCTGCTCTTCATAGACATTTTCTTGTTTTCCAGCTTATGCCTTAGTCCAGTTATTTTGGTAATAGTATTGTAGAATTATCATATTCACCAGACTTTATGTCTGACCCCCTCTTTTCCATCCTTTTTCTCCCTTCAGGTCCGCAGGTTGGGCCAAGTTCTAGTGGAGTCTAGTTGGATCGCTTATCTTCTGGAAAGCTTGGACTGCTGAAGTAAAGTCCAGCTTGTTATCTTTCTTTTTAATGGCTATTCATGTAATGGGATTATGTACTTGTTTTATCAAGATAGATATTGTACTTGACATTGAATGTGGTGTTATGATATAATCAAACATGTTTTGACTTCTGCTACAATGAAATAAAGTTTTTGAATTTCCAAGTACTATTTTATATCTGTCTTGTTGTAATTTTACTGTTCTATATTCACTTAAAACCTCCATGGATGTTAATGCATTCCCTTTGTAAGTGACATTAATGGACGTGGGGTGTTACACGTGGTATCAGAGCATAAGGTTACCAGAACAGATAAATTTTTTTTTTTAGAAAAATATTTTTTTTCTAAAGTAATTTTGGAAGAAGTGCTTTCAAAAAAAAAAACATGTTATTTAAAGAGAGTTTTTATGAAAAACATAATCCCAAATAGCCACATCCTTATCTTTATCTTTCGAATTCTCTATTTTGAATCTTTCCTTTTTCGTTTCAGCATGGCTGAAGATCTTAATCTCCCAGAAGGTGTGACGATTCCAGGGTGGTTTAGGAGATACTTGGAGGCTAGGGCCACCACTGCAGGCCCAGCGGATACTCCTCCACCCCTAGTTGCACCCATTCCTCCTCCTCCTCCTCCTCCTCGTGTTGACACTTTTGCAAAGACGTGCAAGGAATTCAAGGCTATGGGAGGAAAAACTTTTCAAGGGACTGAGACGTTTGTGGAGGCCAGAGATTGGCTTAAGGAGACTGAGGAATTTTTGGATATCTTTGAAGTGGAAGATGGGAGGAAAGTCCGTTTATCTGCTTGGTTAATGAAGGGAGAGGCCTCGTTTTGGTGGGAGGTCACTAACGGGGAACGTCCAGTTGATTCATGGGCGGATTTCAGACGAAGGTTTGAGGCAAAGTTTCTTTCAAGGGCAGAGGAGAACTTAAATATGGAAAAATTCCTGGCACTAAAGCAAGGGAGCTCATCAGTAAAGGAATATGTCAATAAATTTAATCAGTTAGCAAGGTTTGGCTTGGAGTTGGTGAACACGCCAGAGAAGAAAGCTTTGAGGTTCGTTAGAGGCTTGAATGAACCGTTGCAAGGGTTGGCTATGACCCACATCCCTATGGGAGCCACCTTTGAAAAGCTAGTAGAAATGGCACTTATGCATGAGGATAAGGCAGTTGAAAAGAAAGGGGATCAGAAGAAACCCCAACAGCAAAATAAGAAGGGTGGTAAAAACAATAATGGCAAAGGGAAGAAGAAATGCTTCAATTGTGGGACGCCTGGCCATCTCAGCAAAGATTGTAGAAAGAAAAAGAAGACTGGTTGTTTTCATTGTGGAGATGCGGGACATTTAGTGAAGGACTGTCCAAAGAAGGGGCAGAGGGCAGGGTCTACCTCGGGAGGACAGGTGCAGGCTCTTATGGCACCAGGGCAGGCAAGGGGGCAAGTTCAGGCTATTGCGGCCCCACCGCTGCAAGAAAGAGGTAGAACAATTTCTGTTGAAAGCTTAGTTTTTCTGTTTGATCATCCTGTCCGTACCTTATTCGATTCTGGCGCATCTCATTCGTTTATCTCTGCATCATTAGTTGAATCACTGCACTTGAACACCAGTTTAGTAGAGGATCCCTTGGTCGTTTCAAATCCAATTGGGGGTTCGGCTCATTTGACCATGATATGTTTGGATTTGAAAATCTCTATACTTAGCGTTGAATTTAGATGTGATGCTTATGTATTGGGCTTCACGGGCTATGGGCTAATTTTAGGAATGGATTGGTTGTCTAGAAATAGGGCCATCCTTGATTGTGAAAGGAGAGTAGTTAGGCTTGTGACTCGCCTTGGTAATGCTCTCGACATCTTTTGTAATCCCATAAATTCCGTTATGCTAAGTTATCTTGAATCGCTTGACGCGTCTGTAGAGAACCTGCGATCGGTAGAAGTAGTCCGGGAATATCCGGATGTGTTTGAGGAGGTGAAGGGCTTACCTCCAAAGCGGGAGATAGACTTTCGAATTTATCTTGTGGATAATGCTAAACCCGTATCTTTGCCAGTGCGCCACATGGCTCCTCGTGAAAGGAGGGAACTCAATAAGCAAGTAAAGGAGTTGCTTGAGAAGGGGTTCATAAGACGTAGTATATCGGAGTGGGGTGCTCCAGTAGTTTTTGCCACAAAGGCGGATGGGTCTCTTAGACTTTGTATGGACTATAGAGAACTAAACAAGCTTACTAAAAAGAACCGACACCCACTGCCAAGGATTGACGATCTCTTTGATCAGTTAGTTGGCGCCTTAGTGTTTTCGCAGTTGGACTTAGCCACTGGCTTTCATCAACTGAGAGTGGCTGAGGATAGTATAGATAAGACTGCTTTTAGGACTCCTGACGGATTCTATGAATGGCTAGTGATGCCCTTTGGTTTGACAAACGCCCCTGCATATTTTGTTGATTTGATGAGTAGGGTGTTTAGGGAATACCTTAACAAATTCGTGGTAGTTTTTGTGGATGACATCTTAGTCTTTTCTAAGAATAAAGAAGAGCACTCCCTACATCTTAGGGAAGTGTTGGAAACCCTTCGAGCGCATAACCTTAAGGCAAAATTTTCTAAGTGTCACTTCTGGAGGAAGGAAGTACGGTTCTTAGGGCACGTGGTTTCCAAAGAAGGGATAGCAGTGGATCCCGCAAAGGTGGTGGCCATCCAAGATTGGAAGGTCCCTAAAAATGCAACCGAAGTAAGAAGTTTCTTGGGATTGGCTGGCTATTATAGGAATTTTATCAAAGACTTCGCAAAAATATCAGCTCCATTAACACGGTTAACGAAGAAGAACCTGGTTTTTACGTGGGACAAAGACTGCGATGATGCGTTCCAACGTTTAAAGAGAGCCTTAACTTCAGCCCCAGTCTTAGTGCTGCCAGACGGGAATAAACCGTTTACCATCTATACTGATGCTTGTGGGACGGGACTTGGCGCGGTCCTCATGCAAGAGGGAAGAGTAATAGCCTATGGTGGAAGGCAGTTGAGGGTTCATGAAAAGAATTACCCCACGCATGACTTAGAGCTAGCCGCAATTGTTTTCGCGCTTAAGTCTTGGCGTCACTATCTTCTTGGTGAGAAATTCGAACTGTTCACTGACCACAAATCATTAAAATACTTATTCTCTCAGAAGGATTTGAATTTAAGGCAGCAACGGTGGATGGAATTCTTAGCCTCCTACGATTTTGAAATAGCATATACCCCGGGCAAGGGTAACGTGGTGGCAGACGCCTTAAGTAGGAAAAGGTTGTCCTTGAGTCCGTTGTTTGTTGAACGACAAAGCTTATAATTCATCTCTATGTTTGACTTTAGACCCTCCGTTGACTTAGTACCTGGTCTGTTAGCATCCTTGGAGGTTAGACCTACACTTCTAGGACGGGTTGGTGAGGCACAGCGAGACGACCCACAGTTGGTTGAGATAGTAGAAAATCTCAAAGGGGGGGAGTCTTCAAGCCATCTTCGTAGGTATATCCTAGACGATAAGGGTTGGTTACGAAGGGATAATAGACTTTGTGTACCACAAGACAAAGACTTAAGGAAGGCCATTCTTGATGATGCTCATCGCTCAAAAAAATGACCATTCATCCCAGCGGGGATAAGATGTACAAAGATATGAAGCGGGTTTTCTTTTGGGCCGGTATGAAAAAGGATGTGGCCGAGTACGTCGCTAGATGCTTGGTGTGCCAACGAGTTAAAGCAGAACAAAAGAAACCCGGTGGGTTGCTTCACCCATTAGAAGTTCCACTATGGAAATGGGAAAGCATCTCAATGGATTTTGTGGATGGATTACCAAGATCAAGAAAGGGTAACACGGGGATTTGGGTTATAGTAGATAGACTTACTAAAAGCGCCCATTTTATTCCCGTGAAAAGTAAGAGGACTGCTCCGTGGTTGGCTTCTGTATACATTAAGGAGATAGTTCGTTTGCACGGTATTCCTTCTAGTATAGTAAGCGACCGTGACCCCATCTTTACTAGCGAATTTTGGAAGAGTTTACAAGAGGTGGTAGGGACTCAGCTATGTTTGAGCACCGCATATCATCCTCAGACAGACGGCCAGACCGAGAGGGTGAATCGCATTCTAGAGGATCTTTTAAGGCTTTGTATCCTAGACTTTGGGGGTACATGGGAAGAGCACCTTCCGTTAGTAGAATTCGCATATAATAATAGCTTTCAGTCTAGTATTGGCATGGCACCTTTCGAAGCTCTTTATGGAAGGCCTTGCCATTCGCCTACATGTTGGTGGGAATCTACCGATAAAATCCTACTTGGGCCCGATATGGTTAGGGAAACCTCGGAGAAGATTGAGTTGATTCGAAGGAGGATGAAAGCAGCACAAGATAGGCAAAAAATCGTATGCTGATAAGAGGAGGACAGATCTTGAGTTTGACATTGGGGACATGGTTTTTATCAAAGTATCTCCGTTACAGAATGTTGTTCGCTTTGGGTCCGTGGGGAAATTAGCACCAAGGTTTGTAGGGCCGTTTCCTGTAAAAAAACAGGATTGGGAAGATGGCATATAGGGTGGAGTTGCCTGAGAAACTTAGTGGAGTACACGACGTATTCCATGTATCACATTTGAGGAAGTGTTTGCACAAGACCGCGGAGGTGGTAGAGCCGAGCTTGCTTAAAGAGGTGGAAATAGAGCGTGATGCAACAATTAGACGAGCTCCTACATGCATTCTTGGGTCGGAGATCAAAAAGTTAAGGAATCGAGAGGTCAGACTGGTTAAAGTGCAATGGGGAGATGATGAGAGCAACGCAACTTGGGAGACAGAAGAGAAGATGCGTTCGTTGTACCCTTTTCTTTTTGAGGGTATGTCTTTTAATTTCTCCTTTATCGCTTAGCTTATCTTATCTTATCTTTAGTATGTCCTCTCATTAGTATCTTTGACCTTTAGTTAGGATAATCCTATGGTTGAGACATGTGTTTGAGACATGTTATGTATGATGGATGCAAAATGGATGCAAGTGTTTGCTAGTGGTTGCTCGTGGATGCATATATACACACACTTTAGGCACTAGATCGGCTCAGTCACTTCATATTGCATATTGCATATATATGGATGTATTTAGTATAATGGATGTATAATGGTTGTACCATCATATGGATGCTGCATTCAGATGATGGTTGTGCACGCATATAGAAGTATTATGTAGCATTAAGAATCTTTTGCATACATAATGGATGCATGGCACGATCATAGTTGCATTAAGGAGGTCAACTGAATCAGTGGACCGCCTGATTTTGCATTAGATACGGACATATACACACACTGTGCATTTAAACATGAAAGCATTAGAAGTCTGTAAGGACAATGGATGCCTGTGTATGATGGATGAGTAGATGGACGTTTGGATGGTAGGATATACATTCTTCCAGACTTGAAGATTTCGGGGACGAAATCCTAAAAGGAGGGGAGAATGTAACACCCCGAATTTTCTATTAACACTAAAGTTGCTAAAATAATAATAAGTGTGTAGAAGAGGGGATGTATCTAATATGAAGATATTAATAAGTATGTAAGAGAGGTGATGTATCTAATATGAATATAAAAATATTAATAAGTGTGTAAGAGAGGGGATGTATCTAATATGAATATAAAAATATTAATAAGTGTGTGAGAGAGGGGATGTATCTAATATGTATATAAAAACAATAATAAGTAAAGGGGGATGTATCTAATATGTACATTGTAGAAAAAATATATATATTTATGACATGAATAGAAGTTTATTAATATGCTGAGTGTTTGCTGAGTCACTTCTGACTCATTGCTTAGTCAACAAGATAAACCCCATCTTGTCTGGACGGCTGCGGTTATTTCTAGGTTAAATCTAATGGCCTAAACGCATTCTAAAATCTATAAATAAGTGGGTAGACCCTAGACCTAAATCACTTGTAAAATTAGAGAAGCTACCGTCATGCTGCTGCCATGGAGTTCAGCATAGCCGTCACAAACTAAGAAGAGGAAGCCTAATCATCTACAACTAAATCTACACAAATCAAATCAAAAGATCTCTCTTTCTCTAATTCTTTTCTTTTGTTGGTGAGTATGATGATTCTCACAAGACTATTACAAACTAATTTGACTCAGTTATGAATGGATCACAAGAAAGTGATGTGATTTGTAATTGTAAATTCTATATATTGTGGATCTCTTATTATGTTATTATGTTGTCGTATGATGTAAATTATATATGCTATGTCATGCTATGTTGTAAATTCTCTTATGCTATGTCGTGCTATGTTGAGAATCATGTCAAGCTATGTTATACTATCATACTATGCCATGTTATAAATCATGCTATATTATGTTGAAAAATCATGTTGTTGGATCATGCTTAAAGTTATGTTTTTTTTCTTAATTTAAATGGATCTTGTTTATGGGAATTTGCCTATTAGGTTAGGTGTACCCATAAACTTGAAACTATAATTAAATAAAACTTGATTATGGGAATTTGCCTATTGAGTTAGGTGTACCCATATAAAACCATGTTGTTAAAAAATTAGATGATGTTGATTCACACATGTTCATATGTAAGTTTATGAAAATTGATTGAGATTATATTAGGTGAACTTTGAACAAGTTGACACCTTTAGGTCCATGACATGTATAATCTATGCAAGTTGGACATATGCAAGTTTCACCCCTTATTATGATTCATTTGGTCACATATACATGTTGTTATTATGATAATCTCTTTTATGCTATGAGTTAGGTTATTCGAGTCTAACATATATTTTGCGAATAAACGTTCAAACGTGGGGTAGGGGTAATATTAGGAATTAATAAATTGGGTGCAATTTTGTAAGATGTTGCATACCATGAATGAATGTCCATAATTGAGTCAATTATGGACATTGTTAAAAATTGGAAGTAATTAATAATTCAAGTAGGGAATTATTAAAATTGGGGGTAAGTGGATTATTATTAATAATCAATGCTTAGGACACGAGGTTGGACCCGTTTGTGATGTAAACCTGCCCGGACCCGCCCGGCAAATCCAGTAGTCACAAATGTCGGCCCAATGTGAGAGGTCCTAGGCCCAAACTAAAGCATAACAGTTGTAAAGACACGAGGTTAGACTCTTTTATGGTGTAAGACTGCCCGGACCCGCCCGGCAAATCCAGCTGCCATAAATGCCAGTCTAATGTGAGAGGTCTTTATGAGGTTATGGCCTTAATGAACTAAGAAATACTTAACCAGATAATCATGTAAGGTGGGACATGGGGGTTAAGTAGGTGCCTTGGGTGGCATGAGGAATCTGGTGGTTGCCTTTAGGGGCATTTGAAATACGATTAGACTTAACCAAACACACATGTAAATGAACATGACTAAGTGGGTTAAGTGGGATGGACTAATGGGGACAAGCTTAGGTGGAATGCTTGTGGTAAATAGTGGGGGCCCATTTCAACCAGTATCCCAAAACGTATCTTTGTAGGCTCGACCCAAGTCGAGGACGGGACACGCATACTGGGTTTGACTATAAGAGGCCAAAACAGGGAGCGGTGGCAACGCAAGTCCAACGGGTTTCATATGCGTGTGTGGACCCGGGCTGGTAGGTAAGACGTTGTTGCATCGTGTAGGTATAAGCCGTGCATGTTCGTTGTACCAGGTTGCCACTTTAGGGGAGTGATACACCCCACTGTGGGGCCAGCACGGGTATCTACGAGTTAGGGAGCCGATCGAATAATGGGAAGTAGGGTACACCTAGTGGAGATAGGGGCAGGCGGCACCTATGTAGTCAGCTAGGGGTACGTAAAGCCATTGGGAAAGTTTCTAAGTGAAGCTAAGTGGGATGAATCTTTAGGGTGACTGGTGTGGTGCAGTATAGTGTTTATCCTTTAGTATTTAGGAGCGCCTATAACGTTGCCTTTAGCGATTGTCTATGTCCTTAATCTGCTCTTCATAGACATTTTCTTGTTTTCCAGCTTATGCCTTAGTCCAGTTATTTTGGTAATAGTATTGTAGAATTATCATATTCACCAGACTTTATGTCTGACCCCCTCTTTTCCATCCTTTTTCTCCCTTCAGGTCCGCAGGTTGGGCCAAGTTCTAGTGGAGTCTAGTTGGATCGCTTATCTTCTGGAAAGCTTGGACTGCTGAAGTAAAGTCCAGCTTGTTATCTTTCTTTTTAATGGCTATTCATGTAATGGGATTATGTACTTGTTTTATCAAGATAGATATTGTACTTGACATTGAATGTGGTGTTATGATATAATCAAACATGTTTTGACTTCTGCTACAATGAAATAAAGTTTTTGAATTTCCAAGTGCTATTTTATATCTGTCTTGTTGTAATTTTACTGTTCTATATTCACTTAAAACCTCCATGGAAGTTAATGCATTCCCTTTGTAAGTGACATTAATGGACGTGGGGTGTTACAAATATACTTAACCAACCTAACACGGTAATTTGATGGGGTTAAGCTTGAATATATTTAACCAATCTAACACGGTAATTTGATGGGGTTAAGCTTGAATATACTTAACCAATCTAACACGGAAATTTGATGGGGTTAAGCTTGAATATACTTGACCAATCTAACACGTTAATTTGATGGGGTTAAGATTAAACATACTTAACCAATTTGACACGATGATTTGGATACGGTTAAGTCATGAATCGATGGAATACGCTTAACCAACTTGACACGTGATTCGTAGGGCTAAGTCATGGACTTGAATGGCAACACTTAGCCAATTTGACGTAACTTGTAGACGCGTTAAGTCACGAACTTGAATAACCACACTTAACCAACTTGACATGCTGGACTGATAGGGGTTAAGTCTCTGTACTTAACCTGTTGGACGGAAACCCTAGTTACGCGGTCCTTTTCAGCAGTAACCCTCTTGGATGTATCACGATACCCTAGGACTAGGCTAGGGTGGGGCACGATTACTGGGCTGATTGTAAGCGACCAAAACGACGGCTGAGGTTGGTGCGCCATTGTAGGTTCAGGCGGACTATGGTCGTGCACGTAGTCCGGAGTTGAAAAAGCAGGCATGGGCACCAGTAGTTTTACCCTGTGCGTGCCTGGAATGGTGTCAGTGGTTGACACCCTAGGACTTGATACACCCTAGGGGGGACCTAGCACAGAGTAGCTACATTCGTGATTGGGCCGTATGACACTAACACAACAAGCTAGGTCTTGTAGGGAGCCGATCGACTAAAGCGTGACGTAGGGCGTTGTTCGATAGGTAGCGTAATCCCTAGTGGTCCTAGGTGGCATAAACCCTAGTCGAAAACGTCCACTAGGTAGCGTAATCCCTAGTGGTCCTAGGTGGCATAAACCCTAATCAAATCTAGAAATTGTTCAATAGGTAGCATAATCCCTAGTGGTCCTAGGTGGCGTAAATCCTAGTTGAACACGCGATAATTCATGACAAGGGAATCGGGCCAGAACAAGGATGACAGTCCGAGCGATTTCAAGGATGGTGACACTACGTCGTAGTAGTATAGAATAATGTGATGTAACCCGGACGATGTACGGCAAGGGTCTATACATATACATGGAAGGGATGATACGAGTTAGGATGCTAGTACGGTTGGTGCAGATGGCGTTAGACATGCGATGCTATTCCGAGTTTACCTTGGTTATCCTGTTACCTTGGTTATCTTGTTACTTGAGTTTATCCTGTTATCTTAGTTTGATCTGTTTACCTTGTCATCATGCTTATATTTACTTTCGGTTTATACATGTCATGTTACTCTTACCTGTTTTTAGGCTGAAAGTCACTAGGACTTACTTAGTCATTATGACTGACCCTGTTTTGTTTCGCCTCTTTTTCTTCCGTTTCCCCCCCAGGTTTACAGGGAGGAAATGTTGCTACTTAGTGCGGATCTTTCTGCTTCAAGATTATCATCTATGGCTTGGAATTTCCTTGGCTATGGCTATTTTACTGCTTTATTTGGGGAATAATTTATGACTATGGTTTTATGCTTCTTTATTATTGCAAGACAGGTTTTGATGTAAGTAATTTAATGGCACTTTGATGTAAAAGGTTTTAAGTAATGAAATCATGTTTTCTTCCGCTGTTTTTATATGTTCTGTCTTGTAATATTTCTGTGCATGTTTACCTAGATAATACTCCACCAAAGCTAGTGCATTCCCTTTTTGAGTGACCCTAGCGAAGGTGGGGTGTTACATTTGGTATCAGAGCAGAAGGTTACCAGACTGGGCAAAAGTTTTTAAAACCTTCTGAAACTATTTTCAAAGCCATTTTACAAAGAAGCATTTTTCAAGGAAAGTTTTAAAGAAAAAGGCTATTCCCCAAAAAGCCATTAGCACTATCTTGTGATCGAATCTCTTTTCCTTTCTTTCCTCCACCTGTGGTCACAATAGTTTTAACTGTGACTAATCCTTTTCTAGCTACGTAAATGTTTTCCGTGCGATGGAGGAAGTTCTCAAGAGACCCGTTACCGTGTTATACAAGAAAGGATAGGAGTGGATAAGGCGAATAAGACTCAGCACAAGAAGGTAGTTAAGTACTATAGGACAAGGACATGGGCAAAGAACAAGATCGTCGAGAGGGCAATTGTATACTCTCACCTAAGAGGGATGGTAACGTTACTGTTAAAGGTTTTCCTTTCAATCATCCCGTTAGGACTTTGTTTTGTACATCGCATCCTTTTTAAATCTTTCTTCGATAGTTGAGTCTCTGCACCTTAGTACTAGCACAATAGAGGGTCCCGTTTTGTCTCAAATCCTGTCGGGAGATCGTCCCATTTATTCATGACTTGTTTGGATTTGAGGACATCTATGACTTTTGGGAATAATGCTTATGTTTTTGAGCTATGGGTTGATTCTAGGGATGAAGTGGTCATCCCGTAAGGGTGCCATTCTCGGGTCGGAAAAGAGGGTAGTTAGACTCTTGATTTGCCTCGATAATACCCTCGAAGTCTCGTGTAACCTTTAGGGTTCTGTCATGATTGGTTACCTAGAATCTCTTGATGCATTTGTTGGTAATCCGTTCGAGTAGAGTTCGCCACTAAGGCGGATGGTTCATTTCGCTTGTGCATGAGATATGGAAATCACTCTAGTAAGTACACTTGGTAACATGGTTGGCACCTGTTTGTTTTCAAGAGATAAGTTCTTCTGCGTGGAATGCCGTAGAGCAAGAAAACGAGATCCATGATTCACTAGTGAATTTTGGAGAGCTTACATGAAAACGTGAGTACACGGATATGGTTGAGCCAAGTATACTAGAGGGAGAATAAGGAAAAAGTGGAACGAGAGGCGACAATGAAGTGAGTTCTAGCTCATATTTGGAAATAGGAGTTAAGAGGCCACGAAATCATGAAGTTAAAGATTGTCAAAGCATAATGGAGTTAAGCTCAAGGAAATGCAACTTAGAAGACTGAAGACTAGAGACGCGCATCGTATCTCTTTTTAAGAGCATATCCTTGATCCCTGTTTTTTGTAGAGCTTACCCGCATGTTATCTTTTGTGCATATCCTCTCGGTCCTATTCTCGATCTCATTTCTGTTGCAAACTCCATAGGGGGTATGACTCATCGGTTAATAATACATGGCAGGATTTGAAGGTGTCCGTTAGGTTGACTAAACCTTTTGGGCTTTATAGGATATGGGTTGGTTTTAGGAAGGGATTCCCTTGTGACCTAAAAGGAGTCCATCATGCTTAGTTTCCTCGAAACGTATATTGGTTTGACTGAGTAATTCTTTGGGTGTCAGCTTGATGTTGATTTCAGTCTCTGGGGCCGGTGCTTAAGGAGTTCTTCTCCTAATCAGTATATATGTGACGTAGATTTCCAGTTTTGACATTTCCTAATGGGCACAGAGTTTTTACTTGCTTCTATCCTTCGATCCTATCTTGAGAACCTTAGGTAGAACCCTATGGATGTAAACATGTGTTTGAGACATGTTATGATTGATGGTTGCAAGTGGCTGCAAGTGGTTGCTAGTGGTTGCTCGTGGATGCATTTACACATTAGGCACTAGATCGGCTCAGTCACCTTTCATGTTGCATATGCATGAGTGTTTATACTTGTTTATGGATGAAATTGAATGTGTTATCATGTGGATGTTGCATATGGATGAATGTTTGTGCACACATATAGTGTTTATGTGACTAGGACTATTTGCATACTTGTGGATTCATGGCACTAAACATATTTTTGCATTGAGAAGATCAATCAGGCCTGATCATTTGCATTAGATAAGGAACATATACACACATTTTCTGCATATGTTTATACAACATTAGAAATCTTTTAAGGACAATGGTTGCATGTGGATGATGCTTTGAGTAGACGGATGATTGGAAGGTAGGACACATCCTCCCGAACTTGGAGATTTCGGGGACGAAATCCTTAAAGGAGGGGAGAATGTAACAACCTGAATTTTAATAACGTGTTAAAACAAGAAATCAGGGCAGAATTAAATTATAAAATAAGAATTAAGCGAAACGGGTTGCGCCGTTGCGTTCATCTCGGAATTCTGGTTGGAAACGAGTCCGAAATTTCGTAAATCGGAGTCCGTATGACCGAGATATGGCCCATAGAAGATTTCAGAAAATTCAAAATTCAGCCCGAAATTCGAAATCAGCTCCAAACAGGTTGGGCGGGAAATTTTCCCGCCCTACCCCAGGTCGACTGGGGGGTCGACTGGGGTGTCGACCTGCCCCCCCCCAGGTCGACTGGGGAGTCGACCTGGGTGTCGACCTGGGGGTCGACCTCCCTGGTCGGGCCAAGTTAGCCTAGTGCACCTGCTTGCTTGTGTGGTCTGGTTGGTTGGCCTGTGACTATTTTCAGTGGCTCAGATCTATTCTAAGGTTGATCCTATGGCCTAAACTAGCTCCTACTTCTATAAAAACACCCTAAGACCTAACCTAAATCACTAAAAACCATCCTAACAACAAAGTGCTGCCAAAATGTCTCTTGATCATGGCCTCCATCTCCAACTCCAAAGGCTTGAGCTTTCAAACTAGATCCATGACAAAGGAGCAAGCTTTCTACATCAAATCAAGGAAGTAGAGCACCATATCAACACCATTCAAGACGATTCTTGCTCTTAATCCTCTAGCCACGATTTGTAAGTTCTAGATGCTTTTAGATTGAAACGATAACATGAATATGACATGTGATAAAGCTGAAATTGGATCTACGCATGATATTCAATCCATGTTCTTTCTTGTTCATTTTTGATCTTGACCTTTGGGGATGTTCCTATAGCATTAATTTGAACCTATGCATGTTGCAAATCACTCTTTCATGTCCTTAGCATGCATGTAACGATGTTTTTCTCTCGAATCTTGTTTTATGCAAAGTTTCTACCTTCCCCTATTTATTTTCTTTTGATGAACCTTGGTCGATTTCGGACCTAGGCCTAAACTACGATTTACATGCGATTTGTATACGGGGAAAATTTGGGGTATTGCCAATGTAATTTGCAAGTTTGGGCATACATGAATTGGCATATGAATTAAATCATGGGTTTTGAGACTATGCAAGTTAAATCAAGGGATTGGGCTTATGTAAATTATGCATAAGTGGGATTGGGAACATGAACCATGATGTGGGTTTATTTGGGCATGAACTTGACAACATGTAACTTTGGCTAGAACTTGGTAGGGTTGGGATGTCATAAACTTGGCATACATGCAAATAGGCGAGAAATAGACATATGTAAAGTGGCTAGAATTGGGTACACATTTTCATGGGCATGTATGGTGGAACTTAGGCATATGCTTAGTAATATGTAAAGTGGGGATCTTGACTTAGATGATACATATGTAATTAATAATCTAACGGATGCCTTCGACACGAGGTTAGACTTGAGTTGTGGTGTAATTCTGCCCGGAACCGCCCGGCATATCCAGTGACCACAACAATATTAGTCTAATGTGAGAGGTCGTAGGCAAAGATTAGATTATGGTAATGCATGAACCCGAGGTTGGAATGGATTTGCGGTGTAATTCTGCCCGGAACCACGCGGCATATCCAGTGACCGCAAATAAGTCCAATGTGAGAGGTTGATGCATTAATAAATAATAAAAAGAATATGACATGGACGGGTGGGTTAAGTAACTTGATTAGACTAATAACACTTAACCAATATGACATGGATGGGTGGGTTAAGTAACTTGACTAGACTAATGACACTTAACCAATATAACATGGACGGGTGGGTTAAGCAACTTGACTAGGCTAATGACACTTAACCAATATAACGTGGATGGGTAGGTTAAGTAAAACCGGACTTGATTTCTAGATGACACTTAACCATATAACATGATTAGAGGATGGGTTAGTTTAACCTGAATGGGTCGATAACACCCGACTAGTATAACGCGAGGCATGGTAAGGTTAAGTAAACTCACGAGGGTAACACTTAACCATTATAATTTGACTAGAGGATGGGGTTAAGTCATGAATCACTTGAATATACTTAACCAATCTAACATGATAACTTGATGGGATTAAGTCATGAATCACTTGAATATACTTAACCAATCTAACATGATAACTTGATGGGGTTAAGTCATGAATCACTTGAATATACTTAACCAATCTAACACGGAAATTTGATGGGGTTAAGCTTGAATATACTTAACCAACCTAACACGGTAATTTGATGGGGTTAAGCTTGAATATACTTAACCAATCTAACATGGTTATTTGAGGGGGTTAAGCTTGAATATACTTAACCAATCTAACATGGAAATTTGATGGGGTTAAGCTTGAATATACTTAACCAATCTAACACGATAATTTGATGGGGTTAAGATTAAACATACTTAACCAATTTGACACGATGATTTGGATACGGTTAAGTCATGAATCGATGGAATACGCTTAACCAACTTGACACGTGATTCATAGGGCTAAGTCATGGACTTGAATGGCAACACTTAGCCAATTTAACGTGACATGTAGACGGGTTAAGTCACGAACTTGAATGACCACACTTAACCAACTTGACATGCTAGAATGATAGGGGTTAAGTCTCTACACTTAACCTGCTGGACGGAAACCCTAGTTACGCGGTCCTTTTCAGTAGTGACCCTCTTGGATGTATCACGATACACTAGGGACTAGGCTAGGGTGGGGCACGATTACTGGGCTGATTGTAAGCGACCAAAACGACGGCTGAGGTTGGTGCGCCATTGTAGGTTCAGGCGGACTATGATCGTGCACGTAGTCCGGAGTTGAAAAAGAAGGCATGGGCACCAGTAGTTTTACACTGTGCGTGCTTAGAATAGTGTCAGTGGTTGACACCCTAGGACTTGATACACCGTAGGGTGGACCTAGCACAGAGTAGCTACATTCGTGATTGGGCCGTATGACATTAACACAACGAGCTAGGTCTTGTAGGGAGCCGATCGACTAAAGCGTGACGTAGGGCGTTATTCGATAGGTAGCGTAATCCCTAGTGGTCCTAGGTGGCATAAACCCTAGTCGAAAACGTCCATTAGGTAGCGTAATTCCTAGTGGTCCTAGGTGGCATAAACTGTAACACCCCACCTCCGTTAAGGTCACTCACAAAGGGAATGCCTTAACTTTGGTGGAGCATTTTAGTAAACAAAACAGAAACTTACAAGACAGATAAAATAGTACTTGAAAAATTTATAACTTTATTTCAACAGAAACCGAAATAAACTTGGTTACATCCTTTCAAAACACATTTTCAGAATTCAAGTACAAAATATCAGTCTTGTACAAAAGCCTTCAGAATGCATAGTTTAAAATCATAATCCCCACAGAAGAAGACAAGCCATACTTTGAGCACTTCAAGCGGAAGAAATCAAGATCAAGCTAGAGTATTCCCTTCTACAAAACCTAGGGGGAAACGGAAGAAAGGAGGCGAAACAACAAGGGTCAGACAAAAGTCTGGCAAGTCCAGTGATTTTCAGTTATGAACAGATAATAATAACATGACATGAAAATAAAACTGGATGAGAGATAACTGTAACAGATGTAGCAGATATAACAGAAGAACAGAATGACATAAACTATTGTTTTACATTTCTCTGCACTAATACTAGTATAACCGAATTAGGTGTCATCCTAATGTCTAAACTGAAACAGAAACAGGTACAGAATAATTTCCACGCTAGTAATGGGCCTTTACCACTCGATCAGAAATAGACAGAAGCAGAATGTAGCATAAGGTGTACACCAGTAATTGGGCCTTTACCACCCGAACAGACGGTACCACGCAGAAACAGACAGGTGTTGCAACCCAACAGAAACAGACGGTACCAACAGAAACAGACAGAACTAAGTGTACCCTAAAACCCTACCCCAAGCGATCGGCTCCCTAATACATAAATATCCTGTGTCGGCCCCACAGTAGGGTGTATCACTCCCTAAAGTGACAACCAATTGGCACAGACCTATTTACTGATGTCACGGCGTCTTACATCCTCAGAGACAGACCGGGATCCATGCACGCACATGACCCGGTTGGAACGCACCATCAACACCCCTCGCCATTATCAGAATGAACCACTTATAATTAGTTCAGTAAGCATGCCCGGACCCTACCTACTGTTGGGTCAAAGTTTTAATACCAGAAAGGGTTACTGACTAGTATGGGTCCCAAACAACAGATGACACAAGTAAATTCCCTCCTAACCTTGTGTCCCCAGACTAACAGATTTTCAGATTAACTTGTTTACAAGTTCAGACATATAGAATTCAGATCAACTAGTTCACAAACAAGTTTTCAGACTAACGGATCAGATATATAGATTAACAGTCTTACAGATTAACTGGTTATAGATTGTCTAACTTTGTATTGGGCCTACAGATTCACGAAACGGGTTTATCAGATTCATTGGTCCAATTGGTTTAACCTTACCCACCCAACACATTTTAGACATCATATTTATCTTAGATTTTCATTAATTAAATATTAATGCCCAAACCTCTCACATTAGACTGACAGTTTGCGGCTACTGGTTAGGCCGGTTGGTTCCGGGCAGGTTTCTGTCGCAAACTGAGTCTAACCTCGGGTTTCAAGCACGTTATGACTAACTTCTCACATTAGAACCTATTGTTTGCGACCACTAGAATATGCCGGGCGGTTTCGGGTAGAATTACGCAGCAAACTCATTCTAACCTCGAGTTAGCCATGTTTATCTTTGCGGCCAATTAATTAATGATTCATCATTTATACCCACGCCTAATATACATGTCAATTATTCATAACTATAGCCAATTCAGATTATGTCAAAAGCGGACTAATTATATCAACTCAACAGATATTGCAGATAACGGATTTTTCAGATTAGGCGACTTAACGGATTCAGCAGATTAAGCAAACTAGCAGATTTAGCGGATAACAGATTAGGCATCTCAACAGATTTAGTTTAGCGGATTTGGCATTTTCAACAGACTTAGCAGATGACGGATTTGGCAGATGAACAGATCTAACAGACTAGGCAGTAGAGCAGAACTAGTAGATTAGGCAATATAACAAAACTAGCAAATTAGGCAAATATAGCAAAACTAGCAAATTAGGCAAATATAACAGATTTAATCATTCCTTAAAGTTTCACAACATATCTTGCCTAATTATAAATCTTGCCTAAGTTCACATGCATAAATAATAGTCATGATTCACAATATGATCATATACCCCATGTTTGCATTAAATTTGCATGTCACAGATTATGGTCATAATTTACATGTCCCAATTTAGTTCAACTTGCCTAGTACAAAAGATTCACATATAAATTATACCAAATATAACTATTGACAAAAAATCTCCTACTTAGGTATTATTCACATTTGATAGATATCCTACTTTAATGTACATCTTTATACCTAAACCATATTCTCCTTATCTCAAGTCATATGTTAACACACCATGGTTCCTCTTCTTCCAATTCACAGAATATGCATAGATCTAAATCTAGTTTACAACCTATGTCCTTTTTCTTAAATCAGTCACAGATTAACCAACTTCTCAAGTCGTATGTTCAATATTCTTTATGCCACAAACTCAAGTCATAGGTTCAATTATATGCCTTAGATTTATGTCCTAAGTTCCGAGTTCAACCTATGTTCTTTCCTCAAATCAGTCACATATCGGTCATGCCCATTTCATGCATTATTCATTTTATTGTCCCAAATATTTTAGCGTAGGTTAATCTCTTAGGAGATTGGCGCAGGCTCGTAGTAGCCTGGCTATAGAACAGAAAGAAGAAGAGATACAGAATAAAATAGATTAGAATAGAACATACACAATCTCAAATTCAGATTTACAATCATGTCACAATTATGATTAAAATTTATATCGGAAAATAACTGCACTTGCCTTGGTTGGATTCTAAAAGAAAAAGGTGTTGTAGCTGTTCTCTTTTAATCCTAATCAGAATTGGAGGAAGAAGAAGCACAAGTCCTAGCTTAGGTTTCAGCAGAGTAGAGACGCCATTGATTTATTTATTTTTAGAGAGAAAGAGAGCAATGGAGGCTGGAGAATTGTATATGAGATTTAGGTTTAGCTTAGGGATGTATATATAGGTGTAGGAAGTTATTTAGGACCATTAGATTAACCCTGAATCATGAGAACCATTCAAATGCAAAATCTGCATTTGAGCGAATCGGCCCACGGGATGACAGCCAAACACCCTGGATTAAGCCCTAGTCGACCCAGCAGGGCTTGGGTCGACCTCAAAAATGGGCCGGTTCGGTTATTCCCCCTCCCAATTAGCTATTTTGAACCTTTTTTTTGCATGTTTATTTATTTAATTTTTATATATATTTATATATATTTCTCTCATATGCATATAAACTTCAAGGCTTAATAACTTCTTCATAATTAACCATTTTTTTTAATATTCTCAGAAAATACGGGGTGTTACATTCTCCCATCCTTAAAGGATTTCGTCCCCGAAATCTTCAAGTTAAGAAGAATGTATCCTAACATCCAACATTCATCTACTCAACCATTCAATCACAGGCATCCATTGTCCTTAAAAGGTTTCTAATGCCGTATGAACATATGCCAAGTGTGTGTATATGTTTCTTATCTAATGCAAAATCAGGCGGTCTACTGATCCAGTTGACCTCCTTAATGCGAATCATGTTAGTGTCATGAGTCCAAATATGTATGCAAGAAATCCTATTTGATACACATCATTTCTATATGAGTGCATAACCATTCATCCAAATGCAACATCCGTGTGAGGAGTCAATCATTCTGCATCTACAAAAATTGAAAAATGCACACACATCCATATGCAGTATGAGAGTGTTTTTGTGCCGATCTAGTGCCTAGTGTGTGTATATGCATCCACGAGAAACCACTAGCAACCACTTGTATCCACTTGCAACCATCAAACATAACATGTCTCAAACACATGTTTACACCCATTAGTTTCTACCTAAAGTTCGAAGATTCGATCGATAGGATACAATCGAACGATGGAAGCGAGTACAGATAAAACAAAAACTTGGTTCCCATTAGACATTGGTTGAGAGAATAATTCCCCTAAGTATCAACCCCAAAGACCGAAATCAATATCAGATTGACACTCAGAGGATTACCCTCTTTAGACAATGTCAAAACTGGAAATCTTAACCTTATCAGAGATATTCAGATATTTACAGACTACTAGTACCGATTAGATTACCAAATGATTCTTAGAAAACTAAGCATGATAAAACCCAGAATGTATGCATCCTACTTGACGCCTAACACAAATATCTCTCAAACCCCAATTTATAACAAGCAGATGAGTCATAACCCTTATGGGTTTGAGTCTACAGCGGAATCAGAAACAATACTAGTATTAAAGTGCAGAGTACGATTACAGAATCAAAATGCCAGAATCAGAAAGTGTTTTAACTCAATAATCAGATAAATAAATTAAACCTCTCACAGAAAGTTTTCCTAATTCTATCCTATCCACTAGCCTCGAGAGTGTTCGCCTGCCCTCCAGAAGTAGGTCCTATCTTCGGCCCTTGCCCTCGTTTCTTCGGGCAGTCCCTAGTGAAGTGTCGCATCTCACCACAGTTGAAGCAAGCGGCCTTCTTTGGATCCACTTTCTTATCGTGTGTCCTATTCATATCTCCCATGTACGTTCTCCATTCGTGACCTTGGACCAAAATGAAGCTTCATCTTTCATTAACCAAGCAGTTGGTTGAACCTTCCTCCCATCGTCTATCTCAAAGGTACCAACAAGTCCTCTACTCCGTTGAGCCAACTTCTAGCCTCGACAACGTCTCAGTCCCATAAAGCGGTTTTCCACCCATCGCACGGAAGTTCTTACATATCTTAGAAAAAGCATCTATACGCGAAGGAAGAGATTCAAAAGGGAAAGAGGAAGGAACTCGAAACAAAGAATCGAAAGAAAGATATATGGCTTTTGGGGATTATGTTTTTTTTTTAAAATAAGCTTTACTTTTGAAAATACTTCCTTTTTGAAACATAGTTTTCAAAAACTTTTTATCAAATCTGGTAACCTTCAGCTCTGATACCAAGTGTAACACCCCACCTCCGTTAAGGTCACTCACAAAGGGAATGCCTTAACTTTGGTGGAGCATTTTAGTAAACAGAACAGAAACTTACAAGACAGATAAAATAGTACTTGAAAATTTTATAACTTTATTTCAACAGAAACCAAAATAAACTTGGTTACATCCTTTCAAAACACATTTTCAGAATTCAAGTACAAAATATCAGTCTTGTACAAAAGCCTTCAGAATGCATAGTTTAAAATCATAATCCCCACAGAAGAAGACAAACCATACTTTGAGCACTTCAAGCGGAAGAAATCTGGATCAAGCTAGAGTATTCCCTTCTACAAAACCTGGGGGGGGGGGGGAACGGAAGAAAGGAGGCGAAACAACAAGGGTCAGACAAAAGTCTGGCAAGTCCAGTGATTTTCAGTTATGAACAGATAATAATAACATGACATGAAAATAAACCTGGATGAGAGATAACTGTAACAGATGTAGCAAATATAACAGAAGAATAGAATGACATAAACTATTGTTTTACACTTCTCTACACTAATACTAGTATAACCGAATTAGGTGTCATCCTAATGTCTAAACTGAAACAGAAACAGATACAGAATAATTTCCACGCTAGTAATGGGCCTTTACCACCCGATCAGAAACAGACAGAAGCAGAATGTAGCATAAGGTGTACACTAGTAATTGGGCCTTTACCACCCGAACAGACGGTACCACGCAGAAACAGACAGGTGTTGCCACCCAACAGAAACAGACGGTACCAACAGAAACAGACAGAACTAAGTGTACCCTAAAACCCTACCCAAGCGATCGGCTCCCTAATACATAAATATCCTGTGTCGGCCCCACAGTAAGGTGTATCACTCCCTAAAGTGACAACCAATTGGCACAGACCTATTTACAGATGTCACGGCGTCTTACATCCTCAGAGACAGACCGGGATCCATGCACGCACATGACCTGGTTGAAACGCACCATCAACACCCCTCGCCATTATCAAAATGAACCACTTATAATTAGTTCGGTAAGCGTGCCCGGACCCTACCTACTGTTGGGTCAAAGTTTTGATACCAGAAAGGGTTACTGACTAATATGGGTCCCAAACAACAGATGACACAAGTAAATTCCCTCCTAACCTTGTGTCCCCAAACTAACAGATTTTCAGATTAACTTGTTTACAAGTTCAGACATATAGAATTCAGATCAACTAGTTCACAAACAAGTTTTCAGAATAACGGATCAGATATATAGATTAACAGTCTTACAGATTAACTGGTTACAGATTGTCTAACTTTGTATTGGGCCTACAGATTCACGAAACGGGTTTATCAGATTCATTGGTCCAATTGGTTTAACCTTACCCACCCAACACGTTTTAGACATCATATTTATCTCAGATTTTCATTAATTAAATAATAATGCCCAAACCTCTCACATTAGTCTGACAGTTTGCGGCTACTGGTTAGGCCAGTTGGTTCCGGGCAGGTTTCTGTCTCAAACTGAGTCTAACCTCGGGTTTCAAGCACGTTATGACTAACTTCTCACATTAGAACCTATTATTTGCGACCACTGGAATATGCCGGGCGGTTCCGGGCAGAATTACGCTGCAAACTCATTCTAACCTCGAGTTAGCCATGTTTATCTTTGCGGCCAATTAATTAATGATTCACCATTTATACCCACGCCTAATATACATGTCAATTATTCATAACTATAGCCAATTCAGTTTATGTCAATAGCGGACTAATTATATCAACTCAGCAGATATTGCAGATAACAGATTTTTCAGATTAGGCGACTTAACGGATTCAGCAGATTAAGCAAACTAGCAGATTTAGCGGATAACAGACTAGGCATCTCAACAGATTTAGTTTAGCGGATTTGGCATTTTCAACAGACTTAGCAGATGACGGATTTGGCAGATGAACAGATCTAACAGACTAGGCAGTAGAGCAGAACTAGCAGATTAGGCAATATAACAAAACTAGCAAATTAGGCAAATATAGCAAAACTAGCAAATTAAGCAAATATAACAGATTTAATCATTCCTTAAAGTTTCACAACATATCTTGCCTAAGTTCACATGCATAAATAATAGTCATGATTCACAATATGATCATATACCCCATGTTTGCATTAAATTTGCATGTCACAGATTATGGTCATAATTTACATGTCCCAATTTAGTTCAACTTGCCTAGTACAAAAGATTCACATATAAATTATACCAAATATAGCTATTGACAAAAAATCTCCTACTTAGGTATTATTCACATTAGATAGATATCCTACTTTAATGTAAATCTTTATACCTAAACCATATTCTCCTTATCTCAAGTCATATGTTAACATACCATGGTTCCTCTTCTTCCAATTCACATAATATGCATAGATCTAAATCTAGTTTACAACCTATGTCCTTTTTCTTAAATCAGTCACAGATTAACCAACTTCTCAAGTCGTATGTTCAATATTCTTTATGCCACAAACTCAAGTCATAGGTTCAATTATATGCCTTAGATTTATGTCCTAAGTTCCAAGTTCAACCTATGCTCTTTCCTCAAATCAGTCACATATCGGTCATGCCCATTTCATGCATTATTCATTTTATTGTCCCAAATATTTTAGCGTAGGTTAATCTCTTAGGAGATTGGCGCAGGCTCGTAGTAGCCTGGCTATAGAACAGAAAGAAGAAGAGATACAGAATAAAATAGATTAGAATAGAACATACACAATCTCAAATTCAGATTTACAATCATGTCACAATTATGATTAAAATTTATATCGGAAAATAACTGCACTTGCCTTGGTTGGATTCAAAAAGAAAATGGTGTTGTAGCCGTTCTCTTTTAATCCTAATCAGAATTGGAGGAAGAAGAAGCACAAGTCCTAGCTTAGGTTTCAGCAGAGTAGAGACGCCATTGATTTATTTATTTTTAGAGAGGAAGAGAGCAATGGAGGTTAGAGAATTGTATATGAGATTTAGGTTTAGGTTAGGGATGTATATATAGGTGTAGGAAGTTATTTAGGACCATTAGATTAACCCTGAATCGTGAGAACCATTCAAATGCAAAATCTGCATTTGAGCGAATCGGCCCACGGGATGACAGCCAAACACCTTGGATTAACCCCTAGTCGACCTAGCGAGGCTCGGGTCGACCTCAAAAATGGGCCGGTTCGGTTATTCCTCCTCCCAATTCGTTGTTTTGAACCTTTTTTTTGCATGTTTATTTATTTAATTTTTATATATATCTATATATATTTCTCTCATATGCATTTAAAATTCAAGGCTTAATAACTTCTTCATAATTAACCATTTTTTTTAATATTCTCAGAAAATACGGGGTGTTACATAAACCCTAATCAAATCTAGAAATTGTTCAATAGGTAGCATAATCCCTAGTGGTCCTAGGTGGCGTAAATCCTAGTTGAACACGCGATAATTCATGACAAGGGAATCGGGCCAGAACAAGGATGACAGTACGAGCGATTTCAAGGATGGTGACACTACGTTGTAGTAGTATAGAATAATGGGATGGAACCCGGACGATGTACGACAAGGGTCTATACATATACATGGAAGGGATGATTCAAGTTAGGATGCTAGTACGGTTCGTGCAGAGGGCGTTAGACATGCGATGCTATTCCGAGTTTACCTTGGTTATCCTGTTACCTTGGTTATCTTGTTACTTGAGTTTATCCTGTTATCTTAGTTTGATCTGTTTACCTTGTCATCATGCTTATATTTACTTTCGGTTTATACATGTCATGTTACTCTTACCTGTTTTTAGGCTGAAAGTCACTAGGACTTACTCAGTCTTTATGTAACACCCCACGCCCGCTAAGGTCACTCATAAGGGAATGCCTTAACTTCGGTGGAGTATTTTAAGTGAATATAGAACAGAAAAATTACAACAAGACAGATATAAATAATACTTGTTGACTAAAACATCATTTCATTGTAGTAGAAGGTAAACATGTTTGGTTACAAAACCATAAAACAAGAGTCAAGTACTAAATATCCATCCTGATAAAAACATAAGTACATAATCCCACTACATAACTAATAGCCATAATAGAAAAGATAAGCTGAGCTTTACATCACGGTCCAAGCTCCAAAAGATAGATAAAGCAATCTGATCAAGGCCCACTAGTGCTAGGCCCAACCTGAGGACCTGAGGGGGAAAAAGATAAAAACAACGGGGTCAGACATAAGTCTGAGCGAGTCCTATAACTTTGACAATACAATCATTAAAGTAATTAGGGTATGATATAAACTTGGTACGGTAACGACTGGGGATAAATGACTACACTAAGCAGCTAACTAGACATAGGAAGAACCGAGATAACGGTAAAGACGCATCTACCCACCCAAGGATAATTACTACACTGCACCACACCAGTCTTTCCTAACATAAAGGTTGATCCCACTCAAGGACTTAGAAAATTTAACTAGTAGTTTCGTGTACCCCTAGCTGACCACATAGGTGCCGTCTGCCCCTATCTCCACTAGGTATACCCACTACTCCCCAAGCGATCGGCTCCCTAACGTAGATACCCGTGCTGGCCCCACAGTGGGGTGTATCATTCCCCAAAGTGGCAACCGATACAACCAACGGTGCACGGCTTATACCTACACGATGCAACAATGTCTTACCTACCAGCCCGGGTCCACACACGCATATGAAACCCGTTGGACTTGCGTTGCCACCGCTAACCCGTCTTGGCCTCTTATAGTCAAGCCCAGTACGCGTGTCCCGTCCTCGACATGGGTCGAGCCCACAAAGATACATATGGGTTACTGGTTGAAATGGGCCCCCACAAGCTACCCACCTAAGCTTGTCCCTTTTCTAGTGCATCCCACTTAACCCTTTAATCACGTTTAATTACATGTTTCCACTTGGTTAAGTATTTTAATCGTATTTTCTATTGCCACCCAAGGCAACCCACTAGATTTCCACATGCCACCCAAGGCACTTACTTGATTTCCACATGCCACCCAAGGCACCCACTTAACCCCTCATGCCCCACTACATGCTTATCTGGTTAAGTGTTTCTTAATTGATTAAGAACGTAACCTTTGTAAAGACCTCTCACATTAGACTGTTTTTTATGGCAGCTGGATTTGCCGGTCGGGTCCGGGCAGCCTTACGCCATAACAGAGTCTAACCTCGTGTCTTTACACTTGTCACGTATTTAGTTTATGCCTAAGACCTCTCACATTGGGCCAATCATTTGTAGCCGCTGGATTTGCCGGTCGGATCCGGGCAGTCTTATGCTACAAAAGGGTCCAACCTTGTGTCTTAGTCGATTAATTACACCTAATTAATCACCCCCATATTTTGAATTAATTTTCCCTAATTAATTTCAATTTAATGATGTACATAATTGACTCAATTATGTCCATCCACTTATGGTATGCAACATCATACCCATTTCACCACAATTTTGTTAACATGAATATTAACCCCATCGTTCCCCACGTAATACACTAACGTGACATACTTAAAAGGGAAGATTCATCACAAATACAATGGGTTCAACTTAGCATAACATTAGCATCAACATGGGTTTTAAAGGTGTCAACTTGCATATATGACCATAGCATCAAACCCAACTAGCATAAATAACCAACCCAAACTTGCATGAATCACATATGTCATAAAGAGAGTAACTTTGCATAGATGTTCATGTCATAGACCTATCATAAAGGGATAAACTTGCATACATGTCATAGGTCTAAAAAGGGATGAACTTGCATATGTTACTCATATCATAAAAAGGGGTAAACATGCATATATATGCATGACATACAAAGGGGTAAACTTGCATATGTATGCATATCATACAAAGGTGTAAACTTGCACATGTTACTTGCATATAATCTAACACCAAACTTGCATAACATGTCATATATGATCTTGCATATAATCAAACACCAAACTTGCATAACATGTCATATATGAACTTGCATATAATCAAACACCAAACTTGCATAACATGGCATCATAATGGATCAATGTTTATCATAGTGATTTGCATAACTAGCATCATGAACATATAGCATAAAACTTGCATAACCATGAACATATAGCATAAAACTTGCATAACTAGCATCATGAACACCTAGCATATGATAACATAACTTGCATTGATCCACATACATAACCATAACCTCATTATATCCTATCATAATTAGTTTAGAAATTGCTTGCTAAAGGCATAGAAACTCAAAACTTGTTGATTAGCACTCCTATGAAGAAGATTAAGTTGCTAGAGTTGATTAGAAGTTGATTTGAGAAGCTATCTTCCTCTAAAAGTTGATGGAGGCTCCTTCTAATTGCATTTTGACGGCATGACGGCATTGTATCTATTTTTAGTATGGATTAGGGTAGTCTTAGGGTGTATTTATAGATTTAGGATATAGTTTAGGCCCTTAGATTAACCCTAATTTAGGTTAGAGCCGTCAGATCTCGTCACAAGCCCCAAAACACAGCCCAAACCCCTTCAGACTGCACCCATGCCAACCTGGTCGAGTACCCAGGTCGACACCCGTGTCGACTGGGCAGTCGACATGGGTTGGGGCGGTGTCGACTGGGCCGTCGACACCCCTGTCCACTTGGCCTGCATGGGAAAATTCCCGCCTTCCCCCTGTGTGTTGAATTTTGAATTTGGCTTTGGTTTTATACTGGTTTTAAACTTGAATTTTCTGAAAACTTCGTTGGGCCATAACTTGGTCATACAGACTCCGATTTACAAAAACTCGGACTCTATTTCGCGTATTTTTCCGAGACGAACGCAATGGCGTTGCCCGTTTCCCCTGATTCAGATTTTAAAATTTAATTCTGCCCTGTTTTATATTATAGCATGTTATTCAACATACGGGGTGTTACATTCTCCCCTACTTAAAGGATTTCGTCCCCGAAATCTCTAAGTCAAGAAGAACGTATCCTACCATCCAAACAACCATCTACTAAACCATCAAACACTGGCATCCATTGTCCTTACAATTTCTAATGACGTATGAACATATGCAAAAAGTGTGTGTATATGTTCCCTGCCTAATGCAAAATCAGGCGGTCTACTGATTCAGTTGGCCTCCTTAATGCAAACCATGATAGTGCCATGCACCCAATATGTATGCGAAAGAACCCTATCGACACATAGTATCTCTACATGTGTGCACAACCATACACCAAAATGCATCATCCATATGATAACACAACCATTATACATCCATTAATATAGCTACCTACACACAGTTATATGCAATATGCAACATGAAGTGACTGAGACGATCTAGTGTCTAAAGTGTGTGTATATGCATCCACGAGCAACCACTAGCAAACACTTGCATCCACATGCATCCATCAATCATAACATGTCTCAAACACATGTTTCAACCATAGGTTTACCCTATCTAAAGGTCAAAGGTACTAATGAGAGGACATACTAAAGATAAGATAAGTACTAGACAAACGATAAAGGAGAAGTTAAAAGACATACCCTCAAAAAGGAATGGGTACAAAGAACGCATTTTCACTTCTGTCTCCCAAGTATCGTTGCTCTCATCATCTCCCCATTGTACTTTGACTAGTTGAACTTCTCTGTTTCTCAACTTCCTAATCTCTGACCCAAGGATGCGAGTAGGAGCTCGTCGAATCGTCGCATCACGCTCTACCTCCACTTCTCTAAGCAAGCTCGGCTCTACCACCTCTGCGGTCTCATGTAGGCACTTCCTCAAATGTGACACATGGAATACGTCATGTACACCACTAAGTCTCTCGGGCAAATCCACTCTATATGCCATCTGTCCAATCCTTTCCTTAATAGGAAACGGTCCTACAAACCTTGGTGCTAAGTTCCCAACGGACCCAAAGCGAACAACATTCCGTAATGGAGATACTTTAACAAAGACCATGTCCCCAACATCAAACTCAAGATCCGTCCTCCTCTTATCCGCGTAAGATTTCTGCCTATCTTCCGCCGCTTTCATCCTTCTTCGAATCAAATCAATCTTTTCCGAAGTCTCTCTAACCATATCAGGCCCAAGCAAGATCTTATCCGTAGACTCCCACCAACATGTAGGTGATCGACAAGGCCTTCCATAAAGAGCTTCGAAAGGAGCCATGCCAATACTAGACTGAAAGCTGTTATTATACACGAACTCCACCAATGGAAGATGCTCTTCCCATGTACCTCCAAAATCTAAGATACATAGCCTCAAAAGGTCTTCCAGAACACGATTCACCCTCTCGGTCTGGCCGTCCGTCTGAGGATGATATGCGGTGCTCAAACACAACTGAGTCCCTACTGCCTCTTGCAAACTCTTCCAAAACTCGCTAGTGAAGATAGGATCTCGATCGCTCACTATGCTAGAAGGTACACCATGCAACCGAACTATCTCTTGAAGGTAAACTGAAGCTAGCCATGGAGCAGTCCTCTTACTCTTCACGGGTATGAAATGGGCGCTCTTAGTAAGTCTGTCTACCACAACCCAAATTCCCGTATTACCCTTCCTCGATCTCGGTAACCCATCAATAAAATCCATCGAGACGCTATCCCACTTCCATTGCGGAACTTCCAATGGGTGAAGCAACCCACCGGGTTTCTTTTGCTTCGCTTTCACTTGTTGGCACACCAAACATCTAGCGACATACTCGGCCACATCTTTCTTCATACTGGCCCAAAAGAAAACTCGCTTCATGTCTTGGTACATCTTGTCCCCACAGGGATGAATGGTCATCTTTGAACGATGTACATCATCAAGAACAACCTTCTTCAAACCCTCATCTTGCGGTACACAAAGTCTACCGTCTCTACGCAACCACCCCCTATCATCTAGGGTGTACCTACTCAAATGGCTGGACGACTCCCCCCTTATGAGCCTCTCTACCAACTCAACCAACTGTGGGTCGTCCCGCTGTGCCTCGCCAATCCGTCTCAAAAGAGTAGGTCTGACCTCTAAGGATGCTAGCAAACCGGGTACAAAGTCAACGGAAGGTCTGAAGTCAAACATCGAGATAAATTCCAAGCTTCGTCGTTCAACGAACAATGGAATCAAGGACAACCTTTTTCTGCTTAAGGCGTCCGCCACCACGTTACCCTTGCCAGGGCTATATGCTATCTCAAAATCATAGGATGCTAAGAACTCAATCCACCTTTGCTGTCTTAAGTTCAAATCCTTCTGAGAAAATAAGTACTTCAATGATTTGTGGTCAGTGAACAATTCGAACCTCTCGCCAAGAAGATAATGGCGCCAAGACTTAAGCGCAAAAACAATAGCGGCCAACTCTAGATCATGTGTAGGGTAATTTTTCTCATGCACTCTCAACTGCCTTCCCCCATAGGCTATTACCCTTCCCTCTTGCATAAAGACTGCGCCTAGTCCTGTCCCACAAGCATCGGTATAAACAACAAATGGCTTACTCCCATCTGGCAACTCTAAGACTGGAGCTGTGGTTAAAGCTCTCTTTAACCGTTGGAACGCATCATCACAATTTACGTCCCATGTGAAGACTAGATTCTTCTTTGTCAAGCGAGTTAATGGGGCTGATATCTTCGCGAAGTCCTTGATAAACTTCCTATAGTAGCCAGCCAACCCCAAGAAACTCCTCACATCGGTAGCATTCTTCGGAACCTTCCAATCTTGGATGGACACTACCTTCGCGGGATCCACAGCTATCCCTTCCTTAGAGACCACGTGCCCTAAGAACCGCACTTCCTTCCTCCAAAAGTGACATTTAGAGAATTTAGCCTTAAGGCTATGCGCCCGAAGAGTCTCCAACACTTCCCTAAGATGTAGGGCATGCTCTTCTTCACTCTTAGAAAAGACTAAGATGTCCTCCACAAAGACCACCACGAACTTATTAAGGTACTCCCTGAACACCCTACTCATCAAATCAACAAAGTATGCAAGGGCGTTCGTCAAACCAAAGGGCATCACCAGCCACTCATAGAAACCATCCGGAGTCCTAAAGGCAGTCTTGTCTATACTATCCTCTGCCACTCTCAACTGATGAAACCCCGTGGCTAAGTCCAACTGCGAAAACACTGAGGCGCCAACCAACTGATCAAAGAGATCATCAATCCTCGGCAATGGGTGTCTATTCTTCTTTGTAAGCTTGTTGAGTTCTCTGTAGTCTACACAAAGTATGAGGGACCCATCCGCCTTCGTGGCAAAAACTACTGGAGCACCCCACTCCGATATACTTCGTCTTATGAACCCCTTCTCAAGCAACTCCCATACTTGCTTACGGAGTTCCCTCCTCTCACGAGGAGCCATGTGGCACACTGGCAAAGATACTGGCTTAGCATTGTCCACCAGATATATTCGGAAGTCTATCTCCCGCTTCAGAGGTAAGCCCTTCACCTCCTCAAACACATCCGAGTATTCCCGGACCACTCTAACAGATCGCAAACTCTCGACCAAAGCGTCAAGTGAATCAAGATAACTTAGCATAACAGAATTCATGGGATTACAAGAGATCTCGAGAGTGTTACCCAAGCGGGTCATGAGCCTAACAACTCTCCTTTCACAATCAAGAACGACACCATTACTGGATAACCAGTCCATGCCCAAAATCAACCCATAGCCCGTGAAGCCCAAAACAAAAGCATCACATCTAAACTCAACGCTAAGTATGGAAATCTTCAAACCCAAACACATCATGGACAAATAAGTGGAGCCCCCAATTGGGTTTGAAACAACCAAGGGATCATCTACTAGACTGGTGTCTAAGTGCAGTGACTCAACTAATGATGATGAGATAAACGAATGCGATGCGCCAGAGTCGAATAAAGAATGGACAGGATGATCAAACGGAAAAACCAGACTTTCAACGGAAATAGTTCTACCTCTTTCCTGAATCGGTGGAACCGCAAGAGCCTGAACTTGCCCCCTTGCCTGACTTGGTGCCATAAGAGCTTGCACCTGTCCTCCTGAGGTAGATCCCGTCCTCTGCCCCTTCTTAGGGCAGTCCTTCACTAGATGCCCTGCTTCACCACAGTGGAAGCATCCAGTCTTCTTCTTCTTCCGACAATCTTTGCTTAGGTGGCCTGGTGTCCCACAATTGAAGCACTTCTTCTTTCCCTTGCCACCGTTGCCTTTTCCACCCTTATTTTGCTGTTGCTGTTGAGGTCTCTTCTGATCTCCTTTCTTCTCGGGTGCCTTATTAGCATTGGGACCTGTAACACCCCACCTCCGCCAATGCCACTCTTGCAAGGACATTAGCTTTGGAGGGGCGTTAAACAAGGTAAACATGCATGCAGATATCACAAGACAGAACATATAAGTAAAACAGAGTAGTAAAGCAGCGGATAAAACTTGCATTTCAAAACCATAGTCATGTTACAACAAAGTACTTGGTCATTATTTTCCAACAACAAAGTCTAGATAAAAGCATAAACTGAAAAACTGAAATACATAAAGTACTATCCCCAAAATGAAGTGATAAACCATAGCTAGCTCAATGTCCAAAACCGTACATGAGCAAATCCAGTAAGCAAGCTGTAAAGATCCAACCTAAGCTCCAATGTTCCCACCCTGAGAACCTGAGGGGGGGGGGGAACGGAAGAAAAGAGGCGAAAGAAAACAGGTCAGTCAAAAAGACTGGTAAGCCCTACTACTATCTGTCTATGAACTAGTAAAGTTAACTGGCATGAGAAGCTAAGATGAACATAAAGATAACAACATACTGGCATGATGATTAACTAACAAGATAGATAAAGGTGTCATCGCATAATTAAGGTTAAGTTTTGCACCACGGGTGTACTAGCATTCTAACATGTCAAGTAAAAACAAGAATTGATCCCTTGGCCCAAGCTTGGCCCATCATCATGAGGTGACCTAAATTAAGGTCCAACTACACGGTCTAGTCGATCGGCTCCCTATAAGCCTAACTCGTCAAGTGTCGGTGTCATACGGCCCAAACATGCAATGTAGTTAAACTGCGCTAGGTACACCCTAGGGTGTATCAAGTCCTAGGGTGTCAACCTCAGACACGAATCAAGTATGCGCAGTCTAGATCTACTGGTACCCGTGCCTGATTCTCCAACTCCGGACTATGTGCACGACCATAGTCCGCCTGGACCTACACCGGCGTACCTACTCAGCCGTCGTTTTGGTCGCTTACATGTCAGCCCAGTAATCGTGCCCCACCCTAGCCTAGTCCTAGGGTCTTATGATACTATCAAGAGAGTTACTGCTGAAAAGGACCACGCAACTAGGGTTTCCTTAACGGGTTAAATGTGGTTAACCCGATCCAAACGTGGATTAAATTGGTTAAGTATACCCAAGGTTCGTGACTTAACCCCGATTAACCCATCCAGCCCAAATTGATTAAGTATTAAGTGGACCATGACTTAACCCTAATCAGGAGGCATTAATTAACTTAATGTGCTTTAACCTCTCACATTAGACTTTGTTGTGGTTACTAGTTAATCCGGGCGGGTCCGGGTAGCTATACACCACAACTTGGTCTAACCTCGGGTTCGAGCACAACATGACCAACTTATCACATTGGGTCCTATTGTTTGTAGCCACTAGTTAAGCCGGGCGGGTCCGGGTAGATTTATGCTACAAACTCAACCCAACCTCGAGTTGGCCACACTCATATTTTCTAAGTGTCATGTCCATTATGTTTCCAAAACATAATTACAAGTTAACATATCACGTTATGTTATAAAAATCATGTTCATGTCATAATTTTACCCAACCCCAACGTAATCCCATCGTTTACATAATCGCAACAACGCATAAAGGGTAAAATAGGGAACTTGGCATAATCATGACAAAAAGGCGTTGAAGCCACAAGTTTATCATGGTGGCATATGAGATGTACATATGTTCATATACTTGCATATTGCATTGTTAGGCTTCAAAAGCATGCATAAAACCAAACTTAGCATATGAGTGATACATGGTGATAAATGACATGTAGAAGTTGCTAGAAGTTCGCATTTAGCCTCACATGCAAGTTATCATAAGGGATATGATAACTTTCATGTTGCCAAAATGCAACCTTTGATATAAAGCTTGGAGCTTTATGCTCACAACATCAAGTTTAACTTGCATAACATAGCAATATGTGTCATACATAATGATTAAACCAACTTGCATAGCAGAATGATTAACCAAACTTGCATATCATAATAATCAACCAAACTTGCATATCATAATGATCAACCAAACTTGCATATCATAATGATCAACCCCAAACTTGCATCATTCATTTAACTTTAGAGTTCAATAAAAAGAAAGTAGAAAAGGACTTACTACGCTATGAAGACACAAATGAATATTTATTATAAAGATTGAGACGAAGCCCTTATGCAAGCACCAAAATATGAAAGCCCCAATTGAAAAACCCTTGCGCCAAATCAATAAAAATCCTTGCTTTGAAATAGAAATGTTGCAACTTGAATTGAATGCAAACTAAGAACACTCATACAAGTTTGAAAGCACTTGTATGAACTCACAATCTCTCATAGAAATAGGCTTAGGAATTTTAGCATGAGAGTGGAGGCCATGAGAGGAACACATTTGACATAGTTTAGTTGTAGGATTGAATAATGGTGATTTAGGCTAGGTTTAGGGGTCTTTTTATAGAGGATTAGGATAGTATTAGCCATAGGATTAACCCTAGATTCAATCCAAGCCATCAAAGCATGTCTTGGGGAAGAAGTCAAGTGTAGGAACCATCTAGGGACTTTAGATTAAAGCTGAACCATGAGAACCATTCAAATGCAAAATCTGCATTTGAGCGAATCGACCCTCGGGTTGACAGCCAAACACCCTGGATTAACCCCTAGTCGACCCAGCGAGCTCGGGTCGACCTAAAAAATCGGGCGGTTCGGTTATTCCCCTCTCCCAATTCGCTGTTTTGAACATTTTTGCATATTTATTTATTTAATTTTCAATTATATATATATATATCAATATATATATATATATTTCTCTGCGCAACCCATTTCACTTAATTAAGTATACTTTAATTTGTGAATTTTTATGTTCAAATTACGGGGTGTTACATTCTCCCCTCCTTAAAGGATTTCGTCCCCGAAATCTCCAAGTTAGGAAGAACGTATCCTACTATCCATCATCCATCTACTCAAAACATCATCCACGTGCAGTCATTGTCCTTAAAGGATTATAAATGTTGTATGATCATATGCAAAGATGTGTGTATATGTACTTATCTAATGCAAAAATCAGGCGGTTACTGATACAGTAAACCTCCTTAATGCAAAATATGTTAGTGAAATGAGTCCATATGTATGCAAATTCCTAACATAATTTATAATCTCTACATGAGTGCACATAATATTCATCCATATGCAACATCCACGTGATAGCTCAACAAGTTTCATCCATGAATAAGTATAAGCACTCATGCATATGCAACATGAAAGTGTGTGAGCCGATCTTAGTGCCTAATGTGTATCATGCATCCACGAGTATCCACGTGCAAACACTTGCAACCACTTGCAACCATCAAGCATAACATGTTTCAAATACATGTTTCAACCAAGGGTTTCTACCTAAGGTTCTCATGACAAGATCTACGAAACAAGATAAACTAGATAAACGCGGATAAAAAGAAAGATATGCTAATTAGGAAAAGAGATCGAGAATGTACCCTCGAAAAGAAATGGATAAAGCCCACGCATCTTCTCCTCGGTTTCCCAAGTTGCATCTTCGTCGGCTTCACCCCACTGAACTTTCACCAACTTGACCTCTCGATTCCTTAGCTTCTTGATCTCTGTACCCAAGATACGAATCGGAGCTCTTCTCAAGGTTGCTTCTTTCTCTACCTCAATGTCTTCAAGAATGCTTGGTTCAACCACCTCAGCGGACTCATGTAGGCACTTTCGGAGATGCGAGACATGAAAGACATTATGCACTCCGGCTAGCTTCTCGGGCAATCCCACCTTATAGGCCATCTTTCCAATTCTCTCTATGATAGGGAAGGGTCCTACGAACCTTGGTGCCAGCTTCCCCGCTGCTCCAAAACGTACCACATTTCGCAAAGGAGAAACCTTCACGAAAACCATGTCTCCCACTTCGAATTCCAAATCTGCCCTTTGCTTGTCAGCATAGGATTTCTGTCTATCTTGGACCGCTTTCATCCTTCTTCTTACTAATTCAACTTTCTTGGATGTGTCTCGTATCATATCGGGCCCAAGTATAAGTCTATCTGTTGTCTCTCACTAACAAGATGGTGACCTACACGGCCTCCCATATAAAGCTTCAAATGGTGCCATCCCTATGCTGGCTTGATAGCTATTATTATAAGCAAATTCTACAAGAGGAAGGTGGTCTTCCCAAGTACCACCGAAGTCGAGAACACAAAGCCTCAAGAGATCTTCTAGCACTCTATTCACCCTTTCGGTTTGGCCATCCGTCTGGGGGCGATAGGCTGTACTCAAATTCAATCGCATACCCATCGCTTCTTGCAAACTGTTCCAGAACTGGCTAGTGAAAATCGGGTCACGATCGCTAACTATGCTAGAAGGAACTCCATGCAACCGCACTATTTCTCGGAGATAAATAGACGCCAGCCCTGATGCGGTCCTCTTGCTCTTTACTGGGATGAAGTGAGCACTCTTCGTAAGTCTGTCAACTATGACCTATATGCTTGTGTTCCCTCTCCTTGACCTAGGCAATCCATCCACAAAATCCATAGAAATACTCTCCCACTTCCATTGTGGGACCTCCAATGGATGTAATAGCCCACCTGGTTTCTTTGACTCGGCCTTCACTTGTTGGCACACCATGCACCTTGAAACATACTCTGCCACATCTTTCTTCATTCCATCCCAAAAGAAACTGCGCTTCATATCTCTATACATCTTATCTCCTCCCGGATGTATAGTCATCTTCGAGTGATGCGCTTCTTCAAGAACTCTATGGACCAAATCTCCCACCCGAGGAACACATAATCTCCCATCACGCCTTAGCCATCCTTTATCATCAATAGTATATCTGGCAAGGTGACTAGACGTCTCACCCCGAATCAACTTGTTCATAACTTCGACTATCTGTGGATCTTCCCTCTGCGAAGCCCCAACTTGATCAAGAAGTGTGGGTCTAAGCTCAAGGGATGCTAATGAACCCGTCATCAACTCAACAGCCTTCGTGAAATCAAAGGTTGCCAAGAATTCCAAGTTCTTCATCTCAATGAACAAGGGGCTTAAAGTCAATCTCCTTCTGCTTAGTGCATCCGCCACAACATTACCCTTGCCAGGGGTATAAGCTATCTCGAAGTCATAAGATGCCAAAAATTCCATCGACCTTTGCTGCCTTAGATTCAGATCTTTTTGCGAGAAGAGGTATTTGAGTGACTTGTGATCAGTATACAACTCAAACCTTTCGCCTAGAAGATAGTGGCGCCAGGATTTGAGTGCAAAGACGATCGCCGCTAACTCCAAATCATGAGTGGGATAGTTCTTCTCATGAACTTTAAGTTGCCTACCCCCATAACATATCACTCTTCCCTCTTGCATCAGAACAACTCCTAACCCCGTGCCACATGCATCTGTGTACACGGTAAACATCTTACCGCTATCGGGTAATGCCAAAACTGGAGCTGAGGTAAGGGCTCTTTTGAGCTTTTGAAAAGCAAGCTCACACTCCAAGTCCCATGCAAAGACTAAGTTCTTCTTCATCAACTTAGTGAGAGGGGCCGAAATCTTAGCGAAGTTTCTGATGAACTTCCTAAAGTAGCCCGCCAAACCGAGAAAGCTTCTTACTTCGGTCGCATTCCTAGGAGTCTTCCAATCTTGAACCACAACCACTTTCGCGGGATCCACCGCTATGCCTTGCTTAGAAACTATATGTCCAAGAAACCGAACTTCCCTTCTCCAGAAATGACATTTGGAGAACTTGGCTTTCAACTGATGCGCTCTAAGCGTATCCATCACTTCCTTGAGATGTCTGGCATGTTCTTCCTCGTCCTTTGAGAAGATCAGAATATCATCCACGAAGACAACAACAAACTTGTTGAGGAACTCCCTGAACACCCTACTCATCAAGTCTACGAAATAGGCGGGTGCATTAGTCAATCCGAATGGCATGACAAGCCATTCAAAGAATCCATCCGGAGTCCTAAACGCAGTTTTATCAATGCTATCCTCAGCTACTCTAAGCTGATGGAATCCGGTGGCTAGATCGAGCTGAGAGAAAACAGAAGCACCTACTAGCTGGTCAAAGAGATCATCAATCCTTGGTAACGGGTGCCTATTCTTCTTTGTCAGCTTGTTCAACTCTCGATAATCAATGCATAGACGAAGCGAACCATCCGCCTTAGTAGAGAATACCACCGGAGCACCCCATTCGGAAATGCTTCGTCTAATAAAACCCTTCTCAAGCAGCTCCTTGATTTGCTTACTGAGCTCCCTTCTCTCACGAGGGGCCATGTGCCTAACGGGCAATGATACTGGCTTGGCATTATCGACTAGATAAATGCGGAAATCTATCTCTCGTTTAGGGGGTAACCCCTTAACTTCTTCAAAGACATCAGGATAGTCTCGGACCACCCTTACAGATTGTAGATCATCGATGGACGAGTCGAGAGATTCAAGATAGCATAACATGACGGGACCTCTAGGGTTACAAGAAATTTCTAGGGTATTACCGAGGCGGGTCATGAGCCTCACCACCCTATGTTCACAATCGAGAATGGCTCCATAACTGGACAACCAATCCATGCCCAAGATTAACCCATATCCCGTGAATCCGAGAACATAAGCATTACACGCGAATTCTATAATCAAGATAGAAATCTTCAAATCCACACAAATCATAGATAGATGGGCGGAACCCCCAATTGGATTTGAAACACAAACGGGATCCTCAACTATGCTAGTACTTAGGTGCAAACTTTCAACAATGTCAGAAGAAATAAAACTATGCGATGCGCCAGAATCAAATAAGGTGCGAACAAGATAATCAGAAATATAAACAAGACTTTCTACAGAAATGCTACCTCGATCCTGAACTGGAGCGGCGTTGAGAGCATGCACTTGCCCTCCAGAAGGTCCTGCACGCTGATTCTGCCCTTGCTTCTTGGGGCAATCCTTGCTAAAATGTCCGGTCTCTCCACAATGAAAGCATTCGCCCGACTTCCTCTTCCTTTTCTTACAGTCTTTAGCTATGTGCCCTACATTCCCACAGTAGTGGCATTTTCTTGGCTCCTTTGCCTTGGCCTTGTTGCCCTTGTTGTTCTTGTTGTTTTTGTTGTTCTGATTGCTCTGATTTCCTCCCCACTTGGAGTCTGTCTTCTTGGCTTGGGTCTCATTAGCCTTCACTTCCTTCTTGCCATTATTATCGTCTCCTTGAAGCAATGCCATGTCTACTAGACCTTCGAAAGTGGCCCCCATAGGTATATGAGATAGGGCTAAACCTTGTAGTGGCTCATTCAACCCTCGTGCAAAGCGCAAAGCCTTCTTCTGGGGAGTACTAATCATGTCCAAACCAAATCGGGCGAGCTTGTTAAACTCATTCACGTACTCCCTCACTGTCATGTCTCCTTGCTTCAAAGATATAAACTTCTCCAATTGCAAATTCGCCTCAGCTGATGATAAAAACTTAAGCCCAAATCTTGTCCTAAAGTCGGCCCAAGTCTCTATAGGCCTCGTAGCATTGGTGACCTCCCACCAATAAGCAGCTTCTTATTTCAATAACCATGCTGCCAATAGAACCCTTCTATGATCTTGCACATCAAAGATGGCGAAGAGATCTTCAGTTTCTTTCAACCAATTCCTTGCCTCCACAAAAGTCTCCGTCCCAATAAAGTTCTTGCCACCCATCGCCTTAAAGTCTTTGCAAATCTTAGCGAAATCTGCTTGCGGGTTCTGAGGAGGAGGAGGAGGAACCTCAGTTATATTGGGGGTATTTGCTGGGCCCACATCGTTGGCCCTAGCTTCCAAGTATCTCCGGAACCATCCGGGAATGGTCACTCCCTCGGGAAGGTTAAGATCGGCCATACTGAAAAAGGAAAAAGATAGATTCAGAACGAAGAAACGAAGGATAGTGCTATGGCTTTTGGGGAATAGCCTTTTTTAAATAACTAGACTTTTCTTGGAAAATACTTAATTGGTTTTGAAAATAGTTTTTCAAAAGGTAAGTTTCAAAAACACTTTTGCTCAAATCTTGTAAACCTTATGCTCTGATACCAAATGTAACACCCCACCTCCGCCAATGCCACTCTTGCAAGGACATTAGCTTTGGAGGGGCGTTAAACAAGGTAAACATGCATGCAGATATCACAAGACAGAACATATAAGTAAAACAGAGTAGTAAAGTAGCGGATAAAACTTAGCATTTCAAAACCATAGTCATGTTACAACAAAGTACTTGGTCATTATTTTCCAACAACAAAGTCTAGATAAAAGCATAAACTGAAAAACTGAAATACATAAAGTACTATCCCCAAAATGAAGTGATAAACCATAGCTAGCTCAATGTCCAAAACCGTACATGAGCAAATCCAGTAAGCAAGCTGTAAAGATCCAAGCTAAGCTCCAATGTTCCCACCCTAAGAACTTGAGGGGGGGGGAAACAGAAGAAAAGAGGCAAAAGAAAACAGGTCAGTCAAAAAGACTGGTAAGCCCTACTACTATCTGTCTATGAACTAGTAAAGTTAACTGGCATGAGAAGCTGAGATGAACGTAAGGTTAACAACATACTGGCATGATGATTAACTAACAAGATAGATAAAGGTGTCATCGCATAATTAAGGTTAAGTTTTGCACCACAGGTGTACTAGCATTCTAACATGTCAAGTAAAAACAAGAATTGATCCCTTGGCCCAAGCTTGGCCCATCATCATGAGTTGACCTAAATTAAGGTCCAACTACACGGTCTAGTCGATCGGCTCCATATAAGCCTAACTCGTCAAGTGTCGGTGTCATACGGCCCAAACATGCAATGTAGTTAAACTGCGCTAGGTACACCCTAGGGTGTATCAAGTCCTAGGGTGTCAACCTCAGACACGAATCAAGTATGCGCAGTCTAGATCTACTGGTACCCGTGCCTGATTCTCCAACTCCGGACTATGTGCACGACCATAGTCCGCCTGGACCTACACCGGCGTACCTACTCAGCCGTCGTTTTGGTTGCTTACATGTCAGCCCAGTAATCGTGCCCCACCCTAGCCTAGTCCTAGGGTCTTATGATACTATCAAGAGGGTTACTGCTGAAAAGGACCACGCAACTAGGGTTTCCTTAACGGGTTAAATGTGGTTAACCGGATCCAAACGTGGATTAAATTGGTTAAGTATACCCAAGGTTCGTGACTTAACCCCGATTAACCCATCCAGCCCAAATTGATTAAGTATTAAGTGGACCATGACTTAACCCTAATCAGGAGGCATTAATTAACTTAATGTGCTTTAACCTCTCACATTAGACTTTGTTGTGGTTACTAGTTAAGCCGGGCGGGTCCGGGTAGCTTTACACCACAACTTGGTCTAACCTCGGGTTCGAGCACAACATGACCAACTTCTCACATTGGGTCCTATTGTTTGTAGCCACTAGTTAAACCGGGCGGGTCCGGGTAGATTTATGCTACAAACTCAACCCAACCTCGAGTTGGCCACACTCATATTTTCTAAGTGTCATGTCCATTATGTTTCCAAAACATAATTACAAGTTAACATATCACGTTATGTTATAAAAGTCATGTTCATGTCATAATTTTACCCAACCCCAACGTAATCCCATCGTTTACATAATCGCAACAACGCATAAAGGGTAAAATAGGAAACTCGGCATAATCATGACAAAAGGTGTTGAAGCCACAAGTTTATCATGGTGGCATATGAGATGTACATATGTTCATATACTTGCATATTGCATTGTTAGGCTTCAAAAGCATGCATAAAACCAAACTTAGCATATGAGTGATACATGGTGATAAATGACATGTAGAAGTTGCTAGAAGTTCGCATTTAGCCTCACATGCAAGTTATCATAAGGGATATGATAACTTTCATGTTGCCAAAATGCAACCTTTGATATAAAGCTTGGAGCTTTATGCTCACAACATCAAGTTTAACTTGCATAACATAGCAACATGTGTCATACATAATGATTAAACCAACTTGCATAGCATAATGATTAACCAAACTTGCATATCATAATAATCAACCAAACTTGCATATCATAATGATCAACCAAACTTGCATATCATAATGATCAACCCCAAACTTGCATCATTCATTTAACTTTAGAGTTCAATAAAAAGAAAGTAGAAAAGGGCTTACTACGCTATGAAGACACAAATGAATATTTATTATAAAGATTGAGACGAAGCCCTTATGCAAGCACCAAAATATGAAAGCCCCAATTGAAAAACCCTTGCGCCAAATCAATAAAAATCCTTGCTTTGAAATAGAAATGTTGCAACTTGACTTGAATGCCAACTAAGAACACTCATACAAGTTTGAAAGCACTTGTATGAACTCACAATCTCTCATAGAAATAGGCTTAGGAATTTTAGCATGAGAGTGGAGGCCATGAGAGGAACAAATTTGACATAGTTTAGTTGTAGGATTGAATAATGGTGATTTAGGCTAGGTTTAGGGGTCTTTTTATAGAGGATTAGGATAGTATTAGCCATAGGATTAACCCTAGATTCAATCCAAGCCATCAAAGCATGTCTTGGGGAAGAAGTCAAGTGTAGGAACCATCTAGGGCCTTTAGATTAAAGCTGAACCATGAGAACCATTCAAATGCAAAATCTGCATTTGAGCGAATCGGCCCACGGGTTGACAGCCAAACACCTTGGATTAACCCCTAGTCGACACAGCGGGCTCGGGACGACCTCAAAAATCGGCCGGTTCGGTTATTCCCCTCTCCCAATTCGCTGTTTTGAACATTTTTGCATATTTATTTATTTAATTTTCAATTATATATATATATATATATATCAATATATATATTTCTCTGCGCAACCCATTTTACTTAATTAAGTATACTTTAATTTGTGAATTTTTATGTTCAAATTACGGGGTGTTACTGGACCCTTCTCTTCCTCATGCATAAGTGCCATGTCCACAAGCTTCTCAAAGGTGGCCCCCATAGGGATGTGGGTCATAGCCAATCCATGAATCGGTTCATTCAAGCCTTTAACGAACCTCAGAGCCTTCTTCTCCGGTGTATTCACCATGTCTATGCCAAACCTTGCCAACTGATTAAACTTGTTGACATATTCCTTCACTGATAGGTTTCCTTGCTTTAGAGTTAAGAACCTTTCCATATACAGATTTTCTTCCGCCCTTGAGAGAAACTTTGCCCCAAACCTTTGTCTGAAATCCGCCCAAGATTTAACAGGGCGCTCTCCATTAGTGACCTCCCACCAGAACGAGGCCTCTCCCTTCACTAACCAAGCAGCTAACTTGACTTTCTTTCCTTCTTCCATCTCAAAGATGTCTATCAACTCTTCCGTCTCCTTAAGCCAACCCCTAGCTTCCACGAAAGTTTCTGATCCTTGAAAAGGTTTCCCTCCCATAGCCTTAAATTCCTTGCAAGTCTTAGCAAAAGTATCCGTGCGAGGAGGAGGAGGGGGAGGAAGATCGGGTGCAACTGGTGGTGGAGGAACATTTGCTGGACACGCAGCGGTGGCCCTAGCCTCCATCAATCTCCTATACCATACTGGTATCGCTACACCCTCCGGAAAGTTAAGATCTTCAGCCATGCTGAAACGAAAAAGGAAAGATTCAAAATGGAGAATTCGAAAGATAAAGATATGGCTATTGGGGATTATGCTTTTCTTTCAAAAACCTTTCTCTTAAAAGACATGTTTTTGAAAATACTTCTTCCAAAAATGTTTTTAGAAAAATAGTTTTTCTAAAAAAAATATCTGTTCTGGTAACCTGGCTCTAATACCACGTGTAACACCCCACGCCCGCTAAGGTCACTCATAAGGGAATGCCTTAACTTCGGTGGATTATTTTAAGTGAATATAGAATAGAAAAATTACAACAAGACAGATATAAATAATACTTGTTGACTAAAACATCATTTCATTGCAGCAGAAGGTAAACATGTTTGGTTACAAAACCATAAAACAAGAGTCAAGTACTAAATATCCATCCTGATAAAAACATAAGTACATAATCCCACTACATAACTAATAGCCATAATAGAAAAGATAAGCTGAGCTTTACATCACGGTCCAAGCTCCAGAAGATAGATAAAGCAATCTGATCAAGGCCCACTAGTGCTAGGCCCAACCTGAGGACCTGAGGGGGAAAAAGATAAAAACAACGGGGTCAGACATAAGTCTGAGCGAGTCCCATAACTTTAACAATACAATCATTAAAGTAATTAGGGTATGATATAAACTTGGTACGGTAACGACTGGGGATAAATGACTACACTAAGCAGCCAACTAGACATAGGAAGAACCAAGATAACGGTAAAGACGCATCTACCCACCCAAGGATAATTACTACACTGCACCACACCAGTCATTCCTAACTCAAAGGTTGATCCCACCCAAGGACTTAGAAAATTTAACTAGTAGTTTCGTGTACCCCTAGCTGAATACATAGGTTCCGTCTGCCCCTATCTCCACTAGGTGTAACCACTACTCCCCAAGCGATAGGCTCCCTAACATAGATACCCGTGCTGGCCCCACAGTGGGGTGTATCACTCCCCAAAGTGGCAACCGATACAACCAACGGTGCATGGCTTATACCTACACGATGCAACAATGTCTTACCTACCAGCCCGGGTCCACACACGCATATGAAACCCGTTGGACTTGCGTTGCCACCGCTAACCCGTCTTGGACTCTTATAGTCAAGCCCAGTACGCGTGTCCCGTCCTCGGCATGGGTCGAGCCCACAAAGATACATATGGGTTACTGGTTGAAATGGGCCCCCACAAGCTACCCACCTAAGCTTGTCCCTTTTCTAGTGCATCCCACTTAACCCTTTAATCATGTTTAATTACATGTTTCCAATTGGTTAAGTATTCTAATCGTATTTTCTATTGCCACCCAAGGCAACCCACTAGATTTCCACATGCCACCCAAGGCACTTACTTGATTTCCACATGCCACCCAAGGCACCCACTTAACCCCTCATGCCCCAATACATGCTTATCTTAATTGTGTGTTTCTTAATTGATTTAGAACGTAACCTTTGTAAAGACCTCTCACATTAGACTGTCTTTTATGGCAGCTGGATTTGCCGGTCGGGTCCGGGCAGCCTTACGCCATAACAGAGTCCAACCTCGTGTCTTTACACTTGTCACGTATTTAGTTTATGCCTAAGACCTCTCACATTGGGCCAATCATTTGTAGCCGCTGGATTTGCCGGTCGGGTCCGGGCAGTCTTATGCTACAAAAGGGTCCAACCTCGTGTCTTAGTCGATTAATTACACCTAATTAATCACCCCCATATTTTGAATTAATTTTCCCTAATTAATTCCAATTTAATGATGTACATAATTGACTCAATTATGTCCATCCACTTATGGTATGCAACATCATACCCATTTCACCACAATTTTGTTAACATGAATATTAACCCCATCGTTCCCCACGTAATACGCTAACATGACATACTTAAAAGGGAAGATTCATCACAAATACAATGGGTTCAACTTAGCATAACATTAGCATCAACATGGGTTTTAAAGGTGTCAACTTGCATATATGACCATAGCATAAAACCCAACTAGCATAAATAACCAACCCAAACTTGCATGAATCACATATGTCATAAAGAGGGTAACTTTGCATAGATGTTCATGTCATAGACCTATCATAAAGGGATAAACTTGCATACATGTCATAGGTCTAAAAAGGGATGAACTTGCATATGTTACTCATATCATAAAAAGGGGTAAACATGCATATATATGCATGACATACAAAGGGGTAAACTTGCATATGTATGCATATCATAAAGGTGTAAACTTGCACATGTTACTTGCATATAATCTAACACCAAACTTGCATAACATGTCATATATGAACTTGCATATAATCAAACACCAAACTTGCATAACATGTCATATATGAACTTGCATATAATTAAACACCAAACTTGCATAACATGGCGTCATAATGGATCAATTTTTATCATAGTGATTTGCATAACTAGCATCATGAACATATAGCATAAAACTTGCATAACTAGTATCATGAACATATAGCATAAAACTTGCATAACTAGCATCATGAACACATAGCATATGATAACATAACTTGCATTGATCCACATACATAACCATAACCTCATTATATCCTATCATAATTAGTTTAGCAATTGCTTGCTAAAGGCATAGAAACTCACAACTTGTTGATTAGCACTCCTATGAAGAAGATTAAGTTGCTAGAGTTGATTAGAAGTTGATTTGAGAAGCTATCTTCTTCTAAAACTTGATGGAGGCTCCTTCTAATTGCATTTTGACGGCATGACGATGTTGTATCTATTTTTAGTATGGATTAGGGTAGTCTTAAGGTGTATTTATAGATTTAGGATGTAGTTTAGGCCCTTTGATTAACCCTAATTTAGGTTAGAGCCGTCAGATCTCGTCACAAGCCCCAAAACACAGCCCAAACCCCTTCAGACTGCACACAGGCCAACCTGGTCGAGTACCCAGGTCGACACCCATGTCGACTGGGCAGTCGACATGGGTTGGGGCAGTGTCGACTGGGCAGTCGACACCCCTGTCGACTTGGCCTGCGCGGGAAAATTCCCTCCTTCCCCATGTGTGTTGAATTTTGAATTTGGCTTTGGTTTTTAACTGTTTTTAAACTCGAATTTTCTGAAAACTTCGTTGGGCCATAACTTGGTCATACGGACTCCGATTTACAAAAACTCGGACTCTATTTCGCGTATTTTTACGAGACGAACACAATGACATAGCCTGTTTCCCCTGATTCAGATTTTAAAATTTAATTATGCCCTGTTTTATATTATTGCAAGTTATTCAACATACGGGATGTTACACTTTATGATTGACCCTGTTTTGTTTCGCCTCTTTTTCTTCCGTTTCCCCCCAGGTTTACAGGGAGGAAATGTTGCTACGTAGTGCGGATATTTCTGCTTCAAGATTATCATCTATGGCTTGGACTTTCCTTGGCTATGGCTATTTTACTGCTTTACTTGGGGAATAATTTATGACTATGGTTTTATGCTTCTTTATTATTGCAAGACAGGTTTCGATGTAAGTAATTTAATGGCACTTTGATGTAAAAGGTTTTAAGTAATGAAATCATGTTTTCTTCCGCTGTTTTTATATGTTCTGTCTTGTAATATTTCTGTGCATGTTTACCTAGATAATACTCCACCAAAGCTAGTGCATTCCCTTTGTGAGTGACCGTAGCGGAGGTGGGGTGTTACATTAAATTCTCCGCCGCTAAACATATATATATTTAATAAAAATCAATCACACAGACTAAAATTCAATGTCAGACACACAGTCCATTTACAAGTTCGTTCTAGGTCTGAACGAAACCGGAAGCACCTAGTACCCCACATATCCATCGATCTCCAAGTACGTCTGGACGATCACCAACTGTTTCCATCTTCATGGGTGTACGGCCCAATCAAGATCATCAGTAATTACCCAAACGACATGAAGACTTCCGGTCTTCAACCATCGTCTTCATCTTCGACTTATCGTCGTATCAGTTATTCAGAATGGGATAAACCCGGTCTTTCTGAATAACTCGCGTATATAATAAACATGTGTTACACAAACACAACATACGCCTCATTCCAATTCATCAGTCACTAACCGTAAATTAGTAAGAGAATAATTCCCCAAATATTAACCCCGAAGGCCGAAACCAACATCAGATCAATGACCAGAAAACCATTCTGCTTAGCTAACCAACAGTTAGTTTCTAAATTTCACATTCTTAGGGAAAGGTTCCCATTAATTTTATCAAAGATAAATCCTTCAAATTTATTCTTTAATCTTCCTTTGAATATCACTTCAAACTAGTCGGATTAACGAACCTTACCGAAGTAATCATTTGTTTTAAATTTCCCAATCCCCACCTATTCATCCCATGAAGTAAAACTGGTCTTACTTCATATTTGACACCACAGTGCTATTGGTAAATTCAATTACCATTTCACGTTTAAATCTAATTAAAGATTTAACTATCGCCTGGAGCAAAACTGGTGATACTCCATTCTCGATCTTTTTTATCTAATTAAAGATTCATTAAAACTCCACTTAGTTTTAATCTTTGACCCGGTTAAAGAATCAGTGTCATTTAAAACACGGTTCACAATAAACCCCAAAATCACATCACATTTCAATCAATCCCTAACTGTAAATTAGCAAGTGAGCAGTTCCCTAAGTATTAACCCCGGAGGCCGAAACCAACATCAGATCAATACCCCAGGAACCATTCAACTTAACTAATCTCCAGTTAGTTTCTGATTTTCTTAACTCCTTTTTGGGTTTAAGAACAGTATTATTGAATATACCATTCACGACAACCCAAAATCACATTTCATTAATTATCGGGTTAAAGAACAAGTGTTATTTAAAACACTGTTCATGATAAACCCAAAAATCAACACCAATTCAATTCCAATTAAATATCATTTAATTGGTACACTTCATTAAATCTAAATAAAAAGATTTAATCATTTTCTCAACTGGGCTTAAGAACAGTATAATTCTTTGTATATTCAATTTAAACATACATTTCAATTTACCGAGGCCACATACAGTCTCTAAAAATTACAGAAAAATATTTTCTAGCTTCGTATTGACGATACGGTCCTAACAAAACTAGTTTCGTCGAATTCTGAGACCATTTGAAAAATGGCCATTTTCCAGTCGATTAAAATCAACTAAAACTGGTCAAACGCGTTTTCCTTTGCTACACTCACATATTGATTCGAAATTTTTTGAAATTTGGAATCTAGCAATAACTTGACATCACGGATCCAACAAAAGTGGTTTCGTCGAAATCCGAGGTCGTTTGCAAAATTTCCATTTTTGAGGGCCTGAATTCCATAGCGACTATTCTGAATTTTCAATGGGCATAACTTTTTATCCCCGCTATGAAATTTCGATTTTTCAGATTCGTTGGAAAGATATTCTCAAATAGATCCTATTTTTTTTGGTTTTGCTGAAATCCGGTTTATTTTGCACCCGGTACATTCAGTTGAAGTTTGAAATCGAATTATCGAACTACCGCGCCATTTTCAATTCCTTTTATATATAAATAAATATTTATATTCTAACGACAAACTATATAATATATACGTTCGAATTCTATTCAAAATAAATTTCTCATCGATATTATTTAAAATAATTCATTTTAAATAATCAAAATTCGCTAAAATTGCCAAAATAAATATTTTAAATTGGCCCTGATTTCCGGGTTGTTACAATCTCCCCCACTTAAAATTTTTCGTCCCCGAAAAGGAACAAGCTGAAAGTTGTTTTAAATACCAACTCAACTTTCCATTCTTTTCATTACGGCTTAAGTTCTTCAATTTTTCAGTTTCTAAGAACTTTTCAAATTTTTCAAAAATTTGGCTAACACCCTAAATTTTCGAAAAATTTCGCCTTAACCTCCCCTGCACCGGGAGCACCGGGAAAATCCTGAAATTGCCATATAGGCCCTCTGATCTCAAAAAGAAAAAGAAAAATCCAAGCGGCTAGCCAATCGGCTCATAAAATCATCATCACCCAAACAAAACAGTAAATTATAGTAAACATGTACCTATTTGTCGGGCAAACAATTTTATTCTTCTGCTCTAGCCTCTTTGCTATGACCTGTTCAATGTAAGTACATGTATATACATGCAAATGCGACAAATTTCCAATACAATTCACTGTTTGATTCAATTTGGCTATATGGTACAAATTTTAATTAATCAACCAATAATCAAACAACACAACCATCAATCAATTAGTTGATTAGCTTTTGAAATTCATAACTTTGATATGTAGTCAAAAATCATATTTTTGATGTCAATTCACAACAACAAGCCCTATCTAGTTTCGGTTCTCACACCAGTCAATTGGAAATATATAGAAATCTCACTTTCGTCGCTCGAAAATAAATACTAGCGATGGTGCCCCGTCACCAGAATTATCCCCGGGCAACTAGAGTGTGATCCTATAACTATCCAATACATTAAAACTTCGAATACACGTTTGCAAGACATATATGCAAAATCTTTATATATTGGATTGTCCAAATTCATATAATTAAACAATCAAGTACGAGTAATTGATTAAAATTTTCAAAACAAACTTGTTTTCATTTTTTTTTAAAATATACTCTTCACACTCGTTCTAGGATACTACTGATCCCATCTCTAACGAGTCATTCCCATTGGATATTACTAATCCAATATCTGATGAATTCTTTCGTTCGGTTCTAATGTGTCTTGTTCTCTGAGCTTTGTAAACCAAAGCTCTGATACCAACTGTGAAAAACCGCAACTTCCCCGGGGAGGAAAGCGCGGATAGTTCGAGAACAAGCCAAAACAGAACGCAGACGGAAGAACATTTCATTGTATATTACAACAATTCATCAGAATACAAGAATATACAGAGTATAAATGAATGAATATTACACAGAAATATCAGATATTTAAATTACATTTAAATACATCGCAGCGGAAAAATAATACAATACACAACTGAAGGAGATATACGGATACAAAGCTTTCCGGATATCATTCCAGCTGTAAACCAGAATCCTGTGAATATAAATCTGCAAAACCAAAACTACTAGCTGCCCGTGCGGAAAATAAGGGCACCCAGAGTTTAGGTTAAAACAATAAACTCCAGGTCAGTCATATGACTGGTGTGAGAACTAAAACAGTTATTATTCTTTATTTTAAAGTTCGGTAAATCAAGGGACCACGCCGTATAACACGGAACGGGTTTCCTCCCAAGAATACCAGTGCATAAAACAAACAACGCAATGCTAAATAAAGAAAAATGAAGCTATTATAAGACCCAGGTCCTATCACACAATGCAATGCAAGCCGGGGGATAGGGTTTTCCCTTATAATAGCCAAACATGCTTAGTACGTTTAAAACAATTATTTGATACTATTATAAGTGTATAGTGTATAAAACAACTTCAAATCGTAAGTATCAATCATAGACGGCATGGGTATCATATATCATATCGCCATACTAGGATCTACAATCAAAACCGCAAGTGTCACGTATTTGGAAATTGGATTTCCGTCTATGAACCGAGGCAAAATATAGTCCTCTACCGATTCGAGACGCTCTAGCCCGTGTCTCAGGAAAGCCGCAACTGCCCCTTGGATCGTCAGGGCCGGTCCACCGATGTTGATTATTATGCCTGAACAATACGTCTCCCCGCCCTTTGGGGCGTCAATGAGCCAACAAATGACTCCATCGGACCCGGATCATCCGATCAAACCAAGGCGCCTCGCAATAGCAACAACCACATAAGTCAAACTCGTCAGGGCGTGTAAAACCACTGATGCCACTTCTAACTAGAAGGAAACGCATGCCCTCCCTGAGGTCTGTCTCCCGTTTTTGGTTCACACCGGGGTGTGAGGCTCGCGAATCAACGTTACACAAAGCTATGCCACAAAGGTCGTGCTTTGATCATCCACCACAAGACTCTGCTTTTCAACAGAAGCCTTGATCATATTGCCACTTAGGTATGCCACACAGGCAATTCAATCCATGCGTTTGATATCCATCGATATATAACCCCTGAGCTCGTACATCTCAGAGAAGGGCGTTAAGCAAGAGAATAAATTCTCCGCCGCCAAACGGATATATATTTAATAGAAATCAATCACATAGACTAAAATCCAATGTCAGACACATAGTCCATTTACAAGTTCGTTCTGGGTCTGAACGAAACCGGAGGCACCTAGTACCCCTCATATCCATCGATCTCCAAGTACGTCTGGACGATCACCAACTGTTTCCATCTTCTTGGGTGTACGGCCCAATCAAGATCATCAGTAATTATCCAAACGACGTGAAGACTTCTGGTCTTCAACCATCGTCTTCATCTTCGACTTATCGTCGTATCAGTTATTCAGAATGGGATAAACCCGGTCTTTTCGAATAACTCGCGTATATAATAAACATGTGTTACACAAACACAACATACGCCTCATTCCAATTCAGCGGTCACTAACCGTAAATTAGTAAGAGAATAATTCCCCAAATATTAACCCCGAAGGCCGAAACCAACATCAGATCAATATCCAGAAAACCATTTTGCTTAGCTAACCGATAGTTAGTTTCTAAATTTCACATTCTTAGGGAAAGGTTCCCATTAATTTTATCAAAGATAAATCCTTCAAATTTATTCTTTAATCTTCCTTTGAATATCACTTCAAACTAGTCGGGATTAACGAACCTTACCGAAGTAATCGTTTGTTTTAAATTTCCCAATCCCCACCTATTCATCCCATGAAGTAAAACTGGTCTTACTTCATATTTAACACCACAGCGTTATCGGTAAATTCAATTACCATTTCACGTTTAAATCTAATTAAAGATTTAACTATCGCCTGGAGCAAAACTGGTGATACTCCATTCTCGACCTTTTTAATCTAATTAAAGATTCATTAAAAATCCACTTAGTTTTAATCTTTGACCGGGTTAAAGAATCAGTGTCATTTAAAATACGGTTCACGATAAACCCCAAAATCACATCACATTTCAATCAGTCCCTAACCGTAAATTAGCAAATGAGCAATTCCCTAAGTATTAACCCCGAAGGCCGAAACCAACATCAGATCAATACCCCAGGAACCATTCAACTTAACTAATCTCCAGTTAGTTTCTGATTTTTTTAACTCCTTTTTGGGTTTAAGAAAGGTATTATTGAAGATACCGTTCACGACAACCCAAAATCACATTTCATTAGTTATCGGGTTAAAGAACAAGTGTTATTTAAAACACTGTTCACAATAAACCCAAAAATCAACTCCAATTCAATTCCAATTAAATATCATTTAATTGGTACACTTCATTAAATCTGAATAAAAAGATTTAATCATTTTCTCAACTGGGCTTAAGAACAGTGTTTATAAAGACACCATTCACGACAAACCCAAATCACATTTGATATTAAATACAAGGCTCTGAATAGAAAATATATCGGCTTATATTCAATATCAAATTCTACGACCAACAAATATCGTATTAGAAATAACGATATAAATATATCTTTCAAATTTCCATAACAATAACTGTATAACCACGAAACCCAACATCGAAATATTCCGAAGACAATTTCGATTCAAATCCGTTCCAATTCAATTATTGGAAATTCTGGTTACTTTAAAAACCCTTTCCAAATCCAATTTATTTATTTAGAAATAAATAGAAATGTAGTTCTAGTTCAAAACTAGTTCATTTCGATAAAAATCTAGTTTTATCTTTTCAAATATGGAGTTTTCATCCTAATTTTTCCCAAATCATTTCTTATGATTTTACACAAATTATTACTATTTTTAATAATTTTATCAAGGCCCGTACAGTCGATTTCCATCAACGGCCATCGAACTGCACTTACAGCGACCTTTTTCCAATTTGATTTGGACATAAATCCAAATCCAACCGTTAGATTTCAAATTTCTAATATTCGTTAGAAAGCTCTTTTCGATACGAACCCAACGGTTCTGGTTTTAGGAGAATCCGATGGTCGGATCTCCCATAATATCCATTCGATGTCAATGATCGAAATTCGCGAACTACCGCGGCGCGGCGCGTTCTGTTCAGGCCATTATATTATATATATATATATATATAATATATATAATATATACTTCATCGATTTCCTTTCGAAACAAATTTTATAAATAGTTTTTAAATTCGTTTTCAAAACGATTTCAACTTCTTTTTCAAATTCAAATCAAAATTGAATTTTCCCTTACAAATCCGTTTTAAATTCAATTCAAATTGATTTCAATTCAAATCGATTTTCAGTTTAGTTTCAATACGTTTTAAATTCAATTCAAAACGATTTCAATTTAAGTCGAATTTCTATTCTTTTCAATATAATTCGAATTTCATTTCAAAATATTTGATTTTGAAAGCACTTTTCAATATTCATATAAATACGAATATAATCGATATAAATATCGTTCACGTCAAAATGGCGTCAATCTAATCAATACGGCTTCATATGTTTCTATTTTCAAATATTCTATTTCAAATATTCTATTTCAAATATTCTATTTCAAAACTGGAATGAGGCCCGATCAATTACCATATAATGTTAATTATATGGATTTTTCTACAACACATGTATACAATAACAACGATGAATAATCAACCATCATCCAAAGTGCATTCTACACTGTATAAGCATCAAATATAAATATTCAATGCTTATAACAGTCTGTTAATCAATCGATCGACATACAACTAATTATTGGGATTAGTGTATGTCATATATCACCCCAATACCCGTGTGGGGTTTCGAACAATCAAACACAGATTTTATTTGTGCAGTTGGGCGATGTGTAAAATTTATCGTCCCAATCAATATCAGTCAAATCAGTGTATATAAACAAATCTCCGATTTGTTTATTACTATTTATTTCATTTCATATACACGTTAAAAATTCCATTTTTAACTATAAAATATTTTTAACTGTATAAATATTTCATTTCATTTCACATCACATCACACAATCAATCTACACATCAAAATCAAACAAACAAATAAGCCGTCCATGGTCTGTGGACGATGGGTGTCGGGTGCTACTAAACACCATCTGCATCCTAGTATATATTTAACTAGAAAATTAAATAAAAGGTGAGGAGTTCTCACAGAGGGTTCCACTCCGCCGTGCTTTGCTTTTGAACTGCTGAACTGTCTGGATTTTGCTGAAATTCCAATGCAGTCTTTTCACGATACATCGAAGAAGGAAAGAAAAGAAGGAGCTGGGGTCTTCACGTCAGTCGGGGAGCACGAGGGGGAGCTCAGAGCTGAAGAAGGGGGGTGCGCGTCTCTCAGGTGGACAGGGGGGGAAGAATCGCGGCGGCAGCAGGAGGGGGGAAATCGCGGCGGCAGCAGGAGGGGGGTGGGGAAATCGCGGCGGCAACAGGAGGGGGGGAGGGGAAATCGCGGCGGCAGCAGGAGGGGGAGGGAAATCGCGGCGGCAGCAGGAGGGGGGAAATCGCAGCGGCAGTAGGAGGGGGGAGGGGGAAATCGCGGCGCCGCCGGCGCCTGGGGGGGGGGTCGCGATCGATTAGTTTAGGTTTTTTTTTCTGTTGATCGAATGAAGAACGGGGGGCGGGGGGGGGGGGGGGGGAGAGGAATTAAAAGGAAGAGAGAGAGGGTGGATTAATTAATTTTTCTATTTATTTAATTTCAAAAAGCAACTTTTATTTTCGACTCCAAAGCGAGGCCCACCGCCTGTCGTCCATAGCTAATTACCCCCATTCTGAACACAATGGGATATGTATCGTAAGCTGATTCGGCTGTTACAATCAGTTTTCATTTAAATCAAAGTATAATTCTTTGTATATTCAATTTAAACATACATTTCAAATTACCGAGGCAACATACAGTCTCTAAAAATTACAGAAAAATATTTTCTAGCTTCGTATTGACGATACGGTCCTAACAAAACTAGTTTCGTCGAATTCTGAGACCATTTGAAAAATGGCCATTTTTCAGTCGATTAAAATCAACTAAAACTGGTCAAACGCGTTTTCCTTTGCCACGCTCACATATTGATTCGAAATTTTTTGAAATTTGGAATCTAGCAATAACTTGACATCACAGATCCAACAAAAGTGGTTTCGTCAAAATCCGAGGTCGTTTGCAAAATTTCGATTTTTAAGGGCCTGAATTCCATAGCGACTATTCTGAATTTTCAACTGGGCATAACATTTTATCCCCGCAATCAAATTTCAATTTTTCGGATTCGTTGGAAAGATATTCTCAAATAGATCCTATTATTTTTGGTTTCGCTAAAATCCGGTTTATTTTGCACCCGGTACATTCAATTGAAGTTTGAAATCGAATTATCGAACTACCGCGCCATTTTCAATTCCTTTTATATATATAAATAAATATTTATATTCTAACGACGAACTATATAATATATACGTTCGAATTCTATTCAAAATAAATTTCTCGTTGATATTATTTAAAATAATTCATTTTAAATAATCAAAATTCGCTAAAATTTCCAAAATAAAATTTTTAAATTGGCCCTGATTTCCAGGTTGTTACAGTCCAAGAAGGGATTACACCAATTTCATTTGAAATCTTTAAACCATTTCCAGAACTATTTCTTATAATACAATATTGTTTCAAAACTTTGGCAAACTATTTTCAAAAGCACCAAAATTAGGTCCTCAAGTTCATTCCCATTTCAATCGTAAATAGTTCGCATCCAATTATACTTAAAGGTATCATTTCATTTCAAATATTATTTGAAATTCATTAAATTTTCCTTATTAGATTTATTATCTAATCAACCATAATAGGTAATAACTAAATATTATCACCTACTAAAACGAATACACATATACTTGAACCAATAATATATATTTGATATATTTTAAAATATAATCAAAAACCATACTATGTCGATCATTTTGTTCAATTATTTAGAAATTTCTATTGATTCTATGGCGTCCCATATATCGACCAGAATCCATAAATATTCAATAGAACAAGTCAACACAATGTAAAATCGATTTATATCAATAATACAAGTACGCTCTCTTATATCACTCGAACCCATTCTAGGGCATTTCTAACCCCATCTCTAATGAGTTAATTCCCAAACAGAGCCAAGGTTATCGCTAACTAGCTCTAATACCAACTGTAATGACCTGGATTTTTTGATCGTTCAAATAGACAATAATCCACACATGTCGACCTAAACAACCCACAAATACAGGTAGTTATTGGGAAAAGAAGAAAAAGAAGGAAAGAAGAGAAAAACTAATCACAGAATCTCGGATAACATATAATAAACAAGTAGTAGTTTTAAAAGCAGCTGAAACGTATACATTGGTTATAACATTCAATGATTATCAGAGTTACATACACATACAGATGTACATAACAAGCAGCGGAAATAAATGCAACGGGAATACATACCTATAATTGATATATATACCAAATCCTTGTCTTCATCCTCCAAGCTATTGCAATCTTTGCTAACTGCAACTTCTGCTGACCCGAGCGTATTTCATAAAAGAAAACAAAACAAACACTCGGATCAGCACTAAATCATTCTCATATTAGTCAAATTAAAATACGAAATAACTTGAGTGTCATGGGTGCAGTAACTCAAGAGATGTTACGGGATTTTCCATCTCTCAAGGATCCGTCAAACTAATATATACATAGCATAATATGCTATTATTGTAATGACTATTCAGTAAAGTATAAATAATGAAAATAGCATAAGCGGGATTACATTTTTACCCTTACACCGTTTATAATATCGTAGTCTATACAGTAACGTAAACCCACCGTAATCGATGGCATCAAAGGGCACTCCATAGGTATGATACAAATCAAGATCGTATGGGGCTCGATAAGGATAAATATGACAAGGCACTCGAGGCAATGCCCAGGGTAGGATTCTACCAATTGCACTCCCGGACCGGTGGTAATGCATAGCAACCACTACCGCCCACCTCGGAACACACTCCAATATCACAAAAGGGCCCTAATCATCAACATAGTCATAGAAATAGTATCAGAGAAGTGTGTCCGATCAAAGGTGCTACCTCAATTAGTTACGGTATAGCTCCTGTTTTAGTCATTTCAATTATGACCTGAAGGCTAATGCTATTACGTCATCGTTCATCTTCATCAATCCAGAATTGCCTCCAAGTCATCATATTTCATCCAGGATACGTCAAAATGTTCATAGTTGTTAAAGTGGTATCGACACTGACAAAGAGTATGCCACTTGTCGATTCCGGCCTCTTTAACAACCAACGTTTACATTTTCCACATCGGTCGGTTCTTTTTCATTTAACAAAGGTTCGCTTTATATCCAAAATATCATGTTTTGCTTCGAACCCAATTTATATTCAAAAAGAATATATTTTCATATCAACATATCATAATCGTACCAAAACCGATTATATTCTAAACTAGAATATATTTCATTTCATTATATTATAATCATATAATATTTCACAAAGTAGACTTATATTCAAGTAGAATATACCTCATATCAAGGATTTTGATTATCTCAATTCGATTTATGTTCGAAATCCATTCATATCCAAATAGAATATATATATATATATATATATATATATATATCCCGTTACAACCCATTTCGATTCCTTAGGAGATCCATTATATTCGAGAAGAATATAATTCATATTTCCATATAAAAATTGTTTTAAATCGGTTCATATTCAAATAGGATGAATTCTTATGTCAACTCCATTTGAACCAACGATTTAAATTCAAACATTTTCCATTCGGAAGAATTTACAATTTCTAAAATACTTATGAAAATAAATGTTTATAAGGAAATCATATATAAATAAATATATATAGAATATAATAGTTAAAAATAAAAAATAATTTAAATATTATGTATATACATAAATTAAAGGTTTACTAGATAATTTTGAATAATAAATTATAAGGAAAAAAATTATTTATAATAAAATAGTTTGTAGGTAAGGTTAAATGATAAATTTTTAAGGAAAGAATAATTTATTTGAAATCAAATGTGTAAATATATATATAATAAAATTCTTTATACCATAATCATTCCTTTCTTCCGAACGTCAAGTATTTGGATCTATACTCTAGTCTAAATGGAGTTTACATAATTCAGTATCTTGTTTCAAACATCATTTCAAATCCATCTTTTAAATTTTGAGGGTTCAAACCATATCCATATAAAATTCCAATTCAAACTTTAAATCTGTTTTTGGACAATTTCCTTATCCATTTCAAATATCCGTCAAGATTCCGATCCTTAAAGGAAACATAGAATTTATTTGAAACCGACACATTTCTTTTAAATCAAATTTCCATCAAATAGAATTTTGAATTTTTAAAAATCATTTAACCAACCGATGTCCATATGTAATTTGCTTTCCTATGGCCAAGTGATTTTAATTTCCGATATTTCAGGGATGGATATATATATCATTTCAATCCAAAACAGGGTCCCAGATATTTATCATTTCAATCCGTGTTCTTAATTTATTTTATCGATAAATCCCGGGTTTATTAGATGCCCGTAACATCAAGGTAAATGGATTTATCGTCAAAATCAACATGCAATACAATATACTGAAATATGGAGCATCAGCAGTGTCAATATCAATTCAGTAATAAATTTCAACCAAACATCCATCATAACCATTTCATTCAATTGATCAGAATTAAACTGTTTCAGGATTTAGCCAGGGTTCGAATTTCCAACTAGAAATTTAAATTTAATTAAATAACTAATCATTGACCTAAATTTGCATGGTAACACACTCGCATGTCAATTTTACACAACACATCAACAAACAACACAACCATGCAACCAAACTTATTTCATAATTCAATTTAATAAATATGGGAACAATTCAGTTCATCATGAGTGGAAAAATCACTCACCTTTGGGTCTTTATTGGATCAGACGTCCAACAAAGCCCAAAAATTTATAGTCTCCAAATGCATCTAGGTTAGTGCCAAAACGTCCGTCATCCCGCCACAATCCCAACGAACCCAACCGCGTCCAAATCCGAGTACGTACGCAAAAGTTATAAGCGTTTTAATCATTTTGAATTTAAATATAAAAAAAATTAATTCTCACCCAATTAGATTTTGACACCTCAGCACTCTCGCACCTTCTTCCCGCTCGTACTACAGTAACCCGACGCGAAACATAACCCATCAGCGGTGAACTTTGACCACTGATTCCTCCTCGCTCCGTTCACCAGAAGGAGCGGGACCACTACCAATGCAACCAGCATCGAAAACCGTACCCCACTAGGCCCATGCGACAACCTCCGTTCGAGCCCCACGCCCACGTGACGTCAGCGAATGCAAGGGGTCTTTGCCCTTCTAAGATGAAATTCCGGCAATCTAATCACTTCCAAACACCACTGCTACCACCCTTGAGTTTGTATGGATCATCTCTACAAAACCCATATAACAAAATCTCCGACTAACCTCCGAATTAAAAACCCCCAAAATGAAGACTTAAGGTTTTGAAATCAGGGACTTTGACCATGAATTCCAACTACTCCATCCACTGCATGTCGAATCTGAGAGCACACTTAGGTTTGTATCATCGAGGTCTTCGTTTTAACATATAATAAGCTATGGTTTGAGGAGATTTGATTTTCAGCTTGAATTTTATTTAGATCTAGGGTTTTGGATTTTAATTCAGCCATTAACGATGAGTTTTGATGGAGGAAAGTATACATAAGGTGTAAATGGCTGATTAGGTGTATATAGACTTTTAATTTGCATATATTAGAAGGCCCAATAATGAGGAACAACAATTATCTGATTACGTTGATTCCATTCGCGTTTTATCCCGCATGCTCAAATGACAAGTTCGATTTTGACGAAAATTGAAATCCTATAATAATTCACCGTTTCGGATCCAATGGCGCCATTTTCGTCGAACTCCGAGACAGTTGCCAAAACAGTTAAATTTCACAGTTAATTAAATACATAAAATATTCAATTAACTGTTTAATTCAATTTATATATTCGTTAAATTCCATTAAATCAAATTATAACTCAAATAAATTTTATAAAACAATTTCACATATATTGTGCTCCCGAATTAATGTATTTACCACTTAACTTTATATTTCAATCATTATTAAACAACTTAGAATTCCCCTATTTAACAAATTAATTTTGAATTCTCTTTTTAACTTAACCCACTTAAATTTAAATTAGTTATCAACAATACTAATCCCAAGTTACAGGATTCCAAATAAAACAAAAATTTTGAAATCTATTTATACTCAATTGACCATCCTCATCATTGCAATCAGCTAAATTTGGTTTTTCCCAATATTTTTCCATTTTATTTATTTTAAATCAAAATTTAAATATATAGAAAATATGGGATGTTACAAAGATACACGGATACAGAGCTTTCCAAATATCATTCCAGCTGTAAACCAGGATCCTGTGAATATAAATCTGCAAAAACCCAACTATTAGCTACCCGTGTGGAAAATATGGGCACCCAGGGTTTAGGTTAAAACAGTAAACTCCAGGTCAGTCATGTGACTGGTGTGAGAACTAAAACAGTTATTAATCTTTATTTAAAGTTAGATAAATCGAGGGACCACGCCAAATAACACGGAACGGGTTTCCTCCCCAGAATACCAATGCATAAACAAACAGCGCAATGCTAAATAAAGAACAATGAAGCTATTATATGACCCAGGTCCCATCACACAATGCAACGCAAGCCGGAGGATAGGGTTTTCCCTTATAATAGACAAATATGATTGATACATGAAATTTCATCTTTTTTTATTACTATAAGTGAAGAAAACAACTTCAAATATAAATGTATCAATTATAGACAGCATAAGCGCCCCATCCCACTATGTCGCCATAGGAGACGTGCCAGAACTCGGCTATGGACAATACGTTAGAACCAAGAGGAGCGGAGATGGCCTACAACGCTGATGATATCCCTCTTTCTCTTTTTTTGCTGGACAAAGAAAATTTGAATCGAACGAAGTGGAGGCGAAGACCTAGTAGGCGTGTGTAATGGCCCGAATCCATACTATCTGAGTTGACAAAACAACACATGTCGAACCCAAATAATACAGAATTATGAGTCATTAGGGTTAAAGAAAAAGGAACACATAGAAGATAGAACAAAAAAAACAAAACAAAATCTCACAGCGTAACGAATAAAATATATTATATAACATAACTTTTGAAATACAAAATTTTGTATCATATGTACATACCATATTAGAGTACAGTACATATACATTACAGCAGAAATAACTCTAATTAACTTATGGTGAGGCCTCCTACTTCAAGCTCCTCCAAATGTATCTGTAAAATCCTAAAACACTTGTCTTCCCGTACAAATTTGGGCACCAAAGAGTTTAGGAAAAACAAATAAAATAAACTCTGGGTCAGTCATGGGATTGGTGTGAGTAAACTCCAACCATATTGCTTAAATTTGAAAATCATTTGAAAGAAAAAGTAATAGTAAGACTATCCCACGCATAAACATGGACGGTTTTTACCTTACTATAACCAAAACATTTTTGATATCAAAATCCGGTGATATTATAATAATATCTAATTAAATAAATAACCAAATAGTAGAACGCTTGCATCTCACGCTCCACATATATAGTATAAAATCAAAAACCGCAGGGCGCTTATTGGAGATTGGATTCCAACTATGACAAGGTATGGGACCACCTCCCGATCAGTGTACTCTAGGGGATACACTGGGGTTCAGCAAAAACATCTTGCAACCTGACCACACATAACCGACCACTCATTTAGCTTGAGTGTATCGAATATATTGTCACCCACGGTTGTCGGCCGTCCAACCGTAATCTGTAAGATACAGAATCGAAAGAAGAATAAATATTGAATTTTCTCTAGATCGGTGACAAATATGCCCTGCTTGGGTATGACCCACCTAGCCATGCTGCCCACCCGATTTTTGCCATTCCCTTTTGTGAGGCTTGAGGCTACATATATCCTTTTAGAACATCCGGCCACCATGAATGCCACATCGTCAAACCCGTCAAATCATTAGTTGATATTACCAAAATTATTATGGGTATAAAAGCTAAGAGAAACGAATTCCTCCGTCACCAGACGTAATATCTTGAAAAGACCGTCTTATGTGATATGTTAGGAATACTCTGTCAGACATTCGTCATACAAGTTGTCCTGGGTCTGGAAAAACATAAAAGTCGTTATATTTCACTCCGTCTTCAATTTCTCCAGCATAATCTAATTCGCAACGTCGATACCAATACGGATTGGTTTTCAGATATTAAATCCAATCGGTCTCTCCATATTGACAACGATGGTCAAAAGCCTTTGATAGCCGGTGGTTTAACTTTCAAAGGAAAAATAAAACATCCATCAAACAATCACTGGCCCTTTTAATTAATATTCTACTTTCCAAATTTCTTATCGAATTCTATATATCGATATACTGATTTCTATTATCAAAATTTCTTAAAAATATTCTAACTCCTTAAATTTTTGGAAAATTTCACCAGCACCTCCCTTGTACCCGTCAATCGTTCAAACCCCAACTTTCCTCTCTAGGCCCTTTCCATTCAAAAAGAAAATCAAAAAGCCAAGCGACTTGACGATTCGACGCACAAAATCTTATATGGAAATTGAAACATGTACCTTTTTGTCGAGCACTTAATGTATATTCTTCATTCTCTTCATTCCATACCTGTTTAGCATATTCAACGATTCCTAGTTCATTTAAATCAATTCAACCTCTTTTTACTTTAACCGCTTCCCATTTGCTAATTAAATTTTTAATTAGCTTCTTTGGTTAATCATGTTCAACAATATTCGTATACATACATTAACTCAACTCCTTCCTCGCTTCTAAATTCTAATCCAAGTTTCAAATTCAAATTCTCAATTTCAGTTAACAAACTCAATTCACTTAAATAAATTAAATTCGATTCAAGACTCTATTTACTAATTTCATTTGAAATTAGTTAACTTCATTCGATAATTAAAAATCTGATTTTTGTTCCAAAAATTAATCCATTTACTCCATTTGAGTTCATATTTATTTTATAACTCGAATTTGAATTTTTCTAATGGAAATTCGAATTTTATTTACTCAAAATCCTTTTATTTTATTTAATAAATCGTTATGGTTTAAAACCATTTTAGCGCTGTTTTTCTTAAAGTATGATTTTGACATAACTTAAAATATGTAAATCGAAATCCATATTTTTATCTTCCATTTGAAAACTATCATTGAACAGGTCCGTATGTTTCTTATTTCATTGAATTCCGATTTATATTGAGTTTTATACACTCATTTAAAGTTCAAAATACCAAATTACGAACTATCGCACTGCGGCGAGTTCGTTTTAATCAAAATTAAATTATAAACGTTAACTTTGTTTATAAAATAAATTTCAACTCCATTTTAAATATTTAAAACTAATTCAAGCTCGTTATCCAAATTAATCTTACTAATTCAGGTAATCCAAACCCGTCGATTATTTCATTTTCCATCCAGAACTCAGTTATGAAGTTATTCAAAACTCGAATTTCTATGTTAAGTCCATTTCTCATGGAATTAGATTATTTATAAACTATCGATATCATTGAATTCCAATTATAAATTACTTTGATGCAAGTAATTAATTAATTCAACATCCTTTACCATTACATACTGATATCATCTCTTGATAATAGTGAAGTCGTTCAAGTTGAGGTATTTTATTTACCTCTCAGACCTTGATCGACAACGTTCTTACCTTGAGACGGATAAGAGTTTGTAATACAAAACCACCATTACTTTTCAACAAAATCTTCTCTTCTATCTCGTTTAAAAATATGATTTTTAAATGTCATTCCTTATATTTGGAAAAATCTATTTTCGAGTTACCAAATGAAAATCACTTCATTATATTTATAACCTTGGTTGATAAATCACTTCCTTATTTTGTACTAAACAAACTTCCATATTAAAACTCTATTGAAAACTATCTTCCAAATTATCCAACGAAAATAAATATCTATTATAAGTTGACTTCCTTGTTTTATGATTTAAACAAGTTTTCCATTTCAAAAATTTGAAACCTAGTTCTACTCTACGGAAAGTAAGTTCCCTTTTTATTTTACATTCGAAGATATTTTATAATTTAACTTATAAATGTATATACATAGAATCTATTTCATATTTAATTATATTATAGCTTCTAATTAGTACAAGTTCAATATTTCTTCTAAAAATAGTTCATTTATATATTTGTTCGACATAGTCGTATTCGAAATCATAAATCCTTATGGATTTATTTAAATTTTGTATACATTCCGAACTTCAGAATGAATTTCATCATTTCTCTTTTTGAAGCGATTCCAAATTATAAACCCTTTTTTAAAATTCATACTTGAATTTACATTTACGAATTACCCACTAAAATTTACCTTCTTTATTTATAAACATTGTTTATAAATTTCACTTCTGGTTTAAATATTTAAAACCAGTTTCTATTTCAAATTTTTTATTTGAAATCCAATTTCCACTTCGAATAATAAATTTTCCTTTTTAAATTCATACTTGAATTTAAAACAAAATAATGATTTTCCTTTCCATTAAAAACATTGTTTATAATTTTAGTTACTTGTTTTTATTATTAAAAACAAGTTAATATTCAACATATCGTTCAAAATTCCATTCCTATTTCAGAAAATAAAATTTCCTTTTTAAAACCTAAAAATCCCTTTTATATATTTTAAATATAAATATCTAGGGCCAGTGATATTCTATTATCCAAACACACAAATCATCCATTCAATTCACACATCACACACATAAATAAATATGTAAACAACAGTAAATAAATTTGAGGAATTCAGTTGGATACCTCCAGCCTGTTTTCCTTCATTTACAGATGTCAGTCAACATAAATTATACCAATCCTGCTTCAAGGCAGGATATCGCGGCATAGAAGGTCATCCACTCATATATCGTGGGATGATAGTGTCATCCGCTAATCATACTGCGGGCATCCGCTAATGGTACTGCGGGAAATATCCAATATATATAATAATAGCCATAATCACCAAACCTAATATAACTAATATATAATAATCAAGATTGGTAAACAATTTACAAATGCAACCAAGAAACAACAATATATTTCTAATGAAAAAAATAAATTTTTAAATGAGATTTACGCACCTTGATTTTACTTAGCAAATATCCAGTTAATTTCATATCATCGCAGCTATGGATTGACTCAAGTGAGTTTATTTCGTACCTACGATATATTTCATTTTTAATTCAATGGTTGACTATTGTTATAATTTACCTTACTAACATAAAACAAATAAATATTTCTACGTTTTTTTAAATTTAGATAAAATGTATACCTTATTGTTTTTGCGAATAACTCGACCAACTACGTAGCCATATCAACAATCACATATCCACATAGCTGAAATTAGCCTCATCACTGCATCCATCCCCACATCATCCCAACATTACTGCCAAACCGTTCACCACTCACCGGTGCACTACATCAACCTCCAACATCCTCACTGCTGCTTTGAACACGCTGTACAACTCTGACAGCCACATCAAAACTACTACCACCATTTCTACTGCGAACTTCTTTCGATGCATTTTCTAGACCTAATCGACATCTGATGATCACCTCGGCCATTTTAAAGAATTCTGGACTTGTCAATTCCCTTATGTAAGTTTCCTCCTTCTCTTAGCAGGCTCCCACACTTTAGCCTCCCATTATCGAACTTCATACCACCATTGTCAATCCCCAAAAAGAATAGATCGAACTCCACCAAGACCCCTGTCGCATCCTTCTTCCTTACAGTAAATTCCACAGCAACAACGTCCTTCCAAATTTCACAACAGGCATCGTGCTTCCCAAATCAACTAAGTACGAACCCTTCTCAATCGCGATCACCTACCCCGAAACCGCGGTGATCCCTCCCATCGCATCTCTTCGTAAATTGAAATCCCCTAAGAAAACTCCTCTTAACCCAAAACTGCAATTAACACCATCGATTTCTCACTCGCTTTCCACCCAGATCCAACACTTAGTTGATTAAACCGCGCCCGTAACTCATCATCCACAATATCGAACTGTGTCACACCTCACTTATAGATGAGCTCGTGTTTCTGGAATTCGGAATCGAATTCGATTTCCATCTTCTTCTTTTTTTGTTTGGTGATTTAGTTTCGAATTGATTAGGTAGAGCAAAGAAAGAAGGTAATAATTGATTTCGTGATTTCTGGAATGGGAAATAAGTAAGGCTTGGATGGATTTATATAGTGTGAACGAGAGACAAGTAGTACCTTGCCATTAACTTCACTGTTTTATTCTGTATTGAAGGAAAGGAGCAGAAGTTTGTGCTCGAGAAAAACTTAGATTTACGCGAATTGATTTGTTAGTGTGGTGCCATTAATTAGTTATTTTTCTTTGTTGTGAAGAAATTGGACAAAGGGTACGAGGAATTTAAAGAAGGCAGTGTTGTAAACGTATAAGGTCGGCTTATTAGTATTATTATTATTTTACAAATATTGATTTGATATTTTTTATTTTCTATTTGAAAATATCTTGCGGTTCCTTAACTACTAATCCCGAATCACTGTTTAACCATGACGACCGACGATACCAGATTATAACGCTATTCTGGTCTAAATGGAATGGTATTTACAATTTTATTTGACTATCTGCAGGAGATATTTAATTTAAATTAATGGCTTGAATTAAATTCGATTTAAAATATAATTCGATTTCAAACAAATAAATTCATCGAAAATAAATTATTATTATCGTTTATATTCACATATAGTTTATATTGATAACCTGAATTGCTTTGATTCAGTTTTAATTGTGGATTAAATTATTTCACTCTTTCCATGTAACGATAATTCAATATCTTTGAAATTAAATAGTATATTGATGATTAAAGCAATAAATTAAATATAAGAATCCATTTATATTTCTAATTTAACATTTAAAATAAATCGACAAAAATCTGGGACGTTACAGCGTGGGCGGTCATTGGCGAACTCAGATCTGGTTGTGGCGCTCGATTGCTATTTGGACTTCGTACTTCTTTTTTAAACGGGTTTGTGGGCTTTGATTAAGGAGAATAAAGATAATGGGAGCAAGCAGGTGATGGCAAGGCTGAGATAAGCGAAGGTTGGAGTCACGACAAGCGCGACGGCGAAGTCGTGGCGGGCACGATGGATACAGGCTAGATGTGATTTGTGGGAGGAAGGAGTTTGCCATTTTTGTTTCTTTCTTACGGTATAAATGAAATAGAGAGAGGAAGGAAGGAAATAAAGGAGTCAGTTTTGTAAAGGAAGGGAGAGACGCGTGTTCCTAACCTTCTGGCAGTTCAGTACATGTTTATTTTTTTTCTTTTATATACACACAATTTACATATAAACAGAAATAAATCCAATGTAATAACCCGGAAATCCGAGCCAATTTAAATTTTTTATTTTGGTAACTTTAGCGAATTTTGAGTATCTAAAATGAATTATTTTAAATAATAACGACGAGAAATTTATTTTGAATAGAATTAAAACTGAAATATTTATCTGAGACGTCGCTAGAATATAAAATTTTTATTTTAACTATAAAAGGAATTGAAAATGGCGCGGTAGTTTGAAATTTCGATATCAAAGTTCAAATAAATGTAAAGGATTCAAAATAAACCGGATTTTAGCGAAACCAAAAATATTAGAATCTTGTAACACCCCACGCCCGCAATGGTCACTCATAATGGGAATGCCATGGCATCGGTGGAGTATTTTAGTGAATATAGAACAGAAAAATTACAACAAGACAGATATAAATAGTACTTGAAATTTTAAAACATCATCTCATAACAGCGGAGGTTAAAACATGTTTGATTACATCACAAAACCATACAAGAGTCAAGTACAAAATATCCACCTTGATAAAAATAAGTACATAATCCCACTAAGTAAACAATAGCCATAAAAGGATAGATGAACAGAGCTTTACTTCAACGGTCCAAACTCCAAAGGATAGATACTGCAATCTGATCAAAGCCCACTAGCACTAGGCCCACTCTGATAACCTGGGGTTTGGGGAAAAAGATAAACAACAACGGGGTCAGACATAAGTCTGAGTGAGTCCTATAACTTTAACAATACAATCATTAAAGTAACCAGACAAGACATAAGTTGATATACGGTAATGCCTGGGGATGAATGGCTACACTAAGCAGCTTGGCAAACTTAGGATAAACTAAGATAACCGTAAAGACGCATTTACCCAAGGATAACTACTAAACTGCACCACACCAGTCATTCCTACTTAAAGGTTGATCCCACTAAGTAACTTAGTAATCTTAATAGTAGTTTCGTGTACCCCTACCTGACTATATAGGTGTACCCACTACTTCCCAAGCGATCGGCTCCCTAACGTAGATATCCGTACTGGCCCCACAGTGGGATGTATCATTCCCCAAAGTGGCGAGCCTGATTCTGGTGCACGGGTTATACCTACACGATGCTACAACGTCTTACTTACCAGCCCGGGCCCACACACGCATATGAAACCCGATGGACTTGCGTTGCCACCGCTAATCCGTTTTGGCCTCTTATAGTCAAGCCCAATATGCGTGTCCCGTCACTCGACTTGAGTCGAGCCCACAAAGATACGTTTGGGATATTGGTTGAAATGGGCCCCCACAAGCTACCACCTAAGCTTGTAATTTCTAGTGAATCCCACTTAACCCTTTTACCATGTCCACTTACATGTTATATATTTTGGTTAAGTAATTAATCATATTTCAATTGCCTCTTAAGGCACCCACTAGATCTCCACATGCCACCCAAAGCACTTACTTAACCCTTTACCCATGTTTAATTACATGTTCCACTTTGGTTAAGTATTCTAATCATATTTTCTATTGCCACCCAAGGCAACCCACTAGTTTCCTCATGCCACCCAAGGCACCCTACTAGTTACTACAAGCCACCTAAGGCACCCACTTAACCCTCATGCCCCACTACATGCTTATATGGTTAAGTGTTTCTTAATTAATTCAGACCGTGATCCTCATAAAGACCTCTCACATTAGACTATCTTTTATGACCGCTGGTTAAGCCGGTTGGGTCCGGGCAGCCTTATGTCATAACCGAGTCTAACCTCGTGTCTTTACATTAATCACGTATTTAGTTTGTGCCTAAGACCTCTCACATTGGGCTAACATTTGTAGCAACTGGTTAAGCCGGTTGGGTCCGGGCAGTTTTACGCCACAACTGAGTCCAACCTCGTGTCTTAGTCGATTAATTACGCCTAATTAATCACCCTCATAATTTATATTAATTATCCCTAATTAATATCAAGTATCTCATAACATGGATAGACCTAACTCAATAGGTAAATTCCCATGGGGTAGACCTAACTCAATAGGTAAATTCCCACCTATGTTAATTTATTTTTTATGGTATGCTTAATCATACCCAACCATACTTTAATTAACATATTTATTAACCCCATCGTTCCCCACACAAATCGTTCTCATTTCACGACATAAAAAAAAGGAAGATCCATCACAAATATCATGGGTTTTAACCAAATCTTAGCATATAACTTTGTCATGGGTTAAGAGGATGTCAACTTGCATATATGAGCATATATTAACCCAACTACATTTAACTCAAACTTGCATATTATCACACATGACTTGCATAACATATTGCATATGAATTATCATACACATATCTTGCATAACATGTTGAGCTTGCATATAAGCATTCTCACAACTTGCATAACATGTTAAACATGCATTTAAGCATTCACATACTTGCATAAGCATTCACATACTTGCATAAGCATTCACATACTTGCATATTAACCCATAAACTTGCATAATGTGTCATCATGAACTTGCATATTAACAACCATGTAACTTGCATAGCATATCTTGCATATTAACATACATGTAACTTGCATAGCATATCTTGCATATTAACATACATGTAACTTGCATAGCATATCTTGCATATTAACATACATGTAACTTGCATATTAACAAACATGTAACTTGCATAGCATATCTTGCATATTAACATACATGTAACTTGCATATGAACTTGTTAAACATGCATAAACCCACTTGTTAAATATGCATAAAACAACTTATTAATCATGCATATTATCACATACTTAGCATGCATAGAATCACATACTAAACTTGCATAATATCATATACTTAGCATGCATAGAATCACATACTCATCATGCATAATATCACCTACTTAGCATGCATAGAATCACATACTCATCATGCATAAAACCACATACTTAACTTGCATAAAATCAATTACTTATTATGCATAAACCCACATATCCAACTTGCATAAACTCTCATATTCAACTTAGGATTAATATTATACATAGATTAGCATATCATTACAAATGATTCAAACTCACAAATCCGCATTCAAGACCATAAGTCTCATTACACCCAATCTACTTATCTTAACAATTGATCATCAAAGTGATAGAAACTCACCACTAGCAATTTGCACTCCAAATGAAGATTAAGATGCTTAAAATGGATTAGAAGTTGATTAGAGAGGTTGATTAGCTTGCTTTCCTCTTCATTGATTTGTGGAGGCCATGACCAAGTTTCATTTTGCCATAGTTTAGTTACAAGATCTAATTATGAATGAATTAGGATAGGGTTAGGGTCTTATTTATAGGATTAGGTTGCATTTTAGACCCTTAGATTAACCCTAGATAGGATTAGGACCATCAGATCCAAGAAGCTTCCAGAACCAGCCCTCCAAGCCAGCCCAAGAACCCAAACTGGTGCACCCAGTTTCACTGGGCGTCGCACCCCTGTCGACAGGCAAGTCGACAGGCAAGTCGACACCCCTGTCGACAGGCCTGTCGACAGCCCTGTCGACATGGGTAGGGCGGGAATCTTCCCGCCTGGCCCCGCCTGCTCTATTTTAAAATCTGAATTTAAATTATAAATCTGTTTTTAGTTTCAAATTTTCTGCAAACTTCATCGGGCCATAACTGGGCCATACGGACTCCGATTTTCGAAAACTCGGACTCTATTTCGCGTATTTTTCCGAGACGAACGCAATGACGCAGCCCGTTTCCCCCAATTCTCACATCTGAGATTATATATTCTGTAATTAGTGAATTTTAGCATTAACCGAAATTCGGGGTGTTACATTCTCCCCTCCTTAAAGGATTTCGTCCCCGAAATCTCTAAGCTAAGGAGAATGCATATCCTACCATCCAAACAACCATCTACTCAATCCATCAAACACGGGCATCCATTGTCCTTAAACAATTTCTAATGATGTATGAGCATATGCGAAAAGTGTGTGTATATGTTCCCTATCTAATGTACGAACATATGCAAACCATGATAGTGCCATGCATCCAATATGTATGCGAGATAACCCTATCGACACATACAGTATCTATATGAGTGCACAATCATTCACCAAAATGCATCATCCATATGATAACACAATCATTATACATCCATAAATATAGCTAACTACACACAATTTTATGCAATATGCAATATGAAGTGATTGAGCCGATCTAGTGCCTAGAGTGTGTATATATGCATCCACGAGCAACCACTAGCAAACACTTGCATCCACTTGCATCCATCAACCATAACATGTCTCAAACACATGTTTCAACCACAGGTTTTCCCTATCTAAAGGTCAAACAGCACTAATCGAGAGGACATACTAAAGATAAGGTAAGTACTAGACAAACGATAGAGGAGGAATTAAAAGACATATCCTCAATAAGGAACGGGTATAACGAACGCATCTTTGCTTCTGTCTCCCAAGTAGCGTTGCTCTCATCTTCTCCCCATTGCACTTTGACTAGTTGAACCTCTCAATTCCTCAACTTCCTAGTCTCTGACCCAAGGATGCGGGTAGGAGCTCGTCGAATAATCACATCACACTCTACCTTTACTTCTTTAAGTAAGCCCGTCTCTACCGCCTCTGCGGTCTCATGTAGGCATTTCCTCAAACGTGACACAAGGAATACGTCATGTTTTGCGACCGAACTATCTCTCGAATATAAACTGAAGCTAGTCATGGAACAGTGCTCTTGCTCTTCCCGAGTATGAAATGGGCACACTTAGTAAGTCTATCTACCATAAGCCCAATCCCCGTATTACCCTTCCTTGATTTCGGTAATCCATCGAGACACTATCTCACTTCCCATTACGGAACTTCCAACGGGTGAAGCAACCCTCCGGGTTTCTCTTACTTCGCTTCCACTTGTTAGCACACCAAGCATCTAGCGACATACTTGGCCGCGTCTTTCTTCATACCGGCCCAAAAAGAAAACTCGCTTCCTGTCTTGGTACATCTTGTCCCTATCGGGATGAATGTTCATCTTCGACCGATGTGCATCATCAAGTATAACCTTCCTCAAACCCCTTGTCTTACGGTATACCAAGTCTACTGTCTCTACGCAACCACCCCTTACCATCTAGGGTGTACCTACTTAAATGGCTGGACAACCCCTTCCTCGTGAGCTTCTTTACTAACTCATCCAACTGTGGGTCGTCTCGCTGTGTTCCGCCAATCCTCCCCAAAAGAGTAGGCCTAACCTCCAAGGAGGCTAGCAAACTGGGTACAAAGTCAACGGAAGGTCTAAAGTCAAACATAGAAATAAACCCTAAGCTCCGTCGTTTAACGATCAATGAACTCAAGGACAACCTTTTTCTTCTTAAGGCGTCTGCTACCATGTTTCCCTTGTTAGGGGTATATGCTATCTCAAACTCATAAGATGTTAAGAACCCTATCCAAAAATCGTCACAACTGTCCATCTCTCACGCAGACCACCCTAGTCGAATTCGACATCCCCCAAATGCAAGCCCCAAAGGCCGAAACCAATATCAGACAAACACCCAAGGGATATCTCCTTCGAGTTCAGGCGACCTACGTGAGATGATACTAAAATAAATAATGGCTAGACAATTAAGCCTTTGACCAACTTTGGATGTCCTCGCCAGTCTCACTCCAAAACCACCGTTTATCCCATAACTGGCTTTGCTCACCCTATTGAGCACATACGAAAACTTATTTCGCTCCTAGGAAAGGCCAGGATGTCATTTACAAAGGCCATTACAAACTTATTTAGGTACTCCTTGAACATCCTCCTCATCGAACCAATATGCGGGGGCGTTCATCAAACCAAATGGCATCACTAACCACTCCTAAAATCTATCCGGAGTCCTAAGGCAGTCTTCTCTATACTATCCTCAGCCACTGTCAACTGACGAAACCTCGTGGCTAAGTCCAACTACGCAAATACTGAGGCGCCAACTAACTGATCAAATAGATCATCAATCCTCGGCAATGGGTGTCGATTCTTCTTTGTGAGTTTATTCAGTTTTCTTTAACCTACACAAAGTCTGAGGGACCCATCCACCTTCGTGGCAAAAACTACTGGAGCACCCCACTCCAATATACTCCGTCTTATAAACCCCTTCTTAAGCAAACCACCTACTTGCTTATCGAGTTCCCTCCTCTCACGAGGAGCCGTGTGGCACACTGGCCAAGATACTGGTTTGGCATTATCTACCAGATATTTTCGGAAGTCAATCTCCCACTCCGGAGGTAAGCCCTTCCCCTCCTCACACACATCCGAGTATTCCCGGACTGCTCTAACAGATCGCAAACTCTAGACCGTCGTGTCAAGCGATTCTAGATAACTTAGCATAACAGATTCTATGGGATTACAAGAGATCTCGAGAGTGTTACCCTAGCGGGTCATAAGCCTAACAACTCTCCTTCCATAATCAAGAACGGCACCCCTACTGGATAACCAGTCCATGCCCAAAACTAACCCATAGCCCGTGAAGCCCAACAAGCATCACTTCTAGCCTCAACGCTAAGTATAGCAACTTTCAAACCCAAACACATCATGGAGCCCCAATTGGGTTTGAAACAACTAAGGGATCATCTACCAAACTGGTGTTTATGTGCAGTGACTCAACTAATGATGAGATAAACGAACTCAATGCGTTAGAATCAAATAAACTATGGACCGGATGGTCAAACAGAAAAACTAAACTTTCCACGGAAATAGTTCTACCTCTTTCTCGAATTGGTGGAGCTGCGAGAGCCTGAACTTGCCCCCTTGCCTGAGCTGGTGCCACAAGAGCTTGCACCTGTCCTCCTGGGGTAGATCCCGTTCTTTGCCCCTTCCTTGGACAGCCTTTCATTAGATGCCCTGCTTCCCCACAGTGGAAGCAGCCAGTCTTCCTCTTCTTGCGACAATCTTTGCTTAGGTGGCCTAGTGTCCCACAGTTGAAGCACTTCTTCTTTCCCTTGCCACCGTTTCCTTTCTTCTCGGGTGCTTTAATAGCATTGGGACCCTTCTCTTCCTCATGCATAAGTGCCATGTCCACTATCTTCTCAAAAGTGGCCCCCATAGGGATGTAAGACATAGCCAATCCGCGCATCGGTTCGTTCAAGCCTTTAACGAACCTCAGAGCTTTCTCTTCCGGTGTGTTTACCAAGTCTATGTTGAATCTCGCTAACTGGTTAAACTCGTCAACATATTCTTTCACCGACAAGTTCCCTTGCTTTAAGTTCAAGAACCTTTCCACGTACAGATTTTCTTCCACTCTTGAAAGAAACTTTGCCTCAAACCTTTGCCTGAAATCTGCCCAAGAGTTAACAGGGTGTTCTTCATTAGTGACCTTCCACCATAGCGAGGCTTCCCCTTCCATCAACCAAGCGGCTAACTTGACTTTCTTTCCTTCTTCCACTTCAAGGATTTCCATCAATTCTTCTGTCTCCTTGAGCCAATCCCTAGCTCCTACAAAAGGTTTCCCTCCCATAGCCTTGAACTCCTTACAAGTCTTAGCAAAAGTATCCGCGTGAGGAGGAACGGGTGTAACGGGTAGTAGAGAAATATTCGCCAGACTTGCATCTGCGGCCTTAGCCTCTAACATCCTCCTATACCATACTGGTATCGCTACACCGTCCGGAAGATTAAGATCTTCAGCCATGCTGAAACGAGAGAGGAAAGATTCAAACGGAGGATTCAAAAAGATAAAGATATGGCTATCGGGGATTATGCTTTTCTTTCAAAAACTTTTCTCTTAAAAGACATGTTTTTGAAAATACTCCTTTCAAAAATATTCTTAGAAAATAGTTTTTCTAAAAAATTTTCTGTTCTGGTAACCTTAAGCTCTGATACCACGTGTAACACCCCACGCCCGCAATGGTCACTCATAATGGGAATGCCATGGCATCGGTGGAGTATTTTAGTGAATATAGAACAGAAAAATTACAACAAGACAGATATAAATAGTACTTGAAATTTTAAAACATCATCTCATAACAGCGGAGGTTAAAACATGTTTGATTACATCACAAAACCATACAAGAGTCAAGTACAAAATATCCACCTTGATAAAAATAAGTACATAATCCCACTAAGTAAACAATAGCCATAAAAGGATAGATGAACAGAGCTTTACTTCAACGGTCCAAACTCCAAAGGATAGATACTGCAATCTGATCAAAGCCCACTAGCACTAGGCCCACTCTGATAACCTGGGGTTTGGGGAAAAAGATAAACAACAACGGGGTCAGACATAAGTCTGAGTGAGTCCTATAACTTTAACAATACAATCATTAAAGTAACCAGACAAGACATAAGTTGATATACGGTAATGCCTGGGGATGAATGGCTACACTAAGCAGCTTGGCAAACTTAGGATAAACTAAGATAACCGTAAAGACGCATTTACCCAAGGATAACTACTAAACTGCACCACACCAGTCATTCCTACTTAAAGGTTGATCCCACTAAGTAACTTAGTAATCTTAATAGTAGTTTCGTGTACCCCTACCTGACTATATAGGTGTACCCACTACTTCCCAAGCGATCGGCTCCCTAACGTAGATATCCGTACTGGCCCCACAGTGGGATGTATCATTCCCCAAAGTGGCGAGCCTGATTCTGGTGCACGGGTTATACCTACACGATGCAACAACGTCTTACTTACCAGCCCGGGCCCACACACGCATATGAAACCCGATGGACTTGCGTTGCCACCGCTAATCCGTTTTGGCCTCTTATAGTCAAGCCCAATATGCGTGTCTTGTCACTCGACTTGAGTCGAGCCCACAAAGATACGTTTGGGATATTGGTTGAAATGGGCCCCCACAAGCTACCACCTAAGCTTGTAATTTCTAGTGAATCCCACTTAACCCTTTTACCATGTCCACTTACATGTTATATATTTTGGTTAAGTAATTAATCATATTTCAATTGCCTCTTAAGGCACCCACTAGATCTCCACATGCCACCCAAAGCACTTACTTAACCCTTTACCCATGTTTAATTACATGTTCCACTTTGGTTAAGTATTCTAATCATATTTTCTATTGCCACCCAAGGCAACCCACTAGTTTCCTCATGCCACCCAAGGCACCCTACTAGTTACTACAAGCCACCTAAGGCACCCACTTAACCCTCATGCCCCACTACATGCTTATATGGTTAAGTGTTTCTTAATTAATTCAGACCGTGATCCTCATAAAGACCTCTCACATTAGACTATCTTTTATGACCGCTGGTTAAGCCGGTTGGGTCCGGGCAGCCTTATGTCATAACCGAGTCTAACCTCGTGTCTTTACATTAATCACGTATTTAGTTTGTGCCTTAGACCTCTCACATTGGGCTAACATTTGTAGCAACTGGTTAAGCCGGTTGGGTCCGGGCAGTTTTACGCCACAACTGAGTCCAACCTCGTGTCTTAGTCGATTAATTACGCCTAATTAATCACCCTCATAATTTATATTAATTATCCCTAATTAATATCAAGTATCTCATAACATGGGTAGACCTAACTCAATAGGTAAATTCCCATGGGGTAGACCTAACTCAATAGGTAAATTCCCACCTATGTTAATTTATTTTTTATGGTATGCTTAATCATACCCAACCATACTTTAATTAACATATTTATTAACCCCATCGTTCCCCACACAAATCGTTCTCATTTCACGACATAAAAAAAAGGAAGATCCATCACAAATATCATGGGTTTTAACCAAATCTTAGCATATAACTTTGTCATGGGTTAAGAGGATGTCAACTTGCATATATGAGCATATATTAACCCAACTACATTTAACTCAAACTTGCATATTATCACACATGACTTGCATAACATATTGCATATGAATTATCATACACATATCTTGCATAACATGTTGAGCTTGCATATAAGCATTCTCACAACTTGCATAACATGTTAAACATGCATTTAAGCATACACATAACTTGCATAAGCATTCACATACTTGCATAAGCATTCACATACTTGCATATTAACCCATAAACTTGCATAATGTGTCATCATGAACTTGCATATTAACAACCATGTAACTTGCATAGCATATCTTGCATATTAACATACATGTAACTTGCATAGCATATCTTGCATATTAACATACATGTAACTTGCATAGCATATCTTGCATATTAACATACATGTAACTTGCATATTAACAAACATGTAACTTGCATAGCATATCTTGCATATTAACATACATGTAACTTGCATATGAACTTGTTAAACATGCATAAACCCACTTGTTAAATATGCATAAAACAACTTATTAATCATGCATATTATCACATACTTAGCATGCATAGAATCACATACTAAACTTGCATAATATCATATACTTAGCATGCATAGAATCACATACTCATCATGCATAATATCACCTACTTAGCATGCATAGAATCACATACTCATCATGCATAAAACCACATACTTAACTTGCATAAAATCAATTACTTATTATGCATAAACCCACATATCCAACTTGCATAAACTCTCATATTCAACTTAGGATTAATATTATACATAGATTAGCATATCATTACAAATGATTCAAACTCACAAATCCGCATTCAAGAACATAAGTCTCATTACACCCAATCTACTTATCTTAACAATTGATCATCAAAGTGATAGAAACTCACCACTAGCAATTTGCACTCCAAATGAAGATTAAGATGCTTAAAATGGATTAGAAGTTGATTAGAGAGGTTGATTAGCTTGCTTTCCTCTTCATTGATTTGTGGAGGCCATGACCAAGTTTCATTTTGCCATAGTTTAGTTACAAGATCTAATTATGAATGAATTAGGATAGGGTTAGGGTCTTATTTATAGGATTAGGTTGCATTTTAGACCCTTAGATTAACCCTAGATAGGATTAGGACCATCAGATCCAAGAAGCTTCCAGAACCAGCCCTCCAAGCCAGCCCAAGAACCCAAACTAGTGCACCCAGTTTCACTGGGCGTCGCACCCCTATCGACAGGCAAGTCGACAGGCAAGTCGACACCCCTGTCGACAGGCCTGTCGACAGCCCTGTCGACATGGGTAGGGCGGGAATCTTCCCGCCTGGCCCCGCCTGCTCTATTTTAAAATCTGAATTTAAATTATAAATCTGTTTTTAGTTTCAAATTTTTTGCAAACTTCATCGGGCCCTAACTGGGCCATACGGACTCCGATTTTCGAAAACTCGGACTCTATTTCGCGTATTTTTCCGAGACGAACGCAATGACGCAGCCCGTTTCCCCCAATTCTCACATCTGAGATTATATATTCTGTAATTAGTGAATTTTAGCATTAACCGAAATTCGGGGTGTTACAAATCTAATTGATAATATCTTTCCAACAAATCTGAAAATTTGAAATTTCATAGCGGGAATAAAAATTTATGCCCAGCTGAAAATTCAGAATAGTCACTATGGAATCTGGCCCTTAAAAATGGAAATTTTGTAAAACGACCTCTGTTTTCGACGAAACCACTTTTGTTGGATCCGGGATATCAAGTTATTTGCTAGATTCCAAAATTCGTAATTTTCTGAATCAATATGTGAGCGTGGCGAAGTAAAATGTGTTTTGACAGTTTCAATCAATTTCGATCGACCTAAAAATGACCATTTTTCGAACGGTCTCAGAATTTGACGAAATTAGTTTTGTTTGGACCGTATCGTCAATACGAAGCTAGAAAATATTTTTCGCGAATTTTTAGAGGCAGTATGTGGCTCCAGGAAATTGAAATGTACGTTTAAATTAAATATATACTGATTTATATTTTAATTTAAAGTGAAACTGATCGAAACGGACAAACCGGCTTACCGAACATATCCCATTGTGTTCGGAATGGGTTTAATTTGCTATGGACGACAGTCGGTGGGTTCGATTTGGGATCCGAAATTAAAAGTACCTTTATGGATAATTAAATAATTAATATATATTATTATATAACCTTGGTCCCCTTTACTTTCTTCCCTAAACCCACATCAGAAATCAAAACATATAAAAAAAGAAGAAGAAAAAGGAAGACGGAGGCCGATTCCACGATGCCCAGCACCCCTATCGCGGCCTCCCTGGCGACGGCGCCTCCGCCCAGACCCCCTCCCCCTCCGATCAGCCCTGTGTAACGACTTGGACTTTTTACACAGATATGAACTGATCGTAAGTATCGTATTTAAAAATATGAGTTGAAATTCATATTTTTAATATTTTAAAACATATCAAAAGATTTAATTGCATTTCTTTTACCTGTGTAACTGCACTTATATATGCAGCATTTAATAAAATCCTCTTTTCACATTCATATATAATAGCATGGAATTGATATTGTTTGTTTAAATTCATTTATTCATGTTGAATAATAACACTTATTCATAGCAAGTTTAAAAATGCCACTTTATTTCACTTGTTTTGTTCATTTTTTTCAAAGGCTTTAGAATTTGAGTTTTTGAAAATTCCTTGATTTAAAAACTTATAACACTTGAATTAAAATATGCTTTGTCATTTTTTTTTAAAGGGTTTAAATCCATATGTTTATTTTAGCAAAATTCTTGGTTTTAAAACATGAAGCATTTGCATCAAAACATCCCAAAACACATTTGTGTCAAAGTAAGTTCAAAAATCATTTTCATGTTCTCATGTACATCAATATAAAATAGTAAATTTCCATTTGTTTTATTGAAAAAAAAATGTTTTCATGTACAATAATTCAAGGATGATACCTTCACTAGTTCTAGGCTAGTTGAGAAAATCTAGGAAAATATATTTTCACATGGCAAGATCATTTTCAGATTTGAAATCCTTTTCTCTTTTCACATGATTTGCTGAAATTTCTCTTTCTTTTGCATTTTTCCAAAACATGTTACTTTGTCAATAAAACTTGTACTTAAGATCTTCCAAATCTTGTACATTTACACCATGAAAACTTGCCTACACTAGATGAGTACTTAAGCATAGATTTCTAAGATTTTTCCTTGTCTTATCATCACATGCCGAGATCTTTGTGTACAAAAGAATTTCAGATTTTAGGATGCCTTTGAAGCCAAGGTAGAGTTTTATATATTCTTGTTAAATCATGGTATCATGAGGTGGAAATATGATTTAGAAACACTATGCAAAAACTGAATATTTTGTACAATAAAGAAGATAGCACATTTGGCAAAAACCAAGAAAAGATTTGGAGAATATGTTTGTGTCATGTTGCATTTAAGGGATGGTTCATGGGTAGCATAGGCTGGTGATTTCAGGGTGAGGTTGGCTGATGCAAAGCCATGTGAACTCAGATTTTTGTGTTTTGATATTGAAAGAGAAATAGGTATTTTATATTGTCAAGCATTCGTCAAATCAAAAACTGAAAAGAGATTTGTGCTCTTTCCAAATCTAGTAAATAAATGCACTCATATTCTAATATTTTCCTGCACCTATAAATAAACCTGAGCATACCCTTCATCTCTCACACAACACAAAGCTTTCAAACTAAAAACAGTAGAAGAAAATCAGTGAACTTCCAACCAAAAACAGGTGAGTAAACACTATCTTTCCTTTTTAAATATATGTTATGATCCTTGTTAAACTTATATATATACACACTTTCATGTATGCTGTTGGTGTGTATATACCTTATACATCCTAGTGTTTAAACACTTAAAAGAAAAACAATTAGCAAAATCTTCCTTACACTTCCATGTAAAAACTATGTTCTGTTGGTATATATTATGGTTTGAATAGGTTTAAATTGAGCTGGTTAAACCTGTACAAAAACAATGTAAATTGAGATTCAAAAACCAATAAAGAGTAACTAAATATAAAAGCAAACCTTATCTCAATTACAAAAAAAAACAGAGAACTAAGAACGCTGAACAGAGAACAAGGTATGAATAAACACTAAACTTTACCAAGGTATAAAACATGAAAACTGAAAGGCATAAAAACAGTTTACCAAGGTATAAAAGAAACAAGGAAATGGGGAAAGAAGTTAGGATAGTGAAGTCGTGTTCTGTATATATATAGAAAGTCATTTATTGATGGTGATCAAGTAGTCTACTTTGCCAAACTCGATTGTGCCACTCTGGCATTTGGTATTCGGCAAATCGGGAAAATATGGATTGAGAAATGGCAAAGTGAGTGATCGGCGGATGGATGGACATTGCGGTTCTGAGCCTACCGCAGTACTGGGAGCAGCACGAGCACGATGAAGTAGTCTCGCTTCCTATGTATAAAAAAAATAAAAAATAAAAAAACAATATAAGAGCAAGTGGGACTAGGCGTAATTGATGTCGAACATCAGTAGGAGTATCGAGTGTAACATTCTTCGCAGTGGAGGTCGGGGTGCATGTCATCTTTGCAATGGTGAAGTTTGAGGTAAATCAAACAAGGGTGGTGTCAAGCAATAGTAAGTAAAGAAGATAAGGATAAGAAGGATATAGGAAGTGTTTTCTTGCCTTGCTAAATACCATTGATATCTATTAGGATCGGTTGACAGTTGAACTGGAAGTGGTATCCAATACATATCCTACTCTCTGCATTTTTGTATTCAAAAGGAGAAATGATACTCCACTGGTTGACAACATAAAAGGAATGATACTGCAGTTGGTGGCTTGGTGTAGGGACTGAGGCTATTCGGTGGTGTTTGGGGGGTTGTGCAGGGTAGTTTGGCAGTCATCGAGTAGCAGGAGGGTGTGTACACGTGCACGACTGTGCACTATGAGTTTCCAATAAGCGACTAAAAAGGAGAGGGAGCCGTGGCTGTAGTTTGGGCCGAGTGAACATATAATAAAAGAAAAGAAATGCAGTATTGCAATTTATGATCATGCATAACCCATTTCCAATCACATATATCTTTATATGTGTTAATTTGCTGAACCTAGAAGACTTCTGCCGTACTGAGGAAGTTTGAGCTCGGAAATGGTGTCAGTGAGCCGTCAATAACGTACGGAGGCGATCGAATCAGCATAGTTCGCAGCAAGGATGGACTGTGCCGATATGGCGAGGGGATGGAGCGTTTGATACTGTATGGTGCAGCGTCCGTGCATATCCACGTGTACACTGTTGTGCACAGTGAAGTTTCAGTGCAGACAATTGAGGGAGGACGTGCTGGTTTGTACAGCATGAAGGATTCAATGAAGACAATACTGTCTAAATCAAGGAGAATGGATGAGTGAGGGGGAATGCAAGGTGAAACCATAGATTTGGTATGGAGTATCATAAAGTAAAACGAAAATAGGATAGGAAAAAAATCAACAGCAGGTCTTTGGCAAATTAAGAATTAAAGCTGGCGTGTGTTCTTTTGCGTGGACTTAAGGCCATCTGGTAACGTGGAGATGACACAGCAGGTCTGGCATTTGCGACGTGAACTACTGGAAGGTATGGAAGTGGGAGAGTTTGGGCGGAAACATCAAAACGTGGAAATGGGGAGCACCAGAAAATGGCAAGAAAATCATGGGGGAAACTAATAGTAGCAGGTCTCGGCGTGGTAAATAAAAAGCTGGGAATGATTTTTTTCCTTTTTGGTTCGGCCACGTGGCACGTAGGCACTTGTATGGGTACATGGATGAAAAAGGATGGGCCACGTGTGGGTGAGTGTGGGCTTTGTGCAATTGTGTACCATTTAAATTCACTAAATTGATGGGCCGTTTAAAGTAGGAATATAATAGAAGGGATGTGTGTCTTAGAACGTGATTTAAGGAAGTTAGTTAGTTTTTAAATTAAATAAAAAGGGGAAAAATAAATATTTAAATAAAAATAGAATTTTTATTTAATTGGCAAATGGAAAATAAGTGAATCAGGATTAAATAGATTTTTGTCAGCAGTTGAAATCTAAAATACAGAAACTGGAATTTAAATTAAAATTTTAATTTATAATTAGAGATGATTTTCTAATGTTCAAACTATAAAGCCAGCAAGAAGAAAATCGATCAAGGGTGAAAGATCAAACGCCGTTTTGACAAACATCGAGAAGTCAGCACAGAAGTTATAATTTTGTAAAATTTTAAATTTAATTTATGATTTACATTGGAATTTATTTTCAAATGAAATAGTTGAATTTTAAACAAACAAGGTAGATAAACCGTATGTGACACATACGCTAGGATTTGTCAATTTTATCAAATATCTAAAATATCTGATATAAGGAACTGATCGTAAAACAGTTCTGTACTTTTTAAAACCAGAACTATGAATAATGTTTTAATCATGTTAGACTGATAAAAATTAAAAAGAGGAACTTTATCAGTACAGAATAAGGAATAAGTGAATCAGGAATGAACGATCAAAAGGGAAAATTTAACGAGGAAAATACCAAGGGGAAAAAGTTGTAAAATAAATAAATAAATCATAATTTAAGTCAATTATGAGTGATCAGATTAAAGGAAAATGATGAGAAATATTTTTCTAAAGAAAAATAAAGTAAATACTCGTTTTAAAGGTGACGAACAAATCAGAAAGAAAAGCCGTGTGCGACGCACACAGTAAAATTGGCTGTTTTGGAAAGACGATCAAAATAATCAGATAAAGACCAGTTGATCTTATCGCGTGTAGTTGACTGTAATTGTTTATGTAGATTAGATTATAATCTTGTTAGAATTATAATTTAAAAGAAAATGTCCATTAAGCATTTCAAAGAGACCGGAATTTATATTCCACTTTGAATTGATTATACGTTGCGCGTCAAAGATTATCGAAGATAATAGAAGACGGAGTTGTGCAAGGGTTGTTCTATTTACAGAATAGTGCCTTCGGTTTGTCCAATCCTAGGACAACTTGTATGGACGAATGTCTGACAAAGTAATTCTAACTGGTCACGTACGTTGATCTTTCCAAACGTATTTATATGGTGGCAGAGAAATTCGTTTCTTTATGCTTTATACCTATAATTTATTTTTGGGGAAGTCAATTAGTGATTGGGAAGTTTTTGACGATGTGGCATTCAAAGAAAATAAAGAGATGATGATCAAGCGTAAATCTAGCCTCGAGCCTCACACCCAGGAAATGACAAAAATCGGGCAGGCAGCATGGCTAAGTGGGTCGCTCCCATTAGGGTGTATCGTCACCATCTAGAGAATATTTGTATTTGTTACTTCTTTCAATTCTGTATCTCCCGGGGACTACGGTGGTCGCGACAAAAAGCCGTAAGGTGACAATATATTCGATACACTCAAGAGAAATGAGTGGTCGGTCATGTGTGGGCCGGGTTGCAAGACGTTCTTGTTGAACCCAATGTATTCGTCTCTAGAGGTACACAGTCGGCAGGTGGTCCCATACCTTGTCATAGTTGGAAATCCAATATCCATAAGCGCCAAGCGGTTTTTATTTGTATACTATATAGGAGAATGTGAGATGCAAGCATTCTTCTAGATTCTAAATTATTTGTGAAAGGCTTATATGATAATATCTGATTTCAAGTACACAAAGTGTTTTGATCTCATAAGGTAAAAACCCGTTCTGTATTTACGGCGTGGTCTTATGAGATATTTTTATTTGTTTTAAACTGTTTACTCATACCAGTCCCCTGACTGACCCGGAGTTTATTTTTCTGTGTTTTCACTTAAACTCTTGGGTATTCATAACGCTTGTTATGAATAGGCAAGTGAATCAGGATTTGATGAAACTTGAAAAGCTGGAATGAAAATTTTGCTGCGTGCTGGGCATCTACCTACTTTATAATTAAGTTTTTCAGTAGATCATCTATGATATGTATAATTACCGATGGTTTGTATCACTAGTCTATGATGCTCTGATGTAATATATTCCGCTGTGTAATGATATAAAGTATTATCATTTTGTGAAAATTCCGCTGTGAGATTCTGATGTTTCTGTGTTTTATCTTCTATCTATTCTCATTTCTTATTAATGGCACGACTTCCGATGTGTTCGAAAGTTGGGTCGTTACAGTTGGTATCAGAGCTTAGGTTACTGATAACCTAGGCTTTGGGTGAGTGTGAGAGAGCGTATTTTTATATAAAATTTAAAATGAATTTAACCAACTTGGATGATATACCTAGGTTAGTTATATCCAATCAAGTCGGGATTGAAACCCTGTTATATTCAGGTGATTTAGATGAGTAACCATGAATGAAGAAGTCGAGCTGGAGGGTCGTCCACTACTACTGGTCGTAATACTAGATCCCAAGTTAAGGAGATACCGTGGGTGAGGTTGTACCAGTCCGGCAAGACAAAAGTTTGAAAGGGAGTTAATTAACTAGGGTCAGCCTCGAGATAAAATTAATATGGTTGGATTAAATATGAATAATATTCAATCATATTGATATAGAGAATCGAGTTAGAATTTTAAATTGAATTAAAATTTGGATTTCCTGGAATTAAGGCTGGGCTTGAGTATTAGTTAGATATGACTCAGGGAAAGTAGACTGGTCGTTTTGTTGAGTTTAAAACATATTTTTGAGTCCCGAGATGAGGATAGTTAATGGGGACTGTGGAAAATACTTAACGAAGTAAAGTAAGTTGACGGATGAGTTAAAAAGGTGAATTTGGACAAGATACATGTACTTGAACAAGATTGATATAAATCAAGGAAGTGAATAAGACATGAAGTTTATTTCAAGTATATTTGGGAGTTGATGAGAATCCAAGAAGAATATCACCAGGATGGAATGTTTTGTTCAACCATAGTAACAATAACTGTTGTAAATAAAATATTTGTCGATGTGTGCCGATAACTCTAAAACTACTGCTTACAAATTTCGAGGACGAAATTTTTATAAGGGGGGTAGAATGTAACGACTTGGATTTTTTACATAGATATGAACTGATCGTAAGTATCGTATTTACAAATACGAGTTGAAATTCATATTTTTAATATTTTAAAACATATCAAAAGATTTAATTGCATTTCTTTTACCTGTGTAACTGCACTTATATATGCAGCATTTAATAAAATCCTCTTTTCACATTCATATATAACAGCATGGAATTGATATTGTTTGTTTAAATTCATTTATTCTTGTTGAATAATAACACTTATTCATAGCAAGTTTAAAAATGCCACTTTATTTCACTTGTTTTGTTCATTTTTTTCAAAGGCTTTAGAATTTGAGTTTTTGAAAATTCCTTGATTTAAAAACTTATAACACTTGAATTAAAATATGCTTTGTCATTTTTTTTAAAGGGTTTAAATCCATATGTTTATTTTAGCAAAATTCTTGGTTTTAAAACATGAAGCATTTGCATCAAAACATCCCAAAACACATTTGTGTCAAAGTAAGTTCAAAAATCATTTTCATGTTCTCATGTACATCAATATAAAATAGTAAAGTTCCATTTGTTTTATTGAAAAAAAAAATGTTTTCATGTACAATAATTCAAGGATGATACCTTCACTAGTTCTAGGCTAGTTGAGAAAATCTAGGAAAATATATTTTCACATGGCAAGATCATTTTCAGATTTGAAATCCTTTTCACATGATTTGCTGAAATTTCTCTTTCTTTTGCATTTTTCCAAAACATGTTACTTTGTCAATAAAACTTGTACTTAAGATCTTCCAAATCTTGTACATTTACACCATGAAAACTTGCCTACACTAGATGAGTACTTAAGCATAGATTTCTAAGATTTTTCCTTGTCTTATCATCACATGCCGAGATCTTTGTGTACAAAAGAATTTCAGATTTTAGGATGCCTTTGAAGCCAAGGTAGAGTTTTATATATTCTTGTTAAATCATGGTGTCATGAGGTGGAAATATGATTTAGAAACACTATGCAAAAACTGAATATTTTGTACAATAAAGAAGATAGCACATTTGGCAAAAACCAAGAAAATATTTGGAGAATATGTTTGTGTCATGTTGCATTTAAGGGATGGTTCATGGGTAGCATAGGCTGGTGATTTCAGGGTGAGGTTGGCTGATGCAAAGCCATGTGAACTCAGATTTTTGTGTTTTGATATTGAAAGAGAAATAGGTATTTTATATTGTCAAGCATTCGTCAAATCAAAAACTGAAAACAGATTTGTGCTCTTTCCAAATCTAGTAAATAAATGCACTCATATTCTAATATTTTCCTGCACCTATAAATAAACCTGAGCATACCCTTCATCTCTCACACAACACAAAGCTTTCAAACTAAAAACAGTAGAAGAAAATCAGTGAACTTCCAACCAAAAACAGGTGAGTAAACACTATCTTTCCTTTTTAAATATATGTTATGATCCTTGTTAAACTTATATATATACACACTTTCATGTATGTTGTTGGTGTGTATATACCTTATACATCCTAGTGTTTAAACACTTAAAACAAAAACAGTTAGCAAAATCTTCCTTATACTTCCATGTAAAAACTATGTTCTGTTGGTACATATTATGGTTTGAATAGGTTTAAATTGAGCTGGTTAAACCTGTACAAAAACAATGTAAATTGAGATTCAAAAACCAATAAAGAGTAACTAAATATAAAAGCAAACCTTAACTCAATTACAAAAAAAAACAGAGAACTAAGAACGCTGAACAGAGAACAAGGTATGAATAAACACTAAACTTTACCAAGGTATAAAACATGAAAACTGAAAGGCATAAAAACAGTTTACCAAGGTATAAAAGAAACAAGGAAATGGGGAAAGAAGTTAGGATAGTGAAGTAGTGTTCTGTATATATATAGAAAGTCATTTATTGATGGTGATCAAGTAGTCTACTTTGCCAAACTCGATTGTGCCACTCTGGCATTTGGTATTCGGCAAATCGGGAAAATATGGATTGAGAAATGGCAAAGTGAGTGATCGGCGGATGGATGGACATTGCGGTTCTGAGCCTACCACAGTACTGGGAGCAGCACGAGCACGATGAAGTAGTCTCGCTTCCTATGTATAAAAAAAATAAAAAATAAAAAAACAATATAAGAGCAAGTGGGACTAGGCGTAATTGATGTCGAACATCAGTAGGAGTATCGAGTGTAACATTCTTCGCAGTGGAGGTCGGGGTGCATGTCATCTTTGCAATGGTGAAGTTTAAGGTAAATCAAACAAGGGTGGTGTCAAGCAATAGTAAGTAAAGAAGATAAGGATAAGAAGGATATAGGAATTGTTTTCTTGCCTTGCTAAATACCATTGATATCTATTAGGATCGGTTGACAGTTGAACTGGAAGTGGTATCCAATACATATCCTACTCTCTGCATTTTTGTATTCAAAAGGAGAAATGATACTCCACTAGTTGACAACATAAAAGGAATGATACTGCAGTTGGTGGCTTGGTGTAGGGACTGAGGCTATTCGGTGGTGTTTGGGGGGTTGTGCAGGGTAGTTTGGCAGTCATCGAGTAGCAGGAGGGTGTGTACACGTGCACGACTGTGCACTATGAGTTTCCAGTAAGCGACTAAAAAGGAGAGGGAGCCGTGGCTGTAGTTTGGGCCGAGTGAACATATAATAAAAGAAAAGAAATGCAGTATTGCAATTTATGATCATGGATAACCCATTTCCAATCACATATATCTTTATATGTGTTAATTTGCTGAACCTAGAAGACTTCTGCCGTACTGAGGAAGTTTGAGCTCGGAAATGGTGTCAGTGAGCCGTCAATAACGTACGGAGGCGATCGAATCAGCATGGTTCGCAGCAAGGATGGACTGTGCCGATAAGGCGAGGGGATGGAGCATTTGATACTGTATGGTGCAGCGTCCGTGCATATGCACGTGTACACTGTTGTGCACAGTGAAGTTTCAGTGCAGACAATTGAGGGAGGACGTGCTGGTTTGTATAGCATGAAGGATTCAATGAAGACAATACTGTCTAAATCAAGGAGAATGGATGAGTGAGGGGGAATGCAAGGTGAAACCATAGATTTGGTATGGAGTATCATAAAGTAAAACGAAAATAGGATAGGAAAAAAATCAACAGCAGGTCTTTGGCAAATTAAGAATTAAAGCTGGCGTGTGTTCTTTTGCGTGGACTTAAGGCCATCTGGTAACGTGGAGATGACACAACAGGTCTGGCATTTGCGACGTGAACTACTGGAAGGTATGGAAGTGGGAGAGTTTGGGCGGAAACATCAAAACGTGGAAATGGGGAGCACCAGAAAATGGCAAGAAAATCATGGTGGAAACTAATAGTAGCAGGTCTCGGCGTGGTAAATAAAAAGCTGGGAAAGATTTTTTTCCTTTTTGGTTCGGCCACGTCGCACGTAGGCACTTGTATGGGTACATGGATGAAAAAGGATGGGCCACGTGTGGGTGAGTGTGGGCTTTGTGAAATTGGGTACCATTTAAATTCACTAAATTGATGGGCCGTTTAAAGTAGGAATATAATAGAAGGGATGTGTGTCTTAGAATGTGATTTAAGGAAGTTAGTTAGTTTTTAAATTAAATAATGATTAAATAAAAAGGGGAAAAATAAATATTTAAATAAAAATAGAATTTTTATTTAATTAGCAAATGGAAAATAAGTGAATCAGGATTAAATAGATTTTTGTCAGCAGTTGAAATCTAAAATACAGAAACTGGAATTTAAATTAAAATTTTAATTTATAATTAGAGATGATTTTCTAATGTTCAAACTGTAAAGCCAGCAAGAAGAAAATCGATCAAGGGTGAAAGATCAAACGCCGTTTTGACAAACGTCGAGAAGTCAGCACAGAAGTTATAATTTTGTAAAATTTTAAATTTAATTTATGATTTACATTGGAATTTATTTTCAAATGAAATAGTTGAATTTTAAACAAACAAGGTAGATAAACCGTATGTGACACATACGCTAGGATTTGTCAATTTTATCAAATATCTAAAATATCTGATATAAGGAACTGATCGTAAAACAGTTCTGTACTTTTTAAAACCAGAACTATGAATAATGTTTTAATCATGTTAGACTGATAAAAATTAAAAAAAGGAACTTTATCAGTACAGAATAAGGAATAAGTGAATCAGGAATGAACGATCAAAAGGGAAAATTTAACGAGGAAAATACCAAGGGGAAAAAGTTGTAAAATAAATAAATAAATCATAATTTAAGTCAATTATGAGTGATCAGATTAAAGGAAAATGATGAGAAATATTTTTCTAAAGAAAAATAAAGTAAATACTCATTTTAAAGGTGACGAACAAAACAGAAAGAAAAGCCGTGTGCGACGCACACAGTAAAATTGGCTGTTTTGGAAAGACGATCAAAATAATCAGATAAAGACCAGTTGATCTTATCGCGTGTAGTTGACTGTAATTGTTTATGTAGATTAGATTATAATCTTGTTAGAATTATAATTTAAAAGAAAATGTCCATTAAGCATTTCAAAGAGACCGGAATTTATATTCCACTTTGAATTGATTATACGTTGCGCGTCAGAGATTATCGAAGATAATAGAAGACGGAGTTGTGCAAGGGTTGTTCTATTTACAGAATAGTGCCTTCGGTTTGTCCAATCCCAGGACAACTTGTATGGACGAATGTCTGACAAAGTAATTCTAACTGGTCACGTACGTTGATCTTTCCAAACGTATTTATATGGTGGCAGAGAAATTCGTTTCTTTATGCTTTATACCTATAATTTATTTTTGGGGAAGTCAATTAGTGATTGGGAAGTTTTTGACGATGTGGCATTCAAAGAAAATAAAGAGATGATGATCAAGCGTAAGTCTAGCCTCGAGCCTCACACCCAGGAAATGACAAAAATCGGGCAGGCAGCATGGCTAAGTGGGTCGCTCGCATTAGGGTGTATCGTCACCATCTAGAGAATATTCGTATTTGTTACTTCTTTCAATTCTGTATCTCCCGGGGACTACGGTGGTCGCGACAAAAAGCCGTAAGGTGACAATATATTCGATACACTCAAGAGAAATGAGTGGTCGGTCATGTGTGGGCCGGGTTGCAAGACGTTCTTGTTGAACCCAATGTATTCGTCTCTAGAGGTACACAGTCGGCAGGTGGTCCCATACCTTGTCATAGTTGGAAATCCAATATCCATAAGCGCCAAGCGGTTTTTATTTGTATACTATATAGGAGAATGTGAGATGCAAGCATTCTTCTAGATTCTAAATTATTTGTGAAAGGCTTATATGATAATATCTGATTTCAAGTACACAAAGTGTTTTGATCTCATAAGGTAAAAACCCGTTCTGTATTTACGGCGTGGTCTTATGAGATATTTTTATTTGTTTTAAACTGTTTACTCATACCAGTCCCCTGACTGACCCGGAGTTTATTTTTCTGTGTTTTCCCTTAAACTCTTGGGTATTCATAACGCTTGTTATGAATAGGCAAGTGAATCAGGATTTGATGAAACTTGAAAAGCTGGAATGAAAATTTTGCTGCGTGCTGGGCATCTACCTACTATATAATTAAGTTTTTCAGTAGATCATCTATGATATGTATAATTACCGATGGTTTGTATCACTAGTCTATGATGCTCTGATGTAATATATTCCGCTGTGTAATGATATAAAGTATTATCATTTTGTGAAAATTCCGCTGTGAGATTCTGATGTTTCTGTGTTTTATCTTCTATCTATTCTCATTTCTTATTAATGGCACGACTTCCGATGTGTTCGAAAGTTGGGTCGTTACACCCTGCCACCTTCCTCCTCTCGATTTCAACGCCAGAGCCCTAACCCGAACCCTAGCACCCCAAAACTTCCCCCTTGAAAGCCGCGACCGCCATTGACCACCTCCCATTCCCCTTCCGGCCTTCAGCGCCACTACACCCCCCCTCGACTGGAAAATCCAATTAACAGTACGTTTTATTTTCTTTTTTCCTTTTTCTTTTTATTTATTTTATTTTCTGTAATGTAGTTAATATTTTTGATTTTAATTTTAGTTTTTGCTTAAATAAAAAGACTTGATTTTTACTTGAATAAATAGGCAAGATTTTTATATAAAGGAAGATGTGATTTTTAACAAAGTAAAGGCGAGATTTTCAACAAAGGAAATCTTTTTTATTAGAGAGAAGTTGAGATTTATATAAGAAAAATTTAAATTTCTATATAAGGAGAGTATAGATTTTTATTTTAAAGAAGTATAGATTTTTATTTAAATAAAAATATGGATCTTAATGACAATGAAGTTATAATTTTTATTATGCATAACGAGCTATAAAAATTTGATTTTTATTCATATGAAGGTAGCAAAATAAAAATTCAATTTTTACTATGTGTATAGCGATATAAAAATATGATTTTTATAATGTAAACATCGTGTTGAGAATGTGATTTTTACACATGGATTTGAAATAAAAATATAATTTTTATATAAGTAGGAAGTTAAAATATAATTTTTATACATAAAGTGATATCATAAAAATGCGATTTTACACCTGTAGATATGAAATAAAAATGAGATTTTTAACATAAGACTGCATGAAACAAATCTCGTTGGAAGCGAGGTGAAGATTTCCTACATATGAAGAGTCGCGGTGAATTGGTTTAGCTAGTCGGTGATAACTCCTCACTTTTATTTATTTTCTAGTTTGAAATATATACTAGGATGCAAACGGTGCTTAGCAGCACCCGACACCCGTCGTCCACAGACCATGGATGACTTGGTTGTTTAATTGATGTGTCGTGAAAGTTGATTGTGTGATGTGGAATGGAATAAAATATTTTATAGTTGAAAATATTTTATAGTTAAAAATATAATTTTTAACGTGTAAATAAAATAAATATTTATAAGCAAATCGGACGATTTGTTTATATACACACATTTGACAGATATTGATTAGGACGATAAAATTTTACACATCGCCTAATTGCACAAATAAAACCTGTGTTTGATTGTTTGAAACCCCACACGGGTATTGGGATGATATTGGACATACACTAATCCCAATAATTAGTTGTATGTCGATCGATTGGTTGACAGACTGTGTAAGCATTAATTATTTATATTTAATGCTTATGCAGTTGTGGGGTGCACTTTTGATGATGGTTGATTATTTATCCTTGTTATTATATACATGTGTTGTATAGAATCCATATAAATAACATTATATGGTAATTGAGTGGGTCTTATTCCTATTGAGAAAATAAATTATATTCATGTGTTGAATAAAAGAAAATTCATGTGTTGAATAAAATATATATTCATGTGTTGAATAAAAGAAAATTCATGTGTTGAATAAAGGAAAATTCATGTGTTTAATAAGATATATATTCATGTGTTGAATAAAAGAAAATGCATGTGTTGAATAAAATATATATTCATGTGTTGAATAAAAGAAAATTCATGTGTTGAAGAAAATATTCATTTGTTGAATAAAATAACGAAGTTATTGAAATATATAAAGCCGTATTGATTAGATATGCGCCATTTTGATGCAAACGGTATTTATATTGATTATATTCATTTTTATAATGAATATAGAAAAGGAAGTGATTTCAAAATATAAAGTTTTGAAAATATTATCATTTATATAATAATGATATGGAATATTTAATTTTGATCTAAGATTGAATATGAAGTTGAAATCGGTTTGAAACGAATTTAAAACGATTTATAAAATACGTTTTAAAAGGAAATCGGCGAAATATATATAATATATATGTTATATATATAATGGCCTGAATAGAACGTGCCGCGGTGTGGCCGTTCGCGAATTTCGACCATTGACTTTGAATGACATTACGGGAGATCCGAATGTCGGATTCTCCTAAAACCGGAACCGTTGGGTTCGTATCGAAAAGAGCTTTCAAACGAATATTAGAGATTTGAAATCTAACAGTTGGATTTGGAATTATGTCCAAATCAAATTTGGAAAAGGTCGTCGTAAGTGCAGTTCGATGGCCGTTGATGGAAATCGACTATATGTGCCTTGATAAAATTATTAAAAATAGTAATAATTTGTGTAAAATCATAAGAAATTATTTGGAAAGGATTGGGATGAAAAATTCCATATTTGAAAAGATAAAAATAGATTTTTATCGAAATGGACTAGTTTCGAACTAGAATTATAAGCCATTTATTTTTTTAAATAATTAAATTGGATTTGAAAGGGTTTTAAAAGTAACCAGAATTTCCAATAGTTGAATTGAAATGGATTTGAATCGAAATTTTCTTTGGAATATTTCGTTGTTGGATTTCATGATTATACATACATTGTTATAGAAATTTGAAAGATATATTGATATCGTTATTTCCAGTATGATATTTGTTGGTCATAGAATTTGATATTGAATATAAGCCGATATATTTTCTATTCAGAGCCTTGTATTTAATATCAAATGGGTTTTGGGTTGTCGTGAATGGTATCTTTAATAATACTGTTCTTAGACCCAACGGAGTTAAGAAAATTAGAAATTAACATAAGATTAGTTAAGTTGAATGGTTTCTTGGGTATTGATCTGATGTTGGTTTTGGCCTTAGGGGTTAATACTTAGGGAATTGTTCACTTGCTAATTTACGGTTAAAGGCTGATGGAATGGAATGTGATTTTGGGTTTAACTTTAACCGTGTTTTAAACGACATTGGTTCTTTAACCCAGTTAAAGATAGGATATGATTTCCCAAGTTAAATAATCATTAATACTGATTTTTGGGAAGATTAAAACCAAGTCGAGTTTTAATGAATCTTTAATTAGATTGAAATGATCGAGAATGGAGTATCACCAGTTTTGCTCCAGGCGATAGTTAAATCTTTAATTAGATTTGAACGTGAAATGGTAATTGAATTTAATGATAATACCGTGGTGTTAGATATGAAGTATGACCAGTTTTACTTCATGGGATGAATAGGTTGGGATTGGGAAATAAAATAAATGATTACTTTGGTGTGGTTCGCTAATCCCGACTAGCTTGAATTGATATTCAAAAGGAAGATTAAAGAATAAATTTAAAGAATTTATCTTTGATAAAATTAATGGGAACCTTTCCCAGAGTATAAGAATATTTGAATAAAAGAATATTCTGAATTGGAATGAGGCGTATGATGTGTTTGTGTAACACTTGTTTATTATATACGCGAGTTATTCAGAAAGACCGGGTTTATCCCATTTTGAATAACTGATTCGACGATGTGTCAAGGATGAAGACGGTGGTCGAAGACCGAAGGTCTTCACATCGTTTGGATAATTACCGATGATCTTGATTGGGTTGTACACCCAAGAGGAGGGAATCGGTTGATGATCGTCCAGATGTACTTGGAGACCGATGGATATGCGAGGTACAAGGTGCCTCTGGTTTCGTTCAGACCCAGAACGGACTTGTAAATGGACTGTGTGTCTTACATTGGACAACATTCTGTTTGATTGATGGATATCGGTTGCACGGAGTGGTTTGCCTGTGTGGCATGCTAAGATGCAAATGATCAAGGCTTTTGTTGAAACGAAAAGTCTTGTGGTTGATGATCAAAGCACCGCCTGTGTGGCACAGCTTTGTGTAGCGTTAATTCGCGAGCCTCGCACCCCAGTTATGAACCAGAAATGGGAGAGGATATCAGGGAGGGCATGCGTTTCTTTCTAGCTAGGGTGGTGTCAGTGACCTCCCAGCCCTGACATTTATATTATTCTCACCTGTGTGGTTGTTGGATTGCGAGGCACCTCGGATATATCGGTGACTATGTGGAGCCGATGGAGTCATTTGGCTCATTTACGCCCCATAGGGTGGGGAAACGTAGTGTTCAAGGTTTAAGTTTAATCCACATGGGTGGACCGGCTCTGACGATCCAAGGGTCACTCGAGCTCTGATCCTGGGACATGGTAGGCTAAATTGCCTCGAAGCGGTGAGATGATCCCTGGCCTTGGTTTACAGATGGAAATCCAACTTCAAATATGTGACATTTGCGGTTTTGATTGTAGAGCCTAGTATTGGCGACATGATATATGGTACCCATTCCGTATATGATTGATACTTATGATTGAAATTGTTTTGACACTATACATATATAGTAATAATAAAAGATGAAATTTAGCGTATCAAGCATTCTTTGGCTATTATAAGGTAAAACCCTATCCTCTGGCTTGTGTTGCATTATGTGATGGGACCTGGGTTTTATAATAGCTTCATTGTTCTTTATTTAGCATTGCGTTGTTGTTTTATGCACTAATATTCTTGGGAGGAAACCCATTCCGTGTTATACGGCGTAGTCCCTTGATTTACCTAACTTTAAAATAAAGACTAATAACTGTTTTAGTTCTCACACCAGTCACATGACTGACCTGGAGTTTATTGATTTAACCTTAACTCTGGGTGCTCTTATTTTCCGATCGGGCAGCTAGCAGTTTTGGTTTTGCAGATTTATATTCACAGGATCCTGATTTACAGCTGGAACAATATCCGGAAAGCTCTGTATCCGTATATCTCTTTCAGTTGTGTTTTGTATTTTTTTCCACTGCTATGCAATGTAATTTAAATCTCTGATAACTTTCTGATGTATAGTATTTATTTGTACTCGGTATATTCTTGTATTCTGATGAAATTGTTATAATAAACATTGAAATGTTCTTCTGTTTGTTGTTTCGATTTGTCGTGTTCTCAAAACAATCAGGGGTTTCGAACGGTCTTGTTTGGTTTAGCGATCGATTCGAATCGAGCGAAAATACTTGTTGTTACATTTGGTATCAGAGCTTTGGTTTACAGAGCTCGGAGAACAAGACATCATTAGAACCGAGCGAAAGAACTCATCAGAGATTGGATTAGTAATATCCAATAAGAATGACTCGTTAGAGATGGGATCAGTAGTATCCTAGAACGAGTGTGAAGAGTGATGTTTTTAAAATAAAATTGAAAACAAATTTTGTTTTGAAAAATTAAATTCAATTATTCGTATTTGAATATTATTTTTATATTGATTTGGACAATCAATTATATAAAGATTTTGCGTATATGTTTGATCCGCGTGTATTTTAAGTTTTAATATACTGGATAGATACGGAGTCACACTCTAGTCGCCCGGGATGATTCTGATGGTTGTAGCTACATCATCAGAATTTGTGTTCGAGTTTCGAAGGTGTGCTATTTATATATTTCCAATTGACTGGTGTGAGAACCAAACTAGATAGGGCTTATTGTTGTGATTTGGCATCAAAAACATGATTTTCTGTATATGTATCAAAATTATGAATTTGAAACGTTAATTCACTAATTGATTGATGGTTGTGTTGTTTGATTATTAGTTTTATTTATTAAAGTTTTGAACCATTTAGCCTAATGGAACCAAATATTGAACTGTATGGAAAATTGTTTGAAAATGCATACATGTACTTACATTTAACAGGTCATAGCAAGGAGGCTAGAGAATAGAAATAAAATTGTTTGCCCGACGAATAGGTACATGTTTATTGTATTTCTTGGGTTTTTGATGATTTTATGAGCCGATTGGCTAGCCGCTTCGCTGTTTCTTTTTCTTTTTCGATTGGTGAGGGCCATGGGAGGCTATTTGAAATATCCCGAAGCTCACAATGCAGGGGAGGTTATGGCGAAATTTTTCGAAAATTTAGGGTGTTAGCCAAATTTTTGAAAAATTTGAAAAGTTCTTAGAAACTAAAAAGTTGAAGAACTTAAGCCGTAATGAAAATAATGAAAGTTGAGTTGGTTTGTAAAACAACTTTTAGTTTCGTTCCTTTTCGGGGATGAAAAGTTTTAAGTGGGGGAGATTGTAATTACCAGGAAATCCGAGTCAATTTTTTTTTATTTATTTTTTTGCAATTTTAGCGAATTTTGAGTATTTAAAATGAACTATTTTAAATAATAAAAAAGAAATTTATTTTGAATAGAATTAAAACAGAAATATTTATTTGAATCGTCGCTAGAATATAAATATTTTATTTTAATTATAAAAGGAATTGAAAATGGCGCGGTAGTTTGAAATTTCAATTTCAAAGTTCAAATGAATGCACAGGATTCAAAATAAAGCAGATTTTAGAGGAACCAAAAATATTAGAATCTAATTGATAATATCTTTCTAACGAACCCGAAAAATTGAAATTTCATAGTGGGAATAAAAAGTTATGCCCACTTGAAAATTCAGAATAGTCGCTATGGAATTCTGGCCCTTAAAAATGGAAATTTTGCAAATAACCTCTGTTTTCGACGAAACCACTTTTGTTGGATCCGGGGTGTCAAGTTATTGCTAGATTCCAAAGTTCGTAATTTTCTAAATCAATATGTGAGCTTGGCGAAGTAAAACGTGTTTTGACAGTTTTAGTCAATTTCGATCGACCTGAAAATGACCATTTTTCAAACGTTCTCAGAATTTGGCGAAATTAGTTTTATTAGGACCGTAACGTCAATACGAAGCTAGAAAATATTTTTTTGGAATTTTTAGAGGCAGTATGTGGCCCTAGTAAATTGAAATGTACATTTAAATTAAATATATACTGATTTATATTTTAATTTAAAGTGAAACTGGTCAAAACGGTCAAACAGGCTTACGGAACATATCCCATTGTGTTCGTAATGGGGGTAATTAGCTATTGACGACAGTCGGTGGGTTCGATTTAGGATCCAAAATAAAAAGTACCTTTATGGATAATTAAATAATTAATATATATTATTATCAATTAAATCAAGTTAACCTCAGCATTTTACTCTTTCCTTAAGTTAAACTTATTAAATTTACAATTCAAAATCCCTCCATCATAATAATTATGTTAAACTTTTTTTAGCTCAAAGTTTTAAACTAAAAATCATTTAAGTTAATCTAAACCATTTTTAGAATAACGTTCCATATAATTTTTTTTATATACGACAAAAATCAATTTACAAAATAATCCTTTTAGTTAAATTAAATCTTAACTTCAAAATTTGAAATTTGTGAATATTTTAAAACACTATTTCATTAAATCAAGTTTCAGAACTTTAAGTTAAATTAATTTCAGGCATTATTTAAGTTCAATATTTAAATTACATTCCAAAAATCAATTTAATAAAAACTATGCATTAAACCATAATTAATTTATATCTTATGGTCAAGTGAATCAAGTATATATCATTTCAACCCGTTTATTTAAATTTTCGAGTATGTACCATTTCAACCTAAATCCCAATAATTCAGTTTTTATTTCTAATTCTATACAATCATTCAAGTATATTTCATTTCGACCCATTTATCTAATTTTCCTAAATTTATAGGGAACTTGAATGATGACAATAGGCTAAATATAACGTAACATCCATCACTTCCATATAGTGTCAAATATCGGTAGTGTGCATGTCATATATGCATAACCAAATGATAATGAGTTTTCTGTAGCAATCCTAACATTTCATTTTACATTTCAAATATTTAATTCACGTAATCATAAGTTAGTCGTGAGTGAGGGGAAACTCATCTTTCACGGAAAAGTGAGAACATGCGAAACAAGCACAATAATGATGCCAATGATACGAACAGACTGATAAATCAACTACCTAAATAATTAAATGGCAAGATTTAATACACATGATTTTTCCAAAGTATAACGCATGTGTTCATATGTTAAAAATTAACAAAACTAAGTTACAACAAATACTTGAACTAATGACCTCTTGAGTTTGAAACCCATGACATAACACTCAACTAATCAAGTTTCTAATTATGATAGAAAGGGATAAACCTGTAATTTCCTAACAAATGACTGAAAATTAACTCAACACAAGGCCATCGAGACCTGCATGTGTTCCAAGGCATTTTAACAGTACGCAGAACCAAAATTTAATAGCATGGCATGTGTAAAAAAATAATAGAATTTGGCTACTTCGTGAGCTCAGCATCCCCATGGCAACATATGCAAACTAAAATGATCAAAGTCATATGGTTGAAATCAAATCCAGGTTTGCAACAAAAAAAAGCAGGGTGTACCTTGATATTGTCATTTAACACAAGTTGAAGCTTAAAACAAATCTACAGATATATATATATATATATATATATATATATATATATATATATATATATTTGTGTATATGTGTGCGTATGTGTGTATAACACATCAACATGCTTAGGCAAATCAGTATTGTGCATTTAGTTGTTGAATACTACCTTGCATGTGAAGATCTGTATTTTATAGATTTACAAATCAACGTACATTGTAACACCCCACGTCCATTAATGTCACCCACAAAGGGAATACATTAACTTCCATGGAGCATTTTAAGTGTGTATAGAACAGAAACTTAACAACAAGACAGATATAAACAGTACTAAAACTTTAAAACATTATTTCAATGCAGCGGAAAATACATAAGTTTGATTACATCATCAAAACCAGAGTCAAAGTACATAATATCCATCTTGACCAACTCAAAGTACATAAATTGAAAGACTAATCCCAATACAAAATAGCCACAAATAAAAGAGAGGTTGAACTTTACTTCAGCGATCCAATCAATCTTCTAAAAGCAAGAAGCACAGCTGTCCAAAATCAAGCTCCACTGGTGCTAGTTCCAACCTGAGCACCTGGGGGGGAGGGGGGAAAGGAAGAAAAGAGGAGGAAACAAAGGGGGTCAGACATAAAGTCTGGTGAGTGCGATAACTTTAACAATATAATTACCAAAGTAACTAGGCTAGGACATAAGTTGGAAAGTCAGTAAATGACCATGAACCATTGAGTATGGATGAGTAAACAAGGAAACAAGATGAACAACGATATCGTTAAAGCGCACCTAAACCACTATAAGATAATTACTAAACTACACCAACACTATAAGATAATTGCTATACTGCACCAATGCTAGTCACCCTAAGGTTGATCATGCCTACAGACTTAAATAATGATAATGGTAGTTTCGTGCACCACTAGCTGCCTTCATAGGTGTCGCCTGCCCCTATCTCCACTAGGTGTACCCACTACCCCATGCGATCGGCTCCCTAACTCGTAGATACCCGTGCTGGCTCCACAATGGGGTGTATCACTCCCCAAAGTGGCAACCTGATACCACAAATAATGCACGGCTTATACCTACACGATGCAACAACGTCTTACCTACCAGCCCGAGTCCACACACACATATGAACCCGTTGGACTTGCGTTGCCACCGCTAACCCATTTTGGCCTCTTACAGTCAAGCCCAGTATGCGTGTCCCGTCCTCGACTTGGGTCAAGCCCACAAAGATATGTATGGGTTACTGGTTGAAACGGGCCCCACATTACTTGACACAAGATATCCAACTACGCTTGGTCCCCTCTAGTATATCCCACTTAACCCACTTCTTATTCATGTTCACTTACATGTTTCAATTTTGGTTAAGTGTTTCTAATTGTATTTCAAATGCCACTCAAGGCACCTACTAGATTCTACATGCCACCCAAGGCACCCACTTAACCCCCTCATGTCCCACTACATGCTTTTTTGGTTAAGTGTTTCTTAATTCATTAAGACCGTAACCTCATAAAGACCTCTCACATTAGACTGGCATTTATGGCAGCTGGATTTGCCGAGCGAGTCCGAGCAGTCTTACACCACAAAAGAGCCTAACCTCATGTATTTATAATTTTTACGTATTTAACTTATGCCTAAGACCTCCCACATTAGACTAGCATTTGTGGCAGCTGGATTTGCCGGGCGGGTCCGGGCAGTCTTACACCACAAAAGAGCCTAGCCTCGTGTCTTAGACGATTAATTACTACTAATTAATCATCCCCCAATTCAAATTACTTTCCCTATTCAAATTATCAATTAATTCCAAATTTAACTATGGCCATAATTGACTCAATTATGTCCATCTATTTATGGTATGTAAAATCATACCAATTTCATCACAAATTTATTTTATGCCTTTTAAGGCATCTATGCCAATTAAACCTTTTAATATTGTCCCCTTTACCCCACGTTGTACGTTCGTTCGTTTAACGTAAAATACACGTTAGACTCGAATAGTCTAACTCATGGAATGATGAGAAAACATCACAACATACATATAATTAAAACTAAATCTAAACATAAGAGGTGAACTTGCATGTGTGAATGATGTTCTACATCTAAAACTTGCATAGGCCAAAGTTACAACTTGCATAAAACTACATATGTCATAGACCCAAATCTAAAGGTGTGAACTTGTTGGGATAATGGTCACAAACTTGCATAAATCATGTATGTCATAGATCTACATCTAAAGGTGTAAACTTGCATAGGCAGTAACCACAAACTTGCATAACATGATTCATATTCAAACACATGTATTCATATAAACTTGCATATGTGATTTATGCAACATAACAATGGTATAAACTTACATCTATACATGTAAACTAGCATGTAGAATTTGGCTTATAACTCACACATGTCATAGCCTAACTTTAGATCTAAAATAGATGTCATGAAGCATATAAGGTTATACATATAATTTTCCCCAACTTACATATGATTCATGTCTTAATAAAAATCTAAACTTACATACATACTTATGATTTATCATATGAATCAACATACCCAAACTGGCATATGAACAACATGGTCATTCGATTATACATAAGCCAACCATAAAATTACAACATGGATGATAGCATCATGACTTTACAATATAGATGATCACAACATAACATCATAGAATTCATCACAATTTTACAACATAATTATAACATGCGGTCAATAATTCACATCATATCCAAATAATCCACATCATAACTCAATCCAATTGATTTGCTAATTATTTTATAAAAATTATTGAACTCACAACTCAAAGAAGGTCTTGAGTTCTGAATTCTGAGTTCTGAAGTTGTAATAGCTTTCCCTTGAAGAAGATTCGTTGTTTAAGTTGAAAAGAATTGAAATGGATTAGCTTTCTTCCTCTCTAATGGGCGGCGGCTATGCTGAGTTGCTAGGTGATGGCATGGAGGCCATGAATCTAATTTTGTTTTGATTTTAGGGTTTGAGTCTAGAGGTGTTTTTATAGAGCTTAGGATTAGTTTAAGTCGTCCGATCAACACAGAATTAATCCCAGCCAATCAGAGCATATCAGAAACCCTAACGAGTCAGCATCTAGTCATCAACAGGTCATAAAACAAATCTGCCCCGGGGGGGGGGGGGGGCAGGTCGACCCTATGGTCGACTTGGTCATGGTAGGTCGACCCCCAAGTCGACCCTATGGTCGACCTGGCCGTGGCGGGAAATTTCCCGCCTAGCCCATCTGACTATGAATTTTCAAATTTTGAAATCTATTTTGAATTTTCTGAAACTTCCGATGGCCATAACTTCTTTATACGAAGTCCAATTCACGCAAACTCGGACTCTATCTCAACCAGAATTCCGAGACGAACACAATGGCGTAACCCGTTTCCCTTAATTCTCATGTCTGAGATTAGTTATTCTTTAATTTGTGAACATTAGTGTTAACAGAAATATGGGGTGTTACATTCTCCCCTCCTTAAAGGATTTCGCCCCCGAAATCTCCAAGTTAAGAAGAATGCATATCCTACCATCCAAACAACCATCTACTCAACCATCAAACACATGCATCCATTGTCCTTATAAAATTCCTAATGCTGTATGAACATATACAAGAAGTGTGTGTATATGTTCCTTATCTAATGCAAAATCAGGCAGTCTACTGATTCAGTTGACCTCCTTAATGCAAACCATGATAGTGCCATGCGTCCATTATGTATGCGAAAGAACCCTATCGATACATATTATTTCTACACGTGTGCACAACCATTCACTAAAATGCAACATCCATATGATGGTACAACCATCATACATCCATTCCTTAAATATGTACACACATTTATATGCAATATGCAATATGAAGTGACTGAGCTGATTTAGTGCCTAAAGTGTGTGTATATGCATCCACGAGCAACCACTAGCAAACACTTGCACCCACATGCATCCATCATACATAACATGTCTCAAACACATGTTTAAACCATAGGACTACCCTATCTAAAGGTCAAAGATACTAGCGAGAGGACATACTAAAGATAAGATAAGTACAAGGTAAGCGATAAAGGAGAAATAAAGACATACCCTCGAAAAGAAAAGGGTATAATGAACGCATCTTCTCTTCCGTCTCCTAAGTAGCGTTGCTCTCGTCATCTCACCATTGCACTTTGACTAGCTTGACCTCTCGATTCCTCAACTTCTTAATCTCCGACCCAAGAATGCACGTAGGTGCTCGTCGAATCGTCACATCACGCTCGATCTCCACCTCTCTAAGCAAGCTCGGCTCCACCACTTCTGCGGTCTTGTACAAGCACTTCCTCAAATTTGATACATGGAATACATCGTGTACACCACTAAGACTCTCGAGCAACTCCACTCTATACGCCATCTGCCTAATCCTCTCCTTGATAGGAAATGGCCCTACGAACCTTGGTGCTAACTTCCCAATGGACCCAAAGCGAACGACGTTCCGTAATGGAGACACCTTGACAAAGACCATGTCCCCAATATCAAACATAAGATCTGTCCTCCTCTTGTCTACATAAGATTTCTGCCTATCTTGCGCCGTCTTCATCCTCCTTCGAATCAAATCGATCTTTTTCGAAGTCTCTCTAATCATATCGAGCCCTAGTAAGATCTTATCTGTAGACTCCCACCAACATGTAGGCGAACGACACGGCCGTCCATAAAGAGCCTCGAACGGTGCCATGCCAATGCTAAACTGAAAGCTATTATTATATGCGAACTCCACCAACGAAAGATGTTCGTCCCATGTTCCTCCGAAGTCTAAGACACACAACCTCAATAGGTCCTCTAGAATACGATTCACCCTCTCGGTCTGGCCGTTCGTCTGAGGATGATATACGGTGCTCAAACATAACTGAGTCCCTATCGCCTCTTGCAAGCTCTTCCAAAATTCGCTAGTAAAGATAGGATCGCGGTCGCTCACTATGCTAGAAGGAACAGCGTGCAAACGAACTATTTCTCGAATGTATACGGAGGCTAACCATGGAGCAGTCCTCTTACTCTTCACGGGAATGAAATGGGCGCTCTTACTAAGTCTATCTACCACGACCCAAACCCCCGTATTACCCTTCCTCGACCTTGGTAATCCGTCAACAAAGTCCATCAAAACACTTTTCCACTTCCATTGTGGGACCTCCAATGGGTGAAGCAACCCACCGGGTTTCTTTTGCTCTGCTTTTACTTGTTGGCACACCAAGCATCTAGCGACAAACTCGGCCACGTCCTTCTTCATGCCGGCCCAAAAGTAAACTCGTTTCATGTCCATGTACATCTTGTCTCCACCGGGATGGATGATCATCTTCGAACGATGTGCATCATTAAGAATGGTCTTCCACAAATTCTCGTCCCGTGGTACACAAAGTCTACCGTCCCTACGTTAACAACCCTTATCATCTAGGGTATACCTACAGAGATGACTCGATGACTCCCCTCTTTTGAGCTTCTCTACTAACTCAACCAACTGTAGATCATCTCGCTGTGCCTCGCTAATCTGTCCCAAAAGCGTAGGTCTGACCTCTAAGGATGCTAGTAAACCGGGTACAAATTCAACGGAAGGTCTAAAGTCAAATGTAGAGATGAACTCTAAGCTTCGCTGCTCAACAAACAACGGACTCAAGGACAACCTTTTTCTACTTAAGGCGTATGCCACCACGTTACCCTTGCCTGGGGTATATGCTATCTCGAAATCGTGGGATGCTAAGAATTCCATCCACCTTTGCTGCCTTAAGTTCAAGTCCTTCTGAGAGAATAAGTATTTTAGCGATTTGTGGTCAGTGAATAATTCGAATTTCTCGCTAAGAAGATAATGGCGCCAAGACTTAAGCATGAAAACAATAGCGACCAACTCTAGGTCATGTGTAGGGTAATTTCTCTCATGCACTCTCAACTGCCTTCCACCATAGGCTATTACCCTTCCCTCTTGCATTAAAACTGCGCCTAGTCCTGTCCCACAAGCATCGGTATAAACGGTAAATGGCTTACTCCCATCTGGCAACACTAATACTGGGGCTATGGTCAAAGCTCTCTTTAAACGTTGGAACGCATCATCACAATCTACGTCCCATGTGAAAACTTGGTTCTTCTTCTTCAAGCGTGTTAATAGAGCTGATATTTTTGCGAAGTCTTTGATAAACTTCCAATAGTAGCCAGCCAACCCTAAGAAACTCCTCAGCTCAGTAGCATTTTTAGGGACCTTCCAATCTTGGATGGCCACTACCTTTGCGGGATCCACGGCTATCCCTTCTTTGGAAACCACGCGCCCTAAAAATTGCACTTCCTTCCTCTAAAAGTGAAATTTAGAAAATTTAGCTTTAAGGCTATGCGCTCAAAGAGTCTCCAACACTTCCCTAAGATGTAGGGCATGCTCTTCCTTGTCCTTAGAAAAGATCAAGATGTCGTCCACAAAGACTACCACGAATTTATTAAGGTACTCCCTAAATACCCTACTCATCAAGTCAGCAAAATATCGGGGGCGTTTGTCAAACCGAAGGGCATCACAAGCCACTCGAAGAAACCGTCTGGAGTCCTAAAGGCAGTCTTGTCTATGCTATCCTCAGCCACTCTCAACTGATGTAAACCCGTGGCTAAGTCCAACTGCGAAAACACTGAGGCGCCAACCAACTGATCGAAGAGATCGTCAATCCTCGGCAGTGGGTGTCTATTCTTCTTAGTAAGCTTATTAAGTTCCCTATAGCCCACACAAAGTCTAAGGGACCCGTCCGACTTCATGGCAAATACTACTGGAGCACCCCACTCCGATATATTACGTCTGATGAACCCCTTCTCAAGCAATTCTTTCACTTGCTTACTGAGTTCTCTTCTCTCTCTTGGAGCCATGTGGCGCACTGGTAATGCAACTGGCTTTGCATTATCTACTAGATATATTTGAAAGTCTATCTCACGTTTTGAGGGTAAACCCCTCACCTCATCGAAGACATCAACATATTCATGGACTATGGGAACAGAATATAAATCATCATCGGATGCGTCAAGGGATTCTAGGTAGCTAAGAATTATTGGACCTCTAGGGTCACAAGAAATATCAAGGGTCTTTCCAAAATGAGTCAATAATCTAACTACCCTTCTTTCACAATCTAGGATGGCCCCGTATCTAGTTAGCCAATCCATACCTAGAATTAAACCATTGCCCATGAAGCCAAGAACAAAGGCGTTGCATTCAAACTCAACGCCCAAGATAAACACTCTCAAATCTCGACAAATCATATAAAGATGAGCCGAACCACCAATAGGATTTGAGACTACTAAGGAATCCATAACTAGACTAGTATCTAGGTGCAATGTTTCAACTAATGATGTAGAGATAAACGAATGTGATGCGCCAGAATCGAATAAAGTACGGACATGATGATCAAACAGAAAAACTAAACTTTCAACGGAAATCGCTCTATCTCGTTCTTGCAGCGGTGGGACCACGAGAGCTTGAACTTGTCCCCTTGCCTGCCCTGGTGCCATAAGAGCCTGCACCTGTCCTCCCGAGGTAGACCCTGCCATCTGCCCTTTCCTTAGGCAGTCCTTAATAAGATGTCCAGCCTCGCCACAGTGGAAACAACCGGTCTTCTTTTTCTTCCTACAATCTTTGCTTAGATGGCCGGGTGTCCCACAGTTAAAGCATCTTTTCTTTCCCTTACCATTGTTACCTTTGCCACCTTTGTTGTTCTGTTGTTGCTGTTGCGGCTTCTTTTGATCCCCTTTCTTCTCGGGTGCCTTATTAGCATTGGCACCCTTCTCTTCTTCATGCATAAGTGCCATGTAAACTAGCCTCTCAAAGGTAGCCCCCATGGGGATGTGGGTCATAGTTAACCCATGAAGCGGCTCGTTCAAACCCTTAACAAATCTCAGGGCCTTCTTTTCAGGAGTATTCACCAAGTCCAAGCCAAATCTTGCCAATTGATTGAATTTGTTGATGTACTCTTTCACCGATAGATTCCCTTGCTTCAATGCTAGAAACCTTTCCATATATAGATTCTCTTCAGCCCGTGAAAGAAACTTCGCCTCAAACCTCTGCCTAAAATCTGGCCATGTATCGACTGGGTGTCCTCCATTAGTGACCTCCCACAAAAAACGAGGTCTCATCCTTCATTAGCCAGGCAGCTAACTGGACATTTCTTCCATCATCCACTTCAAAGATTCCAAATAATTCTTCCACCACCTTTAGCCAGTTTCGAGCTTCAACAAATGTCTTCTTCCTGTGAAAAGGTTTTCCACCCATTTCCCGAAAGTCCTTACATATCTTAGCAAAAGTATCGACGCGAGGAGGAGGAGCATTTGCTGGACCTACGGTGGCGGCCCTAGCCTCGAGATAGTGACGAAACCAACCGGGTACATGAACACCCTCTGGTATCTCAGATGCTTCAGACATGATGAAACAAAAAAGGAAAGATTCAATACAAAAGAACCGAAGGAAAGATATATGGCCATTGGGGTTACGCTTTCTAAAATAAGCTTTTCTCTTGAAAATACTTTCCTTAAAACATACTTTTGAAGCTACTTCTTTATAAAAACTGTTTTGAAAAACAACTTTTCAAAATTCATATCTGTTCTGGTAACCTTCAGCTCTGATACCACGTGTAACACCCACGTCCATTAATGTCACTCACAAAGGGAATGCATTAACTTCCATGAAGCATTTTAAGTGTGTATAGAACAGAAACTTAACAACAAGACATATATAAACAGTACTAAAACTTTAAAACTTTATTTCAATGCAGCGGAAAATACATAAGTTTGATTACATCATCAAAACCAGAGTCAAAGTACATAATATCCATCTTGACCAACTCAAAGTACATAAATTGAAAGACATAATCCCTAATACAAAATAGCCATAAATAAAAGAGAGGCTGAACTTTACTTCAGCGATCCAAGCAATCTTCTAAAAGAAAGAAGCACAACTATCCAAAATCAAACTCCACTGGTGCTAGTTCCAAACTGAGCACCAGGGGGGGGGGAAGAGGAGGAAACAAAGGGGGTCAGACATAAAGTCTGGCGAGTGCGATAACTTTAACAATATAATTACCAATGTAACTAGGCTAAGGCATAAGTTGGAAAATCAGGAAATGACCATGAACCATTGAATATGGCAGAGTATACAAGGAAACAATATGAACAACGATATCGTTAAAGCGCACCTAAACCACTATAAGATAATTACTAAACTACACCAACACTATAAGATAATTGTTATACTGCACCAACACTAGTCACCCTAAGGTTGATCACGCCTACAGACTTAAATAATGATAATGGTAGTATCGTGCACCCCTAGCTGCTTTCGTAGGTGCCGCCTACCTCTAACTCCACTAGGTGTACCCACTACCCCCATGCGATCGGCTCCCTAACTCATAGATACCCGTGCTGGCTCCACAGTGGGGTGTATCACTCCCCAAAGTGGCAGCCTGATACCACAAATAATGCACGACTTATACCTACACGATGCAACAACGTCTTACCTTCCAGCCTAGGTCCACACACGCATACGAACCCGTTTGACTTGCGTTGCCACCGCTAACCCGTCTTGGTCTCTTACAATCAAGCCCAATATGCATGTCCCATCCTTGACTTGGGTCGAGCCCACAAAGATACGTATGGGTTACTGGTTGAAACGGGCCCGTCGTTACTTGACACAAGCTATCCACCTAAGCTTGGTGCCCTCTAGTATAAACCACTTAACCCACTTCTTATTCATGTTCACTTACATGTTTCAATTTTGGTTAAGTGTTTCTAATCGTATTTCAAATGCCACCCAAGGCACCCACTAGATTCCACATGCCAACCATGGCACCCGCTTAACCTCCGCATGTCCCACTACATGTTTATTTGGTTAAGTGTTTCTTAATTCATTTAGACCGTTACCTCATAAAGACCTCTCACATTAGACTGGCATTTATGGCAGCTGGATTTGTCGGGTGGGTCCGGGCGGTCTTACACCACAAAAGAGCCTAACCTCGTGTCTTTACAATTGTTACGTATTTAATTTATGCCTAAACCTCCCACATTAGACTGGCATTTGTGGTTGCTGGATTTGCTGGGCGGGTCCGGGCAGTCTTACACCACAAAAGAGCATAACCTCATGTCTTAGACGATTAATTACTCCTAATTAATCTTCCCCCAATTTGAATTACTTTCCCTATTCAAATTATCAATTAATTCCAAATTTAACTATGGCCATAATTGACTCAATTATGTCCATCTATTTATGGTATGTAAAATCATACCAATTTCATCACAAATTTATTTTATGCCTTTTAAGGCATCTATGCCAATTAAATCTTTTAATGTTATCCCCTTTACCCCACGTTGTACGTTCGTTCGTTTAACGTAAAAATATACGTTAGACTCGAATAGTCTAACTCATGGAATGATGAGAAAACATCACAACATACATATAATTAAAACTAAATCTAAACATAAGGGGTGAACTTGCATGTGTGAATGATGTTCAACATCTAAAACTTGCATAGGCCAAAGTTACAAATTGCATAAAACTACATATGTCATAGACCCAAATCTAAAGGTGTGAACTTGTTGGGATAATGGTCACAAAATTGCATAAATCATGTATGTCATAGATCTACATTTAAAGGTGTAAACTTTCATAGGCAGTAACCACAAACTTGCATAACATGATTCATATTCAAACACATGTATTCATATAAACTTGCATATGTGATTTATGCAACATAACAATGGTATAAACTTACATCTAAACATGTAAACTAGCATGTAGAATTTGGCATATAACTCACACATGTCATAGCCTAACTTTAAATCTAAAATAGATGTCATGAAGCATATAAGGTTATACATATAATTTTCCCCAACTTGCATATGATTCATGTCTTAATAAAAATCTAAACTTGCATACATACTTATGATTTATCATATGAATCAACTTACCCAAACTAGCATATGAACAACATGGTGATTCGATTATACATAAGCCAACCATAAAATTACAACATGGATGATAGCATCATAACTTTACAATTTAGATGATCACAACATAACATCATAGAATTCATCACAATTTTACAACATAATTATAACATGCGGTCAATAATTCACATCATATCCAAATAATCCACATCATAACTCAATCCAATTGATTTGCTAATTATTTTATTAAAATTATCGAACTCACAACTCAAAGAAAGTCTTGAGTTCTGAATTCTGAGTACTGAAGTTGTAATAACTTTCCCTTAATGAAGATTCGTTGTTTAAGTTGAAAAGAATTGAATTGGATTAGCTTTCTTCCTCTCTAATTGGTGGCGGCTATGCTGAGTTGCTAGGTGATGGCATAGAGGCCATGAATCTAATTTTGTTTTGATTTTAGGGTTTGAGTCTAGAGGTGTTTTTATAGAGTTTAGGATTATTTTAAGCCGTCCGATCATCCCAGAATTAATCCCAGCCAATCAGAGCATATCAGAAACCCTAATGAGTCAGCATCTAGTCATAAACAGGTAATAAAACAAATCTGCCCGGCGGGGGAGGGAGTGCAGGTCGACCTATTCAGGGTTGGTCGACCCCCAGGTCGACCCTATGGTCGGCCTGGTCAGGTTAGGTCGACCCCCAGGTCGACCTGGCCTTGGCGGAAAAATTCCCGCCTAGCCCATCTGACTCTGAATTTTTAAATTTTGAAATCTGTTTTGAATTTTCTGAAACTTCCGATGGCCATAACTTCTTTATGCGGAGTCCAATTCACGCAAACTCGGACTCTATCTCAACTAGAATTCCGAGGCGAACACAATGTCGCAACCGATTTTCCTTAATTCTCAAGTCTGAGATTAGTTATTCTTTAATTTGTGAATATTAGTGTTAACAGAAATGCGAGGTGTTACATACATACTACGAGGTGGATGATTGTTGCTTCATCACTCAACTGCACTTTGGAACTGAGATTAAGTTTGGGATTTCATCATGGGCTGCTACTGCACAGGAAAGACCTGAGATGTAGGTTTTGGGTCCAAAGGTATTTCACCATCCATTATATATTTTTCTGTTTCGAAAATTCAACTATATCCACATAACTGAAAGCTATATTACTCAAGGCTATTGGAATTTGACTTTAGCATAAAGGAATGTGAGAATTAGGGAGCACAGAGGAACGTACTTGTTAGGGTAGTGACACAATGGCCTCATCATGGGTCTTGCTTATTGTATATAACATTTTCTTATGCTTGTTTTTTGTATGTTTCTTTTATATATTTCGGTTCGTATGCTAACCGTAACTATGTACTGCTTTATTTCCAGTTAAAAAGTGTACCCATTTTCAAAAGTAAAATATACCACATAAAAAAAGTAAGAGAGGAATGCAAACTCAAGAAAAACCCAGGCTTGGCTCACTATAAACGTGCCAAAGCTCGGCCATGGCGACTACGTCAGAACCAGGAGGAGCGGAGATGGCCTGCAACATTAATGATCCCCCCTTTCTCTTTTTTTTCCCTCTCTGGGTAGAACAAATACGAACCGAATGAAGTTGAGGCAGAGACCTTGTTGGCGTGGGTGGTTGTTGGCGATCTTAGATCTGGTCATGGCCTTTGGTTACTATATGGACTTCGTACTCCTTCTTTAAACGAGTTCTAAGTCTTTGACCAAGGAGTGGAAATAGAAGGGGTGCAACCAGGTGATAGTGAGACTTGGATAATCGAAGGTTGGAGTCGCGACATGGGCGTTTGCGAAGTCGAGGCGGCCAAGATGGATACAGGGAGGATGCGATTTGGGGGAGGAAGGAGCTTGCAATTTTCTTTCTTTCTTTCGGTATGAATGAAACAGAGAAAGGAGGAGAAGGAAATAGAGGGGTCAGGTTTGTAAAGAAAGGGAGAGACGCGTGTTCCTAACCTTTTGGCGATGCGTGTTCCTAACCTTCTGGCAATTTAATATATGTTTTCTTTTTTTCTTTTATATACAAACAATTTACATATAAACAGAAATAAATCAAAGTACAAATACAAATACACATATACAAAACATAGTTCGAGATACGACCAACAAACATTGTTTGTTTTACATGTTTTTGACTCGAAAATTTTATTTGGAGAAACAATGATCAAATTTCGTTAAAAGAAAAATTGTGTTATTTTTGAAATTCTATATAGTATTTTTCGCTCAAATTCTAAAAGTGTTAAATTATTGACAATTTATTCAAAATTTAAAGCGATGAAAGAAATATGCATATTCACTACGAAATTCATTCCTTCGCTATGTCTAATTGAGCGTATCTGAAATATTAAATTTTGTAATTTAATTCATTTTTAAATTTTAATGTCAATTACAATGTCTTTTGTCGCTACTGCAAATCAGTCGCCCAAATCGATTTAAATGAAGCGAATGAAACTTACACGTTTTAGTTATATAATTATTTAGATAGCTACAAGTAATAAATCCAAATTTTAGAATCAATGTTTTATAAATTGTCGATTTCACATTTGATTTTCAAACAACAAGTTCTAAATTAGCTTTTTTTTAAAATTCTATAAATGCAAATGAAATATACGAATTTAAGTTATTATTTGGAAATCAAATTCATAACTTCAACATATAATAAAAAAAATTAAGTTTCTAATTCAAATTACAGTTATAAACATTCATTTAAGACGTTAAATTTTAATTAACTTTGTATTTTTAAACATCGAAATTATTGAGTCGTTACACCACTATGGTAGCCTTGTTACCTTTTTGTTTTCCTAAAAAGAATTTGATTTCTGTAGCATGGCTTGATATACATACATACGTACATACACACATACATATATATATATATATATATGTGTATATTTCGAGTAATTGAAAATTTTCGATGTTTTGATTCTCGAGTTTTGGTTGGATGATATAATCTTATGTATTAGGATAATCTAATTGTACATCTCAAAGATATGTTTGAATTCTATCTTCCAATTATTGAATAGAAATTTGATTTTCCGACTATTTAAATCTAACCTTTATTGACGAGATTTAAGTTTTAAGTTGATTATAACCAAAATAAACTAGAAGCAATTAGATATCAGAAACAAAAATGAATAAATCTTATATTGTATAAGTATTGGATGTTTTTAAATTTTAGATGTTTTAAGAACTATTTCAAGTAAAGTAACGATTAAAAGGAAATTTTATATTATATATGACTTTATGAATCATAAGATAATTTCTACAAGTGACGATTCAAAAATCTTGAAAGATTTTACATTATATGACTATGTAATTTGTTTGAATGTTTAAAATGAAATCTAAGTTTTAAGAAATATTTCGAAAATAACGACTTGGAAAGAAAACGGATTTTATAAATATGATTTTATGAATTATAAGTGAATTTCTAAAACTACTGATTTAGAAGTCCCAAAAAGTTTGAATTTGAATAATACTCGACTTGAGAAGATGATAGAAAAATCATGTTATGAAGTCAAACCAAATTGGTATTTACATAGAAATTTTAGAATCTTTGGATATATATAAATACATAACGAAATGAAACTTTTCAAAGCTTATATATAAAAGATATATATAAGAACAAAGTTAATTTGTGAGCTATTGATTTAGAAGGTAACGGATATGAAATGATATTCTTATATATAGTAGAATTTACATAAGAATTATATGTTTGAAAATATGATTAGAAAAAATAATCTTATGTAAATGGAAATTTATATAAGTGTGATATATGCGGAATACGAAATGAATTATTATATATATATAGTATCATATGTTTTTAAACCAAAGATATGGGAAGTACCTTCCATCGAAAATCACGATTCTAATCGCTATGGTTGCGTTGGAACTCTAGGGAGTGTCCATTGAATCGCAACTGCATTGGAGCTCCAATGTAACGACTCGGATTTTTGCTTGATTTAAAAATATGAATTCAAAATAAGATTAATGGACTTTTATAAGTGATTGAAAAGTAAATATATTAAAATATGATATTTTAATATTATTTCAGTACCTAAAAATGGACATTTTGTAAATGACCTCGGATTTCGATGAAACCACTTTATCGGATCCCTAATAGTAAATTATTGTTAGGTTTTAAATTTCACGCTAATTGGAGTTAATATGTAAGCATACGTAATATAAACGCATATTGAAAAATTAGTTATAATTCAATAAAAGCTAGAAATAAGGTCATTTTTCAAATGATCTCCGAATTTGACGAGACCTATTTTATTGGATCCACATTAGCAAAATATAGTAGGGTTTCATATTTTTTAATAACCCTTGAACAAATTAAAAAAAATTATTTTGGGAATTTTGAATATATAATGAATTATTTTAAATAATAACGACGAGAAATTTATTTTGATTAGAATTAGAACGTATATATTAATATAGATCGTCGTTAGAATATAAATATTTATTTTTAATTATAAAAGGAATTGAAATGGCGCGGTAGTTCGAAAATTTGATTTCAAATTTCAAATGAATGTACAAGATTCAAAATAAACCGGATTTTAGTGAAAGTAGAAATATTAGAATCTATTTGAAAATATCTTTCCAACGAATCAGAAAAATTGAAATTTCATAGCGGGGATAAAAAGTTATGCCCAGATGAAAATTCAAAATAGTCGCTATGGAATTTTGGCCCTTAAAAATGGAAATTTTACAAACGACCTTCGTTTTCGACGAAACCACTTTTTTGGATCCGAGATGTCAAGTTATTGCTATATTCAAAAATTCATAAGTTTCTGAATCAATATGTGAGTGTGGCAAAGGAAAACGTGTTTTGCCAATTTTAATTGAATTGGATCGACCAGAAAATGACCATTTTTCAAACGGTCTCGGAATTCAACGAAATTAGTTTTGATAGGACCATATCGTCAATACGAAGGTAGAAATAATTTTTCTGAAATTTTTAGAGTCAATATGTGGCCCCGGCAAATTAAAATGTACGTTAAAATCAATATTGACCATTATATTTATTTATGTTGTAAATTTAAAGAAAACCGATCGTAACAATTGAATTGGCCTACGTGATATATGCCATTGTGTTCGGAATGTGGGTAATTAGCTAGGGACAATAGTCGGTGGGTTCGATTTGGAGTTCATGACGATGTTGAGTTTTAAAAGGAATTTAAAGAATTTAAAATAATAATATTATTTATTATATAATCCCCCCTCAAGTCAAAGCCCTAGGATTTTAATTCCACGGTTAACCCAAATATCCCGCCCCCTCCATACCAGAACAACGATGAAAATTCTTCCATTAAAATCCCCCAAATCGATCGAACCCCCCACCGTACCTTCCACCGTCGCCAAGGGAGCATCGCGCCTCGCCAGAGCACGCCACCGCCACATCGGAAGTCGCCGCCGCATCGCACTTCTTCCCCGTCGAACTCCTTTCCTCCCTCCTCCAATTGAAATCCGCAACCATCTGACACCGTACCCACAGCGCCGCCCTCGTTCGAGCCAGCAGTCCACCTCCGATCCCTCCCTCCAACGACGGGATTCCAGAAGCAACGGCAGTGAGTTTCCCCTTGCTTTCTATTCTATTTTTATTTTTACGATCATATGATTTTTTTAAACTGAATAATATGAATTTTAAAAATGAGATAAGCTTTGTCAATAAATAAAAATATGATTTCTCTTTGTTAATAAAAATATGAAATATCCGTTAAAAAAATATATATAAATAAAATTGATTTTTTTTTGAAAAAAATATATGGCTTGATTTTTATTTATACGGTAGTAGAAGGAAAATGTAAACTTTTTTGATTTGAAGATAAATATAGCATATATTTGAAAATATATATAGCATAGTTTTGAGAATATATATCGCATTGTTCTGAAAATATATATCGCAACATTTTTAAAATAAAATATACTTTTTTTTAAAATAGAAGTAGCAGAATAAAAAGGATATGGTTTTATATATTCAATAGCGAAATAAAAAATATGGTTTTTATATATTCAATTGCGATATAAAAATATGGTTTATATATATATATATATATATATATATATATATATATATATTTATATGAAGCAATATAAAAATTTGATCTTTATAGGAAGAAGTGTTGTAAAAAAAATATGAAGTAGAAATAAAAATATGATTTTTATTTATTGGAATGAAGCGATAAAAATATGATTTTTATATATGAATAGCGGAAAAAGGTCGCATTGGAATTTTAAGCATATCCGAACTGTTCAGAAATAGATAATGGCGGAGTGGAACCCCAAGGTGAGAACTTCTCGCTTTTAATTTATTTTCTAGTAAAAATATATACGAGGATGCATACAGTGCTTAGCAACACCCGACACCTGTCGTCCACAGACCATGGATGACTTGTTTGTTTGATTGATGTGTTGTGGAATGGAATAAAATATTTTATAGTTAAAAATATAATTTTTAACATGTATATGAATAAAATAAATATTTATAAACAAATCAGACGATTAGTTTATGTACACACATTTGACTGATATGGATTGGGACGATAAATTTTACACATCGCCCAACTGCACAAACAAAATTCAATATTTGTTGATCGAAACCCCACACGGGTATTGGGATGATATATGACATGCACTAGTCTAGATAATTAACTGTATGTTGATCGATCGATTGACAGGTTGTTTAAGCGTTGAATATTTATATTTAATGCTTATACAGTGTAGAATGCACTCTGGATGATGGATGATTATTTATCCCTATTGTCATATACATGTATTGTATGAAATCCATATAATCAAATTATATGGTAATTGACTGTGTCTGATTCCAATTCAGAATGAATGAATATTTTAAAATAACGAATTTTTATAATAGTGAATATTTTAAAATAATATCCAGAAAAGAATCGAAATATGATTTTGATGTCCGATTTGGGATGGACACAAAAATATTTAAATATATAAAGTCGTGTTAATTAGATTAACGCCATTTTGACGTGAACGATATTTATATCAATTTTATTCATTTTTATAATGAATATCATTAAAAAGTAAATGATTTCGAAGTGTAATATTTTGAAAATATTATCATTTATATATTAATGATATGGAATATTCAATTTCGATTTGAAATTGAATATGAAGTTGAAACTGTTTTGAAAACGAATTTAAAATGATTTATAAAATAAGTTTTAAATGAAAATCAATGAAATATATATATATATATATATATATTATATATAATGGCCTAAATAGAATGCGCCGCGCTGTGGCAGTTCGCGAATTTCGACTATTGACTTCAAATGGACATTACGGGAGATCTGGCCGTCGGATTCTCCTAAAACTGGAATCATTGGGTTCATATCGAAAAGAGATTTCTAAGGAATATTATAGATTTGAAATCTAACGGTTGGATTTGGAATTATGTCCAAATCAAATTTGGAAAAGGTCACTATAAGTGCAGTTTGATGGCCGTTTATGGAAATCGACTGTATCGGCCTTGATAAAATTATTAAAAATATCAATAATTTGTGTAAAATCATAATAAATGATTTGGAAAGAATTGGGATGAAAAATTCCATATTTGAAAAGATAAAAATATATTTACATCGAAATGAACTAGTTGTGAAATAGAATAATAAATCCAATATTTTTAAAATAAACTGGATTTTAAATGTTTTTAAAATAACCAAAATTTCCAATATATGAATTGGAATGGTTCTGAATCGAAATTATCTTCAGAATATTTCGATATTGGATTTCGTGATTATAAGGGTATTGTGGAGGAATTTTGGAAGATATATATATCGTTATTCTAATACAATATTTGTTGGTTTCAGAATTTGATATTGAATATAAGCCGATATATTTTCTATTCAGAGCCTTGTATTTAATATCAAATTGGATTTTGGGTTTGTCGTGAATGATATATTTAATAATATTGTTCTTGATCCGAATGTAGTTAAGAAAATTATAAACTGACTGGAGGTTAGTTAAGTTGAATGGTTTCGTGGGTATTGATCTGATGTTGGTTTTGGCCTTCTAGGTTAATACTTAGGGAATAGTTCTCTTACTAATTTACGGTTAGAGACTGATTGAATTTTGGGTTTGTTGTGAACTATGTTTTCAATGACATTCGTTCTTAACCCGATTTGCAGTGGAATGAGATTTGGAATTTATAAACGTTTTTATTAAGATTTAACGGGAATTTTCCAAAGTAAAATTATCCAATTTAACATATTTAATTGGAATTGAATTGAAATTGGTCTTTGGGTTTATCGTAAACGGTGTTTTAAATAACACTGGTTCTTTAACCCAATTAACTATGGAGTTAAGAGAATCAGAAACTAACTGGAGATTAGTTAAGTTGAATGGTTTCCTGGGTATTGATCTGATGTTGGTTTCGGCCTTCGGGGTTATTACTTAGGGGATTGTTCACTTGCTAATTTACGGTTAGAGGCTGATGGAATGGAATGTGATTTTGTGTTTATCGTGAATCGTGTTTTAAATGACATTGGTTCTTTAACCCAGTTAAAGACAAAATACGGTTTGAATTGAAATCCAAAGGAAGATTAAAGAATAAATTTTAAAGAATTTATCTTTGATAAAATTAATGGGAACCTTCCCCAAAGTATGTGAATATTTGAATAAAAGAATATTCAGAATTGGAATGAGGCATATGTTGTGTTTTTATAACACTTGTTTAATAAATACACGAGTTATTCGGAAAGGCCGGGTTTACACCCATTCTGAATAACTGGTTCGACAATATGTCGATGATGAAGACGGTGGTTGAAGACCAGAGGTCTTCACATCGTTTGGATGATTACTGATGTCTTGATTGTGTTGTACACCCAAGCCAAGGAAATAAGTGGTGATCGTCCAAGCGTACTTGGAGATCGACGGATATGCGAGGACCACTCCCCTGTATTGGAGATATGGGGGATGTAACACCCCGTAATTCTGTTAATATTAATATTTACAAATTAAAGAATAACTAATCTCAGACATGAGAATTGTGGGAAACGGGTTGCGCCATTGTGTTCGTCTCGGAATTCTAGTGGAGATAGAGTCCGAGTTTGCGGGAAACGAGTACCGGATGAAAGAGTTATGGACGAACGAAGTTTGGTGGCAAAGAAAGAAAAAAAATGCACTGGCGCACTTGGGAAGTGCGCCAATACATATTTACACTGGCGCACCTGCCAAGTGCGCCCAGGCCGAGGCTGGAGCCTGCACAGCTTTCTGGTTCAGGCTGACCCGTGTTGTTGAGTCCATTCTGACTCCTTACTGAGTCATTAAGGCTGACTCATCACCCTATCATAATTAAATGGTTTTGATTAACCCTAAGAACATCCGACGGCTTAAATTAATTTATAACTCTATAAAAAGACCCCTATACACAAACCCTAAATCAGAAAATAAACAAAGACCATGGCCGTCATGCTGATATATTGAGACCTAGAGCAGCCGCCATCAAATTAAAGATAAAGAACAACAACCAAATCAGAACTACCCAACCCTAACAGCGATTCTTCATCAAAAGAGCGCTAATTCGACTCTCTTTCTTCTATAATTGTGAGTATGATAGTCTTAGCAAGATTATTATCATTTTAATTAGGTTAAGTCATGAATGGATTATGAGTAGATGATGTGAATTGTCATATATGTTGTTGTAAACCTTATACTATCATGTATGTTATAAATCCTATGCTATGTGGTGATAATATCCTATATGTTGTAAATCATGCTATGATGATGTTATGTATGTTGAGAGTTTCTATGCTAAATTGAGATGAATCATACATGTTATAAAGTCATGAGGCTATTATCTGTGCTATTTAGTTCATGTTAATCAAATCATCATGTTTGGGCTATGTTGATCTATTATGTTTGGGCTATGTCGATCTATAGGACAAGTCATATATGCAAGATAGATTGATTAGAAAAGTTATGAACATATGCCATGACATCTATTATGACATCTAGAATTATGCTATGACATATGTGAAATTCTATGCTAGTTTACACCATCATTATGTTGCCTAAAACCCCATATGCAAGATTATACATAAATTTGGGTTATGATCATATCATGTAAATTGTGCCATTTAACAAGTTGACACCTTTAGATCCTTAACATGTGTAGCCTATGCAAGTTTCACCCCTATTATGATTAGATTTACTTTATTTGCCTATATGTTGTTTAACGTATGTTACGCGTTGAATAAGCGAACGTATAAACGTGGGGTAGGGGTAATATTAAGAATTTAATAATAGGAAGTTGGGTGCAATTGATATGATTTTGCATGCCACAAGTGGATGGCCATAATTGAGTCAATTACGGACATCATTAAAAGTTGACTTAATTAATAATTTGAATAGGGAATTATTAAAACTGGGGAAAAAGATTGAAAGTAGTCAATCAATGCTTAGGACACGAGGTTGGACTCGTTTGTGACGTAAACCTGCCCGGAACCGCCCGGAAAATCCAGTGGTCACAAATGTTAGCCCAATGTGAGAGGTCCTAGGCCTAAACTAAAGCATAACAGTTGTAAAGACATGAGGTTAGACTCTTTTATGGTGTACGACTGCCCGGACCCGCCCGGCAAATCCAGCTGCCATAAATGCCAGTCTAATGTGAGAGGTCTTTATGAGGTTATGGCCTGAATGAATTAAGAAATATTTAACCAGATAAACATGTAAAGTGGGACATATGGGTTAATTAGGTGCCTTGGGTGGCACGAGGAATCTAGGGGTTGCCCTTAGTGGCATGTGAAATACGATTAGTAAGACTTAACCAAACACACATGTAAATGAACATGACTAAGAGGGTTAAGTGGGATATACAAGTGACAAGCTTAGGTGGGTAGCTTGTGGGGGCCCATTTCAACCAGTATCCCAAACGTATCTTTGTGGGCTCGACCCAAGTCGAGGACGGGACACGCATACTGAGTTTGACTATAAGAGGCCAAAACGGGGAGCGGTGGAAACGCAAGTCCAACGGGTTTCATATGCGTGTGTGGACCCGGGCTGGTAGGTAAGACGTTGTTGCATTGTGTAGGTATAAGTCGTGCATTCTCAGTTGTATCGGGTTGCCACTTTAGGGGAGTGATACACCCCACTGTGGGGCCAGCACGGGTATCTACGAGTAGGGAGCCGATCGAAAGTGGGTAGTGGGGTACACCTAGTGGAGATAGGGGCAGACGACACCTATGTAGTCAGCTAGGAGTACACGAAGTTACTTATAAAATTTCTAAGGGGGTAGTGGGGTACACCTAGTGGAGATAGGGGCAGACGGCACCTATGTAGTCAGCTAGGGGTACGCAAGGCTATTTTTATAGTTTCTGTGTGAAGCATGTGGGATCAACCTTTAGGGTGACTGGTGCGGTGCAGTGTAGTAATTAGCGCGGTGCAGTGTAGTAATTGGCGCGGTGCAGTGTAGTAATTGGCGTGGTGTAGTGTAGTAATGTGCGGTGCAGTGTAGTAATGTTCGGTGCAGTGTAGTACTGTTCGGTGCAGTGTAGTAATTATTCGTTAGTAATTATGTATGCCTTTACCGTTATCTTTGACGTTATCTTTAACGTTATCTTAAACGCTATCTTTATCTACCTAATAGTTCATAGATATTTACTTGTCTTCCAGCTTATGCCTTAGTCTAGTTATTTTGACAATAGAATTGTTAGAATTATCATACTCGCCAGACTTTATGTCTGACCCCCTCCATTTCTATCCTTTTCCCCCTCCAGGTCCTCAGGTTGGGCCCAGCTCTAGTGGAGTTTGATTGGATTGCTTTATCTCTTTTTGGAAAGCTTGGACCATTGAAGTAAAGTCCAGCTTGTTATCTTCTTTAATGGCTATTTGTGTAATGGGATTATGTATTTTGTTTTATGAAGATGGATAATGTGCTTGACTCAGATTAATGGTTTTGTGATGTAATAAACATGTTTCCGCTACAATAAAATGAAGTTTTAGATTTCCAAGTATTACTTATTATCTATCTTGTTGTAATTTTTTTCTGTTCTATATTCGCTTATAACCTCCATGGAAGTTAATGCATTCCCTTTGTGAGTGACATTAATGGACGTGGGGTGTTACACGTGGTATCAGAGCTTAAGGTTACCAGAACAGATAAAAATACTTTAGAAAAATAGTTATTTTTGGAAAGAAATGTTTTCAAAAACATGTTTTAATGAGAAATTTAAAGAGGAAGTTTTTATGAAAAACATAATCCCCAAATAGCCATATATCTTCATCTTTCGAATTCTCCATTTTGAATCCTTCCTTTTTCGATTCAGCATGGCTGAAGATCTTAATCTACCTGACGGTGTAACGATACCAGGATGGTATAGGAGGCTGTTAGAGGCTAGGGCCGCCGCAGGTCCGGCCAATGTTCCTCCACCACCGGTTGCACCCATTCCTCCTCCTCCTCCTCCTCGCGTAGATACTTTTGCAAAGACGTGCAAGGAATTCAAGGCTATGGGTGGAAAACCATTTCAAGGGTCAGAAACGTTTGTGTAAGCTAGAGATTGGCTTAAGGAGGTGGAAGAATTGCTAGAAATCTTTGAAGTAGAAGAAGGGAGGAGAGTTCGTTTAGCAGCTTGGTTGATGAAGGGAGAGGCCTCGTTTTGGTGGGAGGTCACCAATGGGGATCGTCCTGTTGACTCTTAGGCGGATTTTAAACGTAGGTTCGAGGCGAAGTTTCTCTCAAGGGCGGAAGAAAATCTATATATGGAAAGGTTCTTGACATTAAAGCAAGGAAGCTCATCAGTGAAAGAGTATGTCAACAAATTTAACCAATTAGCAAGGTTTGGCTTAGACTTAGTGAACACGCCGGAGAAGAAGGCTCTGAGGTTCGTTAATGGATTGAATGAACCATTGCAAGGGTTGGTTATGACCCACATCCCTATGGGGGCGACCTTTGAGAAGCTAGTAGACATGGCACTCATGCACGAGGAGAAAGGCACTAAAGCTGATAAGGCACCCGAGAAGAAAGGGGATCAAAATAAGGGTGGCAAAGGCAACAATGCTAAGGGGAAGAAGAAATGTTTTAACTGTGGGACCCCAGGCCATCTCAGCAAGGATTGCCGAAATAAAAAGAAGACTGGTTGTTTTCACTGTGGTGATGCGGGACATTTAGTGAAGGACTGCCCAAAGAAGGGGCAGAGGGCAGGGGCTACCTCGGGAGGACAGGTGCAGGCTCTTATAGCACCAGGGCAGGCAAAGGGACAAGTTCAGGCTCTCGCGGTCCCACCGCTGCAAGAACGAGGTAGAACCATTTTTGTTGAAAGCTAAGTTTTTCTGTTTGATCATCCTGTCCGTACCTTATTCGTTTCGGGCACATCGCATTCGTTTATCTCTACATCATTAGTTGAAACACTGCTCCTAGATACTAGTATTGTTACTGATCCCTTAGTAGTCTCAAATCCTATTGGTGGTTCGGCTCATCTTTCTATGATTTGTCGGGATTTGAGAGTGTTTATCTTGGGCATTGAGTTTGAATGCAACGCCTTTGTCCTTGGTTTCACGGGCTGTAGTTTGATTCTAGGGGTGGATTAGCTAGCCAAGCAAGGTGCCATCCTAGACTGTGAAAGGAGGGTAGTTAGACTATTGATTCGTTGTAGAAAAACCCTCATATTTCTTGCGACCCTAGGGGTTCAGTGATGCTTAGCTGCCTAGAATCTTCTGACGCATCTAACGATGATTAGGAACCTGTTTGTGTGGTCTGTGAGTATGGAGACGTCGTTGATATAGCGCGGGGTTTACCCATAGGCGCAGAATAAGTTTTCGTATGTGCTTAATAGATTAAGCAAAGCCCGTTATGTAATCAGCAGTAGTTTTGGAGCAAGACTGGCAAGGACGGCCAGAGTCGGTCAAGTGCTCAATTGATTGACCATCTTACTAGTATCATCTCACGTAGGTCGTCTGAATTCGAAGGAGGTATCCCTTGGGTGTTTGTCTGATATTGGTTTAGGCCTTTGGGGCTTGCACTTGGGGGATGTCGAATTCGACTAGGATGGTCTGCGTGAGAGATGGATAGTTGTGACGATTTTACATGGGATAATATCCTGGTTTTCTCTAGAAGCAGAGAAGAGCATGCCCTATGTCTTAGGGAAAGCTTAGGGACCCTACAAGTGCACTAGCTTAAAGCTAAGTTCTCCAAGATACCATTTTTGGAGGAAGGAAGTGAGGAATTTAGGGCATGTGGTCTCTAGGGAAGGGAGATATGTTAAGGTGGATGGAGTTCTTAGCATCCTACGACTTCGAGATAGCATATACCCCCGGCAAGGGTAACGTGGTGGCGGATGCCTTAAGTAGAAAAAGGTTATCCTTAAGTCCTTTGTTTGTGGAGCGGCGAAGCTTAGAATTCATTTCGATGTTTGACTTTAGACCTTCCGTTGACTTTGTACTCGGTTTGCTAGCATCCTTGGAGGTCAGACCTACGCTTTTGGGACGGATTAGCGAGGCACAGCGAGACGACCCGCAGTTGGTTGAGTTAGTAGAAAAGCTCAAAGGAGGGGAGTCATCAAGCATCTCCATAAGTATACCCTAGATGATAAGGGTTGGTTACGTAGGGACGGTATACTTTGTGTACCAAAAGACGATGACCTAAGGAAGACTATTCTTGACGATGCACATCGTTCGAAGATGACCATTCATCCCGGCGGGGACAAGATGTATATGGGCATGAGACGAGTTTACTTTTGGGCCGGTATGAAGAGGGACATAGCCGAGTATGTCGCTAGATGCTTGGTGTGCCAACAAGTAAAAGCGGAGCAAAAGAAACCCGGTGGGTTACTTCACCCATTGGGGGTTCCACTATGGAAGTGGGAAGTGTCTCGATGGATGTTATTGACGGATTACCGAGATCGAGGAAGGGTAATACGGGGATTTCAGTTATAGTATATAGACTTACTAAGAGCGCCCATTTGATTCTCGTGAAGAGTAAGAGGACTGCTCCATGGTTAGCTTCTGTATACGTCCGAGAGATAGTTCGTTTGCACGGTGTTCCTTCTAGCATAGTGAGCGACCGCGATCCTATTTTCACTAGCGAATTTTGTAGAAGCTTACAAGAGGCGGTAGGGACTCAGTTATGTTTGAGCACCGCATATCATCCTCAGACGGACGACCAGACCGAGAGGGTGAATCGCATTCTAGAGGATCTGTTGAGGCTATGTATCCTAGACTTTGGGGGTATGTGGGAAGAGCCTCTTCCACTGGTGGAATTCGCATATAATAACAGCTTTCAGTCTAGCATTGGTATGGCACCATTCGAAGCTCTTTATGGACGGCCATGTCGTTCGCCTACATGTTGGTGGGAATCTACCGATAAGATCTTACTTGGGCCCGATATGATTAGAGAGACTTCGGAGAAGATCGACTTGATTCGGAGGAGGATGAAAGCAGCGCAAGATAGGCGGAAATCATATGCGGATAAGAGAAGGACGGATCTTGAATTTGAGGTTGGGGACATCGTCTTTGTCAAAGTGTCTCCATTACGAAACGTTGTTCGCTTTGGGTCCGTTGGGAAATTAGCACCAAGGTTCATAGGACCGTTTCCTATTAAGGAGAAGATTGGGCAAATGGCGTATAGAGTGGAGTTTCCTGAGAGACTTAGTGGTGTACACGACGTATTCCATGTGTCACATTTGAGGAAGTGCTTGCACGAGACCGCGGAAGTGGTAGAGTCGAGCTTGCTTAGAGAGGTGGAGATAGAGCGTGATGCGACGATTCGACGAGCTCCTACGCGCATTCTTGGGTCGGAGATTAAGAAGCTGAGAAATCGAGAGGTCAGACTAGTCAAAGTACAATGGGGAGACGGAAGAGAAGATGCGTTCGTTGTACCCTTTTTCTTTTTGAGGGTATGTCCTTTAATTTCTCCTTTATCGCTTATCTTGTACTTATCTTACCTTTAGAGTATCCTCTCGTTAGTATTCTTGACCTTTAGATAGGATAATCCTATGGTTGAAACATGTGTTTGAGACATGTTATGTATGATGGATGCAAAGTGGATGCAAGTGTTTGCTAGTGGTTGCTCGTGGACGCGTATACACACACTATTAGGCACTAGATCGGCTCAGTCACTTCATACTGCATATTGCATATAAATGGTTGTACTTAGTAAAATGGATGTATAATGGTTGTTCTAGCATATGGATAACGCATTTTGGTGAATGGTTGCGCATGCATGTAGAAATAATATGTAGCATTAGGGAACTTTTGCATACATAACGGACGCATGGCACTATCATGGTTTGCATTAAGGAGGTCAACTGAATCAGTGGACCGCCTGATTTTGCATTAGATAGGGACATATACACACACTGTGCATTTAAACATGAGATCATTAGAAGTTTATAAGGACAATGGATGCTTGTGTTTGATGGTTGAGTAGATGGTTGTTTGGATGTTAGGATATACATTCTTCTTAACTTGAAGATTTCGGGGACGAAATCCTTTAAGGAGGGGAGAATGTAACACCCCGTAATTCTATTAATATTAATATTTAAAAATTAAAGAATAACTAATCTCATACGTGAGAATTTGGGAAACGGGTTGCGCCATTGTGTTCGTCTCGGAATTCTAGTGGAGATAGAGTCCGAGTTTGCGGGAAACGAGTACCGGATGAAAGAGTTATGGACGAACGAAGTTTGGTGGAAAAGAAAGAAAAAAAATGCACTGGCGCACTTGGGAAGTGCGCCAGTACATATTTACACTGGCGCACCTGCCAAGTGCGCCCAGGCCGAGGCTGGAGCCTGCACAGCTTTCTGGTTCAGGCTGACCCGTGTTGTTGAGTCCATTCTGACTCCTTGCTGAGTCATTAGGGCTGACTCATCACCCTATCATAATTAAATGGTTTTGATTAACCCTAAGAACATCCGACGGCTTAAATTAATTTATAACTCTATAAAAAGACCCCTATACACAAACCCTAAATCAGAAAATAAACAAATACCATGGCCGTCATGCTGATATTTTGAGACCTAGAGCAGCCGCCATCAAATTAAAGATAAAGAACAGCAACCAAATCAGAACTACCCAACCCTAACAGCGATTCTTCATCAAAAGAGCGCTAACTCGACTCTCTTTCTTCTATAATTGTGAGTATGATAGTCTTAACAAGATTACTATCATTTTAATTAGGTTAAGTCATGAATGGATTATGAGTAGATGATGTGAATTGTCATATATGTTGTTGTAAACCTTATACTATCATGTATGTTATAAATCCTATGCTATGTGGTGATAATATCCTATATGTTGTAAATCATGCTATGATAATGTTATGTATGTTGAGAGTTTCTATGCTAAATTGAGATGAATCATACATGTTATAAAGTCATGATGCTATTATCTATGCTAGTTAGTTCATGTTAATCAAATCATCATGTTTGGGCTATGTTGATCTATTATGTTTGGGCTATGTCGATCTATAGGACAAGTCATATATGCAAGACAGAATGATTAGAAAAGTTATGAACATATGTCATGACATCTATTATGACATCTAGAATTATGCTACGACATATGTGAAATTCTATGCTAGTTTACACTATCATTATGTTGCCTAAAACCCCATATGCAAGATTATACATAAATTTGGTTTATGATCGTATCATGTAAATTGTGCTATTTAACAAGTTGACACCTTTAGATCCTTAACATGTGTAGCCTATGCAAGTTTCACCCCTATTATGATTAGATTTACTTTATTTGCCTATATGTTGTTTAACGTATGTTATGCGTTGAATAAGCGAACGTATAAACGTGGGGTAGGGGTAATATTAAGGATTTAATAATAAGAAGTTGGGTGCAATTGATATGATTTTGCATGCCATAAGTGGATGGCCATAATTGAGTCAATTATGGACATCATTAAAAGTTGACTTAATTAATAATTTGAATAGAGAATTATTAAAACTGGGGAAAAAGATTGAAAGTTGTCAATCAATGCTTAGGACACGAGGTTGGACTCGTTTGTGATGTAAACCTGCCCGGAACCGCCCGGCAAATCCAGTGGTCACAAATGTTAGCCCAATGTGAGAGGTCATAGGCCTAAATTAAAGCATAACAGTTGTAAAGACACGAGGTTAGACTCTTTTATGGTGTAAGACTGCCCGGACTCGCCCGGCAAATCCAGCTGCCATAAATGCCAGTCTAATGTGAGAGGTCTTTATGAGGTTATGGCCTGAATGAATTAAGAAATACTTAACCAGATAAACATGTAAAGTGGGACATGGGGGTTAAGTAGGTGCCTTGGGTGGCACGAGGAATCTAGGGGGTGCCTTTAGTGGCATATGAAATACGATTAGTAAGACTTAACCAAACACACATGTAAATGAACATGACTAAGAGGGTTAAGTGGGATATACTAGTGACAAGCTTAGGTGGGTAGCTTGTGGGGGCCCATTTCAACCAGTATCCCAAACGTATCTTTGTGGGCTCGACCCAAGTCAAGCACGGGACATGCATACTGAGTTTGACTATAAGTGGCCAAAATGGGGAGCGGTGGCAACGCAAGTCCAACGGGTTTCATATGCGTGTGTGGACCCGGGCTGGTAGGTAAGACGTTGTTGCATCGTGTAGATATAAGCCGTGCATTCTCAGTTGTATCGGGTTGCCACTTTAGGGGAGTGATACACCCCATTGTGGGGCCAACAAGGGTATCTACGAGTAGGAAGCCGATCGAAAGTGGGTAGTGGGGTACACCTAGTGGAGATAGGGGCAGACGGCACCTATGTAGTCAGCTAGGAGTACATGAAGTTACTTATAAAATTTCTAAGGGGGTAGTGGGGTACACCTAGTGGAGATAGGGGCAGACGGCACCTATGTAGTCAGCTAGGGGTACGCAAGGCTATTTATATAGTTTCTGTGTAAAGCATGCGGGATCAACCTTTAGGGTGACTGATGCGGTGCAGTGTAGTAATTGGTGCGGTGCAATGTAGTAATTGGCGCGGTGCAGTGTAGTAAGGTGCGGTGCAGTGTAGTAATGTTCGGTGCAGTGTAGTAATGTTCGGTGCAGTGTAGTAATTATTCGTTAGTAATTAGGTATGCCTTTACCGTTATCTTTGACGTTATAAACGCTATCTTTATCTACCTAATAGTTCATAGACATTTACTTGTCTTCCAGCTTATGCCTTAGTCTAGTTATTTTGACAATAGTATTGTTAGAATTATCATACTCGCCAGACTTTATGTCTGACCCCCTCATTTCTATTCTTTTCCCCCTCCAGGTCCTCGGGTTGGGCCCAGCTCTAGTGGAGTTTGATTGGATTGCTTTATCTCTTTTTGGAAAGCTTGGACCATTGAAGTAAAGTCCAGTTTGTTATCTTCTTTAATGGCTATTTGTGTAATGGGATTATGTATTTTGTTTTATGAAGATGGATAATGTACTTGACTCTGATTAATGGTTTTGTGATGTAATAAACATGTTTCCGCTACAATAAAATGAAGTTTTAGATTTCCAAGTATTACTTATTATCTATCTTGTTGTAATTTTTTTTTGTTCTATATTCACTTATAACCTCCATGGAAGTTAATGCATTCCCTTTGTGAGTGACATTAATGGACATGGTGTGTTACAGGGGAGGAATAAGGTGCCTCCGGTTTCGTTCAGACCCAGAACTAACTTGTTAATGGATGTGTGTCTGACAACAGATTTTACTCTGTGTGATTGATAGACATCGGTTGCATAGCGTGAATTGCGTGTGGTGGCATGCTGAGATGCAAATGATCAAGGCTTCTGTTGAAAAGCAGAGTCTTGTGGTTGATGATCAAAGCACGTCTTTAATACAGCGTAGCTATGTGTATCGTTAATTCGTGATCCTCACACCCCGGTGTGAACTAGAAACGGTAGAGGACCTCAGGGAGGACATGCGTTTCTTTCTAGCTAGGAGTGGTGTCAGCCTTTTGCATGCCCTGGCATTTTACTTATGTGGATGATGGATAGGAGGCGCCTTAGTTATATCGGTCGATCCGGGGCCGATGGAGTCATTTGGCTCATTTACGCCCCATAGGGCGGGGAAACGTAGTGTTTAGGCATTTTAATCCACATCGAGTGGACCGGTCCTGACGATCCAAGGGATGATGCGTTATGTTCCTGAGGCTCGGTCTAGACAGTCTCAAAGCGGTAAGGACGATCCCTTGCCTTGGCTCACAGATGGAAATCCAATTTACAATATGTGACAATTGCGGTTTTGATTGTAGAGCCTAGTATTGGCAACGTGATATATGGTACCCATGTCGTCTAGGATTGATACATTTATATTTGAAGTTGTTTTATACATTATGCACTTATAATAGTATCAAATGACTTGTTTTAAACGTACCAAGCATGTTTGGCCATTATAAGGGAAAACCCTATCCTCCAACTTGTTTTAAATGTTTCTGTTTATTTATAACGCTTCACGAAACTTAATGCATTCTTTTAATGAGTGACATTAATGGACATGGGGTATCATAAATAGATCCATGTGGTGAGAACCCCAGTCTCATTTTTTTAATTAACTAGTTTGGTTATAATTGTTAAAGATGTGTTAGTGATAAATGGTTATATGATTTATATATTGATGCTTTATTATGAAGTTTGCATGTTTAAAATGGTTAATTGATGAGTTATCAAAAAGTGGATAATGACAATTAGTTGAGTTAATTACTTAATGATGAAAATTGATTCAATAAGGTAAAATTAGTAAGTAAACGAACACACATATGTGACACTGGGTTATGTTGATTATGATATTGATGATCACTGGATTGTGATGTGTGTTAATATGGATTTGTTTTGCCAATTACGGCAATAAGGTGTTAATGAGGTTTAATGCTTTAATTAATAATGGATTGATTGAGTATTAAATGTTAATGATCTTAACACTTATGCTGATGATGCCACTAGATGGTAACTGGGTGTTAATTGTTCTTAATAACTTTTATTTGATGCTAATAATGTGTGAAACCCATCTAAATTGAATTATATGGTGTTTATGTGAATCTCATTCCAATTTGGAATTAATTTAAATATTTTATTAAAAAAATATTCAGTGAAAAATAAAAGTTTGAATTTTAAATTCAAAATAATTTGGAAAGGTAGTTTAAGTCATTAAGAATAGTTTTCTTAAAAGTAAGAATTTGATTTGAACTAGTTTTGAATTAATATAGGCATGTTTTCAAATTTAAATTGAAAATGAATAGTAATGGGTAAAAGTGAAGTTCGGTTAGGGTATATAGAAAAGGTTTCAACAAAAGTTCCTTTTTAATCTTTTTCAAAATTATGTTATTTATTTTTATAATGGATGTCAGAAATTTGGACTTTAAATAATAAGTTTTGAAAAATAATATTATTTTAATGGTTAAAATAATATTAAAATGATTAAATATTGGAATATTGGAATTTTTAGTGAAATAATTGAAATGTAGTTTCCAAAAATAATTATATGTTTTATATAATTAATAAATTATTTTGGAAGAGTTCTGATTTAATTCTAATTATAAATCGAATTTGGTCTTAATAAGACTTGTCGTGCAGCGGTAGTTCACAAACTTTGGCCATTAACTTTGAATTGACATACCAGGAGATCCTACCGTCGGATTCACCCAAAATAAAAAATGTTGGGTTTAAAATGAAAAGAGTTTTCAAATGGAATAGAAAGTTTAAAAATCTAACGGTTAGATTTAAAGTTAAGTTCAAATCTATTTTTGAAAATGTCGCTATAAATGCAGTTCGATGATCGGGATTGGAAACCGACTGAAACAGCCTTATAAAAACTATTAAAAATTTCGAAAAATCATGCTAAATCATAATTAATTATTTTAAAATGATTTAAGTAAGTACTGTTAAGTTTTGAAATATGATTTGAATTTTTCGACTTTTGACCTGATTTACTTAATATAGTAAATCAATATTTTGATATTTAATTTGAAGATAAACTTAAGTTTATTTGGGTTTGAATGGAAATAATCTTGGGATATTTAAATGTTGGATTCTGTAGTTATACGAAAACTGTTTGAGGAATTTGGAGGATAAAGATATCATTATTCCCTATACGGTATCTGTTGAGTTCAGAATGTGATATTGACTATAAGTCGATATCATTTCCAATTAGAGCCTTATAATTGATATCAAATTGAGTTTTGGGTTTTGTTGTGAACTAATTCTTAAATAACATTTATTCTGTAATCTAGCTAAAGACATAATTTGTTTCCAAAGTTAAGTAATCATTAAATAATGATTTTTAGAGATTAAAACAATGTTAGAGTTATAATAAATATTCAATAAAGATTTGATTGAATGAAATGAAGATTAAAACTGTTGCAGAATGGAGTTTTGATGACAACGACCTTATTTCAATATCAATTGATTATAAAACATGTACTAACACTTTTATATAGAATATATATACACATATGCAAGATTTATATATAGGCAATATGTAATAACCGGAAAATCTGGGCCAGTTTAAAATTTTTATTTTGGCAATTCTAGCGAATTTTGATTATTTAAAATGAATTATTATAAGTAATATCGACGAGAAATTTATTTTGGATATAATTCGAACGTATATATTTATACGCGTCGTCGTTAGAATATAAATATTTATATATAATTATAAATAGAATTGAAAATGGCGCGGTAGTTCGATAATTCGATTTCAAACTTCAATTGAATGTACCGGGTGCAAAACAATCCGGATTTTAGTGAAACCAAAAATAATGGAATCTAATTGATGATATCTTTCCAACGAATCAGAAAAATCGAGATTTCATAGCGGGAATCAAAAGATATGTCCAGTTGAAAATTCTGAATAGTCGCTATGGAATTCAGGCCCTTAAAAATGGACATTTTGCAAACGGTCTCAGAATTCGACGACACTAGTTTTGTTACGACCGTATCGTCAATACGAAGCGAGAAAATATTTTTCGAGAATTTTTAGAGTTAGTATGCGACCCCGGTAATTTGAAATGTACGTTTAAAATTCAATATAGTGATTTAAATGTAAATTTAACGGAAATTGATTGCAACAGCCGAACCAGCCTACGATACATATCCCATTGTGTTCGGAATGGGGGTAGAACGCTATGGACGACAGGCGGTGGACCTCGTTTCGAGGTCGTAAGTAAAAGTTAACTTTTTGCAGAATAAAATAATTAAATAATTAAAAAAAATAAAAAAATTATCTCTTCCCCCTTTTATTCTGCCCCCCCCCCATTCAAAAGGAAATCAGGAAAAAAAAAAGGATCGAGCGATCGACGAAAAGGGGGAAACCCTTGCCGCCCACCGCCGCCGCCACCAGAGGTGGCGCAGCCCCCCTCTTCGCCGTCCTCCCTTCTTCTTCCTCCTCCCCTTCTCTTCCTTGACCGCGTCGCAGACCACCCCCCCATCAGAAATCGACCGCAACGCCCTCCCCGACGCCTCAGCAAACCACCGCGCCGCCCCTCCTTCCCCCTCCTCCTCTGTTCCCACTCGACGCCATGCAGACCCCCCCCCAGTCCCGAACCCGCGACAGCAAATCTCCCCCCCCCCCTCGAAAAAAAACCGCTGTAAGTTAGTTTTTATTTTCGCTTTTAGTTTAATTATATTTATTGTTTAATTTTCTGATTTTTGTTAATTTAAAAACCGATTTTTGTTAATTTAAAAACTGATTTTTGTTAATTTAAAAACTGATTTTTGTTAATTTAAAAACTGATTTTTTTTAATTTAAAAACTGATTTTATTTTATGTTATAAAGCCATGATTTTTATTTAGAAAATCTTTAAATTTGAAAGGGCGAGGTCTATGTTTTATAAAGGCGAAATCTCTATTTTAGAAAAGGCGAAATCTTTATATGGAAAATAGCGTGATAAAAATATAATTTTTATCTATATAGCATAGTAGTAAAAATTCGATTTTTCTCTATTGAATAGTAAAGTAAAATTTCGATTTTTATATATATGTAGTGACTACGGTCAACGAAGGTGACAAAGGGCGAGAACGACGAAGACTTCTGCAAAAAGAAGAGTCGAGATGGTTGGATAGCTATCGGTGAGAATTTCTCACCTTTCGATTTCTTTTTCTAGTTATATATATATATATATACTAGGATGCAGACGGTGTTTAGTAGCACCCGACACAATCGTCCACAGACCATGGACTTGTTTGTTTGGTTGCATAGATTAGTTTGATGATTTGATTTGAATTTGGTTGTTTGGTGAATATGATTGATGTGTGAATGGCGTGGGCCTTCACTAGACCGGGGATAAGGCTAGGCCTCGTCCCGTTTCTAGTATCGGGCCGTTATGCCGCCGAAATTTTCTAAAATATGTTAGAAAAATAAAAATATCATTTTATTGAATAAATGAACTGAATAGAAATTCATATGTTAAAATAAAATTGTTTGATCGTTAAAAACATAATTTTTAACGTGAAAGTGAGTAAATAGATATTTATAGACAAATCGGCCGATTTGTTTATATGCACTGATTTGACTGATATTGATTGGGTCGATAAATTTTACACATCGCCCAACTGCACGAATAAAAATCTGTGTTTGATTGTTTGAAACCCCACACGGGTGTTGGGATGAAATTTGAAGTTCACTCATCCTGATTGATTAAATATGTCAATCGATTGATTGACAGGCTGTTATAAGCATTAGATATCTATATTTGATGCTTATACGGTGTAGTGCACTTTGGTTGATGGTTGATTATTTATCGTTGCTATTATATACATGTGTGGTATGAAAATCCATATAATTAACTTTATATGGTAATTGATTGGGCCTCATTCCAATCGTGAAAATAAAGAATATTTTGATAATAACAAATATTTTGATAATAGGAAATATTTGAAATAGAATATTTGAAAATAGAAATATGTGAAGCCGTGATGATTAGATTGACGCCATTTTGACGTGAACGATATTTATATTGAATTGAAAACGATTTCGAAATGAATTGAATTGAAAACGATTTCGAAATGAATTGAATTGAAAACGATTTCGAAATGAATTGAATTGAAAACGATTTCGAAATGAATTGAATTGAAAACGATTTCGAAATGAATTGAATTGAAAATGAATTCAAATTGAATTGAAAGCGAATTGAAATGAATTCAAATTGAATTGAAATTTGAATTGAATAGAAATGAATTTTAAAACGAATTTATAAAGAAGAATTCAATTTTGATTTGAATTGAAAAGGAAGTTGAAATTGCTTTTGAAACGAAATTAAAACTATTCATATAATTCGTTTTAAATAGAAATCGACGAAATATATATTATATATATTATATATATAATATAATGGCCTGAATAGAACGTGCCGCGCCGCGGCAGTTCGTGAATTTCGACCATTGATTTCAAACGGACATTACGGGAGATCCGACCGTCGGATTCTCCTAAAACCAGAACCGTTGGGTTCGTATCGAAAAGAGCTTTCTAATGAATATTAGAAATTTGAAATCTAACGGTTGGATTTGGAATTATGTCCAAATCAAATTTGAAAAAGGTCGCTGTAAGTGCAGTTCGATGGCCATTGATGGAAATCGACTGTACAGGCCTTGATAAAATTATTAAAAATATTAATAATTTGTGTAAAATCATAATACGTGAATTGGAAAGAACTGGGATGAAGAATTCCACATTTGAAATGATAAAAATAGATTTTTGTCGAAATGAACTAGTTTTGAACTAGAATTAAAATCAATTTATTTGTGAAATAAATAAATTGAATTTGAAAGTGATTTTAAAAATAATCAATATTCCCAATACGTGGATTGGACTAGAGTTGAATCGAAATTATCTTCGGGATATTTCGATGTTGGATTTCGTGACTATACGGATATTGTTATGGGAATTTGAAAGATATATTTTATATCGTTATTTCCAATACGATATATGTTGGTTTCAGAATTTGATATTGAATATAAGTCAATATATTTTCTATTCAGAGCCTTGTATTTAATATCAAATGTGATTTGGGTTTGTCGTGAATCGTGTTTTAGAAGACATTGGTTCTTTAACCTAGTTAAAGACATAATATTGATTTTTGAGAAGATTAAAACTAAGTGGAGTTTTAATGAATCTTTAATTAGATTAAAAATGTGAATTGATAATTTAAATTATCAAATCTGAAGGGTGATCGAGAATGGAGTACCACCAGTTTTGCTCCAAAGCGATAGTTAAATCTTTAATTAGATTTGAACGTGAAATGGTAATTAATTTTACCGATAACACCGTGGTGTTAGATGTGGAGTGTTGCCAGTTTTCTCCATGGGATATATAGGTTGGGATTGGGAAATAAAATAAATAATTACTTCGGTGTGGTTCGTTAATCCCGACTAGTTTGAAATGATATCCATAGGAGGATTAAAGAATAAATTTAGAAGAATTTATCTTGGATAAAATTAATGGGAACATTTCCCTAAGAATGTGATTTTGTGAATAAAATAATATTATGGATTGGAATGAGGCGTATGTTGTGTTTGTGTAACACTTTTATAATATATACGCGAGTTATTCAGAAAGACCGAGTTTTTCCCATTCTGAATAACTGATTCGACGTGGTGTCGAAGATGAAGACGGTGGTCGAAGACCGGAAGTCTTCACGTCGTTTGGGTGATTACTGATGATATTGATTGGGCTGTACACCCAAGAAGATGGAAACAGTTAGTGATCGTCCAGACGTACTTGGAGATCGATGGATATGCGGGGTACTAGGTGCCTCCGGTTTCGTTCAGACCCAGAACGGACTTGTAAATGGACTGTGTGTCTGACATTGGATTTTAGTCCGTGTGATTGATCTCTATTAAATATATATCTGTTTGGCGGCGGAGAATTTATTCTCTTGCTTAACACCCTTCTCTGAGACGTACGAGCTCAGGGGTTATATATTGATGGATATCAAACGCATGGAGTGAATTGCCTGTGTGGCATGCCTAAGTGGCAATTGATCGAGGCTTCTGTTGAAAAGCAAAGTCTTGTGGTGATGATCAAAGCAAGGCCTTTGTGGCGTAGCTTTGTGTAACGTTGATTCGCGAGCTTCACACCCGGTGTGAACCAAAAACGGGAGAGGACGTCAGGGAGGGCATGCGTTTCTTTCTAGCTAGAAGTGGCGTCAGTGGTTTTACACGCCCTGACGAGTTTGACTTATGCGGTTGTTGCTGTTGCGAGGCGCCTCGGTTTGATCGGACGATCCGGGTCCGATGGAGTCATTCGTTGGCTCATTTACGCCCCAAAGGGCGGGGAAACGCATGTTCAGGCATTTTAATCCACATCGGTGGACCGGCCCTGAGGATCCAAGGGTCGATGCGCTCTGACCCTGAGGCTCAGGCTAGACAGTCTCGAAGTCGGTGAGGACTATCTTTTGCCTCGGTTCATAGACGGAAATCCAATTTCCAAATACGTGACATTTGCGGTTTTATTTGTAAACCTATATATGGCGACATGATATATGGTACCCATGCCGCCTATGATTGATACTTATGATTTGAAGTTGTTTTATACACTATGCACTTATAGTCGTATCAAATGATTTGTTTTAAACGTATCAAGCATTCTTTGGCTGTTATAAGGGAAAACCCTATCCCCCGGCTTGCGTTGCATTGTGTGATAGGACCTGGGTCTTATAACAGCTCCATTTTTCTTTATTTAGCATTGCGCTGTTTGTTTTATGCACTGGTATTCTTGGGAGGAAACCCGTTCCGTGTTATACGGCGTGGTCCCTTGATTTACCTAATGATTTAAAATAAAGATTAATAACTGTTTTAGTTCTCACACCAGTCACATGACTGACCTGGAGTTTATTGTTTTAACCTAAACTCTGGGTGCCCCTATTTTCGACACGGGCAGCTAGTAGTTTTGGTTTTGCAGATTTATATTCACAGGATCCTGGTTTATGGCTGGAACGATATCCGGAAAGCTTTGTATCCGTATATCTCATTCTAGTTGTGTATTGTATTATTTTTCCGCTGCTATGTATTTAAATGTAATTTAAATCTCTGATATTTCTGTGTAATATTCATTTATACTCTGTATATTCTTGTAATCTGATGCATTGTTGTAATAACAATGAAATGTTCTTTTATATGCGTTCTGTTGTGGCTTATTCTCGAACTATCCGACACTTTCCTTTACGGGGAAGTTACGGGTTTTCACACAATATCACTGAAGACTGTATGGTTTAAAGATATTAGAAATTCAGAATTCAGAGATATTTCAAGACTTATGAGTATTCAAGATTTTGAGAGTTTAAGATTTCAAGATTAATATAGTTATAGAGTCTAGATTATGTAAGACTCTAAATAGCACTCCAGGTTCAAATTCAAATTATGTTTTTCAATTTCTGTTTCCAAATTCTATCTTCAATCTTCTCTATTTTATTTTCTATCTTTTCTATTTTTCTTTCTTACTTTACTTTTGTTTTCAAACTCAAGGATTATAATTTTTATATATTTATGTTTTTATATTTTATATTTATATAGTTTTAAACTTTATAATTTTATAAGTATGTTTATATAGTTTATATTTATGTTTTCATATGATTTCCTACTTTATAATATCAATTATAACACTATTTTTTAATTCAAGAATTTCCAGAATTATATATATATATCAAAACACTTGAAAAATGCTTAAAAATTAATTTTACACCGGGTGTATGTCGACATAAGAAAAACACTATGTCGACATATAACTGTCATTTTTTCAATTTTGAAAGGAAGCGTCTTTTCACTTATTGTGACGGTTCTGAAGCGTTGCAAACTTTTACACACTATAAAAATGGCTTAAATTTGAATTTTTAATCACTCCTTCTCCACTTTCACTCTCTTTCATTACACCATTATTTCTTATCATTTTTATTATTTCCACACCTATACTCTGCCAAATTCAATTCTGTTTTCACTAATCTTCTTCTCTCTACACTCTCTACTCATTACTCTTTGAATCAAGTGTTATTGAAGAGTTATAGGGATGTCTATAATAGTTTGGGTTGTGTAAAGGAATCAGTGGTATCCCTTGTAGCCGTGAAATCAAGGAAGAGAAATCAGTGGTATCCCTTGTAGTTGTGAAATCCAGGAAGGTATACTTGATCAAGTGTGTGGGTGGAAACGGTGGTATCCTTTGTAGCCGTGAAATCAAGGAGGATTGTAATTGGATATTGTATAGTAACAAAACTCTGCGCAATCCAGCATTGCGCGGGACTGGACGTAGGAGCAATTCCGAACCAGTATAAAATCCGGTGTGTTCTTTCCTTTTCTGCATTTTTATTTTTGTTTATTTTGCATCTGTGTTTGATTCCGTGTCTGTGATTATTTCTCTGGTGTTTTATTCATATACTTTATCACATAAATTTTATATTTTGTTTAAATTCTCAAAAACACTATTCACCCTCCTCTAGTGTTTGTTTTTCCTTAACGATTCTATCCTCCATCCCTAACAAATGGTATCAAAGCAAGGTCTTTCAAAAAGTCCATAATCTGACTTTTGAAAATACTGATAATGGCAACCAACACTGTTAGTAATAATAGTTCTTTTGTAGAGGGTCAGTCCTCTGTTAGACCACCACTGTTTAATGGTAGTAATTATTCATACTGGGCATATAGAATGAAAATATATTTACAGTCAGTAGGATTAGACACATGTAATAATACACAAAATGATTTTGTTGAACCCACAACTGCTTTGGCACAATGGACAAATGAACAAAAAGCTACTGCACAAAGAAATTCGAAAGCCATGAATATGTTATTTTGTTCATTAGATAGGAATGAGTTTAATATCAGTATGTAAAATTTCTTATGAAATTTGGAGAACTTTACAAGTTACTCATGAAGGAACTAGTGAAGTTAAACAAACTAAAATAGCAATGCTAGTTAATCAGTTTGAGTTATTCAAAATGAACGAGAATGAGTCTATTTCAGATATGTATTGCAGATTTCAAGAGATAGTGCATTCATTAACAACACTTGGAAAAATTTATTCTGAAATCGATCAAGTCAGAAAAATACTAAGTTCATTAACTCCAGAATGGGACCAGAAAACTTTGGCAATTGAAGAAGCCAATGATGTGAATGAATTAAAGATTGAGGAGTTAATCGGAAATCTGTTGTCTTATGAAGTCCAATTATAGAAGAAAAAAGAAAACATGCCAATTAAGAAAAAAATCTATTGCATTAAAAGCAACAAAAAAAGATTCAGACTCGAGTAGTGAGGATGATGAAGAAATGGATCTTATGACAAATCATTTTAGAAAATTTCTGAGATATAGAAGGAAAAATTATAACCAAGGAAGTTCAAGAAGTAATGATGGTTGATGTTATAACTGCAACATACTAGGTCATATAAAGTAAATGTGTCCATATCTAGATAAATCAACTCAACAAATAGACAACCACAATTCATCAAGAAAGAAAAAGAAAGCACACGCAACAACATTAGATGATTCAGCTTCATCGTCAAGTGATGAAGAACTAGAAACTGGAAATACGAATATATGCTTTACGGCAATTTAGAATTCAGAAAATTTCAAAGAAAATGATCTAAAAACTGGGTACGCCTTAATTAATTTCTAATTTTATTTGGTTGAATGGTTGCTTTGTTTGTTTGCTTTGATTTGAATTTAAAAAATTTTAAAATTTTAAACTTGAAATTTGAATTTGTAAATTCAAAATAATAATAATAAATAACAAATAAAACAATAAAATAAATTGTTTGTGTGTTTATTAGGATTAGAATTATTTTAGGAAATCGTTAAACCTGAAATACAAATTGATAATATAAATTTCCATTCACAAAAATTTAATTTCTTTGAAAATAGACATATATGTCGACATAAAAGTATGTCTATGTCGATATATCTGACCAGTTTTGAAATTCAAAATTTTGAATTTCAAAGGTTTAAACTTTCAAACTTCCCTCCAATTTTTCGCCAACTCCCAAGGTCTGAAGAGGTATCATTTCAATCTGAAAAGTTGTACCTATTCAATTCATATCTATTCAATTTATGTATATAAACCTATTCTCTTTACCTTTCATTCACAACTCAAAACAATATTCTTCATATCTATTCTCTTTAAAACTATCAATTCAATGACTTCCTCTAGTTCATCTCAAAAATTGAAGATAACCATGTCATCAAAGGTTATCTTTATAATGACAAAGAGGCTATCAAAACCTATGTTAACTACTTAGCAAATGCTACATTTAACACGGGTACTTTCGCGTCTTTAGCGATTTTCCCTTTTAGGATCTCATCTCTCTTTTCGAACACAACGAAGTATTGATTTTATTTGATTCTTGTGATAATGACGAAATGTGTTGTCCCAAACTTGTCAAAATGTTCTGTGCGAATCTCAATCGCGAGATTTACGGAGGCAACGAAAACCAAATTTGGAGTAGTGTTAAAGGCCCTCAAATTGTTCTCGGTGCCGAGCTCTTAGGCACTATTTTAAATTGTAGGAGCACGGGCTCGGATTTTTCAGATTTTGTTATCGACGAAATAGATTTGGAAACCTACCATGACATATTTGAAGATATTGCTCCAATGGAATTCAAAAATCACTTCTTTCACCCAAAAACAAGAATTGTCAACCTTCTCCTTCAACATACCATCACTCCTCGTTCTGGAAATTTCAACAAGCCAACTCTCAAAGTCCAAAAGGCTCTCTTTGCTATTATGGGTGGATATAATATCAATTAGGCCAAAATGACCTTAAATGAAATTAAGCCCATAGAATTAGCGTTAAGAGAAAACACTCTCTACTATGGCATTTATCGCACCTGCATTTTCAAATACTTTAATGTTGATCTTCATGGAGAAAAATTTGTTCCTAGAAAAGTGTTTGACTCATCAAACATTCATCTCATGCAAATCCCTCTCACTTTCAAACCGTATGATACATTCGAAGCAAAACAAGCTTGAATGCAACAAGAACAAGAGCAAATGGAAGCCGAAGAAGAAGAATAGGATTCTATAGAAAGTGTTGAGTATCCAACCGATACTAAATGCATTTACAAAGAGACGATTATTCAAAATCAAGTGAAAATCATCAGAAATCAAAACACGCTTAACAAGAAACTTTCCAAAATATCCAAATTCATGGTTAAGACTGGAAAAAAGCTTGGAATCTCACCTCCCTCATCATCATTTGAAAACTAGTTTATCTAGTTTAATCTTTCTTTATGTACTTTCGAATCTCGTATTTAAAGTATGTCTTGATTAGTTGGATGTATTTGCTTTCTATTAAGTAATGAATGGAGTTTTACTTACATCTTTATGTCTTTGTAAGAACTTTAGAACTAATTATAATATAATAGAGTTCAAAAGAATTCAAAATTTGAAAATTTTCACTATAGTATGTCGACATACAAATAAGTATATGTCGACATATAACTGTCAGATTTTCAAATTATTTTAAATTTTAAAATTAAAATAACTACTCACATCCATTCAAAATCCAATGAATTCCCAACCATATTTAAGCCTATTTTTCTAGAAAAATTCATTATTCCATTTCTCCTTATTCCTTATACATTTCTCATCTAATCCATGGAAAATCCTATTCATAATTTTAGTGAGTATTTAAAAGAAACCTTGAATTCCTTCAAAAATATTCTCTCTATCATTCTACGTAACCAGCATCATCTCGAACTAAGCAAACAAAGATGTTTGAACAACAAGAGAAGCATTTTGATGAAATGCAATGGCTAATCTCCTCTCTTTTCAGAGATGAAGATAATAATCTCGGAAAGGCTCCGCCAATCAAAGAAGGTGAGGATTGGGAAGTCATTAAGAAGGATCCTATCTTTGGAGAAGACGGTTGGGTTGAAGCCTAAGAAACGTTTAATTATTCGGTATGATTTGATTGATTTGTCTGATTTGGATTCTATTATTTGAAACTTGTATACATATTAATACATATGGTGTGGTGTGATTTGATTTGATTTGATTTGTAACAAACAATCATATGTAATTATATACTTGGATTGGTTTGTACTTAATCATCATATTGATGGGAATTACTATTGTATAGATTAAGAGGGAGTATTCTACTTTGAATTGGTTTTGGGTTAAGGGGCAATATCATTAGTTATTTATTGTCTTATAGATTTTATTTAGATAGTTATATGATTTAGGGGGAGTTGTTTTAGAATTTATTTTTGATAATACCAAACGGGGAGAAATTATAAAACATAGACATAGTTTATAGGATTCATAAGACAGGGGGAGTGTTTGAAGGATCATCATCAACAGGTATATACGGTATGATATTTTATAAACTAAGGTTGTCATCATCAAAAAGGGGAAATTGCTGGAGAATGGAGTTTAGATGACAACAACCTTATTTCAATATTAATTGATTATGAAATATGTACTAACACTTTTTTATTGAATACACACACACACACACACATACATGCAAGATTTATATACAAGAAATATCACTAAAGACTATACAATTTAAAGATATTAGAGATTCAAAATTCAGACATATTTCAAGACTCATGAGTATTCAAGATTTCAAGAGTTCAAGACTAATATAATTATAGAGTCTAGATTATGTAAGACTCTAAATAGCACTCCAGGTTCAAATTCAAATTATGTTTTTCCAAATTCCGTTTCCAAATTCTATCTTCAATCTTCTCTATTTTATTTTCTATCTTTTCTATTTTTCTTTCTTGCTTTACTTTTGTTTTCAAACTCAAGGATTGTAAGTTTTATATATTTATATTTATGTAGTTTTAAACATTATAATTTTATAAGAACGTTTATATAGTTTTTATTTATGTTTTCACATGATTTCCTACTTTATAATATCAATTATAATACTATTTTTAATTCAAGAATTTCCAAAATTATATTTATATCAAAACACTTGAAAAATGCTCAAAAATTAATTTTATACTGGGTGTATGTCGACATAAGAAATACACTATCTCGACATATAACTATCATTTTTTCAATTTTGATAGGAAGTGTTTTTTCACTAACTATGACGGTTCTGAAGCGTTGCAACCTTTCACACACTATAAAAAGGGCTTGAATTCGAATTTTTAATCACTCCATCTTCTCCACTTTCACTCTCTTTCATTATACCATTATTTCTTATCATTTTTATGATTTCTACACCAATACTCTACCAAATTCAATTCTGTTTTCACTAATCTTCTTCTCTCTACACTCTCTAATCATTATTCTCTGAATCAAGTGCTATTGAAGAGTTAGAGGGATGTTTGTAATATTTTGGGTTGTGTAAAGGAATCGAGGGTATCCTTTCTAGCCGTGAAATCAAGGACGGGTAATCAGTGGTATCCCTTGTAGTTGTGAAATCAAGGAAGGTATACTTGATCAAGTGTGTGGGTGGAAACGGCGGTATCTCTTGTAGTCGTGAAATCAAGGAGGATTGTAATTGGATATTGATGTTGTAATAAAACTCTGCGCAATCCAACGTTGTATGGGACTGGACGTAGAAGTAATTCTGAACCAGCGTAAAATAAGGTGTGTTCTCTCCTTTTCTGCATTTTTATTTATTTTTATTATGCATCTGTGTTTGATTATGTGTCTATGATTGTTTTTGTGGTGTTTAGTTCATTTAGTTTATCACATAAGTTTTAGATTTTGTTTAAATTCTCAAAAAAACTATTCAGCCCCGTCTAGTGTTTATTTTGCCTTAACGATCCTTTCCGCAATCCCTAACAAAAACTATGTTAGAGTTTTAATAAAGCTTTCAACAAAGATTTGAAATGAAAGAAGCTAATTAAACTTACCAAATATGAGGGGTATTAGATATGGAGTTCCACTAGTTTTACTCCATAGGATGACTTGGATGGGAATGGGAAATGATTTCCATGGAAAAGATTTAAACAAGAGTTTAAATGATGTAAATCTTTGATAAGATTTAAGGGAGTATCCTAATGTAAAGAATTATTTGAATAAAAGAATCTTCCAAATTGGAATGAGACTTATGATATGTTTATGTATCACTTGATTTTACAGATGCGATAATTGTTCGAAAAGACCGAGTTTCAACCAATTCTGAATAACTATACGACAATTGTCGATGATATCGAAGACGGTGCTTGAGGACTGGAGATCTTCACATCATTTGGATTATTGCTAATGTCTCGATTGGGCTGTACACCCAAGATGAGGTTATAAGTGGCGGTCGTCCAGACGTACTTGGAGATTGACCGAATAAGGCGCCGCTCTCCTTTATTGGTTAAGGAATAAGGCGCCTCCGGTTTCATTCAGACCCATAACGGACTTGTAAATGGATGTATGTTTGACATTGTAAGTTACGACGTAATATATTGATGTCTATTGATGTTTTATCTTTTGGTGGCGAAGGATTTGTTCTCTTAGCTTAACACCCTCCTCTGAGACTTATGTACTCATAGGGTTATATATTAATAGACACGGATTATATGTTGTGAATTGACAATATGGAATGCTAAGTTGTTGATAGATACAAGTTTATTGTTGAAAAGCAAAGATTTGCAGATGATGAACAAAGCATGGCTGATATATCGTAGCTTTGTGTTGAAACGTGACTTCGACAAGCCTCACAACCTGTGAATGGCATAAAATAGGATGAAGGACAATAGAGTAAGGAATAATATTACCTTCTAGCTAAAAAGCAATGTCATGGTATGGATCCCAGGCAATTTACTTATGTGGATGATGGGTGGGACACCTCGGATGATTTTCAAACAATGACCAAGACAACAGTCTAATACGACCGGGGGAAGTTATGTTCAGGTAAGATTACAACCAACAGCGTTTAGTGTTAGCTGGCTCTGACGATCTGATGGATCATGTGCATGCGAGTCTAGGGACATTTGCTAAGATGTTACGAACGTTTATGGAAGATCCTTTTCCTTAGTAACTGATGGAAATCCAACTTCTAATACGAGCCTTGCATTTTTAGTTGTAAACCTTTATGGTGACATAATAAAATTATAATGACCCGAACTTCCTCGGTAAGGAAAGTACAGATTGAATTGAGGACAAGCCACATCGAAACACAAATAGAAGAACATTTCATTGTTTATTAAAACAATTCCAGCAGAATACAAGAATATACAGAATATAAACAAATAATATACATTTGATAAATATCAGAGATTATAATACATTACATAGCAGTGGAAAAATAATACAAAACACAACTAAAAGTAATACACGGATACATAGCTTTTCGAGTATCATTCCAGCTGTAAATCAGGATCCTATGAATATAAATTTGCTGAACCAAAACTACTAGCTGCCCGTGCGGAAAATAGGGGCACCCAGAGTTTAGGTTAAAACAATAAACTCCAGGTCAGTCATGTGACTGGTGGGAGAACTAAAACAGTTATTAATCTTTATTTTAAAATTAGGTAAATCAAGGGACCACGCCGTATAACACGGAACGGGTTTCCTCCCAAGAACACTAGTGCATAAAACAACAGCGCAATGCTAAATAATGAACACTGAAGCTATTATAAGACCCAGGTCCCATCACACAATGCAACACAAGCCGGAGGATAGGGTTTTACCTTATAATAGCTAAAGAATGCTTGATACGCTAAATATCATCTTTTATTATTACTATAAATGTATAGTGTCAAAACAATTTCAATCATAAGTATCAATCATAGACGGCATATGAAGCGACCCGTTCTTCCCCGGTCTCCGAAGAGATGAGAAAGAACGAATTACTGTGAGGACAAGACAAATCAGAACGCAGACGGAAGAACATTTCATTGTTTATTACAACAATTCCACCAGAATACAAGAATATACAGAGTATGAATGAATAAATTACATTCGATAAATATCAGAGATTAGAATAAATTACATAGCAGCGGAAAATAATACAAAGCACAACTGAAGGTGATATACGGATACAGAGCTTTCCGGATATCATTCCAGCTGCAAACCAGGATCCTGTGAATATAAATTTGCAAAACCAAAACTACTAGCTGCCCGTGTCGAAAATGAGGGCACCCAGAGTTTAGGTTAAAACAATAAACTCCAGGTCAGTCATGTAACTGGTGTGAGAACTAAAACAGTTATTAAAAATTTATTTTAAAAGAGAGTAATTCAAGGGACCACGCCGTATAACACGGAACGGATTTCCTCCCAAGAATACCAGTGCATATCAATAAACAACGCAATGCTTTTTCGAAAAATGAAGCTATTATAAGACCCAGGTCCCATCACACAATGCAACGCAAGCCGGAGGATAGGGCTTTCCCTTATAATAGCCAAACATGCTTGGTACGTTTAAAAAAAAATCATTTGATACTATTATTGGTGTATAGTGTCAAAACAATTTCAATCATAAATATCAATCATAGACCGCATGGGTACCATATATCATGTCGCCATACTAGTTCTACAATTAAAACCGCAATATCACGTATTGGAAATTGGATTTCCGTCATGAGTCGAGGCAAGGGGCAAGCTCCTCTCTGCTTCGAGACACTCTAGCAAATGCTCAGGACTACGCACACTGGGTAACCCTTGGATCGGCTGGGCCGGTCCTCTCTTACGTTTGAGGATTGGCAATTCCTAAACACACGTTTCCCGGTCCTTACAGACCTATAATCGAGGCGCCTCGCATTCCAACAACCACAAAGGTGAAAAGTAGATATAAATGTTAGGGCTGGTAGGTCACTGACACCACCATAGCTAGAAAGAAACATCGTGTCCTCCCAGCAGTCCGTCTCTCGTTTTTAACTCATACCGAGGTGTGAGGCTCGCGAATTCACGTTATGCACAAAGCTACACCACGTAGGCCATGCTTTGATCATCAACCACAAGACTTTGCTTTTCAACAGAAGCCTTGATAAATTGCCACTTAGGCATGCCACACTGGCAATTCATGCCATGCGACTGATGTCCATCAATATACAACCTCTGAACTCGTACGTCTCAGAGAAGGGCGTTAAGCAAAAGAATAAATTCTCCGCCGCCAAACAGATGTTTATTTAATAGAGATCAATCAACACAGAATAAAATCCAGTGTCAGACACACAATCCATTTACAAGTTCGTTCTGGGTCTGAACGAAACCGGAGGCACTTTCCTCGCATATCCATCGATCTCCCAGTACGTCTGGACGACCACCAACTGATTCCCTCATCTTGGGTGTACAGCCCAATCAAGATCATCAGTAATCACCCAAACGATGTGAAGACTTCCGTTCTTCAACCACCGTCTTCATCTTCGACATATCGTCGAATCGGTTATTCAGAATGGGTATAAACCCGGCCTTTCTGAACAACCCGCGTATATTATAAACAAATGTTACACAAACACAACATACGCCTCATTCCAATTCATTAGCCACTAACCGTAAATCAGTAAGAGAGCAATTTCCCAAACATTAACCCCGAAGGCCGAAACCAACATCAGATCAATACCCAGGAAACCATTCTTCTTAGCTAACCTACAGCTAGTTTCTAAATTTCATATTCTTGGGGAAAGGTTCCCATTAATTTTATCCAAGATAAATTCTTTAAATTTATTCTTTAATCTTCCTTTGGATGTCATATCAAACCAAATTATGGTTTCCAAACTAGTCGGGATTAGCGAACCACACCGAAGTAATTATTTATTTTATTTCCCAATCCCAACCTATGCATCCCATGAAGCAAAACTGGTAATACTACATATCTAACACCACGGTGTTATCGATAAAATTAGTTACCATTTCACGTCCAAATCTAATTAAAGATTTGACTATCGTTTTGGAGCAAAACTGGTGATACTCCATTCTCGCTCACTTTCTATATTTGATAATTTAAATTATCAATTCACATTTCAATCTGATTACAGATTCATTAAAACTCCCTTTTCTGGGTTAAAGAACTAATGTCATTTAAAACACAGTTCACGATAAACCCAAATCACATTCTATTTATTATCGGGTTAAAGAACAAGTGTTATTTAAAACACCCTTCACGATAAACCCACAAATCAATTCTATTTAAAACCCATTTCAAATCCAATTTATTTGTTTAAAAATAAATGTGATTTAATTTTAGTTCAAAACTAGTTCATTTCGATAAAAATCTATTTTTATCTTTTCAAACATGGAGTTTTTCATCCCAATTTTCCCCAAATCATTTCTTATGATTTTAAACAAATTATTACTATTTTTAATAATTTTATCAAGGCCCGTACAGTCGATTTCCATCAACGGCCATCGAACTGCACTTACAGCGACCTTTTCCAAATTTGATTTGGACGTATCTCCAAATCCAACCGTTAGATTTCAAATTTCTAATATTCATTAGAAAGCTCTTTTCGATACGAACCCAACGATTCCGGTTTTAGGAGAATCCGACGTTCGGATCTCCCGTAACGTCGGTTTGAAGTAAATGGTCGAAATTTACGAACTACCGCAGCGCGGCGCGTTCTATTCAGGCCATTATATATATATATATTATATATATATTTCGTCGATTTCCTTTTAAAACGTATTTTATAATTCGTTTCAAACTTGTTTCAAAAACAATTTCAACATTAATTACCAATTCAAATCAAAATTGAATTTTTCCTTATAAATTCGTTTTAAAATTCATTTCAATTCAATTCAAATTTCAATTCAATTTGAATTCATTTTATATCGATTTTTATTCTATTTCAATTCGTTTTCAATTCAATTCGAATTCGTTTTATATTCAATTCAATTCGAATTCGTTTTATATTCAATTCAATTCGAATTCGTTTTATATTCAATTCAATACGAATTCGTTTTATATTCAATTCAATTCGAAGTCGTTTTATATTCAATTCAATTCGAATTCGTTTTATATTCAATTCAATTCGAATTCGTTTTATATTCAATTCAATTCGAATTCGTTTTATATTCAATTCAATTCGAATTCGTTTTTTATTCAATTCAATTCGAATTCGTTTTTTATTCAACTCAATTCGAATTCGTTTTATATTCAATTCAATTCGAATTCGTTTTCAATTCGATTCAATTCAAATTCGTTTTCTATTCGATTCAATTTAAATTCGTTTTCTATTCGATTCAATTCAAATTCGTTTTCTATTCAAATCAAATTTTAAAAACGAATATAATCGATATAAATATCGTTCGCGTAAAAATAGCGCATCTCTAATCAACACGGCTTTATATATTTCAATAATTCCGTTATTCTATTCAATTCGAATTCGTTTTATATTCAATTCAATTCGAATTCGTTTTATATTCAATTCAATACGAATTCGTTTTATATTCAATTCAATTCGAATTCGTTTTATATTCAATTCAATTCGAATTCGTTTTATATTCAATTCAATTCGAATTCGTTTTATATTCAATTCAATTCGAATTCGTTTTATATTCAATTCAATTCGAATTCGTTTTTTATTCAATTCAATTCGAATTCGTTTTTTATTCAATTCAATTCGAATTCGTTTTATATTCAATTCGATTCGAATTCGTTTTCAATTCGATTCAATTCAAATTCGTTTTCTATTCGATTCAATTTAAATTCGTTTTCTATTCGATTCAATTCAAATTCGTTTTCTATTCAAATCAAATTTTAAAAACGAATATAATCGATATAAATATCGTTCGCGTCAAAATAGCGCATCTCTAATCAACACGGCTTTATATATTTCAATAATTCCGTTATTCTATTCAACAAATGAATATTTATTTTATTCAATACGTGAATCTATATTTTTGTCAACACATGACTAATCTCAACGAATGAGTACTGTCCACGTGTGACTATTTTTGTTATTTAATATATTTTATAAAAATTATGGTATCTATCGTTTGATTTCAAATTAGACTCCAACCGTAAAGTAGTAAGAGAACGATTCCCTAAATATTAACCCCGAAAGCCGAAACCAACATCAGATCAATATTCAGGAGACCACTCATCTTATCTATTTTCCAGTTAGTTTCTAATTTTATATATGATAAAGATGTAAATTTTATTGTTAAAATATTTCGTTCAACACATGACTAATCTCAACGGATGAGTACTGTCAACACATGAACCTTTATTTTATAATGATTAAGATGTAAATTTTAATGTTAAAATATTTCGTTCAACACATGACTAATCTCAACGGATGAGTACTATCAACACATGAACCTTTGTTTTATAATATTCTTTATTTTCCCGATTGAAATGAGGCCCAATCAATTACCATATAAAGTTAATTATATGGATTCCATACAACACATGTATACAATAGCAACGATAAATTATCAACCATCATCCAAAGTGCACTACACTGTATAAGCATCAAATATAGATATCTAACGCTTAAAACAGCCTGTCGATCCATCGATCGACATACAACTAATTATTGGGATTAGTGTATGCCGTGTTTTATCCCAATACCCGTGTGGGGTTTCAAACAATCAAACACAGATTTTATTCATGTAGTTGGGCGATGTGTAAAATTTATCATCCCAATCAATGTCCTTCAAATAGTTGTACATAAACAAACCGTCCGGTTTGTAAATGAATATTTATTTATTCACATTCACGTTAAAAATTATATTTTTAACGACCAAAATATTTTTAACGACCAAATTATTTTATTCAACCTATGAATATCCTATTATCTATTTCACATCAACATCACAAACAATTCTCATAACGCATCAATCAAACAAACAAGCCATCCATGGTCTGTGGATGACGGGTGTCAGGTGCTACTAAACATCGTCTGCATCCTAGTATATATATATAACTAGAAAAAGAGATTGAAGAGTGAGAAATTCTCACCGAAGCTATCCAAACTCCACGGCACTTCATTTATAGAAATCTTCGTCGTTCTCGCCTTTTGGTCACTTTCACTATCCGTAGCCACTACATATATAAAAATCACATTTTTATATTGTTGCTATGCATATAAAAATCACATTTTTATAATCACTCCATATGGATAAAAATTCTATTTTCACATCGCTACTATATAAATAAAAATTCTATTTTTACATCTCTACTATATAGATAAAAATTCTATTTTTTACATCGATGTTCATATAATAAAGATTAGATTTTTATCACGCTATTCTCTATATAAAGATTTCGCCTTTTCAAATATAAAGATTTCGCCTTTTCAAATATAAAGATTTCGCCTTTTTATATATAAAGATTTCGCCTTTTTAAATATAAAGATTTCGCCTTTTTATATATAAAGATTATATTTTTAATACTCTACTATAATAAAAATCATATTTTTATATCGTTTCTTACATATAAAAGATTATATTTTTATCTCGCTTTCCCGTATATAAAAATCTAATTTTTACTTTGCTACCTCACAAATGAAAATCTCATTTTATGAATCAAAATCATAGCAGTTTTATTTATAATAAAAAATTCAAATCTTTCTGTTTTCAAAATTAGAATTTTTTTTGAATATAAAAATCATTTCTTTTAGAAAATAAAAATCATATTTTTATCATTCAAATCACTATATAAAAATCGTATATTTTCATGACTAAAAATTATATATTTTCATAACCAAAAAGTCAGATTTTTCATAGTAAAAAAAACAAATATATAAAATTCAGAAAACTTACTGTATTCGATTAAGGAATGGGGGGTCTTCACTGCGTCGTCGGAGGTGCTCGAGGAGGGCGTCGGTCGCTGTCTCGCGGTGGCGAACTGATGGTGGGAGGCTCGCGCTCGTCGGATGTGGGTGCAGGGTCAGAGGCGACCGTGTGCTTCACGGTGGCTCTCCATTCGATTTGGGGATTTGGGAGTTTCGGTTTTCGCGTGGAAGGAAGGAACAGGGGAGGAGGAGAACTAGTCGGAGGGGAGAGCGGGGCTAGGGGAGGAGTTGCTCCGCCTGAGCGTCGGCGGCGCAGGGGTGACGCGCCCTCCTGGAGGCGCGGCTCCGATCGCTAGGGCACAGCCCATTTTTTTTATTTTTTTATTTTTGTTTGATCTGAATATAGGAGAGAGAGAGGGAGGTGAGGTGTTAATATATTTAATTATTTAATTATTTTAAATCTTCTTTAAGTTGACTTTTAATCCGAGCTCGAAACAAGACCCACCGACTGTCGTCCCTAGTGTTTTACCCACATTCCGAACACAATGGGATATGTATCGTAAGCTGATTCGACCGTTTCGATCAGTTTTCGTCAAAATCAACATATAACTCCATATATTGAATTTGAACGTTCATTTCAGTTTACTGGGGTCACATACTAACCAGAAAAATTCCATAGAAATATTTTCTAGCTTCGTATTAACGATACGGTCCTAACAAAACTAGTTTCACCGAATTCTGAGACCGTTTGAAAAATGGCCATTTTCCAGTCAATTAAAATCAACTGAAACTGGTCAAACGCGTTTTCCTTCACCACGCTCACATATTGATTCGAAAAATTATGAAATTTGGAATCTCGCAATCACTTGACCTCATGGATCCAACAAAAGTGGTTTCATCGAAATCCGAGGTCGTTTGCAAAATTTCCATTTTTGAGGGCCAGAATTTCATTGCGACTATTCTGAATTTTCAACTGGACATATCTTTCGATTCCCGCTATGAAATCTTGATTTTTCGGATTCGCTAGAAAGATATCATCAAATAGATTCTATTATTTTTGGTTTCACTAAAATCCGGTTTATTCTGCACCCGGTACATTCATTTGAAGTTTGAAATCGAATTATCGAACTACCGCGCCATTTTCAATTCCTTTTATAATTATTTATATTCTAACGACGATCTATATAACTATATACGTTCTAATTATATTCAATAATAAATTTCTCGTCGATATTATTTAAAATAATTCATTTTAAATATTCAAAATTCGCTAAAATTGCCAAAATAAAAATTTTAAACTGGCTCAGATTTTCCGGGTTATTACAATCTCCCCCACTTAAAACTTTTCGTCCCCGAAAAGGAACGAAGCTGAAAGTTGTTTTAAAAACCAACTCAATGTTCATTCTGGCTTCCATTCTCCAACTTTTCAGTTTCTGAGAATTTTCAAATTCTTCAAAAATTTGGCTAACACCCGGAATTTTCGAAAAATCTCGCCATAACCTCCTTTGTACGGGGAGGGGTTTGGAAATTTATTGGGCCGTATTAGGTACCCAATAAATCCTATAAAGCATACACATATTTATAGTGATATAATCTGGTGTTTACAGGGGAGCGTGTATAGATAATAACTCCAGAGAATAAATTCTCGTCACCCTGTCAAAGCCTGAGGGAGTGTGTATTTTAATTGCTCCAGAGAATAAATTCTTGTCACCTCGTCCCGTGTGGGAAATAAATAATCCATGTGCCGTATCTAATAACTAGAGAGACGTGATTATTGTCAAGTCTAGACCCGTGAGGGGTTTTTATTAATCTGGCAATTTTATCGTTACAATTTAAATAGTCCATATCAGTCATCAGTTCAACCTGTAAAATATAGTCATCGCCATACAAGCCTCTCGCTCGTATGGTAAATCTTCCACCTCGTCACACAAGCTCCAAATGCTTATGTGGTATATGATGAAGTATGCCTATCTTCAAGAAGTATGCCATCTTCAGGAATTATGCCATGCAGTGTAGTTCAAAATTAATTGTTACTATCCTATGGCGACATTTATTAATTACACACAGAATAACCAGCACTCCGCATCCAATGGCACTCACAGGAGTTGATATAATAATAAAAGTGCACATCCAACTCATTAAGGTTTACCTATTTGTCGGGCACGCAAATAAATTCTTTACTCAACAGCTAATCCATTTACCTGTTCAAACATATATATGTATATGGATGCATTTGCAAATAATTTACAATACAATTCAATATTTGGTTCAATTAAGCCTAAATTCACCATTCATTCACATAATGGTTTAAATAATTAATCATACAACATAACCATCAATCAATTAGTGAATTAGCTTTTCAAATTCATAATTTGATATATATATATATAGAAAACATGTTTTTGATGCCAAATCACAACAATAAACCTATCTAGTTTTGGTTCTCACACCAGTCTAATGGAAATATATAGATATCACACCTTCGTCACTCGAAAATAAATACTGGTGATGGTATACTTCATCACCAGGACCATGTCCGGGCGACTAGAGTGTGACTCTATATCTATCTAATATATTAAAACTTCGAATATACGTTCATGACGCGTATATGCAAAATCTTTATATATCGGATTGTCCAAATTCAATATAAATAAATATTTAAATACGTATAAAACGATTTAAATTTTAAAACAAAACTGTTTTCATTTCAAAAATATACTCTTCACACTCGTTCTAGGATACGACTGATCCTATCTCTAACGAGTCATTCTAATTAGATATTACTAATCTAATATCTGATGAATTCTTTCGTATGGTTCTAATGTGTCTTGTTCTCGAGCTCTGTAAACCAAAGCTCTGATACCAAATGAAGCGACCCGTTCTTCCCCGGTCTCCGAAGAGATGAGAAAGAACGAATTACTGTGAGGACAAGACAAATCAGAACGCAGACGGAAGAACATTCCATTGTTTATTACAACAATTCCATCAGAATACAAGAATATACATAGTATGAATGAATAAATTACATTCGATAAATATCAGAGATTACAATAAATTACATAGCAGCGAAAAATAATACAAAGCACAACTGAAGGTGATATACAGATACAGAGCTTTCCGGATATCATTCCAGCTGCAAACCAGGATCCTGTGAATATAAATCTGCAAAACCAAAACTACTAGTTGCCCGTGTCGAAAATGAGGGCACCCAGAGTTTAGGTTAAAACAATAAACTCTAGGTCAGTCATGTGACTGGTGTGAGAACTAAAACAGTTATTAAAACTTTATTTTAAAAGAGAGTAATTCAAGGGACCACGCCGTATAACACGGAACGGGTTTCCTCCCAAGAATACCAGTGCATATCAATAGACAACGCAATGCTTTTCGAAAAATGAAGCTATTATAAGACCCAGGTCCCATCACACAATGCAACGCAAGCCGGAAGATAGGGTTTTCCATTATAATAGCCAAACATGCTTGGTACGTTTAAAAACAAATCATTTGATACTATTATTGGTGTATAGTGTCAAAACAATTTCAATCATAAATATCAATCATAGACGGCATGGGTACCATATATCATGTCGCCATACTAGTTCTACAATTAAAACCGCAATATCACGTATTGGAAATTGGATTCCGTCATGAGTCGAGGCAAGGGGCAAGCTCCTCTCCGCTTCAAGACACTCTAGCAAATGCTCAGGACAACGCACACTGGGTAACCCTTGGATCGGCTGGGCCGGTCCTCTCTTACGTTTGAGGATTGGCAATTCCTAAACACACGTTTCCCGGTCCTTACAGACCTATAATCGAGGCGCCTCGCATTCCAACAACCACAAAGGTGAAAAGTAGATATAAATGTCAGGGCTGGAAGGTCACTGACACCACCATAGCTAGAAAGAAACGTCGTGTCCTCCCAGCGATCCATATCCCGTTATTAACTCATACCGAGGTGTGAGGCTCGCAAATTCACGTTATACACAATGCTACGCCACGTAGGCCGTGCTTTGATCATCAACCACAAGACTTTGCTTTTAAACAGAAGCCTTGATCAATTGCCACTTAGGCATGTCACACTGGCAATTCATGCCATGCGACTGATGTCCATCGATATACAACCTCTGAACTCGTACGTCTCAGAGAAGGGTGTTAAGCAAAAGAATAAATTCTCCGCCGCCAAAGAGATGTATATTTAATAGAGATCAATCAACAAAGAATAAAATCCAATGTCAGACACACAATACATTTACAAGTTCGTTCTGGGTCTGAACGAAACCGGAGGCACTTTCCTCGCATATCCATCGATCTCCCAGTACATCTGGACGACCACCAACTGATTCCCACATCTTGGATGTACAGCCCAATCAAGATCATCAGTAATCACCCAAACGATGTGAAGACTTCCGGTCTTCAACCACCGTCTACATCTTCGACATATCGTCGAATCGGTTATTCAGAATGGGTATAAACCCGGCCTTTCCGAACAACCCGCGTATATTATAAACAAATGTTACACAAACACAACATACGCCTCATTCTAATTCATTAGCCACTAACCGTAAATCAGTAAGAGAGCAATTTCCCAAACATTAACCCCGAAGGCCGAAACCAACATCAGATCAATACCCAGGAAGCCATTCTTCTTAGCTAACCTACAGCTAGTTTCTAAATTTCATATTCTTGGGGAAAGGTTCCCATTAATTTTATCGAAGATAAATTCTTTAAATTTATTCTTTAATCTTCCTTTGGATGTCATTTCAAACCAACCAAATTATGGTTTTCCAAACTAGTCGGGATTAGCGAACCACACCGAAGTAATTATTTATTTTATTTCCCATTCCCAACCTATGCATCCCATGAAGCAAACCTGGTAATACTCCATATCTAACACCACGGTGTTATAGGTAAAATTAATTACCATTTCACGTCCAAATCTAATTAAAGATTTGATTATCGTTTTGGAGCAAAACTGGTGATACTCCATTCTCGCTCACTTTCTATATTTGATAATTTAAATTATCAATTCACATTTCAATCTAATTACAGATTCATTAAAACTCCCTTTTCTGGGTTAAAGAACTAATGTCATTTAAAACACAGTTCATGATAAACCCAAATCACATTCTATTTATTATCGGGTTAAAGAACAAGTGTTATTTAAAACACCCTTCACGATAAACCCACAAATCAATTCTATTTAAAACCCATTTCAAATCCAATTTATTTGTTTAAAAATAAATGGGATTTAATTTTAGTTCAAAACTAGTTTATTTCGATAAAAATATATTTTTATCTTTTCAAACATGGAGTTTTTCATCCCAATTTTCCCCAAATCATTTCTTATGATTTTACACAAATTATTACTATTTTTAATAATTTTATCAAGGCCCGTACAGTCGATTTCCATCAACGGCCATCGAACTGCACTTACAGCGACCTTTTCCAAATTTGATTTGGACGTATCTCCAAATCCAACCGTTAGATTTCAAATTTCTAATATTCGTTAGAAAGCTCTTTTCGATACGAACCCAATGGTTCTGGTTTTAGGAGAATCCGACGTTCGGATCTCCCGTAACGTCGGTTTGAAGTAAATGGTCGAAATTTACGAACTGCCGCAGCGTGGCGCGTTCTATTCAGGCCATTATATATATATATATATTATATATATTTCGTCGATTTCCTTTTAAAACGTATTTTATAATTCGTTTCAAACTTGTTTCAAAAACAATTTCAACATTAATTACCAATTCAAATCAAAATTGAATTTTTCCTTATAAATTCGTTTTAAAATTCATTTCAATTCAATTCAAATTTCAATTCAATTTGAATTCATTTTATATCGATTTTTATTCTATTTCAATTCTTTTTCAATTCAATTCGAATTCGTTTTATATTCAATTCAATTCGAATTCGTTTTATATTCAATTCAATTCGAATTCGTTTTATATTCAATTCAATACGAATTCGTTTTATATTCAATTCAATTCGAAGTCGTTTTATATTCAATTCAATTCGAATTAGTTTTATATTCAATTCAATTCGAATTCGTTTTATATTCAATTCAATTCGAATTCGTTTTATATTCAATTCAATTCGAATTCGTTTTTTTTTTAATTCAATTCGAATTCGTTTTTTATTCAACTCAATTCGAATTCGTTTTATATTCAATTCAATTCGAATTCGTTTTCAATTCGATTCAATTCAAATTCGTTTTCTATTCGATTCAATTTAAATTCGTTTTCTATTCGATTCAATTCAAATTCGTTTTCTATTCAAATCAAATTTTAAAAACGAATATAATCGATATAAATATCGTTCGCGTCAAAATAGCGCATCTCTAATCAACACGGCTTTATATATTTCAATAATTCCATTATTCTATTCAACAAATGAATATTTATTTTATTCAATACGTGAATCTATATTTTTGTCAACACATGACTAATCTCAACGAATGAGTACTGTCCACGTGTGACTATTTTCGTTATTTAATATATTTTATAAAAATTATGGTATCTATCGTTTGATTTCAAATCAGACTCCAACCGTAAAGTAGTAAGAGAACGATTCCCTAAATACTAACCCCGAAGGCCGAAACCAACATCAGATCAATATTCAGGAGACCGCTCATCTTATCTATTTTCCAGTTAGTTTCTAATTTTATATATGATAAAGATGTAAATTTTATTATTAAAATATTTCGTTCAACACATGACTAATCTCAACGGATGAGTACTGTCAACACATGAACCTTTATTTTATAATGATAAAGATGTAAATTTTATTGTTAAAATATTTCGTTTAACACATGACTAATCTCAACGGATGAGTACTGTTAACACATGAACCTTTATTTTATAATATTCTTTATTTTCCCGATTGGAATGAGGCCCAATCAATTACCATATAAAGTTAATTATATGGATTCCATACAACACATGTATACAATAGCAACGATAAATTATCAGCCATCATCCAAAGTGCACTACACTGTATAAGCATCAAATATAGATATCTAACGCTTATAATAGCTTGTCAATCCATCGATCGACATACAACTAATTATTGGGATTAGTGTATGCCGTGTTTTATCCCAATACCCGTGTGGGGCTTCAATGAAGCGACCCGAACTTCCCCGGTCTCCGTAGAGAAGGGAAAGAACGAATTACTGTGAGAACATGACAAAATAGAACGCAGACGGAAGAACATTTCATTGTATATTACAACAATTCCATCAGAATACAAGAATATACAGAGTATGAATAAATATTACACAGAAATATCAGAGATTTAAATTACATTTAAATACATCACAGCGGAAAATAATACAAAACACAACTAGAAGAGATATACGGATACAAAGCTTTCCGGATATTGTTCCAGCTGTAAACCAGGATCCTGTGAATATAAATCTGCAAAACCAAAACTACTAGCTGCCCGTGTCAAAATAAGGGCACTCAGAGTTTAGGTTAAAACAATAAACTCCAGGTCACATGAGTGACTGGTGTGAGAACTAAAACAGTTATTAATCTTTGTTTTTAAAGTTAGGTAAATCAAGAGACCACGCCGTATAACACGGAATGGGTTTCCTCCCAAGAATACCAGTGCATAAAACAAACGATGCAATGCTAAATAAAGAAAAATGAAGCTGTTACAAGACCCAGGTCCTATCACACAATGCAACGCAAGCCGGGGGATAGGGTTTTCCCTTATAACAGCCAAAGAATGCTTGATACATTTTAAAACAAATCATTTGATACTATTATCAGTGTATAGTGTATAAAACAATCTTCAAATCATAAGTTTCAATCATAGGCGGCATGGGTACCATATATCATGTCGCCATACTAGTTCTACAATTAAAACCGCAAAATCACGTATTTGGAAATTGGATTTCTGTCTATGAACCGAGGCAAAAGATAGTCCTCAACCGATTCCAGGCAATCTAGCTCATGTCTCAGGACCCAGACTCAGGTGGGCCCTTGGATCGTCAGGGCCGGTCCACCGATGTGGATTATTATGCCTGAACACTATGTTTCCCCTCCCTTTGGGGCGTAAATGAGCCAACGAATGACTCCATCGGACCCGGATCGTCCGATTAAACCGAGGCGCCTCGCAATAGCAACAACCACACAGGTGAAAAGTATATAAATGTCAGGGCTTGTAGGTCACTGACACCACCCTAGCTAGAAGGAAACGCATGCCCTCCCTGAGGTCCTCTCCCGTTTCTGGTTCACAACCGGGGTGTGAGGCTCGCGAATTCACGTTACACAAAGCTATGCCACACAGGCGGTGCTTTGATCATCACCACAAGACTTTGCTTTTCAATAGAAGCCTTGATCAATTGCCACTTAGGCATGCCACCCAGGAATTCACTCTATGCGTTTGATATCCATCAGTATATAACCCCCGAGCTCGTACGTCTCAGAGAAGGGCGTTAAGCAAGAGAATAAATTCTCCGCCGCCAAACAGATATATATTTAATAGAAATCAATCGCACAGACTAAAATCCAGTGTCAGACACACAGTCCATTTACAAGTCCGTTCTGGGTCTGAACGAAACCGGAGGCACCTAGTACCCCGCATATCCATCGATCTCCAAGTACGTCTGGACGATCACCAACTGTTTCCATCTTCTTGGGTGTACAACCCAATCAAGATCATCAGTAATTACCCAAACGACGTGAAGACCTCCGGTTTTCAACCACCGTCTTCATCTTCGACACCACGTCGAATCAGTTATTCAGAATGGGATAAACCCGGTCTTTCTGAACAACTCGCGTATATATATAATAAACACGTGTTACACAAACACAACATACGACTCATTCCAAATCAGAATATTCTTTTATTCAAATATTCTTATATTTTGGGAATGGTTCCCATTAATTTTATCAAAGATAAATTCTTTAAATTTATTCTTTAATCTCCTTTGAATATCAATTCAAACTAGTCGGGATTAGCGAACCACACCAAAGTAATCATTTATTTTAATTTCCCAATCCCAACCTATTCATCCAATGAAGTAAAACTGGTCATACCTCATATCTAACACCACGGTGTTATCGGTAAATTCAATTACCATTTCACGTTTAAATCTAATTAAAGATTTAACTATCGCCTGGAGCAAAACTGGTGATACTCCATTCTAACACCTTTTCAATCTAATTAAAGATTCATTAAAACTCCACTTAGTTTTAATCGTTAACTGGGTTAAAGAATTAGTGTCATTTAAAACACGGTTCACGATAAACCCAAAATCACATTCCATTAATTATCGGGTTAAAGAACGAGTGTTATTTAAAACACTGTCCACGATAAACCCAAAAATCAATATCAATTCAATTCCAATTAAATATTATTTAATTGGTACACTTCATTAAATCAAAATAAAAAGATTTAATCTTTTCTCAGCTGGGTTCAAGAACAGTGTTAGTCAAGACACCATTCACGACAAACCCAAATCACATTTGATATTAAATACAAGACTCTGAATAGAAAATATATTGGCTTATATTCAATATCAAATTCTACGACCAACAGATATCATATTGGAAATAACGATATATATATATCTATATCTTTCAAATTTCCATAACCACATCTGTATAATCACGAAATCCAACATCGAAATATTCCGAAGACAATTTCGATTCAAATCCATTCCAATGCAATCATTGGAAATTCTGGTTATTTTCAAAACCATTTCAAATTCAATTTATTTATTTAAAAATAAATAGAATTATAATTCTAGTTCAAAACTAGTTCATTTCGATAAAAATCTATTTTTATCTTTTCAAATATGGAGTTTTTCATCCCAATTCTTTCTAAATCATTTCTTATGATTTTACACAAAATATTACTATTTTTAATAATTTTATCAAGGCCCGTACAGTCGATTTCCATCAACGGCCATCGAACTGCACTTACAGCGACCTTTTCCAAATTTGATTTGGACATAATTCCAAATCCAACCATTAGATTTTAAATTTCTCACATTCGATAGAAAGCTCTTTTTGATACGAACCCAACGGTTCCGGTTTCAGGAGAATCCGACGGTCGGATCTCCCGTAATATCCGTTCGAAGTCAATGGTCGAAATTCGCGAACTACCGCGGCGCGACGCGTTCTATTCAGGCCATTATATTATATATGTAATATATATAATATATACTTCGTCGATTTCCTTTCGAAACAAATTTTATAAATCGTTTTAAATTCATTTTCAAAACGGTTTCAATTCAAATTGATATCTAATTCAATTTCAGTTCGTTTTCAATTCAATTTAATTTCAAATTCGAATTCATTTCTATTCAATTTCAATTCGAATTGATTTCTATTCAATTTAATTCGAATTTCAATTCTTTTCGAAATATCATATTTTGAAATCAATTTCGATATTCATTATAGAATGAATAAAATCGATATAAATATCGTTCACGTCAAAATGGCGTCAATCTAATCAACACGGCTTCATATATTCCTATTTTCAAATATTCTATTTCAAATATTTCTATTTCAAATATTTCTATTTCAAATATTTCTTTTTCAAATATGGAATGAGGCCCAATCAATTACCATGTATTGTTAATTATATGGATTTTCTACAACACATGTATACAATAACAACGATGAATAATCAACCATCATCCAAAGTGCATTCTACACTATATAAGCATCGAATATGAATATTTAACGCTTATTACAGTCTGTCAATCAATCGATCGACATACAACTAATTATTGGGATTAGTGTATGTCATATATCATCCCAATACCCGCGTGGGGTTTCAAACAATCAAACACAGATTTTATTTGTGCAGTTGGGCGATGTGTAAAATTTATCGTCCCAATCATTATCAGTCAAATGCGTGTATTCCGATTTGTTTATTTTATTTCATTTCATGTATACATTAAAATTTTATTTTTAACTATAGAATATTTTCCACTATAAAATATTTTATTTCACTATTGTTAGATCGAAATTTGGACCTAACACCCAAATTGTTATGAAAGTTATAGAATTTCAAATGAAGAACGAGGAAAAAGAAAATAACACTCAGAATTTATAGTGGTTCGGCGTTAACGAGCCTACGTCCACTTTATATATTATTTATTATGCTTTGAAAGCTAATACAACAAGGATTTCTCTCAATATTTCAGTAGTTTGACAACAATGGCGGATTCAGTTCTTAATATTGCCAAAAGATCCCGAAAAATGCCAAGCTCTGGGCTATTTGTAGCTGATTTTGTCTGGCGGGTCGTGATAACACGTGGCACAAATCCCGAGAACATCGGATCGCATCGCCACCGTTGAGGAAATGGTCAAATTAGCCGTTGTGGACAGGTGTCGCGATCTGCTTGAAAATCGGATCGTGCAGATGGGAAGAATTGGTCCAGATGACGGTTAGGGACACGTGTCGCCAGATCCGTGCGATTCGGATCGCTGAAGACTAGCTCGCGCTTGAACGGGTCAGAAGGTTCGCCATGCACCAAGGGATCGGATCGGTTCGCTCTGGGCAACAATATAAGTTTGGATCGGATCGCCTGGATGTGCCGTTCGCTGATGAGATGGGGGCGATCCGTCGAGACGCGATCCCTCGTGGGCGAGTCGATAGAGTGCGATCCGTTCCTGGGCAAGTCGATAGAGTGCGATCCGTTCCTTCATATTCTTGGGGAACGTGGTTTCTTGCTTTCCTCTTATGAATGATCCTGGGTGGCTTGGTCAAAAAGCGAGCCAACATTTTGCCCCCTCGAAGTATGTTTTATCGATGATGGAACATGCTTCGAAGATTCTGATCTACCTTTTCCTGAAAGGACGCAAATCAACAGTCGCATTGGTTCAAATCAACGTATGCATGAATCGGATCGCCATAGAGCGCCACGGTCCGAGTGGTCACGTGCTCGTCTCGAGCTGAGTATCTAGGCTTTTGTGCGAGACGCGGCAGACTTTTCTTCGAGCCGTGTCGGGCTTCGAGCTTGGTGGGCCATCGTTTGAGGCGGTCCGTGGGCTTCTATGCGACACAAGCTTTGGATCGTGGCCTGTATGGTGTTTCGTGGACCGAATAGGACAAAGAAAGGGAGACAAACGGTCACCCTCTTTGCCTATATAAGCCGACCCTCTCCTCTTCATTCTCCTTCTTCTTTCTTTCTGCCGAATCGTTTCGCCTACTCCTTCGAGGAACGAACCCAAGTATTTCGAACCTTCAAATATCCGATCACTTTCCCAATTTTTTAGAAAGGTAATTCCACGGAAGACATCCTTACTTGTTAACACTACTGTTTCACGAACTTTTTCAAATAATTTGTGGAAAAAGACGATGGAAATTCGCGATATTTGGAGAATCCATCGAGACACCATGGCTGATGGGCGTGGAGCTTGGAGTTCGAGGGTGAGAAGAAGAGACGGAAAACAAAAGACGAAGAAGAAGAGAGGAGGCCGGTTCGGATCGTGGGCATGGAGAGAAGACGAAAGCGAGTGACGAGACGAAAGGTCGTGGTGGCAGCAAAGGGACGTATCATGGGGGTCGCAACGGTTTGTGAAGGAGCGATCCCTTCACCCGGCGATTCGATGGGTGGCGATTCCTCTGCCCTGCGATCCGAAAGGGGCGATCCTTCTGCCATGCGAATCGAAAGGGGCGATCCTTCTACAATGCGAATCGAAAGGGGCGATCCCTCTGCTTTGCGATCCGACTCATAGCTGACGATACGAAGAAATTTCAGACTTTAATCAACGCCTTGTCACCATAAAACTATGAACAGTTAGGATAGAGCCTTGACGTTGGACTTTCTGGACTAAATGACCTCATAATTTGACTGCATACGACGACTAATGTTTTGATGATCTTGATTGCTTTCACGCTTTATTTTTAATGCACACACGAGTACACACACCAGTACTTGCACACACGGGGGACGGGTAGTGTTAATCTTATTGTTCATATTTTCTCGTCCTAGCAGCAATGTCGAATGATCACTCTTCTTCAAGATCTGTGACAGAAGCGGAATCCGAGATTCCTGAACAGTACAACCCTGAAATTCCTCCAATCAATCCGGGAGGTGAAGATTCTGGATCTGAGTACGAAGCCACAGAATCAGATCCGACAGAAAGTACTTCATCCAGCAACGATTCTGAGACTGATGAGCGAGCTCCTGAAGAGATCCCAGGCGCACTCGGGATAGATAAATTTTCTGATTCTTTAGCATCCAAGCTTGACGAGATAAAACTTAAAAGAATCTGCTTAAGACACGGAATTCCTTGGGATGATGTCTTGACGCCTGGAAGCGAAGATAGACCCCACCTAGCACCGGAAGGGTATATGGCGATCAGTCGAACAATGTGTCTAGTAGGAGCTATTCCTCCGATCGCCATCGAAACTTTAAGACGACTAGGTATTGCTCCGATGCAGCTTCATCCAAACGCCTACACATCTCTATACTCACTATATGTTGCATATGCGGAGATCCTGCACGCCGAACTTAAATTCTGAGATCTGGTGTTCTTCTTTCTTTTCAAGCACCGTTCTTCGGCAACTCCAAATTTCTCTTTCTTTGAATCGGTCGCGAATAGGAAAGTTCTGTACGACGGATACAGCAACATTGGGGATCCTAAGTCCGACTGGTTTTATATAAGGAAACAGGCTGGATGCTCACGAAGATGGCTCAAATCAAGTAAACTTTGATCACCTAGTCGAATACCTTGCTCAAGGAGTCTACGTATTAACATTCTTCCGCTTTTTCATTTGTCTTAAACAGATCACATCTTCCCGAAAACGGAGGGTCCGTTATACAACCATCGGTTATCTATTCTTCATCAAAGCAGATCCGACTTTTTAAGGATTAAAAAATGCATTACTGATGACAATCTTCATAAGCATCGTCTTCTGGACAGAAGATTTGGACTAGGGACAGGCGACAAACCTTATAAGTATGTGCCCCCAACGGAAGGAGAGGGAACTTCGCAAGCGGCAGAAACAACTAAGTTTCGCAAGAGCCCTTCTCCGATAGTCATCCAAGACGATGAGGACCTGAACATATACAGAGGAGATGAGATCCGCGATGACGTGTCCAAGGAAATTTCTATCTCTGCTCCAATTGAAACCGTTGCCCCCGATGACTTGACAGAAGAGCAGTTATTTGACGAGCTAAATAAAACCCCTCTACCCGATGTTTTATATACCGAAAAAGAATTTGAAGAGGGGCCTTTCTTCCTTGCTCCTGAAGAGATCAGTGTTCCAACTAGAGGACGAGAAACTGGTCAGACGAGCCTGTCTTCGGGCCCGGGTCTGTTAGGGGGAATTATATGGGATGCACACATCACACACACTATCTGACCATGCACTCTTATATCGCGGGTATTGAAAGTTTTAATATGCTCTTTTCTTTTTTGCAGGAACGATGTCCCACAGAAAATCTTACTCATATCGTTCCCTTCGTGAGGGCACACCCAGTCTTCGTCCGGATACTGAGCGCTCTCGTGGTCCTTCTTACAGGCCGACTTCCTTGCAACCTCGATCTCCCCCGAAATCGACCTCTACCAAACCTTCCAGTCACCCAGCAGTTCCTACGGGGGGAAAGAAGCTTCCTAAGGAGTTAACTCCTCCAAAGAGTGCTCCTTCTCATAGCCGGTCATCCAAGAGGCATCACGAATCTAAAGATAGGGGCAAGGATTTGTCCAAAGAGTCTGAAAAGGAGAGAAGTGATGTTGTTCCTTCTAGTCAGCCAGAGTTGGCTCCCCCAGGGTCACGGGATTACATGCATGGTTCCGAGATTCAAGGCAGGTTGGAAAAGCTTCGGGAACAATTCCCAGACATATTCTTTGATAGGATGGTGTTTGTTCCTGCCTTGGAACCGGTCCCTAAAAATTGGGATAATGAAGTTATCGGGCACATCCAGCACGCGGCCAGGCAATATGAGATGATGAAAAAACATGCGGTCAACCTTTCGGAAGTCATCCGAACACTCGAAATAGAAGCACACAGATCTAAAGCGAAACTTGAAAATAACGAAAGGGCTAGGACAAAATTGGAGAAGGACCTGGAAGATGCTCAGGCCCAGCTTGCTTTAGCACGGAGGGACGCTGAAAATTATAAGACTGAATTAGAGAATGCCAAGCAGCGCTATCATTCAGAACTGGACTCCAATAGCTAAGAGAAAATGGCCTTAAAGAAGGAGGTTGAAGATCTCAAAACGGCCAACATCGAGTTGAAAACAGCACAAGGCCATTTTGAAGCTGAGAAGGCTGCTTGGGAGGCAGAAAAAGCGAGTTTAAAAGAAAGTTTGGCTCTGGCTAAAGCAGAAAAGGTGATTTTGAACGACCAGGTCTCGGATGCGGAGAGGAGGGCAGCCCTTGCCGAAAAGAACGTTGAAAGTGCCATTGAATTGGCCACTGCTTCTAACAACAAGCTCCTTGCAAGAGAGAAGGAGATTGAGGGGTTTGAAGAGATGATTTTCGATTTTCTTGGCCAGGTTCTCAAAACTCGTAACATCTCGTGGATCCCAGATTACCATGTTACTTTGGCCAATTTATGGGATGCCATTGTGGAGGGCGAAAAACACAGATTGGGGGTCGAAGAGATCGATGAGGATGAATTGATGAAGAGCATCCTAAGAGACAATGAGCCTGAGGACCTGACAGAGGGTCGTCGCCTGATTCTGGCGGAGATGGAAAAGGAGAAAACCTTGGCCAAAGGTAAAAGCAAAATTGATGAAGGTTCCAGTTCCGCCGCGAAGCCTAAAACCTCCGAAGTTGAGGAGTACCATCCTGATGATGCGCTAATCCCTTTGGGCCTAACTTCCGTGGTTGTTGGAGCCTCTGGAACTACTCAAGAGGGAGCATCTGCTGAAGGTATCTCTCTCTTTTCCCCGCAATTTGCTAAAGCAATTGTGAATTGTCGTCGTTTGGTGGAACAACCACTTGAGTTAGTAACATGTGCTCCTCGTAATACAGGTGGCGAGCCCGTCGACATGGGTGCCGAAAAAGAAAAGGAAGTGGAGAAGGAGGCTGTTTTGCCAGGTGCTGGTATTGACGTACCAAAGCAGGAAGAGGTCACAACAGCAGGAAAAAGCATCCTGGCACCTAGCACTGATGCGCCCAAAGATGCTGAGACCATCGAAGCCTTAAGAGACATGGATGGGCGCCATGTAGATGACGAAGAGGACATTATCGGCACCAAAAAGGCCGATGATGATGACGAGGAAACCTTGGCCAGCCGAAAAGCCAGACAGGAGAAAGAGTTGGCTTCAAAGAAGGTGGGAGATGAGGCTTTGGACGTAATCCCTCTTGCAGAATTCGATCCCAAAACAGGGATGATTGTGAAAATCCAGCCCAAACCCATCAGCCGACAGCTTCACTTTGCAAACCCCGATGACTTCCCGGCTTCCCTCTCTGGTAGAAGCAAGAGGAAAGAGGTGGAAGAGGAGACTTCAGAGGAGTCGGACGTTCCTCTTATCGACAAAAGGAAGAGGAAGAAAGGGGATCCGTCTGATACTGACAAGGCGAAGCTGGAGAGGCAGAAGCAAGAGAAGAGGTCAAAGCGTAAATAGGATTTTTGTTGTTTGTTGACATTTTGTCTTTAGGTTTTCCACTGGCCAGGAAGTGTAATTGTGAGACTGGTCCTCACTTTTGTCTCTAGGTTGTTTTTCACTTTGTTGATTTGCAGTATATAAACAAGAGTTTATCTCTCCTTGCATCATTGTGTACCTGTATCCAGATAAACTTTCCATGTTCAGTCATTAGCTAACTAATAATAACTACAAATCAGTTAATCAACAGGAAGAAAAATTTTCATGCTATGTTACACTACTGTATCCAAGTTCAGTGTATGTATACGAGTGTATGTGCCCCCCAATCAGTTGTCATTGTAGCATCTGACTGGGGTTTACTTAGGATTGATTAGTACTGTCGGCAAGTTGCCCCCTATTTCTGAATATTGGGGCATAGGAGATTTCATGGGATAACAGTAGTTCAGTCAGCCCTTGTTCCTTTAGCAGGGAATAAGTTTTTTCTCAGCGCTCAATCGGAGACGCTTTTATACTGTCTCTCTCTCTAGAGAGTTAGAGTTTTGCGCTCGGCGATTCATTCGCTCCTCGATCCTTCAGCGGGGAAGGAGCTATTTCTCAGCGCTCAATCAGAGACGCTTTTATACTCTCTCTCTCTCTCTGGAGAGTTAGAGTTCGAGCTCAGCGATTCACTCGCTCCCCGATCCTTCAGCGGGAAAGGAGCTCTTTCTTAGCGCTCAATCGGAGACGCTTTTATACTCTCTCTCTCTCTGGAGAGTTAGAGTTCGAGCTCAGCGATTCACTCGCTCCCCGATCCTTCAGCGGGAAAGGAGCTCTTTCTCAGCGCTCAATCGGAGACGCTTTTATACTCTCTCTCTACTCTGGAGAGTTAGAGTCACGGATCAAGCAGTCTGCAATCATGCATGCTCATCAAACTCATCCTATATGTATACTTTAACCCATGCTCCGTGGATTAAAACTAGTCGGACAAGCAGTTGGAGCCTTTGCCAAGGCTTTGGGTTCCTCTGATTAGTCTATGGGAGGAACGGTTGGCACCGAACTTCGGGTACCTGCATTATTCACATTGATTTTCATAAAAATAAATAGGCAAATAAATAAAGATGCAATAAAGGCAAATGACACACAGTATTTTTATAGTGGTTCGGTCGAATCATGACCTACGTCCACTTTATAATCTCTTGCTTTAAGGAATCAGACTATTCTAGGCAAGTCATGCCCTATACATAGTTTTTTTTTAACAAAGCAAAAGAATAGATTTGAAACTCTCATGTTAAATATGGCCGTAAATGTTGGGCATTCCACACTCTGGGGATTTCCTTTCCATCTACGGTTGCCAACTTGAAGGTTCCATTATCAAGCTTGCTCAGAATAGAGTACGGTCCTTCCCACTTCGCTCCCATATGAGTTGGGGGTGGAAAGACACGTTTCAGAACCAAGTCTCCGGGTTCCCAGGTTCGGGCTCGGACCTTTTTGTTGTAATATCGGGCGACCTGTTGTTTGCATCTCAGGGCACGCAGGTCTGCTTCATCCCTCTTTTCTTCGATCATATCCAGGGACTCAAGGAGCAATTCATTATTGGTCATTGGATCATAATAAGTCATCCGATGAGAAGGTACCTTTATCTCAACCGGGATGACTGCTTCCGTTCCAAAAGCAAGGGAGAACGGGGTATGTCCTGTTGCCGATTTATATGTTGTCCTGTAGGCCCATAATGCCAAGGGAAATTCATCAGCCCACATGGCTCTAGCCCGCTTCATTCTTCTTTTCAGAATGGACTTAATTACTTTATTTGCCGCTTCGACTTGCCCGTTCGATTGTGGGTGCGCCACAGAGGTGTACCGATTCTCGATGTGGTATTTTTGGCAGAAGTTTCTGAATTCAGCACTATCGAACTGAGTTCCGTTGTCTGTTATTACAATCTTTGGAATCCCAAATCGACAGATGATGTTTCTCACGATGAAGTTGATCACTCGTTTGGTTGTGATTGTAGTTAGTGGTTCAGCATCGACCCACTTAGTGAAATAATCTACGGCCACAATAGCGAACTTTGCTCCGCCCCTTGCTATGGGGAGACTTCCTATGATATCAATTCCCCACATAGCGAAAGGCCATGGACTCATCATTTTTTTTAACTGACTTGGAGGCGCTCTAGGTATCTTTGAAAATCTCTGGCACGCATCACATCGTCGTGCATATCTTACTGCATCCTTGTTTATGGTAGGCCAGAAATAACCATGCCGCAATACCTTTTTTGCCAAAGTTTGCCCTCCAGTGTGGTCGCCACATTCGCCTTCGTGGACTTCTTGCAGCACACGTTTAATGTCATCGTGGGCTACACACCGAAGGAGGGGCATTGAAAACCCTTGTCTGTAAAGAACTCCGCCTTGCAGAACGTATCGGGCGGCTTTTCGAATCACTTTACGCCTCTCGCTTTTCTTGGTCGGAAGCGTTCCATCCATTAGGAAATTCTTTATAGGGGTCATCCAGGACTCCCTTTCTGGTTCCGTCTCTAGTACTAGATCGATTTCCATCTGATCTATGCTAGGGGACCGAAGTACTTCAACGGGGGCTAGCCCAGTCACTTCAGGATTGTAAGAACTAGCCATCTTTGCCAACTTGTCTGCCTACTGATTCTCTGACCGCGGAATATGAGATATGCTGTAGTGATCAAAATCATTCAGCGGTTCTTTCACTTTCTTTAGGTATAAAATCAGTCTTGCACTTTTAGCTTGGAATCTTCTAGTGACTTGATTCACAACTAACTTGGAGTCGCAGAAGATGTTCAGCTTTGTGACTTCTAGTTCCTTTGCAATCTTTAATCCGACTATCAGAGCTTCATATTCGGAATCGTTGTTAGTGGCATGAAACTCCATTCGAATTGCATAGGTTATCAATCGTTTCTCGGGGGTTTCAAGCACTATTCCAGCGCCGGATCTTTCGTCGTTCCTAGCGGCATCAGTATACAATCTCCAGGCATTAGGATCGAAAAGTAACCTTGAAGGATCCACTTCCTCGTTTGCTATATCTTCTTCAGGGACAGTGAACTCTGCTATGAAGTCGGCTATCACTTGCCCCCGAATTGACCGTCTGGGCTGAAAGTTCAAATCAAATTGACTTAACTCAATATTCCATTTGAGTAACCTTCCAGATGCCTCCGGTCTCTGTAAAACTTGCTTGAGTGGATGATCAGTGTATATGGTGATAGGATGTGCCTGAAAATAGTGCCGAAGTTTTCTAGAGGCAATTAGTAAACTATACGCCAACTTTTCTATCCGTGGATAATTACGCTCTGCTGCTGTCAATTTTTTGCTCATATAATACACAGGTCTTTGGACCTTATCCTCTTCCCTTACCAATGCTGAGCTGATCGCATGGGATGACACTGCCAAATACACGAATAAATCCTCGTGATCTATTGGTTTAGATAAAATCGGAGGTTTCTCCAAGTGCCTGAGCAAATTCTGAAACGCTTCTACGCAGTCAGGTGTTCATTTAAAGTGGCGTTTTCCTCGCTTTATTAATTCGAAGAATGGGATGCACTTATCCGTAGCCCTGGAGATAAATCTGCTTAGCGCGACCACTTTTTCGGCAAGGCTTTGCACATCCCTAATCTACCTAGGTTCTTGAATGTTCCTGATTGCCGCGATCTGATCTGGATTAATCTCAATACCACGGGAACTGACAATGAATCCCAAGAATTTTCCAGAAGCAACACCGAACGAACATTTGGTCGGATTGAGTTTCATTCCATACTTTCGAAGAATGCCGAACATCTCCGCCAAGTCAGTAGTGTGTTGAGAAGATTGCTTGGACTTAACCAACATATCGTCGACGTATACTTCCATTGTTTTCCCGATCTGGTTATAAAACATTCTGTTGACCAAACGTTGATATGTAGCGCCTGCGTTCTTCAAACCAAAGGGCATTACCACATAACAATATAATCCCAGATCCGTGATAAAACTAGTGTGCTCTTGATCTGGAACATGCATCGGAATCTGGTTGTATCCTGAATAAGCATCCATAAATGAGAGAAGCTCGTGACCTACCGTCGAGTCTACCAACTGGTCAATCCGAGGTAACGGGAAACTATCTTTTGGACAGGCTTTGTTCAAATCCGAGAAGTCGATACACGTTCACCACTTCCCGTTGGCCTTCTTTACCAGGACTGGATTCGAAATCCAGTCTAGGTAGGTCGAATCTCTGATAAATCCATTACTCTTTAGCTTTCCAACCTCTTCTTTCAAGGCAGCGGACCTCTCAGGGCCCAGCATTCGCCTTTTTTGCTTTACTGGAGGATGTTTTGGGTCAATGCTCAAGGAATGGCTTATGATTGATGGGGATATCCCACACATGTCCGCGTGGGTCCAAGCAAATACATCCAAATTGTTTTTTAAGAAATCCGTCAATTCTTTAGCAAGATTCGGACTTAACTGGGATCCAATCTTAAGGACCTTCTCCGGGTCACTGTCATCGATCGGTACATCCACAGTTGTCTCGTTGGGAGTCGCCATTCTGCCTCCGGGTTCTTGATCCTCTCTGGGATCTATATCCTCGGGCATCTCTCTGGGCGACTCTCCAACGCCTATCCTCTTTGGTTGCTATAAGGTCTCCGCCCCCGAAGGGGGAGAGTTGCCTTTAGTTTCGATATCCCCTCCATTGCGAAGTAACTTTAGTTCGGCAACGTAACACGCTCGCGCAGCAACTTGATCCCCTCTGACGATACCAATGCCAGCTTCTGTGGGGAATTTCAATAACAAGAACCAAGGGGCTATACAGGCTCTGAACTTTGCGAGGGCCGGTCGGCCCAAGAAGGCATTGTATGGCGATTCAACATCCAAAACCACAAAGGGAAGGATTCTCACTCTCTGGCGTTCTCCTTCCCCAAGTGTAACTGGCAACTCTATATAACCCATTGGAGCGGTGGATGCTCCGTTGAACCCACAGATCCATCCTTGGCAGGGTTTCAAGTCTTTTATTTCGAGATTGATCTGGTTAAAGGCCTTTTTGAAAAGAATATTAACGGAACTCCCATTGTCCACCAGAACCTTATGAACAGTGGCTGGCCCAATGGGTACTGTAATTACAAGTGGATCTTCAGTTGGAGCATGGACTCCGATGCTTTCTCGTTCTCGGAAAACAACATCATCGGTCATCATCTTCTGCTGCTTCACCGGGGTACTGTCCTCGGGGTTGCTACATTCCCCTACCTCGAGGTGTTGTTTGGCCGCATTGACGTATTGATCCAATGCTTTGGAACTGTGCCCAGCAAGATAAAGTCCTCCGATCACGGTATTGATAACAATATTCTTTCCTTTCTGCTGAGCAGTCGGCCTAGCAGCAAGTTGATTTTGATTCTGATTCGGGGCCTGCACTGCTTGCCCCCTGTCCCTGGGCGTTACTCTGTATTCATCTAGCTTTCCTTCTCGAAGCAGCCTTTCGACTACATCCCTTAGGTGACGACATTCATTCGTCGAATGGCCGTGAATCTGATGAAAGAGACAAAACTTCCCTGTTTCACGCTCTTTCTCTGTCGACTCTCTGGGAGGTGGCCTCTTATTCTGGAGGACTTCGTACGCATCCATGAAGATATTTTCCAGAGTATCACTTATTGGTGTATAACTTTCAAAGGCTCTGGGACGAGTCCTTCTCTGGGAGTCGTTCCCTCGGTTCCTCTTCCGGTTGTTGCCGTTTCCATTATTATTGTTGTTACCTGGCTGGCGACCACCCTGTTTCTGATTTCCGACGTTAACTTCAACTTTCCCCGAGCTGTCTCCCGTCTGTTTGATGGCGACATTGCTCTGAATTTCCTCCTTATCAGTTGTTTTAACCTTTCGGTTCGCATATACCTCTTCCCGGCGTAAATGTACGTTGGCTTTCTCGTAGAATAACTCCCTAGTGTGAGGCGGTTTGCCTGCCAGGTACCTCCCGAATTCAGTGTCCTTATCTACTCCGTCAATCAGCGCTGCGACAACGGTCGGTTCATGAGGATCTTTAACCTCAGTAGCGGTCAAATTGAAACGATCCAGGTACACCTTTAAACTCTCACCTGGTCGCTGCTTGACAAGGAATAAATCGATCACACTTTTTGTCTTCTGTGCGTAGATACGGAATTGTTCTACGAACTTCTCGCTCAGCTCCCTGAAGCTAGAAATCGATCTCGCCGGCAGGCGATTAAACCATAACAGAGCCACGTCCTCCAGGAATATGGGAAACGCTTTGCACTTAACAGCGTCAGAGGCTGCGGTAGCGGTCATCGACCAAGAGTATCTCATTAGGTGCTGGACAGGATCAGATCTTCCCGCATATCGGTTCATTTGTGGCATATTGAAACGCCTTAGAAAAGTCGCATCCAAAATATCATCAGTGAAAGGGGTGTGACTGCGGTCGATCCCCCAATCTTCATTCCGCTGTCCACGGCTGTCTGCCAGAATCTGGTGGACCATGGCTGCAACATTTACACTGGTCAAAGGAGGTTCAGGGTTAGTGCCTCTGGCTCGGCGAGGCTCTCTGATCTCTCTTCGGGGAGCAGTCACAAAATCCGGGGCTCGGATAGGGCTTCACTGCCCCCTGTTATCATGAGTATGTGTGCGGCGACGGGGGTGAGGTGGTCTGTTATGCACAGGACTGTTCACATCTCGAGTCCTGAGAGTCGTTGCTTGACCATTCACATTATGGTTTGAGGGTCCCGCCCCTAGCTCTTCTTCTTCCTGTGAGGGCAGGGTTCCGAACCGAAGCTGTTTTATGTTTTCGGCTCTCTCATACGGTCGCCGCGGAGGTCTCGGCGACTCTTCAGACGAAGAAGAATATACTGGGGTGAGTGGACGAACCGGCGATGTTCTTTGCCTTGCTAGCTCATCAAGTCTTCTATCCATAGCCGTCAAATTTTGCCGCAGGATGGAACTTTCCTGCCTTTGGGCAGCCAACTCATCAAACAACCTATCCCACATTTCGGCGAAGCGAGAGAGATCCCCCTCAGTGACAGGAGCAGCAGGATCATATTGGTCATCATCACTCTCTCTTATGCGCAAAGAGCTCGAACCGGATCTAGCAGAGGTTCCGGGACGATAGGAGTGGGTCATAGGTTCTTTTCCAGGTCGAGTTGTAGTCTGACCATCAGTTCGGATAGCTGCGGTTCGTGGATGGCGATTCGCTGCGCCCCCCTGAGATTGACTCGTGGTCGTGGTACGCGGAGGCTGCGAGGTGTTACCTCGGGAACGAGTAACAACCCCTTCAGTGGCACGGATCGTCTCGTTCTCATCGACTCGGAACGTGGTGTCTTCGTCGGATCGGTTCGTCCCCTGCGCTCCGCGATCCAGAGTTTCTTCGTTGCTCAGTTCGTGCACACTCTCCTCAATCGTTTCGTTGGTCTGTGAAGCTTTAGATCTTTTTCCAGCCATGATATCCGAATCGCTAAAATCCTCAAAGAAGCGAATCGTGAAACTTTAGGACTGAGTTTCTCAGTGAAAGCACCAAAAATGTTAGATCGAAATTTGGACCTAACACCCAAATTGTTATGAAAGTTATAGAATTTCAAATGAAGAACGAGGAAAAAGAAAATAACACTCAGAATTTATAGTGGTTCGGCGTTAACGAGCCTACGTCCACTTTATATATTATTGATTATGCTTTGAAAGCTAATACAACAAGGATTTCTCTCAATATTTCAGTAGTTTGACAACAATGGCGGATTCAGTTCTTAATATTGCCAAAAGATCCCGAAAAATGCCAAGCTCTGGGCTATTTATAGCTGATTTTGTCTGGCGGGTCGTGATAACACGTGGCACAAATCCCGAGAACATCGGATCGCATCGCCACCGTTGAGGAAATGGTCAAATTAGCCGTTGTGGACAGGTGTCGCGATCTGCTTGAAAATCGGATCGTGCAGATGGGAAGAATTGGTCCAGATGACGGTTAGGGACACGTGTCGCCAGATCCGTGCGATTCGGATCGCTGAAGACTAGCTCGCGCTTGAACGGGTCAGAAGGTTCGCCATGCACCAAGGGATCGGATCGGTTCGCTCTGGGCAACAATATAAGTTTGGATCGGATCGCCTGGATGTGCCGTTCGCTGATGAGATGGGGGCGATCCGTCGAGACGCGATCCCTCGTGGGCGAGTCGATAGAGTGCGATCCGTTCCTGGGTGAGTCGATAGAGTGCGATCCGTTCCTTCATATTCTTGGGGAACGTGGTTTCTTGCTTTCCTCTTACGAATGATCCTGGGTGGCTTGGTCAAAAAGCAAGCCAACAACTATATAAATGTTTTATTTCATTTCACATCACGTCACCCAATCAACTACACATCAAAATCAAACAAACAAGCATACAAGCCGTCCATGGTCTGTGGACGACGGGTGTCGGGTGCTACTAAACACCGTCTGCATCCTATTATATATTTATAACTAGAAAAATAAAATTAAAAGGTGAGAAGTTCTCACAGAGGGTTCCACTCCACCGTGCTTTGCTTTTGAACTGCTGAACATCTGAATTTGACTTGAAATTCTACAGCAGTCCTGTTCACGCTGTTCATATAAAAATTATATTTTTATTGCTTCATTTCAATAAATAAAAATTCTATTTTTATTTCTCCTTTATATATATATTTTTACAACGCTCCATTCTATATGAAAATTATATTTCTATATTTCTACCTCATATATAAAGATCGAATTTTTATTTCGTTATATATATAAAGATAATATTTTTATATTTCACATATGATAAAAATCATATTTTTATTATACCTATGATATAAAAATTATATTTTTAACATTCCTATCATATAAAAATTATATTTTTATATCCTACATTATGTAAAAATTATATTCTGACACTATATACATAAAGACTATATTTTTCCTTAGCTACTCAAACAATAAAGATCCCATTTTTAACTTACTAAAAATCATATCTTATAAATTGAAAACTGATTTATATATAAGCTTAAAAAAAACTGATTTCATATAATTAAAAAAAACTGATTCCATATAATTTAACCTATAAAAAATCGGATTTAAATAAAATAAAATAAACAAAACTCACCTTGGCCAAAAACAAGTCTTTATCGAAGGAAGGGGGACTTCATTGTCGGCCAAGGGGGGGGGGGGGGTCAATCGGAGGCGGAGGGTGGCAAGGGGTCGGGAGGCAGCTGGAGTTGCGGCAGGTGGTCGGGGGAGGTCTCGAAGTCGGCGCTGGGGTTGTGGTTCGATCGAGAGAGGGGGGTGTTGAACGACAGCGGCCTGTGTAAGAGGGGGGCCCGCGACGGTGATGTGGAGGAGGGCGGAGGGGTCTCGATGGCGATGTGGAGGAGGGAGGACGGGATCTCGACTGTGTGGCTTTTTTTTTCTTTCTTTTGTTTAATTCTGAAATGAACGAGAGGGGGGGGGGGTAAAAGTAAAAAGGAGGAGAGTGAAAAGTAGTGGAGAGGATTTTATATATTTTATTTTATTTTATTTTCCACCAAAAATAACTTAAAATTTCGGACTCGAAACGGGACCCACCGCCTGTCGTCCATAGCTAATTACCCCCATTCCGAACACAATGGGATATGTATCGTAGGCTGATTTGATCGTTTCGATCAGTTTTCGTCAAAATCAACATATAACTATATATATTGAATTTGAACGCGCATTTCAATTTACTGGGGTCACATACTAACTCGAAAAATTCCAGAAAAATAATTTCTAGCTTCGTATTGACGATACGGTCCTAACAAAACTAGTTTCGTCGAATTCTGAGACCGTTTGAAAAATGGCCAATTTCCAGTCGATTAAAATCAACTAAAACTGGTCAAACGCGTTTTCCTTTGCCACGCTCACATATTGATACGAAAAATTATGAAATTTGAAACCTAGCAATAACTTGACATCACGGATCCATCAAAAGTGGTTTCGTCGAAATCCGAGGTCGTTTGCAAAATTCCCATTTTCAAGGGCCTGAATTCCATAGCGACTATTCAGAATTTTCAACTGGACATATCTTTTGATTCCCGCTATGAAATTTCAATTTTTCGGATTCGTTGGAAAGATATTATCAATTAGATTCAACTATTTTTGGTTTCACTAAAATTCGGTTTATTTTGCACCCGGTATGCTCAATTGAAGTTTGAAATTGAATTATCGAACTACCGCGCCATTTTCAATTCCTTTTATAAATATAAATAAATATTTATATTCTATCGACGATCTATATAATATATACGTTCGAATTCTATTCAAAATAAATTTCTCATCGTTATTATTTAAAATAATTCATTTTAAATAATCAAAATTCGCTAAAATTGCCAAAATAAAAATTTTAAACTGGCCTAGAATTCCGGGTTGTTACAATCTCTCCCACTTAAAACTTTTCATCCCCGAAAAGGAACAAAGCCAAAAGTTGTTTCACAAATCAACTCAACTTCCAATGTTTTCACTAAGGCTTAAGTTCTTCAACTTTTCAGTTTCTAAGAACTTTTCAAATTTTTCAAAAATTTGGCTAACACCCTAAATTTCCGAAAAATTTCGCCATAACCTCCCCTGCACCGGGAGCACGGGAAAATCCCGAAATTGCCATACAGGCCTTCTGATCTCAAAAAGAAAAAGAAAAAGCCAAGCGGCTAGCCAATCGGCTCATAAAATCATCATCACCCAAACAAAACAGTAAATTATAGTAAACATGTACCTATTTGTCGGGCAAACAAATTCTATTCTTCTGCTCTAGCCTCTTTGCTATGACCTGTTCAATGAAAGTACAAGTATATGCAAGAAAATGCGTCCAATTTTCAATACAGTTCAATATTTGACTAATTTGGTTAAAGTTTCAACCTTTAATTATTCAAACAATAATCAAACAACACAACCATCAATCAATTAGTGAATTAGCTTTTCAAATTCATAACTTTGATACATAGTCAAAAATCAGATTTTTGATGTCAAATCACAACAATAGGCCCTATCTAATTTTGGTTCTCACACCAGTCAATAGGAAATATATAGAAAGCCCACTTTCGTCACACGAACATAAATTCTAATGATGGAGCTCCATCATCAAAATCATCTCCGGGCGATTAGAGTGTAATTCTATATCTATCCAGTATATTAAAACTTCAAATACACGTTTGCAAGGCGTATATGCAAAATCTTTATATACTGGACTGTCCAAATCAATACAAATAAATAATCAAATACGAATAATTTGTTTAAATTTTCAAAACAAAATTTGCTCTCACTTTAAAAATATACCCTTCACACTCGTTCTAGGATACTACTGATCCCATCTCTAACGAGTCATTTCCGTTGGATATTGCTAATCCAATATCTGATGAATTCTTTCATATGGTTCTAATATGCCTTGTTCTCTGAGCTTTGTAAACCAAAGCTCTGATACCAAATGAAGGGACCCGAACTTCCCCGGTCTCCGAAGAGAAGGGAAAGAACGAATTACTGTGAGAACACGACAAAATAGAACGCAGATGGAAGAACATTTCATTGTATATTACAATAATTCCATCAAAATACAAGAATATACAGAGTATGAATAAATATTACACAGAAATATCAGAGATTTAAATTACATTTAAATACATCGCAGTGGAAAATAATACAAAACACAACTAGAAGAGATATACGGATACAAAGCTTTCCGGATATCGTTCCAGCTGTAAACCAGGATCATGTGAATATAAATCTGCAAAACCAAAACTACTAGCTGCCCATGTCAAAATAAGGGCACCCAGAGTTTAGGTTAAAACAATAAACTCCAGGTCAGTCATGTGACTGGTGTGAGAACTAAAACAGTTATTAATCTTTGTTTTTAAAGTTAGGTAAATCAAGGGACCACGCCGTATAACACGGAACGGGTTTCCTCCCAAGAATACCAGTGCATAAAACAAACAACGCAATGCTAAATAAAGAAAAATGAAGCTGTTATAAGACCCAGGTCCTATCACACAATGCAACGCAAGCCGGGGGATAGGTTTTCCCTTATAACAGCCAAAGAATGCTTGACACGTTTTAAAACAAATCATTTGATACTGTTATCAGTGTATAGTGTATAAAACAATCTTCGAATCATAAGTATCAATCATAGGCGGCATGGGTACCATATATCATGTCGCCATACTAGTTCTATAATTAAAACCGCAAAATCACATATTTGAAAATTGGATTTTCGTCTATGAACCGAGGCAAAAGATAGTCGTCAACCGATTCGAGACAATCTAGCCCATGTCTCAGGACCCAGACTCAGGTGGGCCCTTGGATCGTCAGGGCCGGTCCACCGATGTGGATTATTATGCCTGAACACTACGTTTCTCCGCCCTTTGGGGCGTAAATGAGCCAACGAATGACTCCATCGGACCCGGATCGTCCGATTAAACCGAGGTGCCTCGCAACAGCAACAACCACACAGGTGAAAAGTATATAAATGTCAGGGCTAGTAGGTCACTGACACCACCCTAGCTAGAACGAAACGCATGCCCTCCATGAGGTCCTCTCCCGTTTCTGGTTCACAACCGGGGTGTGAGGCTCGCGAATTCATGTTACACAAAGCTATGCCACACAGGCGGTGCTTTGATCATCACCACAAGACTTTGCTTTTCAACAGAAGCCTTGATCAATTGCCACTTAGGCATGCCACACAGGCAATTCACTCTATGCGTTTGATATCCATCAATATATAAACCCTGAGCTCGTACGTCTCAGAGAAGGGCGTTAAGCAAGAGAATAAATTCTCCGCTGCCAAACAGATATATATATTTAATAGAAATCAATCACACAGACTAAAATCCAGTGTCAGACACATAGTCCATTTACAAGTCCGTTCTGGGTCTGAACGAAACCGGAGGCACCTAGTACCCCGCATATCCATCGATCTACAAGTACGTCTGGACGATCACCAACTGTTTCCATCTTCTTGGGTGTACAGCCCAATCAAGATCATCAGTAATTACCCAAACGACGTGAAGACCTCCAGTTTTCAACCACCGTCTTCATCTTCGACACCACGTCGAATCAGTTATTCAGAATGGGATAAACCCGGTCTTTCTGAACAACTCGCGTATATATATAATAAACACGTGTTACACAAACACAACATACGACTCATTCCAAATCAGAATATTCTTTTATTCAAATATTCTTATATTTTGGGAATGGTTCCCATTAATTTTATCAAAGATAAATTCTTTAAATTTATTCTTTAATCTCCTTTGAATATCAATTCAAACTAGTCGGGATTAGCGAACCACACCGAAGTAATCATTTATTTGAATTTCCCAATCCCAACCTATTCATCCCATGAAGTAAAACTGGTCATACCTCATATCTAACACCACAGTGTTATCGGTAAATTCAATTACCATTTCACGTTTAAATCTAATTAAAGATTTAACTATCGCCTGGAGCAAAACTGGTGATACTCCATTCTAACACCTTTTCAATCTAATTAAAGATTCATTAAAACTCCACTTAGTTTTAATCGTTAACTGGGTTAAAGAATCAGTGTCATTTAAAACACGGTTCACGATAAACCCAAAATCACATTCCATTAATTATCGGGTTAAAGAACGAGTGTTATTTAAAACACTGTCCACGATAAACCCAAAAATCAATATCAATTCAATTCCAATTAAATATTATTTAATTGGTACACTTCATTAAATCAAAATAAAAAGATTTAATCTTTTCTCAGCTGGGTTCAAGAACAGTGTTAGTCAAGACACCATTCACGACAAACCCAAATCACATTTGATATTAAATACAAGGCTCTGAATAGAAAATATATCGGCTTATATTCAATATCAAATTCTACGACCAACAGATATCATATTGGAAATAGCGATATATATATCTATATCTTTCAAATTTCCATAACCACATCTGTATAATCACGAAATCCAACGTCGAAATATTCCGAAGACAATTTCGATTCAAATCCATTCCAATGCAATCATTGGAAATTCTGGTTATTTTCAAAACCATTTCAAATTCAATTTATTTATTTAAAAATAAATAGAATTATAATTCTAGTTCAAAACTAGTTCATTTCGATAAAAATCTATTTTTATCTTTTCAAATATGGAGTTTTTCATCCCAATTCTTTCTAAATCATTTCTTATGATTTTACACAAATTATTACTATTTTTAATAATTTTATCAAGGCCCGTACAGTCGATTTCCATCAACGGCCATCGAACTGCACTTACAGCGACCTTCTCCAAATTTGATTTGGACATAATTCCAAATCCTACCGTTAGATTTTAAATTTCTCACATTCGTTAGAAAGCTCTTTTCGATACGAACCCAACGATTCCGGTTTCAGGAGAATCCGATGGTCGGATCTCCCGTAATATCCGTTCGAAGTCAATGGTCGAAATTCGCGAACTACCGCGGCGCGACGCATTCTGTTCAGGCCATTAAATTATATATATAATATATATAATATATACTTCGTCGATTTCCTTTCGAAACGAATTTTATAAATCGTTTTAAATTCATTTTCAAAACGGTTTCAATTCAAATTGATTTCTAATTCAAATTCAGTTCGTTTTCAGTTCAATTTAATTTCAAATTCGAATTCATTTATATTCAATTTCAATTCGAATTCATTTCTATTCAATTTAATTCGAATTTCAATTCTTTTCGAAATATCAGATTTTGAAATCAATTTCGATATTCATTATAGAATGAATAAAATCGATATAAATATCGTTCACGTCAAAATGGCGTCAATCTAATCAACACGGCTTCATATATTCCTATTTTCAAATATTCTATTTCAAATATTTCTATTTCAAATATTTCTATTTCAAATATTTCTTTTTCAAATATGGAATGAGGCCCAATCAATTACCATGTAATGTTAATTATATGGATTTTCTGCAACACATGTATACAATAACAACGATGAATAATCAACCATCATCCAAAGTGCATTCTACACTGTATAAGCATCGAATATAAATATTTAACGCTTATTACAGTCTGTCAATCAATCGATCGACATACAACTAATTATTGGGATTAGTGTATGTCATATATCATCCCAATACCCGTGTGGGGTTTCAAACAATCAAACATAGATTTTATTTGTGCAGTTGGGCGATGTGTAAAATTTATCATCCCAATCAATATCAGTCAAATGTGTGTATATAAACAAATCATCCGATTTGTTTATTTTATTTCATTTCATATATACGTTAAAATTTTATTTTTAACTATAGAATATTTTCCACTATAAAATATTTTATTTCACTATATAAATGTTTTATTTCATTTCACATCACGTCACCCAATCAACTACACATCAAAATCAAACAAACAAGCATACAAGTCGTCCATGGTCTGTGGACGACGGGTGTCGGGTGCTACTAAACACCGTCTTCATCCTAGTATATATTTATAACTAGAAAAATTAAATTAAAAGGTGAGGAGTTCTCACAGAGGGTTCCACTCCGCCGTGCTTTGCTTTTGAACTGCTGAACATCTGGATTTGACTTGAAATTCTACCGCAGTCCTTTTCACGCTGTTCATATAAAAATTATATTTTTATTACTTCATTTCAATAAATAAAAATTCTATTTTTATTTCTCCTTTATATATATATTTTTACAACGCTCCATTCTATATGAAAATTATATTTCTATATTTCTACCTCATATATAAAGATTGAATTTTTATTTCATTATATATATAAAGATAATATTTTTATATTTCGCATATGATAAAAATCATATTTTTATTATACCTATGATATAAAAGTTATATTTTTAACATTCCTATCATATAAAAATTATATTTTTATATCCTACATTATGTAAAAATTATATTCTGACACTATATACATAAAGACTATATTTTTCCTTAGCTACTCAAACAATAAAGATCCCATTTTTAACTTACAAAAAATCATATCTTATAAATTGAAAACTGATTTATATATAAGCTTAAAAAAAACTGATTCCATATAATTAAAAAAAACTGATTCCATATAATTTAACCTATAAAAAATCGGATTTAGATAAAATAAAATAAACAAAACTCACCTTGGCCAAAAACAAGTCTTTATCGAAGGAAGGGGGACTTCATTGTCGGCCAAGAGGAGGGGTCAATCGGTGGCGGAGGGTGGCAAGGGGTCGGGAGGCAGCTGGAGTTGCGGCAGGTAGTCAAGGGAGGTCTCGAAGTCGGCGCTGGGGTTGTGGTTCGATCGAGAGAGGGGGTGTCGAACGGCAGCGGCCTGTGCAAGAGGGGGGGGGGCGCGACGGTGATGTAGAGGAGGGCGGAGGGGTCTCGATGGCGATGTAGAGGAGGGAGGACGGGATCTCGACTGTGCGGTTTTTTTTCTTCTTTCTTTTGTTTAATTATGAAATGAACGAGAGGGGGGGTAAAGGTAAAAAGGAGGAGAGAGAAAAGGAGTGGAGAGGATTTTATATATTTTATTTTATTTTATTTTCCACCAAAAGTAACTTAAAATTTCAGACTCGAAACGGGACCCACCACCTGTCGTCCATAGCTATTTACCCCCATTCCGAACACAATGGGATATGTATCGTAGGCTGATTTGATCGTTTCGATCAGTTTTCGTCAAAATCAACATATAACTATATATATTGAATTTGAACGCGCATTTCAATTTACTGGGGTCACATACTAACTCGAAAAATTCCAGAAAAATAATATCTAGCTTCGTATTGACGATACGGTCCTAACAAAACTATTTCATCGAATTCTGAGACCGTTTGAAAAATTGCCAATTTCCAGTCGATTAAAATCAACTAAAACTGGTCAAATGCGTTTTCCTTTGGCACACTCACATATTGATTAGAAAAATTATGAAATTTGAAACCTAGCAATAACATGACATCATGGATCCAACAAAAGTGGTTTCGTCGAAATCCGAGGTCGTTTGCAAAATTCCCATTTTTAAGGGCCTGAATTCCATAGCGACTATTCAGAATTTTCAACTGGACATATCTTTTGATTCCCGCTATGAAATTTCAATTTTTCGGATTCGTTGGAAAGATATTAACAATTAGATTCAATTATTTTTGGTTTCACTAAAATCCAGTTTATTTTGCACCCGATATGCTCAATTGAAGTTTGAAATCGAATTATCGAACTACCACGCCATTTTCAATTCCTTTTATAAATATAAATAAATATTTATATTCTATCGACGATCTATATAATAGATACGTTCGAATTCTATTCAAAGAAAATTTCTCATCGTTATTATTTAAAATAATTCATTTTAAATAATCAAAATTCGCTAAAATTGCCAAAATAAAATGTTTAAACTGGCCTAGAATTCCGGTTTGTTACATTCAAACAATCAAACACAGTTTTTATTCGTGCAGTTGGGCGATGTGTAAAATTTATCGTCCCAATCAATGTCCTTCAAATAGGTGTACATAAACAAACCGTCCGGTTTGTAAATGAATATTTATTTATTCACATTCACGTTAAAAATTATATTTTTAACGACCAAATTATTTTTAATGACCAAATTATTTTATTCAACCTATGAATATCCTATTATCTATTTCACATCAACATCACAAACAATTTTCATAACGCATCAATCAAACAAACAAGCCATCCATGGTCTGTGGATGACGGGTGTCGGGTGCTACTAAACACCGTCTGCATCCTAGTATATATATATATATATATATATATATATATAACTAGAAGAAGAGATTGAAGAGTGAGAAATTCTCACCGAAGCTATCCAAACTCCACGGCACTTCATTTATAGAAATCTTCGTTGTTCTCGCCTTTTTGTCACTTTCACTATCCGTAGCCACTACATATATAAAAATCACATTTTTATATTGTTGCTATGTATATAAAAATCACATTTTTATAATAACTCCATATGGATAAAAATTCTATTTTCACATCGCTACTATATAGATAAAAATTCTATTTTTACATCGCTACTATATAGATAAAAATTCTATTTTTTACATCGATGTTCATATAATAAAGATTAGATTTTTATCACGCTATCCTCTATATAAAGATTTCGCCTTTTCAAATATAAAGATTTTGCCTTTTCAAATATAAAGATTTCGCCTTTTTATATATAAAGATTTCTCCTTTTTAAATATAAATATTTCGCCTTTTTATATATAAAGATTATATTTTTAATACTCTACTGTAATAAAAATCATATTTTTATATCGTTTCTTACATATAAAAGATTATATTTTTATCTCGCTTTCCCGTATATAAAAATCTAATTTTTACTTTGCTACCTCACAAATGAAAATCTGTAATAACCCGGAAAATACGAGCCAATTTAAAAATTTTAAATTGGTGATTTCAAAGGAATTTGAACAATTGAAATAGAATATTTCAATAAAATAGTGAATTAGAAATAGTGAGTCAGTTTGAAAATTTGAATTCAAACTTTGACTGACTGTGCAGGGTGGAAAATATAACGGATTTTAGTGAAACTAAAAATATTTAAATCTGTTTATCAATACCTTTCTAACGAATCTGAAAAATCGAAATTTCATAACGGGAATCAAAATTATGGCCGAATGAATTTTCAGAAATGTCGCTATATAGAATATATAGCCCTGAAAAATTGATATTTTGCAAACGACCTCGGAATTCGACGAAACCACTTTTGTTGGGTCCGGGATGTCAAACTATTGCTAGGTTTCAAATTTAATAATTTTTGAAGCTAGTATGTGAGCTTAGCAAAAGAAAATGTGTTTGGTTAATTTCTGTTAAATTGGATCGACTAGAAAATGACCATTTTTCAAACGATCTCAGAATTCGACGAAACTAGTTTTGTTGGGACTGTAGCATCAAAACATAGCCAGATTTATTTTTCTGGAATTTTTCGAATTAGTTTGTGGCCCTAGCAAATTGAAATGTGCGTTCAAAGTTAAAATTAAATGTTTTATACTTTAATTTGAAAAATAACAGACTGTAACAGTCGAATTGGCCAACGAAACATGTCCCATTGTGTTCGGAATGGGGGTATTTAGCTAAGGACGAAAGTCGTTGGGTTTGGATTGGGGTTCGTATGAGACAAGGGGTATTTTCGGATTTTTGAAATTAAATATATATAAAAATAAACCTGGCCAATCACATTCCCCCAAACCACTTTCTCTCTCCCCGATCATCAGGCGCGCACGGCAGAAATTGCTCCTAAACTTCTCTCTTCGATTTCTCTTCCGATTCTCAACGAAATCGAGCGTTCTTGGATCCATTTCGAAGCTCGTTCCTTCCTCTACAAATCCATACCTATATTGGATTTTATCGTTGTGTAAATCATGCGAACCACCTCCACAAAGGCAGCGCCTTTGGACCGCTGCCGAGCTCGCCTCAGGCCGCCGCAGGGTACCCCACCGCTGGCACCGAGAAGCCTGCACCTCCCTCTTCGACGTCGTGTAGCCCGATCCTCGCATCGCTTCACGGTTTGAGTGCAAATCGAAGACCTAGTTTTGAACCATCGTGAAAGGTGAGTCCTTTTTGATGTTTGAACTTTGAAAAATCATATCTTTTTGGTGTGTTGACGAAATTTGATGAAACAGGAAACATCGGGACCGCAAGGAAGCTCTCTACCACATAGAAGAAGTCGTGGATTTTTCTGAGTCATCTACGATTTTTAGCACTCCGCAAACCAAGGTGAGAAATCTAAATTAAATGAAGTTGAATGGAAAATGTCGTGTATAAATTATATAAGCGAAATATAAATTACACACGTGTTGTATACCTCATGTACATGCGTGGTGAAAGCTATATGAGCGAAGTATGAATTATACATGCATACAATAATTGATATATGTGTTGAAATGCAAGTGAAATATAGCAATTATAATATATAAATATATATATATACACTCCCCTCGTCCACAAACCATGGACGATATTTATTGTTGTGAATTGGTGTGAAATATTGGATGAAAAATACGAATGGTTGAATAATTGTTTGTGGTTGATATTATTTGGTTGTGGTTGAAAAATACCCATTGGTGATTGAAATGAATTGGAAATATTTGTGGAAATAAAAATAAAACATGCCGCCTGCGTGCGAATTAGATGCATGAATCCCCATTGTCAAAAACCGCTAGGTTTTAAGGTAGAGCAAGGAGCCGTACTAGGGACGGTGCCGGTTTTAACTACACTGCCGTTATGCTGCCGAAATTTTGAATAATCTTTATGTGTTAGAATTATTATCATATGTTGGAATTATCTTCATGCGTTGAAATTAAAGTCATATGTTGAAACTATATCCATGTGTGGAAATGTTCCTGTGTTGAAAAGTGATGTGTGAAAATTAAATTCATTTGTGAATGAATGAAGTGTTTAAACAATAAAAATCACATTTTTATAATATATATGAAGTATGTAAAATATTCGCCTTATATAAATAGTTTCAACAATAAAAATTCCATCTTTCTAATATGAACAACATAAATAAAATATCCATGTATGGAAATGCTCATGTGTTGAGAAGTGTGCGTAGTGGAAAAGTTCATGTGTTGAATAAAAAGATCGAACAATAAAAATTACATTTTTATTGAAACTACGAAGTGTTGAAAACATCCATTTGTCGAATAAATATTTTAAGTGATAAAAATATCATTTTTATCATATATGTGATATGCTAAAAATATGCGGACGTTGAAATAAATATTTGTGAATGAAATATTATTTTTAACATGCATAGGAACTAAATAAAATAGTCATGTGTTGAAATCTATTTTAGTTCGCCAAAATTATCATCTTTGAAATGTGAAGTGTTAAAAATAGCCACTTGTTCAAATAAATATGCATGAGTTGAAATATACATTAATTAGCTAATGATATGATTTTAGCCTATGCATGCAACATTAGAATGAATGGTGTTTTTAAACCAAAGTAAATCAAATATGAAGTGGAATGGAAAATGATAAGTGACAAAAATTGTATTTATGTACATGCATATTTATTGAACAGTTTATAGCAAAGGGGCTAGAGAAGAGGAATAAAATTTTGTGCCCGACAAATAGGTACACATATACTGTTTTGTTTGGGTGATGATTTTATGAGCCTGTTGGCTAGCTGCTTGGCTTTTTCTTTTTCTTTTTGACATGAGACGCCCGTGTGGCTATTTTGGAATTTTCCCAGCCCCTCCCGTACAAAGGAGGTTATGGCGAAATTTTCCAAAACTTAAATGCTTTAGTGAAATAATTGAAGTGAAAACGATATAGAAATTTTTGAATGAACTATATTTATATAAATATATAAATAAAATTTGTAACGACTCGGATTTTGAGCGGCTTTGGTTATCGACGTAAGCTCGACGTCGATAACCAAAACATCGAAAAATCCCGGTAATTAATGAAAGAAATTAGAAGGTGAGAATAGATAAGATAGAAACTTAGAATAGAAGAAGAAGAAGAAGAACACAACATAAGAGTAACACGAACCTCACAGCGGAACGAATAAAATATAATAGATAACATAACTATGAAATATAACAGTTATGTATACAATAGCACTTATTAGAGTACAGCACTTACAACACAGCGGAAATAACTATAGCTATATGATCTTGAAGCCTCCTGCTCCACGCTCTTCTAGTATATCTGTAAATTCCTGACTACTTGACTACCCATACAAAATTAGGCACCCAAGAGTTTAGGGAAAACAAAACAAATAAACTCCGGGTCAGTCATGGGACTGGTATGAGTAAAACAGTTTAAACAGGTATATGAACAAGTAAACGATATCTCATAAGACCATGCCGCAGAACGGAACGGGTTTTTCCCTTATGAGAATCCAAAATATCTTTATATCAAAAACCTTTTGATATTATAATAATGTCTATGTACAAATAGATATCAACTAGCAGAAACGCTTTCATCTCACGTTCTACACATGTAGTATACAATCAAAATCGCAAGCACGTATTGGATAATGGATTTCCAACTATGACAAGGTATGGAACCACCTTCCGATCAGTGTACTCTAGGAACGATACACTGGGGTTCAACAAGAACATCTTGTAACTCAGCCACACATGACCGACCACTCATTTCGCTTGAGTGTATCGAATGTACTTCACCAACGGTTGGGATCAGCAACCGTTCCCGTATATATATGGGACAACATTGATAGATTTAAGAAACAAATGAATATTCTCTAGATAAGTGATTATACACCCTACTTCGGTGCGACCGACTTAGCCATGCTGCCTGCCCGATTTCTGTCATTTACTGGTTGATGAGGCTAGAAGCTACGCTTTATCATCGAATCAGATTCACTTCGAATGCCACATTGTTAGGTCCATCGAAAATCACTAATTGACGTCTACAAACATACATTACGTGTCAGCTAAAAGAAGTTTCCTTCTCCGCTTCCACTCTTGGTACGGTTGAAGAAATCAATGTACGTGACCTTTCTGGAAATACTCTGTCAGACATTCATCAACACAAGTCATCCTCATTCACTTAGAATGTCACATTGTCATACCCTCCAAATCACAAATTGACTTATCCAAAAATAACACGGGTATACAGCTAAGAGAAACGAATCACTCCGCCACCAAATGTGAATACGTTTGAACAGATCAACTTACGCGATCCATTGGATATACTCTGTCAGACCTTCGTCCATACAAGTTGTCCTGGGACTGGACAAACCGAAGGCACTATTCAGTATATCCATCTTAGTCATTGTTATCTAAGACTTATACAACAGCCCTTGCATTTTACTCCGTCTTCAATTATCTTTGGCATATATGATTCGCAACGCTTATGCCAATACAGAGTGGTTCTATGGATAATAATCCAACCGGTCTCTCCATATTAACAACGTTAAAATGGTCAAAACTTCGATAGTCGGTGAGTTAACTATCAAAGAAAAACAAGTGTGCAAACAACGATATTATTTCCAAATGGAAATTATATCGAACAAACATCATTTAACATAAATCTCTTTAGTTCATTTATTTACTTATCTCCTGTTTCCCTATATTCTAAATTCTTATTTTTATTTTATCAGAAAACAATTTTGATTCTCGTTTGGAAAATATTTCCAAAACCCCTTTACGATCAAACCTTACCATTTCTTAGTTAAGAAGGAAGTCACTCAAGTTGGGGTATAATTACCTCTCAGACCTTAACTGAACAACGTTATAACTTTGAAATGGTCAAAGTTTATCTTTTAATCTTTAACAACTTCTTTACGCCTTTCTCGGATTCAATTTTACTAATCCACTTCTATATTTAAAACATTGGTTATAACGATAACGTTATAATCCCTACTTTCGAATTATCTAACTTTAATTATAACTTCTATTCTTATTAGTGAATAATTAACCTAACTTATTTATTTATAAATAAATAAATCTCTATTTAAACACTGGAAAGTATAAGTACTTTCCCGAATTCGATATAATCGAATTTGCCGATTAACTCTCTTCGAGAAATCTCTATTTGATTAACTCTTCTTCGAATAACCTATAATCGATTAACTTCTTCTCGAATAAATGATATTCAATAATCTCTCTTCGAATAACTAATATTCCATAACTCTTCCTTTTCAAATATCTCATATTTGAAAATCCCACTTCGATTAAACTATAATCGATAACTCCCTTCGATGAAACTAACATCGATAACTCCTTTCGATGAAACTAACATCGATAACTCCTTTCGATGAAACTAACATTGATAACTCCTTTCGATGAAACTAACATCGATACTCCTTTCGATGAAACTAACATCGATAACTCCTTTCGATGAAACTAACATCGATAACTCCTTTCGATGAAACTAACATCGATAACTCCTTTCGATGAAACTAACATCGATTTATTTAACTCAATGAACTTAACTCGACTGACTTAACTTGACTCGACTAACTCGATTTACTTGGTTCGACCAATTCGATTTGATTAACTAGGCTCGACTAACTTGTTCGAACCACCCGATCAACTCAACTTATTTAACTTAACTTATTTCTCAACTCGATCAACTCGATTAACTCCTATCGAATAACTAATATTCGATTAAACCCCATTCGCTTGACTCTAGATCGCAGCGATCACAATGGTTACGCCTGACTCCCTCAGGAAACATCCGACCGCCGTAGGCTATTTACAGCCCTGCGAATTACGCTAGCAATCGTACAAGATGGCAACTTACCCTGAATACTATATTTGACTAACTCTGTCTCAAATAACTATATTTGATTAATTCTAGTTCGTTTTAACTCTAATCGATTAACTCTAACTAATTAACTCCAACTGGTTAACTCTAACTGATTAACTCTAACTGGTTAACTCTAACTGGTTAACTCTAACTGGTTAACTCTAACTGATTAACTCTAACTGGTTAACTCTAACTGGTTAACTCTATTTGACTAACCCCTTTCGAATAACGTATTCGATTAACTAACTTCGAATACCATATTCGATTTCTCCTTTCGAATACCATATTCGATTAACTAACTTCGAATACCATATTCGATTAACTAACTTCGAATACCATATTCGATTAACTCCTTTCGAATGTCTCTATTCGATTAACTAACTTCGAATACCATATTCTATTTCTCCTTTCGAATACCATATTCGATTAACTAACTTCGAATACCATATTCGATTAACTCCTTTCGAATACCATATTCGATTAACTAACTTCGAATACCATATTCGATTAACAAACTTCGAATACCATATTCAATTAACTAACTTCGAATACCATATTCGATTTCTCCTTTCGAATACCATATTCGATTTACTTTATTCACTTTTTAAAGATTTCCTTTTTAACAACGTTTTATTCATTTGAAAAGGTTTACATTTAAATAACGGTTCTACACTTTAAAAATGATTTCCTTTTTATAATGTTCAATTTCCAATTCTATTTGTAAATGGTTTACAAATATTTCCTTTTCAAATTTATTCTTGAAATTTTCTAACTCCTTAAATTCCCGGGAAAATTCGCCATAACCTCCTTTGTATCGGGAGCATCGGGAAAATCCCCAAACTCGCCACACAGGCCTTTCCATTCAAAAAGAAATGTTTTGAATTTATTTCCTTTTTAAATATCTCCTATTTATAAATATTCCAATTTATAAATATTCCTTATTTATAAATATTCCACTTATAAATATTTCATTTTCAAATATCACTTTGAAAATCTCCTTATCCCATTCTGGTATTTCTTATGGTATTTAACACACCATATAACAACAACAAATATCGTTCAACACACATAATCAACGTCAGATTATATATCACATTATATATCACAATATATAAATCATAGTAAAATAAATGTTGAGGAATCCAGTTGGATTCCTCCGACCTGTTTCCCTGCATCCACAGATGTTAGACAATATAATTAACATCGATTTCACTTCACTGTGAAATATTCTGATAGCAGGATCAATATACAACTATTTAACAGTTTATATATATACATACATATATGTATATATATAATTTCTACTAACTGACTAGCAGTTCAATCAAACAGTCAACACACAATCAAACAGACAATATTTAACAGTTCTAAGAATACATTGTAAAAATAGAACTATTCAGAGTTGGTGAGTTTTACTCACATTGGACGATCATCATTAATAACGATAACCATCGCTTGATTCAGACGGACAATTTATTTTGCCATAAATTGTAACGAGCTTCAATTGACTCGCGGTCAGTTCCATTGTGTAGAGATCGTCCATACGATCCCAACGGATCTGACGGTTCGTGATCCTGATACCGTATGACCCCGATATTAAATTTACAAGTTTAGATACAAATTTTAAATAAAAAATAACTCATTTTAAATTAAATGGCCCAACCTCTTTTCCCTCCAGCCCAATTTGCCTCAGCCCATTTAAATCATTACTGGCCCGCCCAACACCCCTTCTTCATCACTTCGAATGGCCGAACTCCAGTGAAGAAAACACGGCCATTTCCTCCATCCTTGTCTCCATCTCCATCACATTAAAAATCCAACTAAAATTACAAATAGCTTCCTCTTCTCAAACTCTTTCTTCTCCACCCCCTCACACTAAACTCGAACTCCAGTTCCAGAATTCATCGCACACTGCTCTGACGCGAGCACACCAGTCCTGGATCGAACAAAATCATCCCAGAAATCCTCAAAAATCCACCTACCCACGTGGATTCACCTCTTAAACCCAAATACAACCATCCGAACTTCAATTGAAACTTATAGATCCCAGAAATTTAAACCCTAACACACGCCGGTGGGTTTCAGTTCGCAATATTGTGCATCGAATGGAATGAAACGACTGTGAGCTTACAGCTCTCGCTTTGCTGAGTTCACCAAAATCAGTTTTAGATTTTATCATAACTATTTTGATTTTAGAAGTTGAGGGTTTTGTTTATGTTTTCATTTTCTGAGCAAAAGAAGATGGCGGCTCAGTATTTTGCTTTTATAAGGGGGAGGAGATTGTTGTGTGGCTGTACAAGGTGTTGGGTGGCCATTTCTAGTCCTTAGAAAATGTTGAGATATTTTATTTTATCGTTTTATGTTCGTTTTCTGCACTCTAAAAATCCATGTGATCACACACGATGCCCAAAAATCACGAAACTGGACATGTAGCTAGAGTTCGACATTACGGTCCCAACGAAACTGGTTTCGTCGAATTCCAACTCCGTATGCTCACACAGCGTATTTTTAACTATCAAAATACTGACTGTTTTCCACTCTAAAAATCCGTACGGCCACACAGTGACTCTAAAAATCACGAAACTGGAAATCTAACAATAATTTGATGTTGCGGATCCAACAAAACTGGTTTCGTCGATTTCCGACTTCGTTTGCAAAACCGGCTATTTTTAAAGCTCTAGATGACCCATTTAAATATATAAATATATTTAAATAAAATAAAATTAAATATTAATAAATTAATATTATCGTATATCTTCACATATGATATCGTACAGCTCCAGCATATCATATCAGAATTTACAGTTTGATATTTTAGATTTTAGATTTATCGATATTCAGTTTATATCGAAAATCCTTTTATAACATAAATAAAGCGTCGCAAATTATAAAGGAATTCCACAGCGACTTTTCTGAAATTTGATTTGGACGTAAATCAAAATCTTCATGACGAAATCCCGATTTTTCTCTTCCACTAGAAAGATATACTCCACCAACTCCACACGTTTCTTGTTTCACAGAAATCCGGCTTAAAACGAATCCTGTATATTTAGTTGAAGTTCAAATCGCCAAATAGCGAACTGCAGCGCCATTTGAAGCTCGATTTTAATTATAATATAATTATACGTTCAAACCGTCGTCAACTGAATCTATTCGTTATTATATTTCGAATCGAAACTCCACCAAATCTCGTATGCTATTCAATTCACATGATATTGTGAATTTCACTATTTCCGACTATTTTGACATTATAATATATTATTATATTATAATAATTAATTAAATATTCAATATTATTTAATTAAACGATCATTAACTTATCTAATTCACCAATTATATAATTAAATAAATTAATTATATATCTCTAAAAATGCGGGTCATTACAAAATTAAAACGAAATGTGGCCGTGCAGTTCATGTTTTGAAACCGTGATTTCAAACGACTAGTGCGGGAAATCTGACCATTGGATTTTCCCGAAACCGCAACCATTGGGTTCGCCTTGGAAATATCTTTCCAACGGCACCAACTTTGTGAAGATCCGACGGTTGTATTGTCTGGAATGTTTAATTCAAATTTGAAGAAAAACAGCGCCAGAAACGATTATATATATATATATAATTAAATTAAATCGAATAACGTCGCTGCAGTTCGTAAATTGAAATCGTAACTTCAAATGGCTAGTGTGGAAGATCCGACCATCGGATTTTCCCAAAACAAAAACCGTTGGATTCGTTTTGAACTGACCTTCCTAATGATATAAAATTTGTGAAGATCCAATGGTTAGATTTTCATATATGTGTAAAACAAAATTAATGAAAAACAGCGCCAGTGCATCGGCACGACCTGAAACGTCATTTAATTAAATATGGCCGTTTAAAATAAATAAAAATGGTGATATATCGTTATAAAATACTATAGACGATATAGAGTGGAAATAATCCAATTTCGTTGTGTTTGCTTGATATGTGATGGTTGAATGTATTTAACATGAGGATTATAACTAAAGAACTGAAACGTGAATGTTGAATAGTCCAACCATGTGATAAATTGATTTGAAAATCTAAATATACGTGGGTTATTTGAAAAGGCCGAGTTCGTCTCATTTCAAATAATCGATCGACGTTGAGAAGTCAAAGAGTCGATGATGGTTGAAGACCGACGATCTTCACATTGGATGGATGGGTGCTACCGATGCTCATGATTGGAGTAGCTACCATGAAGGAGCTGAAGTAGTAGCCGTCCAAACATACTGTTGATTGTACGGATATGCGAGGAATTGGTGCCTCCGTTTTCGTTTAGACCTAGAACGGACTTGTAAATGGACTGTGTGTCTGACATTGGATTTTGTTCTGTGTTGATTGATCTCTGTTAAATATATATCTGTTTGGCGGCGGAGAATTTATTCTCTTGCTTAACGCCCTTCTCTGAGACGTACGAGCTCAGAGGTTATATATTGATAGAAATCAGTCGCATGGAGTGGATAGCCTGTGTGGCACGCCTACGTGGCATATGATCAAGGCTTCTATTGCAAAGCAAAGTCTTGTGGTTGATGGTCAAAGCAGGGTCTGGGTGACGTAGCTTTGTGTATAACGTGAATTAGTGAGCCTCACACCTCGGTATGAGTCAAAAACTGGAGAGTGACTGCAGGGAGAGCACGACGTTTCTTTCTAGCTAAGGTGGTGTTAGTGACCTACCAGCCCTGACATTATATATACTTTTCACCTGTGTGCTTATTGGAATGTGAGGCGCGTCGATATAGGTCTGTAAGGACCGGGAAACGTGTGTTCAGGAATAATTAATCCTCAAAAGTAAGGGAGGACCGGACTTGAAGATCCAAGGATCATAGTGGGGTCCTGGGACATTTGCTAGAGTGTCTTGAATCGGAGAGGAGCTTGCCCCTTGCCTCGACTCATGAAGGAATCCAATTTCCAATACGAAATATGCGGACGTGATTGTATTTCTAGTACGGCGACATAGTGGTATGTGTCATTTTTGCCGCCTAGGATTGATATTTATGATTGAAATCGCTTTTGAAACATATATGCACTAGTAATAATATCAAACACTTTTGTTTTATTCGTACGAAGAATTTTTGGCCATTATAAGGTAAAAACTCTATCCTCCGGCTTGCGTTGCATTGTGTGATGGGACATGAGTCTTATAATGGCTTCATTTTATTAAAAGCATTGCGATGATTTAATCATTTACTTTATTTCATGCACTAGCACTCATTGGAGTAAACCCGTTCCGTGAAAGTGGCGTGGTCCTTTGATTTGCCTTATTATTGTTGTTAATAAGTTAAGTAGATTTCTCATACCAGTCCCATGACTGACTCGTAGTTTGTTTCACCTTGCAAACTCCGGTGCCCTCATTTTCACACGGGCAGCCTAGTTACAGGTTTCTGACGCACTTTTGGCTCATGGCGAGGCTTGACTACACCGTGCTGACTTGGATTTTCTTCGCCATTATTGTATCTATGTTATGATTCCGCCATTGGCGATGTAGACTGATATTTATTTTGTGTACTCTTTATGTATGATTCCGCCTCAAGCGATGGTGACTGACTATGTATCATTATGCACTAAGTTGTATCCTGTACTGTGCTTCTCTGATGTGATGATATCTATATGATTCCGCTGTCATATGTTTGTAAATTATTCTATTTTCTGTTTATGCTATTATCTGTTATCTGCTAATGATGATTAATGTGTTATATTCCAATGATTATCCTTAACACCGTGTCACGGGGTTTTGGGATCGTCACAACTGGTATCAGAGCTTTGGTTAACCTTAGTTCTGGAGTCTAACACATTAAACACTTCATCAAAATTGAATCAGTAGTATTCTAAGGCGAGTCGCTCATTAGAGATAGGACCAGTAAAGTCATAGAATGAGCTATGCAGAATACCAAAAACAATTTGATCAGTCCATCATTACCTTTCCGTAAATTTTCTGCTTAACTATGCAGTAAACTATCATTTCTGTTAGCTGACTCTTTCATTGCTTATACAGAATTTGACAAATGGCTACCAGAGCAGCCGCCGCTAGAGGAGGCCGTGCCGGCCGGGGCCGAGGACAGGGAGAAGCCCCAGTTCAAGAAGGACCTTTGATACAACCTTCGGCCGCTCAATACTTCGAGCTGGACCGTGTAGCTAAGAGATACAAAAACCTAGGAGGCAAGACCTTCTCGGGAACTGGCACAGTAATAGAGGCCCTTGCATGGCTCAAAACATGCGAGAAAATTCTTGAAGGCCTAAGGCTTGGAGACCAAGATAAAGCTATTATGGGTGCCTGGCTTATGCAGGAACAAGCTGAACTGTGGTGGGAATCTCTCACCGCCGGGAATAGAGAAGCTGGAAGAACATGGGATGGATTCAAAGAACTCTTCAAGGAGAAATATGTCCCGGAACAAGCACTAGAACGAATGCACGATGACTTCGCCAACCTCTAGCAGGGGGATCTTTCCGTGCAGGATTATCTGAATAAATTTACACTGTTGTCGCCCTACGCTCCGGAGCTCGTCGCCACTGCAAAGTCCAAAAATAAGAGGTTTATCCTTGGGCTAAAGAGAAAGTATCATGATAGAGCCATGGCCCATGTCAAGCTAGAATTTAACGAACTGGTGGAAATGACATGCAACTACGAAGACCTTGACCATAGGCATCTGGAGCAGGATCACGCTAGAAGCCAAGCCGGGAACAAACGCAAGCCTGCTGCGAATCAAGCTGAGTCAAGCCAAGCAGCATCTTCAAAACCTCAGACAGGAAAGCCGCCAAGAGGAAGCTGCTTTAACTGTGGCAAAGTGGGGCACTACTCTAATGTGTGCACAGCCCCGAAGAGGCAGAAGACAAATTCACAAGGTTCAAGCTAGGGTTCTCAGAACCCTCGCTCCTTCTTTAATTGCCGCAAGACCGATCATCTAGTCAAAGACTGTCCTTTGCTGAAGAAGGCCACAGTAGCTCACGTGTATGACGGGTCGAGCCCACCGGCTGCTTCCGATGGAGCAGGTAAACCCGATGTTTTGGGAGGTACCCTTACAATTAAAAATATTCCTGTCTCTGTATTGTTTGACACAGGTGCATCACGTAGTTTTATTGCTAGTAACAAAATGCACAAATTAAAGTTAAAACAGAGGAAGCTTAAAGAATCGGTTGAAGTTCATAACCCGATAGAGGGTTCTATCACTCTCAGTTCATGTTGTAGAGTGCCAATCTCTTATTCTTCCTACAAGTTTCCCTTTGATTTAATCGTTATGGATTTTCCCGAATTTGATATCATTCTCGGGCTGGATTGGTTAACGAAATACGAAGCCGAGGTGAATTGTGTGGAAAGAATCGTTAAAATTTGAACGAAGCTTGGATATATTACGGTACCCTGTCATGATTCGAATCCAAATACAGAAGAATTTTGGTCGGCATTAGAAATTATCCCCACTTCCTTGGAAAAGATTCCAGTTGTTAGAAACTATGCCGATATGTTTGAAGAAGTTGAAAACTTACCTCCAATTCCAAATCGATCTAATTCCCAATGCCGATATTTTCCAAATCGATCTAATTCCCAATGCCAGACCAGTGGTACATCCAATTCGCCAAATGACTCCGAAGGAAAAAGAAGAATTAGGCGATCAAACTCGTCAACTGTTGTGGAAGGGTCTAATCAGACCTAGCTTTTCTAATTGGGGTGCAGCTGTTGTGTTTGTCCCAAAGTCAGACGGTACTCTTTGATTATGCGTTGATTACCGAGACCTCAACAAACAGACGCTCAAAAATAAGTATCCATTACCCCGCATCGATGATTTGCTAGACCAGTTGAATGGGGCGAAAGTATTTTCCCGAATGGACCTAGCTACAGGTTTTCATCAATTGAGAATAACATAAGAGTGTGTTCCTTTGACAGCTTTCAGAGGTCCAGACATATTTTATGAATGGTTAGTAATGCCGTTTGGCCTATGCAACGCTCCAGCATACTTTGTCGATCTAATGAATAGAGTGTTCAGGGGAGTTCTGAATAAATTTGTCCTTGTATTCATCGATGATATTTTGATCTACTCCAAATCAAAACCTTAGCATGAAAAACACTTAGAACAAGTATTGGAGATTCTGAGAAAGAACGTCTTCAAAGCCAAATTCTCTAAATGTGTCTTCTAGCAAGAAGAAGTGAAGTTTCTTAGCCATGTCGTGTCAGAGAAAAGGATTTCTGTTGACCCAAGCAAAATAACAGCGATTCAAGACTAGAAATAACCCACTACTCCCACAGAGGTTAGAAGTTTTATGTGGTTGGCAAGTTATTATCGAAAGTTCATTAAGGATTTTCGAAGATATCCGGTCCGTTAACGAAGCTCACGAAGAAGCATGAGAAATTTAAGTGGACTTCCGACTGTGAAGAAGCTTTCCAGGAATTGAAATCGAAACTGACCACTACTCCAGTGTTAACCATTATTGATGGCAATTAGGATCTAATGGTTTGGACAGATGCTTCTATTAGAGGTCTTGGTGCAGTGTTAATGCAAAGAGGCCAAGTAGTCGCTTATGCAAGCCGCCAACTGAAACCGCATTAGAAGAATTATGTGACTCATGATCTTGAGTTGCTAGCCATCGTTTTTGCCTTGAAAATATGGAGGCATTATTTATTGGGTGAGAAGTTTATACTGTACACAGATCATCAATCATTGAAGTATTTATACACCTAGAAAAATCTGAATTTGAGACAGCAGCGTTGGCTAGAATTTCTTGCAGTGTATGATCTTGATATCCTGTATACGCCGGGGAAGGCTAACGTAGTAGCCGATGCACTTAGTAGGAAAACCGCAATCGTTGCCAATCTTATAATTACGCCAGGATTGATTGATAAAATATTTGTTCTTCAGAGAAGTGACAATTTTGTGAAAGAGATGATAAGAAGGATTCAAAGGGGCGAAGGCTCCAGTTTCCAGGTGGATAGTGAGGGAGTACTGAGATTGAATAGAAGAATATGTGTTCCCGACATTCCTGAGCTCAAAAGAGAGGTGCTAGATGAATGCCATAAATCCAAATTTTGCATTCATCCTGGGGTGAGTAAAATGTACAACGATATCAAACGCACTTTCTGGTGGAAGGCAATGAAAAGGGATATTTCTTTGTATGTTAGCAGATGCCCTACTTGTCAATTGGTCAAGAGCGACCAACAGAAGCTAGCTGGACTGTTGCAACCGTTGGAAGTCCCAGGTTGGAAATGGGAACAAATTTCCATGGATTTCATAGATGGCTTGCCGCGAACCAGGAAAGGTAATGACAACATTTGGGTAATCATAGATCGCTTCATGAAGACTGCCCATTTTATACCTGTCAGATCCAATAGAACCGCTCAAAGTCTAGCACAGATATATTTCAAAGAAATCGTTAAGCTGCATGGAATTCCCATCAGCATAGTCAGTGATAGAGACTCGATATTTGCTTGCAAATTCTGGGAGGCTTTCCAGACAGAATTGGGAACGAAACTGAATATGAGCACCGCTTATCACCCTCAAACAGATGGCCAAACTGAGCGGGTGAATAGAATTCTAGAAGATTTATTGCGGGCTTGTATAATTGATTTTGGTGGGTCATGGGAAGATCACTTGCATTTGGCAGAATTCCCATATAACAATAGGTATCAAGCAAGTTTGGGAATGTCGCAATTTGAAGCATTATATGGCAGACCGTGCAGATCCCCAGCATGTTGGGTAGAACCTGGCAACAGACTTGTGTTAGGACCCGATTTGATTAGAGAAGCATCTGATAAAGTCGACTTTATCAAAAAGCGATTGAGAACCGCCCAAAGCCGACAGAAAAGTTATGCAGATTCTAGAAGAAGAGATTTGACATTTGCTGTTGGTGATCAGGTTTATTTGAAAGTTTCTCCGATGAGAGGAGTAATCAGATTTGGCAAAACTGGGAAGTTGGCACCGAGATTTATTGGTCCCATTCCTATACTTGAACGAGTTGGAACTCTTTCTTATAGGGTTCAATTACCAGATTGGTTGCCTGTGGTGCATGATGTATTTCACGTATCTCAACATAGAAGACATGTGCATGATCTGGATCTTGTTGTAGGAGAAGCAACGCAACAGGATATAGACATAACTCCAGAATTAGCAGTCAGAAGAGAGCCATTAAAGATTGTGGGCAAAGAAACTAGAGAACTCAGAAGCAAAAAGGTTCGTTCAGTTAAAGTGCAGTGGAGCAGTGATCCTAGAGACTGTACTTGGGAGACTGAGGAAAGCATTAAGCAAGCTTACCCCAAATGCAGAGTGGATATCTCTGACTAACTCGGGTGCAAGGTACCTTTACAATACTTTGCATTTACATTTTGTTTCCTACTTTACTGTTGTTTCCTTTTCGAGGACGAAAAGTTTTAAGTGGGGGAGATTGTAATAACCCAGAAAATACGAGCCAATTTAAAATTTTTAAACTGGTGATTTCACAGGAATTTGAACAATTGAAATAGAATATTTCAATAAAATAGTGAATTAGAAATAGTGAGTCAGTTTGAAAATTTGAATTCAAACTTTGACTGACTATGCAGGGTGGAAAATATAACGGATTTTAGTGAAACTAAAAATATTTAAATCTGTTTATCAATACCTTTCTAACGAATCTGAAAAATCAAAATTTCATAACGGGACTCAAAAGTTATGGCCGAATGAATTTTCAGAAAGGTCGCTATATAGAATATATAGCACTGGAAAATTGATATTTTGCAAACGACCTCGGAATTCGACGAAACCACTTTTTGTTGGGTCCGGGATGTCAAACTATTGCTAGGTTTAAAATTTCATAATTTTTGAAGCTAGTATGTGAGCGTAGCAAAAGAAAATGTGTTTGGTTAATTTCTGTTAAATTGGATCGATCAGAAAATGACCATTTTTCAAATGATTTCAGAATTCGACGAAACTAGTTTTGTTGGGACCGTAGCGTCAAAACACAGCTAGATTTATTTTTCTGGAATTTTTCGAATCAGTTTGTGGCCCTGGCAATTTGAAATGTGCGTTCAAAGTTAAAATTAAATGTTTTAAACTTTAATTTGAAAAATAACAAACTGTAACAGTCAAATTGGCCAACGAAACATATCCCATTGTGTTCGGAATGGGGGTATTTAGCTAGGGACGATAGTCGTTGCATTTGGATTGGGGTTCGTATGAGACAAGGGGTATTTTCGGATTTTTGAAATTAAATATATATAAAAATAAACCTGGCCAATCACATTCCCCCAAACCACTTTCTCTCTCCCTGATCATCAGGCGCGCACGGCGGAAATTGCTCCCAAACTTCTCTCTTCGATTTCTCTTCTGATTCTCAACGAAATCGAGCGTTCTTGGATCCAATTGGAAGCTCGTTCCTTCCTCTACAAATCCATACCTGTATTGGATTTTATCGTTGTGTAAATCGTGCGAACCACCTCCACAAAGGCAGCGCCTTTGGACCGCCGCCGAGCTAGCCTCAGGCCGCCGCAGGGGACCCCACCGCCGGCGCCGAGAAGCCTGCACCTCCCTCTTCGACGTCGTGTAGCCCGATCCTCGCATCGCTTCACGGTTTGAGTGCAAATCGAAGACATAATTTTGAACCAGCGTGAAAGGTGAGTCCTTTTTGATGTTTGAACTTTGAAAAATCATATCTTTTTGGTGTGTTGACGAAATTCGATGAAACAGGAAACATCGTGACCGCAAGGAAGCTCTCTACCACATAGAAGAAGCCGCGGATTTTTCTGAGTCATCTACGATTTTTAGCACTCCGCAAACCAAAGTGAGAAATCTAAATTAAATGAAGTTGAATGGAAAATGTCGTGTATAAATTATATAAGCGAAATATAAATTACACACGTGTTGTATACCTCATGTACATGCATGGTGTAAGCTATATGAGCGTAGTATGAATTATACATGCATAGAATAATTGATATATGTGTTGAAATGCAAGTGAAATATAGCAATTATAATATATATGTGTGTGTATATATATATATATACTCCCCTCGTCCACAAACCATGGACGATATTTATTGTTGTGAATTGGTGTGAAATATTGGATGAAAAATACGAATGGTTGAATAATTGTTTGTGGTTGTTATTGTCTGGTTGTGGTTGAAAAATATACATTGGTGATTGAAATGAATTGGAAATATTTGTGGAAATAAAAATTAACCATGCCGCCTGTGTGCGAATTAGATGCATGAATCCCCATTGTCAAAAACCGCGAGGTTTTAAGGTAGAGACGGTGCCGGTTTTAACTACCCTGTCGTTATGTTGCCGAAATTTTGAATAATCTTTATGTGTTAGAATTATTTTCATATGTTGAAATTATCTTCATGCGTTGAAATTAAAGTCATATGTTGAAACTATATCCATGTGTGGAAATGTTCATGTGTTGAAAAGTGATGTGTGAAAATTAAATTCATTTGTGAATGAATGAAGTGTTTAAACAATAAAAATCACATTTTTATAATATATATGAAGTATGTAAAATATTCGCTTTATATAAATAGTTTCAACAATAAAAATTCCATCTTTCTAATATGAACAACATAAATAAAATATCCATGTGCGGAAATGCTCATGTGTTGAGAAGTGTGTGTAGTGGAAAAGTTCATGTGTTGAATAAAAAGATCGAACAATAAAAATTACATTTTTATTGAAACTATGAAGTGTTGAAAACATCCATTTGTCGAATAAATATTTTAAGTGATAAAAATATCATTTTTATCATATATGTGATATGCTTAAGATATGCGGACGTTGAAATAAATATTTGTGAATGAAATATTATTTTTAACATACATAGGAACTAAATAAAATAGTCATGTGTTGAAATCTATTTTAGTTCGCCAAAATTATCATCTTTGAAATGTGAAGTGTTAAAAATAGCCACTTGTTCAAATAAATATGCATGAGTTGAAATATACATTAATTAGCTAATGATATGATTTTAGCCTATGCATGCAACATTAGAATGAATGGTGTTTTTAAACCAAAGTAAATCAAATATGAAGTGGAATGGAAAATGATAAGTGATAAAAATTGTATATATGTACATGCATATTTATTGAACAGGTTATAGCAAAGGGGCTAGAGAAGATGAACAAAATTTTGTGCCCGACAAATAGGTAAACATTTACTGTTTTGTTTGGGTGATGATTTTATGAGCCTGTTGGCTAGCCGCTAGGCTTTTTCTTTTTCTTTTTGACATGAGACGCCCGTGTGGCTATTTGGGAATTTTCCCAGCCCCTCCCGTACAAAGGAGGTTATGGCGAAATTTTCCAAAATTTAAAGGCATTAGTGAAATAATTGAAGTAAAAACGATATAGGAATTTTTGAATGAACTATATTTATATAAATATATAAATATAAATAAAATTAAAACGAAATGTGGCCGTGCATTTCGTGTTTTGAAACCGTGATTTCAAACGACTAGTGCGGAAAATCCGACCATTGGATTTTCCTGAAACCGCAACCGTTGGGTTCGCCTTGGAAATATCTTTCCAACGGCACCAACTTTGTGAAGACCCGACGATGGGATTGTCTGGAATATTTAATTCAAATTTGAAGAAAAATAGTGCCAGAAACGATTATATTTATATATATATATATATATATATTTAAATTAAATCGAATAACGACGCTGCAGTTCGTAAATTGAAATCGTAACTTCAAATGGCTAGTGTGGAAGATCCGACCGCCGGATTTTCCCAAAACTGAAACCGTTGGATTCGTTTTGAAATGACCTTCCTAATGTTATAAAATTTGTGAAGATCCAACGGTTAGATTTTCAGATATGTGTAAAACAAAATTAGTGAAAAACAACGCCAGTGCATCGGCACGACCTGAAACGTCATTTAATTAAATATGGCCGTTTTAAAATAAATAAAAATGGCGATATATCGTTCTAAAATACTATAGACGATATAGAGTGGAAATAATCCAATTTCGTTATGTTTGCTTGATATGTGATGGTTGAATGTATTCAACATGAGGATTATAACTGAAGAACTGAAACGTGAATGTTGAATAGTCCAACCATATGATAAATTGATTTGAAAATATAAATATACGTAGTTTATTTGAAAAGGCCGAGTTCATCTCATTTCAAAAAATCGATCGACGTTGAGAAGTCGAAGATGGTTGAAGACCGACGATCTTCACATTGGATGGATGGGTGCTACTGATGCTCGTGATTGGAGTAGCTAACATGAAGGAGCTGAAGTAGTAGCCGTCCAAACATACTGTTGATTGTACGGATATGCGAGGAATTGGTGCCTCCGGTTTCGTTCAGACCTAGAACGAACTTGTAAATGGACTATGTGTCTGACATTGGATTTTGTTCTGTGCTGATTGATCTCTGTTAAATATATATCTGTTTGGCGGCGGAGAATTTATTCTCTTGCTTAACGCCCTTCTCTGAGACGTACGAGCTCGGAGGTTATATATTGATAGAAATTAGTCGCATGGAGTGGATAACCTGTGTGGCACGCCTAAGGGGCATATGATCAAGGCTTCTATTGCAAAGCAAAGTCTTGTGGTTGATGATCAAAGCAGGGTCTGTGTGACGTAGCTTTGTGTATACCGTGAATTCGCGAGCCTCACACCTCGGTATGAGTCAAAAACGGGAGAGTGACTGCAGGGAGAGCACGACGTTTCTTTCTAGCTAAGGTGGTGTCAGTGACCTACCAGCCCTGACATTATATATACTTTTCACCTGTGTGGTTGTCGGAATGCGAGGCGCCTCGATATAGGTCTGTAAGGACCGGGAAACGTGTGTTCAGGAATAATTAATCCTCAAAAGTAAGGGAGGACCGGCCCTGAAGATCCAAGGATCATAATAGGGTCCTGGGAGATTTGCTAGAGTGTCTCGAATCGGAGAGGAGCTTGCCCCTTGCCTCGACTCATGAAGGAATCCAATTTCCAATACGAAATATGCGGACGTGATTGTATTACTAGTACGGCGACATAGTGGTATGGGTCATTTATGCCGCCTAGGATTGATATTTATGATTGAAATCGCTTTTGAAACATATATGGACTAGTAATAATATCAAACACTTTTGTTTTATTCGTATGAAGCATTTTTGCCATTATGAGGTAAAAACTCTATTCTCCGGCTTGCGTTGCATTGTGTGATGGGACCTGAGTCTTATAATGGCTTTGTTTTATAAAAAGCATTGCGATGATTTAATCATTTACTTTATTTCATGCACTAGCACTCATTGGAGTAAACCCGTTCCGCGAAAGTGGCGTGGTCCTTTGATTTGCCTTATTATTGTTGTTAATAAGTTAAGTAGATTTCTCATACCAGTCCCATGACTGATTCGTAGTTTGTTTCACCTTGCAAACTCGGGTGCCCTTATTTTCACACGGGCAGCCTAGTTACAGGTTTCTGACGCACTTTTGGCTCATGGCGAGGCTTGACTACACCGTGATGACTTGGATTTTCTTCGCCATTATTGTATCTATATTATGATTCCGCCATTGGCGATGTAGACTGATATTTATTTTGTGTACTCTTTATGTATGATTCCGCCTTAGGCGATGGTGACTGACTATGTATCATTATGCACTAAGTTGTATCCTGTACTGTGCTTCTCTGATGTGATGATATCTATATGATTCCGCTGTCATATGTGTGTAAATTATTCTATTTTCTGTTTATGCTATTATTTGTTATCTGCTAATGATGATTAATGTGTTATATTCCAATGATTATCCTTAACACCGTGTCACGGGGTTTTGGGATCGTCACAAAATCTCATTTTACAAATCAAATTTTATAAATAAAAATCATAGCAGTTTTATTTATAAACAAAAAAAAATCAAATATTTCCGTTTTCAAAATTCGAACCTTTTTTTAATATAAAAATCAATTCTTTTAGAAAATAAAAATCATATTTTTATCATTCAAATCACTATATAAAAATCGTATATTTTCATGACTAAAAAGCATATATTTTCATAACCAAAAGGTCAGATTTTTCATAGTAAAAAAAACAAATATATAAAATTCAGAAAACTTACTGTATTCGATTAAGGAATAGGGGGTCTTCACTGCGTCGTCGGAGGTGCTCGAGGAGGGCGTCAGTCGCTGTCTCGCGGTGGCGAACTGATGGTGGGAGGCTCGCGCCTTTCGGATGTAGGTGCAGGGTCAGAGGCGACGGTGTGCTTCACGGTGGCTCTCCATTCGATTTGAGGATTTGGGGGTTTCGGTTTTCGCGTGGAAGGAAGGAACAGGGGAGGAGGAGAACTAGGCGGAGGGGAGAGCGGGGCCAGGGGAGGAGCTGCTCCGCCTGAGCGTCGGCGGCGCAGGGGCGAGGCGCCCTCCTGGAGGCGCGGCTCCGATCGCTAGGGCACAGCCCTTTTTTTTATTTTTTTATTTTTGTTTGATTTGAATATAGGAGAGAGAGAGAGGGAGGTGAGGTGTTAATATATTTAATTATTTTTAAATCTTCTTTAAGTTGACTTTTAATCTGAACTCAAAACGAGACCCACCGACTGTCGTCCCTTGCGTTTTACCCACATTCCGAACACAATGGGATATGTATCGTAAGCTGATTCGACCGTTTCGATCGGTTTTCATCAAAATCAACATATAACTATATATATTGAATTTGAACGTGCATTTCAGTTTACTGGGGTCACATACTAACCAGAAAAATTCCAGAGAAATATTTTCTAGCTTCGTATTGACGATACGGTCCTAACAAAACTAGTTTCGCCGAATTCTGAGACCGTTTGAAAAATGGCCATTTTCCAGTCGATTAAAATCAACTGAAACTGGTCAAACGCGTTTTCCTTCGCCACGCTCACATATTGATTCGAAAAATTATGAAATTTGGAATCTCGCAATCACTTGACCTCATGGATCCATAAAAAGTGGTTTCATCGAAATCCGAGGTCGTTTGCAAAATTTCCATTTTTAAGGGCCAGAATTTCATTGCGACTATTCTGAATTTTCAACTGGACATATCTTTCGATTCCCGCTATGAAATCTTGATTTTTCGTATTCTCTGGAAAGATATCATCAAATAGATCCTATTATTTTTGGTTTCACTAAAATCCGGTTTATTCTGCACCCGGTACATTCATTTGAAGTTTGAAATCGAATTATCGAACTACCGCGCCATTTTCAATTCCTTTTATAATTATAAATAATTATTTATATTCTAACGACGATCTATATAACTATATACGTTCTAATTATATTCAAAAATAAATTTCTCGTCGATATTATTTAAAATAATTCATTTTAAATATTCAAAATTCGGTAAAATTGCCAAAATAAAAAATTTAAACTGGCTCAAATTTTCCGGGTTATTACAGCATGGGTACCATATATCATGTCGCTAATACTAGGCTCTACAATCAAAACCGCAAAGTCACGTATTGGAAGTTGGGTTTCCATCTGTGAACCGAGGCAAAAGATAGTCCTCTACCGAATTCGAGACGCTCTAGCCCGTGTCTTAGGAAAGTACTCAGTCAAGCCTTGGATCGTCAGGGCCGGTCCACCGTTGTGGATTAAAATGCCTGAGCACTGCGTTTCCCCGCCCTTTGGGGCGTCAATGAGCCAAATGACTCCATCGGCTCTACATAGTCACCGATATATCAGAGGCACCTCGCAATCCAACAACCACATAGGTGAAAATAACACAAATGTCAGGGCTGGTAGGTCACTGACATTACCCTAGCTAGAATGAAACACATGCCCTCCTTGATGTCCTCTCCCGTTTTTGGTTCACAACCAGGGTGTAAGGCTCGCGAATCAACGCTACACAAAGTTATGCCACATAGGCCGTGCTTTGATCATCAACCACAAGACTCTGCTTTTCAACAGAAGCCTTGATTAGTTGCATCTTAGCATGCCACACAGGCAAACCACTCCATGCAACCGATATCCATCAATCACACAGAATGATATCCATTATCAGACACACAGTCCATTTACAAGTCCATTCTGGGTCTGAACGAAACCGGAGGCACCTTGTACCTCGCATATCCATCGATCTCCAAGTACGTCTGGACGATCACCAACTGATTCCCTCCTCTTGGGTGTACAACCCAATCAAGATCATCAGTAATTATCCAATTGATGTGAAGACCTCCGGTCATCGACCACCATCTTCATCCTCGACACATCGTCGAATCAGCTATTCAGAATGGGATAAACCCCGTCTTTCTGAATAACTCGCATATATAATAAACAGGTGTTCCACAAACACAACATACGCCTTATTCCAATTCATAATATTCTTTTATTCAAATATTCTTATACTTTGGGAAAGGTTCCTACTAATTTTGTCAATGATAAATTCTTTAAATTTATTCTTTAATCTTCTTTTGAATATCAATTCAAACCAAATTATGGTTTATCCAAACTCGTCGGGATTAACGAACCCTACCGAAGTAATCATCTGTTTTAATTTCCCAATCCTAACCTATCCATCCCATGAAGTAAAACTGGTCATACTTCATATCTAACACCAATGTTAATGGTAAATTCTATTACCATTTCACATTCAAATCTAATTAAAGATTCAACTATCGCCTGGAGAAAAACTAGTGATACTCCATTCTCGATCATTTTAATCTAATTAAAGATTCATTAAAAATCCACTTGGTTTTAATCTTCCCAAAAATCAATTTTAATGATTATTTAACTTGGGAAATCATATCCTGTCTTTAACAGGGTTAAAGAACCAGTGTCATTTAAAACACGGTTCACGATAAACCCAAAATCACATTCTATTCCATCAGCCTTTAACCGTAAATTAGCAAGTGAACAATTCCTTAAGTAATAACCTCGAAGGCCGAAACCAACATCAGATCAATACCCAGTAAACCATTCAACTTAACTAATCTCCAGTTAGTTTCTGATATTCTTAACTCCATTGGGTCTAAGAACAGTATTACTAAAGATACCATTCACGACAACCCAAAATCACATTCCATTAACAATGGAATCTTCATGGAAAACAAATCAATATATATATATAAACTTCCATATCCGACTTATAATATAAATGGAATAATGGAAAAGCCTTTTAAATTCTAGATATATTAGATGTCTTCCTCCACAGAAATTCACTTCAATTATTACCAAATCGAATTCCATTCCATTCCAATTTATTTTATTAAATTGGAGAACTTTACATTGGAAATTCTCCTTTAAATCTTAACAAAGATTTATAAATTCCAAATCACATTTCACTGTAAATCGGGTTAAAGAACGAATGTCGTTAAAAACACAGTTCACAATAAACCCAATTCACATTCCATTAATTATCAGGTTAAAGAACAAGTGTTATTCAAAACACCGTTCACGATAAACCCAAAAATCTATTCAAATTCAATTCCAATTAAATATCATTTAATTGGTATACTTCATTAAATCTAAATAAAAAGATTTAATCTTTTTCTCAACTGGGTTTAAGAATAGTGTTAATGAAGACACCATTCACGACAAACTCAAATCCCATTTGATATTAAATACAAGGCTCTGAATAGAAAATATATCGGCTTATATTCAATTTCAAATTCTTCGACCAACAAATATTGTATTGGAAATAACGATGTTAATATATCTTTCAAATTTCCATAACAACATCTGTATAATCACGAAATCCAACTTCGAAATATTCCAAAGACAATTTCGATTCAAATCCATTCCAATTCAACTATTGGAAATTCTGGTTATTTTTAAAACCCTTTGAAATCCAATTTATTTATTTTTAAAAATAAATGGATTATAATTCTAGTTCAAAACTAGTTCATTTCGATAAAAATCTATTTTTATCTTTTCAAAAATGAGATTTTTCATCCTAATTCTTCCCAAATCATTTCTTATGATTTTACACAAATTATTGCTATTTTTAATAGTTTTATCAAGGCCCGTACAGTCGATTTCCATCAACGGCCATCGAACTGCACTTACAACAACCTTTTCCAAATTTGATTTGGGCATAATTCCAAATCCAACCATTAGATTTCAAATTTCTAATATTCAATGGAAATCTCTTTTCGATACGAACCCAACGGTTCTGGTTTCAGGAGAATCCGACGGTTGGATCTCCCGTAATGTCAATTCGAAGTCAATGGTCAAAATTCGTGAACTGCCGCGGCGCGGTGCGTTCTATTCAGGCCATTTAATATATATATATATATATATTATATTTCATCGATTTCAATTCAAAACGTATTTTATAATTCGTTTTAAATTCGTTTTCAAAACAATTTCAACTTCATATTCAATTTCAAATCAAAATTGAATATTCCATATCATCGATATATAAATGATAGTATTTTTCAAAATATTATATTTTGAAATAAATTCCTTTTCGATATTCATTATAAAAATAAATCAAATCGATATAAATATCGTACACGTCAAAATGGCATTAGTCTAACCAACACGGCTTAATATATTTCAATAACTTCGTTATTCTATTCAACAAATGAATATTTCCTTCAACATATGAATTTTCTTTTATTCAACACATGAATATATATTTTATTCAACACATGAATTTTCTTTTATTCAACACATGAATATATATTTTATTCAACACATGAATTAATTTTATTCAACACACGAATTTTCTTTTATTCAACACATGAATATCTCAACACATGAGTATTGTCAACATATGACTATTTTGTTTATTCAATACATGAATATAATTTATTTTCTAAATTGGAATGAGACCAACTCAATTATCATATAACATTATTTATATGGATTCCATACAACACATGTATATAATAGCAACTATAAATAATCAACCATCATCCAGAGTGCATTCAACACTGTATAAGCATCAAATATAAATATTCAACGCTTATAACAGCCAGTCAATCAATCGATCGACATACAACTAATTATTGGGATTAGTGTATGTCCAGTTTTATCCCAACACCCGTGCGGGGTTTCCAACAATCAAACACAGATTTTATTTGTGCAGTTGGGTGATGTGTAAAATTTATCGTCCCAATCAAAATCATTCAAATGTGTGTACATAAACAAATCGTACGATTTTGTAACAACCCGTAAAATCTGGGCCAGTTTAAAATTTTTATTTTGGCAATTTTAGCGAATTTTGAATATTTAAAATGAATTATTTTAAATAATATCGACGAGAAATTTATTTTGAATAGAATTCGAACGTATATATTATACGCGTCGTCGTTAGAATATAAATATTTATATATAATTATAAATAGAATTGAAAATGGCGCGGTAGTTCGATAATTCGATTTCAAACTTCAATTGAATGTACCGGGTGCAAAACAATCCGAATTTTAGTGAAACCAAAAACATTAGGATCTGATTGATAATATCTTTCTAACGGATGTAAGAAACTGAGATTTCACTTTAAAAATTGAGAGATATGTCCAGTTGAAAATTCTGAATAGTCGCTATGGAATTCAGGCCCTTAAAAATGGACATTTTGCAAATGACCTCGGATTTCGACGAAACCAGTTTTGTTGGGTCCGCAGTGTCAAATTATTGCTAGATTCCAAATTTCATAATTTTTCGAATCAGTATGTGAGCGTGGCAGAGGAAAACGTGTTTTGACCATTTCTATTGAATTTAATCGACTGGAAATTGGCCATTTTTCAAACGGTCTCAGAATTCGACGAAACTAGTTTTGTTAGGACCGTATCGTCAATACGAAACTAGAAAATATTTTTCTGGAATTTTTCTAGTTAGTATGTGACCCCGGTAATTTGAAATGTACGTTTAAAATTCAATATAAGGATTTAAATTGTAAATTCAACAGAAACTGATTGTAACGATCAAACCAGCTTGCGATACATATCCCATTGTGTTCGGAATGGGGGTAAAACGCTATGGACGACAGGCGGTGGACCTCATTTCGAGGTCATAAGTAAAAGTCAACCCTTGTGCATAATTTAATAATTAAATAATATAAAAAAATAATAAAAAAATACATCCCCCTCCCTTTTCTTCTGCCTTGGCCCCCCCCCCGATCAGTTAGTTATAAAAAAAAAAAAAAAAAAAAAACAAACGAAACCCTAAAACCCGAAGCCGCCGCCCTCCGATCTTCGAAGCCATCGCCTGAGCCGCCCCGACGCTCGAGCCGCCTGAACCCAACGCCGCCAGAAACCCTCGACCTCGACAACTCCGAAGACGCCGCGACAACTCAGACGCCTCCGAACGAATCGAAGCCGAAACCGTCACCTCGTCGAAGCCTCGAACCACCGCCCGACACCTCCGAACGCCGCCAGAACCCCTCGACTTCTCCTCCCCTTCGCATACCACGGTGAGCGTTTAATTTGATTTTTATTTTTATTTTTGCTTTTTGTTTTTTTTTTTTTTTGTTTACAGGGAATGAATAAAAACTGTTTTTTTTATTATGATTTAAAAACAGTTTTAAAAGAAATCAAAACAGAATTTTTAAAAAAAGAAGAAACTTATGAAAACTGTTTTTTTTATATATAAAGTTTCAAACAGAAATTTAATAAAAGATTTTAAAACTGTTTTAAAAATGAAATATAAAACTGATTTTTTGTTTTAAGTTTTTAAAACAGAATTTTAAAAGATTTTAAAACAGAAATTTATAAAATAAGATTTTAAAAACTGCATGTTTTTAAAAGATTTTAAAACTGTTTTTAAAAAAAAAAGAAGTTGAAACAGAAATTTAAAAAGGTTTTTTTTTTTTTTTAGAAAACTGTTTTAACAGAAATTTTTTAAAACAGAAATTTTGAAAAAGAATAAAAAACTGCATTTATTTAAAAGGATAAAAACTGCATTTTTATAAAAGATAAAAACTGCATTTGAAACAGAATTTTTAAAGATGTAAAAACTGTTTTAAAGGGAAAAATAAAAACTGATTTTATTTTAAACTTTGAAATAGAAAAAGATTTAATCTTTTAGTAGAAAAAGATTTGAACTTTTAAAAATAAAGATCATATTTTTAAAAATAGAAAAGACAGAATTTTGTTAAGAAGTAAGATGTGATTTTTATATTTTTAAAGCAATAAAAATATAATTTTTACATCATAGGAATATTAAAAATATAATCTTTGTTTTTAAAATATGATCTTTATATATTGAATAACATAGTAAAAATTCGATTTTTACATATGTAGAGAATACGGGTGAAAGCGACAAAAGGCGAAGATTTCTATTAAGGAAGAATCGTGTGAGTGGATAGCTATTGGTGAGGATTTCTCACTCTTCAATTTCTTTTTAAAATTTTATATATATGTGTTGAAAGTGGAAGTGAATTGCTATATATAAATATCTATATATATATATATATACGCCCCTCGTCCACAAACCATGGACGATATTTATTGGTTGAAATTGTTGTGAAAATTGATTGATAGCGAAGTGAAATAACATATATATGAAGAGTGAAGTTTATATATATAGCGAAGTGAAATAACATATATATGAAGAGTGAAATTTATATATATAGCAAAGTGAAAATATCGAATATATTGAAAGTGAAAATATTCGAATTGAAAACAATGTATATGAAATATTCGAATTGAAAACGATATATATATATGTATGAAATGAAAACAATGTATATGAAATATTCGAATTGAAAACGATATATATATATATATATGAAGTGAAAACGATATATATATTGAAAGTGAAAATATCGAATATATCGAAAGTGAAAATATCGAATATATTGAAAGTGAAAATATTGAATATATTGAAAGTGAAAGTATCGAATATATTGAAAATGAATATATCGTATATATTGAAAAATGAATATATCGTATGTATTGAAAATGAATATATCGTATATATTGAAAAATGAATATATCGTATGTATTGAAAATGAAAATATCGTATATAGTGAAAGGTGAATATATATATATATATATATATATATATATATATATATATGAATTGAAAACGATGTATATGAAATATATATATGAATTGAAAACGATGTATATGAAATATATATATGAATTGAAAACGATGTATATGAAATATTCGAATTGAAAACGATGTATATGAAATATTCGAATTGAATTGAATAGAAAACGAATTCGAATTGAATTGAATAGAAAACGAATTCGAATTGAATTGAATAGAAAACGAATTCGAATTGAATTGAATTGAAAATTGAATTGAATAGAAAACGAATTCGAATTGAATTGAATAGAAAACGAATTCGAATTGAATTGAAAACGAATTCGAATTGAATTGAATAGAAAACGAATTCGAATTGAATTGAATAGAAAACGAATTCGAATTGAATTGAATAGAAAACGAATTCGAATTGAATTGAATAGAAAACGAATTCGAATTGAATTGAATAGAAAACGAATTCGAATTGAATTGAATAGAAAACGAATTCGAATTGAATTGAATAGAAAACGAATTCGAATTGAATTGAATAGAAAATGAATTCGAAATGAATTGAATTGAAAACGAATTCGAATTGAATTGAAATTTGAATTGAATAGAAATGAATTTTAAAACGAATCTATAAAGAAGAATTCAATTGTGATTTGAATTGAAAAGGAAGTTGAAAATGTTTTTGAAACGAATTCAAAACTATTTATATAATTCGTTTTAAATAGAAATCGACGAAATATATATTATATATATTATATATATAATAAATGGCCTGAATAGAACGCGCCGCGCTGCGGCAGTTCGCGAATTTCGACCATTGACTTCGAACGGACATTACGGGAGATCCGACCGTCGGATTCTCCTGAAATCAGAACCGTTGGGTTCGTATCGAAAAGAGCTTTCTAAGGAATATTAGAAATTTGAAATCTAACGGTTGGATTTGGAGATACGTCCAAATCAAATTCGGAAAAGGTCGCTGTAAGTGCAGTTCGATGGCCATTGATGGAAATCGACCGTACGGGCCTGGATAAAATTATTAAAAATAGTAATAATTAGTGTAAAATCATAAGAAATGATTTGTGAAGATTTGGGATGAAAAACTCCATATTTGAAAAGATAAAAATAAATTTTTATCGAAATGTACTAGTTTTGAACTAGAATTATAATTCTATTTATTTTTAAATAAATAAATTGAATTTGAAAAGGGTTTTAAAGATAACCAAAATTTCCAATGATTGCATTGGAGTGGATTTGAATCGAAATTGTCTTCGGAATATTTCGATGTTGGAATTCGTGATTATACAGATGTTGTTATGGAAATTTGAAAGATACATCTTTATATCGTTATTTCCAATACGACATTTGTTAGTCGTAGAATTCGATATTGAATATAAGCCGATATATTTTCTATTCAGAGCCTTGTATTGAATATCGAATGTGATTTGGGTTTGTCGTGAATGGTGTCTTCACTAACACTGTTCTTGAACCCAGTTGAGAAAAGATTAAATCTTTTTATTTAGATTTAATGAAGTGTACCAATTAAATAATATTTAATTGGAATTGAATTGATATTGATTTTTGGGTTTATCGTGAACAGTGTTTTAAATAACACTCGTTCTTTAACCCGATAATTAATGGAATGTGACTTTGGGTTTATCGCGAACCGTGTTTTTAGATGACACTGATTCTTTAACCCAGTCACAGATTAAAACTAAGTGGAGTTTTAATGAATCTTTAATTAGATTGAAAAGATCGAGAATGGAGTATCACCAGTTTTGCTCCAGGCGATAGTTAAATCTTTAATTAGATTTGAACGTGAAATTTAGAAACTAACTGTCGGTTAGCCAAGCAGAATGGTTTTCTGGATATTGATCTGATGTTGGTTTCGGCCTTCGGGGTTAATATTTGGGGAATTATTCTCTTGATTAATTTACGGTTAGTGACTAATGAATTGGAATGAGGCGTATGTTAAATTTGATTGATTGATGGTTTGGATTGTGCTCGACCAGTTTATGAGCAGAATATGCTTTTACATTTAGCATTGGGTTGGGTTGAAAATATCTGTGTGCTAACGCCTTGTGAAACACTTCACGATTTGACGATAAGGTGTTTAGCGATGTTGTGTTCATTTCAAATTTAACGAATGATTGTGAAATGATATTTTTCTTAAGTGAAAAGAAATGTATTCCCGATTTTGGACAGGGAATGTTTTATAAAAATGTTTTATAAAACAGAAAGGATTTCGAGGCCCAAAACCCGATGATTTCTAAAGTGATTTAGAAATGTATTATATGTTACATTGTGATTATTATGTTGTGAAATGATTTTCCCTACTTCGGGATATGAAATGATTTAGTATGTGACTAAAGATTCGGGTAACCCTGAGACTAAAAGTATGGGTGAGAGGGCGGTGTATGCTCTCCTGAGTGGGAGGTGCATCGTCGGTGTAGCCTACTCCTATGTGGGGTAGGTGCACATATATATATCGAGTTGCGAGGTGCGTACCCTTTGCCTTGTCGATGGGGAGCACGATATTTGGTTGCATACTTGTTTGTATGCATTGTTATGTTTTGGAATTCACATTTCAAAATGATTTGATTTGAGATCCCGAAGTGAAATCTACTTTGATATAGAAAGTTAGATATGTATTTCAAATGATTTGAAATAAGAAATCGGGAATAAAATCCAAAGGAATAATTTCTGTAAATTGAATTGGATTTGGAAAATCTAAGTGTGGTGATTAATCTAAATGGGTAGATTGGGATATTGCATGTTGATTGATGCATAGTAGATCCATATATCTATATTGATTGTTGTTTATACACTGGCTTTCATGGGGGTAAACCCGTTCCGCGAAAGTGGCGTGGTCCCGTGATTTGCCTTATTTTTGAACAAAGTTAACAACTGTTTTTGAGTTCTCACACCAGTCCCATGACTGACCTGTAGTTTGCTTTTCCCTTGCGAACTCGGGTGCCCCTATTTTCCACACGGGCAGTCGAGTAGTTTTATTTTGCAGATTGTATTGAGCAGGATTCTGGATTGAAGCTTTAAGCTGTGTCCAGGCATTTACAGTCTTCCGCTGTGTATTATATTTCGATATACTCTGATATTCTGTACTCTGATGTAACATTATTATGATGTTTATTGAAGTCTTCTGTTATTTGTTCTGATGTGTTGTATACCCAAAGTTAGCGTATGCGGGATTCGAACGGTCTTGGTCGGTTTAGCGATCGATTAGGTCCGGGCGAAATCCGTGTCGTTACAACGTGGTATCAGAGCTTTGGTTAAACTCAAATCTTTGGGGTACAACTCGTTAGAACTGAACAAAAGACTCATCAGAGGTAGGATTAGTAATGTCCTATAAAAGAATCCTCATTAGAGATAGAATCAGTAGCATTCTAGGATGAGTGACTCGTTAGAGATGGGGTTAGAAATGCCCTAGAATGAGTCGAGAGTTATTTGTTTATGAATAACGTATTTGTGATTATATATAATCTGATTTTAGAAAATATGATTTTAAATATATAAAATTATATATTTGAAAATATAATCAATTAATTGATTGATGTTTGTGTTGTTGGTTTATTTGTTTGATAATTTTTAACCATTTAGCCAATTGAACCAAATAGTAAACTGTATTGAAATTTGGTTGCAAATGCATGCATATACTTGCACTTACATTGAACAGGTCATAGCAAGGAGGCTAGAGCAGAGAATAAAATTTGTTTGCCCGACAAATAGGTACATGTTTATTACATAATTTCCTGTTTTGTTTGGGTGATGATGATTTTGTGAGCCTATTGGCTAGCCGCTTGGCTTTTTCTTTTTCTTTTTGAGATCTGAAGGACCGGGGAAGCTATTTGAAATTCCCCGATGCTCCCGGTGCAGGGGAGGTTATGGCGAAATTTTTCAAAAATCTAGGGTGTTAGCCAAATTTTTGAAAATTTGAAAATTCTCAGAAACTAAAGAGTTGGAGAATGGAAGCCAGATCGAGCGTAGTGTTAAATAATCAAACCACTTTCGACTTCGTTCCTTTTCGGGGACGAAAAGTTTTAAGTGGGGGAGATTGTAACAACCCGTAAAATCTGGGCCAGTTTAAAATTTTTATTTTGGCAATTTTAGCGAATTTTGAATATTTAAAATGAATTATTTTAAATAATATCGACGAGAAATTTATTTTGAATAGAATTCGAACGTATATATTATACGCGTCGTCGTTAGAATATAAATATTTATATATAATTATAAATAGAATTGAAAATGGCGCGGTAGTTCGATAATTCGATTTCAAACTTCAATTGAATGTACCGGGTGCAAAACAATCCGAATTTTAGTGAAACCAAAAACATTAGGATCTGATTGATAATATCTTTCTAACGGATGTAAGAAACTGAGATTTCACTTTAAAAATTGAGAGATATGTCCAGTTGAAAATTCTGAATAGTCGCTATGGAATTCAGGCCCTTAAAAATGGACATTTTGCAAATGACCTCGGATTTCGACGAAACCAGTTTTGTTGGGTCCGCAGTGTCAAATTATTGCTAGATTCCAAATTTCATAATTTTTCGAATCAGTATGTGAGCGTGGCAGAGGAAAACGTGTTTTGACCATTTCTATTGAATTTAATCGACTGGAAATTGGCCATTTTTCAAACGGTCTCAGAATTCGACGAAACTAGTTTTGTTAGGACCGTATCGTCAATACGAAACTAGAAAATATTTTTCTGGAATTTTTCTAGTTAGTATGTGACCCCGGTAATTTGAAATGTACGTTTAAAATTCAATATAAGGATTTAAATTGTAAATTCAACAGAAACTGATTGTAACGATCAAACCAGCTTGCGATACATATCCCATTGTGTTCGGAATGGGGGTAAAACGCTATGGACGACAGGCGGTGGACCTCATTTCGAGGTCATAAGTAAAAGTCAACCCTTGTGCATAATTTAATAATTAAATAATATAAAAAAATAATAAAAAAATACATCCCCCTCCCTTTTCTTCTGCCTTGGCCCCCCCCCCCGATCAGTTAGTTATAAAAAAAAAAAAAAAAAAAAAACAAACGAAACCCTAAAACCCGAAGCCGCCGCCCTCCGATCTTCGAAGCCATCGCCTGAGCCGCCCCGACGCTCGAGCCGCCTGAACCCAACGCCGCCAGAAACCCTCGACCTCGACAACTCCGAAGACGCCGCGACAACTCAGACGCCTCCGAACGAATCGAAGCCGAAACCGTCACCTCGTCGAAGCCTCGAACCACCGCCCGACACCTCCGAACGCCGCCAGAACCCCTCGACTTCTCCTCCCCTTCGCATACCACGGTGAGCGTTTAATTTGATTTTTATTTTTATTTTTGCTTTTTGTTTTTTTTTTTTTTGTTTACAGGGAATGAATAAAAAACTGTTTTTTTTATTATGATTTAAAAACAGTTTTAAAAGAAATCAAAACAGAATTTTTAAAAAAAGAAGAAACTTATGAAAACTGTTTTTTTTATATATAAAGTTTCAAACAGAAATTTAATAAAAGATTTTAAAACTGTTTTAAAAATGAAATATAAAACTGATTTTTTGTTTTAAGTTTTTAAAACAGAATTTTAAAAGATTTTAAAACAGAAATTTATAAAATAAGATTTTAAAAACTGCATGTTTTTAAAAGATTTTAAAACTGTTTTAAAAAAAAAAAGAAGTTGAAACAGAAATTTAAAAAGGTTTTTTTTTTTTTTTAGAAAACTGTTTTAACAGAAATTTTTTAAAACAGAAATTTTGAAAAAGAATAAAAAACTGCATTTATTTAAAAGGATAAAAACTGCATTTTTATAAAAGATAAAAACTGCATTTGAAACAGAATTTTTAAAGATGTAAAAACTGTTTTAAAGGGAAAAATAAAAACTGATTTTATTTTAAACTTTGAAATAGAAAAAGATTTAATCTTTTAGTAGAAAAAGATTTGAACTTTTAAAAATAAAGATCATATTTTTAAAAATAGAAAAGACAGAATTTTGTTAAGAAGTAAGATGTGATTTTTATATTTTTAAAGCAATAAAAATATAATTTTTACATCATAGGAATATTAAAAATATAATCTTTGTTTTTAAAATATGATCTTTATATATTGAATAACATAGTAAAAATTCGATTTTTACATATGTAGAGAATACGGGTGAAAGCGACAAAAGGCGAAGATTTCTATTAAGGAAGAATCGTGTGAGTGGATAGCTATTGGTGAGGATTTCTCACTCTTCAATTTCTTTTTAAAATTTTATATATATGTGTTGAAAGTGGAAGTGAATTGCTATATATAAATATCTATATATATATATATATACGCCCCTCGTCCACAAACCATGGACGATATTTATTGGTTGAAATTGTTGTGAAAATTGATTGATAGCGAAGTGAAATAACATATATATGAAGAGTGAAGTTTATATATATAGCGAAGTGAAATAACATATATATGAAGAGTGAAATTTATATATATAGCAAAGTGAAAATATCGAATATATTGAAAGTGAAAATATTCGAATTGAAAACAATGTATATGAAATATTCGAATTGAAAACGATATATATATATGTATGAAATGAAAACAATGTATATGAAATATTCGAATTGAAAACGATATATATATATATATATATGAAGTGAAAACGATATATATATTGAAAGTGAAAATATCGAATATATCGAAAGTGAAAATATCGAATATATTGAAAGTGAAAATATTGAATATATTGAAAGTGAAAGTATCGAATATATTGAAAATGAATATATCGTATATATTGAAAAATGAATATATCGTATGTATTGAAAATGAATATATCGTATATATTGAAAAATGAATATATCGTATGTATTGAAAATGAAAATATCGTATATAGTGAAAGGTGAATATATATATATATATATATATATATATATATATATATATATATGAATTGAAAACGATGTATATGAAATATATATATGAATTGAAAACGATGTATATGAAATATATATATGAATTGAAAACGATGTATATGAAATATTCGAATTGAAAACGATGTATATGAAATATTCGAATTGAATTGAATAGAAAACGAATTCGAATTGAATTGAATAGAAAACGAATTCGAATTGAATTGAATAGAAAACGAATTCGAATTGAATTGAATTGAAAATTGAATTGAATAGAAAACGAATTCGAATTGAATTGAATAGAAAACGAATTCGAATTGAATTGAAAACGAATTCGAATTGAATTGAATAGAAAACGAATTCGAATTGAATTGAATAGAAAACGAATTCGAATTGAATTGAATAGAAAACGAATTCGAATTGAATTGAATAGAAAACGAATTCGAATTGAATTGAATAGAAAACGAATTCGAATTGAATTGAATAGAAAACGAATTCGAATTGAATTGAATAGAAAACGAATTCGAATTGAATTGAATAGAAAATGAATTCGAAATGAATTGAATTGAAAACGAATTCGAATTGAATTGAAATTTGAATTGAATAGAAATGAATTTTAAAACGAATCTATAAAGAAGAATTCAATTGTGATTTGAATTGAAAAGGAAGTTGAAAATGTTTTTGAAACGAATTCAAAACTATTTATATAATTCGTTTTAAATAGAAATCGACGAAATATATATTATATATATTATATATATAATAAATGGCCTGAATAGAACGCGCCGCGCTGCGGCAGTTCGCGAATTTCGACCATTGACTTCGAACGGACATTACGGGAGATCCGACCGTCGGATTCTCCTGAAATCAGAACCGTTGGGTTCGTATCGAAAAGAGCTTTCTAAGGAATATTAGAAATTTGAAATCTAACGGTTGGATTTGGAGATACGTCCAAATCAAATTCGGAAAAGGTCGCTGTAAGTGCAGTTCGATGGCCATTGATGGAAATCGACCGTACGGGCCTGGATAAAATTATTAAAAATAGTAATAATTAGTGTAAAATCATAAGAAATGATTTGTGAAGATTTGGGATGAAAAACTCCATATTTGAAAAGATAAAAATAAATTTTTATCGAAATGTACTAGTTTTGAACTAGAATTATAATTCTATTTATTTTTAAATAAATAAATTGAATTTGAAAAGGGTTTTAAAGATAACCAAAATTTCCAATGATTGCATTGGAGTGGATTTGAATCGAAATTGTCTTCGGAATATTTCGATGTTGGAATTCGTGATTATACAGATGTTGTTATGGAAATTTGAAAGATACATCTTTATATCGTTATTTCCAATACGACATTTGTTAGTCGTAGAATTCGATATTGAATATAAGCCGATATATTTTCTATTCAGAGCCTTGTATTGAATATCGAATGTGATTTGGGTTTGTCGTGAATGGTGTCTTCACTAACACTGTTCTTGAACCCAGTTGAGAAAAGATTAAATCTTTTTATTTAGATTTAATGAAGTGTACCAATTAAATAATATTTAATTGGAATTGAATTGATATTGATTTTTGGGTTTATCGTGAACAGTGTTTTAAATAACACTCGTTCTTTAACCCGATAATTAATGGAATGTGACTTTGGGTTTATCGCGAACCGTGTTTTTAGATGACACTGATTCTTTAACCCAGTCACAGATTAAAACTAAGTGGAGTTTTAATGAATCTTTAATTAGATTGAAAAGATCGAGAATGGAGTATCACCAGTTTTGCTCCAGGCGATAGTTAAATCTTTAATTAGATTTGAACGTGAAATTTAGAAACTAACTGTCGGTTAGCCAAGCAGAATGGTTTTCTGGATATTGATCTGATGTTGGTTTCGGCCTTCGGGGTTAATATTTGGGGAATTATTCTCTTGATTAATTTACGGTTAGTGACTAATGAATTGGAATGAGGCGTATGTTAAATTTGATTGATTGATGGTTTGGATTGTGCTCGACCAGTTTATGAGCAGAATATGCTTTTACATTTAGCATTGGGTTGGGTTGAAAATATCTGTGTGCTAACGCCTTGTGAAACACTTCACGATTTGACGATAAGGTGTTTAGCGATGTTGTGTTCATTTCAAATTTAACGAATGATTGTGAAATGATATTTTTCTTAAGTGAAAAGAAATGTATTCCCGATTTTGGACAGGGAATGTTTTATAAAAATGTTTTATAAAACAGAAAGGATTTCGAGGCCCAAAACCCGATGATTTCTAAAGTGATTTAGAAATGTATTATATGTTACATTGTGATTATTATGTTGTGAAATGATTTTCCCTACTTCGGGATATGAAATGATTTAGTATGTGACTAAAGATTCGGGTAACCCTGAGACTAAAAGTATGGGTGAGAGGGCGGTGTATGCTCTCCTGAGTGGGAGGTGCATCGTCGGTGTAGCCTACTCCTATGTGGGGTAGGTGCACATATATATATCGAGTTGCGAGGTGCGTACCCTTTGCCTTGTCGATGGGGAGCACGATATTTGGTTGCATACTTGTTTGTATGCATTGTTATGTTTTGGAATTCACATTTCAAAATGATTTGATTTGAGATCCCGAAGTGAAATCTACTTTGATATAGAAAGTTAGATATGTATTTCAAATGATTTGAAATAAGAAATCGGGAATAAAATCCAAAGGAATAATTTCTGTAAATTGAATTGGATTTGGAAAATCTAAGTGTGGTGATTAATCTAAATGGGTAGATTGGGATATTGCATGTTGATTGATGCATAGTAGATCCATATATCTATATTGATTGTTGTTTATACACTGGCTTTCATGGGGGTAAACCCGTTCCGCGAAAGTGGCGTGGTCCCGTGATTTGCCTTATTTTTGAACAAAGTTAACAACTGTTTTTGAGTTCTCACACCAGTCCCATGACTGACCTGTAGTTTGCTTTTCCCTTGCGAACTCGGGTGCCCCTATTTTCCACACGGGCAGTCGAGTAGTTTTATTTTGCAGATTGTATTGAGCAGGATTCTGGATTGAAGCTTTAAGCTGTGTCCAGGCATTTACAGTCTTCCGCTGTGTATTATATTTCGATATACTCTGATATTCTGTACTCTGATGTAACATTATTATGATGTTTATTGAAGTCTTCTGTTATTTGTTCTGATGTGTTGTATACCCAAAGTTAGCGTATGCGGGATTCGAACGGTCTTGGTCGGTTTAGCGATCGATTAGGTCCGGGCGAAATCCGTGTCGTTACAGATTTGTTTATAAATATTTATTTTATATACGCATTAAAAATTATATTTTTAACTATAAAATATTTATTTTCTTTCCGCATCACACAATCAATTTTCACAACACATCAATCAAAAAATCTAGCCGTCCATGGTCTGTGGACGACGGGTGTCAGGTGCTGCTAAGCACCATCTGCATCCTAGTATACATTTCAACTAGAAAATAGAATAAAAAGTGAGGAGTTCTCACCTTTGGGTTCCACTCCACCATTCTACTTCTGAACTTCTAAACCGTTTGGATTTGTTTGAAATTCCAATGCAGTCCTTACCAGGCTGTTCATAATAAAATTATATTTTTATTGCTTCATTCTAATAAATAAAAATAACATTTTTATACTTTCTATAATATAAAAAATCACATTTTTATTTCACTATATATATAATAAAAATCAGATTTTTATTTCTTTACATATATAAAAATTATATTTTTACTTCATATATATAAAAATCGAATTTTTATCGCTACTTCATATATATGAAAAAGAAATAATAATATTTTTATATATAGAAATCCTATTTCTATATGCATAAAAATCATATCTTTTCAAAATTTAAAATCTAAACTTCTTCTTATCAAAGCTTTCTTATGTTAAAAATCTCACCTTTTCAATTTATAAAAATCGAACCTTTTACAAAAATTCAATCTTTCCTATTCTAAAAATTCAACCTTTTCCTATGATGAAAATCATGTCTTTTCTATGAACAAAATTATATTTTTATATTTCAAAAAATCATAACCTTTCTCGTATAAAAATCAAAGCTTTCTTTATACCCCTAACTATAAAAATAAAAATCAGTTTTTATACTTTATAAAAATTGGTTTTTATGTAAATTAAAATTATAAAACTTAACTTTTAGCCCAAAATCGAATCTGCTTGGGGGGGTCTTTACGTTCGCAGATCGAGGAAGGGGGTGGAAGATCAGCGCGGCGGTGGCTCTGGCTGCCGCGTGGAGGCGATAGGCTTTTTTGGGTCGGGAGGGTTCTTGAAGGAGGAGAGAGAGAACGAGAGGGAGGGGGTCTCGAGGCGGAGGGATGGGAGCGGCTGCGAGGAGGGGGGGCTCGAGGCCGTCGACGGCGGCGGGCGGCGCCGTCTGGGAGGGGGCGATGGCGGGTCTGGCTGCGTCGTGTTTCCCCTTGCTGATTTTTTTTTGATTTAAAATGAAGAGAGAGGAGGGTAGGAGGTATAATAATATATATAATTTAATTATTTAATTCTCCATTAGAGTTGACTTTTCATTCAAACTCCAAACAAAACCCACTGACTGTCATCCCTAGCTAATTACCCCCATTCCGAATGCAATGGGATATGTCACGTAAGCCAATTCGACCGTTACGATCAGTTTTCGTCAAAATCAAAATATAGATCTATATATCGAATTTGAACGTGCATTTCAATTTACGGAGGCCACATACTAACTCTAAAAATTACCAAAAAATATTTTCTAGCTTCGTATTGACGATACGGTTCTAACAAAACTAATTTCTTCAAATTCCGAGACCGTTTGAAAAATGGTCATTTTCTGGTCGATCGAAATTGACTGAAACTGTTAAAACACGTTTTACTTCGCCACGCTCACATATTGATTCGAAAAATTATGAATTTTAGAATTTAGCAATATCTCGACATCTAGGATACAACAAAAGTGGTTTCGTCAAATACAGAGGTCGTTTGCAAAATTTCCATTTTTAAGGGACAAAATTCCATAACGACTATTCTGAATTTTCATCTGGGCATAACTTTTTATTCCCGCTATGAAATTTCAATTTTTTGAATGCGTTGGAAAGATATTCTCAAATGGATTCTAATATTTTTGGTTTCACTAAAATCTGGTTTATTTTGAATCTTGTACATTCATTTGAAATTTGAAATCGAATTTTCGAACTACCGCGCCATTTTCAATTCCTTTTATAATTAAAATAAAATATTTATATTCTAATGTCGATCTATATAGATATATTCATTCTAATTCTATTCAAATTAAATTTCTCGTCATCATTATTTAAAACAATTCATTTTAAATATTCAAAATTCACTAAAATTGCCAAAATTAAAAATTTAAATTGGCTCAGATTTCCGGGTTATTACAATCTTCCCCACTTAAAACTTTTCATCCCCAAAAAGGAACGAAGCCGAAAGTTGTTTTACAAACCAACTCAACTTTCATTATGGCTTAAGTTCTTCAACTTTTCAGTTTCTAAAAACTTTTCAAATTTTTCAAAAATTTGGCTAACACCCTAAATTTTCGAATTTTTTTCCATAACCTCCCCTACACGGGAGCACCGAGAAAATCCCGAAATTTCCATACAGGCCTCTCCAGTCCAAAAAGAAAAAGAAACAGATAAGCGGCTAGCCAATCGGCTCATAAAATCATCCAAAACCCAAGAAATACAATAAACATGTACCTATTTGCCGGGCAAACATTTTTTCCTCTTCTCTAGCCTCCTTACTATGACCTGTTCAATGTAAGTACGTGTATATGCCTGCAAATGCGACTAATTTTCAATACAACTCACTATTTGATCAATTTGGCTAAATGGTTCAAATTTTAATTAATCAAACAACACAATCAGCAATCAATTAGTTGGTTATCTTTTCAAATTCATAACTTTGATACATAGTCTAAAAATCACATTTTTGGTGCCAAGTCACAACAATATATTCTAACTATATTTTGGTTCTCACACCAGTCAATTGGAAATATATAGAAATCCCACTTTCGTCACTCGAACATAAATTCTGATGATGTTTCGAACCACCATCAGAACACCCACCGGCGACCAGAGTGTGACTCTATATCTATCCGGTATATTAAAACTTCAAATACACGCGGATCAGACGTATATGCAAAATCTTTATATACTTGATTGTCCAAATCAACACAAATAAATATTCAAATACAAATAATTGAATTTAATTTTTCAAAACAAAATTTGTTTTCAATTTTATTTTCAAAATATCACTCTTCACACTCGTTCTAGGATACTACTGATCCCATCTCTAACGAGTCATTCTCATTGGATATTACTAATCCAATCTCCGATGAATTCTTTCGTTTGGTTCTAATGTGTCTTGTTCTCCGAGCTCTGTAAACCAAAGCTCTGATACCAAATATAACGACCCGAACTTCCCTGGTAAGGAAAGCACGGATTGAATTGAGTACAAGCCACATCGGAACACAAACAGAAGAACATTTCATTCTTTATTACCACAATTCCATCAGAATACAAGAATATACAGAGTATAAACAAATAATATACATTTGATAAATATTAGAGATTACAATACATTACATAGCAGCGGAAAAATAATACAAAACACAACTGAAAGTAATACACGGATATAGAGCTTTCCGAGTATCATTCCAGCTGTAAATCAGGATCCTGTGAATATAAATCTGCAAAACCAAAACTACTAGCTGCCCGTGCGGAAAATAGGGGCACCTAGAGTTTAGGTTAAAACAATAAACTCCAGGTCATTCATGTGACCTGTGTGAGAACTAAAACAGTTATTAATCTTTATTTTAAATTAGCTAAATCAAGGGACCACGCCATATAACACGGAACGGGTTTCCTCCCAAGAACACCAGTGCATAAAACAACAACGCAATGATAAATAAGGAACAATGAAGCTATTTTAAGACCCAAGTCCCATCACACAATGCAACACAAGCCGGAGGATAGAGTTTTACCTTATGATAGCCAAAGAATGCTTGATACGCTAAATTTCATCTTTTATTATTACTATAAGTGTATAGTGTCAAAACAATTTCAATCATAAGTATCAATCATAGACGACATGGGTACCATATATCATGTCGCCAATACTAGGCTCTACAATCAAAACCGCTAAGTCATGTATTGGAAGTTGGGTTTCCATGTGTGAACCGAGGAAAAAGATAGTCCTCTACCGAACTCGAGACGCTCTAGCCCGTGTCTCAGGAAAGTACTCAGTCAAGCCTTCGATCTTCAGAGCTGGTCCACCGATGTGGATTAAAATGCCTGAACACTGCGTTTCCCTACCCTTTGGGGCGTCAATGAGCCAAATGACTCCATCGGCTCCACGTAGTCACCGATATATCTGAGGCGCCTCGCAATCCAACAACCACACAGGTGAAAATAACATAAATGTCAGGGCTGGTAGGTCACTGACACCACCCTAGCTAGAAGAAAACGCATTCCCTCCCTGATGTCCTCTCCCGTTTCTGGCTCACAACCGGGGTGTGAGGCTCGCGAATCAATGCTACACAAAGCTATGCCACACAGGACGTGCTTTGATCATCAACCACAAGACTCTGCTTTTCAACAGAAGCCTTGATCATTTGCATCTTAGCATGCCACACAGGCAAACCACTCCATGCAACCGATATCCATCAATCACACAAAATGATATCCAATGTCAGACAAACAGTCCATTTACAAGTCCGTTCTTGGTCTGAACGAAACCGAAGGCACCTTGTACCTCGCATATCCATCGATGTCCAAGTACGTCTGGACAATCACCAACTGATTCCCTCCTCTTGGGTGTACAGCCCAATCAAGATCATCAGTAATTATCCAAACGATATGAAGACCTCTGGTTTTCGACCACCGTCTTCATCCTCGACACATCGTCAAATCAGTTATTCGGAATGGGATAAACCCGGCCTTTCTGAGTAACTCGTGTATATAATAAACAAGTTTTACACAAACACAACATACGCCTCATTCCAATTCAGAATACTCTTTTATTCAAATATTCTTATACTTTGGGAAAGGTTCCCATTAATTTTACCAAAGATAAATTCTTTAAATTTATTCTTTAATCTTCTTTTGAATATCAATTCAAACCAAATTATTGTTTATCCAAACTCGTCGCGATTAACGAATCCTACCGAAGTAATCATCTATTTTAATTTCCCAATCCCAACCTATTCATCCCATGAAGTAAAACTGGTAATACTTCATATCTAACACCACGATGTTATCGGTAAATTCAATTACCATTTCACACTCAAATCTAATAAAAGATTCAACTATCGCCTAGAGCAAAACTGGCAATACTACATTCTCGATCATTTCAATCTAATTAAAGATTCATTAAAACTTCACTTGGTTTTAATCTTCCCAAAAATCAATTTTAATGATTATTTAACTTGGGAAATCATATCCTGTCTTTAACTGGGTAAAATAACCAATGTCATTTAAAACACGGTTCACGATAAACCCAAAATCACATTCTATTCCATCAGCCTATAACCGTAAATTAGCAAGTGAACAATTCCCTAAGTAATAACCCCGAAGGCCGAAACCAACATCAGATCAATACCCAGGAAACCATTCAACTTAACAAATCTCCAGTTAGTTTCTGTTTTTCTTAACTTCGTTAGGTCTAAGAACAGTATTATTAAAGATACCATTCACGACAACCCAAAATCACATTCCATTAACAATGGAATCTTCATGGAAAACAAATCGATATAAACTTCCATATAATACTAATAATATAAATGGAATAACGGCAAAGCCTTTTAAATTCCAGATATATTAGTTGTCTTCCTCCACAGAAATTCACTTCGATTATTACCAAATCGAATTCCATTCCATTCCAATTTATTTTATTAAATTGGAAAGCTTTACTTTGAAAAATCTCCTTTAAATCTTAACAAAAGATTTATAAATTCCAAATCACATTTCACTGTAAATCGGGTTAAATAACGAATGTCATTAAAACACAGTTCACGATAAACCCAATTCACCTTCCATTAATTATCGGGTCAAAGAACAAGTGTTATTTAAAACACCATTCATGATAAACCCAAAAATCAATTCAAATTCAAATTCAATTCCAATTAAATATCATTTAATTGGTACACTTCATTATATCTAAATAAAAAGATTTAATCTTTTTCTCAACTCGGTTTAAGAACAGTATTAATGAAGACACCATTCACGACAAACCCAAATCCCATTTGATATTAAATACAAGGCTCTGAATAGAAAATATATCGGCTTATATTCAATATCAAATTCTACAACCAACAAATATCGTATGGAAATAACGATGTTGATATATCTTTCAAATTTCCATAACAACATCTGTATAATCATGAAATCCAACATCGAAATATTCCAAAGACAATTTCGATTCAATTCCAATTCAACTATTGGAAATTCTGGTTTTTCAAATCCAATTTATTTATTTTTAAAAATAAATGGATTATAGTTCTAGTTCAAAACTAGTTCATTTCGATAAAAATCTATTTTTATCTTTTCAAAAATGAGATTTTTCATCCCAATTCTTAACAAATCATTTCTTATGATTTTACACAAATTATTGCTATTTTTTAATAATTTTATCAAGTCCCGTACAGTCGATTACCATCAACGGCAATCGAACTGCACTTATAGCGACCTTTTCCAAATTTGATTTGCACATAATTCCAAATCCAACCGTTAGATTTCAAATTTCTAATATTCATTGGAAAGCTCGTTTCGATACGAACCCAACGGTTCCAATTTCAGGAGAATCCGACGGTCGGATCTCCCGTAACGTCAATTCGAAGTCAATGGTCGAAATTCGCGAACTGCCGCGGCGCGGCGCGTTCTATTCAGGCCATTTAATATATATTATATATATTTCATCGATTTCAATTCAAAACATATTATATAATTCATTTTAAATTCGTTTTCAAAACAATTTCAACTTCATATTCAATTTCAAATCAAAATTGAATATTCCATATCATCGATATATAAATGAGTATTTTCAAAATATTATATTTTGAAATAAATTCCCTTTCGATATTTAAAAGTGAATAAAATCGATATAAATATCGTTCACGTTAAAATGGCGTCAATCTAACCAACACGGCTTTATACATTTCAATAACTTCGTTATTCTATTCAACAAATGAATATTTCCTTCAACATATGAATTTTCTTTTATTCAACACATTAATATATATTTAATTAAACACATGAATTTTCTTTTATTCAACACATGAATATATATTTTATTCAACACATGAATTTATTTTATTCAACACATGAATTTTCTTTTATTCAACACATGAATTTTCTCAACACATGAGTATTGCCAACACATGACTATTTTGTTTATTCAACACATGAATATAATTTATTTTCTAAATTGGAATGAGACCCACTCAATTACCATATAATATTATTTATATGGATTCCATACAACACATGTATATAATAGCAACTATAAATAATCAACCATCATCCAGAGTGCATTCTACACTGTATAAGCATCAAATATAAATATTCAACGCTTATAACAGCCTGTCAATCAATCGATCGACATACAACTAATTATTGGGATTAGTGTATGTCCAATTTCATCCCAACACCCGTGTGGAGTTTCCAAAAATCAAACACAGATTTTATTTGTGCAGTTGGGCGATGTGTAAAATTTATCGTCCCAATCAATATCATTCAAATGTGTGTACATAAAAAATCATCCTGATTTGTTTATAAATATTTATTTTATATACACGTTTAAAATTATATTTTTAACTATAAAATATTTATTTTCTTTCTGCATCACACAATCAATTTTCACAACACATCAATCAAACAAACAAGCCGTCCATGGTCTGTAGACGACGGGTGTCAGGTGCTGCTAAGCACCGTCTGCATCCTAGTATATATTTCAACTAGAAAATAGAATAAAAAGTGAGGAGTTCTCACCTTTGAGTTCCACTCCGCCATTCTACTTCTGAAATTCTGAACCGTTTGGATTTGTTTGAAATTCCAATTCAGTCCTTACCACGCTGTTCATAATAAAATTATATTTTTAGTGCTTCATTCCAATAAATAAATATCATATTTTTATACTTTCTATAATATAAAAATCACATTTTTATTTCGCTATATATATAATAAAAATCAGATTTTTATTTCGTTACATATATAAAAATTATATTTTTACTTCATATATATATAAAAATCGAATTTTTATCGCTACTTCATATATATGAAAAAGAAATAACAATATTTATATATATATAAATCCTATTTCTATATGCATAAAAATCATATCTTTTCAAAATTTAAAATCTAAAGTTCTTTTTCTCAAAGATTTCTTATGTTAAAAATCTCACCTTTTCGATTTATAAAAATCGAACCTTTTATAAAATTCAATCTTTTCTATTCTAAAAATTCAACCTTTTCCTATGATGAAAATCATGTCTTTTCTATGAACAAAATTATATTTTTATATTTCTAAAAACCATAACCTTTCTCAGATAAAAATCAAAGCTTTCTTTATACCCTAACTACAAAAATAAAAATCAGTTTTTATACTTTAGAAAAATCAGTTTTTATGTAAATTAAAATTATAAAACATACCTTTTAGCCCCAAATCGAAGCTGCTTGGGGGGTCTTCACGTTCGCGTTCGAGGAGGGGGGTGGAAGATCGGCGCGGCGGTGGCTCTGGCTGCCACGTGGAGGCGATAGGCTTTTTTGGGGGGGGGGGAGTTCTTGAGGGAGGAGAGAGAGAATGAGAGGTAGCGGGTCTCGAGGCGGAGGGAGGGGAGCGGCTGCAAGGAGGGGGGGCTGGAGGCCGTCGATGGCGGCGGGCGGCGCCGTTTGGGGGGGCGCGATGGCGGGTCTGGGCTGCGTCGTGATTCCCCCTTCTGATTTTTTTTTGATTTAAAATGAAGAGAGAGAGAGAGGAGGGTAGGAGGTATAATAATATATATAATTTAATTATTTAATTCTCCAATTAGAGTTGACTTTTCATTCAAACTCCAAAAGAAACCAACCAACTGTCAACCCTAGCTAATCACCCCCATTCCGAACACAATGGGATGTGTCACGTAAGCCAATTCGACTATTACGATCAGTTTCCATCAAAATCAAAATAAATCTATATATCGAATTTGAACGTGCATTTCAATTTGCTGGGGCCACATACGGACTCTAAAAATTCCCAAAAAGTATTTTCTAGCTTCGTATTGACGATACGGTTCTAACAAAACTAGTTTCATTAAATTCCGAGAACGTTTGAAAAATGGTCGTTTTCTGTTCGATCGAAATTGACTAAAATTATTAAAACACGTTTTACTTCGTCATGCTCACATATTGATTCGAAAAATTATGAATTTTGGAATCTAGCAATATATCGGCATCCCGGATCCAACAAAAGTGGTTTCGTCGGCAAAATTTCCACTTTTAAGGGCCAAAATTCCATAGCGACTATTCTGAATTTTCATCTGGGCATAACTTTTTATTCCCACTATGAAATTTCAATTTATTGGATTCATTGGAAAGATATTCTCAAATAGATTCTAATACTTTTGGTTTCACTAAAATCCAGCTTATTTTGAATCCTGTACATTCATTTGAAATTTGAAATCGAATTTTCGAACTACCGTGCCATTTTCATTTCCTTATATAATTAAAATAAAATATTTATATTCTAACGTCGATCTATATAATTATATTCATTCTAATTCTATTCAAATTAAATTTCTCGTCGTCATTATTTAAAATAAATCATTTTAAATATTCAAAATTCACTAAAATTGCCAAAATAAAAATTTTAAATTGGCTCAGATTTCCGGGTTATTACAATGATTATATATTATGCCGTCAAAGATTGATACATTTATTTGTGAAAATGATTTCCACACTATGCACTAGTGATAATAAAAGAGAAATTCCGCGTATCAATCATGTTTGGTTATTATAGGGTAAAACTCTATCCTTCGATTTGCATTGCATTGTGTGATGGGACTTGAGTCTTATAATACCCTCATTTTTCAAGAAGCATTGCGACTTTCTGACTGGCATTCATATGGAGAAAACCCTTTTCGTGTTATATGGCAGAGTCCCGTAATTTACCTAACTTTAAAAAAAGTAATAAGCTGTCTTGATTCTCATACCAGTCCCATGACTGACTCAGAGTTTATTATTTCCCACCTAAACTCTAGGTGCCCATATTTCCACATGGGCAGCTAGTAGTTTTTAGTATGCAAATATTTTATAGTGTAGGAATCTGGATTGAAGCTACAACTGTGTCCATAGCATTTGATAGTCTTCAGTTGAATGTATTTATGTTTCCGGTGTGTATTGTTTTGATTTATGTACTTGAATATATGCTTGTACTTTGATGTAATATTGTTGTAATAACAATTAGATATTCTTTTGCATTTTAGTTCTGTTGTGTTGTAACCTATAGCGGTTCAAGGATTTTTGCCTTTTGGATTAGACTTGTGTGGTTTACGATCTATTCGAAAGGTAGGAATTTTCGGGTCATCAAATTTGGTATCAGAGCTTTGGTTTATTCAAAACTTTGGGGTAGTACGCATTAGAACAAGATGAAAAGAATTATTAGAGGTAGAATTAGTAACATCCTATAAAAGAAAACTCATTAGAGATTGGATTAGTGGTATCTTTGGACGAGTGACTCATTAGAAATATGGTTAACAATACCCTAAAATGAGTTTTAAGAGTATTATACATATAAGTAAAGGTGATAAGTGAAAATGATTATGAAAAATTGTAACTTATAATGAATTTAAGTATTTTATTTGATGCTGAGGTTGGACTATCGAGTATAAGAAGATTTTGCATGTACGCCTTGCTAACATATATACGAAGTCTCGAATATACTAGGTAAATATAGGATCACACTCTAGTCTCTTGGGGATGATTCTGGTGATGATTGCAACATCATAATTGTTTATTATCGAGTTTCAATAGTGGGATGACTATATAATTCCAATGAACTAGCGTGAGGACCAACAACTTGGTTAAGACTTAATGTTTGTAATCTGACAAGTGATTAAGACAATTTGAGCTTTGAGTTTAACTGATACAAGTTAAATAGGCTGAAAAGATTAAAGTGAATCAAACGAAATAAAATTTAGCTCAAGTGATGTTAAATAAAATTGGAAAGATAAAACCAATGTAAGAAAGAAAAATTGAATTGAGTTAAGTCAAAGTTAACATCAGTATTGAATTGGTTAGGAAGTTATTAAAATTGAACATATTTATATTGGATAGGTTATTGATTAAAAGCAAAGAAGAGAAATAAAATTGAATGCTCAACACTAAGGTACATTTTTACTGTATTGATTAGGTTTTATAATTTTATGAGTCGATTGGCAAGCCACTTAGATTTTGGATTTTCTTTTTGGACCGATGATAGCCTAGAGAGGCAAATTGTATTTGTACTAATTGACCCGTACAAAGAAGGTTATGGCAGAAAAATTCAAAAATTTGAGGTGTTAGCCAAATTTCAAGAAATTGGGAAGTTCTTAGAAATTGAAATGTAAGATCCCGTAACTTCCCCAGTAATTAAATAACGGATTACTTTGAGAACAACACACATCAGAACACAAACAGAAGAACATTTCATCGCTATTACAACAATTTCCATCAGAGTACAAGAATATACAGAGTATGAATAAATATTACACATTTGGTAAATATCAGAGATTTAAAATACATTTAAATACATAACAGCGGAAAAATAATACAACACACAACTGAAAGAAATACACGAATATAGAGCTTTCCAAGTATCGTTCCAGCTATAAACCAGGATCCTGTGGATATAAATCTGCAAAACCAAAACTACTAGCTGCCCGTGTGGGAAATAGGGGCACCCAGAGTTTAGGTTAAAATAATAAAATCCATGTCAGTCATGTGACTGGTGTGAGAACTAAAAACAGTTATTAATCTTTATTTCTAAAGTTAGTTAAATCAAGGGACCACGTCATATAACACGGAACGAGTTTCCTCCCAAGAATACCAGTGCATAAAACAAAAAGCGCAATGCTAAATAAAGAAAAATGAAGCTATTATAAAACCTAGGTTCCATCACACAATGCAACGCAAGCCAAAGGATAGGGTTTTACCTTATAATAGCGAAAGAATGCTTGATATGATAAATTTCATCTTTTATTATTACTATAAGTGAAGAAAACAACTTCAATCATAATGTATAAATCATAGACGGCATAAGTGCCCCATACCACTATGTCGCCATACTAGGCTCTACAAATAAAACTGAAATGTCATGTATTGGAAATTGGATTTCCGTCATGAGTGGAGGCAAGGGGCAAGCTCCTCTCTGTTCGAGACACTCTAGTAAATGTCTCAGGACCACACACAGCGATCCTTGGAACCTCCAAGGCTAGTCCTCTCCGACTTTTGAGGATTAATTATTGCTAAACACATGTTTCCCGGTCCTATAGGACCTATATCCAAGGCGCCTCACATTTCAACAACCACACAGGTAAAAATAATATATATGTCAGGGCTGGTATGTCACTGACATCACCCATAGCTAGAAAGAAACGTCGTGCACTCCTTGGGTCCATCCCGTTTTTGACTCATACCAAGGTTTGAGGCTCGCTAATTAACTCCATACACAAAGCTATGCCACATAGGTCGTGCTTTAATCATCAACCACAAGACTTTGCTTTTCAACAGAAGCCTTAATCATCTGCCACTTAGGCATGCGACACAGGCAAGTCATGCCATGCGATTGATATCCATCAATATACAACCTCTGAGCTCGTATGTCTCAGAGAAGGGCGTTAGGCAAGAGAATAAATCCTCCGCCGCCAAATAGATATATATTTAATAGAAATCAATCACACAGAATAAAATCCAATGTCAGACACACAGTCCATTTACAAGTTCGTTCTGGGTCTGAACGAAACCGAAGGAACCTTATTCCTCGCATATCCATCGATCTCCGAGTACGTCTGGACGATCACCAACTGATTCCCTCCTCTTGGGTGTACAACCCAATCAATATCATCAGTAATCATCCAAACGATGCGAAGACCTCCGGTCTTCAACCACCGTCTTCATCTTCGACTTATCATCGAATCAGTTATTCAGAATGGGTATAAACCTGGCCTTTCCGAATAACCCGTGTATATAATAAACAAATGTTACAAAAACAAAACATACGCCTCATTCCAATTCAGAATATTCTTTTATTCAAATATTCACATTCTTATGGAAAGGTTCCCATTAATTTTATCAAAGATAAATTCTTCTAAATTTATTCTTTAATCTTCCATTGGATATCATTTCAAACCATGTTAAGGTTTTTCTAAACTAGTCGAGATTAGTGAACCACACCGAAGTAATCAATTATTTTATTTCCTAATCCCAACCTATTCATCCCATGGAGAAAAACTGGTAATACTCCATATCTAACACCACGATGTTATCGGTAAATATTAATTACCATTTCACGTTCAAATCTAATCAAAGATTTAACTATCTCTTTGGAGCAAAACTGGTGATACTCCATTCTCGATCACTTTAATCTAATTAAAGATTCATTAAAACTCCACTTAGTTTTAATCTTCCCAAAAATCAATATCCTGTCTTTAACTGGGTTAAAGAATCAATGTCATCTAAATCACGGTTCACGATAAACCCAAAATCACTTTCCATTGTTAATCGTGTTAAAGAACATGTGTTATTCAAAACACAGCTCGCAATAAACCCCAAAAACCAATTTAAATTCTATTCCAATTAAATACTAATTAACTAGACAGTTTCACTAAATCTTAATTAAAAGATTTATTCTTTTCTAAACTGGGTTCAAGAACAATGTTATTTAAGACACCATTCACGACGAACCCAAAATCCCATTTGATATTAAATACAAGGCTCTGAATAAAAAAAATATATCGGCTTATATTCAATATCAAATTCTGAAACCAACAAATATTGTATTGGAAATAACGATATAAATATGTCTTTCAAATTTCCACAACCATATCTGTATAATCAAGAAATCCAACATCGAAATATTCCGAAGATAATTTCGATTCAAATCCATTCCAATTCGTATATTGGAAATTCTGATTATTTTTAAAAACACTTCAAATCCAATTTATTTATTCAAAAATACTGGATTATAATTCTGGTTCAAAACTAGTTCATTTCAATAAAAATATATTTTTATCCTTTTTATATATGGGATTTTCACCCCAATTCTTTCTAAATCATTATTATGATTATACACAAATTATTGATATTTTTAATAATTTTATCAAGGCACTTACAGTCGATTTCCAATAATGGTCGTCGAACTGCACTTACAGCGACCTTTGCCAAATTTGATTTGGACATAATTCCAAATCCAACTCATACAGTCGATTTCCAATATTCTTTGGAAAGCTCTTTTCGATACGAACCCAACGGTTCCAGTTTCAGGAGAATCCGACGGTCGGATCTCCCGTAACGTCAATTCGAAGTCAATGATCGAAATTCGCGAACTGCCACGGCGCGGCGCGTTCAATTTAGGCCATTTAACATATATAATATATATATTTCGTCGATTTCAATTCTAAACATATTTTGTAAATCGTTTAAATTTGTTTTAAAAACGATTTCAACTTCATATTCAATTTTAAATCAAAATTGAATATTCCGTATCATTAATATATAAATGATAATATTTTCAAAACGTTATATTTCACATCAGAATCAATTTTCACCACAAAAAAAAAATCAAACAAGTCTTTTATGGTATGTGGACAACGGGTGTTAGGTGCTGCTAAGCACCATATGCATCCTAGTATATATTTTAACTAGAAAACAAGAATTAAAATGAGAAGTTCTCACCGAGAGCTAAACCAAACGCCACGACTCTTCATATGTAGAAAATCTTGCCATGTTTCCTTTTGTCACTTTCGTTGTTCGTATCACTACATATATAAAAATCAATTTTTATATGTTATTCATATAAAAAAATATCACATCTTTTATATTTCACTTCCTATAAAGGAAGATCACATTTTTAAATCACTTTCATATAAAGATTCAACCTTTATGGTGTTTATATATAAATAAAAATCAAATCTTTATGTGTAAAAATTGAATCTTTACTGTTAGACCAAAATTTGGACCCAACACCCAAATTGTTCTGATTCGTAAAGAATTATAACTGGAGAATGAAGAAAAAGCAGAAAACACACAGAATTTATAGTGGTTCGGCGTTAACGAGCCTACGTCCACTTTATATGTTATCGATTATACTTTAAATACCAGTACAATCAATGATTTCTCTCAAACTCACTTTTACAATTGTAATTTCTCTCAGTAATCTCGTAACAAAACTAACAAGAAATAGTGGTATGATAGTAATGGCGGAATCAGTGCTCAATGCTGTCAAAAGATCCTGAAAAATGCCATGCTCTGGGCTATTTATAGCTGATTTTGTCAGGTGGATCGCGGTCACACGTGGCACAGATCCCAAGAATATCGGATCGTATCGCAGCTTGATGAAGAATTAGTCAAATTAGCCGTTGTGGACAGGTGTCGCGATCCCCTTAAATATCGGATCGAGCAAGGAGGAGGAATTGGTCAAAGTGACAGTTGGGGACACGTGTCGCTGGATCCGTGCATCTCGGATCGCCGAAGACTAGCTTGTGCTTCAACAGGTCAGAGGCTTCGCTGTGCATCGGGGGATCGGATCGGTCTGTGCTGGGTAGTAGTGTATGTACGGATCGGGTCATGTAGAAGTAGTCGGATCGCTGATGCAATGGGGGCGATCCGATGGGGGGCGATCCGATGGGGGGCGATCCGATCCTTCATGGACCTAAGGAACACAGTTTCATACTTTCTTCTTGTGAGCGAACCTTGGTGGCTTGGTCAGAAAGCTAGCCAACATTTTGCCCCCTCGAAGTATGTTTTATCGATGATGGAACATGCTTCGAAACTATATAAACGTCTTTTCATAAAGAGATGCAAATCAGTGGTAGCGTCTATCCTAAAGGCCATATCATTTACGGAAAGTTGTCTCTTTGCTTGCTATAAATATCGGATAAATCTTTAATAGTTTCCCTGTTTATTGGACAATTCTTTTCTGGGATCTTTCAGAGTCTTCATCATCGAATCTACCAGGTGCATTTTTGAATTTTCTATGATCATTTCTGAATTTTCATTCCTGTCGGTCATTTATCGATTCGGATCGCATGTGCGAGTCACGGTCCGTTAGCAAGTTGTTCGCCTCGTCCTTTGGTGAGCATTTGGGCCTCTTCACGGAACGAGACGGGCTTCTCTTTGAGACATGGTGGGCTTTTGGTTCGCGGCCCGCCTATTTTCACGGATCGAATAAGACAAAAATGGGGAGACTAACGGTCGCCCCTTTGCCTATATAAATCGATCCTCACCCTCATTCTTCTCCTCTTCTTTCTTCTTTCGCAACCGCCGCCAATTTTCTTGAGAGAAAACCCTAACTTTGATTTCCCAATCTCCAACCGATTTCAAACTTTAAGAAGGTAATTAAACAGCTTTTCTTTAGTTTCTATCGTGTTCACACTGGTTTAGAGAGTGGAGACAGCGGAGTTTTGTAGGATTTGGTGATAGTAAACGCGAACGTGCCTGGTTCGATTCCATGGATTTAAGGGTGAAGAGGAGAGTTGAGGAAGAAGAAGGAAGGGATGACCAAGTCGGTTCGTGGGCGAGGCCCGAGTTCGAAGCGATGGTGAGGCGAGAGGAGAGGGAACGGAACTGGAATGTTGATTTGGCTAGTGGGTCAGATCGCGGAAACGGCAAGGCTACAGTTCGTGGGGAACTAGACGCGAGTGTCAGATCGTGGAGATACTGAAGCTTCGGGCCGTGGAGAGTGGGGGGCGATGCGGATCGCCAAGATACCATCGCGATCCATCTAGATGAATTGGTGCGCTTCACGATTCGAAGCCTTTCCATGATCTAGTACCATTCCGCGTACCGAGTCCTTCACCACGATCCGTCCATATGTCGCGATCCGAACCTGCCATGCGATCCGACTGACGAACGATCTGATGCACACGCTGACTAAATAATATGATGCAACTCTAACAAATCGATGAACAGTTAGGTTAGAGCCCTTGAGACGAACATTCCGGATTGAACAAATGCATAATCTACCAATTGAACAACGACCAATGTCTCGATTATTTTGTTGACCTTTGTACCTTTCTTTAATGCACGCACAAGCACACACTGGCACTTGCAAACACAGGGGGGATGGGTAGTTTTAATCTTATTTCTCATGTTTGCTCGCCTAAACAGTAATGTCAGATAATCACTCCCCTTCAAGATCTAACACAGAGACGGATCCCGAGGTGTCTGAGCACCATAACCCTGAGGTCCCTCCAATTAACCCAGGGGGCGAGGATTCTGGATCCGAGTATGAGGCAACGGAATCAGATCCATCTAAAAGTACCTCACTTGATGAGGAGTCTGAAGTAGATGGGCGAGCTCCCGACGAGATTCCTGACGCACTTGGGATAGAGAAATTTAATGATTCTTTAGCCTCCAAACTCGACGACATAAAGCTTAAAAGAATTTGCCTGAGACATGGGATCCCGTGGGATGATGTGAGGACACCCGGTAGCGAAGATAGACCTCACCTAGCTCCGGAAGGATATATGACAGTCAGCCGGCTCATGTGCTGGGTAGGAGCTATTCCTCCATTTCCTCCAATCGTGATTGAGACCTTAAAACGATTGGGTATCGCTCCGATGCAGCTTCATCCTAATGCCTACGCGACTCTGTACACTCTATATATCGCATACGCGGAGATCCTGCATACCGAGCTCACATTTAAAGATTTAAAATTCTTTTATCTTTTCAAGCATCGCTCCTCGGCAACCCCAAATTTCTCTTTATTCGAATCGGTAGCGAATAGGAAGGTTCTGTATGACGGATACAGCAATATAGGGGATCCCAAGTCTGGTTGGTTCTATATAAAGAGACAGGCTGGGTGCTCAAGAAGATGGCTTAAATCAAGTAAACTTTAATCTTTTCACTGAATATCTTGCTTAAGAAATCGAAGCATTAACATCCCCCTTCTTTTTTGTTTTAAGCAGATCACGTCTTTCCCAAGACGGAAGGCTTGGTATACAATAATCGATTGTCTATTCTTCTACAAAGCAGATCCGATTTTCTAAGGATCAAGAAGTGCATTACTGACGAGAATCTTCATAAGCATCGCCTTCTGGAAATAAGGTTTGGACTTGGTGTAGGCGGCAAACCTTACAAATATGTGCCCCCAACGGAGGGAGAGGGAACATCACGGGAAGCAGAAACAACTAAATTCCGTAAGAGTCCTTCCCCGATAATCATCCAGGACGACGAGGACCTGAACATATATAGAGGAGATGAGGCCCGTGGTGACAAGTCCAAGGAAATCCCAGTTTCTCCGGGGGGTTTCCCCTCAAGGACTTCTCTTCCGACCAAACCTGTTGCTCCCGATGATTTGACAGAAGAACAGCTATTTAAAGAGCTGAGCAAAATTCCTTTGCCCGATGATGTATACACAGAGGGTGACTTTGAAGGGGAGCCATTTTTCCCTGCTTCTGAGGAGATCGCCGTTCCAATTGGAGGACAAGAAACTATTCAGATGAGCCTGACTTCAGGCCCGGGTCTGTTAGGGGGAATTATATGGGATGCACAAATCACACGCACTGCCTGACCCCACACTTTTATATCAACAGTATCCAAGGCTTTAATATGCTCTTTTCTCCTTTGCAGGAAAGATGTCTCGCAGGCGGTCTTATTCTTATCGCTCTCTTCGTGAAGGCACACCCAGTCTTCATCCGAATCCCGAGCTCTCTCGCGGCCTTTCTCACAAGCCTACTTCTTCGCAATCCCGGTCTCCACCAAAATCGACTTCTGGCAAGCTTCCCAGTTATTCGGTACCACCTACAGGGGAAAACAACTTCCTAAACAGTTAACTCCTCCGAAGAGTGCACCCTCTCACAGCAGGTCGTCAAAAAGACACTACGAGCCCAAGGATCCAATCAAGGATTCTGAAAAGGAGAGAAGTGACATTGTCCCTTCCAGCCAGCAAGAGTTGGTTGCCCCCGGGTCACGAGATTACATCCATAGTCCCGAGACTCAAGCTAAGCTGGAAAAGTTGCGAGAACAATTCCCTAACATCTTCTTCGAAAGGATGATGTTTGTTCCAGCCTTGGAGCCCGTCCCTAGGAACTGGGATACTGAAGTCATCAGCCACATTCGTCATGTAGCCAGGCAGTATGAAGCGATGAAGAAACATGCCGTTAATCTTTCAGAAGTCAGCCGAACGCTTGAGATGGTAGCACATCGATCCAAGGTGAAGATTGATAACAATGAAAGGGCTAGGACAAAGATGAAGGACTTGGAAGATGCTCAATCCCAACTTGCCTTAGCGCGGAGAGATGCTGAAAATTATAAGACCGAATTGGAGAATGCTAAGAAACGCTTTCATTCTGAACTTGACTCAAATAGTCAAGAGAAAATGGCCTTAAAGAAGGAGGTAGAAGATCTTAAAATGGCCAACATTGAGTTGAAGACGGCACAAGGCCATTTTGAAGCTGAGAGAGCTGATTGGGAGGAAGAAAGAGCAAGTTTGAGAGAAAGTCTAGCTTTGGCTGAAGCGGAAAAGGTGATTTTAAATGATCAAGTCGCGGATGCGGAGAGGCGCGCGGCTCTCACCGAAAAGAATGTTGAAAGTGCCATTGAAATGGCTACTACTTCTAACAACATGCTCCTCGAGAGAGAAAAGGATATCGTAGGGTTCGAAGAGATGATTTTTGACTTCCTCGGCCATGTCCTCAAAACCCGTAACATCTCGTGGATCCCGGACTACCACGTTACTTTAGCCAATTTATGGGATGACATCGTTGAGGGTGAGAAGCAGAGATTAGGAGTTGAAGAGATTGTCGAAGATGAGCTGATGAAGACCATCCTAAGGGATAACGAGCCCGAGGATCTGGCAAAAGGCCGTCGTCTAATTCAAGAAGAAATGGAGAAGGAGAGGGCCTTGGCTAAGGGCAAAAACAAGGTCGACGAAGGTTCGAGCCAAGCTGTAGAGCCCAAGACCTCCGGAGTTGAGGAATACCATCCTGATGATCCATTAATTCCTTTGGGCCTAACTCCTGTGGTTGTTGGAGCTTCTGCAGCTAGCCTAGATGGAGGATTAGCGGAAGGTATCTCCCTTTTTTCCCCACAATTTGTCAAAGAAATTGTGAGTTGTCGTCGTCTGGTAGAGCAACCAATCGAATTAATAACATGTGTTCCCCATAATACAGGTGGCGAGCCCGTCGACAAGGATGTCGAGAAGAGGAAAGAGGCGGAGAAGATTGTCGTCTCGCCTAGCGTCGGTGTTGATATACCGAAGCAGGCCGAGGGTACAACAGCAGAGAAGGGCGTCCTGACACCCAGTGCTGATGCTCCCAAGGATGATGAAACCATCGAGGCCTTGAAAGATATGGATGGGCGCCATGTAGAGGATGAGGAGGATATCATTAGCACCAAAGAAGCCGAAGACGATGACGACGAAACTTTGGCTAACAGAAAAGCTAGGCAGGAAAAGCAGCTGGCTTTAAAGAAGGTGGGACAAGAGCCTTTGAACATAGCCCCTATCTCGGAGTTTAATCCCAAAACTGGGATGGTTTTGAAACTCCAGCCCAAATCCATCAGCAAACAGCTTCATTTTGCGAACCCTGATGATTTCCCAGCTTCCCTTACTGATAAAAGAAAGAGAAATGAGGTGGAGGAGGAGTCTTCTGATGAGTCGGACGTTCCTCTTATAGACAAAAGGAAAAGAAAGAAGGGTGATCAATCCAAAACTGACAAGGCGAAGCTGGAGAAGCAGAAACAGGAGAAAAAGTCCAAGCGTAAATAGGATACTGTCACTTGTCTATATTTTGTCTTTAGGCTTCCCACTGGCCAGGAAATGCAATTATGAGACTGGCCCTCATTTTGTTTTTTAGGTTGTTTTTCACTTTGTAGGCTTGCAGTTTATAAATGAAAGTTTATCTCTTTTTGCATCATCGTGTACCTGCATTCAATAAACTTTTAATGCTTAGTGATAGATTATCTGATTGTAACTACAAATCAGTCAAGCAACAGAAAGAAAAATTTTAAAAATTTCGTGCTGCATCAACGTTCATGTGTATATGTATATGGCCCCCAATCAATCGTTAACGTAGCGCTTAACTAGGGCTTATTAAAGATTGATTAGCATTGTTCGCATGTTGCCCCCTATTTCTGAATATGGGGGACTTAGAAAATTTAATAAGATAACTGTCCTTGTGGTGCTGAATTTCCGGCACCTTTCAGTGCTTAATCATAGGCTCTTTTATACTCTCCTGGCGGCCGCCGAGGTTAGAGTTTGAATTCAGTAGTTCAGTCGCTCCCCGTTCCTTCAGCGGGGAAGGAGTTCTTTCTCAGCGCTCAATCGAAGACGCTTTTATACTCTCTCTCTGCTCTGGAGAGTTAGAGTTCGAGCTCAGCAGTTCAATCGCTCCCCGATCCTTCAGCGGGGAAGGAGCTCTTTCTCAGCGCTCAATCGGAGACGCTTTTATACTCTCTCTGCTCTGGAGAGTTAGAGTTCGAGCTCAGCAGTTCAATCGCTCGCCGATCCTTCAGCGGGGCAAGAGCTCTTTCTCAGTGCTCAATCAGAGACGCTTTTATACGCTCTCTGCTCTGGAGATTTAGAGTTCGAGCTCAGCAGTTCAATCGCTGCCCGATCCTTCAACGGGGCAAGAGCTCTTTCTCAACGCTCAATCGGAGACGCTTTTATACTCTCCTGGCAGTCGCCGAGGTTAGAGTTCCGTCAAGGCAGTTTCGATCATGGTACACCGCCATGACTTACGGACATCACCTTCATGTCCGTTATGCTCTCTCTCGGCTCTGGAGAGTTAGAGCGCTATCAATGATATGATTTACTTTATCGCACCCTCAGAGTTTTGACTGGTGATTGCATTCCACTCTGATGAAAGGCACCTATAGTTATACGCTTCTGTGATCGTTGCATGATTCACAGCAATTTCCATAAAAATAGAAAGGCAGATAAATAATTGTGCAATAAAGGTAAACGACACACAATATTTTTATAGTGGTTCGGTCGAATCATGACCTACGTCCACTTTATAATTTTTTGCTTTAAGAAATCGGACTATTCTAGGCAAGTCGTGCCTTGTACATGGTTCTTAACAAAGCAAAAGAACAGATATGACATCTTTACGTTAGGTACGGTCGTAAATGTTGGGCATTCCACACTCTGGGGATTTCCTTTCCATCTACGGTTGCTAGCTTGAAGGTTCCATTATCAAGCTTGCACAGAATGGACTACGGTCCTTCCCACTTCGCACCCATATGAGTTGGGGCTGGAAAGACACGCTTCAGAACCAAGTCTCCGGGTTCGAAGGTTCGGGCTCGAACCTTTTTGTTGTAGTATCTGGCGACCTGTTGTTTGCATCTCAAGGCACGCAGGTCTGCTTCGTCCCTCTTTTCTTCGACCATGTCCAGGGATTCAAGGAGCAATTCGTTATTGGTCATCGGATCGTAATAAGTCACTCAGTGAGAAGGTACTTTTATCTCAACCGGGATGACTGCTTCTGCTCCAAAAGCAAGGGAGAAGGGGGTATGTCCAGTTGTCGATTTATACGTTGTCCTGTAGGCCCATAGTGCTAAGGGTAATTCATCAGCCCACATGGCTCTAGCCCGTTTAAGTCTTCTTTTCAGAATGGACTTAATCACTTTATTCGCCGCTTCGACTTGTCCGTTCGATTGCGGGTGCGCCACAGAGGTGTACCGTTTCTCAATGTGGTATTTCTGGCAGAAGTCCCTGAATTCAGTCCTATCGAACTGAGTTCCGTTATCCGTTATAACAATCATTGGAATCCCAAATCGACAGATGATGTTTCTAACGACAAAATTGATCACTCGTTTGGTTGTGATTGTAGTCAGTGGCTCAGCCTCGACCCACTTAGTGAAATAATCTACGGCTACAATAGCGAACTTCGCTCCGCCCCTAGCTATGGGGAGACTTCCGATGATATCAATTCCTCACATAGCGAAAGGCCATGGGCCTGTCATTGTTTTTAACTGATTAGGAGGTGCTCTAGGTATCTTTGAAAACCTCTGGCACGCATCACACCGTCGTGCGTATTTCGCCGCATCCTTGTTTATGGTAGGCCAGAAATAACCATGCCGCAACACCTTTTTCGCCAATGTTTGCCCTCTAATGTGATCGTCGCATTCACCTTCATGTACCTCCTGCAGCACACGCTTGATGTCGTCATGAGCTATACACCGGAGAAGAGGCATTGAAAATCCATGCCTGTAAAGAACTCCGCCTTGTAGAACGTATCGAGCAGCTTTACGAATTACTTTACGCCTCTCGCTTTTCTTGGTCGGAAGCGTTCCATTCATCAAGAAATTCTTTAGAGGGGTCATCCAGGACTCCCTTTCTGGTTCCATCTCTAGTACCGAATCAATTTCCATCTGATCTATACTAGGAAACCGAAGTACTTCGACTAGGGCCCGGTCTCTTCAGGATCGTCGGAACTAGCCATCTTTGCCAACTTATCCGCCTGTTGATTCTCTGATCGCGGAATATGAGATATGCTGTAGTGATCGAAGTCGTTCAGCAACTCCTTCACTTTCTTCAAGTATAAAATCAATCTTGTACTTTTGGCTTGGAATTTTCCAGTAACCTGGTTCACAACTAACTTGGAGTCGCAAAAGATGTCCAGCTTTGTGATTTCCAACTCCTTTGCGATCCTTAGACCGGCTATCAGGGCTTCATATTCGAGGTCGTTGTTAGTAGCGTTAAACTCCATTCGGATAGCATAGGATATCAGCCGTTTCTCAAGAGTTTCAAGCACTACTCCAGCGCCGGATCTCTTGTCATTCCTAGCTCCATCAGTATACAATCTCCATGCACTGGGGTCGAGAAGTAATTTTGAGGGGTCAACTTCTTCGTTTGCTATATCTTCCTCCGGGACGGTAAACTCTGCTATGAAGTCGGCTATCACTTGCCCCCGTATTGACCGCCGGGGCTGAAAGTTCAGATCAAATTGGCTTAACTCAATGTTCCATTTGAGTAATCTTCTAGACGCTTCTGGTCTCTGTAGAACTTGCTTGAGTGGATGATCAGTGTATACGGTAATGGGATGAGCCTGAAAATAATGTCGAAGCTTTCTAGAGGCGATCAACAAACTATACGCCAACTTTTCTATCCTTGGATAATTACGCTCTGCTACCATCAATTTTTTGCTCACGTAATACACAGGTCTTTGAACTTTATCTTCTTCTCTTACCAATGCTGAGCTGATCGCGTGGGACGATACTGCCAAGTACACGAATAAGTCCTCATGATCCAACGGCTTAGATAATATCGGAGGTTTCTCCAGGTGTCTCAGCAGGTTCTGAAACGCTTCCACGTAGTCGGGCGTCCATTTGAAGTGGCGTTTTCCTCGCTTTATTAATTCGAAGAATGGGATGCATTTGTCCGTAGCCCTGGAGATAAATCTGCTTAGTGCGGCTACTTTCCCTGCAAGGCTTTGCATATCTTTAATCTGCCTAGGTTCCTGAATGTCTCTGATTGCTGCGATCTGGTCTGGATTAATCTCAATCCCCCGAGAACTGACGATGAATCCCAAGAATTTTCCGGAGGCGACCCCGAATGAACATTTTGTTGGGTTGAGTTTCATCCCGTACTTTCGAAGAATGCTGAAGATCTCTGCCAAGTCCGTAGTGTGATTGGAGGATTGCCTGGAGTTAACCAACATGTCGTCGACGTATACTTCCATTGTTTTCCCAATCTGGTTATAGAACATTCTGTTCACTAACCGTTGATATGTAGCGCCTGCGTTCTTCAAGCCAAAGGGCATTACCACATAGCAATATAATCCCAGATCCGTAATAAAGCTAGTGTGTTCTTGATCTGGAACGTGCATTGGAATCTGGTTATATCCTGAATAAGCATCCATAAAGGAGAGAAGTTCATGGCCCGCCGTTGAGTCCACCAACTGATCGATCCAGGGTAACGGAAAACTGTCTTTTGGGCAGGCTTTATTCAAATCCGAGAAATCGATACACGTTCGCCACTTCCCGTTGGCCTTCTTTACCAGGACTGGATTTGAAATCCAGTCTGGATAGATTGAGTCTCTGATAAATCCATTACTCTTTAGCTTTCCAACTTCTTCTTTCAAGGCAGCGGACCTCTCTGGGCCCAGCATTCGCCTTTTTTGTTTTACCAGAGGATGTTTAGGGTTAATGCTTAATGAATGGCTCATGATTGATGGAGATATCCCACACATGTCTGCGTGGGTCCAAGAAAATACATCCAAATTATTTTTTAAGAAATTCGTCAGTTCTTTAGCTAAATTCGGATTTAACTGGGATCCAATCTTAAGGACCTTCTCTGGGTCACTATCATCGATCGGTACATCCACAGTTGTCTCGTTGGGAGTCGCCATTCTGCCCCCAGGTTCTTTGTCCTCTCTGGGATCTATATCCTCGGGCAACTCTCTGGGCGACTCTTCTACGGTTATCCTCTTTAATTGCTGTAAGGTCTCCACCCTTGTGGGGGGCGAAGCACCCTTGGTTTCTATGTTCCCTTCGTTGCGGAGTAGCTTTAGCTCTGCAATATAACATGCTCGTGCGGCAACCTGATCTCCTCTAACAACACCAATACCAGCTTCGGTAGGAAACTTCAATAACAAGCACCAGGGGGCTATACAGGCTCTAAATTTTGCGAGGGCCGGTCGGCCCAAGAAAGCATTATAGGGTGACTCAATATCCAAAACCACGAAGGGAAGGATTCTCACTCTCTGGCGTTCTCCTTCCCCAAGCGTAACTGGTAGCTCTACATAACCCATTGGAGCGGTGGATGCTCTGTTAAATCCACGGATCCATCCCTGATAGGGCTTCAATTCTTTTATCTCGAGGTTCATCTGGTCGAATGTCCTTTTGAACAGAATATTGACGGAACTCCCGTTATCCACCAAAACTTTATGAATTGTGGCCGGGCCAATAGGTACTGTGATTACAAATGGATCTTCAGTCGGAGCATGGACTACAATGCTTTCTCGTTCGCGGAAAACGACATCGTCGGACATTATATTTTGTTGTTTTACCGGGACGTTGTCCTCGGGGTTGCTACACTCCCCTACCTCGAGGTGTTGCTTGGCTGCATTGACATACTGATCCAATGCCTTGGAATCGTGTCCGGTGAGATAAAGCCCTCCGATTATGGTATTGATAACAAGGTCCTTTCCCTTTTGCTGGGCAGTTGGCCTGACAGCAGGTTGATTCTGGTTCTGATTTGGGGCCTGTACGGCTTGCCCCCTGTCTGTGGGCGTCACTCTGTATTCATCCAATTTTCCTTCTCGGAGAAGCCTCTCGACTACATCTCTTAGGTGACGGCATTCATTTGTCGAATGGCCATGAATCTGATGAAAGAGACAAAACTTCCCCGTTTCACGTTCTTTCTCCGTCGACTCTCTGGGAGGGGGCCTTTTATTTTGGAGGACGTTGTATGAATCCATGAAGATATTTTCCAAAGTATCGTTTATTGGCGTATAACTCTCAAAAGACCCGGGACGAGTCCTTTTCTGGGAGTCGTTCCCTCGATTCCTCTTCCAGTTGTTGCCATTACTGTTATTATCATTGTTTCCTGACTGACGACCACCTTGATTCCAATTTCCGACATTAACCTCGACCTTCCCCGAGCTGTCTCCTGTCTGCTTAATGGCGACATTGCTCTGGATTTCCTCTTTATCGGTCGATTTTGCCTTTCGGTTAGCATATACTTCCTCCCGGCATAAGTGTACGTTAGCTTTTTCGTAGAATAATTCTCTAGTATGGGGTGGCTTGCCGGCCAGATATCTCCCAAATTCGGTGTCTTTATCTACCCCATCAATTAGGGCTGCCACAATCGTTGGCTCATAAGGATCTTTGACTTCAGTAGCGGCCAGGTTGAAATGGTCTAGATATACCCTCAAACTTTCGCCTGGTCGTTGCTTGACAAGGAACAAGTCAATCACACTCTTCGTCTTTTGTGCATAGATGTGGAACTGTTCCATGAACCTTTCACTCAACTCCCTGAAGCTGGAAATTGATCTTGCTGGTAAGCGAGTAAACCACAATAATGCTACATCCTCCAAGAATAAGGGAAATGCTTTGCACTTGACAGTGTCAGAGGCTGCGGCAGCGGTCATTGACCAAGAATATCTCATCAGATGCTAGACGGGATCAGATCTACCCGCGTAACGATTCATCTGCGGCATGTTGAAGTGCCTCGGGAACGTTGCATCTAAAATGTCATCAGTGAAAGGAGTGTGACTGCGATCAATTCCCCAATCTTCATTCCGTTGTCCACAGCTATCTGCTAGAATTCGATGGATCATAGCTGCAACATTTGCACTGGTCAGTGGAGGCTCAGGGTCAGTGCTTCTTGCTCGGTGGGGTTCTCTAATCTCTCTTCCAGGATCAGTCACGAAATCCGGGGCTCGGATTGGGCTTTGCTGTCCCCTGTTACCATGAGCATTTGTACAGCGACGGGGCTGAGGTAGTCTATTCTGAACAGGGCTGTCCACACCTCGAGCTCTGGGAGTTGCGGTGAGATCATTCATATTGCGGTTTGAGGGCCCTGCCCCCAGTGCCTCTTCTTCCCGTGATGGAAAGGTTCCAAATCGAAGCTGCTCTATGTTTTCAGGCCTCTCATATGGTCGCCGCGGAGGTCTCGGCGATTCCTCTGACGAAGAACAGTATTCTGGGGTGAGCGGACGAACTGGGGGCGTCCTTTGCCTTGTGAGATCATTAAGCCTTCTATCCATAGCGGTCAAGTTCTGTCACAGAATGGAGCTCTCCTGCCTTTGAGCAGCCAATTCATCAAACAGCCTCACCCACATTTCGGAAAAGTGAGAGAGATCGCCCTCAGTAATGGGAGCAGAAGGGTCATATTGATCATCATCGTTTTCTCTTATGCGCAAAGAGCTTGAGCCAGGTTGAGCGGAGGGGCCAGGATGGTAGGATCGAGCCATAGGCTCCTTTCCAGGTCGAGTTGTACTCTGGTCATCAATTTGGATCGCTGTGGATCGAGGTTGGTGGCTCGCAGCGCCCCCCTGGGATCGGTTCGTGGTCACGGTAAGCGAAGGATTCAGGGCGTTATCATGGGATCGAGTAACAACCCCTCCAGCTTCGCGGTTCGCAGCGCCACCCTCAAGTCGGATCGTGGCACCTAGATTGGTTCGGGTCGCCCCTCTGTCCTCGCGATCCGTGACCCCCTCAACGACCTGCTCGTGTGCACTTTCGCCAACCATTTCATTCGTGACTTCATTCGCCTGCGAAGCCCGCACTTCCTTAGACTTCTTTCAAACCATGATATCAAACGTCGCAGGAATCTTCAAAAATCTGAACAGTGAAGTTTTGAGACTGTTCTCACAATGAAAGCACCAAAATGTTAGATCAAAATTTGGACCCAACACCCAAATTGTTCTGATTCGTAAAGAATTATAACTGGAGAATGAAGAAAAAGCAGAAAACACACAGAATTTATAGTGGTTCGGCGTTAACTAGCCTACGTCCACTTTATATGTTATCGATTATACTTTGAATACCAGTACAATCAATGATTTCTCTCAAACTCACTTCTACAATTGTAATTTCTCTCAGTAATCTTGTAACAAAACTGACAAAAAAAAGTGGTATGACAGTAATGGCGGAATCAGTGCTCAATGCTGCCAAAAGATCCTAAAAAATGCCAAGCTCTGGGCTATTTATAGCTGATTTTGTCAGGCAGATCGCGGTCACACGTGGCACAGATCCCGAGAATATCGGAACGTATCGCAGCTTGATGAAGAATTAGTCAAATTAGCTGTTGTGGACAGGTGTCGCGATCCCCTTAAATCTCGGATCGAGCAAGGAGGAGGAATTGGTCAAAGTGACAGTTGGGGACACGTGTCGCTGGATCTGTGCATCTCGGATCGCCGAAGACTAGCTCGTGCTTGAACAGGTCAGAGGCTTTGCTGTGCATCGGGGGATCGGATCGGTCTGTGCTGGGCAGTAGTGTATGTACGGATCGAGTCGTGTAGAAGTAGTCGGATCGCTGATGCAATGGGGGCGATTCGATGGGGGCGCGATCCGATCCTTCATGGACCTAAGGAACGCAGTTTCATACTTTCTTCTTGTGAGCGAACCTTGGTGGCTTGGTCAAAAAGCTAGCCAACATTTACATAATTAAAAATCATATCTCCTATATATTTAAAAATATTACCTTTGCTAATTAAAAATAAAAATCCAATTTTCTATCATAAAAATTCAATCTTTATCAAAGAAATAAACAAATAAGACTCATGTTGCTTCTCGATCAAAGGGGGTGCTTGCGGGTGTTGTGGGCTTTAGGGGGTTATTTGCAAATTCAGAAACAATCAAAAGTTAGGTTTTTAGAGGAGAAGGGGGTCCATGTTCGCTGGTAGAGGCTGAGGAGTTGGAGTTGGGGGCTGCAAGTCAGGGGGAGGCGCGGCCAGGCGGTGGAGGGTGGCGCTGGTCGTGGTGGGGCCTGGGGAGGGCTGGCGGCTGTTGCGTCATGGTGTAGTGGGTTTTGGGGAAGGACAGAGCTGATGGGTTCGAGGTTAGAAGGGGGAGAGAGGAAGGAGAGAGAGGAGGGAGAAGGGGGAGGGCGACATCGCGCCCTGGCGGCGGCTAGGGTTCCTCCGCGCTTTTTTATATTCAGCGTTGAATTTTGATCGGGGAGAGAGAAAGGTAAGGCGGGGGGGGGGGGGGGGGTAGATAAATATATTATTTTATTATTTTAATTTCTAAAGGTAATTTTCATTCGAACCCCGATCCCAACCCAACGACTGTCACCCCTAACTAATTACCCCCATTCCGAACATAATGGGATATGTATCGTTAGCTGATTCGACCGTTACGATCAGTTTTCATTAAAATTAAATAATTAATCATTATATTGAATTTTAAACGTACATTTCAATTTGCTGGAGTCACATACGGACTCTAAAAATTCCCGAAAAATATTTCTAGCTTTGTATCGATAATACAGTCCTAACAGAACTAATTTTGTCAAATTCCGAGACCGTTTGAAAAATGGTCATTTTCTAATCGATCGAATTTGACTGAAACTGCTAAAACACATTTTACTTCGCCACGCTCACATATTGATTCAGAAAATTATGCAAGTTGGGATCTAGCAATAGTTTGACATCCCGGATCCAACAAAAGTGGTTTCGTCGAAAACGAAGGTCGTTTGCAAAATTGCTATTTTTAAGGGCCAGAATTCCATAGCGACTATTCTGAATTTTCAACTGGGCATATCTTTTTATCCCCGCTATAAAATTTCAATTTTTCTGATTCATTGGAATGATATTCTCAATTTGATTCTAATATTTTTGGTTTCGCTAAAATCCGTTCTATTTTGAATCCTGTACATTCATTTGAAATTTGAAATAGAATTTTCAAACTACCGCGCCATTTTCAATTCCTTTTATATTTAAAATAAAATATTTATATTCTAACGACAATTTATATAAATATATACGTTATATTTCTATTCAAAATAAATTTCTCGTCGTTATTATTTAAAATAATTCATTTTAAATACCCAAAATTCGTTAAAATTGCCAAAATTAAAAATTTAAATTGGCTTGGATTTTCCGGGTTATTACATGAAAAGTTAAAGAACTTAAGTTAGAATGAAGGATGAGTTGGTTAAGTAAACGACCTTCAGTTCCATCTTCGATTCGAGGATGAAATCCTTTTAAGTGGTGGAAAATGTAACGACCCGGATTTTTGGTCGATTTAAAAATATGAATTTAAATAATATTAATGGACTTTTAAAATTGATTTAAGAGTGAATATATTAAAATTTGATATCTTAATATTATTTCATTCTCCTAAAAATAGACATTTTGCAAACAACCTCAGATTTCGACGAAACCACTTTCACTGGATCCGGAATAGTAAATTATTATTAGGTTTCGAATTTCAAGTCAATCGAAGTTAATATGTAAGCATACACAATATAAACGCGTATAGAAAAATCAGTTAGAATTCAATAAAATCTAGAAATATGGCCATTTTACAAACGATCTCCGAATTCAACAAGACCAATTTTATTGGATATGTATTAGTAAATATAGTAGGGTTTAAAATTTTGTAATGATCGGACTTACGATTTGGCCATACAAGTTGAAACCATGTAGGAATCGTCTAATTGAAATTTGACTTGAAATTAAGTAGTTTTAGCTAACACCGAACAATTGGAAAATATTGATAAAATGGTAAAAACCAAAATGACATATTAACGTGTGCAATTGGTTTATAGAGTTTTAAGTAATATAAAGAGGAGTTATTACCTTACTAACATAAACCTACGGTGTTAATTACAAATTCCATTTAAAAAAGTCACTTCTCCTTTACACCATTTCCTATGCCTCTCCAGAATGAGACAACACACCTAAGGGAACATGCTACGCTTTACACTTGTCCTCCTCTCCTTGAAAGACCACTAGCTTAAGTAACTTAGCCTCCTCCTTCTTCTCTTTCATTTCCATTTTACACTTTCCACCTCCTTAAGCTTCCATTTTTCTTTCCTCCTCCCTTCTTCTTTACTTGCTCCTCCTCCTTCATAGCCACCAGCCCCACCACCACTTCCTCCATCTGCGCATCACTCTAGCACTGCACCACACCTCTTCTCCATCAAATTGTGGCTGCACCTCCCATAAATCCTAAAAAGATCCAATTTTCTCGTTTTAAAATCCTAAACCACCACGTCTCTCCCCCTTTGCACCCAAATCCACACCTCCTTGGCCCCTGTAACTGACGCCCTAGGCTCCACACCTCATACAGGCCACTTGGACCCCTTACCCCATGTCGTGGACCCCGCAAAGGCCTTTAAGCCCTTGCAACCATAAGAAACTCCACCTGTCCTTCTTAAATCCAAGGGTTAACCTAATTACGTTGTAGTTTGAAGTTATTTTGGTTGAAAGTTTGATATTTGGGATTCTAGAGTGGTAGTGAAGGCTTGGTAGTGCTTGAGCTTCCTACACTAAAGACTGGAGGAGTGGATCCTTGTTGTGAGAACCCCTTACTTATTTTTTTTAATTAACTATTTTGGTTATAATAGTTAAGATGTGTCAGTGTTAAATGGTTATGTGATTTATATACTGATGCTTTGTGATGAGGTTTGCATGTTTAAAATGGTTAATTGATAATTTATCAAAAAGTGGAAAATGATGATTAGTTGAGTTAATTACTTAATGATGCAAATTGATTCAAAAAAGGTATACTTAGTAAGTAAACGAACATACATATGTGACATAGTTAATAATATGTGACATTGGTTTGTATTGATTGTGATATGTTTAATTATTGGACTGTGACGTGTATTAGTATGGATTTGTTTTACCAATTATGGCAATAGGGTGTTAATGAGGTTTAATGCCTAAATTAACAATGGGTTGATTGGGAATTAAGTGTTAATAATCTTAACACTTATGCTGATGATGCCACTAGATGGTTACTGGTTGTTAATAGTTGTTAATAACTATTATTAATTGGATGCTAATAATGTGTGAAATCCATATGAATTGAATTATATGGTGATTGTTTGAATCTCATTTCAATTTGGAACTAATTTGAATATTTTATTAATAAATTATTCCATGAAAAATAAAAGGTTGAATTTTAAATTCAAAATAATTTGGGATGTTAGTTTAAGTCATTATGAATAGTTTTCGTAAAAGTAAAAAAATTGATTTGAACTAATAAAGACGTGTTTGCAAATTTAAATTGTAAGTGAATAGTAACAGGTAAAAGTGAAGTTCGGTTAGGGAATATAAAAAAGGTTTCAACAAAAGTCCCTTTTCAGAACTGTCTTATTTATTTTTATAATGGATGTCAGGAAAATTTGGACTTCAAATAGTAAGTTTTGAAAAATAATATTATTTTAATGATTAAAATGATTAAATAATGGAATAATGGATTTTTGAGTGAAATAATTGAAATGTAGTTTCTAAAAATAATTATATATTTTTATATAATTAATAAATTATTTTGGAAGGGTTTCTATTTAATTTTAATTATAAATTGAATTTAGTCTGAATAGGACTTGTCGCGCAGCGGTAGTTCACAAACTTTTGGTAATTAACTTTGAATTGACATATCGGGAGATCCGGCCGTCGGATTCTCCCAAAAACGAAAAATACTTGGTTTAAAATGAGAAGAGTTTTCAATTGTAATAGAAAGTTGAAAAATCCAATAGTTAGATTTTAAGATAAGTTCAAATCTATTTTTGAAAACATCCCTATAAATGCAGTTCGGTGATCGGAATTGGAAAACAGCTGAAACTACCTTATAAAAATTATGAAAAATATGGAAAAATCATGATAAATAATAATTAGTCATTTTAATATGATTTAAGTAAGAATTGTGAAGTTTTGAACTATGATTTGAGTTTTTCGACTTTTGACCTGATTTCTTAGCATAGTAAATCAATATTTTGAAATTTAGTTTGAAGATAAACTAAAAGTTTTCAAACTTAAGTTCATTTGGATTTGAATGGAAATAATCTTCGGATATTTCAATGTTGGGTTCCGTAGTTATGCAAATATTATTTTAGGAATTTGGAAGATATAGATATCATTATTCCCTATACGGTATCTGTTGAGTTCAGAATTTGATGTTGACTATAAGTCGATATGATTTCCATTTAGAGCCTTATATCTGCTATCAAATTGGATTTTGGGCTTTATTGTGAATGACGTCTTGAATAACATCTATTCTTTAACCTAGCTACAGACAAGATTTGTTTCCAAAGTTAAGTAATCATTGAATAATGATTTTAGAGATTAAACTATGTTTGAGTTTTGGTAAATATTTCGATAAAGATTTGATTGAATGAAATGAAGATTAAAACTACGTTAGAGTTTTAATAAAGCTTTCAACAAAAATTTGAAATGAAAGAACGTAATTAAACTTACAAATATGAGGGGTATTAGATATGGAGCATCACCAATTTTGCTCCACGGGATAACTAAGATAGGAATGGAAATGATTTCCAAGGAAAGATGAAAATAAGAGTTTAAATGATGTAAATATTTGATACGATTTAAGGGAGTAATTCCCAATGTAAAGAATGATTTGAGTAAAATAATCTTCTGAATTGGAATGAGACTTATGATATGTTTATGTATGACTTGATTTTAAAGATAGGATAGTTATTCGGAAAACCCGGGTATTAACCCATTTTGAATGACTATACGACAATTGTTAAAGATACAAAAGACGGTGGTTGAAGATAGGAGATATTCACTTCGTTTGATTATTGTTGATGTCTCGCTTGGGCTGTACACCCAAGACGAGGTTATAAGTGGTGATCGTCCAGACGTACTTGGAGATTGATCGAATATGCAAGGTCTTCTCTCCTTTATTGGACGAGGAATAAGGTCCCATTGGTTTTGTTCAGACCCAGAACAGACTCGTAAATGGATGTGTATCTAACATTGTAATTTATGACATAATAAATTGATGTCTGTTGATGTTATATCAGTTGGTGGCAGAGGATTTATTCTCTTAGCTTAAGACTCTCCTCTGAGACTTACGTACTTAGAGGGTTATATATTAATAGACACCTATTATATGTTGTGAATTGACAATGTGGCAAGCTAAGTTGCTGATAGATCAAAACTTCTTATTGAAAAGCAGAGCTTTGTGGATGATGATCAAAGAATGGATGAAATAGCATAGCTTTGCGTTGAAACGTGACATCAATAAGCCTCGCAACCTGTAACGACCCGAGGATTTTCAGCCCTGAAAATCAACACAAATACCTTTACCATAACTCATGTCGACCTTCCCAACACCGAAAACACTGGACGTTATTAGAAAGTAATTAAAGGGTGAGATAAGAAAGAAAGAAATATTAGAATAGAAGAAGAAGAAGAGACAACACAGAGTCTCACATCGCAGCGGAACAGAAATAATTTTATTGAGAGCTTTAAAATACTTACAATATCAGAGTACATCGACATCTCTGGACAGTTATAAAAATCTGTCCCATACACAACACACAGCGGAATAGTATCATACATCTGGACTCTTCCAGCTCGTCTCTGGACTTCACAGCATTTGAAAACCTGAACCTGTACACTCCGGGCTAACCTGAGCATTTACAAAACAACGGGTCAGACTGGTGAACCAGAGTGAGAAAACTCGTACAGTATTAAGAGTATCACACAACCAAATTTTTTTTAAGTCAAAATCTTTCAAAGAAAAGGATAATCATAAGACCAAATCCACACATAAACATAGATGGTTTTTAACTTACGATGACCCAAAACATTTTTGAAACCAATATCTTGTTGGATATTATAATAGTGTCTTAATACAAGTAAATAGAATCTAGTAGAATGCTTGCATCTCACGCTCTACATATATAGTATACAAACAAAACCGCGGGTGCTTATTGGAGATTGGATTCCGACTATGACAAGGTATGGGACCTCCTGCCGATCGTGTATCTCTAGAGGTGAATATACTGGGTTCAACAAAAACGTCTTGCAACCCGGCCCTCACATGACCTACCACTCATTTCGCTTGAGTGTATCGAATGTATATCACCAACGGTTGGGTGCGACCCACCGTCTTCCCGAAAAGGGACAACATAGATAGATAAAAGAGGCAAAAGGAGTTTCTCTAGATAGGTGATCATACACCCTAATGAGAGCGACCCACATAGCCATGCTGCCTGCCCGATTTTTGTCATTCACCGCTTCTGAGGCTTGGGGTCAGAATTTACTTTGGAACATATGATCGTCATTTACTTTGAATGTCACATCATCAGATCCGCCAGATATCACTAATTGATGTCCACAAAAATACTTTGAAAGTTAAGCTAAGAGAAGTGCCCTTCTCTGCCACTAACAAAAATACGTTTGTAAAAATCAACGTACGCGATCCCTTTGGAAATATTCTGCTAGACATCCGTCCATACAAGTCATCCAGGATCAGGATGAACCGAAGGTACTCTCCTACTGCATCCAATAAAGGAATCACCCCATGGACCAGTAGCGAGAAGTCCTTGCAACCCGTAAATTCCAACTACGACAGAATCACAGTGTATCTCGGGCCGCTAAGCCAGAGATTATAAGTAATCCTTCCGCTTATGAAGATCCACGGTCTTCAATGCACCATCTCGATCATCTTCTGATCTTTTCACGTATTTGTTGGTCGGAATGGTTTTCGAATATAAATTCGATCCCGGCCTTTCCGTACCAACAACGCATTGGACATGATTTTGATAGTCGGTTATTTAACTATCAAAATAAACATAACATACAATAAATAAATAAATTCATTGGTTGGCTCTACAACCTCACTTGGTCATTTAAAATAACATCTTTATTTTAATATATTTATTCTCAATCATTTTATAATATATCTTAAAACCATATCAAATCCTTCCTTTAACTATCATTTAAAACCTTTGGTATTCATTATTTGTCAATTATAAATCGATTAAATTCATCCTTCATCAAATCATCATTTCGAACCATCCTTTTCATTTCCATTTGGGAAACCATAATTACCATTTCTATTTCCAAATCTTGACTCCTTACTTTTGGAAATACTGTCATTTTCCATCGATCTCCTTTTCTATTCCTTTTGCCATGGAAATACCATTTAATTTCTCAAGCCCCCTTTTTAAATCCCCTTCTTATTTTGAAAATCCCAAAGTATATGTATATTTCCAAAATCCTCAAATAACGCTACATTATTATTTTCCAAAGTAATTTTTTTAACCTCTCCACTGTTACGACCAATATCATCCTTTGGTATTCCTGAAGCTGTTTAAGTTGGGGTATTTAAATAACCTCTCAGAACTTGATCAACAACGTTCTTACCTTAAGATAATATCAGTTGTAATAAAACTCGATATTCATTCCCAATATCCAAAAAAAACCTTTTTTACTTATATTTAATGAAACATCATTTCTTTTATATATAGCAAATCTATTTCATCTTTATAACTCCGTCTAACATGGAAATAAGACCTCAGTAAGGATAAAATTTTAAACTTCAAATTAAACTTAACTCATCGTCGTTTACATAACTTGTTTAAACCCTCACCTTACTATAAACAATTGTTTAAAACTTTACAACCCTTTGTTTACAACTTTTTCCACTTTTATTATCATTCAACAAATACCAACATTTAAAATGGTTTAATTATCCATTCTATTTCAATTTCGAATAAAACAGTCAACTCTACACATGACTAACACATTAATCAAATCCCAGCTTGTCTTGAATTAATTTCAAATTAAATTAATTTAAATAATTCCATTGATTATGAGTAATAATATAAATCCTATCTTAAATTGCTTCTTAAAATCAATCATCCTTGGTTATTAAATGTCCACTCACTTCCTTACCAATTTCATAAGGTCAAAACACATGCTTTTTTCACAGATATATTTTGTACCAAAATTGATTAAAATATCGATATAGGTATGGTTGGTCTATTTTTCTTTTTATAAACCCAATTAAATAAATAATATATTTTAAAATAAATAAATTTCAAATCTTAATTTCTAAAGATACGTGAAGCGGAAAGACGGAGAACTCCAATAGACCATATACTTGCTATCTAGTTATGGGTGAGGTTGGCCCATAGGTTTGTAGGGCATAGAGGGGCCTGCATACAGTCCTCATTCTTGGTTTTCTTGGGTGCCTTTCATTTGTTAGTTGAGGGAGGGGTCTAGAGGGACCATAGCCACTATAAAAGAAGACCTTAGCATCTGCAATCGGCGGATATCTGAAAGCTCCCGACCGAGTTCCGTGTTTCTTGACTAGCTCTGCCACGGGACTCGGGTCGCACATATAGAGGACATGTGCATCTAGACATCGATAACGATTCACGACACGTATGTGGGGAAAGATTAGGAACACGTACTGCTCTGGGTAGTGTGTCTTAGCCTAGAGGGCATCGTTCAATAGGTAGCATAATCCCTAGTTGGACCTAGGTCGCATAAACCCTGAATCCGAGAAGTGTTCAATAGGTAGCATAAACCCCAGTGGCCCTGGGTAGCGTAAACTCTGGTTGAATCTAGGAAGCGCTCGATAGTAAACCCTAAATTAGATCTAGGTAATAAATGGAATCCCCATAAAGATGTACACCTGAAGGCAACCACAATTACGCGGATTGGGATCATGTTATCATATGATCATTTTAAATAGATTACTAGTTTGGACACTAGTTAGGTAGCGCAGAGATACAGAAATCAGTATAATACGGTAGTCGCAAAGCAAAGAAGGAGCAGAAGCGCATCCAGTTTATCAGTATATTCAGTTTATCAGTATATCCAGTTTATCAGTACATTCAGTTTATTCTTGCCATATCATATCCCATGCTTATCCCATGTTATCTTGTTACTATGGTTTAGTCTTATATTTAGTTTATTCATGTCATGACCCTTTTCCTCGTTTTAATGCTAATAATTACTGAGCTTACTAGGCTTTACGTCTGACCTAGTTTGCTTTCACCTCTTTTCTTCCGTTCCCCCCAGGTAGCCAGGGAGGGAATAGCTCAGCTCATTTTGGACCATTACTCTTTCCGAGCATGAAGATTCTTTGACGCATTGCTTTGAACTCCATTTTCTACTGCTATGGTTGGCTCATGCTTTATTGGGGAATATCATTGTCAGTTTATGCTTCTTTATTTTAAACAAGACAGAAGCTTTGTTGTAATAAGTATTGGTGTTGTAAAACAATCTTTGTACAAGCTGTTTTTAATCAATAAAGGTTATTTATTTTCCGCTACTTTATTTGTCTGTCTTGTAATTTTTCTGCATCTTATACCAAAAACGCTCCACCGAAGTTAAGACATTCCCTTAGTGAGTGACCTTAGCGGAGGTGGGGGGTTACACTTGGTATCAGAGCTGAAGGTTACCGGATCAGATAAAAAGATTTGAAAAATTATTTTCAAACGGTTTTAAAGGAAGCATTTTCAAAAGAAAAGTTTTTTTTAAAGGCATATTCCCCAAAGCCATATGCACTATCTTTTGATCCTCTGTTTGAATCCTTGTTTCCTTCTTTCCCGTGTCTCTGGGGCTCCTGGCTTTCTGGGAGGTAACCTCATCGCGACATGGTTCCGTAGGCTTGATGAGACTATGACACTTGTCAAAGGGCAAATAAGCGCCTAACTTCCACCTGTAGCCGTAATTTTCTTTCGAGCTTTGTAGGATTCTCCATGCGATGGTGGCAGCTTTCGAGAGACATGTCAACAAGTTACACAAGGATGACAAAGTTGAGAATGACGGAGTTTGGCTAAGGAGCACAACACAAGGATGAAGAACCCATGGATATGGACTTGGTTCACAAAGGAGGGGAGGAAAGAATATTAAAACCTAAAATAAGAGGAAATATCTTTATTTTGGTATAACAAGTTGTATAGTTAAGGGCAAAGGCAAGAACAAAGGACAGGATTTTCCGGAAGGCAAGTGCATGCTCCCACCGCGAGCATACCTGAGAGAGAGGCAGTAAGATTTCTATTGATAGAGTTTTTCCCCTTTGATCATCCTGTTAGTACTCCTTCTGATCTTAGCGCTTCACGTTCATATATATCTGCTTCCATAGTTGAGTCTCTGCACCCTAGATATTGTATAGTAAAGGATCCCATTATAGTCTCAGATCCAATTGCTAGTTCGGCTCATTTATCGTTGACTTGTGAGGATTTGAGAATAGCTATATTAATGCTTATGTTTTTGGTTTCATGGGCTATGGGTTGATTCTAGGCATGGTTTGGTTAGCTATTAATTGTGAAACTAGGGTAGTTAGACTTTCGACTTGCCTCGGGAATACCCTCGAGATTTCGTGCGATCCTAAGGGATCAGTTTGTCTTAGCTACCTAGAATAACTTTATCTATCTATCGACGACTTTCGATCCATTGAAGTAGTCCATGAGCACGCAAGATGTTTTGATTAGGGTAGGGGTTTTCCCCCTAAAACTCGAGATAGACTTTCGCATATATCTAGATGACACTGCAAAGCCAATTATGTGATCAGCGATAATTTTGGAGCAAGATTGGCGAGGATAGCCAGAGTCGGTAAAGTGCTCAATTGTTTGGTTGTTTTGTTAGTATCATCTCACATAGATCATCCAAATTCGTAGGAGGTATCCCTTGAGTGCTTGTCTGATATTGGTTTAGGCCTTTGGTGCTTGTACTTGAGGGATGTCGAGTTCGACTAGGATGGTTTGCGTGAGAAATAAATGGTTGGGGCTGGCACCCTAAGTTAGACTAACCTTAAGAGAGGTAAAAAGCACATAGTAACCATCAGCTTTAGACCCTCAGATTTGCAACATGATGGATAAGCTAAATAGAGGAGAGACCTCTAATCATCTTGGGATGTACATTTGGTATCATGGTTGACATCTGTTTATCTTGGAAGGGTAGTTCGATTATATTGGATACCCTCTAGCACAGTAAGTGACCAAGGTCCTATCTTTACTAGTGAGTTGTGGAAATGAAGGTCAAGAAGTTTCACAATCATGATGTTAAATTAGATAAGGTACAGTATCATGAAACTTGAGAAGATGCAACTTCGAAGACTGAAGACTAGATACGCGCATCATACCCTTTTGAGGGTATATCCTTGATCACTTTTTCTAGGAATGTTATGCATTCTTGTTTCTATCTTTCTAGGTATATTCTCTAGTTCATATCTTCGATCCTTAGGTAGAAGCCAATGTATCTAAACATGTTTTTGAAACATGTTATGATTAGTGGATGCAAGTGGATGCATTTACACACACTAGGCACTAGATCGGCTAAGTCACCTTTTCATATTGCATATGGATCCAAGTGCGTAAGTTTGTATATGGATTGAAATTTGATGTGTTATCAAATGGATGTTGCATATGGATGAATGAATATGCACACATATAGTATTTACATGACTAGGGATTCTTGCATACATATAGGACGCATGGCACTCTCATGATTCACATTTAGGAGGTCAACTGAATCAGTGGACCGCCTGATCTTTTGCATTATTATTGGACATATACACACACTTTTGCATATGTTCATTTTGCATTAGAAACCTTTTTAGGACAGTGAATGCTGGTGGATGATGGTTGAGTAGATGGGTGATTGGATGTTAGGACACATTCTTCTTGACTTAAAGATTTCGGGGACGAAATCCTTTAAGGAGGGGAGAATGTAACACCCCGTATTTTGGTGGACATGAAAGTAAGAAATCAAAGTATAATTAATTTGTAAAAGAAGAATTAAGGGAAATGGGTTATGCCATTGCGTTCGTCTCAGAATTTTGCTTGAGATAGAGTCTGAGTTTGCGTAAATCGGGCTCCGTATGAAGAAGTTATGGCCTTCAGAAGTTTCAGAATATATAAAATAGCTCGAAACTGAATTCAAAAATTCAAAACAGAACCCAAAAGCGGGCTGGGCGGGAAATTTCCCGCCCAGGACCCAGGTCGACCTGGGGGTCGACCTTAGTGTCGATCTCCCCCTATAGGTCGACGTGGGGGTCGACCTGGGCATGTTTTGCCAGATCTGGACTACATCGATTTTATCCTATTTCGGACGGACCGGATGGCTTTTAGGGCGATCTAATGGCTCTAAAACACTCTCTACACCTATAAAAGAGTGCATAGACTTAAGGTTTCTCCACACATATTCTTTGAGGCGTCTGCATGCTGTTTCTCTCTATTCTGGCCTCCACTATTAAAATAAATCTTACTCTCTACTAAAACAAGTTATAGTTCTTCAAATTGGAGATTCAAATCAAGTTAAATCTTCAAGAAGGGAATCAAAGGCTAATTCAACGGCTTCAAGCAACGTCACGTGAATTATAGCAAATCGCCACAACTCTATGTTATTATTCTTTTCTAAACTGATCACTGTAAGTTCGGTTATTCTTTGGATTTGAACGTGTAATTGGAATCGTGAATGTAATAAATCAAAATATAGAACCATACCTATTTGCAAGTTAATTATCTTTGATTCATGCTTATGTCAAATCTAAAGTTATCTATGCCTTTGGATCTGATTCACGACAATGACTATGAGACTTTTGCCTATGACTATGACTATGAAATAATTTCCTATGGCTATGACTATGACTATGAGACTTTTGCCTAAGACTATGACCATGAAACTGTTGCCTATGTAATTATTGCCTATGACTATGATTCATGACTATGAGACTATTGCCTATGACATTGATTAAGAAATTATTGTGATTAGTCACCCATGACTGTTGTGGTTAATTGCCCATAACTATTGTTGTTAATTGCTTATTCCTATTCCCATTGTTACAATTAACCAATCAGGTTGTACCTTGAAATGGCATTATGTTGGACCAAATCACCTATGCCTATTCCCTTAATTATGTTGGATCTCATATTTAGTGTGTAACTTGGCTAGTTTATTCCTATTCACTATTATGTACATCGAACCTGTTGGAGCCATTATTTTTGCTTGCCTATTCTTTTATATCAATTCTTGTGCTTATCCCCTATTCCTTTTGTTGGTTCCATTTCATGAGTACTTAGAAAACTTGTGAAGTAATGTTATACGTACGATTATGATGCGGGGATTAGGCGTAGCTTAATTAAGTTAATTTGGCTTAATAAATATGTTGGTATAATCTAAATTGGCTATAATACTGAATAATTTACATGCATATTAGACTTGGGCATAAATTGATAAATTTTAATTGGCCGCAAAGTATGTAATTGGCATGTAAACCAAGTTTTGGACATAAAAGGTAAACTAGAATATTAAATCTAGTTTTGACATGAACTGTAAATTGGAATATTAATCTAGATTAGGCATGAACTGTAAAAGGGGAATACTAAATCTAAATTGGTATAAACTGCAAGTTAGGCTAATTGATAGGTAAATCAAATTTTGGGCGTAGAATATAAGTACGTTAATTGGCATGAAAAATGAATATGATCTAGGATAAATTGATTTATGGAAAATTTACATAAATAGTAAATATGTAAATTAGAAAAAAGGAAAATGCCTAACCCGAGGTTAGATTGAGTTGTGGTGTAAAACTGCCTGGAACCGCCCGGAACATCCAGTAACCACAACAATACCTGTCTAATGTGAGAGGTTAGTGCATCAAGCCTAAAAAGACCCGAGGTTAGACTGAGTTGTGGTGTAAAACTGCCCGGAACCGACCGACATATCCAGTAACCACAACAATACCTGTCTAATGTGAGTGGTTGGTGCTTTAATTAGTTAATTAAAACTCATGAACAATCAAGCTAGAAATGGTGAGGTTAAGTAATTAAGGAGACACTTAACCAACTTAACATGTTAACAAGACAAGAAGGGTGGGGTTAAGTAATTGAGAAAACACTTAGCCAATTCAACATGTTAACCAGATAAGATTGATAGGGGTTAAGTTAATTTGGACACTTAACCAACTTAACATGTTAATAAGGAAAGATTTGTGGGGGTTAAGTAACTAAGGAAACACTTAACCATTATAACATGTTTACTAGACAAGTGGGTAAGGTTAAGTAAATGTTTAATATGCTAACTAGATAGATGGTGGGGTTAAGTAAACTTAGAACACTTAGCCGTTATAGCATGATGAATAAACAAGGTTAAGTTAATGAGAGACACTTAACCAGTATAACCTGATAAACAAGTAAGGTTAAGGAACACTTAACTAATTTGACATGATATATGGGTAGGTTAAGTCAACATGAACTACTGGATAACACTTAACCAATTTAACATGACAAGTGAATGGGTTAAGTTAACTTGAATTGACTGATGACACTTAACCAATCGAACATGACGAGAAAAAGAACTAAGTAGTAAACCTTAGTTAAGAGAACTAAGTAGTAAACCTTAGTCAAGAAAGCCACGTAGAACACGAGAAGGAGCAAACGTCCGTTTGATTATGAAGAAGGCTCCAACGAACTGGGGCAGGAAGCACGCGGCTTTGAGGGGATGTCAGGGTACTCTTGGTACCCCTCTGTGAGGCTGCAGATGATCCTCCTGGGCTCATAGAGGTTAAGGTATGCGTTATAAGAGCCAAGGGTATGCCTTGGTTGCAATAATAAGGCAACCTAAAGAATAGGATGGACCAACGTGATTCGGCGAGACCAGTTTTTTTGCCCTGTAATAGAAACTCGTCATCTACCTACCATCTTGAATCAATCGAGATACGTGAAGCGGAAAGGCTGAGAACTCCAACAGACCATATACTTGCTATCTAGTTATGGGTGAGGTTGGCCCATAGGTTTGTTGGGCATAGAGCGGCCTGCGTACAGTTCTCATTCTTGGTTTTCTTGGGTGCCTTTCATTTGTTAGTTGAGAGTGGGGTCTAGTTGGAACATAGCCACTGTAAAAGCAGACCTTAGCATCTGCAATCGGCATATATGTGAAAGCTCCCGACCAAGTTCCGTGTTTCTTGACTAGCCCTGCCACGGGACTCAGGTCGCATATATAGAGGACATGTGCATCTAGACATCGATAACGATTCACGACACATACGTGGGGAAAGTCTAGAAACATATACCTCTCTTGGTAGTGTGTCCTAGCCTAGGGGACATCGTTCGATATATAGCATAATCCCTATTTGGACCTAGGTCATATAAACCCTGAATCCGAGAAGCGTTCAATAGGTAGCATAAACCCCAGTGGCCTTGGGTAGCGTAAACCCTGGTTGAATCTAGGAAGCGCTCGATAGTAAACCCTAGATTAGATCTAGGTAATAAATGGAATCCCCATAATAGATGTACACCTGAAGGCAACCACAATTACAGGGATTGGGATCATGTTATCATATGATCATTTTATATAGATTACTAGTTTGGACACTAGTTAGGTAGTGCAGAGATATAGAAATCAGTATAACAGGGCAGTCGCGAAGAAGAGAAGGAGTAGAAGCGCATTCAGTTTATCAGTATATTCAGTTTATCATTATATCCAGTTTATCAGTACATTCAGTTTATTTTTTCCATATCATATCCCATGCTTATCCCATGTTATCTTGTAACTATGGTTTAGTCTTATATTTAGTTTATTCATGTCATGACCCTTTTCCTTGTTTAAATGCTAAGAATCACTGAGCTTATCAGGCTTTATGTCTGATCTAGTTTGCTTTCGCCTCTTTTCTTCCATTCCCCCCCCCCTCAGGTAGCCAGGGAGGGAATAACTCAGCTCATTTTGGGCCGTTACTCTTTCCGAGCATGAAGATTCTTTGATGCATTGCTATGAACTTCATTTTCTACTGCTATGGCTGGCTCATGCTTTATTGGGGAATATCATTATCAGTTTATGCTTCTTTATTTTAAACAAGACAGATGCTTTGTTGTAATAAGTATTGGTGTTGTAAAACAATCTTTGTACAAGCTATTTTTAATCAATAATGGTTATTTATTTTCCGCTGCTTTATTTGTCTTCTTCTACCAAAAATGCTCCACTGAAGTTAAGGCATTCCCTTTGTGAGTGACCTTAACGGAGGTGGGGTGTTACAAAATCCAATCCAACACGAGCCTTGCATTTCCAGTTGTAAACCTGAATGGCGACATAATAGGATGGGGTATTATGCCGTCTAAGATTGATACATTTATTTGTGAAAATGATTTCAATACTATACATTAGTGATAATAAAAGATAAATTTCGCTCATCAAACATGTTTGGCTATTATAAGGTAAAACTCTATCCTCCGGTTTGTGTTACATTGTGCGATGGGACTTGAGTCTTATCATACCCTCATTTTTCAAAAAACATTGTGAGTTTATGATTGGCATCCATGTGGAGAAAGCCCTTTCCATGTTATACGGCGGGGTCCCGTGATTTAACCAACTTTAAAAAAACATAATTAATTGTTTTTGGTTCTAATACCAGTCCCATGATTGACTCGGAGTTTATTATTTCCCACCTAAACTACGAGTGACCATATTTTCCACATGAGCAGCTAGTAGTTTTGGTTTTGCAGATATGTTATAAAACATGATTTTGGATTGAAGCTATAGCTGTGTCTAGAGCATTTGGTAGTCTGTTGCTGAATGTATTTATATTTCCGCTGTGTATTGTTTTAATTTATGTACTCGGATATGTTATTGTACTCTGATGTAAGATTGTTGTAATAACATTGAAATATTGTTTTGTGTTTATGTTCTGATGTGTTGTAACCCATAACAGTTCGAGGATTTTTGCCTTTTAGATCTGACTTGTGTGGTTTACAGTCGATTCAAAAGGTAGGAAATTCTGAATCGTCACATCCGTTGATTAGAGTGCCCATCGAAAACTGAAATCCCTCTTGTTGAGATCATGTTTGATATATTATACTGATGATAGCGTAATTCAAGGGGCATGATGCCTATAGTTCCAAGTGACTCCACTAGGATAGTTGCGTAACCGCTACATAACTGTGATCTATAAGGCATAGTTATGGAGATATTTATAAAGATAAACAGAAGTACAAAAGAATAATCATAGAAGAAGGTTAATCAGAGTAATGGAAGAATAAAAGTGGAAGGGTAATCAGAATAATTGTAGACCAAAGCCTACTAGAAAAGAATGCTGAAGAAAAGAGGCATTTGAACTGATGAGGAGTTGGTTGAATCTTAGAATATGTTTTTAAAGATCCCATGGCAATTATACTTGAAGCTCATCACCTATTGACCTCAACTGAATCAGAAAATCCACAAATTTAAGGAAATTTGAATAGCGGAAAATTTGCAGCAATTATTAGTGTAGCTATTCATTTTTGGAACACTCTATGCCGACATAGGGGGTAAAGCATGTCGACATGGTAGCTGTTTTTTAGCTTTTATAATTTCAAATGAAGAGACATTTCCCTCCATCTATTCACCAAAAGACTCGTTTCTTCAACCACTATATAAATGCCTCTGAAAAATTATTTTGACATCAATTTTTCTCATTTTCTCCTACTCCTTCTCCATACATTTTCAATACAAATCAATTAAATATTTTCCAATTATCTTTATGAATCCACTCTCTTTCGGTCTAATTCTTCAAGGATTTGTAAACCACAAAATACTAGAGAGTTGTACTTGAATTCGCATCATTCTCTCTCTGGTTTCATCCTATTTCCTCAAAAAATTCAAAGATTTAATGTCATTGGAGGTCTATAAGATCATACTATTGCATTTGCAAGAATATGTATTGAAGATATAGCTACTTACCATAGTTTAATGTTACTGATAAGGAGAAGGCGTATCTTGTGGCCCATGAAATCAAGATTGTAAAGGTATTTTTACCACCCGTGGAAAGCAAGTAGTTAGAGTGAAATTCTGCATGGTAGATTGCAAGACTAGATGTTGGATTTGTTAATTCAAACAAGTACAAATATCTCGGTGTTAGTTACTTTTTTGCATTTTACTTTATTACTTATTCCCTTGTTACTTATTTCTTCTGGAAACTCAAATAAATACTATTTTATATTCATAACCAAATAGTTAATATACATTTCACCACTTTTAGTTTCTTAGTAGCCTTAAGATCCATCTAACACTATATTGTAGACACCCCAGTATCCAACAATTGGTATCATAGAATTGATTTCAAAAAGTTCATCAATTGGTTTTTGAAAAGTATAAATGATTAATACACTAGTAAGGCATTTTTCAACACTTTTATACAAGGGCAATCTACCACTGTACCCCCTCTATTTGATGGCAGCAAGTATGCTTATTGGCCTTGTAGAATGAAATTTTATTTATAATCTAATGATTTAGATGTTTAGAACATTACCCAAATAGAATACATAAAGCCTCAAACTGAATATTCGAAATGGACACTAGACCAAAACACACAAGCGCTTAATAATTATAAGGCTATGAACATTTTATTTTACTTCTTAAATATAAATGAATTTAATCGAGTTACTATTTGTAATTTTGCATATGAAATTTGGAGAACACTGCAAGTCACACATGAAGGCACCAGTAAAGTAAAACAGATAAAGATATTTATGCTAACTCACTAGTACCAACTCTTTCGAATAAACAAAATGGGTCTATTTATGATATGAATTCTAGATTTCTAGATATAGTACATGACTCCATATCTTTAGGAAAAGAATTTAATGAAGAATACTAAGTCAGAAAGATCTTAAATTCCCTTTTAATGAATGGGATCAAAAGACTCAAGCAATCGAAGAAGCCAATGATATTAGTACTACAGCAGTTGAAAAATTAATTGGTAATTTATTGTCCTATGAAGTAAAATTGCAGGTTAGAAAAGAGAATCAGGGAAATGAAAAGAAATTACTAGCACTTAATGTTATGATCGACAATGATGAACCAAAAGATGGTGATGCTGTTGATGATGATATCAAGTTTATTACCAAGTAGATCAAGAAATTCTTGAAGTGTTGGACAATGAACAAATCTCGAAAAATGGATAATAATAATTCCAGAAATGGAATTGTTGTTAAATGTTTCGAATGTGATAAACTAAATCATTGAAAAGTGACTTCTCAACTTGAAGAAACCAAAGTATTTTCAAATACTTCCAATAAGGAGAGGAAACCGGCAATTAATGCAACATGGGATGATTCAAATACATCATCAAGTGATACTGATTCAGAAACAAAAAAGGACAACATATTCTTTATGGTAATGGATGACCAGATATGGAATTTTGATAGAGAAATTACTAATGTTTTGAATGATATGCATAAGGGATATAAAATATTTGGGAAAGAGCTCAAAATAGTTTGACAGAAATAAATTGATTAAAAATGTTTAATGAAAAGTTGAGTAAAGAAAAACAATGCCTAGAAGATGAAACTGAAAAAAAATTAATGGTCATAAGAATATAAAGGATTTCACACTTGGAAGTTTTAAAAAACTAAAAAGCAAAATGAGTCCTTAAAACTAGAAAATCTTTCATCAAAATCATAGATCACTAATTTGAATGACAAAATAACATCTATGGACAGTGTTATTCTTAACCGTAGAATTTTTTTTGACAAAATGAATACCGATATTGATAAATTTAACAAAGGGAAGGATAATCTATAAAAATTATTATCTGTTTCTAAACACATTAGAAATAAACATAGACTTGGATATACCGCTAAGGCTAAATATAAGAAAAATAGTACTCAAAGTCCTAAGTTTGTTAAGGCTATCAATTTCAAACCAAAACCTAGGAAATTGAAGTTAAATCCTAAAAATAGTTCATTAATTTATGGATTCCAAATAGGTTGGATAATATTAATAAAAAAATAAATTGACAATTTTGTTAATAAGGCTCATTCATCTAATAATTATATTCTGAAAAGGCGTTCAAACTCTTCATGGTTTGGCATCCCAATACTTAACCCCATGGACCCCAAAATAATAAGGGTACCAATGTGCATTTTTTTCAGATACCAAATAACGGATGCTAAAAGCATACGATTAGAAATTTATTGAGCCTTGGATATATATGAAAAGGATCTGTTATTGGCATCAACAAATTATGTAACTCTAAAACTTGTCTAATTATTTGATAAAGTTTATTTCATGTTTTTCATTTATTTGGTTTCCCCTCTTATGTTTTATTTATATGCATTTATCTATATATACGAACTCTACATATTGTCAAGTAATGAGTTAATTAACTCTTTTTACCCTTTTTGTATATGACAAATGGGGAGAAAGCGTATAAATATACTTGACAAAATGATAGGGGAATTTAAAGATAAAAGTATTATATTTTACCTCTTAAATATTTATATGGTTGTCATCGTAAGTAAAAGAGGGAGATTGTTAATACCTAGGTCTAACAGCCCATATTCTACATATCGGAGGATCATAGAATATTTATATTATTTTCGTATGAGCTCATATGATAGTATAACTTTAGGAAATGACTAATAGGGCCATTTCCTACCTTCAATATTTTTTTTGAATTTTCGTGTGATCATTTTACCCTTGGTGTATCTTGCTTCTCTCATAACTTTTGATTGGTAAGAAAATTAGATCTGAAACCACTTCCATTGGAATCAGATGATGGTTTTTCAATCCGTATATTCGTAACATTAATAAAACATACTTACTATTTAGGAGAATGGCTAAAATAAGTTTGGAGAGACTTAAATGGGTTGTTTAGGTCATTACCAGGTGCGTCCGCAATCCTTTTCGGGTGGAATGACATAGTGGATTTGAAGTGGTAGGGGAATCTCTCCTGTTCACTTTCTCAACTCCTAAGAAGCTCCCTAATGTAACACCCCACACCCGCTACGGTCACTCACTAAGGGAATGCCATAACATCGGTGGAGTATTTTAAGTGAATATAGAACAGAAAAATTACAACAAGACAGATATAAGTAATACTTGAGAATTTAAAACATCATTTCATTGCAGCGGAAAGTAAAACATGTTTGGTCACACCAAAACCATAAACAAGAGTCAAGTACATAATATCCATCCTGATAAAACAAAAGTACATAATCCCACTACATAACTTAATAGCCATAATAGAAAAGATAAACTGAGCTTTACATCCACGGTCCAAGCTCCAAAAGATAGATAAAGCAGTCTGATCAAAGCCCGCTAGTGCTAGGCCCACTCTGAAAACCTGAGGGTTGGGAAAAAGATAAAAAACAACGGGGTCAGACATAAGTCTGAGTGAGTCCTATAACCTTAACAATACAATCATTAAAGTAATTAGGGTATGATATAAACAAGGTACGGTACATCTGGGGATAATGACTACACTAAGTAGCCAACTAAACACAGGATGTACTAAGATAACCGAAAAGACGCATTTACCCACCCAAGGATAATTACTACACTGCACCACCCCAGATCTACCCACCCAAGGGTAATTCCTACACTGCACCAAACCAGTTCTACCCACCCAAGGGTAATTCCTACTTAAAGGTTGATCCCACTAAGTGTACTTAGTAATTTTTAATAGTAGTTTCGTGTACCCCTAGCTGACTACATAGGTGCCGTCTACCCCTATCTCCACTAGGTGTACCCACTACTCCCCAAGCGATCGGCTCCCTAACGTAGATACCCGTGCTGGCCCCACAGTGGGGTGTATCATTCCCCAAAGTGGCAACCTGATAATATCAACGGTGCACGGCTTATACCTACACGATGCAACAATGTCTTACTTACCAGCCCGGGTCCACACACGCATATGAAACCCGCTGGACTTGCGTTGCCACCGCTAACCCGTTTCGGCCTCTTACAGTCAAGCCCAATATGCGTGTCCCGTCCTCGACTTGGGTCAAGCCCACAAAGATACGTTTGGGATATTGGTTGAAATGGGCCCCCACAAGCTACTACTTAAGCTTGTCATTTTATCTAGTGCATCCCACTTAACCCTTTTTTTTTATAATCATGCCCACTTACATGTTAAGGTTTGGTTAAGTCATCTAATCATATTTCAATTGCCACTCAAGGCCCCCACAAGCTACTACTTAAGCTTGTCATTTAATCATATTTCAATTGCCACTTAAGGCCCCCACAAGCTACTACTTAAGCTTGTCATTTAATCATATTTCAATTGCCACTTAAGGCACCCACTAGATTTCCACATGCCACCCAAGGCACTCACTTGATTCCCACATGCCACCCAAGGCACTTACTTAACCCTTTAATCATCTTTAATTACATGTTCCACTTTGGTTAAGTATTCTAATCGTATTTTCTATTGCCACCCAAGGCAACCCACTAGTTTCCTTATGCCACCCAAGGCACTCCCACTAGTTACTACATGCCACCCAAGGCACCAACTTAATCCCTCATGCCTCACTACATGCTAATTTGGTTAAGTGTTTCTTAATTAATTAAGATCGTAACCTTTGTAAAGACCGCTCACATTAGACTGTCTTTTATGGTAGCTGGATATGCCGGTTGGTTCCGGGCAGCCTTACACCATAACAGAGTCTAACCTCGTGTCTTTACACTTGTCACGTATTTAGTTTATGACTAAGACCTCTCACATTGGGCCAATCATTTGTAGCCGCTGGATTTGCCGGTCGGTTCCGGGCAGTCTTATGCTACAAAAAGGGTCCAACCTCGTGTCTTAGTTGATTAATTACACCTAATTAATCACCCCCATAATTTGTATTAATTATCCCTAATTAATTACCAATTTCAAGAATATGGGTAGACCTAACTCAATAGGTAAATTCCCAATTCCATAATATGGGTAGACCTAACTTAATAGGTAAATTCCCAATTCCATAATATGGGTAGACCTAACTTAATAGGTAAATTCCCAATTATGTCCATTCACTTTATGTTATGCTTAAGCATACCCATTTCACACCATTTTATTAACATGCATATTAACCCCATCGTTCCCCACATAATTCGTTCTCATAACATGACATAATAAAGGGAAGATTGATCACAAATGCCATGGGTTTAACCAATCATAGCATATAACTTTATCATGGGTTTAAAAGGTGTCAACTTGCATATATGAGCATACATTAAACTCAACTAGCATTTAACCCAAACTTGCATGAAGCACATATGTCACAAAGGGGTAACTTGCATATGATTCTTATGTCATACAAAGGTGTGAACTTGCATAGCATGTCACATGTTAACTTGCATATAACCAAACACATAACTTGCATAACATGTTACATATGAACTTGCATATAATCATGCACATAACTTGCATATAACCAAACACATAACTTGCATAACATGTTACATATGAACTTGCATATAATCATGCACATAACTTGCATATAACCAAACACATAACTTGCATAACATGTTACATATGAACTTGCATATAATCATGCACATAACTTGCATATAACCAAACACATAACTTGCATAACATGTTACATATGAACTTGCATATAATCATGCACATAACTTGCATTACATGTTACATATGAACTTGCATATAATCTCACATATAGCTTGCATAACATGTTACATATGAACTTGCATATAATCTCACATATACCTTGCATAACATGTTACATATGAACTTGCATATAATCTCACATATAGCTTGCATAACATGTTACATATGAATCAATGTTCAACATAGTGTTTTGCATAATGAGCATCATAAAACATAACATTAAACTTGCATAACATATAGCATAAAACTCACAAAACACACAACATACACTATACTAAACTTGCATAAACACATTGATCCACAAACATAGCCATATCTTATCATATCCTATCATAATCAATTTAACAATTGATTATTAAGGCTATAGAAACTCACCACTAAACTCTAATAAGCAAACCCTTGCCAAAAATCACCCAAAAACTCTAGCCTTGAAAATAAAGCTTGCAACTTGATGATGAATGCAAGCTAATGATCACTCATACAACTTAAAAATGCTTGTATGAACATGAAAGCCTTCATAGAAATAGTTTCAAAAGAGGATGGAGGCTAGGGTTTTGAGTGGAGGCCATGATCATAGAAAATTTTGGCATAGTTTAGTTAGAGGATAGGATTATGATCATTTAGGGCTAGCTTAGGGTCTTATTTATAGGATTAGGATGTGTTTTAGACCATTAGATTAACCCTAAATTAGATTAGGACCATCAGATCTCGGAAGCTTCCAGAAAACAGCCCCAAAACACAGCCAAATCCTAAAATGGTGCACCAGGCCAAACTGGCCGAGCACCCCCTGTCGACACCCAAGTCGACAGGGCTGTCGACTTGGTCCTAGCCAAGTCGACTGCCCAGTCGACAGGGCTGTCGACTTGGTTAGCTAGGCGGGAATTTTTCCACCTGCGCCCAATGGCCCCAATTTCGAAATTTGAACCTGAATTTTAAATCTGTTTTGAACTTTGAATTTTCTGAAAACTTCATTAGGTCATAACTGGGCCATACGGACTCCGATTCTCGAAAACTCGGACTCTATTTCGCGTATTTTTCCGAGACAAATGCAATGACGTAACCCGTTTCCCCTGATTCTCCCATCTGAGATTATTAATTCTGTAATTAGTGAATATCAGTGTTAACTGAAATTCGGGGTGTTACATTCTCCCCTCCTTAAAGGATTTCGTCCCCGAAATCTCTAAGCTAAGGAGAATGCATATCCTACCATCCAAACAACCATCTACTCAATCCATCAAACACGGGCACCCATTGTCCTTAAAACAATTTCTAATGATGTATGAGCATATGCAAAGAGTGTGTGTACATGTTCCCTATCTAATGTATGAACATATGCAAACCATGATAGTGCCATGCATCCAATATGTATGCGAGAGAACCCTATCGACACATACTGTATCTATATGAGTGCACAATCATTCACCAAAATGCATCATCCATATGATAACACAACCATTATACATCCATCAATTTAGCTACCTACACACAATTATATGCAATATGAAGTGACTGAGCCGATCTAGTGTCTAGAGTGTGTGTCTATGCATCCACGAGCAACCACTAGCAAACACTTGCATCCACATGCATCCATCAATCATAACATGTCTCAAACACATGTTTCAACCATAGGTTTACCCTATCTAAAGGTCAAAGGCACTAACAAGAGGACATACTAAAGATAAGATAAGTACTAGACAAACGATAGAGGAGAAGTTAAAAGACATACCCTAAAAAAGGAATGGGTATAATGAACGCATTTTCGCTTCCGTCTCCCAAGTAGCGTTGCTCTCATCTTCTCCCCATTGCACTTTGACTAGTTGAACCTCTCGATTTCTCAACTTCCTAGTCTCTGACCCAAGGATGCGAGTAGGAGCTCATCGAATCGTCTCATCACGCTCTGTCTCTACTTCTTTAAGCAAGCTCGGCTCTACCACCTCAGCGGTCTCATGTAGGCACTTCCTCAAATGTGATACATGGAATACATCATGTACACCACTAAGCCTGTCGGGCAACTCCACTCTATATGCCATCCGTCCAATCCTTTCCTTAATAGGAAATGGCCCAACAATCCTTGGTGCTAACTTTCCAACAGATCCAAAGCGAACCACATTCCGTAACGGAGATACCTTGATAAAACCATGTCCCCAACATCAAACTTAAGCTCTGCTTTCCTCTTGTTGGCACACCAAACATCTAGTGACATACTTGGCCACGTCTTTCTTCATACCGGCCCTAAAGAAAACTCGCTTCATGTCTTGGTACATCTTGTCCCCACCGGGATGAATGGTCATCTTTGAACGATGTGCATCATCTAAAATAGCCTTCTTCAAACCCTCGTCTTGCGGTACACAAAGTCTACCGTCTCTACGCAACCACCCCTTACCATCTAGGGTGTACCTACTCAAATGGTTGGACGACTCCCCCCTTATGAGCTTCTCTACTAACTCAACCAACTGTGGGTCGTCTCGCTGTGCTCCGCCAATCCGCCCCAAAAGAGTAGGCCTAACCTCCAAGGAGGCTAGCAAACCGGGTACAAAGTCAACGGAAGGTCTAAAGTCAACATAGAAATAAACTCTAAGCTCCGTCGTTCACGAATAATGAACTCAAGGACAACCTTTTTCTACTTAAGGTGTCCGCTACCACGTTACCCTTGCCATGGGTATACGCTATCTCAAACTCATAGGATGTTAAGAATCCTATCCACTTTTGCTGTCCTAAGACTATGCGCTCGAAGAGTCTCCAACACTTCCCTAAGATGTAGGGCATGCTCTTCTCCACTTTTAGAAAACCAGGATATTACCCCATCCAAAATCATCACAACTGCCCATCTCTCACGCGGACCATCCTAGTCGACCTTGACATCCCCCAAGTGCAAGCCCCAAAGGCCTAAACTAATATCAGACAAACACCCAAGGGATATCTCCTTCGAGTTCAGACGACCTACGTGAGATGATACTAGTAAAAATGGCTAAACAATTAAGCCTTTGACCAACTTTGGATGTCCTCGCCAGTCTCGCTCCAAAACCACTGTTTTTCCCCTAACTGGCTTTGCTCAACCTATTAAGCACACACGAAAACTTATTTCGCTCCTAGAAAAGACCAAGATGTCATTTACAAAGACCATCACAAACTTATTTAGGTACTCCCTGAACACCCTTCTGATCACATCAACAAAGTATGCGGGGGCGTTCGTCAAACCAAATGGCATCACCAGCCACTCATAAAAACCATCCGGAGTCCTAAAGGTAGTCTTCTCTATACTATCCTCAGCCACTCTCAACTGATGAAACCCCGTGGCTAAGTCCAACTACGAAAACACTGAGGCGCCAACCAACTGATCAAAGAGATCATCAATCCTCGGCAATGGGTGTCTATTCTTCTTTGTAAGCTTATTGAGTTCTCTATAGTCTACACAAAGTCTGAGGGACCCATCCGCCTTCATAGCAAAAACTACTGGAGCACCCCACTCCGATATACTTCGTCTTATGAACCCCTTCTCAAGCAAATCGCCTACTTGCTTATGGAGTTCCCTCCTCTCACGAGGAGCCATGTGGCACACTGGCCAGGATACTGGTTTGGCATTGTCTACCAGATATATTCAGAAGTCAATCTCCCGCTCCGGAGGTAAGCCCTTCACCTCCTCAAACACATCCGAGTATTCCCGGACCACTGTAACAGATCGCAAACTCTCGACCGACGTGTCAAGAGATTCTAGATAACTTAGCATAACAGATTCCATGGGATTATAAGAGATCTCGAGAGTGTTACCCAAGCGGGTCATAAGCCTAACAACTCTCCCTTCGAAATCAAGAACGACACCACCACTGGATAACCAGTCCATGCCCAAAACTAACCCATAGCCCGTGAAGCCCAAAAAGCATCACATCTAAACTCAACGCTAAGTATAGAAACTTTTAAACCCAAACACATCATGGAGCCCCCAATTGGGTTTGAAACAATTAAGGGATCATCTACTAAATTGGTGTCTAAGTGCAGTGACTCAACTAACAACGATGAGATAAACGAACTCGATGCGTCAGAATCAAATAAAGTTCGAACCGGATAATAAAGAAATCCAAATTTCAACCTAGACGGTCTTATCCCCATCTGGTACACTAGCCGTGAGGGAATACAACTACCCTCCAGAAGATTCCATACCTTGCCCTTGCCCCTTTGGACAACCCTAATAAGGTGTCCTATTCCTCCCAAAAGGATAACTACTCGGCTTCTTCTTCCCATTCTCCACTCGTAACCTCCCACCAATGAGGTTTCATCCTTCATTAACCAAACAACTATTTGAGCCTTCCTCCCATCGTCTATCCAATAGGTACCTACCAGTCCTCCTCCTTCTTGAACCAACTTCTAATCCGACTAACGTCTAAGTCCCTTGAAGTGGTTTTCCATTCTTATCTATCTTAGAAAGATCATCTATACACGGAGGGGAAACTCAAAACGAGAGAGGAAGAGATTCAAAACGGAGAATTCGAAAGATGAAGATATGGCTATCGGGGATTATGCTTTTCTTTCAAAAACTTTTCTCTTAAAAGACATGTTTTTGAAAATACTCCTTTCAAAAATATTCTTAGAAAATAGTTTTTCTAAAAATTTTATCTGTTCTGGTAACCTTAAGCTCTGATACCACGTGTAACACCCCACACCCGCTACGGTCACTCACTAAGGGAATGCCATAACATCGGTGGAGTATTTTAAGTGAATATAGAACAGAAAAATTACAACAAGACAGATATAAGTAATACTTGAGAATTTAAAACATCATTTCATTGCAGCGGAAAGTAAAACATGTTTGGTCACACCAAAACCATAAACAAGAGTCAAGTACATAATATCCATCCTGATAAAACAAAAGTACATAATCCCACTACATAACTTAATAGCCATAATAGAAAAGATAAACTGAGCTTTACATCCACGGTCCAAGCTCCAAAAGATAGATAAAGCAGTCTGATCAAAGCCCACTAGTGCTAGGCCCACTCTGAAAACCTGAGGGTTGGGAAAAAGATTAAAAAACAACGGGGTCAGACATAAGTCTGAGTGAGTCCTATAACCTTAACAATACAATCATTAAAGTAATTAGGGTATGATATAAACAAGGTACGGTACCTCTGGGGATAATGACTACACTAAGTAGCCAACTAAACACAGGATGTACTAAGATAAACGAAAAGACGCATTTACCCACCCAAGGATAATTACTACACTGCACCACCCCAGATCTACCCACCCAAGGGTAATTCCTACACTGCACAACACCAGTTCTACCCACCCAAGGGTAATTCCTACTTAAAGGTTGCTCCCACTAAGTGTACTTAGTAATTTTTAATAGTAGTTTCGTGTACCCCTAGCTGACTACATAGGTGCCGTCTGCCCCTATCTCCACTAGGTGTACCCACTACTCCCCAAGCGATCGGCTCCCTAACGTAGATACCCGTGCTGGCCCCACAGTGGGGTGTATCATTCCCCAAAGTGGCAACCTGATAATATCAACGGTGCACGGCTTATACCTACACGATGCAACAACGTCTTACTTACCAGCCCGGGTCCACACACGCATATGAAACCCGTTGGACTTGCGTTGCCACCGCTAACCCGTTTTGGCCTCTTACAGTCAAGCCCAATATGCGTGTCCCGTCCTCGACTTGGGTCGAGCCCACAAAGATACGTTTGGGATATTGGTTGAAATGGGCCCCCACAAGCTACTACTTAAGCTTGTCATTTTATCTAGTGCATCCCACTTAACCCTTTTTTTTTATAATCATGCCCACTTACATGTTAAGGTTTGGTTAAGTCATCTAACCATATTTCAATTGCCACTCAAGGCCCCCACAAGCTACTACTTAAGCTTGTCATTTAATCATATTTCAATTGCCACTTAAGGCCCCCACAAGCTAGTACTTAAGCTTGTCATTTAATCATATTTCAATTGCCACTTAAGGCACCCACTAGATTTCCACATGCCACCCAAGGCACTCACTTGATTCCCACATGCCACCCAAGGCACTTACTTAACCCTTTAATCATGTTTAATTACATGTTCCACTTTGGTTAAGTATTCTAATCGTATTTTCTATTGCCACCCATGGCAACCCACTAGTTTCCTTATGCCACCCAAGGCACTCCCACTAGTTACTACATGCCACCCAAGGCACCCACTTAACCCTCATGCCTCACTACATTCTAATTTGGTTAAGTGTTTCTTAATTAATTAAGATCGTAACCTTTGTAAAGACCTCTCACATTAGACTGTCTTTTATGGCAGCTGGATATGCCGGTTGGTTCCGGGCAGCCTTACACCATAACAGAGTCTAACCTCGTGTCTTTACACTTGTCATGTATTTAGTTTATGACTAAGACCTCTCACATTGGGCCAATCATTTGTAGCCGCTGGATTTGCCGGTCGGTTCCGGGCAGTCTTATGCTACAAAAAGGGTCCAACCTCGTGTCTTAGTTGATTAATTACACCTAATTAATCACCCCCATAATTTGTATTAATTATCCCTAATTAATTACCAATTTCAAGAATATGGGTAGACCTAACTCAATAGGTAAATTCCCAATTCCATAATATGGGTACACCTAACTTAATAGGTAAATTCCCAATTCCATAATATGGGTAGACCTAACTTAATAGGTAAATTTCCAATTATGTCCATTCACTTTATGTTATGCTTAAGCATACCCATTTCACACCATTTTATTAACATGCATATTAACCCCATCGTTCCCCACGTAATTCGTTCTCATAACATGACATAATAAAGGGAAGATTCATCACAAATGCCATGGGTTTAACCAATCATAGCATATAACTTTATCATGGGTTTAAAAGGTGTCAACTTGCATATATGAGCATACATTAAACCCAACTAGCATTTAACCCAAACTTGCATGAAGCACATATGTCACAAAGGGGTAACTTGCATATGATTCTTATGTCATACAAAGGTGTGAACTTGCATAGCATGTCACATGTTAACTTGCATATAACCAAACACATAACTTGCATAACATGTTACTTATGAACTTGCATATAATCATGCACATAACTTGCATATAACCAAACACATAACTTGCATAACATGTTACATATGAACTTGCATATAATCATGCACATAACTTGCATATAACCAAACACATAACTTGCATAACATGTTACATATGAACTTGCATATAATCATGCACATAACTTGCATATAACCAAACACATAACTTGCATAACATGTTACATATGAACTTGCATATAATCATGTACATAACTTGCATTACATGTTACATATGAACTTGCATATAATATCACATATAGCTTGCATAACATGTTACATATGAACTTGCATATAATCTCACATATAGCTTGCATAACATGTTACATATGAACTTGCATATAATCTCACATATAGCTTGCATAACATGTTACATATGAATCAATGTTCAACATAGTGTTTTGCATAATGAGCATCATAAAACATAGCATTAAACTTGCATAACATATAGCATAAAACTCGCAAAACACACAACATACACTATACTAAACTTGCATAAACACATTGATCCACAAACATAGCCATATCTTATCATATCCTATCGTACTCAATTTAACAATTGATTATTAAGGCTATAGAAACTCACCACTAAACTCTAATAAGCAAACCCTTGCCAAAAATCACCCAAAAACTCTAGCCTTGAAAATAAAGCTTGCAACTTGATGATGAATGCAAGCTAATGATCACTCATACAACTTAAAAATGCTTGTATGAACATGAAAGCCTTCATAGAAATAGTTTCAAAAGAGGATGGAGGCTAGGGTTTTGAGTGGAGGCCATGATCATAGAAAATTTTGGCATAGTTTAGTTAGAGGATAGGATTATGATCATTTAGGGCTAGCTTAGGGTCTTATTTATAGGATTAGGATGTGGTTTAGACCATTAGATTAACCCTAAATTAGATTAGGACCATCAGATCTCGGAAGCTTCCAGAAAACAGCCCCAAAACACAGCCAAATCCTAAAATGGTGCACCAGGCCAAACTGGCCGAGCACCCCCTATCGACACCCAAGTCGGCAGGGCTGTCGACTTGGTCCTAGCCAAGTCGACTGCCCAGTCGACAGGGCTGTCGACTTGGTTAGCTAGGCGGGAATTTTTCCACCTGCGCCCAATGGCCCCAATTTCGAAATTTGAACCTGAATTTTAAATCTGTTTTGAACTTTGAATTTTCTGAAAAATTCATTAGGCCATAACTGGGCCATACGGACTCCGACTCTCGAAAACTCGGACTCTATTTCACGTATTTTTCCGAGACAAACGCAATGACGTAACCCGTTTCCCCTGATTCTCCCATCTGAGATTATTAATTCTGTAATTAGTGAATATCAGTGTTAACTGAAATTCGGGGTGTTACACCTAATACCTATTAATGGCCTTGACCAACCATTAATATCTCATTTAAGCATCCAACAAACAAATAAACTGCAGATTATATCAAATCAACACAACATCAAGACAAGAACAACTGCAATCCTAGAAATCCAAGCCAAATACTTTTCATTTCAAGATCTAACCCTTTTTGGGTGATTAAGGCAAGTAGTATTCTTACTCACTAATTAGGGTAAATTAGCATATGGAATGTTCATACAAATATGTAAAATGCTTATAATTCGTTATTAATCATGTTATGACACACATATAAGTTTGCGTTGATTTGAGCTTGATTTGTATTTAAGGGATTCGGGGGAAAACATGCTTTTATGAGAGTTTTAATCTTACTTGGTTTCTTTATATGTTGTTTCAGTTGCTTGGTATGTTAAGACATTTCCTAGGAATGTTAGAAGGAATGCAAATGCTGTTGGGTGGAGAAACTGGATGATAGAAATTATTGTGGAGATGCTATAGGTTTCTGTCCGATTAAGGTCGGTTCGACCAGGTCGAGCCAGACCAGTATCATCAAATTGGCATGAAACCTTGTGGGAACGATAAGGAAAGTCCCAGGAGGCTGTAGGCCAAATTTCAAGTCGTTTAGAATTATAGAGATCAAGTTATGAAATTTGCAAGTTCGGTTCGGCTAAGGGAAATAGTCCTAGTTCGGAACAAAGTGGCAGCAGGTAGATGAATTAAGGGGGAGAACCTCTTGTTTGATGGTCGGACCGGTCGACTTGAACATGTGTCCAAGATTTGGATTGACATAGACGAGCTAGGCCTGGTCAAATAGATACAAATTGACTTTGTTGATCTAGAGTAATGATTGAGTCTGGATCGACTTATTAGATCCTGATATGGGTCGATCTAGAGAAGGACATGTGGTGGGGGTTTTAGGATTGGAGATGCATGTCTCGTACTTCTTCATAAAGGCAATTGAGTTATTTTGAAGAAAAACTCTAACACGACTAACTAAATTCGAGGTGCAGTGGAAATCTTAGGAAGAGCTTCCTTGTAGGTTCTAAGTAGGGAGCCGTAGGTGTGACTTCCGAGGTAAACTTCATATGGATACGTGTGCAAAGGAGTTATCTACATTCATAACTTTGGTACACTTTAGAGGGAAGGGAATGAGAGTGGATCAACATCAGTTGCAGTATGGTTCGATCAACTCGAACCCTAATGCCAGTTACAATATGGATTGGGTAGTGTTACTGGCTATAGTCCGTTGCAGTGCGACATAGCGATATGTGGTAGAGTCCATTGCAGTAGGAACTACCGTTGTCCCAACAGATTTAGTGACCGAAAGTAGTAAGCTTCGTGTACTCGGCACACATTCCAAGTGAACATGAGGATGTATGATATGATTTAATGGTTGCTATCACTATGACACACGCACTTCCATTAACACTCGGTATTTTGATTACCGCAGAGTAGAGTACATTATTATATGTGCTAACTCTTTGGATATAGAGCTAGGTCAGGTATGATTTCTCATACCTATTGTATTACCCAAATAGTGATTGTTATTACTATAGCTCACACCAGACTTTGTATGAATTGGGGTTTTAAGCATTGCTTCTTATTACTCTTGGTGCTCTGAAATGAGCAGACTAAAGACAGGTTAGTGTGCTTGAGTAGCCGACCGGAGACGAGCAGGAGGCTTCCACTTACTATATATATACTCTTATCCTTGTTTACTTCCATTGATTACTACTTTGAGCATTAGTAGTGTTTATTTCAGAGAAAGTATTTTAGGGATGTATTTATGTATAAGTCATTAGATATTGTGTTGTAATGTGAATTTGCTACCCTGATGTTTATGATTCAGTTTCCATCTTATATATTGTCTCGTCTGTTTTATATCATGTCTTATATTATTATTATATTTTGTTCCACAGGACGTGAGATATACGATAGGTTTTATAGGTTTTCTTATTTCAACCTTGATGATCGCCTTGTATTAGTTGGACACCGACACAACGCAACTCGTTGAGTGTATGCTGGTACAGGACAGTCGTCACATTTGGTATCATAGCGTAAGTTGCGTAGCTTAACCTAAGTGGGTAGTACCAGGAGATGAGTATATGTATGTGAGAGTGCGTATTTATAGTATTTTGATTTTCAAAACTATATATATGCTATTAGTATATATTTGTAACGACTCGAATTTTTAGCTGTTAACGTTAAAACAATTAAATTGATTTTAAATGTTGTATTGGTGGTATAAAATGATATCTTTATAAAAAATGAAGTTTTAACGTATAATTTATAATATAATTTAAATCGAGCTCATGTTCAAATCAAATTTTCAGAAAGTCGCTATGGAATCATTGATAAACCATAACGATATTCTTATTTTGTCTGTAACGGTCGGTAAATAAACGGAATTTTTCATAGTCGGTAGCAAATAAACTTTAAATAAATATAGGCCTACAAAAAAACAAACACATAGTTCTTGATGCACGCTGTGTATAAAATAAATATACACGTACATAATAATCAAGGGACCGTAGAACTATATTTATATATCACATGGCTAAGTGCCTATATCACAGTAGATTAATGAAACGCACATGTGCATAGCAGGAGAAAGCCAATCTGCCGACCTTACATGACACAGACTCACATGACTAGCATGGTGAGTTAAATTATGTTGTTGGAACTATGTGCCTACAACACATTGGAAGCTACGTGTTAACACTTCTAAGTTATATTTTTATTTTATGTGCAAACCGTAGACACCTTTGTACCCACACAATTTATCCACATATACATGAAATGGGAAGAATAAAGCACTAGTATGCATGCATAAGAGTCCTGTCAGGAGTATATGAGGAGTATACATTATACAGTACTACGAAAATATGTAGTTCCTTTAATTCTCCGTCCATGGTTCATATTTGTTCTATAAGCTTTATATAATAAAAAGACAAGAGCACACGCCTACGAGCTACATGTACACTCAGTACGTGCCTCCCAAGCTATTTCAATACCATGCCTCTCACGCCATCTCAATGCCATGCTTCGCAAGCTGTGTCTCCCTTTTAAATCTTGGGAATTCTTTCTCGTTCTCCAATCAAAGGAAGAAAATAGCAAAACATGATAAGATCGAACTTCCTAAATTCATTAAAAATATAAAACTCAATGGAAAATTCAAATATCAAATTCGTGGGGATCGCTCAGGTGAGAGCTACAATCTGATGCCGACATCATGGCGCGCTGATTGATGGGGAAGCAGACTCGGGTAAGTCCGACATGGTGAATATCCAGTGGTATACAGTGGATCTAAGAGCGTTTTGATGGTGGCTCGGGATTCACGATGGTGAGAGGATCACTACGGTGGTGTTTATCAGTATCGGTGGAGGGAAGGTGACGCACCAGTTACACTGTGCGCGAGAAATAAGGTCAAAGTCATGGTGTAAGGAGGATGTCATGTACGCGTCGATGATAGCAGGAGTTGGGGTTTCAGTGAGAAGTGGAATGGTGGTCGCGTTTGGGTTAATAAGGGAGTTAGATGGAAGCTTTTGGGGACCTGCGAATTTGAAGTGAAGGTGGAGTAGGAGGAGTTTGTAAAGAGAAGGTGAATGGAAGATGTGAGGCTAAATTGTGAAACGTAGAAGAGGACTTGTAAGGAACATAAGGGTGTAAGATGTGAGAAAGGAAGAAATGGTGGAGTGCTAAAGAGAATAATGGTAAACAGCTATGACGATCCCAAAACCCCGTTACACGGTGTTAAGGATAATCATTGGAATATAACACATTAATCATCATTAGCAGATCACAGATAATAACATAAACAGAAAATAGAATAATTTACAGACATATGACAGCGGAATCATATAAACATCATCACATCAGAGAAGCACAGTACAGAATACAACTTAGTGCATAATGATACATAATCAGTCACCATCGCCTGAGGCGGAATCATACATAATGAGTACTCAAAATAAATATCAGTCTACATCGCCAATGGCGGAATCATAATACAGATACAATAATGGCGGAGAAAATCCAAGTCAGCACGGTGTAGTCAAGCCTCGCCATGAGCCAAAAGGTGCGTCAGAAACCTGTAACTAGGCTGCCCGTGTGAAAATGAGGGCACCCGAGTTTGCAAGGTGAAACAAACTACGAGTCAGTCATGGGACTGGTATGAGGAATCTACTTAACTTATTAACAACAATAATAAGGCAAATCAAAGGACCACGCCACTTTCGCGGAATGGGTTTACTCCAATGAGTGCTAGTGCATGAAATAAAGTAAATGATTAAATCATCGCAATGCTTTTTATAAAATGAAGCCATTATAAGACTCAGGTCCCATCACACAATGCAACGCAAGCCGGAGGATAGAGTTTTTACCTTATAATGGCCAAAAATGCTTCATACGAATAAAACAAAAGTGTTTGATATTATTACTAGTGCATATATATTTCAAAAGCGATTTCAATCATAAATATCAATCATAGGCAGCATAGCTACCATCTACTATGTCGCCATACTAGTAATACAATCACGTCCGCATATTTCGTATTGGAAATTGGATTCCTTCATGAGTCGAGGCAAGGGGCAAGCTCCTCTCCAATTCGAGATACTCTAGCAAATGTCCCAGGACCCCACTATGATCCTTGGATCTTCAGGGCCGGTCCTCTCTTACTTTTGAGGATTAGTTATTCCTGAACACACGTTTCCCGGTCCTTACAGACCTATAATCGAGGCGCCTCGCATTCCAACAACCACACAGATGAAAAGTATATATAATGTCAGGGCTGGTAGGTCACTGACACCACCTTAGCTAGAAAGAAACGTCGTGCTCTCCCTGCAGTCACTCTCCCGTTTTTGACTCATACCGAGGTGTGAGGCTCGCGAATTCACGTTATACACAAAGCTACGTCACACAGACCATGCTTTGATCATCAACCACAAGACTTTGCTTTGCAACAGAAGCCTTGATCATATGCCACTCAGGCGTGCCACACAGGCAATCCACTCCATGCGACTGATTTCTGTCAATACATAACCTCTGAGCTCGTACGTCTCAGAGAAGGGCGTTAAGCAAGAGAATAAATTCTCCACCGCCAAACAGATATATATTTAACAGAGATCAATCAACACAGAACAAAATCCAATGTCAGAAACACAGTCCATTTACAAGTCCGTTCTGGGTCTGAACGAAACCGGAGGCACCAATTCCTCGCATATCCGTGCAATCAACAATATGTTTGGACGGCTACTACTTCAGTTCCTTCATGGTAGCTACTCCAATCACGAGCATCAGTAGCGCCCATCCATCCAATGTGAAGATCGTCGGTCTTCAACCATCTTCGACTCCTCGACTTCTCAACGTCGATCGATTATTTGAAATGAGATAACCTCGGCCTTTTCAAATAACCCACGTATATTTAGATTTTCAAATCAATTATTCCCATGGTTGGACTATTCAACATTCACATTTCAGTTATTTAGTTATAATTTTCATGTCAAATACATTCAACCATCACATATCAAGCAAACACAACAAAATTGGTTTATTTCTACTCTATATCGTCTATAGTATTTTATAACGATATATCGCCATTTTTATTTTATTTAAAACGGCCAAATATAATTAAACGACGCTTCAGGTCGTATCGATGCACTGGCGCTACTTTTCACTAATTTTGTTTTACACATATCTGAAAATCTAACCGTTGGATCTTCACAAATTTTATATCATTAGGAAGGTCATTTCAAAACGAATCTAACGGTTTCAGTTTTGGGAAAATCCGACGGTCGGATCTTCCATACTAGCCATTTGATGTTACGAATTCAATTTACGAACTACAGCGTCGTTATTCGATTTAATTTAATTATATTTATATATATATAAAAATATAATCGTTTCTGGCGCTGTTTTTCTTCAGATTTGAATTAAACATTCCAGACAATCCAACCGTCGGATCTTCACAAAGTTGGTGCCGTTGGAAAGATATTTCCAAGGCGAACCCAACGGTTGCAGTTTCGGGAAAATCCAATGGTTGGATTTCCCGCACTTGTTGTTTGAAATCACGGTTTCAAAACATGAATTGCACGGCCACGTTTCGTTTTAATTTTATTTATATTTATATATTTATATAAATATAGTTCATTCAAAAATTCCCATATCGTTTTCACTTCAATTATTTCACTAACGCCTTTAAATTTTGGAAAATTTCGCCATAACCTCCTTTGTACGGGAGGGGCTGGGAAAATTCCCAAATAGGCACATGGGCGTCTCATGTCAAAAAGAAAAAGAAAAAGCCAAGCGGCTAGCCAACAGGCTCATAAAATCATCACCCAAACAAAACAGTAAATGTGTACCTATTTGTCGGGCACAAAATTTTATTCCTCTTCTCTAGCCCCTTTGCTATAACCTGTTCAATAAATATGCATGTACTTATATACAATTTATATCACTTATCATTTTCCATTCAACTTCATATTCGATTTACTTTGGTTCAAAAATACCATTCATTTTAATGTTGCATGTATAGGCTAAAATCATATCATTAGCTAATTAATGTATATTTTAACTCATGCACATTTATTTGAACAAGTGGCTATTTTTAACACTTCACATTTCAATGATGATAATTTTGGCGAACTAAAATAGATTTTAACACATGACTATTTTATTTAGTTCCTATGCATGTTAAAAATAATATTTCTTCACAAATATTTAATTCAACGTCCGCATATCTTTCGCATATCACATACATGATCAAAATGATATTTTTATCATTTAAATTATTTATTCGACAAATGGATGTTTTCAATACTTCATAGTTTCAATAAAAATGTAATTTTTATTGTTCGATCTTTTTATTCAACACATGAACTTTTCCACTACACACACTTCTCAACACGTGAGCATTTCCACACATGGATATTTTATTTATATTGTTCATATTAGAAAGATGGAATTTTTATTGTTGAAACTATTTATATAAGGCGAATATTTTTTGTACTTCATATATATTATAAAAATGTGATTTTTATTGTTTAAACACTTCATTCACTCACAAATGAATTTAATTTTCACACATCACTTTTCAACACATGAATATTTCCACACATGGATATAGTTTCAACATATGGCTTTAATTTCAATGCATGAAGATAATTTCAACATATGAAAATAATTCTAACACATAAAGATTATTCAAAATTTCAGCAGCATAACGGCAGGGTAGTTAAAACCGGCACCGTCCCTATTACGGCTCCTCGCTCTACCTTAAAACCTCGCGGTTTTTGATAATGGGGATTCATGCATCTAATTCGCATGCAGGCGGCATGTTTACTTTTTTTCCACAAATATTTCCAATTCATTTCAATCACCAATGGGTATTTTTCAACCACAACCAAACAATATCAACCACAAACAATTATCCAACCATTCGTATTTTTCATCCAATATTTCACACCAATTCACAACAATAAATATCGTCCATGGTTTGTGGACGAGGGGAGTAGATATATATATATATATATATATATATATATATATATTTAATTGCTATATTTCACTTGCATTTCAACACATATATCAATTATTCTATGCATGCATAATTCATACTTCGCTTATATAGCTTACACCACGCATGTACATGAGGTATACAACACGTGTGTAATTTATATTTCGCTAATATAATTTATACACGACATTTTCTATTCAAATTTAATTAATTTAGACTTCTCACATTGGTTTGTTGCTTCGCTAAAAATAGATACGATGTCAGAAAAATCCGCGGCTTCTTCTATTGGGTAGAGAGCTTCCTTGCGGTCCCGATGTTTCCTGTTTCATCGAATTTCGTCAACACACCAAAAAGATATGATTTTTCAAAGTGCAAACATCAAAAAGAACTCACCTTTCACGAAGGTTCAAAACTAGGTTTGCGGTTTTCGCGAGAACCGGGGCACGAGGGGATGATCGGCGAGTTGGACGTGGAAGAGCTTCGAGAGGGCTACAGGCGCGCGGCGGTTTGGTGGCGTTCGGTGGTCAGGATCAGCGGCGGTAGCGGTTTAAAGGTCGGAACTTTGGAGGGGGATATCTCGACGTAGAAGCAACGATAGGGGGAGCTCCTTATATGGATTTGAAGAGGGGAAGGAGAACTACAAAAAGTTGAACTGGGGGAGGGGCTGATTCGGGCTGTGGCGATCGGAAATCACCAAGGAAGGGGGGAGCTTTTCCGTCGTCGATGTCGGGGTCGGGGGGGGGGGGGAGGGGGGTTCTGATGTTTTTTACTTTTTATTTTATGAATGGAGAAATATGATTGGTCGATGGTTTTATTAAATTTTTAAATAGTGTTTTCTCAAACGAACTCCCTTTCAAACCCAACGACTGTTGCCCCTAGCTAAATACCCCCATCTCGGACACAATGGGATATGTTTCGTAGGCCAATTCGACTGTTACAGTCAGTTATTTTTCAAATTGAAGTATAAAACATTTAATTTTTAACTTTGAACGTACATTTCAATTTGCCAGGGCCACAAACTGATTCGAAAAATTCCAGAAAAATAAATCTAGCTATGTTTTGACGCTACGGTCCCAACAAAACTAGTTTCGTCGAATTCTGAGGTCGTTTGAAAAATGGCCATTTTCTGGTCGATCCAATTTAACAGAAATTGACTAAACACATTTTCTTCTGCCACGCTCACATACTAGCTTCAAAAATTATGAAATTTGAAACCTAGCAATAGTTTGACATCCCGGACCCAACAAAAGTGGTTTCGTCGAATTCCGAGGTCGTATGAAAAATATCAATTTTCTAGGGCTATATATTCTTTATAGCGACCATTCTGAAAATTCATTCGGCCATAACTTTTGATTCCCGTTATGAAACTTTGATTTTTCAGATTCGTTAGAAAGGTATTGATAAACAGATTTAAATATTTTTGGTTTCACTAAAATCCGTTATATTTCCCACCCTGCACAATCAGTCAAAGTTTGAATTCAAATTTTCAAACTGACTCACTATTTCTAATTCACTGTTTTACTGAAATATTCTATTTCAATTGTTCAAATTCCTTTGAAATCACCAATTTAAAAATTTTAAATTGGCCCATATTTTCCGGGTTATTACAACAGCAATGTCATGGGTTTTACTGTGAATGGAGACAAGGGGGAAGACAACGCGGTTGTTGCCCGTTGATGACCCGTTTATGGCTCGATATAATGGCAAATTGGTGTTAGATTTGTGAAGATAATGCGGTTTCGATTTGAGATCAGTAAACAAAAGGGAATGTTGCGTTGGAAAGTAGAATTTGCCTGTTGAAGAGGAGAGAAAGTGCGACCGGTTTTTATGAATCAGAAGGGTTAACAGAAGTGATTAATTAAACGAATTCTTAATTAAGGATTAAGTTAAAAACATGTTTTAATTTTTATTTTGCCATGAACAGGTACGCATGTGATTCAATTTCAATTTCAATTTCAGGCAACGCTAATGAGAGGCAGATAGAAGAAAATAAGAGCTGGCCCTTTTACAAATAAACAAAGTAATTACATAAAAATAAAATTTAATTAGAAATTAAATTATATGGAATAAAAACCATATAGATATATTATTGCATAATTTTTGCATACGTTAACAGAATGCAACAAAACCAGACACGTTGAGATCATAAGGGAAATATCTAGGTTGTGGAGCTGATGTAACAAAGAATAAAGCTACTGGAATTTCGAGGAAAAATCAAACACTTGTTTGATTTCAAATGAAACAATAGCAGAATCGACAACTGCGAAACCAGGTGAGTAAACTCACTAACTCTGACTCGTTACGAGTTTTAAATTTATTTATGGTATTTTATACTATGTCATGATTGTTTGGATGAATGGTTGATAAATTGGTTGAATTGATTGATATAGATATATCACTAATCTTTAATAATTTTGTTTACCATGATATTTCATAAAGGATGTGAAATTACTATTACTGATGTTATTTATGTTAATTAACATCTGTGGATGCAGGGAAACAGGTTGGAGGGATCCAACTGGATTCCTCAACATTTATATTACTGTTTTTATTTGATTGTGGTTACATAACTCATGATTTGATATGTTGTGTTTGGTTTACCCTGGCCCTTGAATTTGGTATTTAGATACCAAAAAATATTTTCAAATATAGAAAATGAAAATTGAGTTTTAAAAAGGGAATTTATTTCCAAAAAGTATAGAAATGTAATTTCAAATAGAGTTGAAACTAAAAACATGTAGATGGATAAAACATGTATTTGTATATAAACGAGAGTATAAATTAAGTGAATTATTTGTCATTGAATAAATTGAAATAGAAATTCAAATTTGGATTTATATGGAAAAATGGAAAATGGTTTTGAAACTAATATTTGGAATTAATTTGAATTTAACGAAGGGTGTTAAGTATTAGTTAATCTTCGATTAACTATAACTAAAGTAATTATCGAATTGGTTAGTGTTAATAAAGTTAATTATTATTTAATAAGCTTTTAAAAGCGATAATTATACTACTATTAGTTAATAGCAAAGTCAACTATTTTTTTAATATAGTTAATAATAAATTTAATTGTTATTTCAATTAATAATAATTAAAACAATGATTTTAATTGGAGATGCGATTAAGAAAAGATTTAGTGGCATTATAGTTTGATCAAGGAGGTGATAAGAGTTTCATAAAGGGATTTGTAATCCAAGTTTAAAATGAGATTTGTAAATGGGAATTATCGGTAAATGCAAAGATTTAAACAAGGCTTTTTGTTAAATTTTAAATTATGAAAAGAAAATTCAATGGAAATAAACTTTTAAGGAAGATGGTTAATAGGTTAATAATAGACTAAAACGTGTTAATGGTTTTAGAATGAAATTTAAGCTAAGTGGTGAAAAGATGGTAAACGGATTAGTATAAATGATTAATCCAAACAAGGTTTAAATGAGGTTTTTAAAACAAAAGTGATGACTTTAATTGTATGAAGCAAAGCACTTTAATTGAAAAAAAGATTAAACGCAAAGGAAAGCACATAAGATAGTTTGTGTTAAACATTGATAAAATGGATTTTTGTAAATAAAATCCAAGTAAAGAGGTCTTGTTTTAAGGAAGGTGGAAAGCGGATTTTTATCCTTATATACCCTTTATCTTTGTGTTTCGACAAACAGAATGGTACATGTCTGAGTTGTGTAAATACGGACATTTTGACTATCTTTTAAAAATGAACAATGGAAGCGTGTGCGTCTCACATGGTACTTTATTCAAAAAAGTAATTTCGCTGTCGTTATAATAAATGTTTTGTAAATCTAAACAGCGACTTTAACGCTGTTGTTATAATAAATGTTTTGTAAATCTAAACAGCGATTTTAGCGCTGTCGTCATAATAAATGTTTTGTAAATCTAAACAGCGATTTTAACGCTGTCGCTATAATAAATGTCTTATAACTCAAATATTTGGAAACAACGATTTTAACGCTGCTGTTATAATAAATGTCTTATAAATAAAATATTTGGAAACAATGATTATGACGCTGCCGTTATAATCAAATGTTTTTCCATAAAAGAAGTGTATTCTTAGATTGAATTCGAGAGTCGCATAAGCAATGTTTTGTTGGAAGTTGTGGGCTTTGATTATTTCAAAATTGAGAATGTCGTTCAATTAAGGTCTGAGAGGTAATTAGACCCCAACTTGATTGACTTCATGATTGATGGAGGAATAGTTAAGGTTCATAGTGAAGATTGGTTAGGAATATGATTAGTTAATAAATGATTTGAATTATAATAACGATGTTTTATAACATCGGGTTAATTTAAAGGATTTTGAAATGGGTTAATGAGAAGTTAAGGAATGAAATTTGGAAATAATTTCCAAATGGTAAATAACATATATTTCTGAATATAGAAAATGAGAATTCATTAATATATGGAAATATTTTCCAACTGTGATAAAAGATATTTTCCCAGAATAAAGAAAATAAATAGTTATAGTATACGGAAATGTTTTTTTCCAAGAATCGTGAAAGAAAAGGGGTTTTGACGAATATCTGGGAAATAGAAATGTAATAAGAAATTCATTCAATGGGGCCAAGTTTTGCTTGATGGTTGAACGGTAGAATTTCCATTTGGAAATAGGATCGTTGGTTGTATGGATGTTTTTCTTTGATAGTTAAATCACCGGCTATCGAAGTTTGATTTATTTTATACCCCCATTGTCAATACGGAGAGACCGGGATTAGGTTATTACCTGAAAACCACTCCGTCTTGGCATATGCATTACAAATCAACTTATGCTGAAGATAATTGAAGACGGTGTAAAGTGCAAGGGTTGTTATACCAATCCTAGGTAAAAATTGCCCAAGTTGGATTGATGGGATAGTGCCCTTCGGTTTGTCCAGTCCCAGGACAACGTATATGGACGAATGTTTGATGACGTGACATTCAAAGTAAATGATGGCAAAATGTGCTGAAGGATAATCGTGAGCTCAAGCCTCATCAACCAGGAAATGACAAAAATCGTGCAGGCAACATGGCCATGTGGGTCATTCCCATTAGGGGTATTATCACAGATATAGAGAAATATCATTTGCTTCTTATTCTATTCGCTGCTGTATGCTTTCGGTAACGGTTGCTGATCACAACCATTGGTGATAATATGCTCGATACACTCAAGTTAAATGAGTGGTCAGCCATGTGTGGGCCGGGTTGCAAGACTTTCTTGTTGAACCCAGTGTATTCCCCTCTAGATAAACATTATCAGAAGGTGGTTCCATACCTTGTCATGTTAGAAATCCAATCTCCAATAAGTGCCCTGCGGTTTTCGATTTAATATTATATATGGAGCGTAAGATGCAAGCGTTCCGCTAGATTTTATTTATTTGATGTCGACATTATTATAATATCACTGGATTTGATATCAAAAATATTTTTGGCTATTGTAAGATAAGAACCATCTGTGTTTTTGTGTGGATTGGTCTTACGATTATCATTTCTTTCGAAAGGATTTTTAAAAGTTAAACCAATGGTTGGAGTTTAATCACACCAGTCTCATGACTGACCCTGAGTTTATTTTGTTTTTTTTTCCTAAACTCTTGGGTGCCCAAATTTGTACGGGCAGTCAAGTAGTTGGGATTTTACAGATTCACTTGGAGGAGTTTGAAGCAGGAGGTTTCACCAGTTAACTATAGACTATCAAATTTCCGCTGTGTACTATGTTGTATCTGGAAACAGGTGTTTATAACTGTTCTACGAATAACTGTTGTGCTCTGATGATGGTATGTATATACAGTTACTGATTTGTATTTCAAAAGTTATGTTATTTAACATATTTTATTCGTTCCACTGTGAGATTTGTGTTCTTCATTTTCTTCTATTCTAACTTTTCTTTCTTTCTATTCCTCATCCTCTAATTTCTTTCTAATAATGATTCGTATTTCTGTGCAATTTTGTAACGACCCAGAAAATCTGAACCAATTTAAATTTTTTAAATTGGCTAAAATAATGGATTTTAAATATTTAAAATAAATATTTTAAACAATGGCGATGAAAACTGAGTTTGAATCGACATTTGAAAACGAATATAATTAATTATAATTATATATAGAACTGAAAATAGCGCGGTAGTTCGATAATTCGATTTCAAACTTCAATTGAATATACCGGGTGCAAAACAATTCGGATTTTAGTGAAACCAAAAACATTAGGATCTAATTGATGATATCTTTCCAACGAATCTGACCAATCGAAATTTGATAGCGGGAATCAAAAGATATGTCCAGTTGAAAATTCTAAATAGTCGCTATGGAATTCAGGCCCTTAAAAATGGACATTTTGCAAATGACCTCGGATTTCGACGAAACCACTTTTGTTGGATCCGCAGTGTCAAGTTATTGTTAGGTTTCAAATTTCATAATTTTTCGAATCAATATGTGAGCGTGGCAAAGGAAAACGCGTTTGGCCGGATTCAGTTGATTTCAATCGACTGGAAATTGGCCATTTTTCAAACGGTCTCAGAATTCGACGAAACTAGTTTTGTTAGGACCGTATCGTCAATACGAAGCGAGAAAATATTTTTCTGGAATTTTTCTAGTTAGTATGTGGCCCCGGTAATTTGAAATGTACGTTTAAAATTCAATATAGTGATTTAAATGTAAATTCAACGGAAACTGATTGTAACGATCAAATCAGCTTACGATACATATCCCATTGTGTTCGGAATGGGGGTTAAACGCTATGGACGACAGGCGGTGGGCCTCGTTTCGAGGTCGTGGGTAAAAGTCAACTTTATGCAATTAATTTAATTAATAAAAAAATAAAAAAATAAAATAAAATAATATTTCCCTCCCTTTTACTTTCTTTCTGCCCCCCCCCCCCCCCCCGATTTCATAAAACAGAAAACGAAAAAAAAAAGAAAAGGAAAAGAAGCAGAACGGAGCAGCAGAGCCGCCCCCATCTCCGTCCACCGCGCCTGTCGATCGCCACCCTCCGACCTCGCCAAGCCGCCACCAACGCCCACCATCTCCTCCTCCAACTGGAAGACCCCATCGCCACGAGAAAACCCCCAAGCCCCAAATCTGCGAGCCCTAACCCTAGCCCCGCCTGCCGCCGCCCCTTCGAAGCCAGCTCCGCCTGTCCCTCCTCCAACCGCGACCTCCCCGACGCCGCCAAGAGCAGCAGCAGTCCCCCCCCTTTTTTTCCCATTTAAATACAGTAAGTATTTTATTTTTATTTTAATTCTGAAATGCTTATTGATTTTTTTTAAAAGATTTAAAACTGATTTTAAAACAGAAAAGATTATAACTTTATAAAAGAAAAGATTTAAACTTTATATAGGAAAAGATTTAAACTTTAAAAAGAAAAAGATTTGAATTTTAAATAGGAAAAGATTTAAACTTTATATAGGAAAAGATTTAAACTTTAAAAAGAAAAAGATTTGAATTTTAAATAGGAAAAGATTTAAACTTTAAATAGGATAAGATTAAAACAGATTTTTTAAAAAAAGATTAAAACATATTTTTTTTAAAAAGATTAAAACAGATTTTTTTAAAGAAAGATTAAAACTGATTTTTTTTAAAAAGGTTAAAACTGATTTTATTTTAAGATTTAAACTTCAAAAAGAAAAAGATTTTTATATACTGAAAGTCGAAGTAAAAATCAGATTTTTATATATTGAATAGCATCATAAAAATTCGATTTTTACATATGTAGAGAATACGGGCGAAAGCGACAAAAAGGCGAGATTGGCGAAGATTTCTATAAAGGAAGAGTCGTAGTGTTGGATAGCTATTGGTGAGAATTTCTCACTCTTCAATTTCTTTTTCTATATATATATATATATGTGTTGAAATAAAAGTGAATTGCTATATATATATATATATATATATATATATATATATATATATATATATATACGCCCCTCGTCCACAAACCATGGACGATATTTATTGATTGAAATTGTTGTGGAAATTGATTGATAGCGAATGATTGTTTGGAATTGTTTTTGATTGATATTGGTTGATTGTGGTTGAAAAATACCCATTTGTGATTGGAAAATATTTGGTTGAAACCACATAGGATTAGTTTGTGGAAATGAAATAAATATATACATGCCGCCTGCGTGCGAACTAGATGCATGATCCCCATTGTCAAAAACCGCGAGGTTTTAAGGTAGAGCGAGGAGCCGTACTAGGGACGGTCCCGGTTTTAACTACCCTGCCGTTATGCTGCCGAAATTTTGAATAATATTCGTGTGTTTGAATTATTTTCATATGCTTAAACTATATTTATTCATTGAATAGAAAACATTCATGTGTTGAATTGATATTCATTCGTTGATTAGAAATTCATGTGTTGAATGGTATTCGCGTTTTAAAATATAAAAATCACTTTTTATCTATATATAGAAACTATAGAAAACATTCATGTGTTGAATTGATATTCATTCGTTGATTAGAAATTCATGTGTTGAATGGTATTCATATTTTGAAATAAATTGTTTGAATATAAAAATCACTTTTTATCTATATATAGAAACTATAGAAAACATTCATGTGTTGAATTGATATTCATTCGTTGAGTAGAAATTCATGTGTTGAATGGTATTCATATTTTGAAATAAATTGTTTGAATATAAAAATCACTTTTTATCTATATATAGAAACTATAGAAAACATTCATGTGTTGAATTGATATTCATTCGTTGAGTAGAAATTCATGTGTTGAATGGTATTCATATTTTGAAATAAATTGTTTGATAATAAAAATCACATTTTTATCTATATATAGAAACTATAGAAAACATTCATGTGTTGAATTGATATTCATTCGTTGATTAGAATTTCATGTGTTGAATGGTATTCATATTTTGAAATAAATTGTTTGATAATAAAAATCACCTTTTATCGACTATATGAACTGTGTAAAATAATCTCGTTTTAAAAGAAATTGTTTTATGGTAAAAATCCTATTTTTGTCACCTATATGAGCTATATAGAAAAATAGTGTTTTGAAATGAATTGTTTTACAATAAAAATCACATTTTTATTGTATGCATAAATCGTTGAAATGTGAAGTGTTAAAAATAGCCACTTGTTCAAAATAAACATATATGAGTTGGAATATTCATTAATTAGCTAATGAAATGATTTGCACCTATTTATGTAACGTTAGAATGAATGGTGTTTTTAAACCAAATAGAAATCAAATATGAAGTTGAATAGAAAATGATAAATGATAAGAACTGTATATATATGTACATGCATATTCATTGAACAGGTTATAGCAAAGGGGCTAGAGAAGAGGAATAAAATTTTGTGCCCGACAAATAGGTACACGTTTACTGTTTTGTTTGGGTGATGATTTTATGAGCCTGTTGGCTAGCCGCTTGGCTTTTTCTTTTTCTTTTTGAGATTAGAAGGACCGGGAAAGCTATTTGCGATTTCCCGATGCTCCCGGTGCAGGGGAGGTTATGGCGAAATTTTCCAAAATTTTAAGGCGTTAGTAAAAATTTTGAAGTGAAAACGATATTGAAGTCTTTGAATGAACTATATTTATATAAATATATAAATATAAATAAAATTAAAACGAAACGAGGCCGTGCAGTTCGTATTTTGATACCGTGATTTCAAACAACTAGTACGGGGAATCCGACCATTGGATTTTCCCGAAACCGCAACCGTCGGGTTCGCCTTGGAAATATCTCAACAACGACACCAACTTTGTAAAAATCCAACGGTTGGATTGTCTGGAATGTTTAATTCAAATATGAAGAAAAACAGCGCCAGAAACGATTATATTTATATATAAATATAAATATAATTTTAATTAATCGAATAACGACGCTGCAGTTCGTATTTTGAAATCGAAAATTCAAACGATTGTACCGGGAGATCCGACCGTCGGATTTTCCCGAAACTGGAACCGTTGGATTCGTTTTGAAAAGACCTTTCTAATGATGTAAATTTTGTGAAGATCCAACGGTTAGATTTTCAGATATGTGTAAATCAAATCTACAGAAAAACAGCGCCACGGCCGCCTTATGGCCCGAAGCGTCGTTTTGAATAAATTAGCTATTTTAAATTAAATAAAAATAGCGATAAATAGTTATAAAATATCATAAGCGATATGGAATGGAAATAAACTGAATTTGCTTGATTTATGTGGCTTTTGATGGTTGAATGTGTTTGGTGTGAAAATTACATTAAAGAACACAATTGGTGTTGTCGAATAATTTAACCATTGAAATAAATTGATTTGAAATTCTAAATATACGTGAATCATTTGAAAAGGCCGAGTTAATTCTCATTTCAAATAATTGACCGACGATTGGAATTCGAAGATGAAGACGACGGTCGAAGACCGGAGATCTTCACCTCGTTTGGATGGTAACCGAGGTCCTGATTGGGAGGCATCCCGAAATATGGATAATGAGTGGTGATCGTCCAGACGTACGTGATGATCGATGGGTTTGCGAGGTATTTAGTGCCTCCGGTTTCGTTCAGACCCAGAACGGACTTGTAAATGGACTGTGTGTCTGACATTGGAGTTTATTCTGTGTTGATTGATTTCTGTTAAATATACATCTGTTTGGCGGCGGAGAATTTATTCTTTTGCTTAACGCCCTTCTCTGAGACGCACGAGCTCAGAGGTTGTATATCGATGGACATCAGTCGCATGGCATGAATTGCCTGTGTGGCATGCTAAGATGCAGTGATCAGGGCTTCTGTTGAAAAGCAAAGTCTTGTGGTGATGATCAAAGCACCGCCTGTGTGGCGTAGCTTTGTGTATAACATGAATCCGCGAGCCTCACACCCCGGTATGAACCTAAAACGGGAGAGGACATCAGGGAGGGCCTGCGTTTCTTTCTAGCTAGGGTGGTGTCAGTGACCTTCCAGCCCTGACATTTATATACTTTTCACCTATGTGGTTGTTGCTGTTGCGAGGCGCCTCGGTTTGATCGGACGATCCGGGTCCGATTGAGTCATTCGTTGGCTCGTCTACACCCCAAAGGGTGGGGAAACGCAGGTTCAGGAATTTTAATCCACATCGGTGGACCGGCCCTGACGATCCAAGGGCCCACCTGAGTCTGGGTCCTGAAGGGCGGGCTAGAGCGTCTCGAATTCGGTAAGGACTATCTTTTGCCTTGGTTCATGACGGAAATCCAATTTCCAAATACGACATCGTGCGGTTTTGATTGTTTATATATATGGCGACATGATATACGGTACCCATGCCGTCTATGATTGATAGTTATGATTTGAAATTGTTTTCGAAACACATAAACACTAGCAGTAATATCAAATGCCTTTGTTTTATTCGTATCAATCATATTTTGGCCATTATAAGGTAAAACTCTATCCTCCGGTTTGCATTGCATTGTGTGATGGGAACTGAGTCTTATAATGGTTTCATTTTTATAAAAAGCATAGCGATGTTTAAAAGAAAGATTTATTTTAAAGCACTGGCAATCCAATGGAGTAAACCCGTTCCACGAAAGTGGCGTGGTCCTGTGATTTGCCATATTATATGTATGTTGAATGGATTTCTCATACCAGTCCCATGACTGACTCGTAGTTTGTTTCACTCTCAAACTCGGGTGCCCCTTTTTCCACACGGGCAGCCTTGTATTCAGGTTTAGCTGGTTCTTTCTGGATAGCTGGAGCCGAAGATGGATTCTATCATTTATTTCCTTTTATGCTGTTCAGCTCCTATTGTACATATTTTGTTTATTTCCGCTGTAGACATTTATGTATAGCTGAACTGTATTTGTGCTAAGTAAGATCCTGTATACTGTGTAAATCTGATGATTACTTTTATCCAGTGTATTTTGTTGTTCATTATCTGGTGTATTTATTTAATTTTGTTCTGCTATTATCTGTTTCTGTGTTATTTTCCAAAGATAACCCTGGTCTCCGTCTGAACGGGATTTCGGGTCGTCTCAACGTGGTATCAGAGCTTTGGTTAAGCTTAGTTCTGGAATATAACATTTGAACAAACTCGTCAGAAATAGAACCAGTAGTGTTCTAGGACGGGTGACTCTATACAGATAGGATCAGCAATATCCTAGTATGAGTAAAGCAGAATGAAATTACACCTCGATAGACACATTTACACTTGAAGTATATGTTTCTATGTTTGAAAATTTTCTTTTCTGTGACCTGACACTTGTTCTGCTAATTGCAGAAGTACTAGAAAAATGAGTGCCAGAACCAGAAGGAATACAGAACCCGATCTAGAGGCTCTATTCAAGAGATATCGAAATCTGAGTGGAGCACAATTCTCGGGCAATGAATCTATTATTCAAACTCAAGCTTGGATGAATTCTGTCGAAAGAATCTTTGAGCATATCCAACTTAGAGATGACCAGAAACGGTTAGTAGCATCTTGGGTGCTCAAAGAAGAAGCTTTAATCTGGTGGGAAACAATCGTCAAAGATAATCCAGAAGGTGATATCACCTGGGACAGATTCAAAGTGATTTTCCTAGAAAGATTTACTCCTCACGAAGCAACCGAGAGATTATGTGATGAATTTTCTTATTTGATACAAGGTGATATGACCATCCCAGAATATCATAAGAAATTTAACGAACTTGCTCACTTTGCTCCTCATCTGATTCAAGATCCAAAGAGGAAAAATCTGAGATTTATTCATGGCCTGCAAAGGAGATATCAGAATAGTGTAATGAGGAACGTGAAGCTCCCCTTTTCTGAAATGATTTATATGGCTTATCAGTATGAAGATCTCCATAAGAAAGGAATGTTGCGTGACGAAGAAGAAGTTTGTTGTAGTGACAAAGAAGAGTTGGAAACTGATATTCCTGAAGCCAGTACAAGATCTGAAGTCAGTAAGAAGCCCAGTGCCAAGAGAAAAAGGGCTGAATCCGGGAGAGAACCAACAACGACCGCCACGTGCTCAAGCTGTAATAGAAAAGGACATTTGGCGATAAGTTGCAAATCTTGGAACAAACGAAGAAAGAGAGGATTTGAACCCAGTAAGAAGGTTCCTGAGGGCAGAGGATGCCATAAGTGCCATCAGGCTGGGCATATTGCGAAAAACTGCCCGCTATCTCAGAAATCTGAAGCAGTACAAGTGAATGAAGTGGTAGAAGTACCTGCCTCCCCGTCTGCTCAGGAAAGATCTGATGTTTTAGAAGGCACGCTCAATGTCAAAAACATTCCAGTTAAAGTACTGTTTGACACAGGCGCGTCACGAAGCTTTATTGCAAAGAGTGCAGTCAAGAAGTTGGGTTTGAATTTGAAGAAGCTCAAAGAGCCAATGACTGTCCGAAATCCAGTTGGGGGTTCCATCAATCTCGGTTGGGTTTGTGCAGTACCCGTCTCTTTTTCTTGCTATAAATTCCCTATTATCTCTGTCGTCATGAATTTTGATGAATTCGATCTTATTTTGGGATTGGATTGGTTAACCAAATATGAAGCAGAGGTTAGATGTGCCGAGAGAGTTGTTAGAGCTAAGATTAAATCCGGGAGTTATATAACCATACCGTGTGAAGGTCAGAATGCTAATAGAAAAGACTTCTGGGCAGCTCTAAATGTTTCTCCAGGCCAAATAGAAAATGTCCCTGAAATCACAGAGAATATTCCCGATCTAGTAAAAGATATTCCTGTCGTCAAAAACTATGCGGATGTGTTCGAAGAAGTTGTTCGCTTACCTCCGCAAAGGGAAATAGATTTCAAGATTGCTTTGATTCCCAATGCAAGGCCGGTAGTTCACGCTATTCGAAGAATGTTCTTGAAAGAGAAGGAGGAATTAGACAATCAAACAAGACAGCTAGTATGGAAGGGTCTGATCAGGCCTAGTTTCTCTGATTGGGGTGCAGCAGTGGTGTTCGTCCCAAAATCTGACGGTACTCTACGTCTATGTGTGGATTATCGTGATCTGAACAAGCAAACCATAAAGAATAAATATCCATTGCCGCGAATAGATGATTTGTTAGATCGATTAAATGGAGCACAAGTATTCTCACGAATGGACCTAGCTACAGGCTTCCATCAACTTCGAATTGCCGAAGGGTGTGTTCCAATGACAGCGTTCAGAGGCCCCGACTTATTCTACGATTGGTTAGTAATGCCGTTCGGCTTATGTAACGCTCCAGCTTACTTCGTCGATCTGATGAACAGAGTGTTCAGAGGGGTTTTGAATAAATTTGTTCTGGTTTTTATTGACGATATTCTAATCTTCTCTAAATCAAAGGCCGAACATGAAAAGCATCTGGAACAGGTTCTAGAAATTCTGAGACGGAATGTATTAAAAGCCAAGTTTTCCAAATGTATATTCTGGCAAGATGAAGTGAAATTTCTGGGCCATGTTGTATCGAAAGAAGGAATTGCTGTGGATCCAAGTAAAATCACAGCCATTCAGAATTGGAAACAGCCCAGCACCCCCACTGAAGTCCATAGTTTTCTCGGATTGGCTAGCTATTACCGGAAGTTCGTTAAAGACTTTTCGAAGATATCTGGTCACTTAACGAAGCTTACAAAGAAGCATTCTAAATTCAAATGGACTCAAGAGAGTGAGGAGGCTTTCGAAGAGCTAAAGTTGAAATTAACCACAGCTCCAGTGTTAACCATCATCGATGGCAACCAAGATCTAAAAGTCTGGACTGATGCGTCTAGAGAAGGCCTTGGAGCAGTGTTAATGCAAAGAGGCCAAGTAATTGCTTATGCTAGCCGTCAACTTAAGCCACACGAGAAGAACTACGTAACTCATGATCTTGAGTTATTGGCTATAGTATTCGCTTTGAAAATCTGGAGACACTATCTCCTGGGTGAGAGATTTGAACTGTTTACAGATCACCAGTCGTTAAAGTATCTGTTCACTCAGAAGGACTTGAACTTGAGGCAGCAACGTTGGCTGGAGTTTCTCGCAGCATATGACTTTGAAATTATATATACTCCAGGAAAAGCCAATGTCGTGGCCGATGCGTTAAGCCGAAAGAATGAAATGATCGCCAGTTTTATTATCACGACTTCATTGCTAGATAAGATATCTGCTCTTCAGGAGGATGATCACTTCATTCAGAAGATCAGAGGGATAATTCAACAAGGCGAACCTTCGAGTTTTCAAGTAGACAATGATGGGATTTTAAGGCTCAAAGGTCGAATCTATGTCCCTAACATTCCTAAACTTCGAAAGGAAGTACTGGATGAATGCCACAAGTCAAAACTCAGTATCCATCCGGGAGTAAGCAAAATGTATAATGACATCAAACGCACTTTCTGGTGGAGGTCGATGAAAAGGGACATTTCTTTATATGTCAGCCGATGCCCTACTTGCCAGCTAGTCAAGAGCGACCAACAGAAATTGGCTGGATTGTTACAACCACTAGAAGTTCCTGGTTGGAAGTGGGAACATATTTCAATGGATTTCATTGATGGTCTGCCCAGAACCAGAAAAGGGAATGACAGTATTTGGGTGATCGTAGATCGCTTCACGAAGACCGCCCATTTCATACCTGTCAGATCAAACAGAACCGCTCAGAGTCTGGCACAGATATACTTCAGGGAAATAGTTAGACTACATGGAGTGCCGCTCAGTATAGTCAGTGATAGAGATACGATATTCACTAGCAAATTCTGGGAAGCATTTCAAGTCGAGCTGGGAACGAAGTTAAACTTGAGCACCGCTTATCATCCTCAGACAGACGGTCAGACTGAGAGGGTGAATCGCATTTTAGAAGATCTATTGCGGGCTTGTGTTCTAGATTTCGGTGGATCATGGGAAGACCATCTGCATTTGGCTGAATTCTCTTATAACAACAGCTACCAGGCGAGTCTGACAATGTCGCCATTCGAAGCATTGTATGGTAGACCGTGTCGATCTCCTGCTTGTTGGGTCGAACCTGGTAATAGACTTGTGTTGGGTCCCGATATGATTCGAGAAGCTGCCGACAAAGTCGATTTTATCAAAAAGCGATTACACGCCGCTCAAAGCCGACAAAAGAGCTATGCCGATAGAAGAAGAAGAGATATATCCTTTGAAGTTGGCGACTATGTATATTTGAAAGTATCGCCGATGAGAGGAGTTATCCGGTTCGGTAAAACTGGAAAGTTAGCGCCCAAATTCATAGGTCCGTTTCCTATTCTGGAACGGATCGGAACTCTCGCTTATAGGGTCAAACTGCCTGACTGGTTGCCTCGAGTGCATGATGTATTTCATATATCTCAACTTCGAAAGCACGTTCATGATCCAGACTTGATCGTGGAAGAAGCAGCTCAGCAGGATATTGAAATAACCCCAGAATTAGCTGTGAGGCGAGAGCCGCTTAAGATTATCGGCAAAGAAACCAAAGAACTGAGGAGCAAGAAGGTTCACTTAGTCAAAGTGCAATGGAGTGGAGATCCGCGAGATTGTACTTGGGAAACGGAGGAGAGCATTCAGAAAGCTTATCCTAGATGCCGAGTAGATATCTCTGATTGACTCGGGTGCAAGGTACATTTACTCTACTTTGCACTACCATTCAATTCTCTACTCTATTGTTATTTTCTTTTCATAGATGTGCACTTTTAATTATATGGTCTGAAGGATTTTTAAAGGGGTATAAAATTTGATTAGTATATTTTTAAAGGTCAAAAACAATTGGATTGGTTGTTGTGTTGTGAGATCGTAGATTTATCAAACCACTTTCGACTTTATTCCTTTTCGGGGACGAAAAGTTTTAAGTGGGGGAGATTGTAACGACCCAGAAAATCTGAACCAATTTAAAATTTTTAAATTGGCTAAAATAATGGATTTTAAATATTTAAAATAAATATTTTAAACAATGGCGATGAAAACTGAGTTTGAATCGACATTTGAAAACGAATATAATTAATTATAATTATATATAGAATTGAAAATAGCGCGGTAGTTCGATAATTCGATTTCAAACTTCAATTGAATATACCGGGTGCAAAACAATCCGGATTTTAGTGAAACCAAAAACATTAGGATCTAATTGATGATATCTTTCCAACGAATCTGACCAATCGAAATTTGATAGCGGGAATCAAAAGATATGTCCAGTTGAAAATTCTAAATAGTTGCTATGGAATTCAGGCCCTTAAAATGGACATTTTGCAAATGACCTCGAATTTCGACGAAACCATTTTTGTTGGATCCGCAGTGTCAAGTTATTGTTAGGTTTCAAATTTCATAATTTTTCGAATCAATATGTGAGCGTGGCAAAGGAAAACGCGTTTGGCCGGATTTAGTTGATTTCAATCGACTGGAAATTGGCCATTTTTCAAACGGTCTCAGAATTCGACGAAACTAGTTTTGTTAGGACCGTATCGTCAATACGAAGCGAGAAAATATTTTTTTGGAAATTTTCTAGTTAGTATGTGGCCCCGGTAATTTGAAATGTACGTTTAAAATTCAATATAGTGATTTAAATGTAAATTCAACGGAAACTGATTGTAACGATCAAATCAGCTTACGATACATATCCCATTGTGTTCGGAATGGGGGTTAAACGCTATGGACGACAGGCGGTGGGCCTCGTTTCGAGGTCGTCGGTAAAAGTCAACTTTATGCAATTAATTTAATTAATAAAAAAATAAAAAAAATAAAAAATAATATTTCCCTCCCTTTTACTTTCTTTCTGCCCCCCCCCCCGATTTCATAAAACAGAAAACGAAAAAAAAAGGAAAAGAAGAAGAACGGAGCAGCAGAGCCGCCGCCATCTCCGTCCACCGCGCCTGTCGATCGCCACCCTCCGACCTCGCCAAGCCGCCACCAACGCCCACCATCTCCTCCTCCAACTGGAAGACCTCATCGCCACGAAAAAACCCCCAAGCCCCAAATCCGTGAGCCCTAACCCTAGCCCCGCCTGCCGCCGCCCCTTCGAAGCCAGCTCCGCCTGTCCCTCCTCCAACCGCGACCTCCCCGACGCCGCCAAGAGCAGCAGCAGTCCCCCCCTTTTTTCCCATTTAAATACAGTAAGTATTTTATTTTTATTTTTATTTTAATTCTGAAATACTTATTGATTTTTTTTAAAAGATTTAAAACTGATTTTAAAACAGAAAAGATTTAAACTTTATAAAAGAAAAGATTTAAACTTTATATAGGAAAAGATTTAAACTTTAAAAAGAAAAAGATTTGAATTTTAAATAGGAAAAGATTTAAACTTTATATAGGAAAAGATTTAAACTTTAAAAAGAAAAAGATTTGAATTTTAAATAGGAAAAGATTTAAACTTTAAATAGGATAAGATTAAAACAGATTTAAAAAAAAAAAGATTAAAACAGATTTTTTAAAAAAAGATTAAAAAAGATTTTTTTAAAAAAAGATTAAAATTGATTTTTTTTAAAAAGGTTAAAACTGATTTTATTTTAAGATTTAAACTTCAAAAAGAAAAAGATTTTTATATATTGAAAGTCGAAGTAAAAATCAGATTTTTATATATTGAATAGCATCGTAAAAATTCGATTTTTACATATGTAGAGAATACGGGCGAAAGCGATAAAAAGGCGAGATTGGCGAAGATTTCTATAAAGGAAGAGTCGTAGTGTTGGATAGCTATTGGTGAGAATTTCTCACTCTTCAATTTCTTTTTCTATATATATATATGTGTTGAAATAAAAGTGAATTGCTATATATAATATATATATACGCCCCTCGTCCATAAACCATGGACGATATTTATTGATTGAAATTGTTGTTGAAATTGATTGATAGCGAATGATTGTTTGGGATTGTTTGTGATTGATATTGGTTGATTGTGGTTGAAAAATACCCATTTGTGATTGGAAAATATTTTGTTGAAACCACATAGGATTAGTTTGTGGAAATGAAATAAATATATACATGCCGCCTGCGTGCGAACTAGATGCATGATCCCCATTGTCAAAAACCGCGAGGTTTTAAGGTAGAGCGAGGAGCCGTACTAGGGACGGTCCCGGTTTTAACTACCCTGCCGTTATGCTGCCGAAATTTTGAATAATATTCGTGTGTTTGAATTATTTTCATATGCTTAAACTATATTTATTCATTGAATAGAAAACATTCATGTGTTGAATTGATATTCATTCGTTGATTAGAAATTCATGTGTTGAATGGTATTCGCGTTTTAAAATATAAAAATCACTTTTTATCTATATATAGAAACTATAGAAAACATTCATGTGTTGAATTGATATTCATTCGTTGATTAGAAATTCATGTGTTGAATGGTATTCATATTTTGAAATAAATTGTTTGAATATAAAAATCACTTTTTATCTATATATAGAAACTATAGAAAACATTCATGTGTTGAATTGATATTCATTCGTTGAGTAGAAATTCATGTGTTGAATGGTATTCATATTTTGAAATAAATTGTTTGAATATAAAAATCACTTTTTATCTATATATAGAAACTATAGAAAACATTCATGTGTTGAATTGATATTCATTCGTTGAGTAGAAATTCATGTGTTGAATGGTATTCATATTTTGAAATAAATTGTTTGATAATAAAAATCACATTTTTATCTATATATAGAAACTATAGAAAACATTCATGTGTTGAATTGATATTCATTCGTTGATTAGAATTTCATGTGTTGAATGGTATTCATATTTTGAAATAAATTGTTTGATAATAAAAATCACCTTTTATCGACTATATGAACTGTGTAAAATAATCTCGTTTTAAAAGAAATTGTTTTATGGTAAAAATCCTATTTTTGTCACCTATATGAGCTATATAGAAAAATAGTGTTTTGAAATGAATTGTTTTACAATAAAAATCACATTTTTATTGTATGCATAAATCGTTGAAATGTGAAGTGTTAAAAATAGCCACTTGTTCAAAATAAACATATATGAGTTGGAATATTCATTAATTAGCTAATGAAATGATTTGCACCTATTTATGTAACGTTAGAATGAATGGTGTTTTTAAACCAAATAGAAATCAAATATGAAGTTGAATAGAAAATGATAAATGATAAGAACTGTATATATATGTACATGCATATTCATTGAACAGGTTATAGCAAAGGGGCTAGAGAAGAGGAATAAAATTTTGTGCCCGACAAATAGGTACACGTTTACTGTTTTGTTTGGGTGATGATTTTATGAGCCTGTTGGCTAGCCGCTTGGCTTTTTCTTTTTCTTTTTGAGATTAGAAGGACCGGGAAAGCTATTTGCGATTTCTCGATGCTCCCGGTGCAGGGGAGGTTATGGCGAAATTTTCCAAAATTTTAAGGCGTTAGTAAATTTTTTGAAGTGAAAACGATATTGAAGTCTTTGAATGAACTATATTTATATAAATATATAAATATAAATAAAATTAAAACGAAACGAGGCCGTGCAGTTCGTATTTTGAAACCGTGATTTCAAACAACTAGTACGGGGAATCCGACCATTGGATTTTCCCGAAACCGCAACCGTCGGGTTCGCCTTGGAAATATCTCCACAACGGCACCAACTTTGTAAAAATCCAACGGTTGGATTGTCTGGAATGTTTAATTCAAATATGAAGAAAAACAGCGCCAGAAACGATTATATTTATATATAAATATAAATATAATTTTAATTAATCGAATAACGACGCTGCAGTTCGTATTTTGAAATCGAAAATTCAAACGATTGTACCGGGAGATCCGACCGTCGGATTTTCCCGAAACTGGAACCGTTGGATTCGTTTTGAAAAGACCTTTCTATTGATGTAAATTTTGTGAAGATCCAACGGTTAGATTTTCAGATATGTGTAAATCAAATCTGCATAAAAACAGCGCCACGGCCGCCTTATGGCCCGAAGCGTCGTTTTGAATAAATTAGCTATTTTAAATTAAATAAAAATAGCGATAATTAATTATAAAATATCATAAGCGATATGGAATGGAAATAAACTGAATTTGCTTGATTTATGTGGCTTTTGATGGTTGAATGTGTTTGGTGTGAAAATTACATTAAAGAACACAATTGGTGTTGTCGAATAATTTAACCATTGAAATAAATTGATTTGAAATTCTAAATATACGTGAATCATTTGAAAAGGCCGAGTTAATTCTCATTTCAAATAATTGACCGACGATTGGAATTCGAAGATGAAGACGACGGTCGAAGACCGGAGATCTTCACCTCGTTTGGATGGTAACCGAGGTCCTGATTGGGAGGCATCCCGAAATATGGATAATGAGTGGTGATCGTCCAGACGTACGTGATGATCGATGGGTTTGCGAGGTATTTAGTGCCTCCGGTTTCGTTCAGACCCAGAACGGACTTGTAAATGGACTGTGTGTCTGACATTGGAGTTTATTCTGTGTTGATTGATTTCTGTTAAATACACATCTGTTTGGCGGCGGAGAATTTATTCTTTTGCTTAACGCCCTTCTCTGAGACGCACGAGCTCAGAGGTTGTATATCGATGGACATCAGTCGCATGGCATGAATTGCCTGTGTGGCATTCTAAGATGCAGTGATCAGGGCTTCTGTTGAAAAGCAAAGTCTTGTGGTGATGATCAAAGCACCGCCTGTGTGGCGTAGCTTTGTGTATAACGTGAATTCGCGAGCCTCACACCCCGGTATGAACCTAAAACGGAAGAGGACATCAGGGAGGGCCTGCGTTTCTTTCTAGCTAGGGTGGTGTCGGTGACCTTCCAGCCCTGACATTTATATACTTTTCACCTATGTGGTTGTTGCTGTTGCGAGGCGCCTCGGTTTGATCGGACGATCCGGGTCCGATGGAGTCATTCGTTGGCTCGTCTACACCCCAAAGGGTGGGGAAACGCAGGTTCAGGAATTTTAATCCACATCGGTGGACCGGCCCTGACGATCCAAGGGCCCACCTGAGTCTGGGTCCTGAGGGGCGGGCTAGAGCGTCTCGAATTCGGTAAGGACTATCTTTTGCCTTGGTTCATGACGGAAATCCAATTTCCAAATACGACATCGTGCGGTTTTGATTGTATATATATATGGCGACATGATATATGGTACCCATGCCGTCTATGATTGATAGTTATGATTTGAAATTGTTTTCGAAACACATAAACACTAGCAGTAATATCAAATGCCTTTGTTTTATTCGTATCAATCATATTTTGGCCATTATAAGGTAAAACTCTATCCTCCGGTTTGCGTTGCATTGTGTGATGGGAACTGAGTCTTATAATGGTTTCATTTTTATAAAAAGCATAGCGATGTTTAAAAGAAAGATTTGTTTTAAAGCACTGGCAATCCAATGGAGTAAACCCGTTCCACGAAAGTGGCGTGGTCCTGTGATTTGCCATATTATATGTATGTTGAATGGATTTCTCATACCAGTCCCATGACTGACTCGTAGTTTGTTTCACTCTCAAACTCGGGTGCCCCTTTTTCCACACGGGCAGCCTTGTATTCAGGTTTAGCTGGTTCTTTCTGGATAGCTGGAGCCGAAGATGGATTCTATCATTTATTTCCTTTTATGCTGTTCAGCTCCTATTGTACATATTTTGTTTATTTCCGCTGTAGACATTTATGTATAGCTGAACTGTATTTGTACTAAGTAAGATCCTGTATACTGTGTAACTCTGATGATTACTTTTATCCAGTGTATTTTGTTGTTCATTATCTGGTGTATTTATTTAATTTTGTTCTGCTATTATCTGTTTCTGTGTTATTTTCCAAAGATAACCCTGGTCTCCGTCTGAACGGGATTTCGGGTCGTCTCAAATTTGGGTTGGACGTATGGTGTAATTAGTCAACTCAAAGTGTATGGAAATTGGGGTCATTACAGTTGCTATCAGAGCTGAAGGTTGAGTAGTAACCTTTGGCTCTGTGGCGTAACTCAATAGAGATGGGGTTAGTGATACCCTAGATTGAGTTTGAGTGTGTGTGTATATATATAAGCGCGTATTTGTAGATTTGATATAAATTTGTTTTATATTGTGTTGACTGGTTTGTTGAGTGGTTTATGAATTCTGGTCGATATAGGGTGCACAACTGTATCGATAGGTATTTCTAAACTCTCGAACAAAGCAATTCGATACAGTATTGTTTAAAAATGGGTAAATAAAATAATTTTTCCCAAAATTTATTTTTATATAAAGGGAATAATTTCTGAATTATTATATATGAATGTGTTGATAGTTATTACAATCAAATGGAATTATGAAATATTGAAATGGTTATATAATTTGTATACAACTAATGTATACAAATGAGATAAACCAAGACTGAGTTCAAACCAGAATTTGAATTTAAATCCCGGATGTTTAGAAAATATTTTCTAAAATATTATATACGAATATAGTATTGTTTTGAAGGATTTTGGAAGAAAAAAGGTTTTAAATGGGTTTTGAAAGTGATTACGCACTAAAAGCACTTCAGTGGCGAGAAAATAATTCTGATAATGGATCGCAACATTATCGGTATTCATTTTCAAGTTTCTGAGTGACGGATTGCCACCATAGTAATTTGGGAATGAAAATTTTGTTTGAAAAGAAAAAGATGTTTTAGAAATTCAAATGTTTTGAATTGAGTTGATTATAAATATATGTATATAAATATATATGATTTCAAACTAATTTGAAACAAAACCCAGGAATTTGAATTCTGAAATTAAAATTTAACTTGTATAAGTTGAATAGATTAAAATGGTAAAACTGTATCAAATGAATTGGAATTTAACTTAAGTTAAATAAAATTGTATTGGATTAGAAATAATTTCGAATGAAATTAAACAAAGATAAATGTTTGAAATTGGAATTAATAAAGTAAATTCGACTTATATATGAAAAAGTTGAATATATATTGGGTGTTGTTTGGAATTAAACCCTGATGGAATTGAACTCATGCAGAATAAGTAGGTTGATTTTTGGAAATAGATTTCAGTTTGGAATACTGAATGGAAGTGAAATAATCAGAAGTTGATTAGAGATTTACAAACTGGAAGTTGGATTGATTTGAAACCAACGGGAAATGGATATATGTATGCTGAGCAAATATCGAATAGAAGTGAATGCAAAAGATAGCATTTTTCCCGACAAAAAGGTACATGTTTACAATATTACTTGGGTTTGATAATTTTATGAGCCTATGGGGCAAGCCGCTTGGTTTTTTTATCTTCTTTTGGATTGGAGAAGGCCTAGAAAGGCGAGTTGTGGTTATACCGATTGAGCTATGAAAGGAGATGCTGGCGAATTTTTTTTCAAAAAATTAAAGAGTTAGAAAATTTCAAGAAACTTTGGATAATTAAAATTCGAGTTGTTAATTATAATTGAAGTAAGAAAACTAGAATTGGTTAATAAAACTTTATGTGGAATAATGAATTTGATAAATGTATTTAAGATAAATTGGAATGGGTATGGATATGCATAAAAGCATATGGATTGAAGACAAGAAAGTGATGATGGATTGTCCAAAAATGGTGGACAGATCATTTGGAAAGAATTATAAATGGTCGAGTATTTTTATGAGAATTCGAAGGTCGGGTAAGAATTGGTTTATGAAGATATGGAATATAAGATTTCAACTAAGTAGGTTATGAGGAGTTAAAGTTATAGCATTTTTACTGCTTAGCAATTTCGAGAATGAAATTATTTTAAGGGGGAAGGAATGTAACGACCCAGATTTTTCGCTGTTAGTGTTAAAACATTTAAATTGATTTTAAATGTTGTATTGGTGGTATAAAATGATATATTTATAAAAAAATGAAGTTTTAACATATAATTTATAATATAATTTAAATCGAGCTCATGTTCAAATAAAATTTTTAGAAAGTCGCTATGGAATCATTGATAAACCATAACGATATTCTTGTTTTGTCTGTAACGGTCGGTAAATAAACGGAATTTTTCGTAGTCGGTAGCACATAAACTTTAAATAAATACAGGCCTACTACAAAATAAACACATAGTTCCTGACGGACGCTGCATATGAAATAAATATACGCGTACATAATAATCAAGGGACCGTAGAACTATATTTATATATCACATGGCTAAGTGCCTGTATCACAGTAGATTAATGAAACACACATGTGTGTAGGAGGAGAAAGCCACTCTGCCAACCCTACATGACACAAGCGCACATGACTAGCATGGTGAGTTAAATTATGTTGTTGGAACTATGTGCCTACAACACGTTGTAAGCTACGTATTAACACTTCCAAGTTATATTTTTATTTTATGTGCAAACCGTAGACACCTTTGTACCCACACAATTTATCCACATATACATACAAGAAATGGGAAGAATAAAACACTAGTATGCATGCGTAAGAGTCCTGTCAGGAGTATATGAGGAGTATACATTATCAAGTACTACGAAAATATGTAGTTCCTTTAGTTCTCCGTCCATGGTTCGTATTTGTTCTGTATGCTTTATATAATAAAAAGACAAGAGAACATGCCTACGGGCTACTTCTGTACTCAGTACGTGCCTCCCAAGCTATTTCAACACCATGCCTTTTACGCCATCTCAATTCCGTGCCTCGCAAATTGTGTCTCCCTTTTAAATCTTGGGCATTCTTTCTCGTTCTCTGATAAAAGGAAGAAAATAACAAAACATGATAAGATCGAACTTCCTAAATTCATTAGAAATAGAAAACTCAATGGAAAATTCAAATATCAAATTCGTGGGGATCACTCAGGTGAGAGCTACAATCTGATGCCGACATCATGGTGCACTGATTGATGGGGAAGCAGACTCGGGGAAGGCCGTCATGGTGAATATCCAGTGGTATACAGTGGATCTGAGAGCGTTTTGATGGTGGCTCGGGATTTACGGTGGCGAGAGGATCACTACGGTGGTGTTTGCCTGTATCGGTGGGGGGGGAATGTAACGCACCAGTTACACTGTGCGCGAGAAACAAGGTCAAAGTCATGTTGTAAGGAGGATGTCATGTATGCATCGATGATGGCAGGAGGTGGGGTTTCGGTGAGAAGTGGAATGGTGATCGCGTTTGGGTTAATAAGGAAGTTGGATGGAAGCTTTGGGGACCTGCGAGTTTGAAGTGAAGGTGGAGTAGGAGGAGTTTGTAAAGAGAAGGTGAATGGAAGATGTGAGGCTAAACGGCGAAACGTAGAAGAGGACTTGTGATATACACGTAATTGTGTATATTTTATCCGCTTATTTATCTTATTTTATATTTGAAATAATTGATACTATCTATTTATAGGTGTGTTTTCAGATTATATGCGATGAATGGATTAATGCACTTAATTGTTGAAAAGCTTGAAGAATTGGTGTATGAAGAGTGTTGATTTTGAGAGTTAGATTAAAGCTCGAACAAATGTTGTTGTTCAACCACCTTCTGCCGCATTTTTAATAATCCAATGCCTTTTCATAAAGACAGCTTGTTGCAGATGATATGGAGTTCCTGTTCATGCTCAAAGCAATTGAAATTGATGTCATTTGATGCCCGCAAGCCATGCCAATTGCAAATCCATTCACATTGCGTTCACATTGGCTCACTTACAAAGCCTCTCACTTTACAGCTGCGTTCACACTGGCTTATGTGCTATTTGGGCTAAATCTTTAGTCCCACATTGTGTAATTAGCCTCTAGGTCTTGGCCAATACAACTATAAATACCTTGTATCTTATTCATGGAAAAACACACTTTGTTTTATTCTATAATTCTCTTCTTGGAAAAAAACTCTTCTTCTCCCTTTCTCTCAGTTGTTATTTTATTTTATTTATGTTCATGTTATTTAGTTTCTTTTTCTCTTCTTCTTTAGCTATGTCCAGCTAATCCCCTTTGATTGGGGGGTGATGATGCCAATAGATATGATTCAACATGAATCACATAGCCAATAGATGAGGACTTTATACGTGTAGATCTGGATCTGAATCAAGGGTTAGATCTGAATCTTCATATTTTGTGTCGTTTAAGAGCTATGCTCCTTCACAGGGTATATTCGTATTCAATCTAACAATTATCAGATTTAGATCTAATTTTAGGGTTTTAGAAATTAATTAGTGAATCTGTCCTAATAGTCTATGGTTGTTTAAGAGCTCAGCTCCTGCATAGGCTATGCTTGTCGTTATTTACTTATTTGTTTCTAATAACCTAATTATCGTTGATTCATGTGTGTGACAGAAACATGAACTAGATCTATATTTATTTGTTGGCTATTACTGAGTGTGAATCCAATCTATGTCATTATCCCCTAATTGCTCTCTCTTATTATATAAATCTCTCTTTTTATTTAATTGTTGTTATTTTCTGTGTTTTCAATCAACCAAAATCCTGGAATAACTTGATTGGATTTATTAGTAAAATAATTTTTGGTCCCAGAGTTCGACACCCTCTACAACAATCCTTATTGTTTTGGAAAGCCGAACGTATCTTGCAGTTGTTTACAGTTGTTTGATTTGTTTGCAAACAAATTTTGGCGTCGTTGCCGGGGACCAAAATAATTTTTATTAGTAAATCCTTCGGGTTATATTTTTATTTTAATTTTTCCATTAAAAAACCAAAATAATATATATTTTTTCTTGTTTTTGTTTTCTTTCATATAGAAAAAAAATTCTTGCTTAGGCGATTTGGTATCAAATTATTGGTACTAAAATATATAAGTCAAGAGAAAAAAACTTGCATTTTTTCTTTTCTTGATTTGTTTCTTTCTTTTCTTTCTCTTTATTTCTTTCTCTTTATCTGCCTTTTTTCCTATTTTGTTACATTTCCTTTTTCTCTTCTTAAAAAAAATAATAATAAAAAAAATTACTTGCCGTTTCTTCTCTGAATTACTTCTCAATCTTCTTTTCAATTGTTTTTCTTTTTCTTTTTTTACATAACATTTTCTTCCCTTTTTACAATCTCCTTCCATATTCTTTCATTTCCTCTTTTACAAGTAACAAAAAAAAAAGAATTTTCTTTTGTAATTTTTCCACTGCTTTTGAGTTCTTTCCTTTGTTTTCTCTGCTCTGGTCCTGAAACAGCCACTCACACCCATACCCAGACCCACTTTCCATCCATACACCAGCAAAGATCACAACAAACTCCTCGACCATACAACTGACCTTCAACTTCACAACTACAAACCATCCCCTGATAAACCAACAGACCCTTCTCCAATTCCGCACAGCCAACGTCCGTCACCAACTCAACAACCATTAGACATTCCCTTTCTACACTGTTTGACCATCATACCAACAATTTTGAAACTCACAGGCCATCCTCTTTCATACAATCTGCACCCTCATTCGAACTGCTACCCTTCACAAACCCGAAACCGCAAACCATCTCCAATCACGTCAGATATACACCGCATCCCCTCCAATACACTCAATACCATCATTCAACCTCAGTCAACCCACATTCATCTTTGCAGATCCTAAACCCAACATCCCCTTCAACAAAGCCACTGGAAACTGCCCCGAAGCCACAAACTCACGTCCGCACTCCACTTCAAATCACCTACTACAAACGGTAACGTCCAAACTACAAGCCTAATCCCCATCTTCAACCCCAATAGTTCACAAGCACCATCGCAGACAACCCGATTCGAATTGATTTGGAAAGCACAATCAACCCATAAGCAAATTGGAAATCTCAGTCAATCCGAACGACAACCCCATAAGCAAATACCAGTCTTCGATTTTAGCAAAATATTAAAAAAAGAGAGGAAGACTTGCGGTTTAAAAGATATGGTGGCGTAATTTTCTGAGAACCTAGGGGATGCGTGGTCTTTAAATTGTTTTGGAAATTGATTTGTTTCCCCTTTTTTCATTTTGACATGGTGTAATTTTGTTTTGCTTTCTGAATAGTGATATGCATTTCTTCTTTTGGCTTTATAATCTTGGGCGTAACGTCTGCTTGTGTGAGTTTTATTTTCAGGACTGACTTGTTTCTTAATTTATTGTTCTTCCCTTTCCTTTCAAGTTGCAAATTTATTTGTTTCAAAAAAGAATGTTTTCTTTTTAGTTGGGTTTGCTTTTTTGCTTTCATTCCTTATTTTCATTTTAGTTAGCTTTTGAAGTCTTTAATTTTTTTTAGTGTCTTTTGTTTTTCTTTTGAAAAAAAAGAAACAAATTTGAAGACCAAAGCAAAAAATAGTGTTTAAGAAATCGAACAGAGAATTAAATCATCAATCAAGAAATTCAGTGCCTTCCTATAGATCAGGCGATTCAAGAGGGGTTAGAGCGGTTGCACACCAAGTGGGGTGTGAACGCGCTAGCATTACTCAACTGCACTGGACAGACTGCCAATCACGGTAAAATTTTCTAAACTCTACAAGTGCTCTGCTGCAAAAAATAATATTAATAAAGAAATTGCTTGTAAAAATCTTCTATAGGGGCAGCGACTTGCTTGTAAAATCTTTTAATTTCTGCGATTATTATTTTTGCATCTGTATTCATTTTGTTAAGGGCAATACCCCAATTCACATAAGGTGAGGGATTTCATCACCCTTTCCTTAGCCCACAAAATGCATTTCATCGTAGAATCTGACTAATAATAATGGTTAGTCATTGGACTTAAGGGAGTCGCGGGGTCATCTAGGGCTTAATTGTATTTTGATAGTTGATTTATTTAGAACGAATTATTTCTTGGTGTCTAGACTACGGTAGAGAAATAACCGTTCATAAATATTACGGTGATTCATAAATATTATATCAGTTGTTACTCTGAAGGTGCTTAAACCTTCGGCTGCATTGCTAGGGTGATTCCTGGTGCACCGATAATTCCTGTCCGTTAACTGCCTGAGAAATCTTTTGTTCTAATAAATCAAATGTGTCACTATATAATTTTGGGTTAGGAGCCATTAAGGACAGAAAATTTCATTGTAGCTAATTTCTGTGTGTGATTGTTTTGTGGAAAAAAAATTCAAAATTCCTCAAAAACAAATAAAAATTTGAAAAACAAAAACAAATAATTTTTTTTTTACATTTTTTTCCTTTAAACCTCGCTAGTCTGTAGGCCGTACTTTTTCAAAAAACTCCCATTTTCAAAACATTTTTTTTCATTCTCACCTCTTTCCGAACTCCTCCATTGTTTAAATTTCTTTAACGAACTCTCTTCTTCTTTCTAGTGCATGCAAACTTAGACCCATGACCAAGAATCTCGTCATTTGGTTAGAATCAGACCACCTTCCCCTTCTTCAAAAACCAATTTTCCTGAACAACCCTTAGAAATGGGTAATAAAACCGCACCTCGTACCTTGATGGACAAAATCCTTCTCGATAAAGTTTATGTCCCTTCTTGCATTTAGTTATCCAATCCTGTGGGTAACCACTTTGAAATCCGATCTAGTCATATAAACATCCTTCCCAAATTAGGAAATTTTTCTCATGATGAACCATATAGTTTCTTAACGAAATTTGAATATGCTTGTGCAACCTTTAAATTACAACAATTATGTGAGGATGGTATTAAACTTCGTTTGATTCCATTCGCACTAACTGACTCCGCAGAAAAATGGTTTTGTAGCTTGCCCCCAAATTCGATTAAAAAAGGGGATGAATTTACAGCAGTTTTCCATAAAAAGTTTTACCCCCCAGGAAAAACAGCAAGAGTCAGAAATGAAATCACCAATTTCCACCAAAAAGGGGGTGAATCTTTTTGGCAATACTTCGAAAGATTTAAAGAACTGCTATTAGGTTGTCCCTATCATGGTTATGAAACATGGTCGTTATGTCAAACTGTATACGATGGACTCGATAATAGTTCCAGACAAATGTTAGAATCCATATGTCAGGGAAATTTTCTAAATCAGACTGATGTAGAAGCTTGGGAAGTTCTGGACGAGTTAGCAGAAAAATTGAAACAATGGGAATGAACGAGTGAAAAATCTCTCTATTCGCGATCCAGTAGTAATTCTGTTGAATCCTCTTCCTCTTCTTCTAATACTCTTGTTGATGCTATACTAAACGTTGTTAAAACACAGACTCAGTATAATAACATTTCCCAAGCCATGTGTCACATATGTCTTAACTCTGATCATACGGCTGTTGACTGTCCCCAGTCCCTTGAGCAAGTGAACGCTTTCAACCGACCCAACAACCACCCAAATCTTTCTTATGGTCCGAATAACCCTCTGATGAACAGACCTTCGAATCGACCATTTCCGAATAATGTTGTGAACCATCCTCTTAGGCAAAATCAGTACACTTCGAACTAGGTGCCTTTCCACAATCAAACGGTTGCACCCCAATATGAAAAACTCCTTTCTATGATTGAGGGGAATTTATCTGAGGTGAGCAATCTATTAGCGCAAATGACTAAGCAAAGTGTTGAAAATCAAAACAAGTTAGACAACTCCTTGCAAACATATATGCAAAACACGAATCAACAAATGAGTGAACTGCAAAAACAAATGTCTCAACTTAACGCTAGATTAAGTGAACGGGAAAAGGGTACATTTCCAAGTCAACCCATTCAAAACCCTAAAGGACAAAATTCAAACGCCAACCAAATTCACATCATTCAAGATTCAAATGTTAGTCACTTGAATGCAGTCACGACTCTTAGATCCGGCAAAAAGATTGACAACCATGTGGTTAACCCAAATGCTTTAACGGACAATCTTCCAAACTCTACCAAAAATTTGACCAATCAGCTCAGAATAGTGAGCCAATTTCTGACAAGGACCATCCTCAAACTCAAATAGCCCAACTCACTGAGTTGTCTGCTCCATTTCCTCATAGACTCCAACCTAGGAAAAAGACGGACCAGCTAGAAAAGATCTTTGAAATATTTAAGCAACTTTAAGTGAACATTCCTCTTTTAGATATTATACAACAAGTTACACAGTACGCGAAATTTCTAAAAGATTTTTTCACTCAAAAACGTCATACACATGTACCTAAGAAAGTGTTTCTAGCGGAAACTCTAAGCGAAGTCTTGTCTCAATCAATGCCAGTGAAATACAAAGATCCTGGCTGCCCCCACAATATCATGAACTATTGGGGACAAGAAAATCGATAGATGCCTGCTAGACTTAGGTGATAGTGTTAACTTGCTTCCATATTCCATCTATAGCCAATTAGGGCTAGGAGCACTGAAACCCACCAAGGTTACCCTTCAGCTTGCTGACCGTTCAATTAAGAAACCTGTGGGGAAAATCGAGGATGTATTGATCAAAATTAGGGATTTTATCTTTCTAGTTGATTTCATTGTCCTAGAAACTCAACAGGTAAGCAATCTTGCAAACCAGATCCCTTTGATTCTAGGACGACCGTTCTTAGCAAACTCTAATGCGCTTATCAACTGTAGAAATGGGTCTATGAAACTTTCTTTTGGTAACATGACTGTCGAGCTAAACACCTTTAGAACTGAAAACTCTCCTAACTTTTACGTGGATCAGTTTTATGGAATTCATTAAGTCCACGGCAATGAACCGGAGCTCGACCATCTGAATAACAAAATTGAATCGAATTACGAAACCTTGTTTCAAGATAGTCCCGAAAATGTCTCTGATTCGATTCCTGCCGAGCCACTCACAATTGAATCTGTCCCTCAACCAGTTTTTTCAGTTGAGTCATCCACAAAATCTGAACTCAAAGTGCTGCCCAGTCATCTTAAGTACGCTTAATTAGGAGACAATGAAACTTTTCCTGTCATTATCGCTTCTGACCTTACTTTAGAGCATGAACAATTGCTCATTCCCATCCTTAAGAAAAATAAGGACGCAATTAGTTGGTCCATGGCTGATATCAAGGGGATGAGTCCTTCGATAGTCCAACATCGTATCCACCTTATAGATGATGCCAAACCTACTCGGGATCCCCAGCGTCGAATAAACCCTATCATGAAAGAAGCAGTTCGTGCTGAAATCCTTAAATGTCTTGACAATGGAATCATCTACCCAATTTCCGATAGTCAATGGGTTAGTCCGATTCATGTCGTACCTAAGAAATCAGGGATTATTGTGATCCAAAATGAAGCTAACGAGCTTATCCCAACCCGCACCCAGACCGGTTGGCGTGTCTGCATTGACTATAGGAAACTTAATGCTGCAACACGTAAGGATCATTTCCCTCTGCCATTTATCGATCAAATGTTAGAACGGCTAGCCGGTCATGAGTACAATTGTTTCCTTGATGGGTACTCGGGCTATAATCAAATCCTTATCGCACTTGAGGACCAAGAGAAAACCACTTTCACTTGTCCATTTGATACATTTGCGTACCGTCGTATGCCTTTTTGTCTCTGTAATGCACCTGCAACCTTTCAGAGGTGCATGATTAGCATTTTTTCTGATATGATCGAGCGATTTTTGGAAGTGTTCATGGATGATTTTTCCATCTTCGGGGATTCTTACACTAAGTGTTTACATCACCTGGATTTTGTTCTTAACCGTTGCAAAGATAAACACTTAACGCTTAATTGGGAGAAGTGTCACATCATGGTCAAACATGGCATTGTTTTAGGACATGTCATCTCTAATAAAGGAATTGGAGTAGACAAAGCCAAAATTGAGGTTATCTCGAATCTTCCCATTCCCAAATACGTTAAGGACATCCGATCCTTTTTAGGTCATGCTGGCTTCTATCATCGCTTTATAAAGGAATTTAGCAAAATCACTCGACCTTTGACCAGTCTTCTTGGTAAGGATGTTCCTTTCAACTTCAATTCTGATTGCATTTAATCTTTCGAACATCTTAAAAATGAACTTTTCTTCGCCCCGATCATCTGCTTTACTAATTGGAAGTTGCCTTTTGAAATCATGTGTGACACTTCGAATTTTGCTGTTGGTGCTATCTTAGGACAACGTATCGATAAGATTCTTCATGTCATTTACTATGCGAGTAAGACTCTGAACGACGCTCAAATCAAATATACGACCACTGAAAAGGAACTCTTGGCAGTTGTTTTCGCTTTAGAAAAAATTCAGACCTTATCTAGTTGGCTCACACATCACTGTTCATACTAATCATTCGCACTTAGGTACCTTTTCTCTAAAAAGGATGCTAAGGCTCGTCTCATTCGTTGGATCCTTCTACTTCAAGAATTTGACCTTACCATTAAGGATAAAAAGGGATCTGACAATGTTATTGCAGACCACTTGTCTCGTCTTCCCAATGCACGTCTTCTTCTCTTTCGATCTACGAGAACTTCCCGGATGAACAGCTCTTTTCATTGTCCACTTATCCTTGGCTCGCTGACATTGTCAACTACGTAGTCACCAATCAGACCCCTTCTTTTTGGTCTTATCAGGATAAACACAAATTCTTTTCCCAAGTGAAACATTTTTATTGGGACGACCCTTATCTTTTCAAAAACTATCCAGACCGAATCATTCGAAGGTGTGTTCCCGACACTAAAACTTGCAATGTCCTCTCTTTCTGTCGCGACCAAACCTGTGGTGGTCACTTCGGTCCCAAAAAGACAGCCAAAAAGGTTCTCCAATCGGGTTTATACTGGCCCAACCTTTTCAAAGACGCCTGCGAATTTTGCAAAACTTGTGATCGATGTCAATTTTTAGGGAAAATTTCTAAATAGAAAATAATGCCCCTAAACCACATTCTAGAGGTCGAAATTTTTGTTGTTTAGGGTATAAACTTCATGGGACCCTTCCCTAATTCTTTTGGGAACCTTTACATTCTCTTAGCTGTAGATTATGTTTCTAAATGGGTCGAAGCTGTTCCATGCAAAACAAACGATAACAAGGTTGTTATGCACTTCTTGAAAGAAAATATCTTCTCTAGGTTTGGCACACCTCGCACAATAATCATTGATAACGGGACACACTTATGTAATCGTTCTTTTGAAGCCCTCATGAGAAAGTATTCAATAACCCACAAGTTATCCACTCCGTACCATCCTCAAACGTGCGGGCAGGTTGAAGTATCGAATAGGCAGATTAAGCAAATCCATGAGAAAACTGTGAATCGAAATCGTAAAGATTGGTCCCAAAAGTTAACTGACGCTCTTTGGGCTTACCGCACCGCTTTCAAAACAAACTTAGGTATGTCCCCTTATTGGTTGATTTTTGGTAAGCTGTAACAACCCGGAAAATCTGATCCAATTTAAAAAATTTAATTTGGCTATTTTATGGATTTAGATATTTAAAATGAACTAATTTAAATAATAACGACGAAAAGTATGTTTGAATCGATGTTTGAAAATAAATATAATTATTTTAAATTATAAACAAGGCCTGAAATGGCGTGGCAGTTTCAAAATTCGAATTCAAACTTTGACTGACTGTACCGGGTGCAAAACAAAACGGATTTTAGTGAAACCAAAAATATTTAAATCTGTTAGTGAATATCTTTCTAACGAATCTGAAAAGTCGAAGTTTCATAGCGGGAACCAAAAGTTATGGCTAAATGAATTTTCAGAAAGGTCGCTATAGAATTTATATAGCTGTGAAAATAGCCATTTTGCAAATGACCTCAGAATTCGACGAAACCACTTTTGTTGGATCCAGGATGTCAAATTATTGCAAGGTTTGAAATTTCATAGTTTTTGAAGTTAGTATGTGAGCGTGGCAAAGGAAAATGTGTTTGGTCGATTTTTATTAAATTGGATCGACCAGAAAGAGGCCATTCTTCAAACAGTCTCAGAATTCGACGAAACTAGTTTTGTTGGGACCGTATCGTCAAAACATAACTAGATTTATTTTTCTGGAAGTTTTAGAATCAGTATGTGGCCTTGGAAAATTGAAATGTACATTCAAATCAAATATTGAATGTTTTATATTTTAATTTGAAGAATAACTGACTGTAACAGTCTAATTGGCCTATGGAACATATCTCGTTGTGTTCGGAATGGAGGTATTTAGCTAGGGGCGATATTCATTGGGTTTGGATTGGAGTTCGTGTGTGAAGAGGGGTATTTTCGGATTTAAAATAAATTATAAATTAAAATAAAACCACGGCCAATCACTTTCTTCCACTTCATCTTCTCTCTCCCGTAACCCCCTGCGCGACGGCGGAAATGAACACCCACCTTCTCCCTTCAAATTCTTCGCAACCACTCAATGAAATCGCGTGATTCTTGATCCATTTTGAAGCTCTAACTCTCCTCTTTAATTCCATCTAAGATTTGTCGGCTATCATCAAGTGTGGAGTGAGAATCGCGTCCCCGAAGTTGGGCACTTTGGAGCGCCGCCATGACCTCCAGGGGCCACTGATCAGAGCACAACTACTGAGCGCGGGAAGCCCTCGCTCCCCTCTTCGATGCTGTATAACCTGATTCCGACCTCTTGCTTCAATAGGAGCTGAAAATTGAAACCTAGTTTAAAGCAGGTTTGAAAGGTATACGACTTTATTTATTTTGAACTGTTTTAGCACTTTAAAGTGTTACAAATTATGATTAGCTTATAAAAATCATATCTTTTTCGTTTCTGGTCGAAATTCGGTGAAACAAGAGACACCGGGACCATGAGGATGTCTTCTACATTCTAGAAGAGACCGGATATTTTTCTGAGCCTTCTACAATTTTTGGTGGAGTGGAACCTAATGTGAGATTTCTAAATTATAAACGATATGGAAATAACGATGTATAAATTATATATTTGAAGTATGAGTTATATAAGCATTGTACACCTCATATATAAGCGTGGTATATGTTGTATGTTCGATGTATAAGTTATATATGCATTGTAAAAATGATATATGCATTGAAATAAATTGAATTGAAATGAAATTGAAATATAGTTATATACGCATATATATATATATATATATATATATATATATACTCCCCTCGTCCACAGAACATGGACGATATATATTGGTAGTGATATTGTTTGGATTATTGGTTGATATGAAAATTTGGTGAATATCATGAATGGTTGGATTGAAATGATTGATTGTGATTGAAATACCAATAGAATTAGTATATGGGAAAATTCATCTGCGTACGAACTAGATATTGAAAATCCCCATTGTCAAAAGCTGCTAGGCTTTAAGGTAGAGCGAGGAGCCGTACTAGGGACGGTCCCAGTTTTAACTAACCTACCGTTATGCTACCGAAATTTTCTGAAATATTCTTGTATTTGATTTATATTCATGTGTTGAAGTTAAATTCATGTGTTAAAATAAAATTCATGTGTTGAATAGAAATTCATGTGTTGAATAGAAATTCATGTGTTGAATAGAATTCATGTGTTGAATAGAGTTCATATATTGAATAAATTCTTTGAAAGATAAAAATAACACTTTTACTTTATGTATGAACTATATAAAATAATCGTGTTTTGAAATAAATTGTTTTACAATAAAAATCACATTTTTATGATATATATGAACTGTTAAAAATAAAATTCATGTGTTGAAATAAAATTCATGTGTTGAAACAAAATTCATGTGTTGAAATAAAATTCATGTGTTGAAACAAAATTCATGTGTTGAAATAAAATTCATGTGTTGAATAGAAATTCATGTGTTGAAATAAAATTCATGTGTTGAATAGAAATTCATGTGTTGAAATAAAATTCATGTGTTGAATAGGAATTCAAGTGCTAGAAATATTCATGTGTTGAATAAATATTTTTGATGATAAAAATATCATTTTTATCAAATATATGAAGTGGATATGGTTTTGAAATCGAAGAATGAATTATATATATATATATATATATATATATATATATATATATAAATTGAATAACGAAGCTGCAGTTCATGTTTTGAAACCATGATTTCAAATGATCAGTGTGGGAGATCCGACCATCGTATTTTCCCGAAACAGAAACCGTTGGGTTCGCCTTGGAAATATCTTTCCAACGGAACAAACTTTGAAAAGATCCAACGGTTGGATTGACTGGAATGTTTAATTCAAATCTGAAGAAAAACAGCGCCATAATCGATTATATTTTTATATATATATATATATATATAATTAAAATAAATCGAATAACGACGCTGCAGTTCGTATTTTGAAATCGAAACTTCAAACGATTGTACCGGGAGATCCGACTGATCGTTAGATTTTCAGATATGTGTAAATCAAATCTAAAGAAAAACAGCGCCACGGCCGTGTTATGGCCTGAAGCGTCGTTTGAATGAATTGGCTAATTTTAATTGAATAAAAATAGCGATAAATCATTATAAAATATTATAAACGATATGGAATGGAAATAAGCTGAATTTACCCGGTTTATTGGATATTTGATGGTCGAATGTGTTTGGCGTGAGAATTACAATGAAGAGAAGAATTATTGATGTCGAAAAATTTAACCATTGAAATGAATGGATTTAAATTCTAAATATACGTGAATTATTTGAAAAGGCCGAGTTAAATCTCATTTCAAATAATTGATCGGCGGTAAGAAGTCGATGATGAAGACGGTGGTTGAAGACCGGAGATCTTCACCTCGGTTGGTTGATTACTGATGTCTTGATTGGGAGGCATCCCAAGATATAGAAAATAAGTGGTGATCGTCCAGAAGTACTTGGAGATCGATGGATATGCGAGGTATATGGTGCCTCCGGTTTCGTTCAGACACAGAACGAACTTGTAAAAGGACTATGTGTCTAACATTGGATTTTGTTCTGTGCTGATTGATCTCTATTAAAAATATATCTGTTTGGCGCCGGAGAATTTATTCTCTTGCTTAACGCCCTTCTCTGAGACGTACGAGCTCAGAGGTTATATATCGATAGAAATCAGTAGAATAGAGTGAATTGCCTGTGTGGCATGCCTAAGTGGCAGATGATCAAGGCTTCTGTTGAAAAGCAATGTCTCATGGTTGATGATCAATGCATGGCCTGTGTGGCATAGCTTTGTGTATAACGTTGATTCGCGAGCCTCACTCCCTGGTATGAACCAGAAACGAGAGAGGACCTCAGGGAGGACATGTGTTTCCTTCTAGATAGGGTGGTGTCAGTGACCTACCAGCTATAACATTTATATTATTTTCACATGTGTGGTTGTTGCTGTTGCGAGGCGCCTCGGATATATCGGTGACTATGTGGAGCCGATGGAGTCATAGGACTCAATTACGCCCCAAAGGGTGGGGAAACGCAGTGTTCATGCATTTTAATCCATATCGATGGACTGGCCCTGTCGCTCCAAGGGCTTGACTGAATATTTGCCCTGAGACTCGGGCTAGACAGTCTCAAATTCGGTAAGGACTATCTTTTGCCTTGGTTCATGACGGAAATCCAATTTCCAAATATGACACCGTGCAGTTTTTGATTGTATACCTATATATGGCGACATAGTGGTATGGGGCATTAATACCATCTATGATTGATATCTATCGTTTGAAATTGTTTTTGAAACATATAAACACTAGTAATAATATCAAATGCTTTTGTTTTATTCGTATCAAGCATATTTTGGCCATTATAAGGTAAAAACTCTATCCTCCTGTTTGTGTTGCATTGTGTGATGGGAACTGAGTCTTATAATGGCTTCATTTTTATAAAAAGCATTGCGATGTTTAAAAGATTTACTTGTTTTAAAGCACTGGCAATCCAATGGAGTAAACCTATTCCATGAAAGTGGCGTGGTCCTGTGATTAGCCATATTATAAAATATGTTAAGTAGATTTCTCATATCAGTCCCATGACTGACTCGTAGTTTGTTTCACTTGCAAACTCGGGTACCCCTCTTTCTACATGGGCAGCCTTGTATTTAGGTTTTAGCAGGGTTTTTCTGTATAGCTGGAGCTGAAGATGGATTCTACCATTTTTCTCTTTTTATGTTGTTCAGTTCCTATTGTACATATTATATTTTGTTTTTCGCTGTAGACATTTATGTATAGCTGAACTGTATTTTGTACTAAGTATGATCCTGTATACTGTGTAACTCTGATGATTATGTTTATCCAGTGTATTCTATTGTACATTATCTGGTGTATTTATTTATTTCTGTTCTGCTATTATTTGTTTATGTGTTATATTCCAAAGAACACCCTTGCCACCATCGTACGGGGTTTTGGCGTCGTCATAACGTGGTATTGGAGCTTTGGTTAAGCTTAGTTCTAGAATATAACATATTAACGAATTCGTCAAAAATAGAACCAATAGTGTTCTAGGACGAATAACTCATTACAGATACGATCAGTAATATCCTGGTATGAGTATAGCAGAATGGAATACACCTCGATAGATCCATTTACATTTAAGTATATGTTTCTATGCTTTATAATATCTTTTCTGTAGAATTGCCACTTGGTCTGTTATTTGCAGAAGTACTAGAAAATGAGTATCAGAAACAGAAGGAATGCAGAACGAGATCTAGAGGCTCTATTTAAGAGATATCGAAATCTGGGTGGAGCACAATTCTCGGGCAATGAATCGATTATTCAAACTCAAGCTTGGATGAGTTCTGCTGAAAGAATTTTTGAGCGTTTCCAGCTGAGAGATGATCAGAAAAGATTAGTGGCATCTTGGGCACTCAAAGAAGAAAATTTAATCTGGTGGGAAACAATCATTATGGATAATCCAGAAGGTGATATTACCTGGGATAGATTCAAAGAGATTTTCAGTGAAAGATTTACTCCTCCAGAAGCAACTGAGCGGTTATGGATGAATTATGTTATCTGATACAAGGCGATATGACCATTCCAGAATATCATAAGAAATTCAATGAACTTTCTCATTTTTCCCCACATCTAATTCAAAATCCAAAGAGAAAGAATCTGAGGTTTATTAATGGTCTTCAAGGAAAGTACCAGAATAGTGTGATGGGGCATGTGAAGCTTCCTTTTACTGAAATGATATACATGGCTTATCAGTATGAAGATCTAGATAAGCGAGGCCTTTTTGTCGACGAAGAGGAAGTCAGTCCTAGCAACAAAAGGAAATTTGACACTGATAGCCCAGAGACAAGTACGCAGCCAGAGGCCAGTACGATGCCTGAGGTCAGTGAGAAGCCCAAAGCCAAGAGGAAAAGGGTTAGATCTGAGGAAGAACCAATAACAACTGCCGCCTGCTCTAACTGCAAGAAACAAGGGCATTTGACCAGGAATTGTAAATCCACGAAGAAGCGAAAGGAGAATGAATTTAAATCCAAGAATCCACATGGTGAAAGGTAATGCCATAAGTGTCACCAAGTAGGTCATATTGCAAGGAAGTGCCAGCTATCAAAGAAATCTGAAGTAGTACATATGAATGAAGTGGCAGAAACTCCATCACCCTCAACTAGTCATGGATGGTCTGATGTTTTGGAAGGCACGCTTACTGTCAAAAACATTCCAGTTAAAGTACTGTTTGATACAGGCGCATCACGAAGCTTTATTACAAAGAATGCAGTTAAGAAGTTGGATTTGAAATTGAAAACGCTCAAAGAACCCATCAGCGTCCATAATACGGTTGGGGGTCCCCTCAATCTTAGTTGGGTTTGTGGGGTGCCTGTCTCTTTTTCCTGTTATAAGTTCCCTACCATCTCTATCGTCATGAATTTTACTAAATTCGATCTTATTTTGGGATTGGATTGGTTAACCAAATATGAAGCAGAGGTAAAATGCGCCAAGAGAGTTGTTAAGGCAAAGGCCCAATTAGGGAACTATATAACCATACCATGTGAAGGTCCGAATTTTGATAGAAAAGACTTTTGGTCAGCTCTTGATGTTTCTCCTGCTCAAACAGAAAGTATCCCTGTAGTCACAGAGATTATTCCAGACCTCATAAAAGATATTCCTGTCATCAAGAATTATGCAGATGTGTTCGAAGAAGTTGTTAGCTTACCTCCGAAGAGGGAAATTGATTTCAAGATCGCTTTAATTCCGAACGCAAGGCCAATAGTGCACGCTATTCGGAGAATGACTCTAAAGGAGAAAGAAGAATGAGATAATCAAACTCGACAGCTTTTATGGAAGCGTCTAATCAGGCCTAGTTTCTCTGATTGGGGAGCAATAGTGGTGTTTGTCCCAAAGTCAGACGGTACTCTTCGACTATGTGTGGATTATCGTGACTTGAACAAGCAGACATTGAAGAACAAATATCCATTGCCGCGAATTGATGATTTGTTGGATCGTTTGAATGGTGCACAAGTATTCTCAAGGATGGACCTAGCTATAGGTTTCCATCAGCTTCGTATTGCCGAAGAGTGTGTTCCTATGACTGCATTCAGAGGTCCCGATTTATTCTATGAGTGGTTAGTAATGCCGTTCGGCTTATGTAACGCTCCAGCGTATTATGTCGATCTAATGAATCGAGTATTCCGCGATGTCTTGAATAAATTTGTTATAGTTTTCATTGATGACATATTGATCTTCTCTAAGTCAGAGAGCGAGCACGCGGAACATTTGGAACAAGTATTGGAAATCCTCAGAAAGAATGTCTTGAAGGCCAAACTTTCCAAATGTATATTCTGGCAAGAAGATGTCAAGTTTCTGGGCCACATTGTATCAAAAGAAGAAATTTCTGTGGATCCCAGTAAAATCACAGCTATTCAAAATTGGAAGCACCCTAGTACTCCTACAGAAGTCCGGAGTTTTCTTGGATTATCTAGTTATTATCGGAAGTTCGTTAAAGATTTTTCGAAGATATCTAGTTCCTTAACGAAGCTTACCAAGATGCACGTGAGATTCAAGTGGACTCCCGAATGTGAGGAGGCTTTTTAGAAGTTAAAATTAAGATTAACAACTGCTCCAGTGTTAACGATTATCGATGGCAATCAAGACTTGAAAGTTTGGACTGATGCCTCTAGAGAAGGCCTTGGTGCAGTATTAATGCAAAGAGGTCAAGTTGTTGCTTATGCTAGCCGTCAACTGAAACCGTATGAGAAAAATTATGTTACTCATGATCTTGAGTTGTTAGCCATTGTATTTGCTTTGAAAATCGGAGGCACTATCTTTTGGGTGAGAAATTCGAACTGTTTACAGATCATCAATCGCTAAAGTATCTGTTCACCCAGAAAGACTTGAATCTGTGACAGCAACATTGGCTAGAATTTCTTGCAGCATACAATTTTGAGATTTTGTACACTCCAGGGAAAGCCAATGTTGTGGCCGATGTGCTAAGTCGAAAGAATGCAATGATCGCCGGTTTTATTATTACGACTGCCTTGATTGACAAAATATCTATTCTTCAGAAAGATGATAATTTTATTAAGGATATGATCAGAAGGATTCAGAAAGGCGAACCCTCGGGTTTTCAAATAGATAATAATGGTATCCTGAGATTGAGAGGAAGGATTTGTGTTCCCGACATCCCCGAGCTCAAAAGGGAAGTGTTAGACGAATGTCACAAGTCCAAGCTGAGTATCCATCCAGGTGTGACCAAAATGTATAACGATCTCAAGCAAACATTCTGGTGGAAGGCTATGAAAATGGACGTTTCAATATAAGTTAGCAGGTGCTCTACTTGCCAAATAGTCAAAAGCGATCAACAGAAACTTGCCGGATTGTTACAACCGCTGGACATTCCAAGTTGGAAGTGGGAGCATATTTCCATCGACTTCATAGATGGTTTGCCCAGAACCAAGAAAGGAAATGATAGTATTTGGGTGATCGTAGATCACTTCACGAAGACTGCCCATTTTATACCTGTCAGATCCAGTAGAACTGCTCAAAGTATAGCACAGATTTATTTCATGGAAATTGTCAAGCTGCATGGAGTGCCGATCAGTATAGTTAGTGATAGGGATCCAATATTTACTAGCAAATTCTGATAGGCATTTCAAGTAGATCTGGGAACGAAGCTGAATCTAAGCACCACCTATCATCCTCAGACAGATGGTCAGACTGAGACGGTGAATCGTATACTGGAAGATTTATTGCGGGCTTGTGTTCTTGATTTTGGTGGATCATGGGAAGACCATTTGCATTTGGCTGAGTTCTCATACAACAACAACTACCAAGCAAGCCTGACAATGTCACCATTCGAGGCATTGTATGGTAGGCCATGCCGATCTCCTGCTTGTTAGGTCGAACCTGGTAATAGGTTGTTATTGGGACCAGATATGATTCCCGAAGCTACGGATAAAGTCGATTTCATTAAGAAACGATTGCTACCAGCTCAAAGCCGACAGAAGAGCTATGCAGACTCGAGAAGGAGGGATTTAGCATTTGTTGTTGGTGACTATGTGTATCTAAGGGTTTCTCCGATGAGAGGAGTGATTCGATTTGGCAAAACTGGGAAGTTTGTGACCAGATTTATTGGTCCATTCCCTATACTTGAACGGATTGGAACTCTCGCTTATAGAGTTCAATTGCCTGATTGGTTGCCTGGAGTGCATGATGTATTTCATATATCTCAACTTCGAAAGCATGTTCATGATCCAGACTTGATCGTGGAAGAAGCAGCGCAATGGGATACCGAAATTACTTCAGAATTGGCTGTGAGAAGAGAGCCGCTGAAGATTATTGGCAAAGAAACCAAAGAACTGAGGAACAAGAAGGTTCACTTAGTTAAAGTGCAGTGGAGTGGAGATCCGCGAGATTGTACTTGGGAAACCGAGGAGAGCATTAAGAAAGCCTATCCTGAGTGCAGGATGGATATCTCTGATTGACTCCGGTGCAAGGTACATTTACCATATCTTTGCATTACCATTTTGTTCTCTACTTTGCTGTTGTTTTCTTCTCATGAATGTAAACTTTTTATTTATATAGTCGGAATGTTTTCAAAAGAGTATATGAATTAATTAGTATATTTTTGAAAAATTAAAAACAAATTGATTGTTGCTTTGTTGTGTGATTGTGGATTTGATTAATTAAATTATTAGAATGATAGTTAATTTAATCAATGAATGACTGGTAAATTTATGAAATTAAATCAAGTATTGAACTGATTTAAAAATAGATAGAAATATATACATGTGCATTATGTATGTTTGAACAGGTAAATGGATTAGCTGTTGAGTAAAGAATTTATTTGCATGCCCGACAAATAGATAAACCTTAATGAGTTGGATGCGCAATTTTATTATTTTATCAACTCCTGTGAATGCCATTGGATGCGGAGTGCTGGTTGTTCTGTGTGTAATAATAAATGTCGCCATAGGATAATAACAATTAGTTTTAAACTACACTACATGGCATACTTCTAGAAGATAGGCATACTTCATCATATACCACATAAGCATTTGGGGCTTGTGTGACGAGGTTGAAGATTTACCATACGAGCAAGAGGCTTGTATGGCGATGAATATATATTACAGGTTGAACCGATGACTGATATAAACCATATAAAATATAACGGTAAATTGCAAGATTAATAAAAACCCCACACGGGTCTGGAGATGACAATAAACACGTCTCTCTGATCATTAAGGCACAAAAACCATTTATAGGGTGACGAGAATTTATTCTCTGGAGTTATGATCTATACACACTCCCTTGTGGACACCGGAATATATCACTATAAATATGTGCATGCTTATTAGGATTTATTGGGTACCTAACACGACCCAATAAATTTCCAAACCCCTCCCCGTACAAAGGAGGTTATGTCGAAAATTTTCAAAAATTTAGGGTGTTAGCCAAATTTTTGAAGAATTTGAAAATTCTTAGAAACTGAAAGGTTGAAGAATGAAAGCCAGAAGGAAAGTTGAGTTGGTTAATTAAACAACTTTCGACTTTTTTCCTATTCGAGGAAGAAAAGTTTTAAGTTGGGGAGATTGTAACAACCCGGAAAATCTGAGCCAATTTAAAAAATTTAATTTGGCTATTTTAGTGGATTTTAAATATTTAAAATAAATTATTTTAAATAATAACGATGAAAAGTATGTTTGAATTGATGTTTGAAAATAAATATGATTATTTTAAATTATAAACAAGGCCTGAAATGGCGCGGCAGTTTCAAAATTCAAATTCAAACTTTGACTGACTGTATCGGGTGCAAAACAAAATGGACTTTAGTGAAACCAAAAAATATTTAAATCTGTTAGTGAATATCTTTCTAACGAATCTGAAAAATCGAAGTTTCATAGCGGGAATCAAAAGTTATGGCCAAATGAACTTTCAGAAAGGTCGCTATAGAATTTATATAGCCTGTGAAAATAGCCATTTTGCAAACGACCTCAGAATTCGATGAAACCACTTTTGTTAGATCCGTGATGTCAAATTATTGCTAGGTTTCAAATTTCATAATTTTTGAAGTTAGTATGTGAGCGTGGCAAAGGAAAATATGTTTGGTCGATTTTAGTTAAATTGGATCGACCAGAAAGGGGCCATTTTTCAAACGGCCTCAGAATTCGACGAAATTAGTTTTGTTGGGAACGTATCTTCAAAACATGGCTAGATTTATTTTTCTGGAATTTTTAGAATTAGTATGTGGCCCCGGCAAATTGAAATGTACGTTCAAATCAAATATTGAATGTTTTATATTTTAATTTGAAGAATAACCGACTGTAACAGTCAAATTGGCCTACAAAACATATCCTATTGTGTTCGGAATGGGGGTATTTAGCTAGGGCGATAGTCGTTGGGATTGGATTGGAGTTCGTATGTGAAGAGGGGTATTTTAGGATTTAAAATAAATTATAAATTAAAATAAAACCCCGGCCAATCACTTTCTTCCACTTCATCTTCTCTCTCCCGTAACCCCCTGCGCGATGGCGGAAATGAACACCCACCTTCTCCCTTCAAATTCTTCGCAACCACTCAATGAAATCGCGTGATTCTTGATCCATTTTGAAGCTCTAACTCTCCTCTTTAATTCCATCTAAGATTTGTCGGCTATCATCAAGTGTGGAGTGAGAATCGCGTCCCCGAAGTTGGCCACTTTGGAGCGCCACCGTGACCTCCAGGGGCCACCGATCGTAGCACAACCACCGGGCGCGGGAAGCCCTCACTCCCCTCTTCGACACTGTGTAACCTGATTCCGACCTTGTGCTTCGATAGGAGCTGAAAATTGAAACCTAGTTTTGAACAGGTTTGAAAAGTATACGGCTTTATTTATTTTGAACTGTTTTAACACTTAAAGTGTTGCAAATTATGATTAACTTACAAAAATCATATCTTTTTCGTTTCTGGTCGAAATTTAGTGAACTAAGAGACACCGGGACCGTGAGGACGTCTTCTACATTCTAGAAGAGACCGGATATTTTTCTGAGCCATCTACATTTTTTGGTGGAGTGGAACACAATGTGAGATTTCTGAATTATAAACGATATGGAAATAACGATGTATAAATTACATATTCGATGTATGAGTTATATAAGCGTTGTACACCTCATGTATAAGCGTTGTATAAGTTGTATGTTCGATGTATAAGTTATATATGCATTGTAAAAATGATATATGCATTGAAATAAATTGAATTGATATTGAAATGAAATCGAAATATAGTTATATACGTATATATATATATATTCCCTTCATCCACTGACCCTGGACGATATATATTGATTAAGATATTGTTGGATTATTGGTTGATGTGAAAATTTGGTGAATATAATGAATGGTTGGTTTGAAATGGTTGATTGTGATTGAAATCCCAATAGGATTAGTATATGGGAAAATTTGTCTTTGTACGAACTAGATATTGAAAATCCCCATTGTCAAAAGCTGCGAGGCTTTAAGTAGAGCGAGGAGCCGTACTAGGGACGGTCCCAGTTTTAACTACCCTACCGTTATGCTGCCGAAATTTTCTGAAATATTCTTGTGTTTGATTTATATTCATGTGTTGAAGTTAAATTCATATGTTGAAATAAAATTCATGTGTTGAATAGAAATTCATGTGTTGAATAGAATTCATGTGTTGAATGGAGTTCATCTATTGAATAAATTCTTTGAAAGATAAAAATAACACTTTTACTTTATGTATGAACAATATAAAATAATCGTGTTTTGAAATAAACTGTTTTACAATAAAAATCACATTTTTATGATATATATGAACTGTTAAAAACAAAATTCATGTGTTGAAATAAAATTCATGTGTTGAAACAAAATTCATGTGTTGAAATAAAATTCATGTGTTGAAACAAATTCATGTGTTGAAATAAAATTCATGTGTTGAATAGAAATTCATGTGTTGAATAGAAATTCATGTGTTGAATAGAAATTCATGTGTTGAAATAAAATTCATATGTTGAATAGGAATTCAAGTGCTAAAAATATTCATGTGTTGAATAAATATTTTTGATGATAAAAATATCATTTTTATCAAATATATGAAGTGGATATGGTTTTGAAATCGAAGAATGAATTATGTATATATATATATAAATTTAAATAAAATAAATCGAATAACTAAGCTGTAGTTCGTGTTTTGAAACCGTGATTTCAAACGATTAGTGCGGGAGATCTGACCATCGGATTTTCCCGAAACCGAAACCGTTGGGTTCGCCTTGGAATTATCTTTCCAACGACACCAACTTTGTAAAGATCCAACGGTTGGATTGTCTGGAATTTTTAATTCAAATATGAAGAAAAACAGCGCCAGAATCGATTAAATATATATATATATATAATTAAAATAAATCGAATAACGACGCTGTTGTTCATATTTTGAAATCGAAGCTTCAAACGATTGTACTGGGAGATCCGACCGTCGGATTTTCCCAAAACTAAAACCTTTGGGTTCGATTTGAAAAGATCTTTCTAATGATATAAAATTTGTGAAGATCCAACGGTAGATTTTCAGATATGTGTAAATCAAATATGAAGAAAAACAGCGCCACGACCGCGTTATGGCCTGAAGCGTCGTTTGAATGAATTGGCTATTTTTAATTGAATAAAAATAGTGATAAATCGTTATAAAATATTATAAATGATATGGAATGGAAATAAACTAAATTTACCCGGTTTATTGGATATTTGATGGTTGAATGTGTTTGGCGTGAAAATTACAATTAAGAACAGAATTATTGATGTCGAATAATTTAACCATTGAAATTAATGGATTTAAATTCTAAATATACGTGAATTATTTGAAAAGGCCGAGTTAAATCTCATTTCAAATAATTGATCGACGGTAAGAAGTCGATGATGAAGACGGTGGTTGAAGACCGGAGATCTTTACCTCGGTTGGTTGATTACTGATGTCTTGATTGGGAGGCATCCCGAAATATAGATAATAAACGGTGATCGTCTAGACGTACTTGGAGATCGATGGATATGCGAGGTATATGGTGCCTCCGGTTTCGTTCAGACCCAGAACGAACTTGTAAATGGACTGTGTGTCTGACATTGGATTTTGTTCTGTGCTGATTGATCTCTATTAAATATATATCTGTTTGGCGGCGGGGAATTTATTCTCTTGCATAACGCCCTTCTCTGAGACGTACGAGCTCAGAGGTTATATATCGATAGAAATCAGTCACATAGAGTGAATTGCCTGTATGGCATGCCTAAGTGGCAGATGATCAAGGCATCTGTTGAAATGTAAAGTCTTGTGGTTGATGATCAAAGCACGGCCTGTGTGGCATAGCTTTGTGTATAACGTTGATTCGCGAGCCTCACACCCCGGTATGAACAAGAAACGGGAGAGGACCTCAGGGCGGACATGCGTTTCCTTCTAGCTAGGGTGGTGTCAGTGACCTACCAGCCGTGACATTTATATTATTTTCACCAGTGTGGTTGTTGCTGTTGCGAGGCGCCTTAGATATATCGGTGACTATATGGAGTCGATGGAGTCATAGGACTCATTTACGCCACAAAGGGTGGGGAAACGCAGTGTTCTGGCATTTTAATCCACATCGGTGGACCGGCCCTGTCGCTCCAAGATCTTGGCTGAGTACTTGCCCTGAGACTCGGGCTAGACAGTCTCGAATTCGGTAAGGACTATATTTTGCCTTGGTTCATGACAGAAATCCAATTTCCAAATACGACATCATGCGGTTTTTGATTGCATACCTATATATGGTGACATAGTGGTATGGGGCATTAATGCCGTCTATGATTGATACTTATGATTTGAAACTGTTTTAGAAACATATAGACACTAGTAATAATATCAAATGCTTTTGTTCTATTCGTATCAAGCATATTTTGGCCATTATAAGGTAAAAACTCTATCCTCCGGTTTGCGTTGCATCGTGTGATGGGAACTGAGTCTTATAATTGCTTCATTTTTATAAAATGCATTGCGATGTTTAAAAGATTTACTTGTTTTAAAGCACTGGCAATCCAATGGAGTAAACCCGTTCCACGAAAGTGGCGTGGTCCTGTGATTAGCCATATTATAAAATATGTTAAGTAGATTTCTCATACAAGTCCCATGACTAACTCGCAGTTTGTTTCACTTGCAAACTCGGGTACCCCTCTTTCTACACGGGCAGCTTTGTATTCAGGTTTTAGCAGGCTCTTTCTGGATAGCTGGAGCTGAAGATGGATTCTACCATTTATCTCTTTTTATGCTATTCAGCTCCTATTGTACATATTATGTTTTGTTTTCCGTTGTAGACATTTATGTATAGCTGAACTATATTTTGTACTATGTATAATCCCGTATACTGTGTAACTCTGATGATTATGTTTATCCAGTGTATTCTATTGTACATTATCTGGTGTATTTATTTATTTCTGTTCTGCTATTATCTGTTTATGTGTTATATTCCAAAGATTACCCTTGCCACCATCGTACGGCGTTTTGGGGTCGTCACATAAGCCGTGTCACTTGCCAGCTGAACTCGAACATAGGGCGTTATGGGCAATAAAAACTTTGAATCTTGATTTAGAGCAAGCAGGTAAACTTAGGAAGCTTCAACTTAATGAACTTGATGAAATTCAAAACGATGCTTATGAAAATGAATGAATTTACAAGGACAAGACGAAAGTTTTTCATGATAAATCCATTTTACGTAAAACTTTCATGCCAGGTCAAAAAATTTTGTTATATGACTTAAGATTGCATTTATTTCCAGGTAAGTTAAAATCTAGATGGACAGGACCTTACACTGTACGGACTATTTTTCCATATGGTGCGGTAGAAATTGAGAATCCAATCGATGGATCATCCTATAAGGTCAATGGTCAATGCCTTAAACCTTACTTGGAACCAATACCAAGCCAAGAGGAAGAGCTTATGGTCCTCCATGAGCCATATTACATTCGGTAAGACGCACTAACCCTCTTTTGTACATATGTAAATATTCTCTTATTTGTTTTTCCCTTTCACTAAGATATGTCTGATGAATGACTGTGAGGACACAGTCACACTCAAGTGTGGGGGGAATTTACATTACATCAACAATCAAATTTTATGAAGTAGGTCATTCATTGAACAATGATTAACTTAAATTCATAAATAACACCTTGGTTCTTGTTTGATAAGTTGAATTGTTGGGTGATGAGAATGAACATTAGTTATTCATTGAGTCGTAGTGTGTCTTTTTAATATGCTAGCTTGAGACTGTGCAGACGTTAGTCGTGTTCTGGAGTAAGCGTGTCAACCCTTGTTATACATGTTAGAATGTGCAAGTAAAAATAATAAAAAAAAAATTCAAATAATAATGATTTTTCACTGACATTTGTTGGATTTTCTAAGTTGTTTTCATGCATAATATTTTTTCTCACTCAAATTTTCAAAATCGTAAGTTCTAAAATCCACTTCGCCCACTTAAGGAGAAATGACTCATTGTAGCGTTCTTCTTCGATACCCCACATTATTCAAACCCAAGTTTTTAGTTGATTTACATCCATGTTTCGACAAGTTTTTTTTATATTGGTATACTTAAGAACCTTTGTTTAAAGGTCAAAAATGTCACTTTTTATACCAATATTACACCACCCACTCCATACCTGTTTTAAGGTGGGATAACCATATACCACATCTTATTTTATATGGGTTATCTATCTTACGAACTTTGCTTATCATTCCTTTCAGCTTTTTATATAACATCAATTCAGACTTGTGTGTTGAATTAGGGTTATAGAAGTAGAGTAATTAGGGCACAAAACTTTCCTTTCATGAAGTGTTGGTTATGATTCTCTTAGTAGAGGAGGAATCAAATGAAATAATACACGGTATCATCCCAGTCCATCTCTATTCATCATTCATCATGCAAAAGAAAAAAGAAAAAAAAGAAAGAAAAAAAGGAAAAGAAAAAAGAAAAAAAATGAAATAAAGAGAGAGTCTCTCAGAATAAAATATTCATTCATCATTCTTGACTATGAAGCATTCATTTTCATTCCTTCTACATCCATCATACCGTACTTGGAAGTGAGGATTGTAGTAGAGGAGATGAAAGGAAATAAAAATGATCATATGTGCCTTAGTATTACTTATCTTTTGTAGCCTGAAGTTTAACTAATACACTTGCCCCTCTTATCTAGAATATTTTTAGAACTTACAAAATTCTCCTTCATCTATGCATAACTCACATCCAGTACATTACAGTTACACTGGTGCAAAATTATTCACAAATAAAAAAAGAATGAATAAATGATTAGGTGCACATTGTCGATGTGTAGAACTTTGGTTGACACCACGCTCTTAAACTTCAAGACAATTACAGTTTTATCAAGGAATTACGATACAGCTTGAAATTTTTTATTCATTTTTTGACCAATTATGGGATGGACAGTTTGGGGCTAAACCGTTATCGTTGAAGTTAGGCGAAATCCTTAGAATGTGAAAGGCCCTAAATATATTGTTTGATTAATCCGTGTACATAAGCTTCGGATTTTGTGGGTAGTATCCGCTGAAAACCCTCACAAGACAACACTCGTCCTATTAGGGACAACTTGGGGTTTAACGGCTTGTTGCATACTCTAAATGCAATCGTGTTTCCTACGAAAGTGTGACATATCTTAGTTTAGTTTATTCGAGGACGAAAAATAAGATAAGTGTGGGGGTATTTGATATACACGTAATTGTGTATATTTTATCCGCTTATTTATCTTATTTTATATTTAAAATAATTGATACTGTGTATTTATAGTTGTGTTTTCAGATTATTTATGATGAATGGATTAATGCACTTAATTGTTGAAAAGCTTGAAGAATTGGTGTATGAAGAGTGTTGATTTTGAGAGTTAGATTAATGCTTGAAGAAATGTTGTTGTTCAACCATCTTCTGCCGCATATTTTAATAATCCAATGCCTTTTCATAAAAAACAACTTGTTGCAGATGATATGGAGTTCCTATTCATGCTCAAAACAATAGAAATTGATGTCAATTGATGCCCGCAAGCCATGCCAATTGCAAATCCATTCACACTGCGTTCACATTGGCTCACTTACAAAGCCTCTCACATTACAGCTGCGTTCACACTGGCTTATGCGTTATTTGGGCTAAATCTTTAGTCCCACATTGTGTAATTGGCCTCTAGGTCTTGGCCAATACAACTATAAATACCTTGTATCTTATTCATGTAAAAACACACTTAGTTTTATTCTATAATTCTCTTCTAGGAATAAAACTCTTCTTCTCCCTTTCTCTCAGTTGTTATTTTATTTTATTTATGATCATGTTATTTAATTTCTTTTTCTCTTCTTCTTTAGCTATGTCTAGCTAATCCCCTTTGATTGGGGGGGTGTTGACGCTAATAGATATGATTCAACATGAATCACATAGCCAATAGATGAGGACTTTATATATGTAGATCTGGATCTGAATCAAGGGTTAGATATGAACCTTCATATTCTGTGTCATTTAAGAGTTATGCTCCTTCACAGGGTATACTCGTGTTCGATCTAACAATTATCAGATTTAGATCTAATTTTAGGGTTTTAGAAATTAATTAGTGAATCTGTCCTGATAGTCTATGGTTGTTTAAGAGCTCGGCTCCTGCATAGGCTATGCTTGTCGTTATTTTCTTATTTGTTTCTAAGAACCTAATTATCGTTGATTCATGTGTGTGACAGAAACATGAACCAGATTTATATTTATTTGTTGCCTATTGATGAGTGTGAATCCTATCTATGTCATTATCCCCTAATTGCTCTCTCTTATTATATAAATCTCTCTTTTTATTTAATTGCTGTTATTTTATGTGTTTTCGATTAACCAAAATCCTGGAATAACTTGATTGGATTTATTAGTAAAATAATTTTGGTCCCAGAGTTTGACATCCTCTACAACAATCCTTGTTTTTCAGGAAAGCCGAACGGATCTTACAGTTGTTTGATTTGTTCGCAAACAACTTGTAAGGAACAGAAGGGTGTAAGATGTGAGAAAGGAAGAAACGGTGGAGTGCTAAAGAGAATAATGGTAAAAAGCAATGTCATGAATTTTACTGTGAATGGAGATAAGGGGGAAGACAGCGCAGTTGTTTCCCGTTGATGACCTGTTTGGGGCTTGATATAATGGCGAATTGGTGTTAGATTCGTGAAGATAATGTGGTTCTGATTTGAGATCAGTAAGAAAATGGAATGTTGCGTTGGAAAGCAGAATTTGCCTGTTGAAGAGGAGAGAAAGTGCGACCGGTTTTTATGAATCATAAGGGTTAATAGAAGTAACTAATTAAACTAATTCTTAGTTAAAGATTAAGTTAAAAACATGTTTTAATTTTTATTTTGCCATGAACAGGTGCGCACGTGATTCAATTTCAATTTTGGGCAACGCTAATGGGATGCAGATAGAAGAAAATAAGAGCCGGCCCTTTAACAGATAATCAAAGTAATTAAGTAAAACTAAAATTTAATTACTAATTAAATTATATGGAATAAAAACCGTATAGCTATATTATTGCATAATTTTTGCATACGTTAACAGAATGCAACAAAACCAGACACGTTGAGTGTAATGACCCGAAAATCCGGTCCAATTTGAGCTGACAAAAAACACAAGTCCAACCCCAAATTAAACTGAAAATCAGGAAATTAGTTGAAAGAAAACAGAGGGTGAGGATAGATAAGATAAAAACTTAGAATAGAAGAAGAAGAAGGCAACATCAGAGTAACACGAATCTCACAGCGGAACGAATAACATATAATAGATAACATATCCTTGAAATAGAATCAGTATATGTATACAATAAAATTATCAGAGTACAACACAGCGGAAATAAACTATAGCTATATGATCCTGAAGCCTCCTGCTCCAGCTCTTCAAGTATATGTAAATCCCGACTACTTGATTTCCCGCAAAAAATTGGGCACCCAAGAGTTTAGGGAAAACAAAACAAAATAAACTCTGGGTCGATCATGGGACTGGTGTGAGTAAAACAGTTTAAACAATTTGAACAAGTAATCGATATCTCATAAGACCACGCCGTACAACGGAACGGGTTTTTCCCTTATGAGAATCCAAATTATCTTTATATCAAAAACCTTTTGATATTATAATAATGTCTATCAACCACAATATAATAATCATCTAGTAGAAACGCTTTCATCTCACGTTCTACATATATAGTATACAATCAAAACTGCAAACACGTATTGGGTAATGGATTTCCAACTATGATATGGTATGGAACCACCTTTCGCTAGTGTACCTCTAGAAAGGAATACACTGGGTTCAACAAGAACATCTTGCAACCCGGCCACACATGACCGACCACTCATTTTGCTTGAGTGTATCGAATGTATATCACCAATGGTTAAATGGACTTTACCCCTTTCTCCCATGGCCCATCCACCCTCGTACTGGCCCAAACCGAACCCTTCTTCCCCAAATATTTGATGCCGTGGCCTCTCAGTATTTCCTCCAACACCGAACTGCTTTTTCACAATCCATTTCCATTTTCAATCCTTCTCTTCTTCCACCAATTCAAATATTCTCTTCACCGTTGAACTCCTCTACTCTTCCTCTCCGTCCTCATACCACCCAGATGCACCTCGATGAGTCCTTTACCATCCCATCGGTCATGCCCCTTCCGCCAGCTACATGCAACGAGCGACATCTTTTCGATCGGAAACCCACAAATTTACACCACAAGCTGCAAAACTCCACAACGAACTCAAATATGACCACCATTCTTCGATTCCATGCTTCAAACTCCTCAAAGATCTAACCCTAGGTTGACTGTAAAAAATTTCCAGAATGCAGAAAAGCTTCAGCCCTTTAGCAACTACATGAGATCGAGGCCAACAACAATATGAGCTCAGAAATATACATATTACAATTTATAGATTTTTTCTTGAGTTGTTTGGATTTTCTTTTAGGAAATACCTTTACTGTAAAAACACTTGCGGTTTATATAGTTGTGTTGGTGGTTGGTCAGCCTTGTGGTTGAGAAGAAGGCCATGTGGCCTGTGTTGGATCACAAAATGGAGGGAGATATTTTAAATTTTATTTTCTATTTTATTTTATTGATTTTATATATATTCTGGGTCCTTAAAAATTCCTACAGCCACATACGATATTCAAAAATCACCAAACTGGACATACTGCTAGAGTTTGACATTACGGTCCCAATGAAACTGGTTTCGTCGAATTCCGATTCCGTTTGCTCACACAGCGTAGTTTTAACCATCGAAATATTGACTGTTTCTCACTTTAAAAATCCGTACGGCCACACAGTGACCCTAAAAATCACGGAACTTGGAATCTAACAATGATTTGATGTTGCGGATCCAACAAAATTGGTTTCGTCGAATTCCGACTTCGTATGCTCACACAGCGTATTTTTAAAGCTCTAGATGACCTATTTAAATATATAAATATATTTAAATATAATTAAATTAAATATAAATAAATTTATATTATCGTATATATTCACAGTGGAATACCATACTGCTCTAGAATATTCCTATATGAATTTATAACTCAATATTCACTTCTGGATCAACCCGATATTCGATTTATATTGAAATTCCTTTTTAAAATATAAATAATTCCTTTATAAATTATAAAGGAATTCCACAATGACTTTTCTAAAATTTGATTTGGACGTAAATCAAAATCTACCCGACGAAATCCTGATTTTTCTCTACCACATGAAAGATATACTCCACCAGCTCCACACGTTTCTTGTTTCACAGAAATCTGGCTTAAAACGAATCCTGTACATTCAGTTGAAGTTCGAATCGCCAATTTACGAACTGCAGCGCCATTTCAAGCTCGATTTTAATTATATTATAACTCTACGTTCAAACTGTCGTTTTTATAATATATTCGTTAGTTGAATTCAATTCTAAACTGAATTAAATATCACAGATGATCCAGTTCACACCATATCGCCATTTCAGCCAATTCTGATTATTTCAGAATTAAATGTATTATTTAATTTATTATTTTAATTAAATATTCACCATTATTTAATTCCACGACCATTAAATCCTTTTATTCACATTTTAAATAATTAAATAAATTAATTATTATACCGTTGAAAATGCGGGTCTTTACATTCTTCCCCACTTAAAATAATTTCGTCCTCGAAATTGCTAAGGTAGTGGACGACCCTATCTACTGGTTATAACTTATTTGTTTACTTCTTAACTTTAGTTTCCAACTGGACCAATTTAATTTAAATTAAATATTAATTTATTCTTATCAACGAAAATTTTCAAAAATCCTGATAATTTTCTAACGCCTTAATTTTTTTTGAAAAATTTCACCAGCACCTCCTTTGTATTGGTCAATACGTCAAACCACCACTCGCCTCTCTGGGCCATCTCCATCCCAAAAGAAAATCAAACAGCCAAGCGGCTTGCCAATTCGGCTCATAAATCTTATATCCAATAGAAATATAAACTTATACCTTTTGTCGGCATATCATTATATCCTTTCCACCTATTATCAATTCAGCGAATACAAGGGTCATACCAATCAAATTCCAATCTGCTTTTATCCACAACACAACCATTCATTTATATCCGAGCCAAATATCATTTCAACTCGAGTTCCTTCTCGATTCCCAACTCTTAACTTGATTATCACTTTACACTTCCAATTTGAATCTCATAATCCAATTTGTCTTGATATCATTCTAATTCAATCTCAGTTACCACTTTACTAGCTTTACTTTAATTCAAATTTGCTTTCACAAACTTCTGTTAAATTTGTTTTAAATTCAAACAATCTTTCCCTTGGAGTTTTTAAACAGTTTACTCTTTTCAAAAATCTAAATTTCCTTTTGAAATTCAACACAACTTGTCTTTCCCAAAACAAATTCAAAGCAGTATCTCTGGCAGTATTTCGTCACTTACAACTCAAAAATGAATACTGCTGATGCAACTGTCATCATCAGAATCTATTTTCCAGCGATCGAAGTGAGTTCAATAATATAAAACCATTTCTAAACATTCCCACTTTGAAATTCATTTCAAAATATAATTCACACTGCTTGTAAAACAATTTAAAATCTCCCAGGATCTTAAATTTTCCTTATTTTTAATCCAAATCCATTTATAAACACTTAACCAATTTTCCAGAATTTTAATTCAATTTCTGGTGTAAATTTCAGATTTAACTCATCTGATTTCACGTATTTCACTTATATGAATTCCGATTGGTTATTTACAAAACCATTTAATTTATAATCTTACTCGATTATAATAACAACCAATATATCCGATATGTATCAAAATATACTTTGGGTAAAATTATTTTCATTTACCCTCTTTTCATAACATATCGTGCCGACCCATCGTATTCGAGTGTTTACCAACTCTTACCGATACAGTGGATCAAACTGATCGACCAGAACTCATAAACAACTCAACCAATAAATCTCCACAATAAAAAACAAATTTTTATATCAATAAAAATACGCTCACTCGTATATATACACTCAACTCAATCTAGGTTATTACTAACCCCATCTCTACTGAGTCACGCCATAGAGCCAAGGTAATTCTTAACTTAAGCTCTGATACCAACTGTAATGACCCGAAAATCCAGTCCAATTTGAGCTGACAAAAAACACAAGTCCAACCCCAAATTAAACTGAAAATCAGGAAATTAATAGAAAGAAAACAGAGGGTGAGGATAGATAAGATAGAAACTTAGAATAGAAGAAGAAGAAGACAACATCAGAGTAACATGAATCTCACAGCGGAACGAATAACATATAATAGATAACATATCCTTGAAATAGAATCAGTATATGTATATAATAACATTATCAGAGTACAACACTTACAACACAGCGGAAATAAACTATAGCTATATGATCCTGAATCCTCCTGCTCCAAATTGGGCACCCAAGAGTTTAGGGAAAACAAAACAAAATAAACTCCGGGTCAGTCATGGGACTTGTGTGAGTAAAACAGTTTAAAACAGTTTGAACAAGTAATCGATATCTCATAAGACCACGCCGTATAACGGAACGGGCTTTTCCCTTATGAGAATCCAAATTATCTTAATATCAAAAACCTTTTGATATTATAATAATGTCTATTAACCACAATATAATAATCATCTAGCAGAAATGCTTTCATCTCACGTTCTACATATAGTGTATACAATCAAAACAGCAATCACTTATTGGGTAATGGATTTCCAACTATGACCAGGTATGGAACCACCTTTCGCTAGTGTACCTCTAGAAAGGAATACACTTGGGTTCAACAAGAACATCTTGCAACCCCGCCACACATGACCAACCACTCATTTTGCTTGAGTGTATCGAATGTATATCACCAATGGTTGGGATCAACAACTGTTTCCCCAATGGGACAGCATCAACAATAGATTTTTAGGAATAAATGAAACTCTAGATCAGGCGATTATACACCCTACTTCGGAGCGATCGACTTAGCCATGCTACATGCCCGATTTCTGTCATTTACTGGTTGATGAGGCTTGAGGATACGCTTCATCATCACATCAGATTCACTTCGAATGCCACATTGTAAAATCCATCAAATCACCGATTGACGTCCTCAACCATACATTATATGTTAGCTAAAAGAAGTTTCCTTCTCCGCTTCCACTCTTGGTACGGTTGGAGAAATTAATATACGTGATCGTATGGAAATACTCTGTCAGAGATCCGTCCATACAAGTCATCCAGGAACAGGATGAACCGAAGGCACTATTCAGTACATCCATCTTAGGCACTGTTATCTAAGACTTACACAATAGCCCTTGCACTTTACTTCGTCTTCAATTATCTTTGGCATATATGATTCGCAATGCTTATGCCAATACAGAGTCGTTCTTTGAATAATAATCCAACCGGTCTCTCTATATTAACAACGTTAAAATGGTCAAAACTTTGATAGTCGGTGAGTTAACTATCAAATGAAAACACGTGTGCAAACAACGATATTATTTCCAAATGGAAATACTATCAATCAATCATCAATTATATATATATATATTTATATATTTATATTTATATATATATAGTTCCTCATTTTCTATGTTTAGAAAATATACGTTATTAACACTGGAAAACATTTCCATGGCTTATTTATATATCACTATCATTTTACAACTATCAGTCCCTGACTGTAAACTAGTAGGAGAACAATTCTCTAAGTATAAACCCCGAAGGACGAAACCAACAACAGATCGACACTTAGAAAACCATTCAATTTACTAATCTCTAGTCAGTTTCTAATTTTGCTTAACTCTATATAATTTACTCTGTTCGATTAACTTGATTCGATTAACTCTTCTATTTATTTTCCAAATAAATAATCCTTTATTCCATTTATTTGGCTTAACATCTCTTTTATAACTTATTCAATTTCTAAGTCAATATCCCTTTATCATAACTTGTTAATTTCTTAAATAAATAATCCGTTTAATATCCTATTCATTTATTCTAAATGTTTCCTTTAATAACTCTATTTATTTAACAAATAAACATGTCCTTTCCTTATTCTATTTATTTACTTGTAAATATCTCACTTATTATCTCCTATTTATTTTCTAAGCAAATAGTCCATTTTATAACATCTTATTTATTTATCCTAAATAAATAATTCACTTTATAATCATTCCAATTTATAAATATTTCTTATTTATAAATATTCCAATTTATTTTTATTCTGTTTTCAATATCACTTTGAAAATCTCCTTTTCCCATTCCGATATTTTATGCTACTTAACACATCATATCACGAAGACCAATATCGTCCAAACACATATAATCAACCACAGATTATAAACCACATCATATGTCACAATATATGAAAAACAATAAAATAACTGTTGAGGAATCCAGTCGGATTCCTCCAACCTGTTTCCCTGCATCCACAGATGTTACACAATAAAATCAACATCACTTTCAGTTTCATATGATATATTTTGTTAAACAGAATCAATATAGAAATTCAACTAACTAACTAGCAGTTCAATCAAACAGTCAATACACAGTCAATCAGCCAATATTTAACAGTTCTAAAAATACAACATGAAATTATAAACTATTCAAAGTTAGTCAGATTTACTCACTTTGGCAGTTCATCGTTAAAGAACGATAAACTGTTATTTGATTTGAATCAAACAATTTATTTCGCCACAAATTCAAACGAGCACCGATCCACTTCCAGTCAGTCCCAGTGCGTAGCCACCATCCATATGATCCCAACACAACTTACGGTTCAAAATTCTGATAAAGTATGATAAAGTTACGCCATTTAGAAGTTTGAACTATTAAAAATAAAACAAACTCACTTGATTTATTAAACGGGCTTTACCCCTTTCTCCCTTGGCCCATCCACCCTCGTACTGGCCCAAACCGAACCCTTCTTCCCCAAATATTTGATGCCGTGGCCTCTCAGTATTTCCTCCAACACCGAACTCCTTTTTCACAATCCATTTCCATTTTCAATCCTTCTCTTCTTCCACCAATTCAAATATTCTCTTCACCGTTGAACTCCTCTACTCCTCCTCTCCGTCCTCATACCACCCAGATGCACCTCGATGAGTCCTTTACCATCCCATCGGTCATGCCCCTTCCGCCAGCTATAGGCATCGAGCGACATCTTTTCGATTAGAAACCCACAAATTTACACCACAAGCTGCAAAACTCCACAACGAACTCAAATATGACCACCATTCTTCGATTCCATGCTTCAAACTCCTAAAAGATCTAACCCTAGGTTGACTGTACGAAATTTCCAAAACGCAGAAAAGCTTCGGACCCTTCAGCAACTACATGAGATTGAGGCCAACAACAATACGAGCTCAGAAATATACATATTACAATTTGTATATTTTTTCTTGAGTTGTTTGGATTTTCTTTTGGGAAATACCTTTACTGTAAAAACACTTAGGGTTTATATAGTTGTGTTGGTGGTTGGTAAGCCTTGTGGTTGAGAACGAAGGCCGTGTGGCCTGTGTTGGATCACAAAAATGGAGGGAGATATTTTAAATTTTATTTTCTATTTTATTTTATTGATTTTATATATATTTTAGGTCCTTAAAAATTCCTACGACCACATACGATATTCAAAAATCACCAAACTGGACATACTGCTAGAGTTTGACATTACGGTCCCAACGAAACTGGTTTCGTCGAATTCCGACTCCGTTTGCTCACACAGCGTATTTTTAACCGTCGAAATACTGACTGTTTCTCACTTTAAACATTCATACGGCCACACAGTGACCCTAAAAATCACGGAACTTGGAATCTAACAATAATTTGATGTTGCGGATCCAACAAAATTGGTTTCGTCGAATTCCAACTTCGTATGCTCACACAGCGTATTTTTAAAGCTCTGGATGACCTATTTAAATATATAAATATATTTAAATATAATTAAATTAAATATAAATAAATTTATATTCTCGTATATATTCATAGTGGAATACCATACAGCTCTAGAATATTCCTATATGAATTTCTAACTCGATATTCACTTCTGGGTCAACCCGATATTCGATTTATATTGAAATTCCTTTTTAAAATATAAATAATTCCTTTATAAATTATAAAGGAATTCCATAGCGACTTTTCTAAAATTTGATTTGGACGTAAATCAAAATCTACCCGACGATATCCTGATTTTTCTCATCCACTAGAAAGATATACTCCACCAGCTCCACACGTTTTTTGTTTCACAGAAATCCGGCTTAAAACGAATCCTGTACATTCAGTTGAAGTTCGAATCGCCAATTTACGAACCGCAACGCCATTTCAAGCTCGATTTTAATTATATTATAACTCTGCGTTCAAACTGTCGTTTATATAATATATTCGTTATTCTAATTCAATTCTAAACTGAATTAAATATCATAGATGATACAGTTCACACCATATCGCCATTTCAGCCAATTCTGATTATTTCAGAATTAAATGTATTATTTTAATTAAATATTCACCATTATTTAAGTCCACGACCATTAAATCCTTTTAATCACCTTTTAAATAATTAAATAAATTAATTATTATACCGCAGAAAATGCGGGTCATTACATTGAGATCATAACGGAAAAGTCTAGGTGGTGGAGCTGATGTGACTAAGAATAAAGCTACTGGAATTTCGAGGAAAAATCAAACATCTGTTTGATTTCAAATGAAACAATAGCAGAATCAACAACTGCGAAACCAAGTGAGTAAACTCACTAACTTTGACTCGTTTATATTTTTATACAAACAAGTTTTAAATTTATTTATGGTATTTTATACTATGTCATGACTGTTTGGATGAATGGTTGATAAATTGGTTGAATTGATTGATATAGATATATCACTGATCTTTAATAATTCTGTTTACCATTATATTTCATATAGGGTGTGAAATTACTATTATTGATGTAGGGAAACAGGTTGGAGGGATCCAACTGGATTCCTCAACATTTATATTACTATTTTTAGTTGATTGTGGTTACATAACTCATGATTGGATATGTTGTGTTTGTTTACCCTGGCCCTAGAATTTGGTATTAAGATACCATAAAATATTTTCGAATATAGAAAATTAAATTTGATTTTTAAAAAGGGGAATTTATTTCTAAAAAAATAGAAATGTAATTTCAAATAGAGTTAAACTAAAAATATGTAAATGGAGAAAACAAGAATTTGTATATAAATGAGAGTATAAATTAAGTGAATTATTTATCGTTGAATAAATTGAAATAGAAATTTGGTTTCATATGGAAAAATTGAAAATGGTTTTGAAACCAATATTTGGAATTAATTTGAATTTAAAGAAGGGTGTTAAGTATTAGTTAATCTTCGATTAACTATAACTAAAGTAAATATCGAATTGGTTAGTGTTAATAAAGTTAATTATTATTTAATAAGCTTTTAAAAGCGATAATTATACTATTTTTAGTTAATAGCAAAGTCAACTATTTTTAATATAGTTAATAATAAAGTTAATTGTTATTCTAATCAATAATAATTAAAACAATGATTTTAATTGGAGATCCAATTAAGAAATGATTTAGTGGCATTACATTTTGATCAAGGAGGTGATAAGAGTTTCATAAAGGGATTTGTAATCCAAGATTTTAATGAGATTTGTAAACGGGAATTGTCGGTAAATGCAAAGATTTAAACAAGGCTTTTTGTTAAATTTTAAATTATGAAAAGAAAATTCAATGGAAAAACCTTTTAAGGAAGATGGTTAATAGGTTAATAATTGATTAAATTGTGTTAATGGTTTTAGAATGAAATCTAAGCTAAGTGGTGAAAAGATGGTAAATGGATTAGTATAAGTGATTAATCCAAACAAGGTTTAAATGAGGTTTTTAAAACCAAAGTTATGACTTTAATTGTATTTAGCAAAGCACTTTAATTGAAAAAAAAATTAAATGCAAAGGAAAACACATAAGATAGTTTGTGCTAAAAATTAATAAAATGGATTTTTTGAAATAAAATCCAAGTAAATAGGTCTTGTTGTAAGGAAGGTGGAAAGCGGATTTTTATCCTTATATACCCTTTATCTTTTTGGGTTTCGACAAACAGAATGGTATATGTCTGCATTGTGTAAATCCAAACATTTTGACTATCTTTTAAAAATGAACAACGAAAGCATGTGCATTGCACATGGTACTTTATTCAAAATAGCAATTTCACTGTCGTTATAATAAATGTTTTGTAAATCTAAACAGCGATTTTAGCGTTGTCGTTATAATAAATGTTTTGTAAATCTAAACAGCGATTTTAGCGCTATCGTCATAATAAATGTTTGGTAAATCTAAACAGCGATTTTAACGCTGCCGTTAGAATAAAGTCATATAAATCATATATTTGGAAACAACGATTTTAACGCTGCCGTTATAATAAATGTCTTATAAATCAAATATTTGGAAACAGCGATTATGACGCTGCCGTTATAATCAAATGTTTTTCCGTAAAAGAAGTGTTTTCTTAGATTGAATTCGAGAGTCGCATAAGCGATATTTTGTTGGAAGTTGTAGGCTTTGACTATTTCAAAATTGAGAATGTCGTTCAATTAAGGTCTAAGAGGTAATTATACCCCAAGTTGATTGCCTTCATGACTGATGGAGGAATAGTTAAGGTTCGATAGTGAAGATTGGTTAGGAATATGGTTAGTTAATAAATGATAAATGATTTGAATTGTAATACAATGTTTTATAACATCAGGTTAATTTAAAGGATTTTGAAATGTTTCCCAAATAAAATGAAAAATATTTTGTATAGAAAATGAAATGAAATGGGTTAATGAGAAGTTAAGGAATGAAATATGGAAATATTTTCCAAATGGTAAATAACGTATATTTCTAAGTATAGAAAATGAGAATTCATTAATATATGGAAAAAATTTCCGGCTGTGATAAAAGATATTTTCCCAGAATAAAGAAAATAAATAGTTATAGTATATGGAAATGTTTTTTTTCAAGAATAGTGAAAGAAAGGGGGTTTTGAGGAATATTTGGGAAATAGAAATGTAATAAGAAATTCGTTTAACGGGGCCCAGTTTTGCTTGATGGTTGAATGGTAGAATTTCCATTTGGAAATAGGATAGTTGGTTGTATGGATGTTTTTCTTTGATAGTTAAATCACCGGCTATCAAAGTTTGATTTATTTTATACCCCCGTTGTCAATACGGAGAGACCGGGATTAGGATATTACCTGAAAACCACTATGTATTGGCATAAGCATTATGAATCAACTTATGCTGATGATAATTGAAGACGGTGTAAAGTGCAAGGGTTGTTCTGCCAATCCTAATTAGAAATTGCCCGAGATGGATTGATGGGACGGTTTGTCCAGTCCCAGGACAACTTATATGGACGAATGTTTGATGACGTGACATTCAAAGTAAATGATGGCAAAATGTGCTGAAGGATAATCGCGACCTCAAGCCTCATCAACCGGGAAATGACAGAAATCGGGCAGGCAGCATGGCCATGTGGGTCATTCTCATTAGGGGTATTATCACCTGATCTAGAGAAATTTCATTTTCTTCTTATTTTATTCGCTGATGTATGCTTTCGGTAATGGTTGCTGATCACAACCGTTGGTGATAATATGCTCGATACACTCAAGTTAAATGAGTGGTCAGCCATGTGTGGGCCGAGTTGCAAGACGTTCTTGTTGAACCCAGTGTATTCCCCTCTAGAGATACACTATCGGAAGGTGGTTCTGTAACACCCCACCTCCGCTAGGGTCACTCACAAAGGGAATGCACTAGTTTTGGTGGAGTATTCTCTAGGTAAACATGCACAGAGATATCACAAGGCAGAGCATAAATATAAGTAGCGGTAGAAATTAAAAACCAACTTTTTTTTTTATTATTTTCCAGAAAAGAGTCAAAAGCTCATATATCCAAGATACAAATTATTCCATTACATCAAGTTCATAATAAAGAAGAATAAACTTAAAACAAAAGTTAATTATTCCCCATAAATAGCAGAAGCAACCATAGCATAGCCCAAGACCAAACCGTACATGAGCTGTCAGAAAGCAAGCTAAATCCAAGCTGAGGGCTAGTGTTTCCTCCCTGAGAACCTGGGGGGAAGAAACAAAAGAAAAAGAGGCGAAAGAAAAAGGGTCAGTCATAAAGACTGGTAAGCCCTAGTGACTTTCAGTATGAAAACTAGTAAAGGTAACATGACATGTGAAAACTGGAATTAAATATAAGGATGATAACAGAACTAGTAGGATAATTAAGATAACAAGATAAGTCAAGTCTGGCATCGCATATTCAAGGTTTGTTGCACCAACTGTACTAGTACACTAACCCATGTCAAGTATTAACCATGAAATGATCCCTTAGGCCTGGTAACCTTCTGCTCTGATACCAAATGTAACACCCCACCTTCGCTTGGGTCACTCACAAAGGGAATGCACTAGTTTTGGTGGAGTATTATCTAGGTAAACATGCACAGAGATATCACAAGGTAGAGCATAAATAAAGCAGCGGTAGAAATTAAAAACCAACTTATTATTATTATTTTCCAGAAAAAAGTCAAAAGCTTATATATCCAAGATACAAATTATTCCATTACATAAAGTTCATAATAAAGAAGCAAAAACTTAAAACAAAAGTAAATTATTCCCCATAAATAGCAGAAGCAGCCATAGCATAGCCCAAGACCAAACCGTACATGAGCTGTAAGAAAGCAAGCTAAATCCAAGCTAAGGGCTGGTGTTTCCTCCCTGAGAACCTGTGGGGAAGAAATGAAAGAAAAAGAGGCGAAAGAAAAAGGGTCAGTCATAAAGACTGGTAAGCCATAGTGACTTTCAGTACGAAAACTAGTAAAGGTAACATGACATGTGAAAACTGAAATTAAACATGAGGATGATAACAGAACTAGTAGGATAATTAAGATAACAAGATAAGTCAAGTCTGGCATCGCATATTCAAGGTTCGTTGCACCAACTGTACTAGTATTCCAACCCATGTCAAGTACTAACCATGAAATGATCCCTTAGCCCAGTGTCATGAAGTGACCCATTACGGGGACCTACGGTACGATATATTAAACGATCGGCTCCCCACAAGTCCTAGCTCGTCATGTGTCTGTGTCATACGGCCCTATCCTGAAATGTAGTTACTTGTGCTAGGTCCACCATAGGGTGTATCAAGTCCTATGATGCCAATCACTGAAACACCCCACCTCCGTTAGGGTCACTCTCAAAGGGAATGCCCTAATTTTGTTGGAGGTTTATAAGTACAAATCACAGATATACAAGACAGATATAAGAACACATATTTGTAAACAGCGGAAGAACAACAAACTTTTATTTCATAAAGTCAAATACGTGTTACAACAACATCCTTTCCAAAAACATAACATAACACTTTCATAATCTGTCTTGAGTACATTATTTAAAGAAGCATAAATAAAACATAGATAAACTGCAAAAGCCCCATAGTGGATTGTCCAAAGCCATAGTTCAAAACAGGAAAGTCCAAGCAATACATTTCTCTTCTTCAAGCTGGATGTTGAGGTTGGTCAAGCTGCTGTGTTCCCTCCATGAGGACCTGGGGGGGGGGGGGGGGAAACGGAAGAAAGAAGACGAAAGAAAAGTAGAGTCAGACATAAAGCCTGAGTAAGTCTAGTACTATTTTGTCTATGAATAAAGAACTGAGTATGATAAGTATAAACAGGAAGTATGCACTATAAACTGGTTAAGTTGTCTAGGATCGAATATACTATCGTACCCCATGTTAATCTCTGAACCCATATAAACTAGTTTCCAATTTGCACCCCATAATCCGGGTGATGTGATCCATTCTATGATGATCGGCTCCTACTCGCAAAGTTACATGTGTCTTACGGCCCCCGATGTCTGTAGTTACCTATGCTGGTCCCACCATGGGGTGTATCAAGTCCCATAGTGGCAACCCGACACAACCTTAGAGTGCACAGGTATGCTACTGGTGTTCAGTGCCTTATTTTTCTGCGCCGGAGTGTGTGCACGCCCGCACTCCGTTAGAACCTACACTGCTACACCACCGCCGTCGCTTTGACCTCTTACAATCAGCCCAGTAATCGTGCCCCACCCTGCCTAGTTTCAGGGTATCCTGATACACCTTCTAGGGTTACTGCTGAAAAGGGTCCCCCGTTACTAGGTTTTCTATCTCTAACCACATGCTAAGTTGGTTAAGTGTTTTCTAACCTAACCCCACCAGTCCGTTTAGTTTAGCATGTTCCATTTTGATTAAGTCTTTAGTTCACTTAATCCTAACAATCCTGACTCAGCCTTAATTGTCTTATTAAGGCCCTGACCTCTCACATTAGACAGATATTGTTGTGGCTGCCTGTTGCCGGTTGGTTCCGGGCAGTCTTACGCCACAACTCAGTCTAACCTCGGGTCCTTCTTGGGCTCCATGTTTAACCTCTCACATTGGATAGGTATTGTTGTGACTACTGGACAGCCGGGCGGTTCCGGGCAGGTTTACATCACAACTCAATCCAACCTCGGGTTAAACACATCGTATGTTCTACATTTACATATCTTGTCATTCTTCTTTATTTCTTATATGTAAATATTTGCGGCCCATTATTAAGTTAATGGTGTAAAGGTTACACCAATCATGGGCCCAACCCATACTTGAATTTGGGCCCTTCTATTTTATATTTTCATTCATTAATTAATTTTAACCCAACATTATTTTCCCCCGTTTTACACGTCCGTTTATATATATTGGGCTTAGCCCTTTAAAGCCCAATTTAGCCATGCGAAAAGGGGAGGCTTAAAGCGTGATTACATACACAAAGAGGGGAAGGTGAGCGCATGAACTTGCATATGACGTTGGAAATACATAATAGAAACTGGTGTACTTGCATAGTGGTAACATAGGTGGCATGAATCAAAGCATGTGAACTTGCATAGGTTTAACTGCAACATGAACCTATATTCTTATTTATGCATAATGTCAAACATAAGCATGGCATAAATATTTCTGGCATAAGCATGGCATGATGTCAAACATAAGCATGGCATAATATCAAACATAAGCATGGCATAGGTATAGTTAAATTTGTTCATGGCATAAATATAAACAAGTCATGTTCATAAGGTTTCTACATGTTTACAAAGGGGATACTTTGTTACTAACACAAAAGCATAGTTCAACTTAATCATGATTTAAGTCTAATCACATAACGATGGTGTAAATATACTTATGCATAATTATTCCTAATCATGGTATTTACTTTATTCAAGCAAACTTGCAAGAAGGGATTTTTGAGTCTAACCTAGCCATGTCTCACATATGTCATCATATAATTCTTTTTAAACAAGATAGACTTAACATGAATTTCAATTATGCCCAATATCAATCATAGCCTAGCCATATTCATAAGTTTGCAAATAGGTTTTCTAGTACAAAAGCATGGCTTAAAACATGATACCCAATTTCATATGGATGATAATAACCAAACTTGTTCTAATTGCATACAAAATGATTTATGCACAAAAATATACATCATGATGGCATAGTAGCAAAACCCCAAACTTGCATGAATTTGAATCAACTACATACATGTAGCTTCAACATAGGTCACATAATTTGCGAATATTCCAAACGTATATTTGCATAGAACTACCGCATGTAGTTCTTTATAATTGAATGACATAATTCAGAATATCCAATCGTATATAAATTGATAAGAACGCACAAATATGAATTTCATTGCCACAATTCAAGCATACATATCTACACAATCATTTGTTCATACCAAAGTAATACTCTACTTACAATGGTTGCGGCGAATTCTCTAATTAAGGGATATGATGTTGAATTGATTGGCTTTAGGTTGCTTGAATTGCTTTAGGCCTTAGAACTTTCTTCCTAATCCTCTCTCTAGTTGGCGGCTACTCTTAGTCGTTCCTCAGCAACATGGCGGCTATGTTCTTAATTTGAATGAATAGATTAGGGTTTAGTCTAGAGTTGTTTATATAGAGGTTAGGAATTGATTAGGACCATTGATTAGATCATAGCCATTCATTAGATAGAGAGACCAATTAGAACCCGCCACCTAGCCCTAATGACAAAGCAGACCACAGAAATTCGACCAAACACAGACCTGGCCAGCCAGGTTGACTGGGCTCGACCAGGTCGACACCCCTGTCGACAGGGCTGTCGACAGCCCTGTCGACATGGGTAGCCCAGGTCGACAGCCCAGTCGACCTGGGTGGCCTAGGCGGGTGTTTATCCGTCCTGGCCCACTGGGCCCGATTTTTAATTATTTTATTCTGTTTGAATTTTAAATTTAATTCAAAACTTCCGAAGGCCATATCTTCTTCATACGGACTCCGTTTTTCGAAAACTCGGAATCTATTTCGCGTATTTTTCCGAGACGAACGCAATGGCGTATCCCGTTTCCCTTAGTTCTTTGATTTCAAATTAATTATACTTTTATTTGTTAATTTCACAGTTATAGAATTTTCGGGGTGTTACATTCTCCCCCACTTAAAAGGATTTCGTCCCCGAAATCTTCAAGTGTAGGAAAATGTATATCCTAACATCCAATCATCCATCTACTCATCCATCAAATACGAGCATCCATTGTCCTTAAAAGACTTCTAATGCTTCATGATCATATGCAAAGTGTGTGTGTATACATGTACTTATCTAATGCAAAATCAGGCGGTCTACTGATTCAGTTGACCTCCTTAATGCGAATTATGTAAGTGCCATGAATCCATTATGTATGCAAATTTTCCTATTCTTGATTCTACATGGGTGCACAATCATTCAATACAAATGCAGCATCCACATGACAACACATTAAAGTTCAACCACATACGAATGCAAACATATATGCATATGCAATATGATGTGACTGAGCCGATCTAAAACCTAGATTGTGTGTGTATATGCAACCACGAGCAACCACTTGCAATCACTTGCAACCACTTGCAACCATCATACATAACATGTTTCAACTACATGTTTCCATCCAAAGGGTTTCTACCTAAAAGATAAGGTCGAGGAAATATACCTAAAAAGATAGATAAAAGCGCAACTTAAGGAAAAAGAAAGATCAAGGATGTACCCTCGAACAGAAAAGGGTAGGCAGTGCGTATTCTAGCTTCAGTTTCCCAAGTCGCGTCTCCCTCGGTGTCGCTCCACTGAACTTTGACGAGCTTGACTTCGCGGTTGCGTAGCTTCTTCACTTCTGTTCCTAAGATGCGGGTTGGAACTTTTCTTATGGTCGCTTCGCGTTCCACTTCGGCCTCTTCGAGGATATTTGGCTCTACCACTTCAGCAGACTCATGCAGACATTTTCGGAGATGTGAAACGTGAAAAACGTTGTGGACTCCGGCCAACTTCTCGGGTAGCTCTAATCTATAGGCCATTTTCCCAATCTTCTCGATGATAGGGAATGGCCCTACGAACCTTGGTGCTAGCTTTCCTGTGGTTCCAAAACGAACAACGTTCCTTAGCGGTGATACCTTGAGAAAAACTCTGTCTCCAACTTCAAATTCAAGGTCGGTCCTCCTCTTGTCGGCATAGGACTTTTGTCTGTCTTGGGCCGTCTTCATCCTTCTTCGTATTAAGTCTACTTTCTCTGAGGTCTCTCGGATCATGTCTGGTCCAAGTATGAGCTTATCCGTGGACTCCCACCAACAAGTGGGCAATCGGCACGGTCTTCCATATAAAGCTTCGAAGGGCGCCATTCCGATGGTTGCTTGATAGCTGTTGTTGTAGGCAAATTCCACCAAAGGAAGGTGGTCTTCCCATGTCCCTCCGAAGTCAAGGACGCATAGTCTTAGAAGGTCTTCCAAAACTCTGTTCACTCTCTCTGTTTGGCCGTCGGTTTGGGGATGATAGGCTGTGCTCAAGCATAACTGCGTTCCTACTGCTTCTTGCAGACTCCGCCAAAACTCGCTGGTGAAGATGGGGTCTCGGTCACTAACGATGCTAGATGGTATTCCATGGAGTCGCACGATTTCCTTGAGGTAAAGTGATGCTAGGGATGAGGCAGTCCTTTTTCTTTTGACAGGTAAAAAGTGGGCGCTTTTAGTAAGCCTATCCACTATTACCCAAATGCTAGTGTTGCCTCTCCTAGACCTAGGCAGCCCAACGATGAAGTCCATTGAGATGCTATCCCACTTCCACTGTGGGACCTCCAGAGGATGTAGTAGTCCGCCAGGATTTTTCTGTTCCGCCTTAACCTGTTGGCACACCATACACTTAGAAACGAACTCTGCCACGTCCTTTTTCATGCCGTTCCATAGGAACGTCCTTTTTATGTCTTTGTACATTTTATCTCCGCCTGGATGTATCGTCATCTTGGAGTGATGTGCTTCCTCGAGAACCTTCTTTATTAAATCTTTTGTCTGTGGGACGCATAGTCTTCCGTCTTGCCTTAGCAACCCCTTATCGTCGATGGAGTATCTGTTGAGGTGACTTAAAGTCTCACCCCTAATTAGCCTATCAATTATTTCCACAAGCTGAGGGTCTTCGCGCTGTGCTGTCCCTACTGAATCCACTAAAGTTGGGCGTACTTCGAGAGATGCTAGCAAGCCCGGTACGAAATCGGAGGAAGGCCTAAAGTCGAAACTGGCTATAAACTCTAGGCTTTGTCTTTCAACAAACAATGGGCTTAGGGTCAATTTCTTTCGGCTCAACGCGTCTGCTACTACGTTGCCATTGCCCGGAGTGTAGGAGATTTCGAAATCGTACGAGGCAAGAAACTCCATCCATCTTTGTTGCCTCAAGTTAAGATCCTTCTGCGAGAAAAGATATTTCAACGATTTATGGTCAGTGTAAAGTTCGAACTTCTCACCTAGGAGATAGTGTCGCCAAGACTTGAGTGCAAAGACGATGGCGGCTAACTCTAGATCGTGGGTTGGGTAGTTCTTTTCGTGCACCTTCAATTGCCTCCCGCCATAAGCTACCACCCTTCCTTCTTGCATTAAGACGGCGCCTAGCCCTGTCCCACATGCATCCGTATAAACAGTGAACATCTTGCTCCCATCTGGCAGCGTCAAAACTGGGGCTGTTGTGAGAGCCCTTTTCAGTCGTTGGAAAGCAAACTCGCAATCCAAATCCCAATTGAACACTAGATTCTTCTTAGTCAATTTCGTGAGCGGAGCTGAGATTTTCGCAAAATCCCTTATGAATTTCCGATAGAAACCTGCTAGTCCTAGGAAGCTTCGGACCTCAGTTGCATTCCTTGGTGTCTTCCAGTCCTGTACCGCCACTACCTTAGCAGGGTCCACTGCTAACCCTTGTTTGGATACTATGTGCCCAAGGAACCTCACCTCTTCTCTCCAAAAGTGGCATTTGGAGAATTTGGCTTTTAATTGATGGACTCGCAAAGTTTCCATGATTGCCCTTAAGTGCTGAGCATGTTCCTCTTCACTCTTTGAGAAGATAAGGATATCATCTACGAAGACCACTACGAATTTGTTGAGGAAATCTCTAAATACCCTACTCATCAGGTCCACGAAGTAAGCAGGTGCATTTGTCAAGCCGAAAGGCATGACAAGCCATTCAAAGAAGCCGTCTGGGGTTCTGAATGCCGTTTTATCGATGCTATCTTCAGCCACCCTTAGCTGATGAAAACCGGTTGCTAAATCGAGTTGGGAGAAAACAGACGCTCCTACAAGCTGGTCAAATAAATCGTCAATTCTAGGGAGAGGATGCCTATTCTTTTTCGTTAGCTTGTTGAGCTCCCTATAGTCAACACATAGACGGAGTGAACTATCCGCCTTTGTAGCGAACACCACTGGAGCGCCCCATTCTGAAATGCTCCTCCTAATGAACCCCTTTTCTAGAAGCTCTTTAATCTGTTTACTGAGCTCTTTCCTTTCTCGTGGAGCCATATGTCTAACGGGCAACGCAACGGGCTTTGCATTATCTACAAGATATATGCGGAAGTCTATTTCCCGCTTCGGAGGCAAGCCCTTCACCTCTTCGAAGACATCCGGATATTCCCGGACCACTCTAACTGATTTCAAATTTTCAACAGAGGCATCTAGCGATTCAAGATAACTAAGCATAACCGCATACGAGGGATTACAAGAAATTTCCAAAGTATTACCGAGCTGGGTTAGGAGCCTAACAACCCTTTTCTCACAATCAAGGATGGCCCCATTACTGGATAGCCAATCCATACCCAAAATCAAACCATACCCCGAAAAGCCCAAAACAAAGGCACTACATTGAAATTCAACACTTAGGATAGAAATTTTCAAATCCAGACAGATCATAGACAAATGAGCTGGGCCCCCAATTGGGTTTGAAACAATTAAGGGGTCCTCTACCATACTAGTTTTTAGGTGCAGAGATTCTATTAAAGCAGACGAGATAAAGGAGTGTGATGCGCCAGAATCAAATAAAGTGCGAACGGGGTGATCATAAAGATAAACTACACTTTCTACAGAAGTATTTATACCTCGCTGTTGCAGAGGTGGCGCTTCTAGCACATGAACCTGTGCCCCTGGGGTGGATCCAGTGCCCTGCCCCTGTCCTCGTTTCCTTGGGCAGTCCTTAGCCCTGTGGCCTGTCTGACCGCACGAAAAGCACCCACCATTCTCCTTGGCCTTCTTTTTCCGGCAGTCCTTTACTAAGTGCCCCACTTTGCCACAGAAATTACACTTCCTCTTCTCTTTGTTTCCCTTTCCGCCCTTCTTAAAGTCTGTCTTCTTAGGCTGCAAACCCTCTTTCTTCCCTTGAGAGCTTTCTGCCTTTGTCTCCTTCTTGCCCTTGTCCTCTTCATTCAGCAATGCCATTTGCACCAATCTTTCATACGTGGCCCCCATGGGTATATTGGTCATGGCCAAACTGTGTAATGGCTCATTTAACCCTTTGACGAAACGGAGAGCCTTCTTGTGCGGGGTGTTGACTAGGTCAAGCCCAAACCTAGCCAGCTCATCGAACTGATTCACATATTCTCTGACCGTCTTGTCCCCTTGCTTAAGAAATAAGAATTTTTCCAACTGCAAACTTCTTTCCGCATCCGAGAGAAATTTAGTCTCAAACCTTGCCCTAAAGTCCTCCCATGTCTCCACTGGTCTTTCAGCATTAGTGACTTCCCACCAGTAGGAAGCCTCGCCCTTCAATAGCCATACTGCCAACTGTACTTTTTGCCTATCTTCTACCTCAAAGATGATGAATAGGCCCTCCATTTCTTTCAGCCAATTTCTAGCTGCCACGAAGGACTCAGTTCCATGGAAATCCCTTCCTCCCATAGCTTTAAAATCTTTACATATCTTGGCAAACGCGGTTCCCCGAGGAGGAGGTGGAGGAAAAGGTGCTGCTGCAGCTGGATGATTTCCTTCCGCTGGGGGAGGAGGAATGGTAGGACCTGGCTGAGTGGCCCTAGCTTCTAAGAACCGTCTAAACCAACCAGGTATTGGCACCCCTTCCGGTAAGTTAAGTTCTTGGGACATGCTGAAACAAAAAGGATAGATTCAAAACGAAGGATAAGAGATAGTTCCTATGGCTTTGGGGAGTGGACTTTGCCTATTAAAATAAAATAATATTTTTCTTTTAAAAATGCTTCTTTAAATTTCCTTTTTGAAAATAAATTTTCAAAACTTTTTATCTTATCTGGTAAACCTATGCTCTGATACCAAGTGAAACACCCCACCTCCGTTAGGGTTACTCTCAAAGGGAATGCCCTAATTTTGGTGGAGGTTTATAAGTACAAATCACAGATATACAAGACAGATATAAGAACACATATTTGTAAACAGCGGAAGAACAACAAACTTTTATTTCATAAAGTCAAATACGTGTTACAACAACATCCTTTCCAAAAACATAACATAACACTTTCATAATCTGTCTTGAGTACATTATTTAAAGAAGCATAAATAAAACATAGATAAACTGCAAAAGCCCCATAGTGGATTGTCCAAAGCCATAGTTCAAAACAGGAAAGTCCAAGCAATACATTTCTCTTCTTCAAGCTGGATGTTGAGGTTGGTCAAGCTGCTGTGTTCCCTCCATGAGGACCTTGGGGGGGGGGGAAACGGAAGAAAGAAGACGAAAGAAAAGTAGAGTCAGACATAAAGCCTGAGTAAGTCTAGTACTATTTTGTCTATGAATAAAGAACTGAGTATGATAAGTATAAACAGGAAGTATGCACTATAAACTGGTTAAGTTGTCTAGGATCGAATATACTATCGTACCCCATGTTAATCTCTGAACCCATATAAACTAGTTTCCAATTTGCACCCCATAATCCGGGTGATGTGATCCATTCTATGATGATCGGCTCCTACTCGCAAAGTTACATGTGTCTTACGGCCCCCGATGTCTGTAGTTACCTATGCTGGTCCCACCATGGGGTGTATCAAGTCCCATAGTGGCAACCCGACACAACCTTAGAGTGCACAGGTATGCTACTGGTGTTCAGTGCCTTATTTTTCTGCGCCGGAGTGTGTGCACGCCCGCACTCCGTTAGAACCTACACTGCTACACCACCGCCGTCGCTTTGACCTCTTACAATCAGCCCAGTAATCGTGCCCCACCCTGCCTAGTTTCAGGGTATCCTGATACACCTTCTAGGGTTACTGCTGAAAAGGGTCCCCCGTTACTAGGTTTTCTATCTCTAACCACATGCTAAGTTGGTTAAGTGTTTTCTAACCTAACCCCACCAGTCCGTTTAGTTTAGCATGTTCCATTTTGATTAAGTCTTTAGTTCACTTAATCCTAACAATCCTGACTCAGCCTTAATTGTCTTATTAAGGCCCTGACCTCTCACATTAGACAGATATTGTTGTGGCTGCCTGTTGCCGGTTGGTTCCGGGCAGTCTTACGCCACAACTCAGTCTAACCTCGGGTCCTTCTTGGGCTCCATGTTTAACCTCTCACATTGGATAGGTATTGTTGTGACTACTGGACAGCCGGGCGGTTCCGGGCAGGTTTACATCACAACTCAATCCAACCTCGGGTTAAACACATCGTATGTTCTACATTTACATATCTTGTCATTCTTCTTTATTTCTTATATGTAAATATTTGCGGCCCATTATTAAGTTAATGGTGTAAAGGTTACACCAATCATGGGCCCAACCCATACTTGAATTTGGGCCCTTCTATTTTATATTTTCATTCATTAATTAATTTTAACCCAACGTTATTTTCCCCCGTTTTACACGTCCGTTTATATATATTGGGCTTAGCCCTTTAAAGCCCAATTTAGCCATGCGAAAAGGGGAGGCTTAAAGCGTGATTACATACACAAAGAGGGGAAGGTGAGCGCATGAACTTGCATATGACGTTGGAAATACATAATAGAAACTGGTGTACTTGCATAGTGGTAACATAGGTGGCATGAATCAAAGCATGTGAACTTGCATAGGTTTAACTGCAACATGAACCTATATTCTTATTTATGCATAATGTCAAACATAAGCATGGCATAAATATTTCTGGCATAAGCATGGCATGATGTCAAACATAAGCATGGCATAATATCAAACATAAGCATGGCATAGGTATAGTTAAATTTGTTCATGGCATAAATATAAACAAGTCATGTTCATAAGGTTTCTACATGTTTACAAAGGGGATACTTTGTTACTAACACAAAAGCATAGTTCAACTTAATCATGATTTAAGTCTAATCACATAACGATGGTGTAAATATACTTATGCATAATTATTCCTAATCATGGTATTTACTTTATTCAAGCAAACTTGCAAGAAGGGATTTTTGAGTCTAACCTAGCCATGTCTCACATATGTCATCATATAATTCTTTTTAAACAAGATAGACTTAACATGAATTTCAATTATGCCCAATATCAATCATAGCCTAGCCATATTCATAAGTTTGCAAATAGGTTTTCTAGTACAAAAGCATGGCTTAAAACATGATACCCAATTTCATATGGATGATAATAACCAAACTTGTTCTAATTGCATACAAAATGATTTATGCACAAAAATATACATCATGATGGCATAGTAGCAAAACCCCAAACTTGCATGAATTTGAATCAACTACATACATGTAGCTTCAACATAGGTCACATAATTTGCGAATATTCCAAACGTATATTTGCATAGAACTACCGCATGTAGTTCTTTATAATTGAATGACATAATTCAGAATATCCAATCGTATATAAATTGATAAGAACGCACAAATATGAATTTCATTGCCACAATTCAAGCATACATATCTACACAATCATTTGTTCATACCAAAGTAATACTCTACTTACAATGGTTGCGGCGAATTCTCTAATTAAGGGATATGATGTTGAATTGATTGGCTTTAGGTTGCTTGAATTGCTTTAGGCCTTAGAACTTTCTTCCTAATCCTCTCTCTAGTTGGCGGCTACTCTTAGTCGTTCCTCAGCAACATGGCGGCTATGTTCTTAATTTGAATGAATAGATTAGGGTTTAGTCTAGGGTTGTTTATATAGAGGTTAGGAATTGATTAGGACCATTGATTAGATCATAGCCATTCATTAGATAGAGAGACCAATTAGAACCCGCCACCTAGCCCTAATGACAAAGCAGACCACAGAAATTCGACCAAACACAGACCTGGCCAGCCAGGTTGACTGGGCTCGACCAGGTCGACACCCCTGTCGACAGGGCTGTCGACAGCCCTATCGACATGGGTAGCCCAGGTCGACAGCCCAGTCGACCTGGGTGGCCTAGGCGGGTGTTTATCCGTCCTGGCCCACTGGGCCCGATTTTTAATTATTTTATTCTGTTTGAATTTTAAATTTAATTCAAAACTTCCGAAGGCCATATCTTCTTCATACGGACTCCGTTTTTCGAAAACTCGGACTCTATTTCGCGTATTTTTCCGAGACGAACGCAATGGCGTATCCCGTTTCCCTTAGTTCTTTGATTTCAAATTAATTATACTTTTATTTGTTAATTTCACAGTTATAGAATTTTCGGGGTGTTACAATCACCGACACGAATCAAGCACGCACAGTGTAAATCTATGGGTGCCCAATGCCTGATTTTTCAACTTCGGGCTACGTGCACGACCAAAGCCCGCCTGAACCTACAATGGCGCACCTACTCAGCCGTCGTTATGGTCTCTTACAATCAGCCCAGTAATCGTGCCCCACCCTGCCTAGTCCCAGGGTATCGTGATACATCTAAGTGGGTTACTGCTGAAAAGGACCGCGTAACTAGGGTTTCTAATGGGTTAAGTGTTGTCATTCAAATTCGTGACTTAACCCTATCCAGATCGTGTATCAAGTTGGTTAAGTGTGTTCAAGCAGTTCATGACTTAACCCTATCAAATCATCGTGTCAAGTTGGTTAAGTATATTCAAGTGGTTTATGACATAACCTTATCATGTGGCATTAATTCATTAGTGCACGCCAACCTCTCACATTAGACTAACTGTTGTGGTTACTGGATTTGCCGGGCGGTTCCGGGCAGATTTACACCACAACATTGTCTAACCTCGGCTTTTTACGTGCAATATGACCAACTACCCACATTGGATCCTATTGTTTGCAGCCACTGGATTTGTCGGGCAGTTCCGGGCAGATTAACATTGCAAACTCAACCCAACCTCGAGTTGGCCATTTTCAAGTTTATTTAACTGGCATGCCTACATTCAAGTTTTCATATCTATATTCATGTCAAGTTTTCTGGTCATGTTTCATGTCAAATCGTGTCAAGTTCATGTCCATATTCAGGTTCAAGTCATAACAATGTTCATGTTCAAGTTTGAAGCTAATTTATGTTTTACCTAGTCTACCCAAATCGTATTCCCATCGCACGTAAGTTCGAATCGATACAAATAAACCTAATAGGGAATAACATAAAAAGGAACGGGTATAATGTGGTAAAAGTGATTACTAGCATAGCATGATATGACTTGAAATAAAAAGATTAAAACATCACTGGCATATGAAATATTGGCCTCAAACATAAAGATTTCAAATCTAGCAAGATAAGGTACTAGTTAAAATAACAGTTGTCACAAGGTGATAGTATAGTCATGGTAACAACTGTCATAAGGTGATAGTATAGTCATGATACGACTGTCATAAGGTGATAGTATAGTTATGATATGACTATCATAAGGTGATAGTATAGTCATGGTACGACTATCATAAGGTGATAGTATAGTCATGGTAACGATTGACGTAAGGTGATAGTCATAAACTTGTGACTAATAGCAGGTTCAACATGATAATATGAGGGGTTTTCTTTTTGATTTACAACATGAATAGGCCCCAAATCAATGCCATAGTAATATCCAAGAGTCAAGATCCAAGATGAATGAGAATGAATGTAAACAGTCATCATACATAGGTCCAATTTCAATTTATATCACATTCATATTACATTTACAGTTTAAATCTGAAAATAACTGGGGCTTATAGATCGTGGTTCGAGAATTAGAAAAAGAGAGTCGATGTTGAATGTGCTTAGTCAAGTCCTAATAGAAGTCCCCAAATCAGCAATTCCCTTAACGTAGTCTCAACGTAGAAGAAGCAGTCCGTCTCTCAAGCTTATCAACCAGAATTAGGGCAGCATAAAGTCAGAAAGAATTTTGTGTAGAGAGACTGGTGTTAGGGGCTGTATTTATAGGATCAGGTCGACGAATATGGACAGAAACGAGGCCAAATACATCAAAGTGAATCCAGCTTCAGAAATGGGCTCGGCCACCAGGTCGACCCCCAGGTCGACACTATGGTCAACCTGGTCCTGGGTAGGTCGACTACATAGTCGACCCCCAGGTCGACCTAGTCCTGGGCGGGAAATTTCCCGCCCAGTCCATTCTGAGGTTTGAAATTCGAATTTTGAATTCGAATTCAGTCTGTTTTGAACTTGAAAACTTCTAAAAACTTTGAAAGGTCATAATTTGGTCATACGGAATCCGATTTTTGAAAACTCGGACTCGTATCCAAGCAGAATTTCGAGACGAACGTAATGGCGCAACCCGTTTCTCTTGATTCTTATTTTAAAAATTAATTCTGCCTTGATTTATGGTTATTAAACGTTATAAAAACACGGGTTGTTACAGGTTCCATACCTTGTCATGTTAGAAATCCAATCTCCAATAAGTGCCCTGAGGTTTTCGATTTAATATTATAAATGGAACGTGAGATGCAAGCGTTCCGCTAGATTCTAATTATTTGATATAGACATTAATATAATATCACTGGATTTGATATCAAAAATATTTTTGGTTATCGTAAGATAAGAACCATCCGTGTTTATGTGTGGATCGGTCTTACGATTATCATTTCTTTCGAAAGGATTTTTAAAAGTTAAACCAATGGTTGAAGTTTACTCACACCAGTCCCATGACTGACTCAGAGTTTATTTTGTTTGTTTTCCCTAAACTCTTCGTTGCCCAAATTTGTACGGACAGTCAAGTAGTCAGATTCACTTGGAGGAGTTTGAAGAAGGAGGTTTCACCAGTTAACTATAGACAATCACATTTCCGTTGTGTACTATGTTGTATCTGGAAACATGTGTTTATAACTGTTCCAGGAATAACTGTTGTGCTCTGATGATGGTATGTATATACAGTTACTGATTTGTATTTCAAAATTTATGTTATTTAATATATTTTATTCGTTCCGCTGTGGGATTTGTGTTCTTTGTTTTCTTCTATTCTAACTTTTCTTTCTTTCTATTCCTCATCCTCTAACTTCTTTCTAATAATGATTCGTATTTCTGTGCAATTTGGGTTGGACGTGTGGTGTAATTAGTTGACTCAAAGTGTATGGAAATTCGTGTCATTACAATATTTAAGGATGAAGTTGAACTGCACATGCATCACTAGGTAGTATTCCTCAAAAAGACGATTAATCGACTTCTTTACCAATTGAACGATGAGTCGTCAGGAAAGGAACACTACTAGGAACTCCACTTCTGGAGTTGAGGAAGGAGCAGCTTAGGAGCCAACGATGTTAATACTCCTGATATGCATATGGTTTTTACTGCTTTCATGTGAGAGATGCTTAGGAACACCCAAGAAGCCGCTCCAAATTTTGCTGCAGGTGGAGGTGGTGCATTATGCAGGTACCCAAGGCCGACTTTGCTAAGTCGAATAAATATTTTTCCAATCTGGTTAGTAAACTTTTCTAAGGATCGAAGTCGGCTGTGGAGGTCCAGGATCGGATTGATACTTGTGAGTGCGTCTTTGAGGATCTTGGACTCGATGATGCTACAGAGAGGAGGTTGGCTTCGTGACAGCATCAAGGATGGGCCATAAATTGGTGGAATGTCATCAAAATTGCAGTAACGACCCAGATTTTTAGCCGTTAAGTCTGAACATTTAGAATTGGTTTTAATTGTTGATTTGGAAATTTAAATAACTCGAATTCTACAATTTTGAGTATTAATTTAATTTGAATCATAAAATAATAAATTTAATTTCGAAATAATTGAGAATAAATTGGATATGAGGTATAGTATGAATTGGATGATTTAGGAAGACCCAATTAAGTCGAGATTTGAATTATAATAAGGAATTTATTAATTAACAGAAGTTGAGCATAAAAATTAAATTTAAATAAAAACAAGCTTGCAACATTGTAGTAGTTCGTTATTTTATGTTTTGAACTTCAAATGGATGTATATGATTCAATATAAACAAGAATCTTCCAGATCTATTCTATCATTGTTTTCTGATGGAAGAGAAAATTCGAGGTTTCATCTTGTTGGTATTGAGTTGTTTCAAAATCAAATTTTTAGAAAAATCATTGTATAATTATTTATGAACTTCAACGATTTATTAAATAACATGAAAGGATTTTAAATAAATCGGATATCAATTTAACTTGGAACTTAAAATTTTGAGTTTAGAATCCAAATTAGTTTATTCTGGAGCTATATGAATTCTATTTGAATATATGCGATAATAATAATTCATTATTAATGGACATAATTGTTTTGAAATCGATTTATATTTTATCGATTTAGTTTAACACTTGTGGATAACCAATTTTCAAAAGACCTCAGATTACAACGAAACTAATTTTTAAAATCTATAATGGTTAACTATTGTAAGACTTCAAGTTTTAGGTCAATTCGAGTTATTATGTGATCGTGCGCGATATAAATAAGTATCGATTAAGTTTTGAAATTAAAACATAGTTATTCAAACAGTCTTGGAATTTGATGAAAACGGTTCCATCTGGTTCATAATATTAAGTTATTTTATGATTTCGAGTTTTTGTTTGATCGGACATTGTATCTGCTTGTACGAGCTGTAAACGTCGAACATCAATTATACATAAAATAATATTATAAAGTAAACATCACTTTAAAAAAAATCGAAACAAAATCTTGTCGAAAAACTAAAAAATCTCTATACTAAATCTCGGCCTAAATCGTGCCATATCTTTGCAAATCTTAAAAAGATTCCGCCTATACTTTTCAAAGATTTGCAATTGATTCTCTTTCAGTAGCTTGCCTTTAACCTCCGTTTTATTCTTCCATTCGAACTAGTAAGAAGAAAAAACGAATCCGCCACTACTTCTTCTTCTCTTAATAATTCCATAACTTTAAAAAATTTAAACAAAATAAATCAAAGAAAAATCCTAAAAATCTCAAAGTTTGTTCCGTTGGGATCGACTGAGCTAGATCTTCAATTTGACATGTTATTTAGAGCATGCGATGGGGGTTCTGGAGATCGACTTTCTCACTGTTGAAGCTAGGGTTGGTTGGTGTCAGATTTAGGAGAGGCCTGAAGAGATTTTGATATTGTAACTAGGTTCCTGGGATTATGTAGCTTCTTTTAGTGAAATTTGGGAAGATTTAGTTCCAAAAGGGGTCCATGATTCTTCACTACCATGCGATTTTCTAGCCAAGGTGAGATGTTGAGGGGTCATACGAGTCTGACGTAGTGGGGTGTGATGAGAAGCTAGTGAGGTGTGGAGGCCAATGGTACCGTTGGTTTGGATGATCGTTGATCGAATTGGGGTGACGAAGCTGATGAAACTCGGTCATAGGGTAAAAGCTGATGAAACTAGGTCATGGGGAAAGCCTGGACTAGCTTCGAATATTTTAACAATGGAAGAATAAATAAAATCATGATTATGGGTTAAATATGATTAAGGTAATTTATATATTAATTAGTAGTTAAAGGTGTTTAAATTTAATGGTTAACTTATAAATTGTATAACTTTTACATATGTTATCAGAATCAAATGAAAACCATTGAAATAGCGGCGACGAATGTTATGCATACAAGCTTGTTTGTTTAGATTAGGAGCAAATCTGGTTTTTATGTAATTTCAAATGCTGGTTTGAAATTATATAAGTTGACCTGAATCGTCGATCGAAAATGAAATGTGATTAACTTTCATGCTTTCTAAAATACTGTGATGTGGTAAAATTCATATAAATTATATTTATCGTTATTAGTATAAATTGGATGTTCAGAAGATTTGAATAATTGTTGTTTGGTTGATAATGGTTGTTTGGTTGATGATTGACGATATTTGTATTTTCGTCGTTTAAATGATTTGGGTTAGATTTCTATTTCATGTCTAATTATATAATGATATTATGAGCTCTGATGCAAGGAAAACATGTTAGAGGGATCCAACTGGATTCCTCAAATTATTTTCTATGTTACTTGTTTTCACATTATTCATATATGAATTTTTAATCTAAGTAACGATAAAATTGGTTCGGATGTTAATTGATGAATTGGATGTTGATTGTTGAATTGAATTCAATAGTGATGTGTTAGTAATCAATAGATAGTCAATTTAGTGATTGGTAGCAAATGGCTTAAAATCCATCTTTTTAAGACTTTGATTTACCGATAAGTGAATTAACGAAATCAAAGTTATAAAATTTATTTTTGTAAGTAAAACAAGATTTTTAAGTATATTTTATATAAATAGTTGTTCTCTAAATTAATCAATATTCTATAATTAGATTTTGTAAAGTAATTATCAACGATTTATATACTAAATCAAACGTTTTTATATGCTTTATGTGCAGGGAAGTCAGAAATTAACTTAAGGTTTAAAAATTTAGGGTAATTGTTTTATGAAACAATTAAGCGATATTATTGAATTAATTTAAGAGAAAATATTAGTGAAAATCAGTTAATAAGTTAACTGATGTTATCAAGTTGACTAAGCTAATTGTTTAAACTAAAACTGTTTATTAGATTAATTTGTTATCAACTAATCTAATAATAATACTTTTGACAAATATTTGTCTAAACTTAATAAGATTTCTTACAAAGTTATTTGTCTTTTAATTAACAATGTTTAAATCTAATTATCGAATTACTGATCATTAATAAAGTCAATTATTATCTTAATAACTATTTAAAGAGATTAACTATTTTACTTTTAGTTAATAGCGAAGTAAACTACTTTTTCTTTAGTTAATGATGAAGTTAATTATTATTTTAATTAATAATAATTAAAGTGAATATTTTTTAAATGAAACCATTTAAGAAATTAATCGAGACTGTAATGAGATTTAGTTGGATTTTTGTAAAGGTTTTGTAAATTGATTTTATAATTAGTCCAAGTGTTATAAATAAGGTTTATAAAAGAGATTTAAACTAATCCGATGATTTTAGAGTGGGTGTTTACTTAAGAATTTGAATTAAGTAAACTGTTTGTAATCGAAAGAAGGATTTGAAAAGTGGAAAAGAAGGATGTTAATAGGTTTGTGTAAAGGATGTGATAAATGGATTTTTTTTAATCAGTCCAAGTTGAAAATGAATTGTGTTAAAGGGATTTAAAGAAAAAGAGCTATGTTTAGTAAGAAAAAATTATAATTTGATATTGATAATAATATTTATCAAAAATCAAATTCAGCACATCTATTGTAATAACCCTTAAATCCGAGCCAATATAAAATTTTTATTCTGGCAATTTTAATGAATTTTGAAGATTTAAAACGAATTATTTTAAATAATGACGACGAGAAATTTATTTTGAATAGAAATAGAACTTATATATTTATTTGAGTCGTCGTTAGAATATAAATATTTTATTTTAATTATAAAAGGAATGGAAAATGGCGCGGTAGTTCGAAAATTCGATTTCAAATTTCAAATGAATGTACATGATTCAAAATAAACCGGATTTTGGCAAAACCAAAAATATTTGAATCTATTTGAAAATATCTTTCCAATGAATCCAAAAAATTGAAAATTCATAGCGGGAATAAAAAGTTATGCCCAGTGGAAAATTCAGAATAGTTGCTATGGAATTTTGGCCCTTAAAAATAGCCATTTTGCAAATGACCTCTGTTTTCGATGAAACCACTTTTGTTGGATTCGGGATGTCGATTTATTGCTAGATTCCATAATTCGTAATTTTCTGAATCAATATGTGAGCATGGCACATGAAAACGTGTTTTAACAGTTTAAGTCAATCTCGATCGACTGGAAAATGGCCATTTTTCAAACGGTCTTAGAATTTGACGAAAATAGTTTTGTTAGGACCGTATTGTCAATACGAAGCTAGAAATAATTTTTCTGGAATTTTTAGAGTCCGTATGTGGCCCCGGTAAATTGAAATGTGCGTTCAAATTCAATATATAGATTTATATTTTGATTTTGACGAAAACTGGTCGAAACAGCCGAATCGGCTTATGATACATATCTCACCGTGTTCGGAATGTGGCTACTACGCTCTGGACGACAGTCGGCGGGTTTGATTTCGAGTTCGAATGAAAAGGGTACTTAATGGATTCAAAATTAGATAATAAATTAAATATATAATAACCTCACCAAAGACTCTCTCTCCCCCCTCAAAGTCAAACCAGCTCAAGCAAATCAGAAAAACAAAACCAGTGAACGATTCCCGTCGCTACCCTCACCCATCGACCACAACGCCCCCGCCACGCCACCGCCGGCTTCCCCTGCCTCCACCGCCTCAGGCGCCGCCTTCCCTTACTCTCTTCCCTCTCCAAAAACGTCACGCCCAATTCGAGATCGCAGCACCTCACTCCCCAAGCCAGGAACCCACCGCCTTCCACCTGAACCCCCTGTGTAATAACCTGGAAATGCGAGCCAATTTAAATTTTTTATTTTGGCAATTTTAGTGGATTTTGATTATTTAAAATGAATTATTTTAAATAATAACAACGAGAAATTTATTTTGAATAAGATTCGAACGTATATATTATATAGATCGTCGTTAGAATATAAATATTTATTTTAAATTATAAAAGGAATTGAAAACGGCACAGTAGTTCGATAATTCGATTTCAAAATTCAAATGAATGTACCGGGTGCAAAATAAACTGGATTTTAGTGAAACCAAAAATATTTGAATCTAATTGAGAATATCTTTCCAACGAATCCGAAAAATCGAAATTTCATAGCGGGTATAAAAAGATATGTCCAGTTGAAAATTCTGAATAGTTGTTATGGAATTCAGGCCCTTAAAAATGGAAATTTAGCAAATGACCACGGTTTTCGACGAAACCACTTTTGTTGGATCCGTGATGTCAAATTATTGCCAGATTCCAGTTTTCATAATTTTTCGAATTAATATGTGAGTGTGGCAAAGGAAAACGCGTTTGACCAGTTTTAGTTGATTTTAATCGACTGGGAAATGGTCATTTTTCAAACGGTCTCATAATTTGACGAAATTAATTTTGTTAGGACCGTATCGTCAATACGAAGTTAGAAATAATTTTTCTGGAATTTTTATAGTTAGCACGTGACCCCGGTAAATGAAAATGCACGTTCAAATTCAATATATATATAGTTATATGTTGATTTTAACGAAAACTGATTGAAACGGTCGAATTGGCCTACGATACATATCCCATTGTGTTTGAAATGGGGGTAATTAGCTAAGGATGACAGTCGATGGGTTCGATTTTGAGTTCGAGAACAAAAGTTGCTTTTTGAAATTAATTAATTAAAAAAATTATATAATTACCCTTCTCTCCTATACCCTCCAGCCCCCCCCCCCCCCCCGGTCAGTTAGTTTCAATAGAAAAAAAAGAGAGAGAAAGGGACAAGGGGTGGAGCGCCGCCCCACCGTCCATCGCGCCGCCAAGGGAGGGGCCACCGCCGCCGAGCTACCCCTCCTCCTCCTCGAATCAAAGCCGCACCCCCTCTGACCCGAAACCCGCCTCTGCCCTAGCCACGCTCCACCACCCATCGCCGACCCCCTTGGTTCATCCTCCTCCGCCGCTCGCAGCAGCCCCTTTTGATCTGATCCTCCGCCTCTTCTTCTTCTCCTCGTCGAAACCCCTTCAGCTCCTCTCTCTGCCTCCATTCCGGACGCAGCCGCCACCATCAGTCGATGCCCCACACCCGCATCACCCTCTCTCCCTCCTTTCGAACAGCAGACCTTTCCCCCTTCTCTCGCTGAAAACAAAGTAAGTTTTTATTTAATTTGTTTATTTATTTTCTATATTCAAAGGATAGATATGATTTTATATATGAATAAAAACTGAAAAGATCATATTTTTATCGTCGAAAATATTATATTTTTATCATGATGAAAGATGAGATGTTCTTTGTTTGTGTAAAGGTATGATTTTTATATGCATGACAACCATAAAAAAATGTGATTTTTTATTCATATAAAGATTAATATAAAGATGTGATTTTTAATAATAAAGACGTGATTTTTAATAATATAAAGATGTGATTTTTAATAATATAAAGATGTGATTTTTAATAATAAAGGCGTGATTTTTAATAATATAAAGATGTGATTTTTAATAATATAAAGATGTGATTTTTAATAATATAAGGACGTGATTTTGGTTATGTAAAAGAGGCGATTTTTATGTAGATGGTTTCAAAATATAATTTTTACATAATGTAGAGTATAAAAATAAAATTTTTAAATGATAGAGAAGTTAAAAATATAAATTTTATACAAGTGGCATATTAAAAACATAATCTTTATATAAGTATGATTATAAAAATTCGATCTTTATATATGGAATATAAAATTATAATTTTTATATAGAATGAAGCGTTGTAAATACATATGAAGTAGAAATAAAAATATAATTTATACTTGAACAACGTGAAAAGAGCTGCATTGGAATTTCAATCAAATCCAGACGATTTAGCAGTTCAACAGCAAAGCACGGCGGAGTGGAACCCTCTGTGAGAACTTCTCACTTTTAATTTAATTTCTAGTTAACATATATACTAGGATGCAGACGTTGTTTAGTAGCACCCGGCACCCATCGTCCACAGACCATGGACGGCTAGTATGCTTGGTTGTTTGATTTTGATGTGTAGTTGATTGTGTGATGTGATGTGAAATGAAATGAAATAATTATATAGTAAAAAAAAATTTTACAGTTGAAAATAGAATTTTTAACGTGTATATGAAATAAATATTTACAAACAAATCAGACGATTTGTTTATATACACACATTTGACTGATATTGATTGGGACGATAAATTTTACACATCGCCCAACTGCACAAATAAAATCTTTGTTTGATTGTTTGAAAACCCCACACGGGTATTGGGATGATATATGACATACACTAGTCCCAATAATTAGCTGTATGTCGATCGATTGATTGACATGCTGCTATAAGTGTTAAATATTTATATTTGATGCTTATACAGTGTAGAATGCACTTCGGATGATGGTTGATTATTCATCGTTGTTATTGTATACATGTGTTGTAGAAAATCCATATAATTAACATTATATGGTAATTGATTGGGCCTCATTCCAGTTTTGAAAAAGAAATATTTGAATAGAAATATTTGAAAAAGAAATATTTGAAATAAAATATTTGAAATAGAAATATATGAAGCCGTGTTGATTAGATTGACTCCATTTTGACATGAACGTTATTTATATCGATTTTATTCATTTTTCAATGAATATTGAAACAGATTTGAAATTCGAATTAAATTGAATAGATTTGAAATTCGAATTAAATTGAATAGATTTCAAATTCGAATTAAATTCGAATTAAATTGAATAGATTTGAAATTGAATAGACTTGAAATTCGAAATAAATTGAAATGATTTGAAATTCGAATTAAATTGAAATGAATAGAAATTCGAAATAGATTGGAATGATTTGAAATTCGAATTGAATTGAAATCGAATTGAATTGAAATCGATTTGAAATGAATTTAAAATGAATTTATAAGGAAAAATTCAACTTTGATTTGAATTTGAAATGAAGTTGAAATCATTTCGAAAACGAATTTAAAACGATTTATAAAATACGTTTTGAAAGGAAATCGACGAAGTATATATTATATATATTATATATATATATATATATATATATATATTATAATGGCCTGAATAGAACGCGCCGCACCGCGGTAGTTCGCGAATTTCGACCATTGACTTCGAACGGATATTACGGGAGATCCAACCGTCGGATTCTCCTAAAACCAGAACCGTTGGGTTCGTATCGAAAAGAGCTTTCTTACGAATATTAGAAATTAGAAATCTAACGGTTGGATTTGGAATTATGTCCAAATCAAATTTAGAAAAGGTCGGTGTAAGTGCAGTTCGATGGCCGTTGATGGAAATCGACTGTACGGGCCTTGATAAAATTATTAAAAATAGTAATAATTTGTGTAAAATAATAAGAAATGATTTGGGAAGAATTGGGATGAAAAACTCCATATTTAAAACGATAAAAATAGATTTTTATCAAAATGAACTAGTTTTGAACTAGAATGATACTTCCATTTATTTTTAAATAAATAAATTGAATTTGAAAAGCGTTTTAAAAGTAACCAAAATTTCCAATAATTGAATTGGAATGGATTTGAATTGAAATTGTCTTTGGAATATTTCGATGTTGCATTTCGTGATTATACAGATATCGTTATGGAAATTTGAAAGATATATTTATATCGTCATTTCCAATGCGATATTTGTTGGTTGTAGAATTTGATATTGAATATAAGCTGATATATTTTCTATTCAGAGCCTTGTATTTAATATCAAATGTGATTTGGGTTTGTCGTGAACAGTGTTTTAAATGACACTGATTCTTTAACCCAGTTAAAGATTAAAACTAAGTGGAGTTTTAATGAATCTTTAATTAGATTGAAAGGATCGAGAATGGGGTATCAAGAGTTTTACTCCAGGCGATAGTTAAATCTTTAATTAGATTTGAACGTGAAATGGTAATTGAATTTACCGATAACACAGTGGTGGTAGATATGAAGTATGACCCGTTTTACTTCATGGGATGAATAGGTGGGGATTTGGAAATAAAATAAATGATTACTTCGGTGTGGTCCGTTAATCTCGACTAGTTTGAATTGATATTCAAAAGAAGCTTAAAGAATAAATTTAAAGAATTTATCTTTTATAAAATTAATGGGAACCTTTCACAAAGTGTAAGAATATTTGAATAAAAGAATATTCTGAATTGGAATGAGGCGTATGTTGTGTTTGTTTAACACTTGTTTATTATATACGCGAGTTATTCAGAAAGACCTTGTTTAATCCATTCTGAATAACTAATTCGACGTGGTGTCGAATATGAAGACGGTGGTTAATGAACGGAGGTCTTCACGTCATTTGGATAATTACCGATGATCTTGATTGGGTTGTACACCCAAGAGGAGGGAATCAGTTAGTGATCGTCCAGACGTACTTGGAGATCGATGGATATGCGGGGTACTAGGTGCCTCCGGTTTCGTTCAGACCCAGAACGAACTTGTAAATGGACTGTGTGTCTGACTTGGATTTTATTCTGTGTGGTTGATTTCTATTAAATATATATCTGTTTGGCGGCGGAGAATTTATTCTCTTGCTTAACGCTCTTCTCTGAGACGTACGAGCTCAGAGGTTATATATTGATGGATATCAAACGCATGGAGTGAATTGCCTGTGTGGCATGCCTAAGTGGCAATTGATCAAGGCTTCTGTTGAAAAGCAAAGTCTTGTGGTTGATGATCAAAGCACCGCCTGTGTGGCATATCTTTGTGTAACGTTGATTCGCGAGCCTTACACCACGTTTGTGAACTAGAAACGGGAGAGGACATCAGGGAGGGCATGTGTTTCTTTCTAGCTAGAAGTGGCGTCAGTGGTTTTACAAGCCCTGACGAGTTTGACTTATGTGGTTGTTGCTGTTGCGAGGCGCCTCGGATATACCGGTGACTATGTGAAGCCGATGGAGTATTTGTTGGCTCATTTACACCCCAAAGGGTGGGGAAACGCAGTGTTCAGTCATAATAATCCACATCGGTGGACCAGCCCTGACGATCCAAGGGGCAGTTGCAGCTGTTCCTGAGGGGCGGGCTAGAGCGTCTCGAATCGGTAGAGGACTATCTTTTGCCTCGGTTCACAGATGGAAATCCAACTTCCAATACGTGACATGTGCGGTTTTGATTGTAGAGCCTAGTATGGCGACATAGTGGGATGGGGCGCTTATGCCGTCTATGATTGATACTTATGATTTGAAATTGTTTTGACACTATACACTTATAGTAATAATAAAACATGAAATTTCATGTACCAAGCATTCTTGGCTATTATAAGGTAAAAACCATATCCTCCGGCTTGCGTTGCATTGTGTGATGGGACCTGGGTCTTATAATAGTTTCATTTTTCTTTATTTAGCATTACGCTGTTTGTTTTATGCACTGGTGTTCTTGGGAGGAAACCCGTTCCGTTTTATACAGCATGGTCCCTTGATTTACTGAACTTTAAAAGAAAGATTAATAACTGTTTTAGTTCTCACACCAGTCCCATGACTGACCTGAAGTTTATTGTTTTTACCTAAACTCTGGGTGCCCTTATTTTGACACGGGCAGCTAGTAGTTTTGGTTTTGCAGATTTATATTCACAGGAACCTGGTTTACAACTAGAACGATATTCAGAAAGCTTTGTATCCGGGTATTACTTCTAATTGTGTATTGTATTATTTTCCCCTGCTATGTAATGTGTTGTAATTTCTGATACTTTTTAATATGTAATATTGATTTATACTTTGTATATTCTCGTATCTGATGTAATTATTGTAATATACAATGAAATGTTCTTCTACCTGCGATCTTTTGTGGCTTGTCCTCAATTCTATCCGAGCTTTCCTCACCTGGGGAGTTCGGGTCGTTTCACCCTGTCGCGACCTATTCCCCCTCCTTCTTCAATCCGCGCTGAACCCCCCCCCCCCTCCGGCGCAAGATTCAGTTTTTACCAACAAAGGTGAGTTCTTTTTACTGTATTTTTAAATTTGATTTTATTTTAAGTTAAAAATATAGTTTTTATTTTATATAATTCAGAGAAGAAAATCATTTTTTTATTTATTTCATAAAGAAGTGTTTTTAATTATAAAAATATGATTTTTAATCTGTAATCGTTTAGAAATAAAAGTATGATTCTATTAAGTGAAGAACAAAGTAAAGAAATGATGTATATAAAAGGAAAGGATTAGATTTTTGTAATCTACAAAGATTAGAGATATATATACAAGAAGATTTGGTTTTTATATATAGGTAGAGTAAGTAAAAATTTGATTTTTATTTAAGAAGAGGTTTAAAAATACGGTTTTTATATATGTGTACAACGTCATAGAAATATGATTTTTATATAATAGAGAATATAAAAATATGATTTTGATACAATAGAGAATATAAAAATATGATTTTTATATACTTGAGATTATAAAAATATGATTTTATATGAGTGGCGAAATAAAAAATATGACCTTTATTATATGAACACCGGTATAAAAATAGAATTTTTATCTATATAGTAGCAGTATAAAAATGTGATGTTTATATATATAGCCATAATATAAAGATGCAGTTTTTATATATCTAGTGGATACAGACAACGAAAGTGACAAAAGGCGAGCAAGACGAATATTTCCTACATATGAAGAGTCGTGGCGTTTGGTTTAGCTTTTCGGTGAGAACTTCTCACTTTTAATTTGTTTTCTAGTTGAAATACATACTAGGATGCAGACGGTGCTTATCAGCACCCGACACCCGTCGTCCACAGACCATGGATGACTTGTTTGTTTGATTTCTGTGTTGTGAAATTTGATTGTGTGATGTGGAATGAAATAAAATATTTTATCGTTATAAATATTTTATAGTTAAAAATATAATTTTTAATGTGTATATAAAATAAATATTTATAAACAAATCGGACGATTTGTTTATGTATACCCATTTGACTGATATTGATTGGGATGATAAATTTTACACATCGCCCAACTGGACAAATAAAAATATGTGTTTGTTGATTTAAAACCCCACACGGGTATTGGCATGATATTTGATGTACACAAATCCCGATTGTTTAGTTGTATGTTGTAACACCCCACATCCGTTAGTGTCACTCACAAAGGGAATTCACTAAGTTCTGTGGAGCATTATAGGTAAATGATGCAGATAAATTACAAGACAGACAAGTTTAAAACAACAGAAAATAAAACTTTACTTTATTGATAAAGTAATTTGTACAACAATTTCTTTACAATATCAGAGTATCATCTGTCCTACAAAATAAAGAAGCATAAAACAACATTTATATTCCCCAATGTAGCAAGAGCCAGCCATAGCATCTGAAAAGAGAATCCAAAACTTTGAAAAATCTTCAAGCTGGGAAAGAGTGACAGTCCAACTTAACCTGAGCTGTACTATTCCCTCCTTTACTACCTGAGGGGGAAACGGAAGAAATGAAGACGAAAGAAAAACAGAGACAGACATAAAGCCTGAGTAAGTTCAGTTACTTCTAGCATGTGAACATGGAAAAACAAAACGACATGAATTAACTGAATACAAGATAACACCATGATGATAGGATCAGCAAGATTAGACAAGATTAGTCACAAGATATGCTAAGATAAGATAAACTGGATATGCTCTAATACTTTCGCCGCTTCGCTATTTCCTTGTTATACTGGTTTCTATATCTCTGCACCATCTAACTAGTGTCCCAACAAGTAACGATAACGTGGTCCCAATCCCTGTATTTTCCATTGCCTTCAGGCATAAATTTATTATTTATTACCTAGATCTAATCTAGTGTTTTCTATCAAGTGCTTTCTCGATTCAACTAGAGTTTACGCTATCTGCTGAACGCTTCTCGGATTCAGGGTTTATGCCACCTAGTCCAAGTAGGGATTATCCTACCTATCGAACGATGCCCCCTAGTCTAGGACATACTACCTAGAGTGGTATATGATCCTAGACTTCCCCACGCATGTATCGCGAATCGTTATCGCTTGTCTAGATGCACATGTCCTGTAATGTGCGGCCCGAGTCCTGTGGCAGGGCAAATCAAGAAACACAGAACTCAGTCGGGAGCTTTCAGATATCTGCCGATGCAGATGCTAAGGTCTGTTTTTATTCCAGTGGCTATGGTCCCACTCGACCCCTCTCTCAACTAATTACAGGCACACCTTGAAAAATGAGAACTATACGCAGGCCCTCTATGCCCCACTAACCTATGGCCATCCTCACCCATAACTAGATAGCAAGTATATGGTCTTTTGGAGTTCTCCGCCTTTCCGCTTCACGTATCTCGATTGACTCAAGATGGATGGTAGACGACGATTTGCTATCACAGGGCTACCGTTTAGACTTAACCCTATTCATTTATCACAATCTGATGGTTAAGTGTTCAAGTTTACTTAACCCTATGGTCTAGTCCAGCTAACATATCAAATTGGCTAAGTGTATTAAATTTTACTTAACCCCAACCTCTAGTCTAGTTAACATGTTAATTTGGCTAAGTATATTACTTTTACTTAACCCCACCTTCTAGTCTTGTTAACATGTTAATTTGGATAAGTGTTTTCTTAGTTACTTAACCCCTACAAATCTTGTCTTGTTACGATGTTAAGTTTGGTTAAGTGTTCCTATGGACTTAACCCTCCCATTCTGGCTTAACTGTGTTAAGTTAGTTAAGTGTTCCTATGGACTTAACCCTCCCATTCTAGCTTAACTGTGTTAAGTTGGTTAAGTGTTCCTATGGACTTGACCCTCCCATTCTAGCTTAACAGTGTTAAGTGTATGTATGAACCAAACCCCACCCATCGGTTTAGTTATTCTATTGAATTGGTTAAGTGTCTTAGTTAACTTAACCCTACCATTCTTGTTCTAGCTTTAATTAAATAAATTAAAGCCGCGACCACTCACATTAGACAGATATTGTTGCGATTACTGGATGTGCCGGTTAGTTCCGGGCAGGTTTACATCGCAACTCAGTCTAACCTTGGGTTAGGCCTATTCGTGTTTTCTAAGTTCAAAGGGTTTTGATTAATTTTCAAATCAGGTTTTGAAAGTAACCATCCCGTCTGACGGATCAGTTAGGGATAGCCAGGGAGGGCAGGAAACTTGTATTTTCCAAACCCAAGCCTAGACACTATCCTCTCTGTCACCCTAGAACTTTCTGGTGTATTATTAAAAGAGATGTCGTTAATAAACCTTTAATTCATCTAAATTTACATTTTCTCATTTAGGACAAATGCTATAAGTAAATTATTCCTAATTTACTTATTTCTCAATTACTCTTTTAATGTAAATTGTCAACATTTATTCTTATGGCCCATTTTCCCCTCTATGTCATATTTATGCTTTTTGGTATGTAAACTATACCAAATTAAGTGTCACTAACCATGATTTTTCTAAACATGACAATTACTCACAATTATGGCCAATTTCAAATTTATACCAATATACTTGTTATGCCAAATTAACTAATCCAATTCTGATTTAACATTCTAATTACAGTTCATGTCCAACTAGACTTATTATTCTAGTTCACAATTCATGTAAATACAAGATTTACAAGTCAATACTAGATTCAAATTACAAATCCTATAATTCATGTCAAATTTATCCAATTTGCATTCTTATAAACATGCCATATTACATGTTCCCAATTTATGCCAATTTCCAAGTTTATAACTACGTTTTAGTAAATTTCATATTTTTCCCAAATCGTATTCCCATCGTTCGTATAATCGTGATTCAATCTAGATTATAGATAAATCTAGATTCGTAGAAAATAGGGAATGAACCAAAGATGCTATGAAAAAGATAGACATAATAATTGGCATAAAATGATAATATACTAATTTCGAACCTAACGAGTTACACTGAAATAAATTGTTCTAAAACATCGAAGGCCTATAGATCTGAAAATGTTACGACATAAAAAGGGTTGAATAACGATGTAGGTTCAAGAACATGGGTAGACCTAACTTATTAGGTAGATTCCTAAGATCAAAAACCAAAGAAAACCAAGAATAGATAGAATAGATAATCAGGTTCAGACCCAATTTCATAGTCACAAAACTTAAGCAACACTTTCTCAGTCATGAATCATAGGTGTTTAATCACAGTTGTCCTTGTTATGTCATGGGCAATAGTTTATGCTTCCTAATCAAAGGCATAGGCTTGTGTTCATAGTAAAGGAAATAATTTTCATAGTCATGAGTCACAGTCATAGGCAGTGTTCATAGTCATAGGTAATGTTCATAGTCAAAGAGGCAAAAGGTTTTAAGGTCCATAGTTTCATAGTCACAGTCTCATTGGTCATCGAATCATAACAGTTCTTAATTAGGTCCAAAGATATAAGCACTGATTCGAACAGAAAGATTTGGCGTATTCATTTATTCCTTTAATTTCATGTCACGAATAGAGAAAACGTTCAAATCTAAAAAGTAACTGACTTACAGAGATTAGATTAGATTCGTAGAAAAACAGTCGTTGAAGTCGTTTGAATCTTCACTTGAATCCTAGCTTGTTTTGAATCCCCTCTTGAACGTCTTGTGCAGCATTTCCTCGTCTTGATTTATTTTATATATTATTTTATTTATTTATACATTTTCTCAGAGGCAGCATAAGGATAGAATGAAATGGTGTAGAGAGAAGGTGGCCAGGAGGCTGTTTATATTGGGTTAAGCGGACGAATCTAGGCAGAAAACGTGACCAAATACATCAGAACGAACCAGGTTCAAAAACTGGATTTCGGGGGCAGGTCGACCCCCAGGTCGACTACCCAGTCGACCTGGTCAGGGGGTCGACTACCCAGTCGACCTGGTCGGGGTGGGTCAACTACCCAGTTGACTCCCCAGTCGACCTGGGTCCTGGGCGGGAAATTTCCCGCCCAGCCCGCTTCTGGGTTCGAATTTCGAACTGTTTTCAATTCTGAAAATTCCTGAAAATTCGGAGGGTGATATCTCCCTCATACGGACTCCGATTCTCGCAAACTCGGACTCGTTTCCAAGCAGAATTTCGAGACGAACGCAATGGCGTAGCCCGTTTCCCTTGATTTTGAAATTAAAATTTAATTTTGCCTCGATTTGTGAATCTTAGTGTTACAGAATTACGGGGTGTTACATATGTCAATCGATGGGTTGACAGACTGTGTAAGCGTTAATTATTTATATTTAATGCTTATGTAGTTGTGTGGTGCACTCTAGATGATGGTTGATGATATATCGTTGCTATTATATACATGTGTTGTAGGAAATCCATATAATTAACGTTATATGGTAATTGATTGGGCCTCATTCCAATTTGGAAAATAAGGAAAATTATAAAAGAAAATTCATGTATTGAATAAAAAGAAAATATTCATGTGTTGAATAAAAATAAATATTCATGTGTTGAATTTAAATATATATTCATGTGTTGAATAAAAATATATATTCATGTGTTGAATATAAATATATATTCATGTGTATAAGAAAATATTCATTTGTTGAATAGAATAACGATGTTATTGAAATATATAAAGCCGTGTTGGTTAGATTGACGCCATTTTGATGAGAATGATATTTATATCGATTATATTCGTTTTTATAATGATTATAGAAAAGGAAGTGATTTCAAAATATAATATTTTGAAAATATTATCATTTGTATATCGTTGATATGGAATATTCAATTTTGATTAGAAATTGAATAGGAATTTGAAATCATTTAGAAACGAATTTAAAAAGATTTATAAAATACGTTTAAAAAGGAATTCGACGAAATATATATATATATTATATATATAATATATATTAAATGGCCTGAATAGAACGCACCGCGCTGCGGCAGTTCGCGAATTTCGACCATTGACTTCGAATTGACGTTACGGGAGATCCGACCGTCGGATTCTCCAAAAACCAGAACCGTTGGGTTCGTATCAAAAAGAGTTTTCTAACGAATATTAGAGATTTGAAATCTAACGGCTGAATTTAGAATTACGTAACAACCCGGAAATTCTGAGCCAATTTAAAATTTTTATTTCGGCAATTTTGACAAAATTTGAACATTTAAAATGAATTATTTTAAATAATAACGACGTGAAATATATTTTGAATAGAATTAGAATGTATATATTTATTCGAATCGTCGTTAGAATATAAATATTTTATTTTAATTATATAACGAGCCTGAAATGGCGCGGTAGTTCGATAATTCGATTTCAAAGTTCAAATGAATGTACCAAGTGCAAAATAAACCGGATTTTAGCGAAACCAAAAATATTTGAATCTAATTGATAATATCTTTCAAACGAATCAAAAAAATTGAAATTTCATAGCGGGGATAGAAAGTTACATCTAGTTGAAAATTCAGAATAGTCGCTATGGAATTCAGGCCCTTAAAAAAGGAAATTTTGCAAACGACCTCAGTTTTCGACGAAACCACTTTTGTTGGATCTGGGATGTCAATTTATTGCTAGGTTTCAAATTTCATAATTTTTATGAATCAATATGTGAGCGTGGTAACAGAAAACGCGTTTGACCAGTTTAAGTTGATTTTAATCGACTGGAAAATGGCCATTTTTCAAACGGTCTTAGAATTTGACGAAATTAGTTTTGTTAGGACCGTATCGTCAATACGAAGTTTGAAAATATTTTTCGGGAATTTTTAGAGTCCATATGTGACCACGGTAAATTGAAATGCGCGTTCAAATTCAATATATAAAGTTATATTTTGATTTTGACAAAAACTGATCGAAACGATCGAATCAGCTTACGATACATATCCCATTGTGTTCATAATGGGGGTAATTAGCTATGGACGACAGGCGGTGGGTCTCGTTTCGAGGTCGAAATAAAAAGTACCTTTTTGAAATTAAATAAATAAATAATAAAAACCCTCTTGCCCTTATATCGTTCAGCCCCCCTCTTTTATCTTCAAAATCGAAATAAAAAAAAACGTAAAAAATCTGCTCAGCAGATCGATGTCGCCTCCCCCCTCCTATCGTCACCGCCGCCGACTCCAGGTGTTGCGCCCCCACCAGATTCCCCCTAGCCTCGTCGCACCCTTCCTCCTCCTCTCGCACACCCTCGCCCTCCCCGAGCCTCTCTCCGCCGACGTGAAGAACCCCAAACCCCCCCATCGCGATGCTTGAAACCGCGAGTTCCCCCGAGCCCAAACCACCCCCTGCGCCACCCCTGCCGCATCTACCCGCCATCGCCTCTGACTGGCCGCCCACCTCCCCAATGCGCCGCGCCGCCTTGGTTCTCCCCCCCCCCCCCTTGTCGGAGATGAACGTTGAAGCCAAAGGTGAGATTTTTAATTTATTTTATTTAAAATCTGATTGTATTCATAGTTAAAATTAGTTCTTATATGTTAAAACACATTTAAAGAAAAAAACAGTAGCGAAGTAAAAACATAATTTTTAGCTATAGAAAATATAGATTGTTCATTATAGGATTTTTGAAAGTGAAAAGAATGGGTTTTTGGAAAGTAGAAGGTCGATTTTTATTTACATGAAAGGTCGGATTTTTATATTGGTAGAAGATTAAAAATATAATTTTTATATTGGTAAAAGGTTAAAGATATGATTTTTATATTATTTACATAATAAAAATTTGATCTTTATATATGTAGATAACAAAAATTTGATCTTTATATATGTAGTGTAATAAAAATTTGATCTTTATATATGTAGTGAAATAAAAATGTGATTTTTACATATGTAGTTAGATAAAAATTCGATATTTATATTAGAAGTAGATATAAAAATATAATTTTTATATAGAGAATAGCGTGATAAAAATATAATCTTTATTATATGAATACCGGTATAAAAATAGAATTTTTATCTATATAGTAGCGGTACAAAAATGTGATTTTTATATACATAGCAACAATATAAAAATGTGATTTTTATATATGTAGTGGCTACGGACAATGAAATTGACAAAAGGCGAGCACGACGAAGATTCCTACATATGAAGAATTGCGGTGTATTGGTTTAGCTCTCGGTGAGAACTTCTCACTTTAAATTTTCTTTTCTAGTTTAGATTATATACTAGGATGCAGACGGTGCTTAGTAGCACCCGACACCCGTCGTCCACAGACCATGGATGGCTTGTATGTTTGATTGTTTGTTGTGATGAAAATTGATTGTGTGATCTGAAATAAAATAAAATATTTTATAGTTAAAAATATTTCAATGTTAAAAATATAATTTTTAAACGTGAATGTGAATAAATAAATATTCATTTACAAACCGGACGGTTTGTTTATGTACACCTATTTGAAGGATATTGATTGGGACGATAAATTTTACACATCGCCCAACTGCACAAATAATATTCAGTGTTTGTTGATTTGAAACCCCCACACGGGTGTTGGGATGATATTTGGCATACACTAATCCCAATTATTTAGTTGTATGTCGATCGATTGGTCGATAGACTGCGTAAGCGTTAATTATTTATATTCGATGCTTATGCAGTTGTGTGGTGCACTTTGGATGATGATTGATTATTTATCGTTGCTATTATATACATTTGTTGTATGGAATCCATATAATTAACATTATATGGTAATTGATTGGGCCTCATTCTAATTTGGAGAAGAAATATAGATTCATGTGTTGAATAGAAGGAATATGGATTCATGTGTTAAATAGAAGCAAATATATATTCATGTGTTGAAATTATTCATGTGTTAAGTAAAATATTTTAAACAATGAAATTTACATCTTTATCATAATTTTATAAAATATATTAAATAATAAAAATAGTCATGTGTTGACGACGCTCATGTGTTGAGAATATTCATGTGTTGAAAGAAATATAGATTCATGTGTTGAATAGAATAAATATTCATTTGTTGAATAGAATAACGAATTTATTGAAATATATAAAGTCGTTTTGATTAGAGATGCGCCATTTTCACGTCAGCGATATTTATATCGATTACATTCGTTTTTAAAATGAATATAGAAAAGGAAGTGATTTCAAAATATAACGTTTTGAAAATATTATCATTATATATCGATGATGTGGAATATTCAATTTTGATTCGAAATTGAATATGAAGTTGAAACCGTGTTGAAAACGAATTTAAAACGATTTATAAAATATGTTTTGAAAGGAAATCGATGAAATATATTATGTATATATATATTATATATAATGGACTGAATAGAACACGTCGCGCCGTGGTAGTTCGTGAATTTCGACCATTAACTTCGAATTGACATTACGGGAGATCCGACCGTCGGATTCTCCTAAAACTGAACCATTGGGTTCGTATCGAAAAGAGCTTTCCAATGAATATTAGAAATTTGAAACCTAACTGTTGGATTTGGAATTATGTCCAAATCAAATTTGGAAAAGGTCGTTGTAAGTGCAGTTCGATGGCCGTTGATGGAAATCGACTATACGGGCCTTGATAAAATTATTAAAAATATTAATAATTTGTGTAAAATCATAATATGTGAATTGGAAAGAACTGGAATGAAAAATTCCACATTTGAAAGGATAAAAATATATTTTTATCGAAATGAACTAGTTTTGAACTAGAATTAGAACCAATTTATTTTTGAAATAAATAAATTGAATTTGAAAGTGGATATAAAAATAATCAGAATTTCCAGTATACGAATTGGAATGGATTTGAATCGAGATTATCTTCGGAATATTTTGGTGTTGGATTTCGTGATTATACGGATATGGTTGTGGAAATTTGAAAGATATATTCATATCGTTATTACCAATACGATATTTGTTGGTCGTGGAATTTGATATTGAATATAAGCCGATATAATTTTCTATTCAGAGCCTTGTATTTAATATCAAATGTGGTTTGGGTTTGTCATGAATGGTGTCTTCATTGACACTGTTCTTAAACCCAGTTGAGAGAAAGATTAAATCTTTCTATTTAGATTTAATGAAGTGTACCAATTAAATAATATTTATTGGAATTGAATTTAAATTAGTTTATGGGTTTACCGTGAGCGGTGTTTTGAATAACACCTGTTCTTTAACCCAATTGACAATAGAAAGTGATTTTGGGTTTATCGTGAATCGTGTTTTAGGTAACATTGGTTCATTAACCCAGTTAAAGACAGGATATTGATTTTTGAGAAGATTAAAACTAAGTGGAGTTTTATTGAATCTTTAATTAGAGAAAAGTGATCGAGAATGGAGTATCACCAGTTTTGCTCCAAAGCGATAGTTAAATCTTTAATTAGATTTGAAAGTGAAATGGTAATTAATTTTACCGATAACACCGTGGTGTTAGATATGGAGTATTACCAGTTTTGCTTCATGGGATGAATAGGATGGGATTGGGAAATAAAATAAATAATTACTTCGGTGTGGTTCGCTAATCCCGGCTAGTTTGGAAAACCATAATATGGTTTGAAATGATATCCAAAGGGAGATTAAAGAATAAATTTAGAAGAACTTATCTTTAATAAGATTAATGGGAACCTCTACCTAAGAAAGTGAATTTCTAAATAAAAGAATATTCTGAATTGGAATGAGGCGTATGTTGTGTCTGTGTAACATTTGTTTATTAAATACGCGGGTTATTCGGAAAGGCCGGGTTTATACCCATTTTGAATAACCGATTCGACGGTATGTCGAAGATGAAGACGGTGGTTGAAGACCAGAAGTCTTCACATCGTTTGGGTGATTACTGATGATCTTGATTGGGCTGTACACCGAAGATGAGGGAATCAGTTGGTGATCGTCCAGACGTACTTGGAGATTGATGGATATGCGAGGAAAGTGCCTCCGGTTTCATTCAGACCCAGAACGAAATTGTAAATGGACTGTGTGTCTGACATTGGATTTTATTATGTGTTGATTGAACTCTATTATATATACATCTGTTTGGCAGCAGAGAATTTATTCTCTTGCTTAACGCCCTTCTTTGAGACGTACAAGCTCAGAGGTTATATATCGATGGGCATCAGTCGCATGGCATGAATTGCCTGTGTGGCACGCCTAAGTGGCAAATGATCAAGGCTTCTGTTGAAAAGCAAAGTCTTGTGGTTGATGATCAAATCACGGCCTGTGTGGCACATCTTTGTGTATAGCATGAATTCGCGAGTCTCACACCTCTGTATGAGTCAAAAACGGGATAGTGACCGTTGGGAGAACACGACGTTTCTTTCTAGCTAGTTGTGGTGTCAGTGCTTAAACTGGCTGACATTTATATATACTTTTCACATGTGTGGTTGTTGGAATGCGAGGCGCCTCGAATATAGGTCTGTTACGACCGGGAAACGTATGTTCAGTAATAAATAATCCTGAAAAGTAAGAGAGGACCGCCCAACCGATCCAAGGATCATAGTGTGGTCCTGAGATATTTGCAAGAGTATCTCGAATCGGAGAGGAGCTTGCCCCTTGCCTCGACTCATGATGGAAATCCAATTTCCAATACGTGACTTGCGGTTTTATTTGCAGAACCTAGTATGGCGACATAGTGGTATGGGTCATTAATGCCGTCTATGATTGATATTTATGATTGAAATTGTTTTGACACTATACATTTATAATAGTATCAAAAGATTTGTTTTAAACATACCAAGCATGTTTGGCTGTTATAAGGTAAAAACCCTATCCTCCGGCATGCGTTGCATTGTGTGATGGGACCTGGGTCTTATAATAGCTTCATTTTTCCAAAAAGCATTGCGCTGTTTTGTTATATGCACTAGTGATCTTGGGAGAAAACCAGTTCCATGTTATACGGCGTGGTTCCTTGAATTACTCTCTTTTAAAATAAAGATTAATAACTGTTTTAGTTTTCACACCAGTCACATGACTGACCTGGAGTTTATTGTTTTAACCTAAACTCCGGGTGCCCTTATTTTCCGCACGGGCAGCTAGTAGTTTTGGTTTTGCAGATTTATATTCACAGGATCCTGGTTTACAGCTGGAACGATACTTGGAAAGCTCTGTATCCGTGTATTACTTTCAGTTGTGTGTTGTATTATTTTTCCGCTGCTATGTAATTTATTGTAATCTCTGATATTTGTCGAATGTATATTTATTCATACTCTGTATATTCTTGTATTCTGATGGAATTGTTGTAATATACAATGAAATATTCTTCTTTTTGCGTTCTATTTTGTCATGTTCTCAAGATAATCCGGGCTTTCCTTACCGGGGAAGTTACGGGTCGTCTCAGCTGGTATCAGAGCTTTGGTTTACAGAGCTTGAGAACAAGGCACATTAGAACCAAACGAAAGAATTCATCAGATATTGGATTAGTAATATCCAATTAGAATAACTTGTTAGAGACAGGATCAGTAGTATCCTAGAACGAGTGTGAAGAGTGTTTTCAAATAAAACAAATTTGTTTTGAAATTTAAATCGTTTTATACGTATATCAATATTTATTTGTATTAATTTGGACAATCAAATATATAAAGATTTTGCATATACGCGTCATGAACGTATATTCAAAGTTTCAATATACTGGATAGATATAGAATCCCGCTCTAGTCACCCGGACATGGTCCTGATGATGAAGTATACCATCACCAGTATTTATTTTCGAGTGATGAAGGTGTGATATCTATATATTTCCATCAGACTGGTGTGAGAACCAAAACTTACATAGGATTATTTGTTGTGATTTGGCATCAAAAATATGATTTTTGACTATGTATTAAAGTTATGTGTTTGAAATTCTAATCCACTAATGTATTGTTGTTTGTGTTGTTTGTTTATTTGTTTGATAATTTTCAACCATTTCGCCTAATGGAACCAAATATTGAACTGTATTGAAAAAATGATTACAATTGCATGTATATACATGTACTTACATTGAACAGGTAATAGCAAGGAGGCTAGAGCAGAGAATAAAATTGTTTGCGCAACAAATAGGTACATGTTTACCATAATTTACTATTTTGTTTGGGTGATGATGATTTTATGAGCCGATTGGCTAGCCGCTTGGCTTTTTCTTTTGAGTTGAAGAAGGCCATGGGAGGCTATATGAAATATCTTGAAGTCCACAGTGCAGGGGAGGTTATGGCGAAATTTTTCGAAAATTTAGGGTGTTAGCCAAAGTTTTGAAAAATTTGAAAAGTTCTTAGAAATTGAAAAGTTGAAGAACTTAAGCCGTAAAGAAAATAATGGAAGTTGAATTGATTAGTAAAACAACTTTTAGCTTCGTTCCTTTTCGGGGACAAAAATTTTTAAGTGGGGGAGAATGTAACAACCCAGAAATTCTGAGCCAATTTAAAAATTTTATTCGGCAATTTTGACAAAGTTTGAACATTTAAAATGAATTATTTTAAATAATAACGATGAGAAATTGATATTGAATAAAATTGGAATGTATATATTTATTCGAATTGTCATTAGAATATAAATATTTAATTTTAATTATATAACGAGCCTGAAATGGCGCGGTAGTTCGATAATTCGATTTCAAAGTTCAAATGAATGTACCGGTTGCAAAATAAACCGGATTTTAGCGAAACCAAAAATATTTAAATCTAATTGATAATATCTTTCGAACGAATCAGAAAAATTGAAATTTCATAGTGGGGATAGAAAGTTACGTCCAGTTGAAAATTCAGAATAGTCGCTATGGAATTCAGGCCCTTAAAAAAGGAAATTTTGCAAACGACCTCGGTTTTCGACGAAACAACCTTTGTTGGATCCGGGATGTCAAGTTATTTCTAGGTTTAAAATTTCATAATTTTTCTGAATCAATATGTGAGCGTGGCAAAGGAAAACGCGTTTGACCAGTTTCAGTTGGTTTTAATCGACTGGAAAACGGCCATTTTTCAAATGGTCTCAGAATTAGACGAAATTAGTTTTGTTACGACCGTATCGTCAATACGAAGTTAGAAATATTTTTTGGGAATTTTTAGAGTCCATATGGGGCCCTGGTAAATTAAAATGCGCATTCAAATTCAATATATAAAGTTATATTTTGATTTTGACGAAAACTGATCGAAATGATCGAATCAGCTTACGATACATATCCCATTGTGTTCAGAATAGGGGTAATTAGCTATGGATGATAGGCGGTGGGTCTCGTTTCGAGGTCGAAATAAAAAGTACCTTTTTGAAATTAAATAATTAAATAAACAAATAAAAATTAAAAACCCTCTTGCCCTTATATCGTTCAGCCCCCCTTTTATCTTCAAAATCGAAATTGAAAAAAAAGAAAGGAAAAAAATCCGCTCAGCAGATCGATGTCGCCCCCCTATCGTCACTGTCGCCGACTCCAGGTGCTGCGCCCCCACCAGATTCCCCCTAGCCTCGTCGCACCCTTCCTCCTCTCGCACACCCTCGCCCTCCCCGAGCCTCTCTCCGCCAACTTGAAGAACCCCAAACCCCCCCATCGCGGTGCTTGAAACCGCGTGTTCCCCCGAGCCCAAACTCCCCCTGCGCCACCCCTGCCGCATTCACCCGCCATCGCCTCTGACTGGCCGCCCACCTCCCCAACGCGTCGCGCCGCCTTGGTTCTTCCCCCCTGTCAGAGATGAAAGTTGAAGCCAAAGGTGAGATTTTTAGTTTATTTTATTTAAATCTGATTGTATTCATAGTTAAAATTAGTTCTTATATGTTAAAACACATTCAAATGTTATGGATGTGACAACATAGGCCATCTTATCAAGGACTGTAGGTCTAAGTAGGGGGAGGAAGTGCTTTAACCGTGGCTAAGAATGAAATTCTAGAGACTTTCCAGAACCCCTAAAGCTGAACCAACTGGTGAAAACATATTCCATTAATGTTGTTCCTTTTTCATCTGATGCCCTAGCGACGATAGGGAAAGGGTATCATTTTTAATATATGCTTTCGATTTATGATATTCCTGTTTAAGTTCTATTTGATAACGGGGCTTTCCATTCTTTCATATACAGTGACTTGGTAGATAGGTTAGGATTTGATCCAAAAGTTTTTGACCGACCTCTAGTGGTTACAAACCCGATTGGTGGTTTACCAACCTTTGCCTGAATTGTCGTGGGTTGGTCTTATCGAGTCATGGATAAATGTTTATGTGTTATTGCTTTGTTTTGGGCTTTACTGAGTTTGGTGTTATCCCCAGGGTCGATGGCTCCGGAGGTATAGGGTGGCGGTGGACTATGAGAGATCTTTGTTGACCATTTTGGTGGATAGTGGACGGACGGTATTGTCGTGTTGTCTACGTTGTGATAAAGTGATGGCGCGTTTCTGTATTCTCTCGACAATTCACATGATGAGTTATCGGGTGTGCCTGTTGCTGGCAAATATTCAGACATCTTCGAGGAAGTGACCGGCCTTTCACCATACTAAGAGATTGATTTTTTTTTATTGATTTGGTGAAGGATGCTAGACTTATAGTAATGTCCCTTCGATGGATGGCACCAAGAGAGCATCGAGACCTTGAGGTGCAAGTGAGTGACCTCTTGAGGAAGGGGTTTATTTGGAGAATTATTTTGAGTGGGGAGCACCAGTTGTATTCTCCACAAAGGCGGATGGTTCTCTTCAATTGTGTGTAGACTACCGTGAGCTGAACAAGGTGACAAGGAAGAATAATTATCCTCTTCCGCAAATAGATAACTTGTTTGATCAGCTGAATACTGCGTGGATATTCTCGTAGTTAGACCTTCGATAGGATTTCATCAACTATGGGTAAAAATTGAGATTGTGCCTAAGACAACGTTTCAGATGCCATTCTGGTTTTTATGAGTGGTTGGTTATGCCATTCGGACTAACCAACGCACCAACATATTTCATAAATCTCATGAATCATGTTTTCAGAGACAAATTAAATAAATTCGTGCATGTGCTCGTTGATGATATTCTGTTATATTCATCGACAGAAGAAGAACACACAAAGCATTTGAGCACTATAATGGAGGTGTTGAGGAAATACCAACTAAAGGTTAAATTTTCTAAATGTCAATTTTGGAAACGAGAAGTGAGCTTCTTAGGCCATATTGTTTTAGAGAAGGGTATTTTTGTGACCCAATGAAGGTGGCGACGGTGCAGGATTGGTCTATGCCTAAGAGTGCAACCGATGTGAGATGTTTCTTGGGGTTAGCTGAATATTATCATAAGTTTATTCAGGACTACTCCAAGATAGCAGCACCTTAACTCAGTTGACTAAAAAGATTCAGGCTTTTTTCTAGGATGCAAGATGCAAGCGCGCATTTAAGAGTCTAAAGTAAAAAATGAATTGTGCTCCAATACTGGTTTTTCTGAAGGGAAATGAAGTGATGACAGTATACATCGATGCTTGTGGTACCAGACTAGGTGTAGTGTTGATGCAAAGGGGTAAAGTTGTCGCTTATGCTAATCAGCAACTAAAACCATGTAAGAAGAGGTATGCCATGCATGATTTGGAATTGGCAGCAATCTTGTTCGTATTAAAAATGAGGAGGCATTGTCATTCGAGGGAAAGATTCGAATTGTTTACTGACCATAAGTCATTGGAATACGTTTTCTCTTAGAAAGATTTAAATCTCAGCCAACAACGATGGTTGGAATTCTTAGCTACCTATAATTATAACATCGAAAATACACCGCATGAATGGGAAATGCGGTCACCAATGCATTAAGTTGGAGACATGCTAGTTTGGGGGCTATGTTTATGTAACAGAAGTAAAAAAAAGAGTTTATTGCTAGTTATGACTTCAGACCTAGATGTGGGTTAGAGTTAAAGACGACGGCGAGTTTTATGATTAGACCAACATTGGTTGAACGGATTGGTTCTAAGCAAAGGAACGAAACTAAATTATTGGGAAACATTACCAAAATGGAATCTGGTATGGAAGATGAGGTTAAGAGTATGTACGAACTCAACTGTAATGGTTGGCTTCGGAAAGGAGGGAGATTGGTTATACCCAACATCGACGGATTAAGAGACTAAATTCTTAAAAAGTGTCATCACTCAAAGTTAACCATGCATTCAGGTGGAAACAAGATGTATCGAGACATGAGGCTAACATAATACTGGGAAGGCATGAAGAAGGACATTGGTAAATTCATCTTTAAGTTCATGAATTTCCAAATAGTTAAGGCTAAGCAGAAGAATCCTAGTGGCTTGTTGCAACCGTTAGAAGTTCCCGAGTGGAAATGAGTGCAAGTTTCAATGGATTTCATTGATGGGTTACCAAGAACTCGGACGGGACATGATAGAGTTTGGGTCATGGTGGATAAGTTGACCAAGAACGTCAGTTTTATACCCATCAAGTCAAATAGGATAGCAGCCAAGCTAGCAGAGTTGTATGTGAAACGAGTTGTGTTATTCCATGGAGTACCAAAAGGCAATGTCAGTAATCGAGATCGATTATTTTTGTAACGACTCTGTTTTTGGACTAATTTTATAATCTATAATGTATAGATTATACTAGTTTTTGATCCAAGTAAATAAAATCTAGATTTATATATCTGAAAAATATCAGGGAAATTTCAAAAAAAAAAATATGGAATTGACAGGTTAAATTTCAATACAACAATGTATATATATGCATATGGAACATTTAATTGATGTTTTATCCTTTTTTGTAGTTTTAAATTTGTTTATTCCATGTGAATATAAAATTAATTAAGTAAAACAATAGATTATTTCACATGGATGGCAATTAAGATAAATTTGGATTTTTACTTGAAGTTTAAATAAGAATTTACTTATGTAAATTGTGATTATTTAATAGAATAGAAAAGCAAAAGAAGATATTCATTAATGCATGTTATTCATTTAATTTGAGAATTTTGATAATGCAAAATTCATTTAAATTAGAATACTTTTTATTTTAAAAATCATAGGTGTACATTCTGACTTGTTTAATGTTTTGACAAGTTTGTTTACAATAAAACTTGCTTTTAAACTCATGTAAATATGAACTAAAATCTACTTGAAAATAAAATTCATTTACTTCATGTATAAGTATATATAAGACATGCATTTACATTCACAGAAAGGGATAGTATCACTAGATAGCCTAGACTAGGCTTGTAGTAGAAAAGAAGGTAAGCATATTGTTTTCAAATCATAGCCAGACTGGCTCCCCATTTCCATCAAAAATTAATGCTGCCTAAGCTCATTCCATCCAGCTGTGAACATCTAGGAAATGACATAGATTTGATTTGCCTTGAATTAAAATGATGGTTTCTTTGTTGCTAAGTTTTATTTGTATATATACATAGGATATGAATTTAAATGTACATCGTACACACATGTGCACATATTTGCTACAAGTACATGGAGTGATTTTGCTTGGAGACTAAGATGGTCTATTAAAATATAAAGGACATACATTGTCCAGTAATATACAACAAGAACATGGCATAGTTGATTCTTAGGAGCAAAGATGTGAATTGCAAAACCATCGCATATCACTTCATTACATAGCTATTTCACACTTACACCCATTCACGTCAAAAAAATGAGCCAGCCGAGACATCTTACTTTCTACCCAACACAAAGCCTACCTTCCAAAACAATTTTTGCACATTGTTGTACACTCATATGTGTCCATCAACACAAAGCTAGTTGTGCACTTCTAGTCTAAGAGAACTGATTTTGAATAGCCTAAACAATACTTCATTTCGATCATAGATATGTTGTTGCAACATGTACATTTTTGCAGAAATACCTACCCAAGTTAAGCCTAAAAATACACTATAACACCACACAAGTTCACACAGAAGTAAACCTGAAAAAATGGCAGAGAGAGGGAACTTGTAATCAGGAAATTAAATAGTAGGCAGTGAACATCTTTGTGAGTAAACACCCCACATTTTTCTACAATGTTATATTTGACTCTTGTGGATTCAATCTACGTATGTGTGCTGATATGTACCCAAAATATTAAATGCAAATATTTAAGTTGTTTAAAGGTACTTAGATTATGATTTGAGGGTTGAAAAAAATAGAGAATGGAACAATGACAAGGACAGTGAACTAAATATTGTGTAGGTAAACATTTAAAAATTTCTGTGTTGTTTTATGCTTAACTCTTGTGAATTCAAGCTAGTATGTTCCTACCATATTGAATGCAAGTAGTGAAGTGTTTAAAGGTAGTTGGCTTAAGATTAAATGGTTTGAACAATCTAAAACAAATTCAAGCAGTAGTGAATATATATATTGTTAGTAGACCACTTAAATCTCTTTGTTGTCTATTATTTAACTTAAGTAGATTCAAGCCATATGTGTGCTGGGATATACACATCATATTTGATACAAATATTACAGCTATTTTAGGATTAAATCTTTGAAATGATTAAACTAGGACTACCAAGTTTAGGAAAAACCAAAGAAGAAACAAAAGACAATAATTTGTCATAGTAAATAAACTCAAATTTTCTTCCTTTAAACCTACTTCAGGGTGTTATATATATATATATATACATATATATAAGATTCAAATATATCCATGGGTTGTAACTGATTACATAACACCACATATACATATTAATCATGTTTGATTAATCACTATAAGCACTTTGAAAACCCTATCTGTTGGTTAACAGTAGAGATACTTTCACCATCCTATTATTTAAAAATCATTATTTTGAATTCTAGTCTTTAGGAGTTGAGGTCAACTAGAGAGTTGTTTATTTTTGCCTTGTGTAAACTCTGAGTCTTTGAAATTGGTTTTATATCAAACAGTAGTATATATATTCAAGAATTAATAAAATATAGTAAGGGGACAAGAAATCTCAAAATTTCAAACTTCACGGTATAATAATTCAGTTATACAGATCGAATTATTTTAAAAATTCATGAATTTTAATATCAAAATTAGGATTTTAAATGGCTAGGTTATGAAAATTTTGGGGTTGGTCGAAAGTTGAACTTTGATAAAATTCAGGCGATGTGGTTGATGGCAGTAAGGCCAGAGCAGCAGGGAGGGTAGAGAAGTATAGGAAAATGTAACTTAAATTATTAATCAATTACTTTAAGGGATTTTGTTTTTTAATGGGTTCACATCTGTTTTGGGTTGGTCGAGTTAAATGGTGAACTGCACGTCGGTCAAAGGGAGGTGGGGTGGTGCACCAGAGGGGATTGGTCGAGGAGTTCATCCGCATGCTAGTGGTGGAGTTTCAAGATGAAAGATGAAACAAGGTTGTGGTACGTGGCGTTTTAATGGTGGCTTTTTAGTGTTTAGGTTTGAGTAACAGATTTTTCTACATGGGAATTAGGTCGATTCGGGCGATGGCGCTGAGTTCGAATGGTGGTTTGTGACTGGCGTCAGGTCGAAGGGGAGGCGACGGAGTTATGTGTGCATGTGCACGGGTTGGTTCGGTGCACATGAAGAATGGAAAAGGAATAACATGAGAAGGAAAAAAGAAGGATGGGGAAAAAGTAATGACCAAAGTGAATGGATCCACATTTTCATTGCTTGCCAGACCGTGATTATCACCTGGATTTTTAAGTGTCTAGCTAAGAAAAGAAGAGGAGTTGGGGCTTGTAAGAAGTATGGATCGAAGAACTATTTTTTTTAGGATCGAAGCACTATTTTTTTAGGATCGAAGCACTATTTTTTTGTTGAAGCATACATGTTAGGACTGCGAGAAGAAGAATACAGAATGGGCTTTTCGGATGGGCTATGAATTGGGTCTGCAAATAAATTAAAGAAAGAAAAAATGTTTTAAATCCTAGACTTTGAACTAAAACCATGTTTATGTAAAACAAAATAAACAAATAAATAATGAAGGAGGCAAGAAGAGGACATGTGTGAAGAAATCGACACGAAATATGGTGGTTATGCCGGCTTAGGCATATTAAGTTATTTTATTTAATTTTGATTTAAATTAATTAATTTAAGTAGGAGTATAAAATAAATATATAAGTAAAGGAAATATGCAAATAAAAATAAGAAGAAAGGACCAGGAAACTGTTGGATTAGTTCAATATTGCAAAATAGACATCGTCGTCTAACCTTAAGTTCGAATATCCTATATATAATCAATAATTTATCCTCAAAGAGTTATGAATAATATTCTGTTAAATAAATTGTTACCCAAGATCAAATATTTCAAACTATTACTAATTTGAAATTAAAACGTCGAATCATTTTAATGGTTATTATTGTGATGAATGAGTGTTGTTAATTAACTATTATGCTATGAAGTGATCAATTGAATCCAGATTAGTTAAAATAAAACGTTGATACGTTTTACTGTATTATAATCATCTTATGTTGATTACTGTTCTAAAATCAGAATTGAGATTTGTATAAGCTAATTAAATAAAATGGACAAGTTATGATAATTACATATGATATTATATAATCTGAATAAATACTTTTATTTATCTACACTGTTTAATTTTGATAGTTAAAACACCGATTATCAAATAAATATTCTTTACGTGTTAGTTCGAAGAGACCCGGATGGGAACATGAACCAAATCACTTCAAACCAACTTTACGTTCATAAACTAACATGTAGGGAAAGGTATAAAAATTGTGAAGATCGTAAATCTTCATAAGCGGAAGACGTACTTGTTAAAATTCTCTGGGCAGCCCTTAGAAATATTTTGACAGTGATTCTATCATGATTGAAAACTTCGAAATGAAAGGACTATTCGCTACTAATCCATGGGGTGATTCCTATATTGGATTCAATGGGTGAGTACCTTCGGTTCATCCTATTCCTAGATGACTTGTATGGATGAATGTCTAACAGAGTATTTCCTAAAAACAACGTACATTGATTTTTACAAATATACCGAGTTGGTGGCAAAGAAGGGCACTTCTTTTACACCCAGAGTACATTTGTGGATGTCAATTAGTGATTTGATGGATCTAACAATGTGGCATTCAAAGTAAATGGTGGTCATATTTTAAAAAAGGTAAAATGTAGCCTCAAGCCTTACAACTAGGAAATGAAACAAATTAGGCAGGCAGCATGGATAAGTGGGTCACTCCCAATTAGTGTGTATTATTACCTATCTAGATAAAATCCATTTCCTTCTTTATTCTTTCGATGTTGTCCCTTTTCGGGAAACAGTTGCTGATCCCAAACGTTGGTGATACACATTCGATACACTCAAGAGAAAATGAGTGGTCGGTCATGTGTGGTCGGTTTGTTGAACCTAGTGCATTCCCGTCTAGAGATACACTATTTGATAGAGGTTCCATACCTTGTCATAGTCAGTATCCATTACCCAATAAGTGCTTATGGTTTTGATTCTATATTATGTATGTGGAGCGTGAGATGGAAGCGTTCTGCTAGATTGCTATTTATTTGATTTAAACACTATTATAATATCAGAATATTATTGAATTTAAAGAATGTTTGGGTTATCGTAAGGTAAAAACCATCCGTATTTACGTGTGGATCGATCTTATGATTGTCTTTTATTTCAAAAAGATCATTGAATATTAAATCACGTTGTTTTAAAATTGTTTACTCGCACCAGTCCCATCACTGACCCAGAGTTTATTTTTCAATGTTTTACCCTAAATTCTTGGGTGCCCAAATTTGTATGGACAATCAAGTAGTTCAAGATTTTTCAGATACTCTTGGAGGAGCTTGGAGCAATAGTCTTCAACATTATATATATAGAGTTTATCTCCGATGTATTGTATATATGTTTTACTCTGATGATATATGTATGTACAAATACAGTTTGTATTTCAAAAGTTTTTTTATAATATATTTTATTCAGTTCCACTATGAGATTCGTGTTTACTCTGATTCTGTTGTGTTATGTTCTTCTTTTTCTTCTATTCTAACTTTCTTTCTTTATATTCCTCACCCTTTAACTTCATTCTATTAACAATCTATTAATTTATGATGCTTGATTAGTTGATATGTGATATCAGATACGTATTAGTATCGATAATCAGGATCAGGAATTTTCGGGCCGTAATGGATTCTGGAAAAGATTACTAGAAGGTTTAGGATATGGGTTACATCTCACTACCGCTTATTATTCTCAAACTAATGGTTATACAGAAAGAATGAATCGCATATTGGAAGATCTCGTGAGATCGTGTGTCCTAGATTTTAGAGCTTTATGGGATGACCATTTGCATTTGGTGGAGTTTGCGTACGATAATAGTTATCATCCAAGCATTGGCATGGCTCCATATGAAGTGTTATATGGAAGGCTGTGCAACACTCTTTCATGTTGGTAGGAGGTAGGTGTGAAACAGATACTTGGGCTAGCTATGGTTATAGAGATCTGAAAGAAGATTGAAATCATTTGACAACGAATGAAAGTCGCCCAAGATAGGAAGATGAGTAATGCTGATAGGAGACGGGGAGACTTTGATTTCTCTATTGGTGATTTGGTGTTTGTGGAGATTTCTCCTATGAAGAATGTGATTCAGTTTGGTAGTAAAGGAAAGTTAGCACCGAGGTTTGTCAGCCCATCTCCAATTCTTGAGCGGATTCGAAATTTGGCATATAGAACTGAGTTGCCTCAGAAGATGGCTGGGGTACATAATGTGTTCAATGCTTATCATTTGAGAAAGTTTTTGCACTATCCTGAAACAACTATCACACTGGATCAGTTGGTTAATATCGAGGTAGATCTAGTAGCCACTATAACCCGCAGACCAATTCGTTTTATTGGACACGGTACGAAACAACCTAGGAGGAAGACAGTGAGGCTTGACAAGGTTCAGTAGGGAGAAAGAGAGAGTGATTGCATGTGGGAGACCAAGGAGAGTATGAGGACATGTAACAAACCGGATTTTTGAGCATTCGGGTTAAGCAGACCATTTTATATTTTTTGTATTTTAATTTTAAAGAATAAAATATGAGTTTGAGAACCTAACTCGTATAGTGTTTTAAGCAGAAGATAAAGAATTTGGGTTTTTCATAATTCATGTTTTTGGAATAAATTATAGTTCTTAATCTGATAAGTAATTTGTTCCAATATGTGTGCTTATAAAATTATAAATTTGTGATTTGAATGATTGTTGAAAACAAATATTTTTGATTGGGAATCAGTATTTAAGTCTAAAGATATTTTTCAATATTAGTAATAAACAATTGGTTATAATTAATTATTAAACTATTGAATTGTGTTTTAATTAGAAGTAATTCTTGTCCAAAGAAAAGAAAGGATTGTGTTTTAAACTTGGTTGAAACATTTTCAAGTGATACAATAGGGTTGAATTTGTTTATTATTGTTAAAAAATAAACTTATGGCTCTCATTATAATAATAATCTTAGCACCAACCTTGGTGTTTAATCGAATTTTCTATTAAAATAATAAATATTGATTTGTGAATCATTTTTTGTTGTTGTTGAATATTTATTGTAGTGAATTGATTTGATTTGCTAAATAAATAAAGGAGGAAAAACTAACAGTGTTAATAATATTGTAACTGTGTTAATAAGTTAAATTTGTTCGGTGAGTGTACATTTGGACTTAAAGTAAAAGGAAAATTGTGTAATAGGGAAAGTTAGTTTGTAAATTATTTTAAGAAAGCAGGGTTGTAATGAATTTTTCCCACCTTATTCCTTGCCTAAGAAAACACTACGTTATTTTTTCTTCTTCTCTAGCCAACTCATTATCTCCTTCCTCAATAACCAATAAAGAAATCTGCCTTTCCTCAATAACCCAAGTTTGCATCTAAAATTAAAATGAAATATCCAGTACTCATCATCTCAGCAAATCCTTTCAACATGCAAAGGAGAATCTTGTCTCAATCTCTGAAATTCAGGGGGAAGATTATACGGAGATTTGAGGATGCATGCCAATAATTATGGAAGTTGTTGGAGGCCTAAGCCATCCTAAATAAAACTAAAGTGAGTCAGTAGACTCATGCAATATAGCTTACCCAATTTTTGGTGTTTTTCGCTATTTTGGTTACTTCATTGCTCAGAATTGGTTAATGTAACTTAGTATGCTCTACAACTTCCTTATTTGCATAAACTGACGTCAACCCCTTTTGAGAGCTTGAATCTCTCAAGGTCTCTAATGTTTTCACCTAAATGTTGTTCCTATATGTAATCATATGTTTCTAGTTCATCTATACAAATTTGGTGGCATACAACTATGTCGTGATGCTGGAATCGGAGCTCGTAGTCGATCCTTCAGCAAGTTTTGAACATGAGAAGATGCGACATTCTAGGTCGACGAGAAGATCGACCCAGGCTCACATGTGTCAACCCTAGGGTTGACATATGTGATGCATATGTTGACTTGAGGATCGACCCATGATAAGAAGAGTTGTGCAGGAAGCTTCGTTGCTTCCTGTTGTGTATTCTCCCATTGTTCGTTGCATTTCCAGATGCACACAATGTTATGACCCAGATCATTTTGCGCTATGCACTGAGTTGTGCTGTGCATTTTCCCTTCGTGTTGCCAATTGGTGTCTTGCTTTGCATACCAGGCTATTCATTGCATGATGTGTTGAGTGTTCTTATGCTTAGCCTTCACCATCCTTGTTTGTGGTGCCATGTCTTGTTACTCGAAACTGTTGGATTGCTAGCCACCTTCTTGTTGTAGCACCATGTCTAGTGATCTACATAGGATGCAAAGTTGGTAGCTATTTGTATCCTCTATGTTTTCACGCAAGCTCGTGCACTTAAGACTGTGCAAATCGTGTTACACTATCCTTATTGACGTGCTTATGCAGTTTTCAATGTTGTTTAGTTTATGTTGTTTCATGTGCTGCCTCATGTTGGACTTTGATTATTTTTGTCATGTTCCCTTACTTCTGCACCATCCGCATTGCTCCTTTGAGCAGTTGTGCCTTTTCTTGCGATTATTATTATGCGCATGTCATCTTTGCTCCCTAATTGAACAGATCTGTTGCAATTGTGTTAATATTCTCTTGCAAGTAATCTGTGCCATAATCTTGTTGCACTCTTGGCATTGGGCTGTGGTATTGCATTAGCTGCCTATGATGATCCATCCATACTAGCCGAGTTTGTGTACACTGTTTCGTGCTTCCTTGGGCATGACTTGGGTACTTTGAATTGTTGCATAACCGGCTGCCTGTACCCATGTTGAATGCTATCCTTTTGGGTTATCTAAGCATCATCATTTCATCATCATTTTCCTGCATGGTGTTGCGCTTCAATCGCTGAAGCATGCAGCTAAGTCTTTGCAGTCTAATGCTTGTTTATTTTGGGCTTTCATTTCTTGTAATGGTTCAAAAATTCGTACTATCTGAGTTGATCAAACAAACCACACGTCCAACCCAAATTTCACAGAAATACGAACCATTATGGGTTAAAGAAGAAAAAGACAGAAGAAGAACTATAACACCCCGTAGTTTTAACAACACTAGAAGATGATAAATGAAATAATAATTAATTTAATATCCAATTAAGGGAAATAGACTGTGTCATTGCGTCCGTCTCAAAATTCTGGTCAAGATGGACATTTGGTTTGCGTAAAATGGACACCGTATGAAGAAGTCATGAGGGTTGGAAGTTTGAATACGCATAGAAGAATTATATATAAATATATTTAATCAGAAATAAGAAAAACTGTTCGAAAATAAAAAGAAAAGAAGCGGCAAAATTTCGCTCTAGGGGAGTCGACCCCTTAAGGGGTGTGTCAACACCAAAGTCGACCCCAAAAAGGGGGGTGGGTTGACCCCCCTAGGGCTGCGGTGGCATTCGATTTCAGGGGGATGGAAGCTATAAATAATGGTCCATTTCTCCTATTTTATTACACTGAAATCAATGGAGGCCAAATGCTATCGGTGTCTGGACTGAACCAAATCCTTTTCCTTCTTCTACAGTCAAAGATTATATATTCAAATTAAATATGTGATCAACAATCCTCTCTTCTAGTTCTATTATCTAAATCCAAACATTGTGAGTTTTAAGTTACTTTTAGATTTAAATGATTAAAAGTAAAAATGATATGACTATAGTTTAGATCCATTCCTATAATTGAATTATACCAGATCTATTGTAAATTGTGAATCTATGACATTCCGAATTAGTTATGACTTGGATCTCCATCTTTATCATATCAGATCTATTGTAATTTGTGGATATATGACATTTCGACATAACTATGATGTGGATCTTAACATTTATTATGTCAGGTCTACTTTTGATTTTATATCTAGCTTATTACTTAGATCACCTTGTGTCTATCATATTGCATCTGAACTAGTTGGACATTTAAATTATTATTTAGATCTTGTCATGCTTATTATGACATCCCTACTATGTTAGAACTAGTTAAATTATTATAAGTTCACCAGATCTATTCTTATATGTCCGCCTTATCACTATGCCAGTATTTATATTTATGCCATTTATGTTAGAGTAATCACTATTATCATCTTCCCATCACCTTTACCTTTTATTTTTTATGGCCATGCTGCTTTCTATCCTAGGCATGCCGCTAAATATATGCGAATGCGTTAGTTAGGGAATGGGGGGAAACATTAAAATTGGCATAAATTTAATAATGTTTATGAACATGAATTTGGACATATAATTCAATATGAACATAATGTGGAAAAGAGGCATGAACACCTATAACGACATAGGTAAAATTAGCTAATAATGAAATGCCTAGGATTACAGTAATTAGAAATTGTAACTGCACTTATGACATGAGGTTAGATTGCACTTGTGGTGGAAGTTTGCCCGGAACCGATCGACATATCCAGCAACCGAAAGTGTTGAATCTAATGTGAGAGGTATGAGTGCACAAATACAAGCCTTGCTAAGACAGGAGGTTAAGCCCGACTTGTGGAAGAAGTCTATCTGGAACCAACCGGCATATCCAATGTCCAAAGATGTAGGCCTAATATGGGTGGTCTAGTACACTTTAACCATAAAAGAATATGGTAATGAATTGGAATACTTTACCTAGTTAAATCCATAGGGATTGTGTGAACATGACAACTTGATTAGGGGTTAAGTAATGTTTAAAAGGAACAGTGGGAAGGTTAAGTACATCTTGGGTTGGTGGGTAATATTTGTATATATAGGCCAACAAACTTAACCTGTTAGCGTTATGTAATTAAAGACACGTTAGGTAATACATAACCAGTGGAAAACCTACTAGTGGGGATGCAAGACAAAGGGGAGAGCTTGCATTATTTTGTATGGGACCCGTTTCAGTCAGTAACCTGTGGTAGGTATCAAACGAGTACTCTGAACTAGGTCGGAGTTGGGGCACGCTCACTAAACTGATTGTAAGAGATCCAAACGAAGAGGACGGTGTGAGCGGCGCGTACCGACTGCGTCTTGTGCATGCATGGTCCAGACAGAGGAAAATAAGGCGCCGTGACACCAATAGATATGGTTGTGCACATCAACGAAGGGTTGCCACTCTAGGGAAGTGATACCCCCTAATGTGGGGCCGACACAGGGTATCTACGGAGTAGGGGGGCGATCGACTAGGGTAGTGGTTAGAGTACATCTAGACTCTGGTAAGTTTAGGAGTCCATTATTTGGGCTGCTTGTGGATTGTATGGGGTTAAAACCTCTCACCAGAAATGCGCCAAATTCTACCATCTTGAAACACCCCACCTCCGTTAAGGTCACTCACAAAGGGAATGCCTTAACTTTGGTGGAGGGTTATAGGTACAAGACACAGAAAAATTTACAAGACAGATAAATATAAGCAGCAGAAATCAAACATTTATTGCATAGGAGGTTCAATACAAAAGCATTACAGCAGATTGTCTCAAAACAACTTCCAAAACATTACTTCGTAACTTCTTTCTTGATTATTTAACAAAGAAGCATAAACCATAAATAAAACTGCATAAATCCCCAAGTGTAATGTCCAAAAGCCAAAGCCAAGGTAAGAGAGTCCCAATCATACATCTACTTTCTTGAAGCTTGCAAAGAGTCTGACTAAGCTGGAGTATTCCCTCCCTGTGGACCTTGGGGGGGGGGGGGGACGGAAGAAAAGAGGACGAAAGAAAATAGGTCAGACAATAAGTCTGGTAAGTTTAGTGATTACTAGTTTTTAAACAAGAAAAGGGATCATGACAATAATAATAGAACATAGGACAACACCCTAATATAAGATAAGATGAACATGTGATCGCACTCATTACTATATTCTCTGCACCTACTAACCATTGGTTCAACTAGCCTCACGTGTTCATAACGAACGATCCCCTTAATGATCGGCTCCGACTCGCATGCATTCATATCCTGTGTCATTCAGCCCCACTTGACTGTAGATACCTGTGCTAGTCCCACCATGGGGTGTATCAGTCACTCTGGTCGCAACCCGACACGATTCAATATGCACAGTGTATACTATTAGTGCCCAGTGCCTGCTTTTTCCACTCCGAAGTACGTGCACGCCCATACTCCGTCGGAACATACACTGATGCACCAACCGCCAACGTTTTGACCACTTATAATCAGCCCGGTAATCGTGCCCTACCCTGCTAGTTCAGGGTACCATGATACATCTATGTGGGTTACTGCTGAAATGAGTCCCTGTTACTAGGGTTTTCTAATCAACATGTTTATTTGGTTAAGTATCCAAGTTTACCTAACCCCACCCATCAGTTTAGTTAACAAGTTGAATCGGTTAAGTATTTCCCTAATTGACTTAACCCTACCAATCTTGATTTAGCTTTAATTTATTCAATAAAGCACCAACCACTCACAATATATAGGTCTTATTGTGGTCACTGGATGTGCCGGTTATTTCCGGGAAGTTTTACAACATAACTCAGTGTAACCTCGAGTCCTTTTTGGGCTTGATACACAAACCACCCACATTAGACAGGTCTTGTTGTGGTCACTGGATGTGCCGGTCGGTTCCGTGCAGTTTTACACCACAACTCAGTCTAACCTCGGGATAGGCATATTCGTCTTTTCTAAATTCACATATTTTCTATATATGTCTTATTTTATATGTAAATTAGTCTTAATTTAATCATGCCATAATTATCCTTTTGATTATGCTCACAATAAATGGTATACCAAATATACCATTTCATGAACCAATCTATGCCATGAAATTTTCATGTTTTCCCAACGCTACCCCCGTGATATGTTCGCATAAATTACATAAAACGTTGGGCTAGTAAATTAGCCCAAACCCATAAACAATAAGGGTAACAAATAAGGGACATGAAATAAGCATACAATTACATACTTTTAGCTTATCATATATAACTTGGCATAGAAGCATCACTAACTTAATTAAACAGGTAAGGGCGAACTTGTGACTAAGTTGGATCTAATTATCATGTAAACTTGATATAGGACTAACATGGAGGTTTAACATTAAACACAATTTTAAACCACAACTTAGCATATTAACTCATGTATGTGAAAACATAAGAAAGCTACTATAAACATATTTAAATCACAACTTAGCATGATAACTTATGTGTGTTAAAACATAAGAGGCCACAAATCCAACTTGCAACTTAAATAGATTCAACTTAACAGAGTTCTAAATATACATAAATGTTGATCTAAACATGTAGGCATGTGATTTAGATCATAAACTTGCAAGTAACCACAAAATTATAACATGACATGTTCATCACTAAGTTGGTATAATAAGTTCATCATCCAATTATGATAGATTCCAATAATACCATGAAATTTGGTATGTTCATTACCACAAACATATAGGCATGATCAATCGCAACGGTAAATTAAGATAAATGAGAATCAAACTTTACTTATCTTATACATAAGCATAATTGTATATTCGAGTTACAACATGTCATGATTTCATTTAAGAGAACATTTAAATCTACGTAATAACCAACTTAAAAACTAAAAGGAATTCTTGATTTCTAGAATCTGAATTCTGAAGTTGAAATGCTCGCCTTTGATGTAGATCGTTGAATTAGATTAGTTTTAATTTGATTTTGATGTAGGCTTTTATCTCGTCTTTGAATTGAAAGTGGTGACGGCTACTCCAAGTTCTCTATTGACAGCATGACAATGCCAGGATTATTTTTGTGTGATTTTAGGTTGAGTATTAGGTTGTTTATATAGAATTTCAATTTAATTAGAGCCGTCAGATGAACCTAGAGTTAACCACAACCATTCAGATCAGAACTATCCATAAACCCTAGTGACTCAGCAACAAGTCATAGGTCGTCAAAATTCAGATCTGGCCGGTGGGGTAGGTTGACCCCCAGGTCGAAACCTAGGCCGACCCCCAGGTCGACCTGTAGGGGGGAATTCGACACTAGGGACGACCCCCTCCTCGACCTGGGTTCTGGGCGGGAATTTTCGCGCCCAGTCCGCTTCTGGCTTCTGTTTTTAATTTTGAATCTGGTTTTGAGCTATTTGAATTTATTTGAATTTCTGAAACTTCTGAAGGCCATAACTTCTTTATACGAAGTCCAATTCACGTAAACTCGGACTCTATCTCAAGCAGAATTCGGAGACGAACGCAAAGGCATAACCCATTTCCTTTAGTTCTCACATTTGAAATTAAGTATTGTTTAATTCGTTACAATAATGTTAACAGAAAATATAGGGTGTTACATTCTCCCCTCCTTTTAGGATTTCGTCCCCGAAATCTTCAAGTAGAGAAGAATTTATATCCTACCATCCAATCACCCATTTACTCAACCATCAAACACAGGCGTCCATTGTCCTTAAAAGACTTCTAATGCTTCATGATCATATGCATAGTGTGTGTACATGCTCTTATCTAATGCAAAATCAGGCGGTCTACTGATTCAGTTGACCTCCTTAATGCAAATTATGTCAGTGCCATGAGTCCATTATGTATTCAATTTTTCCTACTCAAAATTTCCTACATTAGTGCACAATCATTCCTATAAATGCAACGTCCATATGATAACACATCAAGTTTTAATCCATATACAAATACATATATGCATATGCAATATGAAAGTGACTGAGCCGATCTAATACCTAATGTGTGTGTATATGCATCCACGAGCAACCACTAGCAATCCACTTACAGCCACTTGCAACCATCAACCATAACATGTTTCAATTACATGTTTACATCCAAATAGGTTTCTACCTAAGGATAAGGATAAGGTCGAGGAGATATACCTAAAAAGATAGATACAATCATAAACTTAAGGAAAAAGAGACCAAGGATGTACCCTAAAAAAGAAAAGGTTATGCTGCGCGTATTCTGTCCTCAGTTTCCCAAGTTGCGTCTTCCTCGACGTCGCTCCATTAAACTTTGACAAGCTTGACTTCACGGTTGCGTAGCTTTTTGACTTCTGTACCCAAGATACGAGTTGGAAGTTTTCTTACAGTCGCTTCTCATTCAACTTCTGCTTCCTCTAACATGCTTGGTTCCACCACTTCCACAGACTCATGTAAGCACTTCCGCAGGTGAGAAACATGAAAGACATTATGAACCCCAGTCAATCTTTCGGGTAGTTGTACTTTATAAGCCATCATCCCAACCTTCTCAATGATAGGAAACGACCCCACAAATCTTGGTGCTAACTTTCCTGCGGATCCAAAGCGAACGACGTTTCTCAAAGGAGATACTTTAAGGAACACCTTATCTCCAGCATTGGACTCAAGGCTGGTTCTTCTTTTGTCTACGTAGGACTTCTATCTATCTTGGGCAGTCCTCATTCTTCTTCGTATCAAGTCCACTTTCTCCGAAGTTTCTCTAATCATGTCTGGTCCAAGTATGGGCTTGTCTGTGGACTCTGACCAGCAAGTTGGTGACCGGCACGGTCTTCCATATAAAGCTTCGAAAGGCTCCATGCCTATGGTGGCTTGGTAGCTATTGTTGTAAGCGAATTCCACCAAAGGTGGATGATCCTCCCATGTACCACCGAAGTCAAGAATGCATAGTCTCAAGAGGTCTTCTAATACTCTGTTGACTCTTTCCGTCTGGCCATCGGTTTGAGGGTGGTAGGCCATGCTTAAGCATAACTGTGTGCCTACAGCTCTTGTAAACTCTTCCAAAACTCGCTCGTGAAGATAGGATCTCGATCACTCACTATGCTGGAGGGTATCCCATGGAGTCGAACTATCTCTTTAAGATATATGGGTTCTAGAGATGAGACAGTCCTTCTACTCTTGACGGGTATAAAGTGGGCGCTTTAGGGCGCTTTTTATGAGCCTGCCCACTATTACCCAAATCTGGTATTTCCCCTCCTTGACCTAGGCAACCCATCAACAAAGTCCATTGAAATACTATCCCATTTCCACTATGGGACCTCTAGAGGATAAAGCAAACCTCCAGGCTTCTTCTGTTCCGCCTTGACTTGCTAGCATATCATGCACTTGGAGACAAATTCTGCTACATCTCTTTTTATGCCACTCCAAAAGAAAACCCTTTTTATGTCTTTGTACATTTTGTCTCCACCGGGGTGTATGGTCAACTTGGAATGGTGTGCCTCTTCGAGAACCTTCTTCACCAAATCCCTTGCTTGTAGGATGCATTGTCTTCCATCCTGTCTCAACCATCCCTTATCATCGATGGAGTATCTATTGAGGTGACTCAAAGTTTCACCCCTAATCAGCTTATCTATTGTATCAACTAGTTGAGAGTCTTCACGTTACGCAGTCCCTATTGAGTCCAAAAGCATAGGCCGCACTTCCAATGTTGCTAATAAGCCAAGTACAAATTCAGAGAAGGGTATAAAGTCAAAGTTGGCTATGTACTCCAAGCTTTGCCTTTCTACAAAGAGAGGGCTTAGGGTCAGCTTCTTTCTACTCAAAGCGTCTGCTACCGCATTGACCTTGCCAAGAGTATAGGAAATCTCAAAATCGTATGAGGCAAGAAACTCCATCCATATTTTTTGCCTCAAGTTGAGATCTTTCTGCGAGAAAAGATACTTCAATGATTTATTGTCAGTATACAATTTAAATTTCTCACCTAGGAGATAATGGCGCCAAAACTTAAGTGCAAAGACGATGGCTGCCAACTCTAGATCGTGGGTTGGGTAGTTTTCTCATGTACTTTCAACTGTCTGCCTCCATAAGCTAATACCTTTCCTTCTAGCATCAAGATAGCACCAAGTCCCGTACCATAGGCGTCCGTGTATACTGTAAACATCTTGCTCCCATCTAGCAATGTCAGAACTGGGGCTGTTGTCAGAGCCTCTTTAATCGTTGGAAAGCAATATCGCGATCCAAATCCCAATTGAAAGCTAGGTTCTTCTTTGTCAACCTTGTAAGTGAAGCTGATATTTTTGCTGATATATGATAATATATTACATATCCATACTGTGTCGGTCCATCGTATTCAAGTATTTATTTACTCCTACCGATACAGTGGATCAAACTGATCGACCAGAACTCATAAACAACTCAGCCAATGAATCTCCACAATATAAAACCATTTTTATATCAAATACAAATACACACTCGTATTTATATACACTCAAACTCAATCTAGGGTATTACTAACCCTATCTCTACCGAGTCACGCCACAGAGCCAAGGTAATTCTTAACTTAAGCTCTGATACCAACTGTAGTGACCCGAAAATCCGGTCCAATTTGAGCTGACTAAATAACACAAGTCCAACCCCAAATTGCACTTGAAATTCAAGAAACTAATAGAAAGAAGATAGAGGGTGAGGATAGATAAGATAGAAACTTAGAATAGAAGAAGAAGAACACAACATCAGAGTAACACTAACCTCACAGCGGAACGAATAACATATAATATATATAACATAACTTTGAAATAGAACAGTTATATATACAATAGCACTTTATCAGAGTACAACACTTACAACACAGCGGAAACTATAGCTATATGATCTTGAAGCCTCCTGCTCTAGCTCTTCAAGTATCTGTAAATTCCTGACTACTTGACTGCCCGTACAAAATTGGACACCCAAGAGTTTAGGGAAAACAACAAAGTAAACTCCGGATCAGTCATGGGACTGGTGTGAGTAAAACAGTTTAAACAGGTATATGAACAAGTAAACGATATCTCATAAGACCACGCCGCAGAACGGAACGGGTTTTTCCCTTATGAGAATCCAAAATATCTTTATATCAAAAACCTTTTGATATTATAATAATGTCTATGTATAAATAGATATCAACTAGCAGAAACGCTTTCATCTCACGTTCTACATATATAGTATACAATCAAAATCGCAAGCACGTATTGGATAATGGATTTCCAACTATGACAAGGTATGGAACCACCTTCCGATCAGTGTACTCTAGGAACGATACACTGGAGTTCAACAAGAACATCTTGTAACTCAGCCACACATGACCGACCACTCATTTTGCTTGAGTGTATCGAATGTATATCACCAACGGTTTGGATCAGCAACCGTTCCCGTATATATATGGGACAACATTGATAGATTTAAGAAACAAATGAATATTCTCTAGATAGGTGATTATACACCCTACTTCGGTGCGACCGACTTAGCCATGCTGCCTGCCCGATTTCTGTCATTTACTGGTTGATGAGGCTAGAAGCTACGCTTTATCATCACATTAGATTCACTTCGAATGCCACATTGTTAGATCCATCGAAAATCACTAATTGATGTCTACAACAGTACATTACGTGTTAGCTAAAGAAGTTTCCTTCTATGCTTCCACTCTTCGTACGGTTGAAGAAATCAATGTGCGTGACCTTTCTGGAATACTCTGTCAGACATTCATTCACACAAGTCATCCTCATTCACTTAGAATGTCACATCGTCATACCCGCCAAATCACAAATTGACTTATCCAAAAATAACACGGGTATACAGCTAAGAGAAACGAATTCCTCTGCCAGCAAACGTGAATACGTTTGAACAGATCAACTTATGCGATCCATTGGATATACGCTGTCAGACCTTCGTCCATACAAGTTGTCCTAGGACTGGACAAACCGAAGGCACTATTCAGTACATCCATCTTAGGCATTGTTATCTAAGACTTATACAATAGCCCTTGAAATTTTACTCCGTCTTCTATTTTCTTTGGCATCTATGATTCGCAATGCTTATGCCAATACAGAGTGGCTCTTTGGATAATAATCCAACCGGTCTCTCCATATTAACAACGTTAAAATGGTCAAAACTCCAATAGTCTGTGATTTAACTATCAAAGAAAAACAAGTGTGCAAAAAAGGATATTATTTCCAGATGGAAATTATATCGATCAATCATCAACATATATCTATATATATATATTCACATTGCCTTATTTTCTATGTTTAGAAAATATATGTTATTAACACTGGAAAACGTTTCCATCTGCTTATTTACAAATCACTACTCTTCCCCAACTATCAGTCCCTGACTGTAAACTAGTATGAGAACAATCCCCTAAGTATAAATCCCGAAGGCCGAAACCAACATCAGATAGGCACTTAGAAAACCATTCAATTTACTAATCTCTAGTCAGTTCTAATTTTACTTAACTCTATTTGATTAACTCTGATGGATTAACTCTAACTGGTTAATTCTAATCGATCAACTCTAACTGGTCAACCTTAATTAATTAACTCTAACTGGTTTTAGTTGGTTTGACTAACTCAATTCATTAACTCGACTGACTAATTCAACTCGATTAACCTAACTTGATTTACTTATCTCGATTAACTGAAATAATCACTTTGATTAACTCGACTAATTCACTTTGGTTAACTTAACCAATTCACTTAACTAATTCACCTAGTTTAACTTAACTAATTCACTTAACTCCTGTCGAATAAACTATTTTCAATAACTCCTCTAACTCTATTTGAATAAACTATATTCGATTAACTCATTTACTCTATTCGAATAAACTATATTCAATTAACTCCTTTTCTCTATTCGAATAAACTATATTCGATTAACTCCTTTTCTCTATTCAAATAAACTATATTCGATCAACTCATTTGATTTAACTCTAATCGATTAACTCCATCGAATAAACTATATTCGATAACTCCTTCGATCTAACTAATATTCTATAACTCACTTCGATTAACTAATAATCGATAACTCCTTCGAATAAACTATATTCGATAATCTCCTCTCGAATAGACGATATTCGATAATCTTCCCTTTCGATTTAACAAATCGATAACTCCTTTTCGAATAACTAAATTCGATAACTCCTTTTGATTTAACTAATCGATAACTCCTTTCGATTTAACTAATCGATAACTCCTTTTCGAATAACTAATTTCGATTAACTCTAACTGGTTAACTCTAACTGATTAACTCTAACTCTAATCGATTTCTCCTATTCGAATAACTCCTATTTGATAACGTTTATTCATTTATAAAGATTTACTTTTAGTAACGGTTCTTCACTTTATAAATATCCTCTTTAATAATGTTACTTCACTTACACAAGTGTTGGGTACATATTCTATTTAAACTATCCATGTTGAAACCAATATCTCTCCTCTATATAAGTTCAGACTTATATATTTCATTTATCAAATGATAAATATTTATTTAATTTATAAACTATTATTTATAAATTAATCCTTTCTATTTATCTGTTAAAAACATATTTCCATTTTCTATTCATCTTCTAAATATTCTTCTGATTTAGCTCTATTTATTTATCCAATAAATATCCCTTTTGTTTAATCCTATTTATTTATCCAATAAATATCCCTTTGATTAAATCCTATTTATTTAAAAAATAAATATCTCCTTTAATCTTTATTTATTTCCTAAATAAATAAACCCTTTTACTTTTATTTATTTCCTAAATAAATAAATTCTTTTAACTCTTTATTTATTCCCTAAATAAATAATTCCTTTTAACTCTTTATTTATTCCCTAAATAAATAATTCCTTTTAACTTGCTTTCAAATATATTTCCTTTATATTTGATTTCAAATATATCTCTTTTTAACCCCTTTGATTTTATAAATTTTATTTCCTTTTAAAAAATCTTTCTTTCCTTATATATATAAAATCCATTGATTTTATATAAGTAAATTATTTTCAAAATATACTTTGAAAACCTCCTTTCTACCTTCTGGTATTTCTTATGGTATTTAACATACCATATAACAACAATAAATATTGTCCAACACACAAAATAAACAATAGATTATATATCACACCATATATCAAAATATATGAATAACAGCAAAATAAATGTTGAGGAATCCAGTTGGATTCCTCCGACCTGTTTCCCTGCATCACAAATGTTAGACAATATGATTAACATCGATTTCACTTTGATATGAAATATTCTGATAGCAGAATCAACATATAAATATTTAACGGTTTACATATGTATACACAGATATATATATATATATATATATATATATATATATATATAATTTCTACTAACTGACTAGCAGTTCAATCAAACAGTGAACACACAATCAAACAGACAATTTCTAACAGTTCTAAAAATTCAACATGAAATTATAAACTGTTCAGAGTTGGTGAGATTTACTCACATTGGACTATCATCGTTAATTTACGATAATTGTCGTTGATTCGGATCGGACAATTTATTTCGCCATAAATTGTAACGAGCTCGGATTCAATTCCAGTCAGTTCCATGACGTAGCCTTCGTCCATATGATTCCAACGCAACTTACGGTTCGTCAATCTGATCTTGTATGACCAAGATATTCGATTTTAAATTTTGAACAATTTTAAATTAAAAATAAAAACTAAATTCTTTTATATTGGGCTTTAACCTTTTTGAGCCGGTCCATTACCACCCCATACCAAACCCGCTACCTTATCTTCTTCTTTCCCCTTTACACCGCAAATTCCAGAATCCTTCCTGGGCAATTTTCGAATCATCTTCCATCCAACACTCCCTTGTTCTTCCATTAAAACCCCAAACTAAATACACCATTACTCTTCCCATCATCTCCTCTACAAAATCATCCCACCTTTAACAAACTCGAAACCCCCACGCAATTTCCGATCTACGGGATTGAACTACAAATACCAAAAAGACATCGACACTTTTTTACTCACGAAATCCCTCAAAACTCCACCCTCACGTTTGGTTTTACACTATAAATCAAAATGTAAACTCCTCTTTCCCAAAAAACTCACCATACTCGCAACGCTTTGGAACCCTAGTTCGCTGTCCAGGTTCGAGCCCCCACAAATCTCGCGTCGAGTGACTGTAAAAGGGTACAAGCTTGAAGGGAACCAGCATACGAATCCAAATATACATATAACTCGATTTATAGATTTGGTTTTGAATTGTTGTGGATTTTTCTTTTGATCGAATATTTTTCCTGGAATGAAATTTGTTGCGGCCGGTTTTGTTGACTGATGAATGGAAATGAATTAGGTCCTAAGGTTTTCTAAAAGGGGGTATTTATAATGGAGATAAATATCTAGATATTTGTTAGGATATTTTATTTTAGTCAAACGCTAATTTTTTCTATCTTCTAAAAATTCCTATGACCACATACGATACCTAAAAATCGTGAAAACCGGCATACAGCTACCTCTCGACCTTACGGTCCCAACGAAACTGGTTTCGTCTAATTCCGACTCAGTATGCTACCACAACATATTTTTAACTGTCAAAATACTGATTGTTTTTCACTCTAAAAATCGGTACGGGCACACAGTGACTCTAAAAATCACGAAACTAGAAATCTAACAACTATTTGAAATTGCGGATCCAACAAAACTAGTTTCGTCGAATTCCGACTTCGTTTGCAAAACCGGCTATTTTTAAAGCTTTGGAAGACCCTTTCAATATATAAATATATTTAAATATAATTAAATTTAATATAAATAAATTTATATTATCGTATATCTTCACATATGATATCGTACAGCTCTAGAATATCATATCAGAATTTACAGCTTGATATTTTCAGATTCCATATTATCTCGATATTCAATTTATATCGAAAACCCTTTTATAACGTAAATAAAGCATTGCAAAATATAAAGGAATTCCACAGCGACTTTTCTGAAATTTGATTTGGACGTAAATCAAAATCTACACGACGAAATCCCGATATTTCTCTTCCACTAGAAAGATATACTTCACCAGCTCCACACGTTCCTTGTTTCACAGAAATCCGGCTTAAAACAAATCCTGTACATTCAGTTGAAGTTCGAATCGCCATTTTACGAACTGCAGCGCCATTTCAAGCTCGATTTTAATTATATTAAAATTCTACGTTCAAACTGTCGTTCGAATAATATGTTCGTTATTCAAATTCAATTCTAACCTGAATTAAATCTAAGGGACGACCCCGTTCACAGAATATTGTGATTTCCAATATTTTTGATTATTTCTGCATTAAATATATTATTCTATTATTTAATTTAATTAAATATTCACTATAATTTAATTAACGACGATTTAATTCCCTAAATCACTATTTATATAATTAAATAAATTAATCATAATACCTCTGTCAATGCGGGTCATTACATTCTTCCCCACTTAAAATAATTTCGTCCTCGAAATTGCTAAGTTAGAGGACGAATGTATCTATTGGAATTCCTATGATTTGTTTACCCCTTATTTCTGATTTCAACTGAACCAATTAATATCGACTAAAATATTTATTCATTCTGACTAAGTAAAATTTTCATAAATTCTGAAAATTTTCTAACACTTTAAATTTTCGGAAATTTTTTCCATAACCTCCTTTGTACAGCCCTATTGGTAAAACTCCAACTCGCCTCTCTAGGCCTTCTCCAACCCAAAAGAAAATCAAAACGCCAAAAGGCTTGCCAATTTGGCTCATAAATTCCAAACTCATATAAAATATAAACTTGTACCATTTTTCTGGGCATATCATTATATCCCTACCATTTGTTATCAACTCGGCATATACAAATGCCATCCCAATCAACTCCAACCAAGTTATTCTTAACACAACCATTCGCTTATTCAAGCCGAATTTAATTTCAAATTCGAGTTTCAAATTCCAAACTCTCAAGTTATCATTTCAAATCCAGATTATTCTCTAATCACTTCAGTTTTTCTTAACCTATCATCTCAAGTTAAATTTTGGTTTATTATTTACTTTTACCATCCCATTCGAACTAACTTCACAAGTTAAATTTTAATTTCTAGAACTTAAATTCCCGGTTTTATTTCAAATCAAATTTGAAATCATAATACCAATTCAAAACCTTTGAATTTCTAAACAACTTGTTTTCTCAAAACAATTCAAATCAAAATCTCTGGTAGTAATCCACCACATAGAACTCGAAAATCACACCGATGATACTGCGTAGTCATCATCGGAATTATTTTCCAGCGACCCAAGTGATTTCAATACTATATCATTTCAAAACCCTTACTAAATACATCCATTTTGAAAACATCTCAAAATCTCCCAGGAACATAAAATTTCCTTATTTTAATTCCAAATCTGATTTAAATTCATTTTTAATTCGTCTTATTTCATATACTTTACTTATATGATTCTGATTGGTTATATATAACCATTTCACTTTATAATCTCATTTGATTATAATTACAACCAATATATCTAATATATGATAATATATTACATATCCATATTGTGTCGGTCCATCGTATTCAAGTATTTATTTACTCCTACCGATACAGTGGATCAAACTGATCGACCAGAACACATAAACAACTCAGCCAATGAATCTCCACAATATAAAACCATTTTTATATCAAATACAAATACACACTCGTATATATATACACTCAAACTCAGTCTAGGGTATTACTAACCCTATCTCTACCGAGTCACGCCACAGAGCCAAGGTAATTCTTAACTTAAGCTCTGATACAAACTGTAGTGACCCGAAAATCCGGTCCAATTTAAGCTGACTAAATAACACAAGTCCAACCCCAAATTGCACTTGAAATTCAAGAAACTAATAGAAAGAAGATAGAGGGTGAGGATAGATAAGATAGAAACTTAGAATAGAAGAAGAAGAACACAACATCAGAGTAACACGAACCTCACAGCGGAACGAATAACATATAATATATATAACATAACTTTGAAATAGAACAGTTATATATACAATAGCACTTTATCAGAGTACAACACATACAACACAGCGGAAATAACTATAGCTATATGATCTTGAAGCCTCCTGCTCTAGCTCTTCAAGTATCTGTAAATTCCTGACTACTTGACTGCCCGTACAAAATTGGACACCCAAGAGTTTAGGGAAAACAACAAAGTAAACTACGGGTCGGTCATGGGATTGGTGTGAGTAAAACAGTTTAAACATGTATATGAACAAGTAAACGATATCTCATAAGACCACGTCGCCGAACGGAACGGGTTTTTCCCTTATGAGAATCCAAAATATCTTTATATCAAAAACCTTTTGATATTATAATAATGTCTATGTACAAATAGATATCAACTAGCAGAAACGCTTTCATCTCACGTTCTACATATATAGTATACAATCAAAATCGCAAGCACGTATTGCATAATGGATTTCCAACTATGACAAGGTATGGAACCACCTTCCTATCAGTTTACTCTAGGAACGATACACTGGAGTTCAACAAGAACATCTTGTAACTCAGCCACACATGACCGACCACTCATTTTCCTTGAGTGTATCGAATGTATATCACCAATGGTTTGGATCAGCAACCGTTCCCGTATATATATGGGACAACATTGATAGATTTAAGAAACAAATTAATATTCTCTAGATAGGTGATTATACACCCTACTTCGGTGCGACCGACTTAGCCATGCTGCCTGCCTGATTTCTGTCATTTACCGGTTGATGAGGCTAGAAGCTACGCTTTATCATCACATTAGATTCACTTCGAATGCCACATTGTCAGATCCATCGAAAATCACTAATTGATGTCTACAACAGTACATTACGTGTTAGCTAAAGAAGTTTCCTTCTCCACTTCCACTCTTGGTACGGTTGAAGAAATCAATGTGCGTGACCTTTTTGGAATACTCTGTCAGACATTCATTCACACAAGTCATTCTCATTCACTTAGAATGTCACATTGTCATACCCGCCAAATCACAAATTGACTTATCCAAAAATAACATGGGTATACAGCTAAGAGAAACGAATTCCTCCGCCACCAAACATGAATATGTTTGAAGAGATCAACTTACGCGATCCATTGGATATACGCTGTCAGACCTTCGTCCATACAAGTTGTCCTGGGACTGGACAAACCAAAGGCACTATTCAGTACATCCATCTTAGGCACTTTTATCTAGGACTTATACAATAGCCCTTGAAATTTTACTCCGTCTTCTATTTTCTTTGGCATATATGATTCACAATGCTTATGCCAATACAGAGTGGTTCTTTGGATAATAATACAACCGGTCTCTCCTTATTAACAACGTTAAAATGGTCAAAACTCCGATAGTCTGTGATTTAACTATCAAAGAAAAACAAGTGTGCAAACAACGATATTATTTCCAGATGGAAATTATATCGATCAATCATCAACATATATCTATATATATATTCACATTGCCTTATTTTCTATGTTTAGAAAATATATGTTATTAACACTGGAAAACATTTCCATCTTCTTATTTACAAATCACTACTCTTCCCCAACTATCTGTCCCTGACTGTAAACTAGTATGAGAATAATCCCCTAAGTATTAATCCCGAAGGCCGAAACCAACATCGGATAGGCACTTAGAAAACCATTCAATTTACTAATCTCTAGTCAGTTCTAATTTTACTTAACTCTATTTGATTAACTCTGAGTGATTAACTCTAACTGGTTAATTCTAATCGATCAACTCTAACTGGTCAACCTTAATTAATTAACTCTAACTGGTTTTAGCTGGTTTGACTAACTCAATTTATTAACTCGACCGACTAATTCAACTCGATTAACCTAACTTGATTTACTTATCTCGATTAACTGAACTAATCACTTTGATTAACTCGACTAATTCACTTTGGTTAACTTAACCAATTCACTTAACTAATTCACTTAGTTTAACTTAACTAATTCACTTAACTCCTGTCGAATAAACTATATTCAATAACTCCTCTAACTCTATTCGAATAAACTATATTCGATTAACTCATTTACTTTATTCGAACAAACTATATTCGATTAACTCCTTTTCTCTATTCGAATAAACTATATTTGATTAACTCCTTTTCTCTATTCGAATAAACTATATTCGATCAACTCATTTGATTTAACTCTAATCGATTAACTCCATCGAATAAACTATATTCGATAACTCCTTCGATTTAACTAATATTCTATAACTCACTTCGATTAACTAATAATCGATAACTCCTTGGAATAAACTATATTCGATAATCTCCTCTCGAATAAACGATATTCGATAATCTTCCCTTTCGATTTAACAAATCGATAACTCCTTTTCGAATAACTAAATTCGATAACTCCTTTCGATTTAACTAATCGATAACTCCTTTCGATTTAACTAATCGATAACTCCTTTTCGAATAACTAATTTCGATTAACTCTAACTGGTTAACTCTAACTGATTAACTCTAACTCTAATCGATTTCTCCTATTCGAATAACTCCTATTTGATAACGTTTATTCATTTATAAAGATTTACTTTTAGTAATGGTTCTTCACTTTATAAATATCCTCTTTAATAATGTTACTTCACTTACACAAGTGTTGGGTACATATTCTATTTAAACTATCCGTGTTGAAACCAATATCTCTCCTCTATATAAGTTCAGACTTATATATTTCATTTATCAAATGATAAATATTTATTTAATTTATAAACTATTATTTATAAATTAATCCTTTCTATTTATCTGTTAAAAACGGATTTCCATTTTCTATTCATCTTCTAAATATTCTTCTGATTTAGCTCTATTTATTTATCCAATAAATATCCCTTTTGTTTAATCCTATTTATTTATCCAATAAATATCCCTTTGATTAAATCCTATTTATTTAACAAATAAATATCTCCTTTAATCTTTATTTATTTCCTAAATAAATAAACCCTTTTACTTTTATTTATTTCCTAAATAAATCAATTCTTTTAACTCTTTATTTATTCCCTAAATAAATAATTCCTTTTAACTCTTTATTTATTCCCAAAATAAATAATTCCTTTTAACTTGGTTTCAAATATATTTCCTTTATATTTGATTTCAAATATATCTCTTTTTAACCCCTTTGATTTTATAAATTTTATTTCCTTTTATAAAATCTTTCTTTCCTTATATATATAAAATCCAATGTTTTTATATAAATAAATTATTTTCAAAATATACTTTGAAAACCTCCTTTCTACCTTCTGGTATTTCTTATGGTATTTAGCATACCATATAACCACGATAAATATCGTCCAACACACAAAATCAACAGCAGATTATATATCACACCATATATCAAAATATATGAATAACAGCAAAATAAATGTTGAGGAATCCAGTTGGATTCCTCCGACCTGTTTCCCTGCATCACAGATGTTAGACAATATGATTAACATCGATTTCACTTTGATATGAAATATTCTGATAGCAGAATCAACATATAAATATTTAACGGTTTACATATGTATACACAGATATATATATATATATATATAATTCCTACTAACTGACTAGCAGTGCAATCAAACAGTCAACACACAATCAAACAGACAATTTCTAATAGTTCTAAAAATACAACATGAAATTATAAACTGTTCAGAGCTGGTGAGATATACTCACATTGGACTATCATCGTTAATTTACGATAATTGTCGTTGATTCGGATCAGACAATTTATTTTGCCATAAATTGTAACGAGCTCGGATCCACTTCCATTCAGTTCATGACGTAGCCTCCGTCCATACGATTCCAACGCAACTTACAGTTCGTCAATCTGATCTTGTATGACCAAGATATTCGATTTTAAAGTTTGAACAATTTTAAATTAAAAATAAAAACTAAATTATTTTATATTGGGCTTTAACCTTTTTGAGCCAGCCCATTACCACCCCATACCATACCCGCTACCTTATCTTCTTCTTTCCCCTTTACACCGCAAATTCCAGAATCCTTCCCGGGCCATTTTCGAATCATCTTCCATCCAACACTCCCTTGTTCTTCCATTAAAACCCCAAACTAAATACACCATTACTCTTCCCATCATCTCCTCTACAAAATCATCCTACCTTTAACAAACTCGAAACCCCCACGCAATTTCAGATCTACGGGATTGAACTGCAAATACCAAAAAGAAATCGACACTTTTTTACTAACGAAATCCCTCAAAAATCCACCCTCAAGTTCGGTTTTACACTATAAATCCAAATGTAAACTCCTCTTTCCCAAAAAAATCACCATACTCGCAACGCTTTGGAACCCTAGTTCGCTATCCAGGTTCGAGCCCCCACAAATCTCGCGTCGAGTGACTGAAAAATGGTACGAGCTTGAAGGGACCAGCATATGAATCCAAATATACATATAACTCGATTTATAGATTTGATTTTGAATTGTTGTGGATTTATCTTTTGATCGAATATTTTTCCTGGAATGAAATTTGTTGCGGCCGGTTTTGTTGACTGATGAATGGAAATGAATTAGGTCTTAAGGTTTTCCAAAGTGGGTATCTACGATGGAGATAAATATCTAGATATTTGTTAGGATATTTTATTTTAGTCAAATGCTATTTTTTTTTTGTCTTCTAAAAATTCCTATGACCACATACGATACCCAAAAATCATGAAAACCCGCATACAGCTACCTCTCGACCTTACGGTCCCAACGAAACTAGTTTCGTCTAATTCCGACTCAGTATGCTCCCACAACATATTTTTAAATGTCAAAATACTGACTGTTTTTCACTCTAAAAATTGGTACGGCCACACAATGACTCTAAAAATCACGAAACTGGAAATCTAACAACTATTTAACATTGCGGATCCAACAAAACTAGTTTCGTCGAATTCCGACTTCGTTTGCAAAACCGGCTATTTTTAAAGCTTTGGATGACCCTTTAAATATATAAATATATTTAAATATAATTAAATTTAATATAAATAAATTTATATTATCATATATCTTCACATATGATATCGTACAGCTCCAGAATATCATATCAGAATTTACAGCTTGATATTTTCAGATTCCAGATTATCTCGATATTCAATTTATATCGAAAACACTTTTATAACGTAAATAAAGCGTTGCAAAATATAAAGGAATTCCACAGCGACTTTTCTGAAATTTGATTTGGACATAAATTAAAATCTACACGACGAAATCCCTATATTTCTCTTCCGCTAGAAAGATATACTTCACCAGCTCCACACGTTTCTTGTTTCATAGAAATCCGGCTTAAAACGAATCTTGTACATTCAGTTGAAGTTCGAATCGCCAATTTACGAACTGCAGCGCCATTTCAAGCTCGATTTTAATTATATTAAAATTCTACGTTCAAACAGTCATTCGAATAATATATTCGTTATTCAAATTCAATTCTAACCTGAATTAAATCTAAGGGACGACCCCATTCACAGAATATTGTGATTTCCAATATTTTTGATTATTTCTGCATTAAATATATTATTCTATTATTTAATTTAATTAAATATTCACTATAATTTAATTAACGATGATTTAATTCCCTAAATCACTATTTATATAATTAAATAAATTAATTATAATACCTCTGCCAATGCGGGTCATTACATGAACTTTCGATAAAAGCCTGCTAGCCCGAGGAAGCTTCGGACTTTGGTTGCGTTTCGTGGAACCTTCCAATCTTGCACAACAACCACTTTCGCAGGGTCCATAGCTAACCCCTCTATGGACACCACATGTCCAAGGAATTTAACTTCTTCTCTGTAGAAATGGCATTTGGAGAATTTGGTTTTCAACTGATATGCACGGAGAGTATCCATTACTTCCCTTAAGTGCTGAGCATGCTCTTCCTCACTCTTTGAGAAGATCAAAATATCGTCCACGAAGACCACCACAAACTTATTGAGGAACTCCCTGAACATCCTGCTCATCAAATCAACGAAGTAAGCATGTGCATTTTTCAAGCCGAAAGGCATGACAAACCACTCAAAGAAACCATCAAGAGTTCTGAACGTGGTCTTATCAATGCTGTCTTCAGCCACTCTTATCTGATGAAACCCGGTAGTTAAATCTAATTGGGAGAAAACCGATGCACCTACAAGCTGATCAAACAAATCATCTATTCTCAGGAGTGGGTGCATATTTTTCTTGGCCAGCTTGTTTAGCTCCCTATAATCAACGCACAGGCGAAGTGAACCGTCGGCTTTAATTGCGAACACTACTGGAGCACCACATTCAGAAATACTCCGCCTAATAAACCCCTTTTCTAGGAGCTCTTTAACTTTCTTGCTGAGCTCTTTCCTCTCCCTTGGAGCCATGTGCCTAATGGGTAAGGCAACGGGTTTTGCATTGTCAACAAGGTATATGCAGAAGTCTATCTCCCGCTTTGGAGGTAAGCCTTTTACCTCTCTAAACACATCCGAGTATTCACGGACTACCTTTACAGACTGCAAGTTCTCGAAAGATGCATCAAGAGATTCTAGATAACTTAGCATAACAGAATTCATGGGATTACAAGAGATTTCGAGAGTGTTACCGAGGCGAGTCATGAGTCTAACCACTCTCTTTTCACAATCGAGTACGGCACCATTACTGGATATCCAGTCCATGCCTAGAATCAACCCGTAGCCCGTGAATTACATCTAAACCCAAAGCTTAGAATAGAAATTTCCGAATCCAAACAAACCATTGACAAATTGGCTGAGCCCCCAATTGGATTTGAAACAACCAAGGGATACTCTACTATACTGATGTCTAGGTGCAGAGATTCAACTAAGGCAATAGATATAAATGAGTGCGATGCGCCATAATCAAATAGTGTACGAACAGGATGATCAAACAAATAAACTAAACTCTCAACAAAAATATTTCTACCTCATTCTTGCGGAGGTGCCGTGAGAGCGTGAACTTGTCCTCCAGAAGAAGGTCCTACTATCTGCTCTTGCTTCCTTGGGCAGTCCTTAGCCACGTGTCATGTTTCTCCCCAATGGAAACAACCACCCATCTTCCTTTTCTTCTTCCTGCAGTCTTTAACCAGATGTCCCGGAATGCCACAAAAAATATACTTCCTTTTGTCACGGGGTTTGTTTTGCTTCCCACCTTTCTTTGAATCAGTCTTCTTGTTCTATGACCCCTCCACCTTCTTATCTTGAGGCAGTTCCACTTTTGCCTCTTTCTTGCCCTTGTCTTCCTCATGTAAGAGTGCTATGTCCATTAATCTCTCGTAAGTAGCCCCATAGGTACATGGGTCATAGCCAGCCGTTAATAGCCCCCATAGGTACATGGGTCATAGCCAGGCGTTAAGTGGCTCATTCAATCCCTTGACAAAACAGAGAGCCTTCTTATGAGGAGTATTCACTAAGTCCAGTACAAATAAGGCCAGCTGATTGAAATGGTTGACGTACTCCTTGACCGTCATACTTCCTTCCTTAAGAGATAAAAAATTCTCCACTTGTAAGCTTCGTTCGGCTTGTGAGAGGAATTTCATCTCAAACCTCATTCTGAAATCCATCCATGTTTCAACTGGTCTTTCAGTGTTACTGACTTCCCACCAATACGAAGCTTCATCTTTGAGCAACCATACCACCAACTGTATCTTCTGCCTATCGTCCACCTCGAAGATAATGAATAGATCCTCGGTTTCTTTGAGCCAGTTCCTTGCTTCTACAAACAATTCAGTTCCTTTGAAATCCTTTCCACCCATGGCTCTAAAGTCTCTACAAATCTTTTAGAAAGCATTTGCACAAGGAGGAGGAGGAACTGCTGTAGTTGGAGGTGGAGGAATATCTGCTAGGCCCGCATCGTTAGCCCTAGCCTCTAAATACCTCCTGAACCAACCAGATATCGACACACCCTCTGGAAGGTTAAGATTCCCAGACATGATCTACTTTCTTGTAAAATGCTTCTTTATATTTCTTTTGAAAATAGTTTTCAAAAACTCTTATCTGATCCGGTAAACCTTTGCTCTGATGCCTAGTGAAACACCCCACCTCCACTAAGGTCACTCACAAAGGGAATGCCTTACTTTGGTGGAGGGTTATAGGTACAAGACACAGAAAAATTTACAAGACAGATAAATATAAGCAGCAGAAATCAAACATTTATTGCATATGAGGTTCAATACAAAAGCATTACAGCAAATTGTCTCAAAATAACTTCCAAAATGTTACTTCATAACTTCTGTCGTGATTATTTAACAAAGAAGCATGAACCATAAATAAAACTGTGCATAAATCCCCCAGTGTAGTGTCCAAAGCCATAGCCAAGGTAAGAGAGTCTCAATAATATATCTACTTTCTTGAAGCTTGCAAAGAGTCTGACTAAGTTGGAGTATTCCCTCCCTATGGACCTAGGGAGGAACGGAAGAAAAGAGGACGAAAGAAAATAGGTCAGGCAATAAGTCTGGTAAGTTCAGTGATTACTAGTTTTTAAACAAGAAAAGGGATCATGATAGTAATAATAGAACATAGGACAACACTGTAATATAAGATAAGATGAACATGTGATCGCACCCATTACTATAGTCTCTGCACCTACTAACCATTGGTTCAACCAGCCTCACGTTTTCATAACGAATGATCCCCTTAATGATCGGCTCCTACTCGCATGCATTCATATCCTGTGTCATTCGGCCCCGCTTGACTGTAGATACCTGTGCTGGTCCCACCATGGGGTGTATCAGTCCCTCTGGTGGCAACTCGACACGATTCAAGATGCACAATGTATACTACTAATGCCCAGTGCCTACTTTTTCCACTCCGGAGTACATGCACGTCCGTACTCTGTTGGAACCTACACTGACGCACCAACCACCGACGTTTTGACCGCTTATAATCAGCCCAGTAATCGTGCCCCACCCTGCCTAGTTCAGGGCACCATAATACATCTATATGGGTTACTACTGAAATGGGTCCCTGTTACTAGGGTTTTCTAATCAACATGTTTATTTGGTTAAGTGTCCAAGTTTACCTTACCCCACCCATCAGTTTAGTTAACATGTTGAATCGGTCAAGTATTTCCCTAATTGAATTAACCCTACCAATCTTGACTTAGCTTTAATTTATTCATTAAAGCACCAACCACTCACATTAGATAGGTCTTGTTGTGGTCACTGGATGTGCCGGTTGGTTCCGGGTAGTTTTACCCTACAACTCAGTCTAACCTCAGGTCCTTTTTGGGCTTGATACACTAACCACCCACATTAGACAGGTCTTGTTGTGGTCATTGGATGTGCTGGTCGGTTCCGGGCAGTTTTACGCCACAACTCAGTCTAACCTCGGATTAGGCATATTCGTCTTTTCTAAATTCACATATTTTCTATATATGTCTAATTTTATATGTAAATTAATCTTAATTTAATCATGCCATAATTATCCTTTTGATTATGCTCACAATAAATGGTATACCAAATATACCATTTCATGAACCAATCTAGGCCATGAAATTTTCATGTTTTCCCAACGCTACCCCCGTGGTATGTTCGCATAAATTACATAAAATGTTAGGCTAGTAAATTAGCCCAAACCCATAAACAAAAAGGGTAACAAACAAGGGACATGAAATGAGCATACAATAACATACTTTTAACTTATCATGTGTAACATGGCATAGAAGCATCACTGACTTAATTAAACAGGTAAGGGTGAACTTGTGACTAAGTTGGATCTAATTATCATGTAAACTTGATATAGGACTAACATGGAGGTTTAATATATGAACACAATTTTAAACCACAACTTAGCATATTAACTTATGTATGTGAAAACATAAGAAAGCTACTATAAACATATTTAAATCACAACTTAGCATGATAACTTATGTGCGTTAAAACATAAGAGGGCCAGAAATCCAACTTGCAACATAAATAGGTTCAACTTACCAGAGTTCTAAATATACATAAATGTTGATCTAAACATGTAGGCATGTGATTTAGATCATAAACTTGCAAGTAACTACCAAATTATAACATGACATGTTCATCACTAAGTTGGCATAATAAGTTCATCATTCAATTATAAATGATTCCAATAATACCATGCAATTTGGTATGTTCATCACCACAAACATATAGGCATGATCAATCGCAACGGTAATTTAAGATAAATGAGAATCAAAGTTTACTTATCATATACATAAGCATCATTCTATATTCGAGTTACAACATGTCATGATTTCATTTAAGAGAACGTTTAAATCTACGTAATAACCAACTTACAAACTAAAAGGAATTCTTGATTTCTGGAATCTGAATTCTGAAGTTGAAATGCTCGCCTTTGATGTAGATCATTGAATTAGATTAGTTTTAATTTGATTTTGATGTAGGCTTTTATCTCGTCTTTGAATTGAAAGCGGTGACGGCTACTCCAAGTTCTCTATTGACGGCATGACAGTGCCAGGATTATTTTTGTGTGATTTTAGGTTGAGTATTAGGTTGTTTATATAGAATTTCAATTTAATTAGAGCCGTCGGATGAACCTAGAGTTAACCACAACCATTTAGACCAGATCAGAACTATCCAGAAACCCTAGTGACTCAGCAACAAGTCATAAGTCATGCAAATTCATATCTGGCCGGGGGGTAGGTCGACCCCTAGGTCGACCTGTAGGGGGGAGGTCGACACTAGGGTCGACCCCCTGCTCGACCTGGGTCCTGGGCAGGAATTTTCCCGCCCAGCCCGCTTCTGTCTTCTGTTTTGAATTTTGAATCCGATTTTGAGTTGTTTGAATTTATTTGAATTTCTAAAACTTCTAAAGGCCATAACTTCTTTATACGAAGTCCAATTCACGCAAACTCGGACTCTATCTCAAGCAGAATTCCGAGATGAACGCAATGGCGTAACCTATTTCCCTTAATTCTCATATTTGAAAATAAGTATTGTTTAATTCGTTACTATAACGTTAACAGAAAATACAGGGTGTTACACATCTTGTACATGTTGGGGATCATCTCATTCTGGTTATACTAGTATTAATGTAGAGAATAAACAGAGTAATCATTAGGGAATAAACTCTATCGTGGTTACCTCGTCATACTTACCTTTTATGATGTTATCTTTCTTGTCCATCTTACATGCCTATCATGATACTTTTACTTATTTACTTACTAAAAGTGACTGGACTCGCCAGACTCTATGTCTGACACTTTTTGATTTGTCTTCTTTCTTCCGTTTCCCCCCAGGATCGTAGGATGGGAATTCTCAAGCTTAGTCAGGACTTGGTTTTCATCTTGCTTGGAGCAGCTTTTGAAGTATTGCTCAAGTTTCTATCTTTAACTACTATAGCTTTGTCTCTTTTGGGGAATTATGCTTTTTATATACTTTCTGTACTATGATGGTACAAGACAGAAGTTTTACATTATTGTAACATGTTTTGTATAGTTTTAGACTTATGGTATTTTAGACCATGATGTTATGATTTAGTTTGAAACAAAAATTTGAATTCCGTTGTTGCTTTTATATCTGTCTTGTAATAATTTTGTTTCTTCTTACCTATAACGCTTCATGAAACTTAATGCATTCCCTTAATGAGTGACACTAACGGACGTGGGGTATCATAGTTGGTATCAGAGCTGAAGGTTACCAGATTGGATAAAAGTTTTTGAAAAATATTTTAAAAAGGTTTTAAAAAAGCATTTTAAAAAAATGAAAAGTTTGTTTTGAAAAACATATTCCCCTTAAGCCATATGTAATGTCCTTCGGTCCTTTGTCTAAATCTCTTTCCTTTTCTTTTCAACATGTATGGGTAACTTAATATCCCAGAGGGCGTTATGATACCAGGCTGGTTTTATAGCGTTCTAGAGGCCACGGCGCCTACCGGAGGTCAAGCTGACGTTCCTCCTCCAACTGCACCTATCATTCCTCCTCCTCCAAGAGTAGATAATTTCGCTAAGATCTGCAAAGACTTCTGTTCTATGGGTGGAAAGCCATTCCGCGGTACTGAGACGTTCGTAGAGGTAAGAAACTAGCTGAAAGAGATGGAGGATCCATTTGGAATGTTTGAGGTGGAAGATCGGAGGAAGATTCTGTAAGCTGCTTAGCTACTGAAAGATGAAGCTTCATTTTGGTGGGATGTGACGCAAACTGGGCATCCAGTGGAAACTTGGGAAGATTATAGAATGAGATTTGAGATGAAATTTCTTTCCCAAGCTGAGAAAAGCATGCAAATGGAGAGGTTCTTGGCGCTCAAGCAAGGCAGCATGACGGTTAAAGAATATGTTAACAAATTTAACTAGCTGATAAGATTTGGATTAGAGATGGTAGACACTCCACATAAGAAAGCTTCGCGGTTTTCCAAAGGACTGAATGAACCCCTGCATGGGTTGGCTATGTCCCATATTCCAATGGGAGCTACTTTTGAAAGGCTTGTTGATATAGCCTTGATGCATGAGGAAGACAAAGGAGAAAAGAAGAAAGTAAAAGCTGAGGAAACAACTCAAAATAAGAAGGTATGGCCGAAGAAAGGACAACAATAACAACAACAACGAAGAAAGGCGGAAAGAAGGACGAGGCTAAGGATAAGAGGAAGTGCCATAGTTGTGGGCAAGAGGGTCACTTGGTCAAGGACTGCAAGAAAAGGAAGAATGCTTGCTTCGTTTATGGAGAAGTTGGACACTATTCTAGGGAGTGCCCGAGGAAGCAAGTACAAGGTCAAAGGGTAGGAACCTCTGGGGTTAAGCGAATGCTCTAGTAACTAGTGCTCCAGATGGAGGTAGAAAAGTTTTGGTGGAAGGTTTGATTTCTCTTTTCAGTCACCCTATTAGAACTCTTTTTAATTATGGTTCTTCACATTCGTTTATATCTTGTTCTGTAGTTGAATCTCTGGACTTAAATACTAGTACGTTAGTAGATCCCGTTATTATCTCAAATCCCATTAGTGGCTCAGCTTATTTATCTATGATTTGTCGGGGTTTGAGAATATCTGTGTTAGGCATTGAATTTGAATGCGGTGCATACTTGCTCGGGTTTATGGGCAATGAGTTGATTTTAGGGATGGACTGGCTTACCATGTATGGTGCCATTCTGGATTATGAGAGAAGGCTCGTTAGGCTTCTGACTTATCATGAAAGGACCCTCGTGATTTCTTGTAACCCACAAGGATCTGTTATGCTTAGTTTTCTAGAGTCTCTTGATGCATTTTTCGCTGATCTGCAATCTGTTCCAGTAGTCCGAGATTATTCTAATGTCTTTAATGAGGTTCGGGGTTTACCCCCAAGGCGCGAGATCGATTTCCACATATATTTGGTGGACAATGCAAAGCCAGTTGCATTGCCCCTGCGCCATATGGCTCCAAGAGAAAGGAGGGAGCTTAGCAAACAAGTAGTATTTGCGAATAAGGAGAATGGTTTGCTTCGCTTGTGTGTGGACTATAGAGAGTTGAATAAACTCCCCAAGAAGAACAAGCACCCGCTCCCAAGGATTGATGATTTATTTGATCAGCTTGTTGGTGCGTCAGTATTTTTTGGTTAGACTTGGACATGGGGTTTCATTAGTTGAGGGTGGCCGAGGACAATATAGATTAGACATCTTTTAGGACTCCAGATGGTTTCTTCGAGTGGCTCGTTATGCCTTTTGGGTTGACGAATGCACCCACCTATTTTGTTAATCAGATGAGTAGGGTGTTTCGGGAGTTCCTAAACAAGTTTGTCATGGTCTTTGTTGATGATATATTAATCTTATCAAAGAGTGAGGAAGAACATGCCTTGCATATAAGGGTGGTTTTGAAAACTCTTCATGCGCATCAGCTTAAGGCAAAATTCTCCAAATGCCATTTCTGGAGAAAAGAATTGAGATTCTTAAGGCACGTGGTTTCTGTAGAAGGGATAACAGTGGATCCCACGAAGGTTATTGCAGTTCAAGATTTGCAGATCCGAAAGAATGCAACGGAGGTGAGAAGGTTTTTCGGGTTGGCAGGATATTATAGGAAGTTCATTAAGGACTTTACAAAGATATCAGCCCCACTCACTAGGCTAACAAAAAAGAATCTAACGTTTACGTAGCATATAGATTGTGATGTTTCTTTCCAAAGACTAGAAAGGGCTCTGACAATAGTCCCAATCTTGATCTTGCCCGATGGAAATAAAGTGTTTACAATATACAATGATGCATGTGGTATAAGGCTTGGTGCAATTCTGATGCAAGAGGGAAGGGTACTATGTTATAGTCGAAGACAGCTAAGGGTTCATGAGAAGAACTACCCTACCCACGACCTAGAGCTAGCTGCCATAGTATTTGCGCTTAAGACGTGGCATCATTATTTGTTTGGAGAGAAGTTCGCGTTGTACACTGATCATATATCTATCAAGTACTTGTTTTTGCAGAAATATCTTAATTTGAGGCAGCAAAGGTGGATGGAAGTCTTAGCATCTTTTGACTTCGAGATTGCTTATACCCCTGGCAAGGTTAATATAGTGGCAAATGCACTAAGCAGGCAGAGGGTGGTCTTAAGTCCTTTGTTTGTGGAAAGGAAAAGCTTGGAGTTTATATCGACTTTTGACTTTAGACCCTCCATCGAACTCTTGCTTGGGTTGTTAGCATCACTAGAGATACATGGATCAGATAGGAGCTTCGCAGCGAGAGGATCCACAGATTTTGGACATCTTGGATATGCTCAGTAAATGGGAGACTTCTAGTCACCTAGGTAGGTATTCAACAGACGATAAAGGGTGGTTGCAACAAGATGGAAGGCTTTGCGTTCCTCGTATTGGAAGCTTGATAAAGACAGTCCTAAAAGATGCCCATCATTCTTAGATGACGATTCATCCAGGTGGCGATAAAACGTATAAGGGTATGAAGAGGATTTTCTTTTGGGATGAGATAAAGAGAGATGTGGCGGAGTTTGTTTTTCAGTGTTTGGTTTGCCAGCAATTTAAAGTTGAGCAAAAGAAGCTTGGTGGTTTACTTCATCCATTGCAGGTTTCGCCGTGGAAGTGGGAGAGAGTCTCTATGGATTTCATAGATGGTTTGCCTAGATCAAAGTAAGGAAACACCAGTATTTGGGTGGTAGTTGATAGGATGACTAAGAGTGCTCATTTCATTCCGGTTAATAGTAAGAGGATAACATCAGTTGGCATTAGTTTGATTCGTGAGATAATTCGTCTTCATGGAATACCTTCCAGCATAGTAAGTGATCGTGACCCTATCTTTACTAGCGAATTTTGGAGGAGCTTCCAAGAAGCATTAGGAACATAGTTATGTTTGAGCACCGCTTATCATCCTCAGACCGACGGACAGAATTAGAGGGTGACAAAATTCTTGAAAATCTTTTAAGGCTGTGCATTCTAGACTTTGTAAGTACTTGGGAAGAGCATCTTCCTTTAGTAGGCTTTGCCTACAAAAATAGTTATCAAGCTAGCATTGGCATGGAACCTTTTGAAGCCTTATACGGACGACACTGTAGATCACCAACTTATTAGTGGGAATCTACAAAAAGACCATTGCTTGGACCAGATATATTTAGGGAAACATCCAAGAAGATTGATCTTATTAGACGGCGAATGAAGACTGCTCAAGATAAGAAGAAGTCCTATGCAGACAAGAGAAAGACTGATATCGAGTTTGAGGTAGGAGATATGGTTTTCATAAAATTATCTCCATTAAGAAATGTGGTTTGGTTTGGATCTGTAGGGAAACTAGCACCAAGATTTGTAGGGCCATTTCCTATAACAGAAAGAATTGGCCAAATGGCCTATACAGTAAATCTACCCGAGAGACTATCTAGCGTTCACGATGTTTTCCATGTTTCTCATTTGAGGAAGTGCTTACATGATATCGCAGAAGTTGTCAAGCCAAGTATATTGGAGGAAGTGGAAGTGGAACAGGAGGCGACATTTAGACGAGTTCCTACCTGAATATGTGGATCGGAAGTTAAGAAGCTACGCAATAAAGAAACCAAGTTGATGAAGGTTCAGTGGGGAGATAGCCCAGAGGATGCAACTTGGGAGACCGAAGAGAGGACTTGTTCTTCGTACCCTTTCCTTTTTGAGGGTATGTTCTTAACTCCTTTTCCAAAGCTTTTGTCTATGCTTGTTTCTATCATTTAAGTATATCCTGTCGATCGAATCTTCGACCTTTAGGTAGGAGTCCCATGATTGTAAATATGTGCTTGAAACATGTTATCATTGATGGATGCAAGAGGATGCAAGTGTTTGCTAGTGGTTGCTCGTGGATGCATATACACACACATTAGCCACTAGATCGGCTCAATCACTCTCATACTGCATATGGTTGTGTGTGCATTTTTCTTCTTTTAATGGATGAAAATGGATATATCATCATATGGATGTTGCATTTGAACGAATGATTGTGCACGCATATAGAACTTATATGTTATAGTAGGGTTATTTGCATACATATTGGATTCATGGCACTAACATACATTGCATTAAGGAGATTAACTGAATCAGTAGATCGCCTAATTTTCACATTAGTATTAGGACATATACACACACCTTTGCATTTACTCATATAAGCATTAGAATTTTTTAAGGACAATGGATGCCCATGATTGGTGGAGAGTAGATGGATGTGGATTGTAGGATTCATTCTTCTTAACTAGAAGATTTCGGGGATGAAATCCTATAAGTAGGGGAGAATGTAACACCCTGTAATTTTAACAACATTAGAAGAGGATAAATGAAATAATAATTAATTTAACATTTATAATAAAAGGAAATGGACTGCGCCATTTCGTCCATCTTGAAATTCTGGTCAAGATGGACATGTGGCTTGCATAAAATGGACACCTTATGAAGAAGTTATGAGGGTTGAAAGTTTGTATATGTGCAGAAGAATTATATATAAATATGTTTAATCATAAATCAGAAAAACCGTTCAAAAATCAAAAGAAAATAAGCAGCAAAATTCCCGCTCTATGGGAGTCAACCCCTTAAGGGGGGCATCGACACTAGGGTCAACCAACCAAGGAGGTGCCGACACCAGGGTCGACCCCCCTAGGGCTGATCAGATAGTCAATTTTTGGGGACTGGCATCTAAAAATAAAGGTCCATTTCTCCTGTTTTCCTACACTAAAATCAATGGAAGCCAAATGCTATCGATGCGTGGACTAAATCAAATCCTTTTCCTTCTTCTTCATTCAAAGATTAGAGATTCAAGTGTATATCTATGACTCAACAATCCTCCCTTCTAGTTCTATTTTCTTAATCCAAATATTGGGAGTTTTAAGTTAGTTTTAGATTTAAATGATTAAAAGTAAAAATGAAATGACTACAGTTTGGATCCATTCCTGTAACTGGATTATACCAGATCTATTGTAAATTGTGAATCTATGACATTCCGAATTAGTTATGACTTGGATCTTAATCTTTATCATATCAGATCTATTGTAACTTGTTAATATATGACATTCTGACATAACTTTGATGTAGATCTTAACATTTATTATGTCAGATCTACTTTTGATTTTAGATCTAGCTTATTATTTAGATCACCTTGTGTCTATCATATTGGATCTGAACTATTTGGACATCTAGATTATTATTTAGATCTTTTCGTTCTTATTATGACATCCCTACTATGTTAGAACTAGTTAAATTATCATAAGTTCATCAGATTTATTCTTATATGTCCACCTTATCACTATGCCAGTATATATATTTATGTCAGTTATGTTAGAGTAACAACTATTGTCATCTTCCCGTCACCTTTCCCTTTTGTTGTTTATGGACATGCTACTTTCTAGCCTTGGCATGCCGCTAAATATATGTGAATGCGTTAGTTAAGGAGTGGGGGAAAACATTAAAATTGGCATAACTTTAATAATGTTTATGAACATGAATCTGGACATATAATTCAATATTAACATAATGGGGAAAAGGGGCATGAACACCTATAATGACATAGGTAAAATTAGCTAATAACGAAATGCCTAGGATTACAGTAATTAGAAATTGTAACTGCACTTATAACACGAGGTTAGATTGCACTTGCGTTGGATGTTTTCCGGAACCGACCGACATATCCAGCGACCGAAAGTGTTGAATCTAATGTGAGAGGTCCAAGTGCACAAATACGAGCCATGCTAAGACACGAGGTTAAGCCCGACGTGTGGAAGAAGTCTACCCAGAATTAACCAGCATATCCAGCATCCACAAGTTGTAGGCCTAATGCGGGTGTTCTAGCACACTTTAACCATAAAAGAATATGGTAATGAATTGGAATACTTAACCTAGTTAAATCCATAAGGATTGTGTGAACATGACAACTCGATTAGTGGTTAAGTAATGTTCAAATGGAATAGTGGGAAGGTTAAGTACATCTTGGGTTGGTGGGTAATATTTGTATATATAGGCCTACAAACTTAACCTGTTGGGGTTATGTAATTAAAGACACTGTTAGGTAAAACATAACCAGTGGAAAACCTAGTAGTGGGGATGTAAGACAAAGGGGAGAGCTTGCATCATCTTTTGTGGGTCCTATTTCAGTCAGTAACCCGTAGTAGGTATCAAACGAGTACTCCGAACTAGGTCAGAGTTGGTGCACACTTATTAAATTGATTGTAAGAGATCCAAATGAAGAGGACTGTGTGGGCGGCGCGTATAACAGAGGAAAATAAGATGCCGTGACACCAGTAGATAAACGAAGGGTTGCCACTTTAGGGAAGTGATACCCCTAATGTGGAGCCGACACTGGGTAACTACGGAGTAGGGAGCCGATCAACTAGGGTAGTGGTTTGTACATCTAGACTTTGGTAAGTTTAGGAGTCCGTTATTTGGGCTGCCTGTGGATTGTATGAGGTAAAAACCACTCACCAAAAGTACGCCTAAGTTTGCCATCTTCTATATGTTGGGGATCATCTCATTCTGATTATACTAGTATTAGTGCAGTGAATAAATAGAGTAATCGTTAGGGAATAAACTCTATCGTGGTTACCTCGTTATACTTACCTTTTATGATGTTATCTTTCTTGTCCATCATATGTGACTATCTTGATACTTTTTCTTATTTACTTGCTAAAAATAACTGGACTCACCAGACTTTATGTCTGACCCTTTTTTCCTCTTCTTTCTTCAATTTCCCCCTTGGGTTTGCAGGGTGGGAATTCTTAGCCTTAATCAGGACTTGGTTATCATCTTGCTTGGAGCAACTTTTGAAGAATTGCTCAAGTTTCTATCTTTAACTACTAGGCTTTGTCTCTTGGGGAATTATGCTTTTTATGTATTTTCTGTACTCTGATGGTACAAGACAGAAGTTTTATATTACTGTAATGGGTTTTATGTAGTTTCAGACTTATGGTATTTTGGACCACGATGTTATGATTTATGTTTGAAATAAAAATCATTTATATCTATCTTGTGATAATTCTGCTTCTGTTTACATATAACGTCACTATACTTAATGCATTCCCTTAATGAGTGACATTGACGGACGTGGGGTGTCACAAGAACAGAAACAACAACATAGAATCTCACATCGCAATGGAATAAAATATAATATATATATAACAGCTTTTGAAATACAATTTTTTTACTTACATACACATCATTATCAGATTGTGGAAATAACAATACATATCCAACGCTGAAGCCTCCTACTCCATGCTCCTCCAAGGGTATCTGTAAATACCTGAACTACTTGATAGCCCGTACAAATTTGGGCACTGAAGAGTTTAGGGTAACACAAAACAAAATAAACTCTGGGTCAGTAAAAGGACTGGTGCGAGTAAACTCCATCCACTTGATTTAACTTTTAAAAAACCTTTTAAAAAGAAAGGATAATCATAAGACTGATCGAGACATAATCACGAATGGTTTTAACCTTGCGATAACCCAAAATAGTTCTTTAAAATCAATATTATTCTGATATTGTAATAGTGTCTAAATAAGTAAATAGCAATCTATCAGAAGGCTTGCATCTCACGCTCCACATACACAGTATACTATCAAAACAGTCGTCTCTTATTGAGCAATGGATTTCCAACTATAACAAGGTATGGAACCGCCTTCTGATAGTGTTCCTCTAAAAGGGAGTACACTGGATTCAACAAGAACATCTTGCGACCTAGCCACACATGATCGACCACTCATTTCGCTTGAGTGCATCGTATGTATATCACCAACGATTGGGATTAGCACCCGTTTTCCAAAAGGGACAACATCGATAGATTAAAGAAGGAAATGAATTTTTTTTAGATAGGTGATAATACACCCTTATTGGGAGTGACCCACTTATCTATGTTTCCTGCCCGATTTTTGTCATTTCCTGGTTGTGAGGCTTGAGGTTACTATTACTTACCTTCCATTGACAGCATAATCACTTTGAATGCCACATTGCCAGATCCGTTAATCATTAATTGATTTGCAAAAATATATTATGGGTATTATGCTAAGAGAATAAATTTTCCACCACCATATGTTTATCTGTACAGATGAACATATGTGATCAATGGAAATACTCTATCCGACATTCGTTCATACAAGTTCGTTCTAGGACTGAACGAAACCGAAGGCACAATTTCCATTAATCCATCTTAGGCAATTTCTACTCAGGATTAATAGAAAAATCCCTTGCACTTTACTCCGTCTTTAATTGTCTTCATATGATCTTATTCGCAACGCTACTGCCAATACAGAGTGGTTCTAGGATAATAATCTATTCGGTTTTTCCATATTGACAATGATATTGGCCAATACTTCATTAGTCGGTTATTTAACAATCAAAGAAAAGCAAACATTCATCTAAAGCATCAAACAATCACTGGGCCCCTTAATAAATATTTCATTAATTAAATCACTTCTCCATTAATTTCCTTATCAGTATTTGTTGACCGAATATTTTCAACAATTATCTTGGCCTCTTACGCTATTTGGAAAATATTTTCATATATCACCTTCTTTTATTTTCTATGCTTAGAAAATATCTTCTATTTATAATTGGAAAACGTTCCAACTACTTATCTCTTTCCCGAACAAATTTATTTCTATACTTAGGAAATATTTGTTGTTATATTTCCAAACTTACACTTATTTGGGTTAAAACATATGTTGTGTAAAACATCTTTATGACAAACCAAATACTCTATTTAACTAACTATATTTAAAATCTTATATTATTTCCTTTCTGAACATCATTTACTATAGATGAAAACCTTTATTACAATGCTTTTAAATTTTATAAACCGATTTGGTTTCTGGTTTCATATATAATCGGAAAGTAGATTTTATATTATTGAATTTTCTAAAAAATGTTCTTTCACCTTAAATTTCTGAAAAATTTCGCTAGCAACTACTTTGTACGGGTCACTCGGTACAACTACAAATTGCCTTTTTATGCTCTTTCCATTCAAAAAGAAAATCAAAAAGTCAAGCTGCTTGCCAAATAGGCTCATAAAATCTCATATTAAATTAAATACGTACCTCTTTTGTCGGGCATTCAATTTATTTATCTTCATACATTTCATTCCAAACCTGCGTAACATATATCTAACCATTCCCAATTTATTCCAACTCAAGACAATCGTTTTCAACCCAATTTGCCAATTCATTCTCTAATTAGCTCTTTTTCCTATTTTACTTTTTATTTGAACATATCACGTTCATACATATTTTTAATTTTCTTGTAAATCAATCGGATGGCATTTCCAACTCAAGATTCATATTTGATTTCGAATATAAATTCACAAATCCAATTCACTTTTCCGAAATCCTATTTTGATCCAAAACTCCATTAAATAATTATTCTTCTAATTAGTTAACTCTATTCAATAATTAAAATATGATTTTTGTTTGAAAAATCAATTCACTTGCTCCACTTGGGTTCATGTTTATTTTATAGCTCAAGTCTAGGTTCTTATAATGAAAATCCAAAAATTTTAACCTTAAATCCTTTGATTTTATTTAATTAATCGTTATAATGTATGAATAATTATACCGCTATTTTTCTGGAAATTTGATTTTTACATAACTCAAAATCTATAAGGCGAAATCCGGATTTTCTCTTCCATTAGAAAAATATTACTCAGTAGTTCCAGATGATTCTTGTTTCATAGATTTCTGACTTATATTGAGTTCTATATACTCAATTGAAGTTTGAAACGTCGAATTATGAACTGCCGCTCTGTGACGAGTTCCTTTTAATTATATTTGAATATAAACGTTTAAACTTTGTTTAATAATAAATTTTAGCTCCATTCTTATACATTTTAACCTATATTAAACCAATTTTCCCAATCCAACTTAATATTTCCAATTAACCTAAATCGTCAATTATTTTATAACTCGGTCATAAATTTATTTACAATTCAATTTTCTATTTTAAATTCCAACTCCTCTGGGAATAAATTATTTTATAAAATTTTATGAAATTGAATTCCAGTTTTAACTTACTTGTTTTAACTTAATTAAGTTTACATTTCGAATTGCAGAATAAAATTCGTCGTTCCCCTTTCGAAACGATTTCCAATTCCTTTTAAATTCATGCTTGAATTTATATTTCCAAATTATCCCATGACAATTATCCCGCTTAATTTATAAACATCATTTACAAATTTACTTCCTTGTTTTATACATTAAAAAAAGTTGCATTTTAAAATCTAAACCCGATTCTTATTTTCGAATAATTTTTTGTTATAACTTATTATATATATATAATTGTATAATAGACTTTCATATTTTCTATATAATGCAATTTAAATATACTTTCTAGAAATAATTGATTTTTATAAATTCAACATAGTCGAATTCCAATAATAAATCCATACGGATTTACATTAATTCAATTTACATTCTGAACATCGGAATAGATTTCATCGTTTATTCTGAAACTAACTCAATTCCACTTTTTAAATTCACATTTGAATTTACATTCCCCACATTATCCAATGAAAATTATTCCATTTCATTTATAAACACCATTTATAAATTCACTATTTGTAATTATTAATCAAAACAAGTTAATATTTCGAAGCCCATTCGAAATTCAAATTCTATTTTGGAAAAATAGTTTTTCCTTTTAAATCTCAAAATTCCTTTTCACGATATTTTTACATATCAATATTTAGGGCTAGTGATATTTAAACATCCAAAACACCCAATTATCAATCACATGTTTTCTATCACATCATATATGATAATATATAAGAAAACAAACAAATAATAAAATTTGAGGAATCTAGTTGAATCCCTCCATCCTGTTTTCCTGCATGCACAGATGTTAGCCAACATAAATAATACCCATCCTGCTTCAAGGCAGGATATCGCGGTATAAAGGGTCATCGACTATATACATTGTGGGGAGCAAAGGGTCTTCCGCTAATGGCACTGCAGGAAATATCCAATATACGTATGTGTATATATATAATAATGACAACCACCAAGCATAAATATAAATAATATATATATATTCAATAGCCACAATAATATTTCAGAGCATCTAAACAACCAACAAATAACATATAACATTGTATGAAAAAATATTCGTTTATAATAAATTATTAATGAATCCAGAGATTGAGTTTACCCACCTTGATTTCATCGTGATTTATTCCAATTGATTCCGGAAAATTTCCAATCCAATACCCAATTGTATTTTTCATAATTACAACTCCATGAAACTGATTTCTCGATTTAATCACCTTGCACAAGTTTTGGTTTTAGTAATTATCAGATATACAGATTATATCGGCTAATATGATTAATGGAAAAAACTTAAATTTGATTTTTAATTTAATTTTAATTATAATTTTTACCTCCTTATTACTGCAGTAGCCTCCCTCATGCCTTGAAAATAATCAAGGACCTCACCAAACTTCTCATCAAGGCCATCCCTTCTTCCATAATTCATCAAACACCTTTACTGCAAAACTTATGAAGTCTTTCTACCTTCCCACGCATCATTCTGTGACCTCCCTGTTGCCATGAAACCCAACTACATGGCCTTGTTTTTCCCCCATCTACCTTCATGCCTTACCAAAAATCAATTTCCAGTAACACCATTCTCCCTCCCTATATCCAGTACCGTCAAAACCTGCTGCTATGAATGCCACCCTCAAGACCTTCATCTCCTTTACCAGTTCCCAAACTCGAGATCTCCTATCACTATCGCGACTTTGAGTATCCACGGAAAACATTGACATTGATTCTCTCCAAACCCCACGAAACTTTCCTATTCGATGCCCAAACCATCCACAAGCTCAAAACCGAAAATCATTTTCTTCGAATCATGCTCTCAAATTTAGCATCCTAAGTCGTTGCCCTATAAATCGCTATTCGAAAGTCGAATTGCTCCAGACACCATTGAAAAGCATATTGAGTTGAAGACAAAATGGTAGGCGAGTTCAATGATATGCGATTTGGATTCGATCTTTTTTCTTTTTCTTTTTTTTATAAAGGACTCGATTTGCAATTTGATTGGAAGGAAGAAATGAAGGCAAAGGAATTAAAATTTGCGAATTCGAATTGGTTTACTGGGAGAAAGGGAACGAAAGAAATGGGGTTGAATTTTTTATAGTGGCAGGTAATGAAAACGAAAAAAACGAAGGCTGCGGTTGTATGTATATATATATATATATATATATATATAAATATATATATATATATATATATAAATATATATATATATGTGTGTGTGTGTGTGTGTGAACAAAGGAACAAAGCGTACAAGGCCATTAAATCCCCAATTCCTTGGGTTGGAAGGTGAGAGACATATGTACTGCCCATTAAATTTTCTAACTGCTTGATGGTGAAGGAATGGAAATAAACATATGCAAATTAAAGAGAAATAGATGTTTGTATCGAGGTAGGATTGCATTTGTGAGAGATAGGTTGTCCTTGTTTATTTGTATATTTCATTTTGAGTTTAACAGATGTGATTCATTTATATATATTATCTTGAGGTTTCAAGCTCCTATTTGAATGTATCAACCAGCATTTTTAGGGTTATATCACTATTCTGAACACACTGGAATAAGTTTCGAAGCCTCCTTCGATCATATAGAGAAGTTATCAATTTAAATCGATGTAATATAAATTAAACTCAAAACGATTAATTTCTTGATAATAAATTATTATTATTATCTTTTATACCCAAATAAAGTTTATACTGATGATCTGAATCATTTCGATTCAGTTATAACTTAGAATTCAATTATTCTCGTTTTCGTATTACGATAATTCGATGTAACCGAATTTAAATCGTATTTGATTATAATTGGTAAACTCGATATAAAAATCCAACTATATCATTGATTCCACTTTAAAACAATACTAAAATTTTAAAATAAATCGACCAAAAATCCGATCTTTGCATTTCTACACTTGCTGCATTGGTGGTATCGCGTATTTCATGCATTGAATTGTCGTGGTGTTTGCTGTGGGCTATCGTGTTCTTCGGTTTGTCCATTCCTATGGCTCCCTGGTGAGGAAAGCACGGATTGAGTTGAGAACAAGCCACAACAGAACGCAGACAGAAGAACATTTCATTGTTAATTACAACAATTCCATCAGATTACAAGAATATACAGAGTATAAATAAATAAATATTACACAGAAAATATCAGAGATTACAATACATTACATAGCATTGCGTTGGGTAGAAATATCTGTGTGCTAACACCTTGTGAAACACTTCACGATTTGACGATAAGGTGTTTAGCGATGTTATGTTTATTTCAAATTTAATGAATGATTGTGAAATGATATTTTTCTTAAATGAAAAGAAATGTATTCCCGATTTTGGACAGGGAATGTTTTATAAAAATGTTTTATAAAACAGAAAGGATTTCGAGGCCCAAAACCCGATGATTTCTAAAATGATTTAGAAATGTATTAGATGTTACATTGTGGTTCATCGCATATTCGATTAGTTGCTATTAATGATGTATCTGTTTGGTGGCGGAGAATTTATTCTCTTGCTTAACACCCTTCTTTGAGACGTACGAGCTTAAAGGTTATGTGATTAATAGTGATTGATCATATGCATGAATTACTGATGTGAAGTACTATATTTTGAAAGTACTTGTGATTATTACGTTGTGAAATGATTTTCCCTACTTCGGGATATGAAATGATTTAGTATGTGGCTAAAGAGTCGGGTGACCCTGAGACAAAAAGTATGGGTGAGAGGTCGGTGTAGCCTGCTCCTTTGTGGGGTAGGTGCATCGTCGGTGTAGCCTGCTCCTATGTGGGGTAGGTGCACATTTATATATCGAGTTGCGAGGTGCATACCCTTTGCCTTGTCGATGGGGAGCACGATATTTGGTTGCATACTTGTTTGTATGCATTGTTATGTTTTGGAATTCATATTTCCAAATGAATTGATTTGAGATCCCAAAGTGAAATCTACTTTGATATAGAAAGTTAGATAGGTATTTCAAATGATTTGAAATAAGAAATCGAGAATATAATCCAAAGGAATAATTTCTGTAAATTGAATTGGATTTGGAAAATCTAAGTGTAGTGATTAATCTAAGTGGGTAGATTGGGATATTGCATGTTGATTGATGCATAATAGATCCATATATCTATATTGATTGTTGTTTATACACTAGCATTCATGGGGGTAAACCCGTTCCGCGTTAGCGGCATGGTCCCGTGATATGCGATATTATTAAATAAGCTAATTATAACTGTTTAGAGTTTCTCACACCAGTCCCATGACTGACCTGTAGTTTGCTTTTCCCTTGCGAACTCGGGTGCCCCTATTTTCCATACGGACAGTCGAGTAGTTTTATTTTGCAGATATATTGAGCAGGATTCTGGATTGAAGCTTTGAGCCGTGTCCAGTGCATTTATCGTCTTCCGCTGTGTTATTTTATATTTCCACTGTGTATTGTATTATCTTCGGCTGTATATTATATTTCGAAATACTCTGATATTCTGTACTCTGATGTGACATTATTATGATGTTTATAGTAGTCTTCTGTTATTTGTTCTGATGTGTTGTATGCCCAGAGTTAGCGTATACGGGATTCGAACGGTCTTGGTCGATTTAGCGATCGATTAGGTCCGGGCGAAATCCGTGTCGTTACAGCTCTGCCTTGTGCACATTTGTGCATTGTTATTTGACATTAATCTTTAACATTTTGGCTATGTTTTGTGGATACTTGTGTATCGTTTTCACTGCCTACCGCACTCTTCTTAGGATTTTGTGATTAGGATCCATGTTTGTGTTTCACCCAGTTTGGTTCATGCTATGTTCATCTTTACCTAAAATGTTTGTATATTTGACCCGAAGAACTGACTCAAGAATATTTCTTTATTTTGTCATCCTATACATCCCTGTGTTTCGCGTAATTATTTGCTACATGCGCTGTGAAAATATTTCTTGTTTTAATTCGTGCTGCTACACTTGAACATTTCATAATTATGGCTTCATTGGCTATGTTTGTGTATCTATGCTATAATAGATAGATTCTGGTGGGTCATTAGTTGTGCTTTAGAGACAGCCATTATTGGCGGTGTCAATAGCTTTATGTTTTTTTTAATTGAAGATTTTGATTGATGATTTCTTAGATTGTTTTATATCGATTTTCTATATACAAATTTAAATATGTTTTTGACTATAGCTTGGGATAGAAATAATATTTATTAGTATGTTTTTACTAACTCATTGTCATCAAGCAATAATATAAGATTATTATATAAATTATAAACATTTCCAAAGATAAAAAAAGAATTTTCGTAACTGTTTTCAAAATCGTTTTATGAAATCAAACTATTTTCTTATATAAAACACAAATTTTTGCAAACTTCAAGAAGGTGAGTGGTGATCAAATAATTTCGTGAACCTCATGGTATGGGAAGTGATGGTATACGATTTTATTTAATCCCACGTCCGAAATCAAAGTTATAATTGCGTCCTTTTCTAGTGACCTCTGTGACCCTCTGTATTATTTAGTGTTTTATGATTTCTTTTGAATTATGTGACATCTTTGTATTTCATAATGTGAAGCTGACTTACAGTAGGTGAACCGTTAAGTGACAGCGTGTGGTATGTGATGTACAATTATCGATTTTCAAGTTACTATATGAGGGTGTAACAACACGCATATTTTACGATAATGTATTTAAATATTTTATTTAAATATAACGTCGTTAATCGTTAGTCGAATGTATGTCCAAAAAGTCATATTTTTTATATGGATAAATTTGGACTTGGAACCACTTCAATTGAGTTCAAAATGCTGTTTACGAGGTCAAAAACTATAAACTTCAATTTATTTCGAGTTTGTGAAAATTAGGACTTTTGGTTGAGCTTGGTTAGGTTAGACTGGCCACTAACCCAAAGAAGACTAACAATATAGCCCCTCTATCTCCTTCCACTTCTTCATTAGTCCTCATTTCATTTCCTAAACAAATTACTAAGCCCTAAGGAAGATGGAAATCAAAATTCCTAAATTCAAATTCTTAGGAAATCATGGGTTTGCTCTGCTAATTTGAAGAGAGCTTGGGTAAGATCATCTCCATCTTCTCAAACTTGTTCTCTCTTCTAATTTCGAAATTTCCTAAACCTGGTTCTTAGGAAATATTATGTGTTTGCATGTAGATTAGAGATTCTAGAGTAATATTGGAAGAGAGAGTGATTAAGCTTGGTTTTGTGTCTCCCCCTTCCATATTAGGATCAAATGTGGGTTCCTATGAACACACATCTATGCCTCAAGCATTCGTGCTTGTCCAGTGTGCTCTTGGCACGTATATTTTCCTTATGAATTGTGTATTTGATCATGTTGGTCTGTTTATGCTTTAACATTTCCAATTTATGAGTTTTGACTTTCATTTTCGGTGGTTTCCATTGTGATTCTTGGTGATCATGCGAATTTGGGTGTTATAAGATTTTTCGGCAAGCTTTGAATACTCTACTTTGCATATATAGCATTATAAGCCTTCGGTGTTTGTCAATATCACTTTGAGAATGTTATATAGGCAAAATTATGCTCAAGCCCAGATTTAGATGTCTAAATATTTTAGGTCAGACATTTGACCTGCTACGAGTAATTAAAAAATAGAAGGAAATCAATTCAAAAGTATGAATATTTCCATTAAGATATTTGAATTTCAATTCAGAAGTCTGAATTGGAAATTTCAGAAGTCTGAATCTTAGGCAAAGACATAAGTCTCTGGAAATAGTTTTTAACGTTTGAATTTTTGTTTCAGACGTCTGAATCCTGTTTTTCTGCTGTTGACCAGTGGTGACCACGGTCAACAGTTTAGGTCCATTGAGGCTCTTTCCCGACCGAGATTCAGCCCGTTTCGACTTTTTTTGTGAGTTTTCATTTCCTCTAGTTCATAGATTTCTATGTTTTGATTTCATAAACTTTCTATTTATTCATGATGAACAAAATTATAATTGATAGTTACGAGATTTTTTTACGTGATTAAAATGTGAATTCTTAGTTTGGTCGTTATTTCAAATGCTATTACACAAGATTTACCACTTCAAAATTACATAGAAGGGTTTCAAATTAGTAGATACCTTATCTTTTAAGAAACGGTTTCTAACTCAACTTCATTCTATGAAGTTATTTTCCAAATTGATTTACAAATTACTGGTATATATTTTATAAACCTTTTTCTTGTTCGTATTAGAAATCTAATTAAACGCCTTTGTAAAAAGGAAAATGAATCCTTGCGTTTTCTTCGACAGTTAATTCTTGGATTCGTTCGATTGAAAACTGTGACAATGATCATCTTTATATTTTTAGTGGATTATACAACTTATTCGTAAATATTCGAGTAGAGCTAGTGGTTATGGGACATATAGCTAAACTTTTATAGTTATTAGCTTGGAGTAATTTGCACTACCTTGGATCGATTGTGATCTTTTTATGATTTTATTTATTTTGATGATCTTCGGATCAACCTGAGGAACTCTGGTTCACTGAGGGACTTCGGTTCACTCCAACGGGGTCGTGATCCGCAGGCCTTCGGACCATCTCGGAGCTTCGGCCCAACATATAGGCTAGCTACCTAGAGATCGCGTCTCATCTCAATACACATGTTGGTTGAGTCTTCGGACTCCCAGGTTGAGTCTTCAGACTCCCATCTTGAGGCCTACCCCCTTGTTTTTTCTTTGATTTCCTGATTTCTTGTTTTTGATTTATGGAATACGAGTTTATTCACATATGAGCTGTCAATTTTTGTACTGGTATAAATTTATCAAATTTTTGTTTTAGTTGACATATGTGTTGTCAATTCTCATATTGGTATTAATTTATCAATCTTAGTTTTATTGACATATGAGCTGTCAATTTTCGTGTTGGCATTAATTTATCAATCTTAGTTTTATGGATATATGAGCTATGAATTTTCATATTGATTTGATATGAGTTATCATTTCCGTGAGTAGCTATATAACTTTAAATCGGATATTCTTTTATAGCTCTGATATAGTATTATGAGATACATTGTAGACATTCTTAAGCTTCACCTTTAAGTGTGACATTGTTATTAGAATATATCTGTATCTACCTTTATCCCTTATAATATCCTAGTTTATGAGATAAGTACAGCTAGACTGATCCGTTTATTGTTTATCTTTGTGTAAATAATACTCGGGGTCAGACCGAGGTATTTCGGGTGATTCTTCTTGACTCCAACATGGATTATCCTCCACTTTTGGGCAAACTACTTTAGTGTAGTACCTTTTTGGATTATATGTATATGAGACTCCTTTGTATACATATTATTTTGAGTAGCCTTGTTCCTATTCTTTATTTGTATAGTGGGTCGACTATGACCACTACCTTTGTAATTATACTCATGTGTTATATTCATATCTATTCTACCTTAGTGATGTGAAAATCTGTGTTTGACTCTAATTTTTTGTTAGGTATTTTATATAACTTTCCAAATTATATACAACCGTTGTGTAGCAGTTTTGAACTTAAATTAGATGTATCGGATTTCCTCGTGAGATTTAAAAAGTAAGACCACATTATCCGATACATTTAACACTCATTTAAAGCTATTATACAAATGGTCGCTCTTCAACAACCTTATTCTTTGGGTTAGTTCACATCATTGCTTGCAATGAACTTGGGAAATGCGAGTATAGAGGTAGGGAATTACAGAGGGTCAGTGACATATTCTGTGTAAAAGCCAGTACTAGACTTCTGGCCCATCCATGTTAGGCTTCTGAGCCGTCTATGTTAGAGCTTCAAGTCAATCCTATATGAACTCTATGTGGACCTTCGGGTCTATCCTGTGTGAACTCTATGGACTTTCGGGTCATCCGGCTATGCTTCTATGTGATATAGCATTGGCTATGGCTTTAATCCATCTTGTGTGGTAGAACGTGCTGGCATACCTATGACTTGCCACTCTGTGTTAGATCCAACTCTACGTTTCTGGGTTTTGTGTTTTTTATTTTATTATACCCAAATTATTATTATTTGTGGTGATTTTCATAAGTGGTTTATACCCTTAACAGAGTCCCAGTGATTTTTTGATTATTTATTTTATGATTCTGTGATCCTATGTTTTAGTGATTCCATGTTTCTAAGTCTCGGTGGCTTCATGATTTTTATTATAAGGTTTTCGTGATTTTATGTTTTGGTGATCCCATGATTCTGGGGATCAGTGGATTACACGGTTTGTGATTACACCTTATGATATTTGTTAATTTGCAATCTTCTATTAGTATTATGTAAGCTTAAGTGTTGGTTACTCAAACTGTATTTGTGACAAGGCAGTGTTTAAGTCCGGTTGTGTGTTCTCACTTCCACTACCCTGTATTAATCTTGTGGCTTTTATATATGTGCTTCATTGACCAGTGTATATATAATATTCTCCGATGAAAAGGAAATAATCGTATCAGGATTTTCGTATAACCCTTTATTTTGTGTTTCCTTCTCGTATGAAAATGAACTAGTGTTTGGATGAAACCTGCCTCCCCTTTTATTATAAATGATATGTAAACTAGATTGATATGTGTATGTAATACTCAGGTCAGACCGAGTTGTTTCTGGTTCTGTTGCTGTTGATTCGTGGTCTGCTGCTATAGCTTGGACTATCCTTAAAGAATCTTCCTGCGTGCACGTTAGTATATTTGTGTCACTATATAATTATTCTATTTGTCCATGATGTATTCTTGTTGTATATTCATTTTTGATGTAGCACATGTATAAGTTGTAATTCTAAGATTGTATCTATGTGAAACTATTATGTGATCAGTGACAATGATATATTGTATATTGTTCTAAAATGATTCTTAGCCATCGTAGTTTCTTATTAGAAGTGTTAGGTATGTTGATCACTTGTGCTAAGAAAAGAAAATTCATTCATCCAATTGACATAAACAACACTTGAGTAATATCAAAGTATGGATGATCGCCCTTAACCATCCCTATTTTCTGCTTTTATAGATGGTGTTATTCGCTAATGCTCTTTATTAGGGTGGTTCACGGGGTGGGGTGTTACAAAACAGTATCAGAGAAGAGGTTCCAAAGAAAGTGCAGTAAATACCGAACATAATACATGTGTTACAACATGAAAAGATAGCACTTGTGTTTACAAATCCCATTTCAGTCGTTATCCTTTCTTATCTATCGAGTTGTTTGTAGTCCAAATTTTGGAATAAGTTTAGGAATATGTTTTATTCCGCAGCATTCTATATGTTGTATCCTATCTTGATGGAAATTAATCCCTTACCTTTCTTAGTGCTTAATCTTGGGTTCAGAATTGAGAAAATTTGAACCTGTCCATTTGCTGTTTTATGGTCGTTGTTATAAATATTTGGATGGGTTAGTAAATTAAATCTAAGATGTTTTCAAAGTAAGACGTTATGTTGAGATGATTAAGTGTTAAATAGAAATTGAATAAGAGTTGCACAGCAGAAGTAAGTAGCTGTTTTAGCTATGTGGAGTTTAATGAAATAATAATTAGGATTAAGGGATATTTGAAACTAGGGTTAACTGTTGTTAAAAATTATTTACTTTGTGAATATAAATTAACTAAATGGTTATGAAGAGCATGTAGATTGTTCTTGTTGGCTAGCTTTTTGACCAAGCCGCCCAGGTTCACTCACAAGAGGAAGGTATGGAACTATATCCCCCAAGTGCATGAATGAACGGATCGCATCATCGACTCGCCCGACGTCGGATCGCACACTATCGACTCGCCCACCATCGGATCGCATCTCGACGGATCGCCCCCATTCCATCGGCGAAACGAAACCTCTATGCGACTCGGTCCGAACTTATATTGTTGCCCAGCGTAGACCGATCTGATCCCCTGATGCATGGCGAACCCTCTGACCCATTCAAGCGTGAGCAAGTCTTCAGCGATCTGAGACGCACGGATCTAGCGACACGTGTCCCTAACCGTCATTTTGACCGATTCTCCCCATCTGCACGATCCGATTTTCAAGGGGATCGCGACACCTGTCCGCAACGGCTAATTTGACTATTTCCTCAATGGTGGCGATGCGATCCGATGTTCTTGGGATTCGTGCCACGTGTTACCACGACCCGCCTGACAAAATCAGCTATAAATAGCTCGGAGCTTGGCATTTTTTGGGATCTTTTTGGCAATATTGAGTACTGAATCCGCCATTATTGTCAAACTACTAGAGTGTTGAGAGAAACCATTGATTGTATTAGCTTCCAAAGCATAATCAATAATATATAAAGTGGACGTAGGCTCGTTAACGCCGAACCACTATAAATTCTGTGTGTTATTTTCTTTTTCCTCATTCTTCAGTTGAAACTCTATAAGATTCAGAACAATTAGGGTGTTAGGTCCAAATTTTGATCTAACATTTTGGTGCTTTCACTGAGAAAACAGTCCTAAAGTTTCACTATTCAGTTCTTTGAAGATTCCAACGATTCGGGTATCATGGCTGGAAAGAGATCTAGGGAAGCACGAGCTTCACGAACCAATGAAACAATCGAAGAAAGTGTGCACGAGCTAGGCAATGAGGAAACTCTGGATCGCGGAGCGCAGGGGGCGAACCGATCCGATGAAGACGCCACGCTCCGAGTCGACGAGAACGAGGCGATCCAGACTGCTGAAGGGGTTGTTACTCGATCCCGAGATAACGCCTCGAATCCTCCGCGCATCGTGACCACGAACCGATCCCAGGGGGGCGTTGCGAGCCGCCATCCTCGATCCACAGCGATCCGAATTGATGACCAGACTACAACTCAACCTGGAAAGGAGCCTATGGCTCGCTCCTACCGTCCTGGCCCCTCCGCTCGACCTGGATCAAGCTCTTTGCGCATAAGAGAAAGTGATGACGACCAATATGACCCTGCTGCTCCCGTTACTGAGGGGGATCTCTCTCGCTTTTCCGAAATGTGGGAGAGATTGTTTGATGAATTGGCTGCCCAAAGGCAGGAAAGCTCCGTCCTGCGACAAAATTTGACTGCTATGGATAAAAGGCTTGATGAACTCGCAAGGCAAAGGACGCCACCAGCTCGTCCGCTCACTCCAGGATATTCTTCTTCGTCAGAGGAATCGCCGAGACCTCCGCGGCGACCATATGAGAGAGCCGAAAACATAGAGCAACTTCGGTTCGGAACCCTGCCATCACGGGAAGAAGAAGCGCTGGAGGCGGGGCCCTCAAACCGTAATGTGAACGATCACGCCGCGACTCCCAGAACTCGAGATGTGGACAATTCTGTACAGAACAGACTACCTCAGCCCCGTCATCGCGCACGTGCTCATGGTAACAGGGGGCAACGAAGCCCTATCCGAGCCCCAGATTTTGTGACTGCTCCCGGAAGAGAGACTAGAGAACCCCGCCGAGCCAGAAGCACTGACCCTGAACCTCCGCTGACCAGTGCAAATGTGGCAGCCATGATCCATCAAATTCTGGCAGATAGCCGTGGGCAACGGAATGAAGATTGGGGAATTGACCGCAGTCACACCCCTTTCACTGATAATATTTTGGATGCGACTTTCCCGAGGCGTTTCAACATGCCATAGATGAACCGATACGCAGGTAGGTCTGATCCTGTCCAGCATCTTATGAGATACTCTTGGTCAATGACCGCTGCCGCAGCTTCTGACGCTGTCAAGTGCAAAGCATTTCCCATATTCTTGGAGGATGTAGCATTGTTATGGTTTACTCGCCTGCCAGCAAGATCGATTTCTAGCTTCAGGGATTTGAGTGAGAAGTTCGTAGAACAATTCCATATCTATGCACAAAAGACAAAGAGTGTGATTGATTTGTTCCTTATCAAGCAGCGACCAGGCGAGAATTTGAGGGCGTACCTAGATCGTTTCAACTTGGCCGCTACTGAAGTTAAAGATCCCCATGAACCAACCGTTGTCGCAGCACTGATTGATGGAGTAGATAAAGACACTGAATTCGGGAGATACCTGGCAGGCAAGCCACCCCATACTAGAGAGTTATTCTACGAAAAAGCTAACGTACATTTACGCCGGGAAGAAGTATATGCTAACCGAAAGGCAAAAACAGCTGATAAGGAGGAAATCCAGAGCAATGTCGCCTTTAAACAGACAGGAGACAGCTCGGGGAAAGTTGACGTTAATGTCGGAAATCAGAATCAGGGTGGTCATCAGTCAGGGAACAACAATAATAATGGTAACGGCAACAACCGGAAGAGGAACCGAGGGAACGACTCCCAGAGAAGGACTCGTCCCAGGGCCTTTGAAAGTTATACACCAATAAATGATACTCTGGAAAATATCTTCATGGATGCGTATGAAGTCCTCCAGAATAAGAGGCCACCTCCCAGAGAGTCGACGGAGAAAGAACGTGAAACGGGGAAGGTTTGTCTCTTTCATCAGATTCACGGCCATTCGACAAATGAATGCCGTCACCTAAGAGATGTAGTCGAAAGGCTGCTTCGAGAAGGAAAATTGGATGAATACAGAGTAACGCCCAGAGACAGGGGGCAAGCAGTACAGGCTCCAAATCAGAACCAGAATCAACTTGCTGCTAGGCCAACTGTCCAGCAAAAGGGAAAGAACATTGTTATCAATACCATAATTGGAGGACTTTATCTTGCCGGGCATAGTTCCAAGGCATTGGATCAATATGTCAATGCAGCCAAGCAACACCTCGAGGTAGGGGAGTGTAGTAACCCCGAGGACAATATCCCGGTGAAGCAACAAAAGATGATGACCGACGATGTCATTTTCCGAGAACGAGAAAGCATTGGAGTCCACGCTCCGACTGAAGATCCATTTGTAATTACAGTACCTATTGGACCAGCCACTGTTCATAAGGTTTTAGTGGACAACGGGAGTTCCGTCAACATTCTTTTCAAAAGGGCATTTGACCAGATGAACCTCGAAATAAAAGACTTGAAGCCCTGTCAAGGATGGATCCATGGATTCAACGGAGCATCCACCGCTCCAGTGGGTTATGTAGAGTTACCGGTTACGCTTGGGGAAGGAGAACGCCAGAGAGTGAGAATCCTTCCCTTCGTGGTTTTGGACGTTGAATCGCCCTACAATGCCTTCTTGGGCCGACCGACCCTCGCAAAGTTTAGAGCCTGTATATCCCCCTGGTGCTTGTTATTGAAATTCCCCACAGAAGCTGGCATTGGTATCGTCAGAGGAGATCAGGTTGCTGCGCGAGCATGCTATGTTGCCGAGCTAAAGTTACTTCGCAATGGAGGGGACATAGAAACCAAGGGCGCTTCTCCCCCTACAAGGGCGGAGACCTTATAGCAACTAAAGAGGATAACCGTTGGAAAGTCGCCCAGAGAGTTGCCCGAGGATATAGATCCCAGAGAGGATCAAGAACCTAGGGGCAGAATGGCGACTCCCAACGAGACAACTGTGGATATACCGATCGATGATAGTGACCAGGAGAAGGTCCTTAAGATTGGATCCCAGTTAAATCCGAATCTCGCTAAAGAATTGACGGATTTCTTAAAAAACAACTTGGATGTATTTGCTTGGACCCACGCGGACATGTGCGGGATATCCCCATCAATCATGAGCCATTCGTTAAGCATTAACCCTAAGCATCCTCCGGTAAAGCAAAAAAGGCGAATGTTGGGCCTAGAGAGGTTCGCTGCCTTGAAAGAAGAGGTTGGAAAGCTAAAGAGTAATGGATTTATCAGAGACTCGACCTACCCAGACTGGATTTCGAATCCAGTCCTGGTAAAGAAGGCCAACGGGAAGTGGCGAACGTGTATCGACTTCTCGGATTTGAACAAAGCCTGTCCAAAAGATAGTTTCCCGTTACCCCGGATTGACCAGTTAGTGGACTCGACGGTGGGTCATGAGCTTCTCTCATTTATGGATGCTAATTCAGGATATAACCAGATTCCGATGCATGTTCCAGATCAAGAACACACTAGTTTTATCACGGATCTGGGATTATATTGTTATGTGGTGATGCCCTTTGGCTTGAAGAATGCAGGCGCTACATATCAACGTTTAGTCAACAGACTGTTTTATAACCAGATCGGGAAAACAATGGAAGTATACGTCGACGATATGTTGGTTAAGTCCAAGCAATCTTCCCAACACACTACTGACTTGGCGGAGATGTTCGGCATTCTTTCAAAGTACGGAATGAAACTCAACCCAACCAAATGTTCATTCGGTGTTTCCTCCGAAAAATTCTTGGGGTTCATCGTTAGTTCCCGTGGGATTGAGATTAATCCAGATCAAATCGCGGCAATCAGAGATATTCAAGAACCTAGGAAAATTAGGGATGTACAAAGCCTTGCAGGAAAAGTGGCCGCACTAAGCATATTTATCTCCAGGGCTACGGATAAGTGCATCCCATTCTTCGAATTAATAAAGCGGGGGAAACGCCACTTCAAATGGACGCCCGACTGCGTAGAAGCATTTCAGAACTTACTAAGGCACCTGGAGAAACCTCCGATATTATCTAAGCCAATGGATCACGAGGACTTATTCGTGTATCTGGCAGTGTCATCCCACGCGATCATCTCAGCGTTGGTAAGAAAAGAGGATAAGGTCCAAAGACCTGTGTATTACGTAAGCAAAAAATTAACGGTAGCAGAGCGTAATTATCCAAGGATAGAAAAGTTGGCGTATGGTTTAATGATCGCCTCTAGAAAGCTTCGACATTATTTTCAGGCGCATCCCATTACCGTATACACCGATCACCCACTCAAGCAAGTTTTACAGAGACCAGAGGCATCTGGAAGATTACTCAAATGGAACATTGAGCTAAGTCAATTTGATCTGAACTTTCAGCCTAGACGGTCAATTCGGGGGCAAGTGATAGCCGACTTCATAGCAGAGTTTACCGTACCAGAGGAAGATATAGCCAATGAAGAGGTCAATCCTTCAAAATCACTTTTCGATCCCAGTGCCTGGAGATTGTATACTGATGGCGCTAGGAATGACAAAAGATCCGGCGTTGGAATAGTGCTTGAGACTCCCGAGAAACGATTGATAACCTATGCAATCCGGATGGAGTTTCACGCCACTAACAACGACTCCGAATATGAAGCCTTGATAGCCGGATTAAGGATCGCAAAGGAATTAGAGGTCCCAAAGCTGAACATCTTTTGCGACTCCAAGTTAGTTGTGAACCAAGTTACTGGAAAATTCCAGGCTAAGAGTGCAAGATTGATTTTATATTTAAATAAAGTGAAAGAGTGGCTGAACAATTTTGATCACTACAGCATATCTCATATTCCACGATCAGAGAATCAACAGGCGGATAAGTTGGCAAAGATGGCTAGTTCCGACTATCCTGAAGTGACCGGGCTAGCCCCCGTTGAAGTACTTCGGTTCCCTAGTATTGATCAAATGGAGATTGATCTAATACTAGAGGCGGAACCAGAAAGGGAGTCGTGGACGACCCCTCTAAAGAATTTCTTAATGAATGGAGCGCTTCCGACCAAGAAAAACGAGAGGCGTAAAGTAATTCGTAAAGCTGCCCGATACGTTCTTCAAGGCGGAGTTCTCTACAGACAAGGATTTTCGATGCCCCTCCTCCGGTGCATAGCTCACGATGACATCAAGCGTGTGCTGTAGGAAGTTCACGAAGGCGAATGCGGCGACCACACTGGAGGGCAAACTTTGGCAAAGAAGGTGTTGCGGCATGGTTATTTCTGGCCTACCATCAACAAGGATGCGGCCAGATACGCACGACAGTGTGATGCGTGCCAGAGATTTTCAAAAATACCTAGAGCATCTCCTAACCAGTTAAAAACAATGATGAGCCCATGGCCTTTCGCTATGTGGGGAATTGATATCATTGGAAATCTCCCCATAGCAAGGGGCGGAGCAAAGTTCGCTATTGTGGTCGTGGATTATTTCACTAAGTGGGTCGAGGCTGAACCACTAACTACAATCACAACCAAACGGGTGATCAATTTTATCGTTCGAAACATCATTTGCCGATTTGGGATTCCAAAGATTGTGATAACGGATAACGGAACTCAGTTCGATAGCGCTGAATTCAGAAATTTCTGCCAAAAATACCACATTGAGAATCGGTACACCTCTGTGGCGCACCCGCAATCGAACGGACAAGTCGAAGCGGCAAATAAAGTAATTAAGTCCATTCTGAAAAGAAGACTGAAGCGGGCTAGAGCCATGTGGGCTGATGAATTTCCCTTGGCACTATGGGCCTACAGGACAACATATAAATCAGCAACAGGACATACCCCGTTCTCCCTTGCTTTTGGAACGGAAGTAGTCATCCCAGTTCAGATAAAGGTACCTTCTCACCGGGTGACTTATTATGATCCGATGACCAATAATGAATTGCTCCTTGAGTCTCTAGATATGATCGAAGAAATAGGGATGAAGCAGACCTGCGTGCCTTGAGATGCAAACAACAGGTCGCCCGATATTACAACAAAAAGGTTCAAGCCCGAACCTGGCAACCCGGAGACTTGGTTCTGAAACGTGTGTTTCCACCCCCAACTCATATGGGAGCGAAGTGGGAAGGACCGTACTCCATTCCGAGCAAGCTTGATAATGGACCCTTCAAGCTGGCAACCGTAGATGGAAAGGAAATCCCCAGAGTGTGGAATGCCCAACATTTACGGCCATACTTAACATAAAAGTTTCAAATCTATTCTTTTGCTTTGTTGAAAACCATGTACAAGGCGCGACTTGCCTAGAATATTCTGATTCCTTAAAGCAAAAAATTATAAAGTGAACGTAGGTCATGATTCGACCGAACCACTATAAAAATATTGTGTGTCATTTACCTTTGTTGCACCTTTATTTATCTGCCTGTTTATTTGTTATAAAAATTGTTGTGAATAATCCAACGACCCCAGAAGCATATAATTATAAATGCCTTCCATCAGAATGGAATGTAATCACAAATCAAAGTTCTGAGGAAACAATAGAATAAATTATATCATTGATAGCACTCTAACTCTCCAGAGAGAGAGTATACAAGCGTCTCCGATTGAGCGCTGAGAAAGAGCTCCTTCCCCGCTGAAGGATCGGGGAGCGAATGAATCGCTAAGCTCGAACTCTAACTCTCCAGAGAGAGAGAGTATAAAAGCGTCTCCGATTGAGCGCTGAGAAAGAGCTCCTTCCCCGCTAAAGGATCGGGGAGCGAATGAATCGCTGAGCTCGAACTCTAACTCTCCAGAGAGAGAGAGTATAAAAAGCGTCTCCGATTGAGCGCTGAGAAAGAGCTCCTTCCCCGCTGAAGGATCGGGGAGCGAATGAATCGCTGAGCTCGAACCCTAACTCTCCAGAGAGAGAGAAAGTATAAAAGCATCTCCGATTGAGCGCTGAGAAAGAACATCTCCCCTGCTAAAGGAGCAGGGACCGACTGAACTATTGAATTTGAATTCTACCCCCGGCAACCGCCAGGAGAGTATAAAGGAGTCTATGGATAAGCGCTAAGGAAAGTGCCAGAGATTTGGTACCACAAGAACAGTTATCTTGTGAAATTCTCTAAGTACCCCATATTCAGAAATAGGGGGCAACCTGCGAATAATGCTAATCAATTTTTAATAAGCCCTAGTTGAGCGTTACGTCAATGATTGATTACGGGCCATATGCATATACACATGAACTTTAATGCAGCAATGCAGCACGAAAATTTTCCTTCTGTTATTGGATTGGTTTGTAATTATAATTAGATGGTCTATGACTAAACATGGAAAGTTTATTTGAATGCAGGTACTCAATGATGCAAAAAGAGATAAACTTTCATTTATATACTGCGAACCAACAAAGTGAAAAACAACCTAGAAAGGAAAGTGAGGGTCAGTCTCACAATTACACTTCCTGGCCAATGGAAAACCTAAAGACAAAATATCAACAAGCAACAATATCCTGTTTACGCTTTGGCCTCTTCTCTTGCTTCTGCTTCTCCAGCTTCGTCTTGTCGGCGTCGGATTGATCCCCTTTCTTCCTCTTCCTTTTGTCTATGAGAGGAACATCCGACTCTTCTGAAGATTCCTCTTCCACCTCTTTTCTCTTCCTTCTATCAGAAAGGGAAGCCGGGAAGTCATCAGGATTTGCAAAATGAAGCTGTCTGCTGATGGATTTGGGCTGGATTTTCAAAATCATCCCGGTTTTGGGATCAAATTCTGCAAGAGGGATTACATCCAAAGCCTCTTCTGTCGCCTTCTTCGAAGCCATCTCTTTTTCCTGCCTAGCCTTTCGGCTGGCCAAGGTTTCGTCGTCATCGTCGTCAGCTTTTTTGGTGCCGATAATATCTTCCTCATCCTCTACATGGCGCCCATCCATGTCTTTCAAGGCCTCAATGGTCTCAGCATCCTTGGGAACATTAGTACTAGGTACCGGGATGCTTCTTTCTGCTGTTGTGACCTCAGCCTGCTTTGATGTATCAATACCGGCACCTGGCGAGACAGCTTCCTTCTCCGCTTCTTTTTCTTTTTCAACACCCTTGTCGATGGGCTCGCCACCTGTATCATGAGGAACACACATTACTAATTCAATTGGTTGTTCTACCAGACGACGACAATTCACAATTGCTTTGACAAATTGTGGGGAAAAGAGAGATATACCTTCCGTAGATCCTCCTTCTTGAGTAGTCGTAGAGGCTCCAACGACCACGGGAGTTAGGCCCAAAGGGATTAGTGGATCATCGGGATGGTATTCCTCAACTCCGGAGGTTTTGGGCTCCACGGCTGAACTCGAGCCCTCGTCAGCTTTGCCTTTACCCTTTGCCAGGGCCCTTTCCCTTTCCATCTCCGCTAGAATCAGACGACGACCCTCTGCCAGGTCCTCGGGCTCGTTATCCCTCAAGATGCTCTTCATTAACTCATCTTCATCAATTTCTTCGACTCCCAATCTCTGCTTCTCACCCTCAACAATCGCATCCCATAAATTGGCTAAGGTAACGTGGTAATCCGGGATCCACGAGATGTTGCGGGTTTTGAGAACTTGGCCAAGGAAGTCAAAAATCATTTCTTCAAACCCCTCGATATCCTTCTCTCTTTCGAGGAGCTTGTTGTTAGAAGCAGTGGCCAATTCGATGGCGCTTTCAACATTCTTTTCGGCAAGAGCTGCCCGTCTCTTCGCGTCCGCGACATGGTCATTCAAAATCACCTTTTCTGCTTTAGCCAAAGCCAGACTTTCTTTCAAACTTGCTTTTTCTGCCTCCCAGGCAGCTCTCTCAGCTTCAAAATGGCCTTGTGCTGTTTTCAACTCAATATTGGCCATTTTGAGATCTTCAACCTCCTTCTTTAAAGCCATCTTCTCTTGGCTATTGGAGTCAAGTTCCGAATGAAAGCGCTTCTTAGCATTCTCTAATTCAATCTTATAATTTTCGGCATCTCTCCGCGCCAAAGCAAGTTGGGATTGAGCATTTTCCAGGTCCTTCTCCATCTTTGTCCTAGCCCTTTCGTTGTTTTCAAGTTTCGCTTTAGATCTATGTGCTTCTATTTCGAGCGTTCGGATGACTTCTGAAAGGTTAACTGCATGTTTCTTCATCATGTCATGCTGCCTGGCAACGTGGCGGATGTGCCCGACAACTTCATTATCCCAGTTCTTAGGGACCGGTTCCAAGGCTGGAACAAACGTCATCCTGTCGAAGAATATGTCTGGGAATTGTTCCCGCAGCTTTTCCAGCCTACCCTGAATCTCGGGACCATGCATGTAATCCCATGACCCGGGGGCAGCCAACTCTGGCTGGTTGGAAGGGACGATGTCACTCCTCTCCTTTTCAGACTCTTTGATTGGGTCCTTGCCCTTATCCTTAAACTCATGATGCCTTTTTGACGACCTACTGTGAGAAGGTGCACTTTTTGGAGGAGTTAACTCTTTAGGAAGTTTCTTTCCCCTGCAGGAACTACCGGATAACTAAGAAGCTTGGCAGATGTCGATTTCGGTGGAGAACGGGGTTGTGAGGAAGTCGGCTTGTGAGAAGGGCCGCGAGAGCGCTCAGTACCCGGATGAAGACTGGGTGTCCCCTCACGAAGAGAACGATAAGAGTAAGATCGCCTGCGGGACAACTTTCCTGCAAAAGAGAAGAGAACATATTAAAACTTTGAGTATTGACGATATAAGAGTGCGAGGTCAGATAGTGTGTGTGAATTGTGCATCCCATATAATTCCCCCTAACAGACCCGGGCCTGAAGACAGGCTCATTTGACCAGTTTCTTGTTCTCTAGTTGGAGCGATGGCCTCCTCAGAAGTAGGGAAGAATGGCTCCCCTTCAAAGTCTCTCTCTGTGTATACATCATCGGGTAGAGGAATTTTGCTCAGCTCGTCGAATAACTGCTCTTCTGTCAACTCATCGGGAGCAGCGGTCTCGATTGGAGAAGAAACTGGGATTTCCCTGGACTTGTCACCGCGGGCCTCATCCCCTTTGTATATGTTCAAATCCTCATCGTCTTGGATAACTATCGGGGAAGGACTTCTGCGAAACTTGGATGTTTCTACTGCTTGTGATGTTCCCTCTCCTTCCGTTGGGGGCACATACTTATAGGGTTTGCTGCCAGCGCCAAGTCCAAATCTTATATCCAGAAGATGATGTTTATGAAGATTCTCATCAGTAATGCATTTTTTGATCCTTAGAAAGTCGGATCTGCTTTGTAAAAGAATAGACAATCGATGGTTGTATAACGGACCCTCTGTTTTCGGGAAGACGTGATCTGTTTAAGACAAAGAAAAAGGGGGAAGAATGTTAATGCTTTGACTTCTTAAATAAGATACTCAGTTAAAAGCTTGCAGTTTACTTGATTTAAGCCATCTTCTTGAGCATCCAGCCTGTTTCTTTATATAGAACCAATCAGACTTAGGATCCCCTATATTGTTATATCTATCGTACAGAACCTTTCTATTCGCCACCGATTCAAAGAAAGACAAATTTGGGGTAGCCGAGGAGCGATGCTTGAAAAGAAAGAAGAATGTCAAATCTCTGAATGTGAGTTCGGTGTGTAGAATCTCCGCGTATGCAACATATAGGGAGTATAGAGATGCGTAGGCATTAGGATGAAGCTGCATCGGGGCGATACCCAGTCGTTTTAAAGTCTCGATGGCGATTGAAGGAAACGGAGGAATAGCTCCTACCAAGCACATGGTTCGACTGATTGCCATATATCCTTCCGGAGCTAAGTGGGGTTTATCTTCGCTACCGGGTGTTATAATATCATCCCAAGGAATCCCGTGTCTCAAGCAGATTCTTTTAAGCTTTATATCATCGAGTTTAGATGCTAAAGAATCAGAAAATTTCTCTATCCCGATCGCGCCAGGAATCTCGTCGGGAGCTCGCCTGTCTATCTCAGACTCTTCACTAGATGAAGTGTTTTCGGATGGATCTGATTCCATTGCCTCGTATTCAGATCCGGAATCTTCACCTCCTGGATTAATTGGAGGAATCTCGGGGTTGTATTGCTCAGGAACCTTGGATTCTGTTTCTGTTGCGGATCTTGAAGGAGATTGATTATTCGACATTACTGCTGGGACGAGAAAACATGAATAATGAGATTAAAACTACCCATCCCCCGTGTGTGCAAGTGCCGGTGTGTGTGCTTGTGTGTGCATTAAAGATAAAGCGTGAAAGCTATCAAGATCATCAAAATATCAGTCGTCATATGCAGTCAAATGATGTGGTCATTTAGTCCAGAAAGTCCAACATCAAGGCCCTAGCCTAACTGTTCAGAATTTTATGGTGACAAGGCATCGTTTAAAGTTCGAAATTTGTTTGGATCATGAACTACGAGTCGGATCGCAAGGTAGAGGGATCTCCCTCCTTCGGATCACAGGGTAGAGGGATCGCCCCCTTCGAATCGCAGGGCAAAGGGATCGCCCCTTCACGGATCGTGAAATTAAGTGATCAGGGTCTTTGCCGAATCGTTGCAGCCCCCCACGATACGCGCCTCTGCCGTCACTACGACCCCTCCGTCTCTCCACTCGCCTTCATCTTCTTCCTTTCCTCTCCTTGCCCACGATCCGAACCGGCCTTCTCTCTTCTCCTTCCTCCTTCATCTTTCTCCTCTCCTTCTCATTTCCGAACTCCAACCTCTAAGCCCATCAGCCATGGCGCCTCGCTGGTTCCCTCAGAAAATCACAAAATTCCATCGTTTCTCCCTCAAAACAGTCGAAAAAATACATAAACAACAGCGATTACGAATAAGGGTGCTTTCGGTGGAATTACCTTTCTAAAAATTGGGAAAGTAATCGGATTTTTGAAGGTTTGAAAAACTAGGGTTTTTTCCTCAACGATGCAGGCGAAACGATACGGAAGAAAGAAGAAGGAAGAAAGTGGAGAGGGGGTCGACTTATATAGGCAAAAGGGCGACCGTTTGTCTCCCCTTCTTTGTCCTATTCGATCCACGAAAATAGGCGGGCCGCGAACCAAAAGCCCACTACGTCTCGAGGAGGAGCCCGTTTCGTTCCGTTCCATGAAGAGGCCCAAGTGCACACCAAAGAACGAAACGAACGACTTGCTAACGGATCGCAACTCGAGCATGCGATCCGAATCGATAAATTCAGTAATGAAGACTTTGAAAAATCCCAGAAAAAGAATTGTTCACTGATTCACGACTCGCTGTGAAAAGACGATTCTATAGCTTCGAAGCATGTTCCATCATCGATAAAACATACTTCGAGGGGGCAAAATGTTGGCTAGCTTTTTGTCTAAGCCGCCTAGGTTCACTCACAAGAGGAAGGTATGGAACTATATCCCCCAAGTGCATGAATGAACGGATCGCATCATCGACTCGCCCGACGTCGGATCGCACACTATCGACTCGCCCACCATCGGATCGCATCTCGACGGATCGCCCCCATTCCATCGGCGAAACGAAACCTCTATGCGACTCGGTCCGAACTTATATTGTTGCCCAGCGTAGACCGATCCGATCCCCTGATGTATGGCGAACCCTCTGACCCGTTCAAGCGTGAGCAAGTTTTCAGCGATCCGAGACGCACAGATCTAGCGACACGTGTCCCTAACCGTCATTTTGACCGATTCTCCCCATCTGCACGATCCGATTTTCAAGGGGATCGCGACACCTGTCCGCAACGGCTAATTTGACTATTTCCTCAACGGTGGCGATGCGATCCGATGTTCTCGGGATTCGTGCCACGTGTTACCACGACCCGCCTGATAAAATCAGCTATAAATAGCCTGGAGCTTGGCATTTTTTGGGATCTTTTTGGCAATATTGAGTACTGAATCCGCCATTATTGTCAAACTACTAGAGTGTTGAGAGAAACCATTGATTGTATTAGCTTCCAAAGCATAATCAATAATATATAAAGTGGACGTAGGCTCGTTAACGCCGAATCACTATAAATTTTGTGTGTTATTTTCTTTTTCCTCATTCTTCAGTTGAAACTCTATAAGATTCAGAACAATTTGGGTGTTAGGTCCAAATTTTGATCTAACAGTTCTTATTAACTATAATGGGAAATAACAAAAAAAAACATTGTGTGAATTAAAAATCTAGTGATTTCTTTCATGTTGGATTGTGCATTAGGTATTTTAAGTAATTCTGATCGATACATCTTATCAACGATATCAACAATAATATCTTAAACACATTGATGAAAAGATCGAGCAAAGTAACTTATGGATTAAATAAAAAGATTTTAGTAAAGAACAAATGAATAGTTCGTGAGAACGGTGTTAAACCACTGCAGTGGTCGGTAATATTAAAGTCGAATGGCAAGGCGATAGCGGTCATGAGTCGAGATCGCAACCACAAAATGAAATGAATAAGTGGTTTAATATCGTTTGAATCAAAATTAATATTTAGTGGAAAACTTGGGTTTTTAAAATTGTAATGTAATAAATGTAAGTGTCTCATAAGTTAAAGGTATTTTGAATTATAAACCAATTTTGAGCATAAACGATATTTAGTTAATGTGCCTTAGGTAAATTAGAAGGATGCAATTCATTTAAGGGGGATCTGTAATAACCTGGATATTTGATCATTTGAGTTAAGCATACCATTGTGCATTTTATATATTTTAATTTGAAAGAATAAAATATGAGTTTGAGAAATTAACTCGTATAGTTTTTTTTAAGCAAAAAACAAAGAATTTGGATTTTTTTCATAATTCATGTGTTTGGAATAAATTATATGTTCTTAATTTGATAAGTAGTTTATTCCAATGTGTGTGTTTATAAAATTATTAAATTACGATTTAAGTGAATGTTGAAAATATATGATATTGATTGAGAATCAATATTTAAGTAGAAAGATATATTTTTGATATTAGCAATAAACTGTTGGTTGAAATAATTATTAAACTATTAAATTATGTATTAATTAGAAGAAGTAATTCTTGTCTAAATAAAAGAAACGATTGTGTTTTAAACTTGGTTTGAAGATTTTTAATTGATATAGTGTTGGATTTGTTAATTTAAAGATATTAGAGATTAGAGATTAGAGATTCAGAATTATTAATGATACATGAATTATTAATGAAAACTGTACAATTTAAAGATATTAGAGATTCAGAATTCATAGATGATTCAAGACTCATGAGTATTCAAGATGTAACGACCCGGATTTTTGGTCAATTCATTTTGAATATTTAATATTTATTTTAAATATTGAGTTGATAATATAAATGGATATTTATATTTATATTTAATTATCGTAATACCATAATCTGAAGTAATCCAATTCAAAATTTAAAACTGAATCAAAAACAATTCAGTTGACCCATATAAATTCTGTTTGAATATATAATAATAATAATTTATTATCGAAGAATTTATTTGTTTTGAATTTAAATCATATTATATTGATTTAATATGGTTATTTTATATACGTTCGAATTAAATTTTATAGTCTATTATTCTATTAAGTTCAGAATAGTGTTATAACATTGAGACATCAGTTATTACGTTAAAATAGCGGTTCATGAGCTCAGGTTGTGAACCTCGAAATATTTGATAAGTAGATAAGCTCGAAATCAAATTGGTATCTATTTAAAAAGAATAAAAATCTCTTTAAATCAAATCATAGTTAAATCTAAATCAAATCGTATTAATGTTTAATCAAATTACAATTAAATATAGTGTACCTTAACCTATACATAAGATGTACCTTGCGCAGGATATTTTCCTTAATGCCTAAGTATCGATCTTTTATAAATTGCGTTTATCCTCTCTCTATTTCTTTCTTTTGAAAATCAATTCACTTCATGTAAAATTAAAAATGGCAGCATCGTCTTGGTTTAAAAATCGCGACATACCCCTTTATTTAATTTAATCTCGTTCAACTGAAAGCGAAAAGGAAAATGGCCTCCTTTTCGAAAACAAAAATCACGAATAAAAATCAAACCACGATTTCTCTTTGTTTGTTCCCAATAACAGAAATCAAATCCAAATAACGAGCTGAGGGCCTCGCGATGCTTTCTGAAGGTCGATTTTAGGATTTGGGGCTTTTGGATCTCGAGCGCTGTGAGAGAAGGACCATCGGAGGATTGATGGTGGGACAGGTGAACTTGGGGGATGTGTGGACGATCGAACGATGAGCGCAAGGGCTCCAGGGTCAGTAGAAAAAAAGCAACTAAGGTAGGATGTTCAACTGTAGCAGTTTGCGATACTCGAGTAAGCCGTCGTATACCAGGAAGTGGTGTCAGGTGGGTTCGTGGAAGCACAGTGACGTTTTGGAGTAGTTGGTATTCAGAATGGTGATCGATAGTAAAATGGTGGTTCAGGCAAGGTTGAATTGGAATGGTCGTGAGTTTCGAACCTAGAACGAAGGTAATGCTCGCTGTTTTTTCTTTTCTTTTCATAATTTATATTTAAGCGTGATTTAATGGAATTAAGGTAATAATCATATATGTAATGACCCGTATTCTACACATCATAGGATTGTAGAATCTTTATTTCTATCCCATGGGAAATCATATGGTCATGTAACTTTGGGAAACATCCATTAGAGTCATTTCCCATGTTCATGATTTTTGTCGATTTTTAAATGACCATTTTGCCCCTGGTTGGTACTGTTTTGGCCATAACTTTTGATTGGAAAGCAATTTTGACCTGAAACCACTTCCATTGGATTCGTTTGATGGTTTACCTTTCCGTAGAGTGGTCATAATAGTCAAACGGACTTACCGTTTGGGAGATATGGCTGAAATAAGGTTTGGAGGGTGAAAAACTGCTTAACTGGGCCAAATAGGGTGATTAGTGAGTAGGCCCATAACCCATTTCGGGATTAGGGTTATGGGAAGGCTGAAATGAGATAGAGAATCATTCCATTTCAGTTTTCTAGCCTCCACTTATCACCAAGGAACCCTAAAAATGGCCTTCAACCTCTAAATCACCTCCAAATCATCTTTTGGTCAAGGATTGAGCTTAACAACCACTAATCAAGGGAGATCTACACCAAAGCAACATTGGAGCTACTGTCTAGCATTGGGATTCACACCAAATTAGAGATTTATTTCAGACCTTAGTTTATTGGTGGCTAAGGTGAGTGATTTGCATAGTTTTACACTAATTATGGCTAGTTAAGGGTAATTAGTGTTAATTAGAGAATTTAAGCATGATAAAATTCTGGAAAAATGTTCATAAATTCCTAAATGATGTTTTAGACCTCTAATATGAATTTGGGTTAATTTGGTTAAGTTTTGCTAATCCTATCATTAGTTTCACCTATTGATTGTATTTTCTATATTTTAATGATGTTTTTGATCATTTGAGTTAAGCATACCATTGTGTATTTTCTATATTTTAATTTGAAAGAATAAAATATGAGTTTGAGAAATTAACTCCTATAGATTTTTTTAAGCAAAAAACAAAGAATTTGGATTTTTTTTCATAATTCATGTGTTTGGAATAAATTATATGTTCTTAATTTGATAAGTAGTTTATTCCAATGTGAGTGTTTATAAAATTATTAAATTACGATTTAAGTGAATGTTGAAAATATATGATATTGATTGAGAATCAATATTTAAGTAGAAAGATATATTTTTGATATTAGCAATAAATTGTTGGTTGAAATAATTATTAAACTATTAAATTATGTTTTAATTAGAAGAAGTAATTATTGTCTAAATAAAAGAAACGATTGTGTTTTAAACTTGGTTTGAAGATTTTTAATTGATATAGTGTTGGATTAAACAAACTTATGGCTCTTATTATTATTATAATATTAACAACAACCTTGGTGTTTAATTGGATTTTTTTTTACTATTAGAATAATAAATATTCAACTACAATCAAAAATATAAACAAATAACACTTCCTAACGGTCATTTTCATGGCATCTCCTTCCGCAAACGAGCCTTTGACTTCCCCTTCTCGCCCCTCACCATCCAAACAGCCTCCTACACCGGATCCACCTCCTACAATGCCTCCAGCTCCCCCTGATCTTGAGCTAGTGAAACCCCCAATCATGGAAAATCAATAGGTGTCAACCTCTGATCTCTAGGCAGCTATTTCTCCCACTGCATCATTTCCTCAAGCATCAACTGCTCCTTATGGCCAACGTCGTATGACTTCGTTGTTTCATCATCTTCCTAGAAATGTAGGTAGATACGTGCCAGTTGATATGATACCCACATTCTTTGATGGAGCTTTTATTTCTCTGCTCTAGCCTCCTTGCTATGACCTGTTCACACATATATATGTACATGTATGCAATTGCAAATAATTTTCGATACAATTCAATATTTGATACAATTAGGCATAATGGTTCAAAATATCAAACAAATAAACAAACAACACAACCATCAATCAATTAGTGAATTAGAGTTTCAAATTCATAATTTTGATACACATACAGAAAATCATGTTTTGATGCCACATCACCACAATATATCTATCTAATTTTGGTTCTCACACCAGTCTAATGGAAATATATAGATATCACACTTTCGTCACTCAAATATAAATACTGGTGATGGTATACTTCATCATCAGGACCATGTCCGGGCAACTAGAGTGCGGTTCTATATCTATCCAATATATTAAAACTTCGAATATACGTTCATGACGCGTATATGCAAACTCTTTATATATTGGATTGTCCAATTCAATACGAATAAAATATTCAAATACGTATAGTTGATTTAAATTTTCAAAACAATATTGTTTTCATTTTAAAAATATACTCTTCGCACTCGTTCTAGGATACTACTGATCCTATCTCTAACGAGTTATTCTAATTGGATATTACTAATCCAATATCTGATGGATTCTTTCGCTCGGTTCTAATGTGTCTTGCCCTCAAGCTTTGTAAACCAAAGCTTTGATACCACTGTAGTAGCCCGTAACTTCCTCGGTAAGGAAAGCCCGGATTACCTTGAGAACACTACAAAATAGAACGCAGACGGAAGAACATTTCATTGTATATTACAACAATTCCATCAGAATACAAGAATATGCAGAGTATGAATAATTATTATACAACAAAGAATATCATAGATTTAAATACAGTACTATAGCGGAAAAATAATACAAAACACAACTGAAAGAGATACGGATACAAAGCTTTCCGAGTATCGTTCCAGCTGTAAACCAGGATCTTGTGAATATAAATTTGCAAAACCAAACTACTAGCTGCCCATGTAGAAAATAGGGGCACCCAGAATTTAGGTTAAAACAATAAACTCCAGGTCAGTCATGTGATTGGTGTGAGAACTTAAACAGTTATTTAAAACTTTACTTTAAAAGAGAGTAATTCAAGGGACCACTCTGTATAACACGGAACGGGTTTCCTCCCAAGAATACTGGTGCATATAACAAAACAGCGCAATGCTCTTTGGAAAAATGAAGCTATTATAAGACCCAGGTCCCATCACACAATGCAATGCAAGCCGGAGGATAGGGTTTTCCCTTATAATAGCCAAACATGCTTGGTACGTTTAAAACAAATCACTTGATACTATTATAAGTGTATAGTGTTAAAACAATTTCAATCATAAATATCAATCATAGGCGGCATGTCGCCATACTAAGCTCTACAAATAAAACCGTAATATCACGTATTGGAAATTGGAGTTCCGTCATGAGTCGAGGCAAGGGGCAAGCTCCTCTCCGTTCGAGACACTCTAGCAAATGTCCCAGGACCCCACTATGATCCTTGGAATCGGTTGGGCCGGTCGTCACCTAACTTTGGAGGATTGGCAATTCCTAAACACACGTTTCCCGGTCCTAACAGACCTATATCCGAGGTGCCTCGCATTCCAACATCCACACAGGTAAAAAGTATATAAATGTCAGGGCTAGTAGGTTACTGACATCGCCCATAGCTAGAAAGAAATGTCGTGTTCTCCCAACGGTATGTATCCCGTTTTTGACTCATACCGAGGTGTGAGGCTCGCGAATTGACGTTATACACAAAGCTGCGCCACACAGGCCGTCCTTTGATCATCAACCACAAGACTTTGCTTTTCAACAGAAGCCCTGATAATCTGCCACTTAGGCTTGCCACACAGGAAATTCACTCCATGCGACTGATGTCCATCGATATACAACCTCTGAGCTCGTACGTCTCAGAGAAGGGCGTTAAGCAAGAGAATAAATTCTTCGTCGCCAAACAGATGTATATTTAATAGAGATCAATCAACACAGAATAAAATCCAATGTTAGACACACAGTCCATTTACAAGTTCGTTCTGGGTTTGAACGAAACCGGAGGCACTTTCCTCGCATATCCATCCATATCCAAGTACGTCTGGACGATCACCAAATGATTCCCTTATCTTGGGTGTACAGCCCAATCAGGATCATCTGTAATCACCCAAACGATGTGAAGACTTCCGGTCTTCAACCATCGTCTTCATCTTCGACATATCGTCGAATCGGTTATTCAGAATGGGTATAAACCCGGCCTTTCCGAATAACCCGCGTATATAATAAACACGTGTTACACAAACACAACATACGCCTCATTCCAATTCAGAATATTCTTTTATTCACAAAATCACATTCTTAGGGAAAGGTTCCCATTAATTTTATCAAAGATAAATTCTTCTAAATTTATTCTTTATTCTTCCTTTGGATATCATTTCAAACCATGTTATGGTTTTCCAAACTAGTCGGGATTAGCGAACCACACCAAAGTAATTATTTATTTTATTTCCTAATCCCAACCTATTCATCCCTTGGAGCAATACTGGTAATACTCCATATCTAACACCATGGTGTTATCGGTAAAATTTATTCCCATTTCACGTTCAAATCTAATTAAAGATTTAACTATCGCTTTGGAGCAAAACTGGTGATACTCCATTCTCGATCACTTTCCAAATTTGATAATTTAGATTATCCATTCACATTTCAATCTAATTATAGATTCATTAAAACTCCTTTTCCTGGGTTAAAGAATTGATGCCATTTAAAACACAGTTCACGATAAACCCAAATCACATTCTATTTATTATCAGGTTAAAGAACAAGTGTTATTTAAAACACCGCTCACGATAAACCCACCAATCAATTCTAACTCAATTCCAATTAAATATATTAATTAATTGGTATACTTCATTAAATCTAAATAAAAAGATTTAATCTTTCCACAATGGGGTTTAAGAACAGTGTCAATTAAGACACCATTCACGAAAACCCAAATCATATTTGATATTAAATACAAGGCTCTGAATAGAAAATATATCGGCTTATATTCAATATCAAATTCCACGACCAACAAATATCGTATTGGAAATAACGATATGAATATATCTTTCAAATTTCCACAACCATATTTTTATAATCACAAAATCCAACATCAAAATATTCCGAAGACAAATTCGATTCAAATCCATTCCAATTCACGTATTGGAAATTCTAATTATTTTTAAAACCACTTTCAAATTCAGTTTATTTATTTCAAAAATAAATTGGTTTTAAATTTAGTTCAAAACTAGTTCATTTTGATAAAAATCTATTTTTATCTTTTCAAATGTGGAATTTTTCATCCTAGTTCTTTCTAATTCACATATTATGATTTTACAGAAATTATTAATATTTTTAATAATTTTATCAAGGCCCGTACAGTCAATTTCCATCAACGGCCATCGAACTGCACTTACAACGACCTTTTACAAATTTGATTTGGATATAATTCCAAATCCAACCATTAGATTTCAAATTTCTAATATTCATTGGAAAGCTCTTTTCGATACGAACCCAACGGTTCCGGTTTTAGGAGAATCCGACGGTCGGATCTCCCGCAACGTCAATTCGAAGTCAATGGTCGAAATTCATGAACTGCCGCGGCGCGGCGCGTTCTATTCAGGCCATTATATATAATATATATATATATATATTATATATATATATTTCATCGATTTCCTTTTAAAATGTATTTTATAAATCATTTTAAATTCGTTTTCAAAACCATTTCAACTTCATATTCAATTTCAAATCAAAATTGAATATTTCATATCATTACTATATAAATGATAATATTTTCAAAACGTTATATTTTGAAATCACTTCTTTTTCTATATTCATTATAAAAACGAATATAATCGATATAAATATCGTTCACGTCAAAATAGCGTAACTCTAATCAACACGGCTTCATATATTTCAATAAATTCGTTATTCTATTCAACAAATGAATATTTATTCTATTCAACACACGAATCTATATTTCTTTCAACACATGACTAATCTCAACACATGAGTACTGTCAACACATGACTATTTTTGTTATGCAATATATTTTATAAAATTATGGTATCTATCGTTTGATTTTTAATCAGACTCCAACCTTAAAGTAGATTCTAATTTTAAATATGATAAAGATGTAAATTTTATTGTTAAAATATTTTACTCAACACATAAATAGTTTCAACACATGAATATTCTTAACACACGAGCATCGTCAACACATGATTTTTTTAATATTCTTTATTTTCCCAATTAGAATGAGGCCCAATCAATTACCATATAATGTTAATTATATGGGTTCCACACAACACATGTATATAATAGCAACGATAACCAATCAACCATCATCCAAAGTGCACTACACAACTGCATAAGCATTAAATATAAATAATTAACGCTTACACAGACTGTCAATCCAACGATCGACATACAACTAATTATTGGGATTAGTGTATGCCGTATTTCATCCCAATACCCGTGTGGGGTTTCAAATCAACAAACACAGATTTTTATTTGTGCAATTGGGCGCTGTGTAAAATTAATCAACCCAATCAATATCAGTCAAATCAGTGTATATAAACAAATCAGCCGATTTGTTTATAAATATTTATTTATTCACATTCACGTTAAAATTTATATTCTTAACGATAATTATTTTAATTCAATACATGAATATTTATCTTTCAATCATTCCACAACACAATCAATTTTCACAACACATCAATCAAACAAACAAGCCGTCCATGGTCTGTGGACGACGGGTATCGGGTGCTACTAAGCACCGTCTGCATTCTAGTATATATTTATAACCGGAAAAGAAAATTTTAAAGTGAGAAGTTCTCACTGACTAGCTAATCCAATACCACGACTCTTCATACGTAGAAATCTTCGTCATGCTCACCTTTTGTCAATTTCATTGCCCATAGCCACTACATATATAAAAATCATATATTTATATTCTTGCTATGTATATAAAAATCACATTTTTACACCGCTACTATATAGATAAAAATTCTATTTTTACACCGCTACTATATAGATGAAAATTCTTTTTTACATCGCTACAATATAGATAAAAATTCTATTTCTACACCGCTACTATATAGATAAAAATTCTATTTTTATAATGGTGTTCATATAATAAAAATTATATTTTTATCACGCTATTCTTCATATAAAGATTTCGCCTTTTCAAACATAAAGATTTCGCCTTTTCAAATATAAAGATTTCGCCTTTTCAAATATAAAGATTTCGCCTTTTCAAATATAAAGATTTAATCTTTACTATCTATATAATATAAAAATCGTATTTTTATATTCTCTATCATATAAAAATCATACTTTTTTAATCTCTACTACAAAAATAATATTTTTATCATCTATACAATATAAAGATCAAATCTTTTATAAAGCAACAATCTTTTTTATGTTAAAAATCAATGCTTTGCCATCGTAAAAATCCTAGCTTTGTCATTGTAAAAATCCTAGCTTTGTCATTGTAAAATTCCTACTTTGTATATTTATAAATCTTAAATGAAATTAAAACAATATTTAAAGCAAAAATAAAAATAAACACTCACGGTTTTTGGAAGGAGAAGGGCTAGGCGTCGTCATCAGGGGGGCTTTGCGCTCGCGCGCTGGCGGCGGTGGAAGGCCGACGCGGCATGGGGGGGGGGGGGGGGCGGTGCGGTCTCGCGTGCAGGAGAGGGGACTGGAGGAGGGGGATCGACGGAAAATGGGGAGGGGATGTGGTGGAGGGCGGTGGCCCCGCCCTGAGCGGCGGTGGCGGCTCGATCGGAGGAGCGACAGCTCCTCCTTCTTCCTTTTTTTTTATTTTTGATTTAAAAATGAATCGGGGGGGGGGGGGGGCTGAATGATTAAAGGAGGAAGGGGAGATATATAATAATATATATTATTTAATTAATTTACTTTCAAAAAGGTACTTTTTACTTCGAACTCAAAACGAGACCCACCGCCTGTCGCCCCTAGCTAATTACCCCTATTCCGAACACAATGGGATATGTATCGTAAGCTGATTTGGCGGTTTCAATTAGTTTTCGTCAAAATCAACATATAACTCTATATATTGAATTTGAACGCACATTTCAATTTACTGGGCCCACATACTAACTCGAAAAATCTCAGAAAAATATTTCTAGCTTCGTATTAACGATACTGTCCTAACAAAACTAGTTTCGTCGAATTCTGAGACCGTTTGAAAAATGGCCATTTTCCAGTCGATTAAAATCAACTAAAACTGGTCAAACGCGTTTTCCTTTGCCACGCTCACATGCTGATTCGAAAATTATGGAATTTAGAGTCTAGCAATAACTCAACATCACGGATCCAAAAAAAAGTGGTTTCGTCGAAATCCGAGGTCGTTTGCAAAATTTTCATTTTTAAGGGCCTGAATTCCATAGCGACTATTCTGAATTTTCAACTGGACGTATCTTTTGATTCCCGCTATGAAATTTCAAATTTTCGGATTCGTTGGAAAGATATTCTCAATTAGATTCTAATATTTTTGGTTTCACTAAAATCCGGTTTATTTTGCACCCGGTACAGTCAATTGAAATTTGAAATCGAATTATCGAACTACCGCACCATTTTCAATTCCTTTATAATTATAAATAATTATTTATATTCTAACGACGATGTATATAAATATATACGTTCTAATTCTATTCAAAAAATTTCTCGTCGATGTTATTTAAAATAATTCGTTTTAAATATTCAAATTTCACTAAATTTGATGAAATAAATTTTTTAAATTGGCTCGCATTTCCGGGTTGTTACAACCTCCCCCACTTAAAACTTTTCATCCCCGAAAAGGAACGAAGCCGAAAGTTGTTTTTCAAACCAATTCAACTTCCATTATTTTCATTACGGCTTAAGTTCTTCAACTTTTCATTTTCTAAGAACTTTTCAAATTTTTCAAAAATTTGGCTAACACCCTAAATTTTTGAAAATTTTCGCCCTAACCTCCCCTGCACCGGGAGCACCGGGAAAATCCCGAAATTTCCATACAGGCACTCTGATCTCAAAAAGAAAAATAAAAACCAAGCGGCTAGCCAATCAGCTCATAAAATCATCATCACCCAAACAAAACAGTAAATTATGGTAAACATGTACCTATTTGTCGGGCAAACAATTTTATTTCTCTGCTCTAGCCTCCTTGCTATGACCTGTTCACACATATATATGTACATGTATGCAATTGCAATTAATTTTCGATACAATTCAATATTTGATACAATTAGGCATAATGGTTCAAAATATCAAACAAATAAACAAACAACACAACCATCAATCAATTAGTGAATTAGAGTTTCATTTTCATAATTTTGATACATATACAGAAAATCATGTTTTGATGCCACATCACAACAATATATCTATCTAATTTTGGTTCTCACACCAGTCTAATGGAAATATATAGATATCACACTTTCATCACTCGAATATAAATACTGGTGACGGTATACATCATCACCAGGACCATGTCCGGGCAACTAGAGTGCGGTTCTATATCTATCCAGTATATTAAAACTTCGAATATACGTTCATGACGCGTATATGCAAATTCTTTATATATTGGATTGTCCAATTCAATACAAATAAAATATTCAAATACGTATAGTTGATTTAAATTTTCAAAAAAATATTGTTTTCATTTGAAAAATATAATCTTCGCACTCGTTCTAGGATAATACTGATCCTATCTCTAACGAGTTATTCTAATTGGATATTACTAATCCAATATCTGATGGATTCTTTCGCTCGATTCTAATGTGTCTTGTCCTCGAGCTCTGTAAACTAAAGCTCTGATACCACTGTAGTAGCCCGTAACTTCCCTGGTAAGGAAAGCCCGGATTACCTTGAGAACACGACAAAATAGAACGTAGACGGAAGAACATTTCATTGTATATTACAACAATTCCATCAGAATACAAGAATATGCAGAGTATGAATAATTATTATAAAACAAAGAATATCAGAGATTTAAATACAGTACTGCAGCGGAAAAATAATACAAAACACAACTGAAAGAGATATATGGATACAGAGCTTTCCGAGTATCGATCCAGCTGTAAACCAGGATCTTGTGAATATAAATTTGCAAAACCAAACTACTAGCTTCCCGTGTAGAAAATAGGGGCACCTAGAGTTTTGGTTAAAAGAATAAACTCCAGGTCAGTCATGTGACTGGTGTGAGAACTAAAACAGTTTTTTTAAACTTTACTTTAAAAGAGAGTAATTCAAGGGACCACGCCGTATAACACGGAACGGGTTTCCTCCCAAGAATACTAGTGCATATAACAAAACAGCGCATTGCTCTTTGGAAAAATGAAGCTATTATAAGACCCAGGTCCCATCACACAATGCAACGCAAGTCGGAGGATAGGGTTTTCCCTTATAATAGCCAAACATTCTTGGTATGTTTAAAACAAATCACTTGATACTATTATAAGTGTATAGTGTTAAAACAATTTCAATCATAAATATCAATCATAGGCGGCATGTCGCCATACTAGGCTCTACAAATAAAACCTCAATATCACGTATTGGAAATTGGAGTTCCGTCATGAGTAGAGGCAAGGGGCAAGCTCCTCTCCATTCGAGACACTCTAGCAAATGTCCCAGGACCCCACTATGATCCTTGGAATCGGTTGGGCCGGTCGTCACCTAACTTTGGAGGATTTGCAATTCCTGAACACACGTTTCCCGGTCCTAACAGACCTATATCCGAGGCGCCTCGCATTCCAACATCCACACAGGTAAAAAGTATATAAATGTCAGGGCTGGTAGGTCACTGACATCACCCATAGCTAGAAAGAAACGTCGTGTTCTCCCAACGGTCCGTATCCCCTTTTTGACTCATACCGAGGTGTGAGGCTCGCGAATTCACGTTATACACAAAGCTGCGCCACACAGGCCGTGCTTTGATCATCAACCACAAGACTTTGCTTTTCAACAGAAGCCCTGATCATCTGCCACTTAGGCGTGCCACACAGGCAATTTATTCCATGCGACTGATGTCCATCGATATACAACCTCTGAGCTCGTGCGTCTCAGAGAAGGGCGTTAAGCAAGAGAATAAATTCTCCGCTGCCAAACAGATGTATATTTAATAAAGATCAATCAACACAGAATAAAATCCAATGTCAGACACACAGTCCATTTACAAGTTCGTTCTGGGTCTGAACGAAACCGGAGGCACTTTCCTCGCATATCATCCATCTCCAAGTATGTCTGGACGATCACCAACTGATTCCGTCATCTTGGGTGTACATCCCAATCAGGATCATCAGTAATCACCCAAACGATGTGAAGACTTCCGGTCTTCAACCACCATCTTCATCTTCGACATATCGTCGAATCGGTTATTCAGAATGGGTATAACCCGGCATTTCCGAATAACCCGCGTATATAATAAACACATGTTACACAAACACAACATACGCCTCATTCCAATTCAGAATATTCTTTTATTCACAAAATCACATTCTTAGGGAAAGGTTCCCATTAATTTTATCAAAGACAAATTCTTCTAAATTTATTCTTTATTCTTCCTTTGGATATCATTTCAAACCATGTTATGGTTTTCCAAACTAGTCGGGATAAGTGAACCACACCGAAGTAATTACTTATTTTATTTCCCAATCCCAACCTATTCATCCCCTGGAGCAAAACTGGCAACACTCCATATCTAACACCACAGTGTTATCGGTAAAATTAATTCCCATTTCACGTTCAAATCTAATCAAAGATTTAACTATCGCTTTGGAGCAAAACTGGTGATACTCCATTCTCGATCACTTTCCAAATTTGATAATTTAGATTATCCATTCACATTTCAATCTAATTACAGATTCATTAAAACTCCTTTTACTGGGTTAAAGAACTGATGTCATTTAAAACACAGTTCACGATAAACCCAAATCACATTCTATTTATTATCGGGTTAAAGAACAAGTGTTATTTAAAACAACGCTCATGAGAAACCCACCAATCAATTCTAACTCAATTCCAATTAAATATATTAATTAATTGGTATACTTCATTAAATCTAAATAAAAAGATTTAATCTTTCCACAATGGGATTTAAGAATAGTGTCAATGAAGACACCATTCACGACAACCCAAATCACATTTGATATTAAATACAAGGCTCTGAATAGAAAATATATCGTCTTATATTCAATATCAAATTCCACGACCAATAAATTTCGTATTGGAAATAACGATATGAATATATCTTTCAAATTTCCACAACCATATTTGTATAATCACAAAACCCAACATCGAAATATTCCGAAGACAATTTCGATTCAAATCCATTCGAATTCACGTATTGGAAATTCTGATTATTTTTAAAACCACTTTCAAATTCAATTTATTTATTTCAAAAATAAATTAGTTTTAATTCAAGTTCAAAACTAGTTCATTTTGATAAAAATCTATTTTTATCTTTTCAAATGTGGAATTTTTCATCCCTGTTCTTTCCAATTCACATATTATGATTTTACACAAATTATTAATATTTTTACTAATTTTATCAAGGCCCGTACAGTCGATTTCCATCAACGGCCATCGAACTGCACTTACAACGACCTTTTCCAAATTTGATTTGGATATAATTCCAAATCCAACCATTAGATTCCAAATTTCTAATATTCATTGGAAAGCTCTTTTCGATACGAACCCAACGGTTCCAGTTTTAGGAGAATCCGACGGTCGGGTCTCCCGCAACGTTAATTCGAAGTCAATGGTCGAAATTCACGAACTGCCTCGGCGCGGCGCGTTCTATTCAGGCCATTATATATATATATATATATATATATATATAATATATATACTGTCAAAACCCGTAACTTCCCCGTAAAGGAAAGCCGCGGATAGTTCGAGAACAAGCCACAACAGAACGCATACAGAAGAACATTTCATTGTATATTACAACAATGCATCAGATTACAAGAATATATAGAGTATAAATGAATATTACACAGAAATATCAGAGATTTAAATTACATTTAAATACATAGCAGCGGAAAATAATACAATACACAACTAGAAGTAGATATACGGGTACAAAGCTTTCCGGATATCGTTCCAGCTGTAAACCAGGATCCTATGAATATAAATCTGCAAAACCAAAACTACTAGCTGCCCGTGTCAAAATAGGGGCACCCAGAGTTTAGGTTAAAACAATAAACTCCAGGTCAGTCATGTGACTGGTTTGAGAACTAAAACAGTTATTAATCTTTATTTTAAATCATTAGGTAAATCAAGGGACCACGCCGTATAACACGGAACGGGTTTCCTCCCAAGAATACCAGTGCATATAACAAACAGCGCAATGCTAATTAAAGAAAAATGAAGCTGTTATAAGACCCAGGTCCCATCACACAATGCAACGCAGTCGAGGATAGGGTTTTCCCTTATAACAGCCAAAGAATGCTTGATACGTTTAAAACAAATCATTTGATACTATTATAAGTGCATAGTGTATAAAACAACTTCAAATCATAAGTATCAATCATAGGCGGCATGAGCGTCCCATGCCACTATGTCGCCATATATAGGTTTACAAATAAAACCGCAAATGTCACGTATTTGGAAATTGGATTTCCATCTATGAACCGAGGCAAAAGATAGTCCTCAACCGATTCGAGACAATCTAGCCCATGTCTCAGGTCCCAGACTCAGGTGGGCCTTGGATCGTCAGGGCCGGTCCACCGATGTGGATTATTATGCCTGAACAATACGTCTCTCCGCCCTATGGGGCGTAAATGAGCCAACAAATGACTCCATCGGACCCGGATCGTCCGATCAAACCGAGGCGCCTTGCAACAGCAACAACAACATAAGTCAAACTCGTCAGGGCGTGTAAAACCACTGACGCCACTTCTAGCTAGAAAGAAACGCAAGTCCTCCCTGATGTCCGTCTCCCGTTTTTGGTTCATACCGGGTGTGAAACTCGCGAAGTAAGCGTTACACAAAGCTACGCCACAAAGGCCGTGCTTCGATCATCAACCACAAGACTTTGCTTTTCAACAGAAGCCTTGATCATTCGCCACTTAGGCATGCCACACAGGCAATTCACTCCATGCGTTTGATATCCATCAATATATAACCCCTGAGCTCGTACGTCTCAGAGAAGGGCGTTAAGCAAGAGAATAAATTCTCCGCCGCCAAACAGATATATATTTAATAGAGATCAATCACACGGACTAAAATCCAATGTCAGACACACAGTCCATTTACAAGTCCGTTCTGGGTCTGAACGAAACCGGAGGCACCTAGTACCCCGCATATCCATCGATCTCCAAGTACGTCTGGACGATCACCAACTGTTTCCATCTTCTTGGGTGTACAGCCCAATCAAGATCATCAGTAATCACCCAAACGACGTGAAGACTTCCGGTCTTCGACCACCGTCTTCATCTTCGACTTATCGTCGTATCAGTTATTCAGAATGGGATAAACCCGGTCTTTCCGAATAACTCGCGTATATTTTAAATAAGTGTTACACAAACACACCATACGCCTCATTCCAATTCATCAGTCACTAACCGTAAATTAATCAAGAGAATAATTCCCCAAATATTAACCCCGAAGGCCGAAACCAACATCAGATCAATATCCAGAAAACCATTCTGCTCAGCTAACCGACAGTTAGTTTCTGATTTCACATTCATAGGGAAAGGTTCCCATTAATTTTATCCAAGATAAATGTCTTGAATTTATTCTTTATTCTATTTTGAATATCAATTCAAAACTAGTCGGGATTAGCGAACCTTACCGAAGTAATCATTTGTTTTAATTTCCCAATCCCAACCTATTCATCCCACGAAGTAAAACTGGTAGTACTTCATATCTAACACCACGGTGTTATCGGTAAATTCAATTACCATTTCACGTTCAAATCTAATTAAAGATTTAACTATCGCCTGGAGCAAAACTGATGATACTCCATTCTCGATCATTTCAATCTAATTAAAGATTCATTAAAACTCCACTTAGTTTTAATCGTTAACTGGGTTAAAGAATCAGTGTCGTTTAAAACACGGTTCACAATAAACCCAAAATCACATTCCATTAATTATCGGGTTAAAGAACGAGTGTTATTTAAAACACTGTCCACGATAAACCCAAAAATCAATATCAATTCAATTCCAATTAAATATTATTTAATTGGTACACTTCATTAAATCTAAATAAAAAGATTTAATCTTTTCTCAACTGGGTTCAAGAACAGTGTTAGTGAAGACACCATTCACGACAAACCCCAAATCACATTTGATATTCAATACAAGGCTCTGAATAGAAAATATACCGGCTTATATTCAATATCAAATTCCACGACTAACAAATGTCGTATTGGAAATAACGATATAAATATATCTTTCAAATTTCCATAACAACACCTGTATAATCCCGAATTCCAACATCGAAATATTCCGAAGACAATTTCGATTCAAATCCACTCCAATGCAATCATTGGAAATTCTGGTTACTTTTAAAACCCTTTTCAAATTCAGTTTATTTATTTAAAAATAAATAGAATTATATTTCTAGTTCAAAACTAGTTCATTTCGATAAAAATCTATTTTTATCTTTTCAAATATGGAGTTTTTCATCCCAATTCTTTCTAAATCATTTCTTATGATTTTACACAAATTATTACCATTTTTAATAATTTTATCAAGGCCCGTACAGTCGATTTCCATCAATGGCCATCGAACTGCACTTATAGCGACCTTTTTCAAATTTGATTTGGACATAATTCCAAATCCAACCGTTAGATTTCTAATTTCTAATATCCGTTAGAAAGCTCTTTTCGATACGAACCCAACGGTTCCGGTTTTAGGAGAATCCGACGGTCGGATCTCCCGTAATGCCCGTTTGAAATAAATGGTCGAAATTCGCGAACTGCCGCGGCGCGGCGCGTTCTATTCAGGCCATTATATTATATATATAATATATATAATATATATATCGTCGATTTCTATTTAAAACGAATTATATAAATAGTTTTGAATTCGTTTCAAAAACATTTTCAACTTCCATTTCAATTCAAATCAAAATTGAATTCTTCTTTATAAATTCGTTTTAAAATCCATTTCTATTCAATTCAAATTTCAATTCAATTTGAATTCATTTCACTTCGCTTTCAATTCAATTTGAATTCGTTTTCAATTCAATTCATTTCGAAATCGTTTTCAATTCAATTCATTTCGAAATCGTTTTCAATTCAATTCATTTCGAAATCGTTTTCAATTCAATTCATTTCGAAATCGTTTTCAATTCATTTCATTTCGAAATCGTTTTCAATTCAATTCATTTCGAAATCGTTTTCAATTCAATTCATTTCGAAATCGTTTAAAATCGATATAAATATCGTTCACGTCAAAATGGCGTCAATCTAATCAACACGGCTTCATAAATTTCTATTTTCAAATATTCTATTTCAAATATTTCTTTTTCAAAATAGTTGTTATTATCAAAATATTTCGTTCAACACATGACCAATCTCAATGGATGAAACTGCCAACACATGAACCTTTATTTTATATCGATAAAGATGTAAATTTTATTACTAAAATATTTCGTTCAACACATGACCAATCTCAATGGATGAGTACTGTCAACACATGAACTTTTATTTTATATCGATAAAGATGTAAATTTTATTACTAAAATATTTCGTTCAACACATGACCAATCTCAATGGATGAGTACTGTCAACACATGAACTTTTATTTTATAATATTCTTTATTTTTCAAATTGGAATGAGGCCCAATCAATTACCATATAAAGTTAATTATATGGATTTTCATACAACACATGTATATAATAACATTGAAAATAATCAACCATCAACCAAAGTGCACTACACTGTAAAAGCATCAAATATAGATATTCAACGCTTATAACAGCCTGTCAATCAATCGATCGACATATTTAATCAATCAGGATGAGTGAACTTCAAATTTCATCCCAACACCCGTGTGGGGTTTCAAACGATCAAACACATATTTTATTTGTGCTGTTGGGCGATGTGTAAAATTTATCGTCCCAATCAATGTCATTCAAATAGGTGTACATAAACAAACCGTCTGGTTTGTAAATGAATATTCTATTTTATTCACTTCACGTTAAAAATTATATTTTTAACGATAAAACATTTTATTTCAACCTATGAATTTCTATTCAATTCATTCTTTAAATAAAATGATATTTTTATTTTTCTAACTTATTTTAGAAAATTTCGGCGGCATAACGGCACGATACTAGAAACGGGACAAGGCCTAGCCTTACCCCCGGTCTAGTGAAGGCCCACGCCATTCACACATCAATCATATCAATTTCATTTCACCAAACAATTCAAATCAACTCAAACAATCTAACTAACAACACAGCCAAACAAACAAGTCCATGGTCTGTGGACGATTGTGTCGGGTGCTACTAAGCACCGTCTGCATCCTAGTATATATATATAACTAGAAAAATAAATTGAAAGGTGAGAAATTCTCACTTATAGCTATCCTAGATCCACGGCACTTTGTTGATAGAAATCTTCCTCGTCATCGCATCTTCGTTGTTGTAGCCACTACATATGTAAAAATCGATTTTTTACTTCGCTATTCAATATATAAAAATCATATTTTTACCTCGATGTTTAATATATAAAAATTCTATTTTTATTTCGAAGTTCATTATATAAAAATTCTATTTTTATTTCGAAGTTCATTATATAAAAATCCCACCTTTATTATGCTATATAGATAAAAATTATATTTTTATCACGCTATTTTCTATATAAAGTTTCCGCCTTTTCAAAAATAGATCTTTCATCTTTATAAAAATATCGCCTTATCATGTTTTAACATCTATATCTCATAAAGATTATATTTTTATAATTCCTACTATGCAAAGATCATATTTTTATCTTTCTGCAATATAAAAGATTATATTTTTATAACTTTACAACATAAATATAAACCAGTTTTTTTTAAGGTAAATAAAAAATCAGTTTTTAAAGTAGATAAGATTCAGTTTTTAAAATAAACAAAAATCAGTTTTTAAAATAGATAAGATTCAGTTTTTAAAATAAACAAAATTCAGTTTTTAAAATAGATAAGATTCAGTTTTTAAAATAAACAAAATTCAGTTTTTCAAATAAACAAAATCAGTTTTTAAAATAATTAAAATCAGTTTTTAAAATAATTAAAATCAGTTTTTAAAATAATTAAAATCAGTTTTTAAAATAATTAAATAAAATCCTGTTTTTAACATCATATAAAATTTTACAGATAATTGAAAATAAGTAAATAAAATAAAAGGGGATGGAAGCTTACAGTGTTCGACGACTGGGGGGGCGGTTTCTGCTTGGCGGCGGAGCTGAAAGGGGAGGGCGGAGGTTGGTGGCGCTCGACGTGGAGGAGGGCGCAGCAGGGTAGGGGCTCGGCGATCTGAACGGGGAGGGGTTTGGGGCTTCTGCGATTGGGGAAGAAGGCGGACGAGGTGGAGAAGAGGAAGGGGAGGGGGAGGAGCAGCTCGAGGCGGCGCCGCCGCTGGGGGGGGGGGGGGGGGGGGCGAGCGCGATTCCGCGTTCATCGTTTTTTTTTTCTATTTCTTTCTGTTAAACGAAAACGGGGGGGGCAAAGGTTATAGGGAAAGAGAATATATTTTATTTTTATTTTATTTTTTTATTTTATTATTTAATTATTAAAAAGTTGACTTTTACATACGACCTCTAAACGAGGTCCACCGCCTGTCGTCCATAGCATTCTACCCCCAGTCTGAACACAATGAGATATGTATCGCAAGCCAGTTCGGCCGTTTCGACCAGTTTCCGTCAAATTTACATTTAAATCACTATATTGAATTTTAAACGTACATTTCAAATTACCCAGGGTCACATACGAACTTTAAAAATTCCAGAAAAATATTTTCTAGCTTCGTATTGACGATATGGTCCTAGCAAAACTAGTTTCGTCGAATTCTGAGACCGTTGGAAAAATGGCCAATTTCCAGTCGATTAAAATCAACTGAAACTGGTCAAACGCGTTTTCCTTTGCCACGCTCACATATTGATTCGAAAAATTATGAAATTTGAAACCTAGCAATAACTCGACATCACGGACCCAACAAAAGTGGTTTCGTCGAAATCCGAGGTCATTTGCAAAATGTCCATTTTTAAGGGCCTGAACTCCATAGCGACTATTCAGAATTTTCAACTGGACATATCTTATCATTTATAAAGTGAAATCTCAGTTTGTTAACTTCGTTGGAAAGATATTCACTATTAGATTCCATTATTTTTGGTTTCACTAAAATCCGGATTGTTTTGCACCCGGTACATTCAATTGAAGTTTGAAATCGAATTATCGAACTACCGCGCCATTTTCAATTCTATTTATAATTATATATAATTATTTATATTCTAACGACGACGCGTATAATATATACGTTCGAATTATATTCAAAATAAATTTCTCGTCGATATTATTTAAAATAATTCATTTTAAATAATCAAAATTCGCTAAAATTGCCAAAATAAAAATTTTAAACTGGCCCATATTTTCGGGTTATTACAATCTCCCCCACTTAAAACTTTTCATCCCCGAAAAGGAACAAAGTCGAAAGTGGTTTGATTAATCAACTCTACGTTCGATCTGGCTTCCATTCTCCAACTCTTTAGTTTCTGAGAATTTTCAAAACTTCAAAAATTTGGCTAACACCCTAAATTTTCGAAAAATTTCGCCATAACCTCCCCTGCACCGGGAGCATCGGGGAATTTCAAATAGCTTCCCCGGTCCTTCAGATCTCAAAAAAGAAAAAGAAAAAGCCAAGCGGCTAGCCAATAGGCTCATAAAATCATCATCACCCAAACAAAACAGGAAATTATGTAGTAAACATGTACCTATTTGTCGGGCAAACAAATTTTATTCTCTGCTCTAGCCTCCTTGCTATGACCTGTTCAATGATATACATGTATATGCAAGCAGATGCGACCAATTTTCAATACAATTCAATATTTGATTCAATTAGGCTAAATGGCTAAAAATTAGCAAACAAATAAACAAACAACACAAACATCAATCAATTAGTGAATTAGAGTTTCAAATTCATTATCTTTGATACATATACAGAAAATCATGTTTTTGATGCCAAATCACAACAATAGGCCCTATCCAATTTTTGGTTCTCACACCAGTCAATAGGAAATATATAGAAATCTCACTTTCGTCGCTCGAATATAAACACTGATGATGATGCCTCATCATCTGAATCATCTCCGGGCGACTAGAGTGTGATTCTATATCTATCCAGTATATTAAAATTTCGAATACACGCGGATCAGACGTATACGCAAAATCTATATATACTGGATTGTCCACATCAATATAAATAGATAATCAAATACGAATAATTGATTTAAATTTTCAAAACAAAAATTTGTTTTCACTTTCAAAATTATACTCTTCACACTCGTTCTAGGATACTACTGATCCTATCTCTAACGAGTCATTCCTATTGGATATTACTAATCCAATATCTGATGAATTCTTTCGTATGGCTCTAATGTGCCTTGTTCTCCGAGCTTTGTAAACCAAAGCTCTGATACCAACTGTCAAAACCCGTAACTTCGCCGTAAAGGAAAGCCGCGGATAGTTCGAGAACAAGCCACAACATAACGCATACAGAAGAACATTTCATTGTATATTACAACAATGCATCAGATTACAAGAATATACAGAGTATAAATGAATATTACACAGAAATATCAGAGATTTAAATTACATTTAAATACATAGCAGCGGAAAATAATACAATACACAACTAGAAGTAGATATACGGGTACAAAGCTTTCCGGATATCGTTCCAGCTGTAAACCAGGATCCTGTGAATATAAATCTGCAAAACCAAAACTACTAGCTGCCCATGTCAAAATAGGGGCACCCAGAGTTTAGGTTAAAACAATAAACTCCAGGTCAGTCATGTGACTGGTGTGAGAACTAAAACAGTTATTAATCTTTATTTTAAATCATTAGGTAAATCAAGGGACCACGCCGTATAACACGGAACGGGTTTCCTCCCAAGAATACCAGTGCATATAACAAACAGTGCAATGCTAAATAAAGAAAAATGAAGCTGTTATAAGACCCAGGTCCCATCACACAATGCAACGCAGTCGAGGATAGGGTTTTCCCTTATAACAGCCAAAGAATGCTTGATACGTTTAAAACAAATCATTTGATACTATTATAAGTGCATAGTGTATAAAACAACTTCAAATCATAAGTATCAATCATAGGTGGCATGAGCGTCCCATGCCACTATGTCGCCATATATAGGTTTACAAATAAAACCGCAAATGTCACGTATTTGGAAATTGGATTTCCATTTATGAACCGAGGCAAAAGATAGTCCTCAACCGATTCGAGACAATCTAGCCCATGTCTCAGGTCCCAGACTCAGGTGGGCCTTGGATCGTCAGGGCCGGTCCACCGATGTGGATTATTATGCCTGAACAATACGTCTCTCCGCCCTATGGGGCGTAAATGAGCCAACAAATGACTCCATCGGACCCGGATCGTCCGATCAAACCGAGGCGCCTCGCAACAACAACAACAACATAAGTCAAACTCGTCAGGGCGTGTAAAACCACTGACGCCACTTCTAGCTAGAAAGAAACGCAAGTCCTCCCTGATGTCCGTCTCCCGTTTTTGGTTCATACCGGGTGTGAAACTCGCGAAGTAAGCGTTACACAAAGCTACGCCACAAAGGCCGTGCTTCGATCATCAACCACAAGACTTTGCTTTTCAACAGAAGCCTTGATCATTCGCCACTTAGGCATGCCACACAGGCAATTCACTCCATGCGTTTGATATCCATCAATATATAACCCCTGAGCTCGTACGTCTCAGAGAAGGGCGTTAAGCAAGAGAATAAATTCTCCGCCGCCAAACAGATATATATTTAATAGAGATCAATCACACGGACTAAAATCCAATGTCAGACACACAGTCCATTTACAAGTCCGTTCTGGGTCTGAACGAAACCGGAGGCACCTAGTACCCCGCATATCCATCGATCTCCAAGTACGTCTGGACGATCACCAACTGTTTCCATCTTCTTGGGTGTACAGCCCAATCAAGATCATCAGTAATCACCCAAACGACGTGAAGACTTCCGGTCTTCGACCACCGTCTTCATCTTCGACTTATCGTCGTATCAGTTATTCAGAATGGGATAAACCCGGTCTTTCCGAATAACTCGCGTATATTTTAAATAAGTGTTACACAAACACAACATACGCCTCATTCCAATTCATCAGTCACTAACCGTAAATTAATCAAGAGAATAATTCCCCAAATATTAACCCCGAAGGCCGAAACCAACATCAGATCAATATCCAGAAAACCATTCTGCTCAGCTAACCGACAGTTAGTTTCTGATTTCACATTCATAGGGAAAGGTTCCCATTAATTTTATCCAAGATAAATGTCTTGAATTTATTCTTTATTCTATTTTGAATATCAATTCAAAACTAGTCGGGATTAGCGAACCTAACCGAAGTAATCATTTGTTTTAATTTCCCAATCCCAACCTATTCATCCCACGAAGTAAAACTGGTAGTACTTCATATCTAACACCACGGTGTTATCGGTAAATTCAATTACCATTTCATGTTCAAATCTAATTAAAGATTTAACTATCGCCTGGAGCAAAACTGATGATACTCCATTCTCGATCATTTCAATCTAATTAAAGATTCATTAAAACTCCACTTAGTTTTAATCGTTAACTGGGTTAAAGAATCAGTGTCGTTTAAAACACGGTTCACAATAAACCCAAAATCACATTCCATTAATTATCGGGTTAAAGAACGAGTGTTATTTAAAACACTGTCCACGATAAACCCAAAAATCAATATCAATTCAATTCCAATTAAATATTATTTAATTGGTACACTTCATTAAATCTAAATAAAAAGATTTAATCTTTTCTCAACTGGGTTCAAGAACAGTGTTAGTGAAGACACCATTCACGACAAACCCCAAATCACATTTGATATTCAATACAAGGTTCTGAATAGAAAATATACCGGCTTATATTCAATATCAAATTCCACGACTAACAAATGTCGTATTGGAAATAACGATATAAATATATCTTTCAAATTTCCATAACAACACCTGTATAATCCCGAATTCCAACATCGAAATATTCCGAAGACAATTTCGATTCAAATCCACTCCAATGCAATCATTGGAAATTCTGGTTACTTTTAAAACCCTTTTCAAATTCAGTTTATTTATTTAAAAATAAATAGAATTATATTTCTAGTTCAAAACTAGTTCATTTCGATAAAAATCTATTTTTATCTTTTCAAATATGGAGTTTTTCATCCCAATTCTTTCTAAATCATTTCTTATGATTTTACACAAATTATTACCATTTTTAATAATTTTATCAAGGCCCGTACAGTCGATTTCCATCAATGGCCATCGAACTGCACTTATAGCGACCTTTTTCAAATTTGATTTGGACATAATTCCAAATCCAACCGTTAGATTTCTAATTTCTAATATCCGTTAGAAAGCTCTTTTCGATACGAACCCAACGGTTCCGGTTTTAGGAGAATCCGACGGTCGGATCTCCCGTAATGCCCGTTTGAAATAAATGGTCGAAATTCGCGAACTGCCGCGGCGCGGCGCGTTCTATTCAGGCCATTATATTATATATATAATATATATAATATATATATCGTCGATTTCTATTTAAAACGAATTATATAAATAGTTTTGAATTCGTTTCAAAAACATTTTCAACTTCCATTTCAATTCAAATCAAAATTGAATTCTTCTTTATAAATTCGTTTTAAAATCCATTTCTATTCAATTCAAATTTCAATTCAATTTGAATTCATTTCACTTCGCTTTCAATTCAATTTGAATTCGTTTTCAATTCAATTCATTTCGAAATCGTTTTCAATTCAATTCATTTCGAAATCGTTTTCAATTCAATTCATTTCGAAATCGTTTTCAATTCATTTCATTTCGAAATCGTTTTCAATTCAATTCATTTTGAAATCGTTTTCAATTCAATTCATTTCGAAATCGTTTAAAATCGATATAAATATCGTTCACGTCAAAATGGCGTCAATCTAATCAACACGGCTTCATTAATTTCTATTTTCAAATATTCTATTTCAAATATTTCTTTTTCAAAATAGTTGTTATTATCAAAATATTTCGTTCAACACATGACCAATCTCAATGGATGAAACTGCCAACACATGAACCTTTATTTTATATCGATAAAGATGTAAATTTTATTACTAAAATATTTCGTTCAACACATGACCAATCTCAATGGATGTGTGACGGCCTGCCTCGCACCAGCCTGCATTTCCTCCAAAAGTGCGCTGTACACATGCCCGACTAGCACAAGACGGTCGTCATAAGAAAGAAAAGAAGGGAATGAACTAATCAAGAAACCTGTAGAATGTCTCACAGCGCATGGAATAAAATATAATAATAACATACTTGACATAAAACAGGCGAGACAGTGCATAAGCTGATAACTAATAATCAATGTCAACATCAAAGCAGCGGAAATCCAAATACAGCTTATTACAACTTTCCAAATTTTCTGTCTCTAAACAAAAGGAAGCTAAAATAGAGGATACACCAACAATGCCCAAGCAGTGATCTTCAACAACACAGGGAGAATATTATGTATATAGTACGTGGAAGCCTCCTGCTCGTCTCCGGATCATCTACCCGTGCATCACCAGCTAACCTGTCTCTAGTCTGCTCGTGTGAGCACCCAGAGTAATAAGAGGAGACATAAAACTCTGGGTCAGACATAAAGCCTAGTATGAGCGATAAGCATCTAAGCAGAATAATAACAGGTATACTAAACCATACCTGAACCTGGACCTGCAACCAAAGAGTTAGTACCACATACCGTACAATACTCCAAGGTGCCATAATAAATAGTGTAAGAATACGGGGGTGGGGTGTGCATGTCAAAATGATAGCAACAAATCATCCATAGCAACCATCCTCACATCTCTCACTCGGTGCGTAAAGCGTACGACATCTACCACTTTGGAACACTAGACAAACTGAGGCAACGACGAATCCCGACTTGTAGAAACCCTGCTGTGACCAAGCCAAACACTTGGAGTCATGACCAAACATTTCAATGACCCACTTCATTGGTCATAGCCCTTGGTTCTACCAATGCCATAGTGGCCCTGAATCCGCCTTCGTACCTCCTACCATAGTGGTCCAAAGCTATAGGTGTCGATAACTCCCTAGCACGCGTCCCGCAGCAAAGCCCAACCATGAAGTGAACTCGTTGATTCCCATCCGAATCTTAAGCTCTAACTTCTCATTTGGACTTCCTTTGCATCTCGGGTTTGGTCGAATTGGAGTGGATCTTCAGAAAAGTTGTCGTACAGTAGCAGCTCTAGAATTCGGTTCGGTTCGGTCACCCATGCTCGGTTCGGTTCGGAGTGCCACCTTCCTCCGGGTTCGGGTCCTTCTCCTTGTCTTCCTTCATTCAATTTGGGTCGGGTACTTCACTCCGGGTCGGGTCGGGGTCCTCCACCAGGTCGGGTCGGGTACTTCACTCCAGCGCTCCAATCCCTAGCTTATTTCTTCACGTATTCCGATCCGATCCCTCCTTGCCAACTGATTAGTTCTCCCGAGTGTTTGCTTCCGATCCGAGCCCTGCATCTCCCGATCTGGCCTCCAATCACTCTTCCGATCCGATCCGCTCCCTAGCTTACTCCGATCCGATCCGCTCCATCGCTCCGATCCGATCTTCTGTCCAACTCCAACTCTAAGCAATGGCCTTCCTTTCTGCCAAACTTCTTCCAGTGGCAAGCCCTCATCCAGTTCGGATTCCCTTGGTCAGTTCCCTAGTCCGATCCGACCCCTTTCTCCGATCCGAACCGGTTCGAAGCCTGCACACTTCTGCAACTTTCCAGCGAGCTTTCTACGCCATTCGACGACGTTTTCGAGCAATTTAACTATTCTAATCAATCATGAAACATACCATAGGGTCATAGCAACATGTAATAGCAACCACAAACAACAAACAACAATTTAAATGAATCAAAATGGATCAAAAGTGACTAAGACTTCATATTTTTCCCTTAAGCACTCTTAATCATGCTTGAGCATACAATTAGCAAAACACATCGAAATTAACCCAAATTTCTAACAGAGCCTTAAAACATTATTTTAGAATTTTAAGAATTTTTCCAGAATTTATTTACGTATAAATTCGCTAATCTTCACTAATTACCCTTAATTAACTGTAATTAGTGTCAAAATGATGCTATCACTCACCTTGGCCACAAATGAAATTCTCAGAACTGAAACTCCTCTGATTTGGGGCGAATACTGATGTCTAACAGCAGCTCCAACCTTGCTTTGGTGCTTTTTCTCCTTAATTTGGTGTTGCCAAGCCTAATCTTCAATTAGAGAGTGATTTGGGGTGTTTTAGATGTAGGAAGCCATTACTAAGGTCTCAAGGAGGTTTGTGGCGGCTCAAAACTGAAATGAAAGTGACAACCTGACCCTAATCAGACCTCCTATACTTCTAAACCCGAAATTCCCCTTGGGCCTAGCTGCTAATCACCCGGTTAAGCCCAACTAAGCTGTTTTTCACCATCTGAAACTTGTTTCAGCCATATCTCCCAATCGGTAAGTCCGTTTGGCTAATGTGACCACTCTACGGAAAGAGAAACCATCATCCGAAGCCAATGGAAGTGGTTTCAGGTCAAAACTCCTATCCAGTCAAAAGTTATGGCCAAAACAGTGCCAACTAGGGGTAAAATGGTCATTTAAAAATCGAGAAAAATCATGAACATGGGAAATGACCCCAATAGTCGTCTCCCAAAGTTATACGACCATACGACTTCATATGTGAAAGAAATAAATATTCCACGATCCTATGATGCGTAGAATGCGGGTCGTTACACTCTTCCCCCCTTAAGAAATTTCGCCCCCGAAATTCCTTAACCCAAAACATACAAAGGGTCCCGCATGCCTAACAACCATATACAACAATCAAATATGTAAAACAAGCAAACAAGCCTATCCTAGCATGCGGAAAAACTAAATCGAAGTCAAAATCTTACCAGACAAAGAGTTCTGGATACTTCTTCCTTACGTCCTCCTCTGTTTCCCAAGTACAATCACTCTCGTCCTCGCTCCACTGTACCTTGACTAGCTTCACCGCCTTCCTTCGAAGTTGCTTCATGTCGTACTCGACAATACGGGCCGGCTTGCGGTTCCCAACCGCCTCGGGTTCTACTTCGAAGTCTTCCAACTGATCAGGTGAGATAGTCATATCTGAGTCGTGAACGAACTTCCTTAGTTGGGAAACATGAAACACGTTATGAACTCCCGCCATCTTCTCTGGTAAGTCAATCCTATATGCCAAATTCCCGACTAGTTCAAGAACAGGGAACGGGCCAACAAATCTTGGTGCCAACTTGCCTCTCCTGCCAAATCGTATTACGCTCTTCAACGGGGAAATCTTGACAAACACCAAGTCACCAACGGAGAATTTTAAGTCCCTTCGCCTCTTATCAGCATAACTCTTCTGTCTATCTTGGGCAACCTTCATTCGTTGTTGAATGGTCTTGATTTTATCTGAAGTTTCCCTCACCACATCTGGTCCAAGCATAAACTTCTCGCCAGCCTCTATCCAACATGATGGTGAGTTACACGGCCTTCCGTACAAAGCTTCAAACGGAGCCATACCGATACTGGATTGGTAGCTATTATTATATGCAAACTCTACTAGATGCAAATGGTCATCCCATGATCCTCCAAAATCCAATATACATGCTCTCAAGAGATCTTCCAAAATACGGTTCACCCTCTCCGTCTGACCGTCGGTCTGAGGATGATATGCGGTACTGAGATGTAACTCTGACCCTAGAGCCTCTTGTAAGCTCTTCCAAAACCCACTAGTAAACAACGGGTCTCGGTCGCTCACAATGCTTTTAGGTACCCCATGAAATCTCACTACCCACTTCATATACAACTCTGCTAACTTAGCTGCCGTTCTTGTCGATTTGACTGGTATAAACCTTGCACTTTTAGTCAGTCGGTCTACAATTACCCAAATGCTGTCATATCCCGATCTAGTCCTTGGTAAACCATCGATGAAATCCATCGAGACTTGCTCCCATTTCCATTCGGGAATTTCTAAGGGCTGTAACAACCCACTAGGCTTCTTTTGCTCGGCTTTAACTAGCTGGCAATTCACGCACTTGGATATAAACTTCCCAACGTCTCTTTTCATCCCTTCCCAGTAGTAGGTCTGCTTCATATCTCGATACATCTTATTACCACCGGGGTGTATAGTTAGTTTTGAGTGATGACATTCTCTAAGCACTTCATCCCTCAATCCATTGACATTGGGTACAACAATCTTTCCATTCTTCCTAAGCCATCCATCTCGATCAAGCCCATACTTGTTCACCTCCTCATCGATACCCATTTCTAACTTGGAGATGATTTCCAATAGGTTAGGATCGTCCCTCTGACTAGAGCCGATCCGCTCAATCAAAGTGGGTCTGATCGTCAAACTTACTAACATTTCTGGATCCAATTCGCACTTTGGTCTGAAATCAAACCCCGCGATAAACTCCAGTTGCTTCCATTCAAGGAACATAGCCCCTAAGCTGGCATGTCTTCTACTCAATGCATCAGCCACCGCATTGCCCTTTCCTGGTGTGTATGCGATGTCAAAATCATAGGAAGCCAAGAACTCTAACCATCTCTGCTGACGGAGATTTAAATCCTTCTGGGAGAATAGATACTTCAACGACTTATGATCTGTAAACAGCTCAAATCTTTCTCCCAAGAGATAGTGTCTCCACATCTTTAACGCGAACACGATCGCTGCCAACTCTAAATCATGGGTAGGGTATCTTCTCTCGTGCGGTTTCAATTGCCGACTTGCATAGGCTACAACCCTACCGCCTTGCATCAATACAGCACCCAGTCCGGTACCACAGGCATCCGTGTATACCGTCATCTCTTCATCCCCCTTAGGAATGACTAACACTGGTGCGCTTGTCAACTTGTCCTTTAGACTTCTGAATGCATTCCCGCACTTTTCATCCCAGACAAAAGCTTGATTCTTCTTTGTCAACTGAGTCAACGGTGCTGCTATCTTGGAGAAGCCTTGGATAAACTTACGATAATATCCCGCTAATCCCAAGAAACTTCTTACATCTGTTGCATTCTTGGGCGTAGGCCAATCCTGTACCGTAGCCACCTTCGCCGGGTCCACGGCAATACCATTCCCTGATACAACATGGCCCAAGAACCTCACTTCCCTCTTCCAGAAGTGACACTTAGAAAACTTTGCTTTCAATTGGTGTTTTCTCAACACCTCCATCGCTACCCTTAAATGTTCCTTGTGTTCCTCCTCTGTCCTCGAATAGACCAAAATATCATCCACGAACACAAGAACAGACTTATTCAACTGATCTCTGAATACCCTATTCATAAGATCCACAAAATATGCCGGGGCATTAGTCAGCCCAAATGGCATAACCAACCATTCATAAAACCCAGACGGCGTCCGAAATGCCGTTTTAGCTATACTCTCAGCTTCCACTCTAAGCTGATGAAAACCTGTCGCGAGATCCAACTGAGAAAATACTCTCGCGCCACTCAACTGATCAAACAAATCATCTATCCGCGGTAGAGGATACTTGTTCTTCCTCGTCACTTTATTCAACTCGCGGTAGTCTACACACAAACGAAGGGAACCATCCGCCTTGGTAGCAAACACAACTGGTGCTCCCCATTCAGAAACACTCCTTCTGATAAATCCCTTCTTCAAAAGGTCGCTGACTTGCACCTCGAGCTCTCGTTGCTCTCTTGGTGCCATACGACGAAGTGGCATCACTATAGGCCTGGCATCCTTTACCAAATCAATACGAAACTCAATCTCTCGGTGTGGTGGGAGTCCGGTCACTTCTTCGAAAACATCCGGATACTGGCCAACCACGGGCAAACCTGACAACTCACTATGCGGAATGTCGAGGGAGTTTAGAAAACTAGCCAATACCCCCTTACTGGGTAGACCACCAAACACTATCCTCCGCCCATCATCCGCTCTAGCTGTCACCAACAAGCCCTCACAGTCTACCACCACCCCGTATCTTTGGAGCCAATCTACTCCCAAAATAATGCCAAACCCAGTAAAGCCCAAAACAAAGCAATCACAAACAAACATGCATCCATGACTCGATAGAACCACATTACGACAAATCATGCTAAGACTAGTCGAACCACCAATCGGGTTCGTCACTACTAAAGGTCTATCGACAATCTCGGGCTCCAATCCCAACCTATCTACCAGGTCACTAGATATGAAAGAACTGGAAGCTCCGGTATCAAACAAAACTCTAATAGGAACATCATAAACAGAAAGCATACCTTGAATGACGACACTCTTTCCCTTCTCCGCCGCAGTTGGGGCATTCGACGAAGAAGGAATAGCATTAAGAGCATATGCTTTCACCATTTGCTTTTCTTTAGGGGGCTGTGGACACTTGTCCTTGTGATGTCCCAATTGACCACAATTGAAGCACTTCCTATCCGCTGGCTTGGCCCGACAATTACTAGCATAATGGCCCTTCTTACCACAGCTGAAGCACTCCACTTCTTGCTTATTCTTTTTCTTCTGGCCATCCTTAGCCTGATTCTGCTTTCTCTTATTCTGAGAACCACCTTTGCCTCCACCACTAGCTTGTGGCTTTGGCTCCTCTGCGGATGCAACCTCAGTCTTCGACTTAGGGTAGAGACTTTCTGACCTTAACGCTTTCCCCACAATCGATTCAAACGTCTCATCGATGTGGTTAATAAGTTTTTCCCCCAAGTACTGATCCAAACCAGTTATGAATTTCTCATTCTTTTTCTCGGCAGTATCTATAAGGGATAACCCATATTTTGACAAAGTGTCAAATTCAGCAATATACTCCGAGACAGCCCTGCCATTCTGCTTGAGCTCTAAGAACTTCTTAAACAACATTGACTTCTGAGCAGCTGGAATGAACTTCTCGCTAAAGCGAGCCTTGAACTGCTCCCAAGTAATCTGATCTTCGGGAGTAGCCGCCTTTATAGCATTCCACCAATTCATTGCCCGCCCTTGCAGCTGACGGGACGCTAGCTTCCTCTTCATCGCATCCTCGATACCCAAATCCTCGAAGATACGTTCGCAACTATCCAACCAATCTTGAACATCCGTAGCCGACTCCGTTCCGTGGAATGACTTCCCACCAAGACTAGTATAATCCTTATTCAGCTTGGCGAAGTCGACTCTTGGCGCCTGCACTATTGGACCACCACCATTTCCACCATTGGGAGCTGCCCTCTGCACATCTCTAAGCATCTCTCTCATGAGGTCAGTAAACATCGTCCTCATGTCAGCGGCATTCCCATTATTGGCTCCCCTACCAGCACCTCTAGTATCTCGGCTCATCGTCAATCTGAAAAAGGAAACGATTAACGACTCCATAGTGGTGCTAGTGCAGTGCGACTTCATCCTTATACTACTAATAGTATATATATATAGCTTTTAAAAACCAAAGTAATCACAAATACGCTCTCTCGTATACGTATACTATCTCTCCCTGATAATTTCCCTAGGTTAACTACGCAACCTAGAGCTCTGATACCAAGTGTGACGGCCCGCCTCGCACCAGCCTGCATTTCCTCCAAAAGTGCGCTGTACACATGCCCGACTAGCACAAGTCGGTCGTCATAAGAAAGAAAAGAAGGGAATGAACTAATCAAGAAACCTGTAGAATGTCTCACAGCGCATGGAATAAAATATAATAATAACATACTTGACATAAAACAGGCGAGACAGTGCATAAGCTGATAACTAATAATCAATGTCAACATCAAAGCAGCGGAAATCCAAATACAGCTTATTACAACTTTCCAAATTTTCTGTCTCTAAACAAAAGGAAGCTAAAATAGAGGATACACCAACAATGCCCAAGCAGTGATCTTCAACAACACAGGGAGAATATTATGTATATAGTACGTGGAAGCCTCCTGCTCGTCTCCGGATCATCTACCCGTGCATCACCAGCTAACCTGTCTCTAGTCTGCTCGTGTGAGCACCCAGAGTAATAAGAGGAGACATAAAACTCTGGGTCAGACATAAAGCCTGGTATGAGCGATAAGCATCTAAGCAGAATAATAACAGGTATACTAAACCATACCTGAACCTGGACCTGCAACCAAAGAGTTAGTACCACATACCGTACAATACTCCAAGGTGCCATAATAAATAGTGTAAGAATACGGGGGTGGGGTGTGCATGTCAAAATGATAGCAACAAATCATCCATAGCAACCATCCTCACATCTCTCACTCGGTGCGTAAAGCGTACGACATCTACCACTTTGGAACACTAGACAAACTGAGGCAACGACGAATCCCGACTTGTAGAAACCCTGCTGTGACCAAGCCAAACACTTGGAGTCATGACCAAACATTTCAATGACCCACTTCATTGGTCATAGCCCTTGGTTCTACCAATGCCATAGTGGCCCTGAATCCGCCTTCGTACCTCCTACCATAGTGGTCCAAAGCTATAGGTGTCGATAACTCCCTAGCACGCGTCCCGCAGCAAAGCCCAACCATGAAGTGAACTCGTTGATTCCCATCCGAATCTTAAGCTCTAACTTCTCATTTGGACTTCCTTTGCATCTCGGGTTTGGTCGAATTGGAGTGGGTCTTCAGAAAAGTTGTCGTACAGTAGCAGCTCTAGAATTCGGTTCGGTTCGGTCACCCATGCTCGGTTCGGTTCGGAGTGCCACCTTCCTCCGGGTTCGGGTCCTTCTCCTTGTCTTCCTTCATTCAATTCGGGTCGGGTACTTCACTCCGGGTCGGGTCGGGGTCCTCCACCAGGTCGGGTCGGGTACTTCACTCCAGCGCTCCAATCCCTAGCTTATTTCTTCACGTATTCCGATCCGATCCCTCCTTGCCAACTGATTAGTTCTCCCGAGTGTTTGCTTCCGATCCGAGCCCTGCATCTCCCGATCTGGCCTCCAATCACTCTTCCGATCCGATCCGCTCCCTAGCTTACTCCGATCCGATCCGCTCCATCGCTCCGATCCGATCTTCTGTCCAACTCCAACTCTAAGCAATGGCCTTCCTTTCTGCCAAACTTCTTCCAGTGGCAAGCCCTCATCCAGTTCGGATTCCCTTGGTCAGTTCCCTAGTCCGATCCGACCCCTTTCTCCGATCCGAACCGGTTCGAAGCCTGCACACTTCTGCAACTTTCCAACGAGCTTTCTACGCCATTCGACGACGTTTTCGAGCAATTTAACTATTCTAATCAATCATGAAACATACCATAGGGTCATAGCAACATGTAATAGCAACCACAAACAACAAACAACAATTTAAATGAATCAAAATGGATCAAAAGTGACTAAGACTTCATATTTTTCCCTTAAGCACTCTTAATCATGCTTGAGCATACAATTAGCAAAACACATCGAAATTAACCCAAATTTCTAACAGAGCCTTAAAACATTATTTTAGAATTTTAAGAATTTTTCCAGAATTTATTTACGTATAAATTCGCTAATCTTCACTAATTACCCTTAATTAACTGTAATTAGTGTCAAAATGATGCTATCACTCACCTTGGCCACAAATGAAATTCTCAGAACTGAAACTCCTCTGATTTGGGGCGAATACTGATGTCTAACAGCAGCTCCAACCTTGCTTTGGTGCTTTTTCTCCTTAATTTGGTGTTGCCAAGCCTAATCTTCAATTAGAGAGTGATTTGGGGTGTTTTAGATGTAGGAAGCCATTACTAAGGTCTCAAGGAGGTTTGTGGCGGCTCAAAACTGAAATGAAAGTGACAACCTGACCCTAATCAGACCTCCTATACTTCTAAACCCGAAATTCCCCTTGGGCCTAGCTGCTAATCACCCGGTTAAGCCCAACTAAGCTGTTTTTCACCATCTGAAACTTGTTTCAGCCATATCTCCCAATCGGTAAGTCCGTTTGGCTAATGTGACCACTCTACGGAAAGAGAAACCATCATCCGAAGCCAATGGAAGTGGTTTCAGGTCAAAACTCCTATCCAGTCAAAAGTTATGGCCAAAACAGTGCCAACTAGGGGTAAAATGGTCATTTAAAAATCGAGAAAAATCATGAACATGGGAAATGACCCCAATAGTCGTCTCCCAAAGTTATACGACCATACGACTTCATATGTGAAAGAAATAAATATTCCACGATCCTATGATGCGTAGAATGCGGGTCGTTACAGGATGAGTACTGTCAACACATGAACTTTTATTTTATATCGATAAAGATGTAAATTTTATTACTAAAATATTTCGTTCAACACATGACCAATCTCAATGGATGAGTACTGTCAACACATGAACTTTTATTTTATAATATTCTTTATTTTTCAAATTGGAATGAGGCCCAATCAATTACCATATAAAGTTAATTATATGGATTTTCATACAACACATGTATATAATAACATTGAAAATAATCAACCATCAACCAAAGTGCACTACACTGTAAAAGCATCAAATATAGATATTCAACGCTTATAACAGCCTGTCAATCAATCGATCGACATATTTAATCAATCAGGATGAGTGAACTTCAAATTTCATCCCAACACCCGTGTGGGGTTTCAAACGATCAAACACATATTTTATTTGTGCTGTTGGGCGATGTGTAAAATTTATCGTCCCAATCAATGTCATTCAAATAGGTGTACATAAACAAACCGTCTGGTTTGTAAATGAATATTCTATTTTATTCACTTCACGTTAAAAATTATATTTTTAACGATAAAACATTTTATTTCAACCTATGAATTTCTATTCAATTCATTCTTTAAATAAAATGATATTTTTATTTTTCTAACTTATTTTAGAAAATTTCGGCGGCATAACGGCACGATACTAGAAACGGGACAAGGCCTAGCCTTACCCCCGGTCTAGTGAAGGCCCACGCCATTCACACATCAATCATATCAATTTCATTTCACCAAACAATTCAAATCAACTCAAACAATCTAACTAACAACACAGCCAAACAAACAAGTCCATGGTCTGTGGACGATTGTGTCGGGTGCTACTAAGCACCGTCTGCATCCTAGTATATATATATAACTAGAAAAATAAATTGAAAGGTGAGAAATTCTCACTTATAGCTATCCTAGCTCCACGGCACTTCGTTGATAGAAATCTTCCTCGTCATCGCATCTTCGTTGTTGTAGCCACTACATATGTAAAAATCGAATTTTTACTTCGCTATTCAATATATAAAAATCATATTTTTACCTCGATGTTTAATATATAAAAATTCTATTTTTATTTCGAAGTTCATTATATAAAAATTCTATTTTTATTTCGAAGTTCATTATACAAAAATCCCACCTTTATTATGCTATATAGATAAAAATTATATTTTTATCACGCTATTTTCTATATAAAGTTTCCGCCTTTTCAAAAATAGATCTTTCATCTTTATAAAAATATCTCCTTATCATGTTTTAACATCTATATCTCATAAAGATTATACTTTTATAATTCCTACTATGCAAAGATCATATTTTTATCTTTCTGCAATATAAAAGATTATATTTTTATAACTTTACAACATAAATATAAACCAGTTTTTTTTTAAGGTAAATAAAAAATCAGTTTTTAAAGTAGATAAGATTCAGTTTTTAAAATAAACAAAAATCAGTTTCTAAAATAGATAAGATTCAGTTTTTAAAATAAACAAAATTCAGTTTTTAAAATAGATAAGATTCAGTTTTTAAAATAAACAAAATTCAGTTTTTCAAATAAACAAAATCAGTTTTCAAAATAATTAAAATCAGTTTTTAAAATAATTAAAATCAGTTTTTAAAATAATTAAAATCAGTTTTTAAAATAATTAAAATCAGTTTTTAAAATAATTAAATAAAATCCTGTTTTTAACATCATATAAATTTTTACAGATAATTGAAAATAAGTAAATAAGATAAAAGGGGATGGAAGCTTACAGTGTTCGACGACTGGGGGGGCGGTTTCTGCTTGGCGGCGGAGCTGAAAGGGGAGGGCGGAGGTTGGTGGCGCTCGACGTGGAGGAGGGCGCAGCAGGGTAGGGGCTCGGCGATCTGAACGGGGAGGGGTTTGGGGCTTCTGCGATTGGGGAAGAAGGCGGACGAGGTGGAGAAGAGGAAGGGGAGGGGAAGGAGCAGCTCGAGGCGGCGGCGCCGCTGGGGGGGGGGGGGGGGGCGAGCGCGATTCCGCGTTCATCGTTTTTTTTTTCTATTTCTTTCTGTTAAACGAAAACGGGGGGGCAAAGGTTATAGGGAAAGGGAATATATTTTATTTTTATTTTATTTTTTTATTTTATTATTTAATTATTAAAAAGTTGACTTTTACATACGACCTCTAAACGAGGTCCACCGCCTGTCGTCCATAGCATTCTACCCCCAGTCTGAACACAATGGGATATGTATCGCAAGCCAGTTCGGCCGTTTCGACCAGTTTCCGTCAAATTTACATTTAAATCACTATATTGAATTTTAAACGTACATTTCAAATTACCCAGGATCACATACGAACTTTAAAAATTCCAGAAAAATATTTTCTAGCTTCGTATTGACGATATGGTCCTAGCAAAACTAGTTTCGTCGAATTCTGAGACCGTTGGAAAAATGGCCAATTTCCAGTCGATTAAAATCAACTGAAACTGGTCAAACGCGTTTTCCTTTGCCACGCTCACATATTGATTCGAAAAATTATGAAATTTGAAACCTAGCAATAACTCGACATCACAGACCCAACAAAAGTGGTTTCGTCGAAATCCGAGGTCATTTGCAAAATGTCCATTTTTAAGGGCCTGAACTCCATAGCGACTATTCAGAATTTTCAACTGGACATATCTTATCATTTATAAAGTGAAATCTCAGTTTGTTAACTTCGTTGGAAAGATATTCACTATTAGATTCCATTATTTTTGGTTTCACTAAAATCCGGATTGTTTTGCACCCGGTACATTCAATTGAAGTTTGAAATCGAATTATCGAACTACCGCGCCATTTTCAATTCTATTTATAATTATATATAATTATTTATATTCTAACGACGACGCGTATAATATATACGTTCGAATTATATTCAAAATAAATTTCTCGTCGATATTATTTAAAATAATTCATTTTAAATAATCAAAATTCGCTAAAATTGCCAAAATAAAATTTTTAAACTGGCCCAGATTTTCGGGTTATTACATATACACATTATATATTTCGTCAATTTCCTTTTAAAACGTATTTTATAACTCGTTTTAAATTTGTTTTCAAAACCATTTCAACTTCATATTCAATTTCAAATCAAAATTGAATATTTCATATCATTACTATATAAATGATAATATTTTCAAAACGTTATATTATGAAATCATTTCTTTTTCTATATTCATTATAAAAACGAATATAATCGATATAAATATCGTTCACGTCAAAATAGCGCAACTCTAATCAACACGGCTTCATATATTTCAATGAATTCGTTATTCTATTCAACAAATGAATATTTATTCTATTCAACACATGAATCTATATTTCTTTCAACACATGACTAATCTCAACACATGAGTACTGTTAACACATGACTATTTTTGTTATGTAATATATTTTATAAAATTATGGTATATATCATTTGATTTTTAATCAGACTCCAACCGTAAAGTAGATTCTAATTTTAAATATGATAAAGATGTAAATTTTATTGTTAAAATATTTTACTCAACACATAAATAGTTTCAACACATGAATATTCTCAACAAAAGAGCATCATCAACACATGATATTTTTCTAATATTCTTTATTTTCCCAATTAGAATGAGGCCCAATCAATTCCATATAATGTTAATTATATGGGTTCCACACAACACATGTATATAATAGCAACGATAACCAATCAACCATCATCCAAAGTGCACTACACAACTGCATAAGAATTAAATATAAATAATTAACGCTTACACAACCTGTCAATCCAACGATCGACATACGACTAATTATTAGGATTAGTGTATGCCGTATGTCATCCCAATACCCATGTGGGGTTTCAAATCAACAAACACAGATTTTTATTTGTGCAGTTGGGCGATGTGTAAAATTTATCGACCTAATCAATATCAGTCAAATCAGTGTATATAAACAAATCAGCCGATTTGTTTATAAATATTTATTTGTTCACATTCACGTTAAAAATTATATTCTTAACGATAATTAATTTATTTCAACACACGTATATTTATCTTTCAATCATTCCACAACACAATCAATTTTCACAACACATCAATCAAACAAACAAGTCGTCCATGGTCTGTGGACGACGGGTGTCGGGTGCTACTAAGCACCGTCTGCATCTTAGTATATCTTTATAACTAGAAAATAAAATTTTAAAGTGAGAAGTTCTCACCGACTAGCTAATCCAATACCACGACTCTTCATACGTTGAAATCTTCGTCGTGCTCGCCTTTTGTCAATTTCATTGCCCGTAGCCACTACAAATATAAAAATCATATTTTTATATTCTTGCTATGTATATAAAAATCACATTTTTACACCGCTACTATATAGATAAAAATTCTATTTTTACACCGCTACTATATCGATAAAAATTCAATTTTTAATCCGCTACTATATAGATAAAAATTCTATTTTTACAACGGTGTTCATATAATAAAGATTATATTTTTATCACGCTATTCTTCATATAATGATTTCGCCTTTTTAAATATAAAGATTTCGCCTTTTCAAATATAAAGATTTCGCCTTTTCAAATATAAAGATTTCGCCTTTTCAAATATAAAGATTTAATCTTTACTATCTATATAATATTAAAATCGTATTTTTATATTCTCTATCATATAAAAATCATACTTTTATAATCTCTACTACAAAAATAATATTTTTATCGTCTATACAATATAAAGACCAAATCTTTTATAAAGTAACAATCTTTGTCATGATAAAAATCAATACTTTGCCATCGTAAAAATCCTAGCTTTGTCATTGTAAAAATCCTAGCTTTGTCATTGTAAAAATCCTAGCTTTTTCATTGTAAAATTCCTAGCTTTGTCATTGTAAAAATCTTAGCTTTATCATTGTAAAAATTCTACTTTGTATATTTATAAATCTTAACTGAAATTAAAACAATATTTAAATAAAAAATAAAAATAAACACTCATGGTTTTTGGAAGGAGGAGGGCTGGGCGTCGTCATCAGGGGGGCTTTGCGCTCGTGCGCTGGCGGCGGTGGAAGGCCGACGCGGCATAGGGGGGCGGCGCGGCATAGGGGGGCGGCGCGGTCTCGCGTGGAGGAGAGGGGGCTGAAGGAGGGGGATCGACGGAAGAGGGGGAGGGGATGCGGTGGCCCCGCCCTGAGCGGCGGTGGCGGCTCGATCGGAGGAGCGACAGCTCCTCCTTCTTCCTTTTTCTTTTATTTATTTTTTTATTTTTGATTTAAAAATGAATCGGGGAGGGGGGGACGGGGGCTGAATGATTAAAGGAGGAAGGGGAGATATATAATAATATATATTATTTAATTAATTTAATTTCAAAAAGGTACTTTTTACTTCGAACTCAAAACGAGACCCACCGCTTGTCGCCGCTAGCAAATTACCCCCATTCCGAACATAATGGGATATGTATCGTAAGCTGATTTGGCCGTTTCAATTAGTTTTTGTAAAAATCAACATATAACTCTATATATTGAATTTGAACGCACATTTCAATTTACTGGGCCCACATACTAACTCGAAAAATCTCAGAAAAATATTTTTTAGCTTCCTATTGACGATACGGTCCTAACAAAACTAGTTTCGTCGAATTCTGAGACCGTTTGAAAAATGGCCATTTTCCAGTCGATTAACATCAACTGAAACTGATTAAACGCGTTTTCCTTTGCCACGCTCACATACTGATTCGAAAAATTAAGAAATTTGGAATCTAGCAATAACTCGACATCACAGATGCAACAAAAGTGGTTTCGTCGAAATCCGAGGTCGTTTGCAAAATTTCCATTTTTAAGGGACTGAATTCCATAGCGACTATTCTGAATTTTCAACTGGACGTATCTTTTGATTCCCGCTATGAAATTTCAAATCTTCGGATTCGTTGGAAAGATATTCTCAATTAGATTCTAATATTTTTGGTTTCACTAAAATACGGTTTATTTTGCACCCGGTACATTCAGTTGAAATTTGAAATCGAATTATCGAACTACCACGCCATTTTCAATTCCTTTATAATTATAATTAATTATTTATATTCTAACGATGACGTATATAAATATATACGTTCTAATTCTATTCAAAATAAATTTCTCATCGATGTTATTTAAAATAATTCATTTTAAATATTTAAAATTCACTAAATTCGCCGAAATAAATTTTTTAAATTGGCTCGCATTTCCGGGTTGTTACAGGAGCACACACCTTAAATCTTACAAGCAGGCGAACAATTATGGGGTAAAACTTTGGTAGGTTTCTTTTTAGATGAACCTCTCTCTTACACTGCGGTAACCACCAAAGTGAACACTCATTGGAACCTTAGGGGGTCAGTGACCGTTAAATCTGATGGTATACTTTTTCTTTTTCAATTCGCTATGATGAGGATAGACTAAATGTTTTAGCAAGTGACACATTAGTCATGAAAAATGAGCTGTTTTTTGTGAAACCCTATGACTCACAAGTAAGTAATATTTATGGATCTGTTAAAGCTGTGCCAGTTTGGGTTCAACTATCGAATATCCCCTTGTTTGCATGGTCGCACCCAGGAATTAACTGGCTATCCTGTAGACTTGGGAAGCTGATATGCCTAGACAAGATGACTGAAAAGCTTGAGAGGTTATATTAGGCCAAATCCTTGGTTGAAGTCAAACCTGATTAAAAACTAGATGATCATTTCTAGGTTAAAACTCCTGACGGTGGTACTCATAATATTTTTGTCAATTATCTTTGGAAGCCGTTAGTCTATACAAATTGTAAAGTGTTTGGCCTCAACAAGGAAAACTATGAATGAAGTGAAGTAATGAAGGACAAACAAGCTAAAGAATTAAAGAAAAGAATGAGTAATCAGGAAGCAAACTGAGTTAGCAACCAGTCATTTAAACCAAATGCAATTACCCAAGTTGAATCTGTTACTACCAATCATGAGAAAAGAGTTGAGCACAATAGCCAGAGGAAAGTGGAAATTCCTAAGACAAATCCTTGGCAAAAAGTGGAAAAACATAAAAAGTCTATCAACTTTAAGTACCAAAGGAACCAACCTATTTTTGGTAATTTTTGGGTAACTACAAACAAATCATAATGGCAAAAGAGGAAGACAGTTGATGTTGAGCAAGTGGAAGTTATAAATGAAGAAGGGGAGATTCTCAAAGACACACTGAATGGAAAAATGACACAGCGAACTCGTAACAGCAATGTGAGAGTTGAATGTAATGGCAAGGCTCATGGCTCAACTGGGATGAGTTTGAGCACACACAACAGTTTTGGTAGCCTGTAGGAACGACACACTGATGAACAAGGCATACAACCTGGAAAAAGCAAAAGGGTTAATGTAGAAAATGATAAGAAAAATATTGAAGTCATAGAAGCAAATACCGCAGTGGAGATAAGGAACAAAGATAATGAAAGCAAGGAAGTGAATAACGAGGTAGAAACTAGTGCAGAAACAACCAATGATGATACTCGTTCTGTTTAACTTCTAACATGCAGAATAAGGGTATAATTGAGGATAAAGAGAAGAGCAACATTGATGCTGATCAAGCAACGCTCGCTGAATAGAAGCAGACTTTTGGTGTTATTTGCAAAACAACAGAATGGTACAAATAATAATCAGGATCCTATCACAAAGGTTAATGTCCATAACAAACTTGACATAAACCTTATGGACCCATCTACATATCAACCTAATGAGCTAATGTCCCCCAAATTCGAACCAACCATGCAAACTATTTTTCCGTCTTATTATGACATGGCAGTTAACACTGTTGACAAGCAATACGGTTAAGAAGTTCAAATTACCTCAGACAAAGCTGCTAACGTTCTAATTGTAACTGGCATTGGTGACCTTGACATTGTTATATATAATACTGACAAAAACAAAAACATTGGTGGGAATAAAGAGCAACCTTATCACAAAATATCTCCTCCACCAGGTCATAAACCGGCCAGTGACTCAAATGTCTATGATATTTCTAAGGCTATCAAAGAAAAGATTGGGAGTATAATGCCTAGTACTGGTAAACAAAGTACTGAAAAATCACCTCTTTCAAAGGCAAATCAATCAGGTGTTGATTCATCCATGGTCTTAACTAGATCTAAACCAAGTGGTATGTCTCAAAATAAAGAGTTTAATAGTGATACAAAAATTTTGTGTCTGGAATATTAGAGGGGCCCACCTGGACATTAAACTAGATGAATGTGAGAACTTATTTAGGAAGCACAACCCTTCTTTCTTTAGCAATTTTTGGATGAAACTTTAAAGTTGAGAGCAGCCAGGTATATTAATTCGAACTGGCATCTTATTCATAATTTACACAATGTTAATTATGGTAGGATGATAATTTTTGATCCAGTAATTCACATCTCACCAAAATAACTTCTCTAAACCAGTTTATACACTATCACTTTGCGTACTTCTACATCACATTACTTTACCTTTGTTTATGCGCTTAATGCTGCATAAGCTAGAAATATTTTGTATCAGGGCATGCTTAACTTTAGGCAAAGAACTCACCCTTGGCTTGTTTGTGGGGACTTTAACTCGCCTTTGAACACCTCTGATAGAGTGGGTGGGTCTCCAGTCAGTCTTAATGAAATTGGGCCTTTAAATATATTTTTAATTGATAATGAACTTCTAATTATTAATTCTTTTAGTGCTGAATACACGTGGAATAACAGTAAAAGGAAGGGAACTTGCACTTATACTAGAATAGATCACACATTCTGTAATAATGTTGCACTAGATAATTGGCCAACTTTCTGTAATGAAATACCCCTTCCTGTTTTATCGGATCATTCCCCTCAAGTCCTTCACTTGGGTGTTAATGAGGTAAACAAGAGGCCTTGTTTCAAGTTTTTTAATGTTTGGTGTGAATGTTCCAACTTCTTAGACATTTTAAAAAGGATTGGGATGTTAACTGCTATGAAAAACCCATTTGATGTTACACAAAAAAAAATCTCTAAAATTTGTGCTTAAAACATGGGCGAATAGTAAATTTGGCAATGGTAATGCTCAGTCTTTCCCTTGGCGTAATTTACTCGAAAATTTCAATTGCAAATGCAATCAGACCCCCTTATTCCTAAATTTGCTAGCATAAAAGTAGATCTATCGAATAAACACAGGGATGCTCTTATTATGGAGTCCAACATGAGGAAGCAAAAGGCTAGAATGGCTTGGTTTGCGGAGGCGGACCGTAATTAAGCTTTCTTTCATTCAGCTTTGAAGGCTAAACACAACAATAAAAATATTCATTCTGTTACTGATGCGCATGGAAAGGTACACACTTCTACTTTTGACATTCTGAATGCCTTTATTACTCATTTTCTTGACCTTTTTGGGAATGTGGAAAACTTCAAACCGCTAATTAACAAAATTGACCCTATGATTCTCCCCACCTTAAGTTCTCAACATTACTATAACCCAGGCACTCCTGTTAGTGATATTGAAATCAAGGAGGCAATGCTTTCGTTTAATCATAACTCATGTGTTGGCCCCGATGGGTTTAACGCCTTTTTTTACAAGAAGTGCTAGAAAATTGTTGAGAATGATGTAACTAAAGTTGTGTAATAATTCTTTAAAAAAGGCAAAATGACGCACTCATTTAATAATATTATTATTGCGCTTATTCTCAAAGTCCAAAATGTTGATAATGTCAATTCTTTCAGACCTATATCATGTTGCAATACCATATATAATTGCATTGCCAAAATACTAGCTAATAGGTTCAAATCAGTTCTGCCTACTATCAGTTCTACAAATCAATCTTCTTTGCTGCCTAACAAAAACATCCTTGACAATGTGCTTTTGGCTCATGAACTGTTAAAAGGGTATAAAACTGCTAACATTTCTCCCAGAATTATGTTGAAATTGGATATTAGGAAAGCCTTTGATACTATTCAATGGGAATCCATAACTAGAGTACTGAGTTTATTGAATATTACGAAATGCTTCAATGCTTGGATTTACGCATGTTTTAGCACTGCTAATTTTTTTGTTAATGTGAATGGTGTTCTTGCTACTTTCTTCTCCAATAAACATGGTATATGATAAGGAGACCCTATTTCAGCTTACATATTGCTATCATGGAGTTGCTTACTAGAATTCTTGATAAACTCGTCGATATTAATCAGTTTGATCTTCATCCAAGATGTAAAAATCCTCGTATGACATCCCTTATGTTTGCCGATGACCTTATTATTTTCTGCAATCCAACTCCTAGTACCCTTTCTAACATTATGAACACTCTCGACATGTTTTATTTAATGACTAGGCTTAGAGTTAATAAGGACAAATCATAATTTATGGCAGTCGGAGTTCCTCTAGTTGTCGTAAACTAGTTTAAACACATCACTGGACCTAGGCACAATGTTTCAACTATTAATTATCTGGGACTACCTTTAGCTACATCCAGAATCACCACCTTGCAATGTTTACCCCCTCTACATCAATATAGTTTAAAAAAATAACTGTTGGTCTACTAAGCATTTAAGTCAAGCTGGTAGGCTGATTTTAATCAAATTGGTTGTGTGTGCTATGCACGTATACTGCGCTTGCTCCTTTATCCTCCCTCAAAAATTATCATCCATGATCAAAACAGCCTTTATGAGATACTTCTGGAAAGGGGACATTCACTAAAAATACATTCTCCTATTGCTTTTGCTAACCTTGAAAAGCCCATCATCTATGGGGGTTTGGGTATAACTAATAATTCCATTTAGAATCGAGCTGCTTTAAAAAAACATTGTTGAAATTTTAATGCAGGAAGAAAGCTTATGGGTGACTTGGTATGTGAAGCATGTTCTAAAGGATAAAATCTACTGGAGTATCAATGCCTCTTAGTCGCACAGCTGGGTCTGGAGGTCCATGATAAGGCTTAAACCATTAATTCTTCCAATTTTAAACATGGGATTGCGGCTTTTCAAAAGATCTATTTTTGGACTGATCCTTGGCTAGAATATGGGATCATTCTAGACAAAGAAATCTCTTCTTAAGAAATTACTCAAAGTGGCATTGGTCATAACTACTACGTCTCCACTGTTTTTCACGGCAATAGGTTCATACTACCCTTATCTTCGAACCAGTCAATCAGAGCTAACTGGGATAGAATTCAGAACTATGTCGTGACAAGTAATAACAACCTAGCTGCATTATGGGTATGGAAAGGTAATCATTTCTCCATTAAAGCTCTGTACCTTTAGTTTCCTAGTGTTTCAAGTTTGCAATTTTGCAGGTGGCAAAAGAGTGTATGGAGGAACGATAATTGTGCTAAAGAGAATGTGTGCTTGTGGAAGATTCTTAATGGCGCTGTGCATACGAGGGATAAGATGGAAGCATACGACATGGTGGTGGAGATGAACTATTTACTTTGTGACACCAAGAATGAGATGCTTCAACACTTGTACTTCGAGTGTGCTGTTACTAACATACTATGGTCTGATGCCCAGAAGCAAGTCAATGGCAGCATGTTAAATGGCAGTGCATGTTTCAATTGGGAAGAATCTGGAAGAAAGTAAGAGGGAAGAATAACAAGACAAAGTCTTTAACTTTGTTCTAAAGAAAATCATCAGCAACATATGGAAGGAAAGATGCAAGTGGGTCTTTGATCCAAATTTCAACATTAATTTCGCTAATTGAAACAACTTGTTTGACAAGATATCCGGGAGGGCCTCAAATACATAAAATTCACTTATGACTCTAGAATTTTTAGCTAGCTTTATTTCTTATCTTTCTTTATTTTCCCTTTTTTTAGCTCCTAGTAGGCATTGATATACTTTGTTTCTTCATTTTCTTTTGTTGTATTCCCTCTTTGTTGCTATGTACTCGTCTTATGGTATATCAATAAAGTGGAAGGGGACCACTCAAACCCCTCAGCTTTGCCAAAAAAAAAGAATAAATATTGATTTGTGAATCAATATTTGTTGTTGTTGAATATTTCTTGCAGTGAATTGATTTGATTTGTTTACTAATAAAGGAGAAAAACCTAATAATATGTTAATAATGTTGTAATTATTCCAATAAGCTAAATTTGTTCAATTAGTGTACATTTGCATCTAAAGTAAAAGGTTGGACAAACTGTGTAATAGAGAAAGTTAGTTTGTAAATTGTTTTAAGAAGGGAGGGTTATAATGAAATTTTCCCACCCTTATTCCTTGCCTGAGAAACCACTACGTTATTTTTTCTCCTTCTTGAGCCAACTCATTATCTCTTTCCTCAATAACCAGTAAATAAATTTTCCTTTCCTCAATAACCCAAGTTTGCATCTACAAGTTAAAATGAAATAGCTATTACTCATCATCTTAGCAAATCCTTTCACCATGCTAAGGAGAATCTTGTCTCAATCTCTTCAATTCAATAGGGGAAGATTAAACGGAGATTTTGGGCTGCATGTCAATTATTTTTAGTGTGCAACCTGTTGGAGGCCTAATCCATCCTAAATCAAATCCCAAGTGAGTCGGTAGATTCACGCAATGTAGTTTACCCTATTTTTGGTGTTATTTGCTGTTTTGGCTTCTTTATTACTGATGAATTCGTTACTGTAACTTACTATTCTCTACAACTTCCTTGTTTGCATAAGCTGACATCAACCGCTTTTGAGAGATTGAATCTCTCAAAATATCTAATGTTTTCACCTAAATCTTGTTCCTATATTTAGTCATATGTTCCTCGTTCATTTGTACAAAATTTGGTGGCGTCCAACTATGTCATGATGCTGGAATTGGAGCTCGAAGTCGATCCATTAATAGGTTTTAAACCTGAGATGATGCGACATTCTGGGTCGACACTTGATACGAAGAGCTGTTCAGGAAGCCTTGTTGCTTCCTGTTGTGCATTCTCCCATTGTTATTAGCATTTACAAATGTGCACAATGTTGTGACCCATATCATTTTGCACCTATGCACTGAGTTGTGCTATCCATTTAGTGTTCATGCTATCAATTGTTGTCTTGCTTTTCATACCTAGATATTTGATGCATTGAGTGTTCCTATGCATGGGCTTCACCATCCTTATTTGTTGTGCCATGTCTTGTTATGCGAAATTGCAGGGCTGCTTGCTACCTTCTTGCTATAGCACCATGTCTAATGATTTGCGTAGGAAGCAAAGCAACCTGCTGTTTGTATCCTCTATGTTTTCACGTAAGCTCATGCACTTGAGATTGTGCAAATTGAAAAAGTATGTGTTTGTGCTAGTATAGTATAATATACTCACAAGGATCGTGTAATATGACGAACAATATTCAGGTATGAAGTAATAGCTAATCACAGAAATATATAATAGTAAATGCAGTAAAAATAGAAAAATCACACCAGAGATTTTTATACTAGTTCGGAGCACCGTCCTACGTCCAGTCCCAGACTTCCTTCTGGAATTTGACTAATAATCTCCTCATTCACCCGGAGGAACAGGTATACAACACCCGAGCAGCCGAATGGGATTTCACGCCTCTAACAACACGAGGACTTCAATACTTGCCTCTTACAACACCGAGGACTTCAACACTTGCCTGATCACACACAGGACTTCAACTAATACAATGGTTTTGACTTCTACTTTGTGTTCTTGATTCAACACGGATAGTCAATAGTTTGAGTACAATCTTCCTATAATCTAATCCTCGGTATACACTTTGAATGCATAGATTTTAAGGAAGTAGAATGCTTGTTGAATCAAATGATATTAAATTTGTTCAAGGATTCAACAAGTATTTACATTTGGAGATCTTTTGTTTTGCAAAGAGTATGAAAATGCAATTCAGAAATTAGAGAGAATATAGAATGATTTGGTTATTGTAAAACAAGTTTGAAGTTGTTTATATAACTATATAAAGGTAGTAATTCTTTATGAAGAGTTTTTATAAAAAGTTATGTCCATTTCCTTTGATTATTGAATAGAAATCTCTTCACAAATAGAAGTAACCTTTCAGAAAAAGCTTGCTGTTTCAAAATGGTCGATTGGTTGAAAATCACCGGTCAACTGGTTGAATTTAATTAAAATTAAAAATTCCAGAAAAAATAGCTGTTATGTGCAAAAACACACAGACCGGTCGACTGGTTCTTTTTGGGCGGTCGACCGTTTTATGGCTGTGGACCGGAGGATCTTGGTCCACAGTCTAGATCACTCTGCACTCTTTCCCGGTCGGAGCCTGGACCGTTTGGGATTTTTCTGTGACTTTTCAATTCCTCAAATATACAGATTTCAGCAACGAGGATAATGATATAACTTTATAAATTATTTTGTGCATTCGTGTTATACTTTGAGGATAGATTTTAACATTTATAACACGGCTAAAACACTAAATAATCAACCTCTAACTTACGATATCATTGATTCTCTTCTTTGTCGATCATGAGACTTCTCCTTGTCATTAATCAAAATGCTATGAAATCCTTGGCTCAACATTCTCCCCCTTTTTGATTGATGACAACACAGCTCTGAAAGTATTGTTGACTCCCCCTGTATATGTACTCCCCATGAAATATATATATATATATAAAAAAAAAACTAAAAATATGTAAAAAAAATATTGTTAGTAAAAGTTTTCTCCCCCCTTTGTCATCGACAAAAAGGAGTAGTTTAATAAAGAGTTAAGACACACATACCATACATTATACCACAAAATACATCAGGATTGTATAATACAATACGTACCATACATACCATACATACCAAGCCAAGTTATGTAGCTAAGAATTAATACACACAAACCCAAAATAAAATACAACGCTACTTATGTACAAGTGCTGATTTACGTCTTAATATAATATTCATAATGCCATAAAAGATGGATAAAAAGAATTAGTGAGATGGTGATTCGGATTCAGTCTCATCTCCTTCTTTCCCTTCGTCCTCTTCTTCTTCATCTTCTTCTTCCTCAATATAAGATGTTCCACGACCACGGCCATTACTTGTTCAGAACTTCTGCCTTCCTCTGAAGATGTCCATGTAAAAATAGGAGGCACTGGACGTTTGTCTAGGTCTTGTATATGCGTAGAGGAGGATGATGCACCACATGATATTGCATCCCAAATTATACCGAAGAAAGACTTAAGTTTGGTAAAGCGTTTGTCAAGTTTTGTATTTAAATGATCGATCTTATTGTCGGTACGCTTAAGTCTAGCTTCAAGAAGAAATTGATTTCATGCAATTTGTTCAAGTGAATCTTTAGCCGATGAAGACGGTTGAAGAAGCTTAACCTCTTCTGGTTTAGGTTTAGAGGGCTGTGAAGAAGTGCCTTCTTGGTGACTTTGTTCCTTATACTGTTCGAAGGGTATGATATTTAAACATGGTTCAAGAAGCTTGATTCTCTTTTTCGATATTTTTTAATACATTTTGGCTTTGAAACTTTAGATTCGGGAGATTTGATACCACAATCAAGTAGAAGTCGCATGATATATTCATTGTAGAATAAATGTGGTCTCGTACAATCATTCACTAGTAAAATCTCATCAAAGATCATACTTGTCCAATTAATTTGTATATCTCCATATATAGCGTACAAAGCCTTAAAATTCTCTTTATATACCGCATCGAAGTTACCAACTCTCGGTAATAAAGAATGCGTAATAGCATGAAGTAGAATTCTAGCAGAAGGCCATTAGTTGTTTGCTTTTGTACTAACTTTATGATCTTCAATAAATAGATGACTTACCTTTTCTCGAGTATGAATAGAACAAAAATCGCTAGAGAACTTTCAATCAATGTTATCCGAACCAAGAACCGTTGCCATCCTTTCCTTTGAAATAAATACGTGCTCACCACATACAAACGACCATAGACAATGAGTAGAATTCTTGGGTTTAAACTTTTCTAAGTTAAGATTAGCATAGAACAACTTGATCAGGATATGACTGATTTCCACATTGTTCTAATCAAAGTCAAGGAGAGATTGAATACGGGCTTTGATTGCTAATTCTTTAAAACCATAAAAAAGGAAATGAAGGAATTTGATGAATGAACCTTCATGAATCGTATAATCTTTCATTTCATTCCATCTCTTGACTGCTACTGGATCCATTAACCATCGTTTTATATTGGAATCAATGGGTTGAAGTTGTGTAGAAAATGATTTTTTCAATTTCTTTTGCGGTGGAGCCATTGATTTTTAAGGAACTTGAATTGGGGATTTAGGGTTGATAAGTAATTGTGTGTTTGAAAGATGAAAAGGATAAATGACGAGTGAGGAACTGATGTTTTAAGTTTGAGTTTTAAAAACAGGAAACAGCAAAACCGGTCGACTGCTATGAAATCACGGGTCGACCGTTTCGAAACAGAAACTAAAACGGTCGATTGGTGAATTTCAGCTGGTCGACTGGTTGATCTGAGAAATATTTTGTTTCCAGACAGAAACATAAACGGTCGACTGGTGGTATCTTACCGGTCGACTGGTTTGCCTGTGCATTGTTTTCCCAGTTTTTTAAGATTTTTCTGAAGCTCCACTATTTCATATAAATTGAATTTATTTCAAAACTTGAAATAAACAAACAAAATACATGAAATATATAAGTATGAAAAGATCCCTCAAGATTTGAAAACACTTATTAAAACAACATAAAAAGAATCGTGATGATATGAAATTTTATTTTCGAGGTTCCGGAGGAGAATACTTTTCATTTGCACATTCGTTTTTATTGAAATTCCTGTCCCATGAGTTTGGGGTTCATGAAGATGATGGCACGTGAGGAGTTGGTTCATGAACATTTCATTTGTTTGAGCTACAAAAAAATGATGCGAGTTGTTCCAAATAAATTAGACGAGATGCCATCAGTTTTTGCTCGTAATACATTTCTCGTTGAAGATCAACTTGATGCTTATGATAGTGATGTATCTCGTCGATTTTTTCTTTTGTACGTGGGGAACAAAACAATGCTTTCTTACAATGTTATGGAGTTGGTGTCATACCAGGGGGTTCGAGTACTTGGATGGTATCCTGGAGGATATTCGGGTGTTTTTGGAGAAAAATGCTTTTCTTAGTTAGAGCTAGTAATGGAAATGTGGGAGCAACGAGCGCATTCATCACAAATATGTGCCATTGTGACAAGGGGAGATATGATTTTGAAAGTCAAATATTCTATCATATATATAGTGTTTTACGATATATGAATGAATGGCCAGGAAATGACATAGAGTGTAACGACCCGGATTTTTGGCGACTTTGGTTATCGACATAAGCTCGATGTCGATAACCAAAACATCGAAAAATCCCGGTAATTAATGAAAGAAATTAGAGGGTGAGGAAAGATAAGATAGAAACTTAGAATAGAAGAAGAATAAGAACACAACATCAGAGTAACACGAACCTCACAGCGGAACGAATAACATATAATAGATAACATAACTTTGAAATATAACAGTTATGTATACAATAGCACTTATCAGAGTACAACACTTACAACATAGCGGAAATAACTATAGCTATATGATCTTGAAGCCTCCTGCTCCAAGCTATCCAAATATCTCTGTAAAATCCTGACTACTTGACTGCCTGTATAAATTTAGGCACCCAAGAGTTTAGGGAAAACAACAAAGTAAACTCCGGGTCAGTCATGGGACTGGTGTGTGTAAAACAGTTTTAAACAGGTATATGAACAAGTAAACGATATCTCATAAGACCACGCCGCAGAACGGAACGGGTTTTTCCCTTATGAAAATCCAAAATATCTTTATATCAAAATCCTTTTGATATTGTAATAATGTCTATGTACAAATAGATGTCAACTAGCAGAAACGCTTTCATCTCACGTTCTACATATATAGTATACAATCAAAATCGCAAGCGCGTATTGGATAATGGATTTCCAACTATGACAAGGTATGGAACCACCTTCCGATCAGTGTACTCTAGGAACAATACACTGGAGTTCAACAAGAACATCTTGCAACTCAGCCACACATGACCGAGCACTCATTTTGCTTGAGTGTATCGAATGTATATCACCAACAGTTGGGATCAGGAACCGTTCCCGTATATATATGGGACAACATTGATAGATTTAAGAAACAAATGAATATTCTCTAGATAGGTGATTATACACCCTACTTCGGTGCGACCGACTTAGCCATGCTGCCTGCCCGATTTCTGTCATTTACCGGTTGATGAGGCTAGAAGCTACGCTTTATCATTACATCAGATTCACTTCGAATATCACATTGTCAGATCCATCAAAAATCACTAATTGACGTCTACAAAAATAACACGGGTATACAGCTAAGAGAAACGAATTCCTCCGCCACCAAACGTGAATACGTTTGAACAGATCAACTTACGCGATACATTGGATATACTCTGTCAGACCTTCATCCATACAAGTTGTCCTGGGACTGGACAAACCGAAGGCACTACTCAGTATATCCATCTTAGTCACTGTTATCTAAGACTTATACAGCAACCCTTGCACTTTACTCCATCTTCAATTATCTTTGGCATAAATGATTCGCAACGCTTATGCCAATACAGAGTGGTTCTTTGGATAATAATCCAATCGGTCTCTCCATATTAACAACGTTAAAATGGTCAAAACTTCGATAGTCTGTGATTTAACTATCAAAGAAAAACAAGTGTGCAAACAACGATATTATTTCCAGATGGAAATTATATCGGTAAATCATCAACATATATCAATATATATATATATATATATATATTCACATTGCCTTATTTTCTATGTTTAGAAAATATATGTTATTAACACTGGAAAACGTTTTCCATTTGCTTATTTACAAATCACTACTCTTCCCCAACTATCAGTCCCTGACTGTGAACTAGTATGAGAACAATTCCCTAAGTATAAATCCCGAAGGCCGAAACCAACATCAGATAGACACTTAGAAAACCATTCAATTTACTAATCTCTAGTCAGTTCTAATTTTACTTAAATCTATTTGATTAACTCTGATTGATTAACTCTAACTGGTTAATTCTAACCGATCAACTCTAACTGGTCAACCTTAATTAATTAACTCTAACTAGTTTTACTTGGTTTGACTAAATCAATTTATTAACTCGACTAACTAATTCAACTCGATTAACCTAACTTGATTTACTTATCTCGATTAACTGAACTAATCACTTTGATTAACTCGACTAATTCACTTTGGTTAACTTAACCAATTCACTTAACTCCTATCGAATAAACTATATTCGATAACTCCTCTAACTCTATTCGAATAAACTATATTCGATTAATTCATTTACTCTATTCGAATAAACTATATTCGATTAACTCCTTTTCTCTATTCGAATCAACTATATTCGATCAACTCATTTGATTTAACTCTAATCGATTAACTCCCTTCGATTAACTAATATTCTATAACTCACTTCAAATAAACAATATTCGATAATCTCCTCTCGAATAAACGATATTCGATAATCTTCCCTTTCGATTTAACAAATCAATAACTCCTTTTCGAATAACTAAATTCGATAACTCCTTTCGATTTAATTAATCGATAACTCCTTTGTGTTTAACTCTATTTGAATAACTAATTCGATTAACTTATTTACTCTATTTATTTATCCAACAAATATCCCTTTTGTTTAATCCTATTTATTTAACCAATAAATATCCCTTTGATTAAATCCTATTTATTCAACAAATAAATATCTCCTTTAATCTTTATTCATTTCCTAAATAAATAAACCCTTTTACTTTTATTTATTTCCTAAATAAATAAATTCTTTTAACTCTTTATTTATTCCCTAAATAAATAATTCCTTTTAACTTGCTTTCAAATATATTTCCTTTATATTTGATTTCAAATATATCTCTTTTTAACCCCTTTTTGAGTAGCATATTCGATTTACTAACTTTCGAATACCATATTCGATTTACTCCCTTCGAACAACATATTCGATTTAACTCCTTTCGAATAGCATATTCGATTTACTTTATTCACTTTATAAAGATTTCCTTTTTAACAACGTTTTATTCATTTGAAAAGATTTACTTTTAAATAACGGTTCTGCACTTTAAAAAATGATTTCCTTTTTATAATGTTTCCTTTTCAATTCTATTTGTAAATGGTTTACAAATATTTCTTTTTCAAATTTATTCTTGAAATATTCTAACTCCTTAAATTCTCTGAAAAATTCGGCATAACCTCCATTGTAACGGGAGCATCGGGAAAATCCCCAAACCCGCCACACAGGCCTTTCCATTCAAAAAGAAAATGGTTTGTAATTATTTCCTTTTTGAATATCTCTTATTTATAAATATTCCAATTTATAAACATTTCTTATTTATAAATATTCCACTTTATAAATATCTCTTATATATAAATATCCCATTTTAAAAATATTCTATTTTCAATATCACTTTGAAAATCCCCTAATCAACATTTCGGTATGTTATGGTATTCAATCATATCAAATCACGATGTTCAATATCGTCCAAGAACATATAATCGCCCACAGATTTTATATCACATCATATAACAATATATGAAAAACAATAAAATAACTGTTGAGGAATCCAGTCGGATTCCTCCAACCTGTCTCCCTGCATCCACAGATGTTACACAATATGATTATCATCACTTTCAGTTCAATATAAATTATTCTGATAGCAGAATCAATATATAAATATTTAACGGTTTTTATATATATATAATTACATATATATATAATTTTCACTAACTGACTAGCAGTTCAATCAACCAACACACAACAATCAACAGATGATTAACAGTTCTAAAAATACATAATAAAAATATAACTGTTCAGAGTTGGTGAGTTTTACTCACATTGGCAATTCATCGTTAAAGAACGATTAACTATCTTTGATTTAGACGAACAATTTATTTCGCCATAAATTGTAACGAGCTCTGTTTCTCTCCCGGTCAGTCTCATTGTGTTGCTCCCGTCCATATGATCCAAACGCAACTTACGGTTCGAATTTCTGATTAGGTATGACAAAGTTATAAGCATTACAAGTTTTACACTTATTGAATTTTAAATTAAAATAAAACATTAAACCTTTATTGGGCTTAACCCTCAATTTGGCCCACTTACCATTCTTTTTACCAGACCCGAACCCGTATGTCTTTCTCCCCCAATTCAAAACCGAAATGCTCTAGTAAATCTCCAAACCATGGCCGACGTTTTCAAGCTTCCATCTCCCTCATCTCTTAATTAAAAATCGAATCAAAAATATGGTGATGATCCTCTACAGTTTCTACACCTCCCCGTGCCTGAATGGATGAGTTTGCACCCCTACATCTCCTCGCAGCAACCCGACAACCTGCTCGACATTGAAGAAACCGCCGAACAACTTCATGATCGAAACGCACCAAACGTTTACATGAGGTGCGGTTTTCGATGACAACCCCAAATCCAAACTCCACTTCACGAATTAGTGCTCCAATCACCCATTAACTCCAACCCTATACTGTTCGAAGAGCACAGCGAACCCGAAGAGAACTGTCGAGCTCCACTTGAAGCATAAAGACTCGAAGAGCAAGCGATGAGGGTTCCGAATTTATATATTTGAGGATTTAAGGAATTTAATTGGATTTTACTTTGAATTTCCTTTTTGATCGAATGTTGCTGTAAGAAGAAAATAGAGAACGGCAGTAGAAAAATATGTTGACCAAGGAAATGAGTTGAATTAGGTTTTAAGGAATGTAAGGGAGGGTATTTATAGGCTCATAAAAATATCTAGATATTTTTATATTAATATTTTAATATTTATATTAAATCCTTTATATTCATTTATGACTTCTAAAAATCCGTGTGATCACACATGATACCTAAAAACCACAAAACTGGACATGCAGCTAGAGTTCGACATTTCGGTCCCAACGAAACTGGTTTCGTCGAATTCCGACTTCGTATGCTCACACAGCGTATTTTTAACTGTCAAAATACTGACTATTTTTCACTCTAAAAATCCGTACGGCCATATACTGACTCTAAAAATCACGGAACTGGAAATCTAGCAATAATTTGATGTTGCGGATCCAATAAAATTAGTTTCGTCGAAATCCGACTTCGTTTGCAAAACCGGCTATTTTTAAAGCTCTGAATGACCCATTTAAATATATAAATATATTTAAATATAATTAAATTAAATATAAATAAATTTATATTATCGTATATCTTCACATATGATATCGTCCAGCTCCAGAATATCATATCTGAATTTACAGCTTGACATTTCAGATTCCAGATTATCTCGATATTCAATTTACATTGAAAAATCCTTTTATAACGTATATAAAGCGTTACGAATTATAAAGGAATTTCACAGCGACTTTTCTGAAATTTGATTTGGACGTACATCAAAATCTACACGACGAAATCCCGATTTTTCTCTTCCACTAGAAAGATATACTCCACCAGCTCCACACGTTTCTTATTTCATAGAAATCCGGCTTAAAATGAATCCTGTACATTTAGTTGAAGTTCGAATCGCCAAATAGCGAACTACCGCGCCATTTCAAGCTCTATTTTAATTATATTATAATTCTACGTTCAAACTGACATCGATTGAATATATTCATCAATATAATTCAACTCTAAGCTAAATTAAATCTTAGGGATGACCCAGTTCACAGAATATTGTGATTTCCAATATTTTTGATTATTTTTAAATTAAATATATTATTCTATTATTTAAATTAATTAAATATTCCATGTTATTTAATTAAACCACTATTTAATTCACTATATCACTGTATATATAATTAAATAAATTAATTATACCCATGGAAAATGCGGGTCATTACATTCTTCCCCACTTAAAATAATTTCGTCCTCGAAATTGCTAAGTTAGAGGACGACCCTACCTATTGGAATTCCTAAGATTTGTTTACCCCTTATTTCTGATTTTAACTGAACCAATTAATATCGACTAAAATATTTATTCATTCCGACTAACTAAAATTTTCAAAAATTCTGAAAATTTTCTAACACTTTAAACTTTCGAAAAATTTCGCCAACACCTCCTTTGTACTGGTCAATAGCTCAAACTCCAACTCGCCTCTCTGGGCCTTCTTTAACCCAAAAGAAAATCAAAACGCCAAACAGCTTGCCAACTCGGCTCATAAATCTCATATCCATATATAATATAAACTGGTACCTTTTTGTCGGGCATATCAACTCTATCACTTCCATAGGCTATCAACTCAGCATATACCAGTGTTATCCCAATCAAATTTCAATCAGTTCATATCCTCATATCCAAATCGAATTTCATTCGAAGTCCAATATCAAATTCCAAATTATTGACTTATCAATTTGGTTCCATTCTAGATTGTCTCTAATCCAATTCAATTTTATTTAACTCAGTTCAAGTTAAATTTCAATTTATTTAGTCATTTATACCATCTCAATCAATTTAACTTCATTAGTTAAATTTTAATTTTAGAACTCAAATTCCCGGTTTTATTTCAAATCAAATTTGAAATCATAATACCAATTCAAAACCTTTGAATTTCTAAACAACTTGTTTTCTCAAAACAATTCAAATCAAAATCTCTGGTAGTAATCCACCACTTAGAACTCGAAAATCACACCGATGATACTGCGCAGTCATCATCGGAATTATTTTCCAGCGACCCAAGTGATTTCAATACTATATCATTTCAAAACCCTTACTAAATACATCCATTTTGAAAACATCTCAAAATCTCCCAGGAACTTAAAATTTCCCTATTTTAATTCCAAATCTGATTTAAATTCATATTTAATTCATCTTATTTCATATACTTTACTTATATGAATTCTGATTAGTTATTTATAGCCATTTCACTTTTATAATCTTACTCGATTATAATACAAACAATATATCCAATATTATATAATTTTGATATATATATATCTTTTCTATATCAAGATATATCTTGGGTAAACTTATTTTAATTTACCCTCTTTTCAAAACATATCGTGACGACCCATCGTATTCGAGTGTTTAGTAACTCCTACCGATACAGTGGATCAAACTGATCGACCAGAACTCATAAACAACTCAGCCAATGAATCTCCACAATATAAAACCATTTTTATATCAAATACAAATACACACTCGTATATATACACTCAACTCAATCTAGGGTATTACTAACCCTATCTCTACCGAGTCACGCCACAGAGCCAAGTAATTATTAACTTAAGCTCTGATACCAAATGTAACGACCCGGATTTTTGGCGACTTTGGTTATCGACATAAGCTCGATGTCGATAACCAAAACATCGAAAAATCCCGGTAATTAATGAAAGAAATTAGAGGGTGAGGAAAGATAAGATAGAAACTTAGAATAGAAGAAGAAGAAGAACACAACATCAGAGTAACACGAACCTCGCAGCGGAACGAATAACATATAATAGATAACATAACTTTGAAATATAACAGTTATGTATACAATAGCACTTATCAGAGTACAACACTTACAACATAGCGGAAATAACTATAGCTATATGATCTTGAAGCCTCCTGCTCCAAGCTATCCAAATATCTCTGTAAAATCCTGACTACTTGACTGCCTGTATAAATTTAGGCACCCAAGAGTTTAGGGAAAACAACAAAGTAAACTCCGGGTCAGTCATGGGACTGGTGTGTGTAAAACAGTTTTAAACAGGTATATGAACAAGTAAACGATATCTCATAAGACCACGCCGCAGAACGGAACGGGTTTTTCCCTTATGAAAATCCAAAATATCTTTATATCAAAATCCTTTTGATATTGTAATAATGTCTATGTACAAATAGATGTCAATTAGCAGAAACGCTTTCATCTCACGTTCTACATATATAGTATACAATCAAAATCGCAAGCGCGTATTGGATAATGGATTTCCAACTATGACAAGGTATGGAACCACCTTCCGATCAGTGTACTCTAGGAACGATACACTGGAGTTCAACAAGAACATCTTGTAACTCAGCCACACATGACCGACCACTCATTTTGCTTGAGTGTATCGAATGTATATCACCAACGGTTGGGATTAGCAACCGTTCCCGTATATATATGGGGCAACATTGATAGATTTAAGAAACAAATGAATATTCTCTAGATAGGTGATTATACACCCTACTTCGGTACGACCGACTTAGCCATGCTGCCTGCCCGATTTCTGTCATTTACCGGTTGATGAGGCTAGAAGCTACGCTTTATCATTACATCAGATTCACTTCGAATATCACATTGTCAAATCCATCGAAAATCACTAATTAACGTCTACAAAAATAATATGGGTATACAGCTAAGAGAAACGAATTCCTCTGCCAACAAACGTGAATACGTTTGAACAGATCAACTTACGCGATCCATTGGATATACTCTGTCAGACCTTCGTCCATACAAGTTGTCCTGGGACTGGACAAACCGAAGGCACTACTCAGTATATCCATCTTAGTCACTGTTATCTAAGACTTATACAGCAGCCCTTGCACTTTACTCCGTCTTCAATTATCTTTGGCATAAATGATTCGCAACGCTTATGCCAATACAGAGTGGTTCTTTGGATAATAATCCAACCGGTCTCTCCATATTAACAACGTTAAAATGGTCAAAACTTCGATAGTCTGTGATTTGACCATCAAAGAAAAACAAGTGTGCAAACAACGATATTATTTCCAAATGGAAATTATATCGGTAAATCATCAACATATATCTATATATATATATTCACATTGCCTTATTTTCTATGTTTAGAAAATATATATTATTAACACTGGAAAACGTTTTCCATTTGCTTGTTTACAAATCACTACTCTTCCCAACTATCAGTCCCTGACTGTGAACTAGTATGAGAACAATTCCCTAAGTATAATTCCCGAAGGCCGAAACCAACATCAGATAGACACTTAGAAAACCATTCAATTTACTAATCTCTAGTCTGTTCTAATTTTACTTAACTCTATTTGATTAACTCTGATTGATTAACTCTAACTGTTTAATTCTAACCGATCAACTCTAACTGGTCAACCTTAATTAACTAACTCTAACTGGTTTTACTTGGTTTGACTAACTCAATTTATTAACTCGACTGACTAATTCAACTCGATTAACCTAACTTGATTTACTTATCTCGATTAACTGAACTAATCACTTTGATTAACTCGACTAATTCACTTTGGTTAACTTAACCAATTCACTTAACTAATTCACTTAACTCCTGTCGAATAAACTATATTCGATAACTCCTCTAACTCTATTCGAATAAACTATATTCGATTAACTCATTTACTCTATTCGAATAAACTATATTCGATTAACTCGTTTTCTCTATTCGAATAAACTATATTCGATCAACTCATTTGATTTAACTCTAATCGATTAACTACCATCGATTAACTAATATTCTATAACTCACTTCGAATAAACTATATTCGATAATCTCCTCTCGAATAAACGATATTCGATAATCTTCCCTTTCGATTTAACAAATCGATAACTCCTTTTCGAATAACTAAATTCGATAACTCCTTTCGATTTAACTAATCGATAACTCCTTTGTGTTTAACTCTATTCGAATAACTAATTCGATTAACCTATTTACTCTATTTATTTATCCAATAAATATCCCTTTTGTTTAATCCTATTTATTTATCCAATAAATATCCCTTTGATTAAATCCTATTTATTTAATAAATAAATATATCCTTTAATCTTTATTTATTTCCTAAATAAATAAACCCTTTTACTTTTTTTTTTCCTAAATAAATAAATTCTTTTAACTCTTTATTTATTCCCTAAATAAATAATTCCTTTTAACTTGCTTTCAAATATATTTCCTTTATATTTGATTTCAAATATATCTCTTTTTAACCCCTTTTTGAATAGCATATTCGTTTTACTAACTTTCGAATACCATATTCGATTTACTCCCTTCGAATACCATATTCGATTTAACTCCTTTCGAATAGCATATTCGATTTACTTTATTCACTTTATAAAGATTTCCTTTTCAACAACGTTTTATTCATTTGAAAAGATTTACTTTTAAATAACGGTTCTAAACTTTAAATATGATTTCCTTTTTATAACGTTTCCTTTTCAATTCTATTTGTAAATGGTTTACAAATATTTCTTTTTCAAATTTATTCTTGAAATATTCTAACTCCTTAAATTCTCTGAAAAATTCGCCATAACCTCCTTTGTAACGGGAGCATCGGGAAAATCCCCAAACCCGCCACACAGGCCTTTCCATTCAAAAAGAAAATGGTTTGTAATTATTTCCTTTTTGAATATCTCCTATTTATAAATATTCCAATTTATAAACATTTCTTATTTATAAATATTCTACTTTATAAATATCTCTTATTTATAAATATCCCATTTTAAAAATATTCTATTTTCAATATCACTTTGAAAATCCCCTTATCAACATTTCGGTATGTTATGGTATTCAATCATATCAAATCACGATGTTCAATATCGTCCAAGCACATATAATCGCCCACAGATTTTATATCACATCATATAACAATATATGAAAAACAATAAAATAACTGTTGAGGAATCCAGTCGGATTCCTCCAACCTGTCTCCCTGCATCTACAGATGTTACACAATATCATTATCATCACTTTCAGTTCAATGTAAATTATTCTGATAGCAGAATCAATATATAAATATTTTACGGTTTTTATATATATATATAATTACATATATATATATATATATATATATATATATATAATTTTCACTAACTGACTAGCAGTTCAATCAATCAACCAACACAACAATCAACAGATGATTAACAGTTCTAAAAATACATTATAAAAATATAACTGTTCAGAGTTGGTGAGTTTTACTCACATTGGCAGTTCATCGTTAAAAACGATTAACTGTCTTTGATTTAGACGGACAATTTATTTCGCCATAAATTGTAATGAGCTCTGTTTCTCTACCGGTCAGTCTCATTGTGTTGCTCCCGTCCATATGATCCAAACGCAACTTACGGTTCGAATTTCTGATTAGGTATGACAAAGTTATAAGCATTACAAGTTTTACACTTATTGAATTTTAAATTAAAATAAAACCTTAAACCTTTATTGGGCTTAACCCTCAATTTGACCCACTTACCATTCTTTTTACCAGACCCGAACCCGTATGTCTTTCTCCCCCAATTCAAAACCGAAATGCTCTAGTAAATCTCCAAACCATGGCCGACGTTTTCAAGCTTCCATCTCCCTCATCTCTTAATTAAAAATCGAATCAAAAATATGGTGATGATCCTCTATAGTTTCTACACCTCCCCGTGCCTGAATGGACGAGTTCGCACCCCTACATCTCCTCGCGGCAACCCGGCTACCTGCTCAACATTGAAGAAACCGCCGAACAACTTCATGATCGAAACGCACCAAACGTTTACAGGAGGTGCGGTTTTCGAAGAACACAGCGAACCCGAAGAGAACTGTCGAGCTCCACTTGTAGTATACAGACTCGAAGAGCAAGCGATGAGGCGACCGAATTTATATATTTGACGATTTTAGGAATTTAATTGGATTTTACTTTGAATTTCCTTTTTGTTCGAATGTTGCTGTAAGAAGAAAATAGAGAACGGCAGTAGAAAAAGATGTTGACCAAGGAAATGAGTTGAATTAGGTTTTAAGGAATGTAAGGGAGGGTATTTATAGGCTCATAAAAATATCTAGATATTTTTATATTAATATTTTAATATTTATATTAAATCCTTTATATTCATTTTTGACTTTAAAAAATCCGTGTGATCACACATGATACCTAAAAACAATGAAACTGGACATGCAGCTAGAGTTCGACATTTCGGTCCCAACGAAACTGGTTTCGTCGAATTCCGACTTCGTATGCTCACACATCGTATTTTTAACTGTCAAAATACTGACTGTTTTTCACTCTAAAACTCCGTACGGCCACATACTGACTCTAAAAATCACGAAACTGGAAATCTAGCAATAATTTGATGTTGCGGATACAAAAAAATTAGTTTCGTCGAAATCCGACTTCGTTTGCAAAACCGGCTATTTTTAAAGCTCTGAATGACCCATTTAAATATATAAATATATTTAAATATAATTAAATTAAATATAAATAAATTTATATTATCGTATATCTTCACATATGATATCGTCCAGCTCCAGAATATCATATCTGAATTTACAGCTTGACATTTCAGATTCCAGATTATCTCGATATTCAATTTACATTGAAAAATCCTTTTATAACGTATATAAAGCTGTAACGACCCGGGAAAAAGCGACCTTGGTTATCCGATATATAACACCTATCGAACAATCAAAAGTCGAAATTACCGGATAGTCCAAGAAAGAAATTAGAGGGTGAGGATAGATAAGATAGAAAATTAGAACAGAAGAAGAAGAAGAACACAACAACATCAGAGTAACACGAATCTCACAGCGGAACGAATAAAATATAATAGACAACATATCTTGAAATCAAAGTAGTATATGTATATCATACCATTATCAGAGTACAACACTTTCATCACAGCGGAATAATCAATAGCTAGAAAAATCTTGAAGCCTCCTGCTCCAAGATCTTCAAGCATACCTGTAAATCCTGACTACTTGACTGCCCATACAAATTTGGGCTCCCAAGAGTTTAGGGAAAACAAAACAAAATAAACTCTGGGTCAGTCATGGGACTGGTGTGAGTAAACTCAAATCATTTGGTTTAACTTTCAAAATCCTTTTGAAAGAAAAGATAATCGTAAGACCAATCCACACATAAACACGGACGGTTTTTACCTTACGATAACCAAAAACACTTTGGAAATCATATATTATCTGATATTATAATAATGTCTAATCACAAGTAATTAAAATCTAGTAGAACGCTTGCATCTCACGCTCTACATATATAGCATATAATCAAAAACCGCGGGCGCTTATTGGAGATTGGATTCCAACTTGACAAGGTATGGGACCACCTTCCGAACGTGTATCTCTAGAGGCGAATACACTGGGTTCAACAAGAACATCTTGCAACCCGGCCCTCACATGACCGACCACTCATTTCGCTTGAGTGTATCGAATGTATATCACCAACGGTTGGGATCAGCAACCGTCTCCCGAATGGGGCAGCATCGATAGATTTAAGAACAAAAGGAATTTCTCTAGATAGGTGATCATACATCCTAATGGGTGCGACCCACATAGCCATGCTGCCTGCCCGATTTTTGTCATTTCCCGGTTGATGAGGCTAGAGGTCATAACGTATCTTTTGACGGATCACACCTCCATTACTTTGAATGCCACATCGTCATACCCGCCAAATCACAAATTGATTTCACCAAAAATACCACGGGTATACAGCTAAGAGAAACGAATTCCTCCGCCACCAAACGTAAGTACGTTTGAAGAGATCAACTTACGCGATCCTTTGAATATACTCTGTCAGACATTCGTCCATTCACGTTTGTCCTGGGACTGGACAAACCGAAGGCACTATTCTGTAAATAGGATAGCCCTTGCATAACTCCCTCTTCAATATATTCAGCATACTTGATTCGCAACGCTTATGCCAATACGGAGTGGTTCTCTGGATAAAAATCCAACCGGTCTCTCCATATTAACAACGTAAAATGGTCAAAAACTTTGATAGTCGGTGATTTAACTATCAAATGAAAACATGTCTGTGTGCAAACAACGATATTATTTCCAGATGGAAATTCTATCGATCAATCATCATTCATCATCAAATTATCATAAATTTACCCTTTTCCTTATTCTTGTTTTCCTATATTTTTTATTTACTATATTTAGAAAATATACGTTATTAACAATGGAAAATAATTCCATTTCTCATTTTCTATATTCAGAAAACATTTCTGATTTTCATTTGGAAGACATTTCCAAATCTCCTTCATTGGGTTTAAACTGATGTTTGAATAAACATCGCTATGCCAACACCAACCATTTCGCTCATTAACTAAATTCACTTAACCCCTTTCACTCTCGAACCTTATCCACTTCTTAGTTAAAACGAAGTCAATCAAGTTGGGGTATAATTACCTCTCAGACCTTAACTGAACAACATTTCTAACTTCGAAATAGACAAAGTTCAAACTTTACTCTTTAAGAAACTTCCTTGCTAACTCTCGGATTCTATTTATGAATCCACTTCCTTTACTAAATCATTTGATTATAACTATAAATGTTATAATTCCATGCTTTCAAAATATGTTAACTTAAATATATTTCCATATCTTAATTTGGATAAATAAACAACCAACTACTTTATTAACAGATAATTAAAACTTGATTTGAAATGGAAAGTAAACATTACTTCCCTTGATTCGATATAATCGAATTTCCATGTATGATTCACTCTCGAATAATCACTATCCGATAATTCTCTTTCGAATAAACTATATTCGATTCCCCTGTTCGAATAACTAATATTCGATAATCCTTTTCTTCGAATAACTAATATTCGAAAAATCTCACTTCGAATAAACCATATTCGATAATTCTCTCCTTCGAATAACTATATTCGATTTAACACACTTCGAACGAACTATATTCGATTACTCTTCTCAAATAAACTATATTCGATAACTCTACTTCGAATAGGTGATATTCGATTAATTCCCTTTTTGACTAACCCTACTTAATTTACTAATACTCGACTAACTCGACTTAATTAACTTCTATTGATTAATTACTATTTGATTTAACACCATTTGCTTGACTCTAGATCGCAGCGATCACAATGGTTACGCCTGATTCCCCCAGGAAACATCCGACCGCCGTAGGCTATCTGCAGCCCTGCGAATTACGCTAGCAGTCGTGCTAAATGGAAATTCATCCTTAAATAACTTTGTCTATTTTTAACTCTATCTCGAATAATTAGATTCGATCAATTCTAATTGAATAACTAATATTCAATTAACCCTTATTCGATTACTATATTTGAATAACTCTAGTTCGATTTGACTCAAAACGATTAACTCTAACTGATTAACTCTAACTGGTTAATTCTAACTGAATAACTCTAACTGGATAACTCTAACTGAATAACTCTAACTGGTTAACTCTAACTAACTAACTCTAACTTTTTAACTTTACGGTTTAACTCTGACAGTTTAACTTCAACGGTTTAACTCTAACAGTTTAACTCCAACTGTTTAACTCTAACAGTTTAACTCCAACTGTTTAACTCTAACAGTTTAACTCCAACGGTTTAACTCTAACAGTTTAACTCCAACGGTTTAACTCTAACAGTTTAACTCCAACGGTTTAACTCTAGTTGATTAACTCTTTTGAATTAATCCCTTTGACTTTTCTCTTTTGAATAATTCCTTTGAATTACCTCCCTTGAATAGACTCTTTTTCTATTCGTTTACTCAACAAATAACTATTCTCTTTTCGCTTCTATTTATTTAACAAATAAATATTCCCTTTAACTTTTCTATTTATTCAACAAATAAATATTTCTTTGAACTTTTCTATTTATTTAACAAATAAGTACTTCTTTCAACTTTTCTTTATTCCCTACATGAATATTCCCTTTTCAATTCCATTTGTAAATACTTTTACGAATGTTTCCCTTTTTATTTCTATTTGTAATCGTTTCACAAATATTTCCCTTCTATTTGATTTCACCAATATTTTCCCTTCTATTTGATTTCACCAATATTTGTTTTTTAACAAATGCTTTGATTCTATAATCATTTTCTCTCATGAAATTCTCTTCCTTTTATATATAAAATCTATTGATTTTATATAAATAATTTATTTTCAAAATAAACTTTGAAAATACCTTTTCACTTTCTAGTATCACTTATGGTATAAAAATACCAAATCAAAAGGTTCAATCATCATCCAAACACACAGGTTCAACAACAGATGATATAACACATCATATATCAGAGTATATGAAAAACGGTAAATAAATGTTGAGGAATCCAGTTGGATTCCTCCGACCTGTTTCCCTGCATCCACAGATGTTACACAATATAATTCACATCAATTTCATTTCAATATGAGGTATTCTGATAAACAAAATCAACATCGGTTAAAGATATATATAACTATATCGGTATTTTCAACCAGTTGACTAGCAGTTCAACCAAACAATCAACACTCAGCAATTCAACCAATATTTATCAGTTCTAAAAATACTTTATAAAAATATAAAGTGTTCAGAGTTAGTGAGATTTACTCACCTTGGACGGTTTATCGTTGAATAACGATAATTGGTCATTGATTTGGTTCAGACGTTAAATTTCACCATAAATCCAAACGAGCTCCAATCCACTTGCGGTCAGTTCCCTTGCGTAGTGCTCGTCCATACGATCCCAACGGATCCTGTTTCGTTAAATTTCGTTAATGTATGCAAAAGTTATGCTATTTACAATATCTACCTAATTTAAATGAATATTAAATTAATTTAATTAATTAAATTATTTTTATCTTAATTAATTTCTAATTGCATTATTAGCCAAATTACCTTCCCTGCCCTTCTAAAAAATCCTACTTTCCCATCTCTAGCCATATCCAATTTTTTTTAAAATTGAAAAACCATTTTAATATTAATTTAATTTAATTTTCAAATAAAATATTTAAAAATATTCATTTAATTATAACTTAAAATTTTTAACCCGGATCAAAAATCTGCTTCCACTCATTTTAAAGTATTTTTCGATAAGAATCCAACGGTCCTTGTTTCGTGGAAATCCGACTTGTTTTGAAAAAATTATAAGCTTTTAAAGTTTAAAGTTAAAAATTACGAAAATGCCCCTGGTTTGTTTTAAATTCAAATTAAATTCAAATTAAATTTAAAATTTAAAATTTAAATTAATCATCCCATTCGTCGGATCAGTTAGGGATAGCCAGGGAGAGCAGGAAACTATATTTTCCAAACTCAAGCCTTAGACACTATCCTCTCTGTCACCCTTAGAATGTTCTGATATTTATTTTTACAAATTCTATTTTAATTATAATATATATATATATATTACACAAATAAATAAATAAATAAATATTATTTAAAAACTTACCCCGCGAAGCCCAAGCCTCTGCCTAAGAGTCCCTAGCTCCCCGTCTTGCCCTCCTTTCTCCCTTCCTTCCCTTTTCCCTATTTCCTAATATTTTATTATTATTTCTGCCATTGCCAAAGCTTGAAAGAGGAGGAGGAGGAGTGAGTTTAAAATGAAGGGGGGGGGCTATTTATAGCCGAAGGAGTCACATGGATTGCTGAGGTGGCGCGAATCCAACGGTCGAAAATGGATGGCTAGGATTAATCCTTAAATTTATTAAATTATAAATAAATTTAATAATTTATGAATAGTAAAGTGAGTTTTCTCAACCCTATTCGGACGTTAATTTGACTTACTTATTGATACCTTATCCAAAATCTTTTTCAACCATGTTGTTCAATTTTTCTTGCTCTTCAATAATATATAAAAATATTTAAATTTTGAATTCGTTTGAACTTTCAAATAATTTAAATTCAAATTCAAAATAGTGTTTTGTGTTAGTTTCAACACCTTCCGGTCTCATGTTGGAGTATCAAACGATAACGGTTTTCAGAAATTCTTCCACCATCTGGTCTGGTTTTTAACGTACTTCAATCCTATGTATTCAAATCAAAAATCGGAGTTCATTTAGATTTTCAAATAATTTATTTAAATTTTGTTTCCTTAATAACTTTCTATATTCGTTATAGGATTTTCCCAGATTTCATATATAGCTAATATCCTATGTTTAGAATTTTCCTGGATAGGTCTCAGGTTCCAGTTTTGCCGTTAGCATTAGCAAATTCCAATTACCGTCAAAATTTAGTTCAAATTTTGGCCTTTTATTTTTTTCTTTTCCACATACGGATACCATTTTTGACGTAACTTGGTTGGTTATCTAATTTCATCATTTCGGATTTAATGAAACTGATTTCATCGAAATCCGAGTTCGTTAGCTACTACTTCCATTGTAAACGTACTATTTTTAATTAAAAATTTATCCTTTTATACTGCCAGTTCACATTATATTGCAGATCCACTAAATTTCTACCATTTCGGAATAACATAAAATATTCAAAATTATTGAAATTAAACCATATAAAATTCCAAAACAATAAAAAAACATTTTTAAATATTAAACTAAATGGTCAAAAAATCTGGGCCGTTACATTCTTTCCCCCTTAAAATAATTTCGTCCTCGAAATTGCTAAGGTAGAAAAATGAACTTTATAACTAGGTTAAAATTATTTGGTTACTCTGATTTCACTAAACCAATCTATTCTAATTAATTTATTTCTATAAACGAAAATTTTCAAAAATTCTGAAAATTTTCTAACGCTCGAAATTTCTGAAAAATTTCGCCAGCACCTCCTTTGTACTGGTCAATAGCTCAAACTCCAACTCGCCTCCCTAGGCCTTCTTCAACCCAAAAGAAAATCAAACAGCCAAGTGGCTTGCCAAACAGGCTCATAAATATCATCAAACTTATATGAATATGTACGTGTACCTTTTTGTCGGCATTCAATTCTGCTATCAATTTAGCATATACCACTATCATCCCAATCAAACTCCCAATCACTTTTATCTTCAACATGACCATCCTCTTATAACCAAGCCAAATTTCAATCAAACTGCAATTCCAATCTCAATTCAAATTTCTTGCTTGACCATCCATTTCTATCCCATATTATCTCTAATCCAGTCCAATTCTACTTGATACCATTCTATTTCAATTCAACTCAATTTCCACTGAACTACCTTCAATTCAATTTCAAATTTACTTTCACAAATTTCTATTTAATTTGTGTTTATTTCAAACAATCTTACCTGAGAGTTTCAAATAGCTTTGCCTTTTCCAAAAATCAAATATCCCTTTGGAATATCAAAACAACTTGGTTTCTCAAAACAATTCAAAAACAAAATCTTTGGTAGTAATCTGTCACTTACAAACTCGAAAATGAACACCGATGATGTCCGGATCAACATCGGAATTTATTTTCTAGCTATCGAAGTGAGTTCAATACTATGTCACTTTCAAAACCATTTCTAAACACTTTCATTTTGAAATTCATTTCAAAATATCCCATTTTAATGCATGTAACAAATTTAAAATCTCCCAGGATTTTAAAATTCACATATATTCAATTTAATTCCATTTACAATGCTTATTCAAATTTTAAAATTTTTAATTTTAATTCCAATTCTGAACTTAAATTCAGATTTAATTCATCTGATTTCATATATTTCACTAATATGAATTTTGATTTGTTATTTACATAACTATTTCACATTTTATAATCTTATCCTATTATAATCACAACCAACACATCCAATATATAATAATTTCAAATATCCTTACTTTGCTTATATCAAAATATAATTTGGGTAAAATTATTTCATTTACCCCTTTTTCCAAAATATATCGTGTCGACCCATCGTATTCAAGTGTTTATAAACTCCTATCGATACAGTGGATCAAACTGATCGACTAGAACTCATAAACAACTCAACCAATAAATCTCCACAATATAAAACCATTTTTATATCAAATAACAAATACGTTCACTCGTATATATACACTCAAACTCAGTCTAGGGCATTACTAACCCTATCTCTACTGAGTCACGCCACAGAGCCAAGGTAATACTTAACCTCGCTCTGATACCACTGTAACGACCCGGGAAAAAGCGACCTTGGTTATCCGATATATAACACCTATCGAACAATCAAAAGTCGAAATTACCGGATAGTCCAAGAAAGAAATTAGAGGGTGAGGATAGATAAGATAGAAAATTAGAACAGAAGAAGAAGAAGAACACAACAACATCAGAGTAACACGAATCTCACAGCGGAACGAATAAAATATAATAGACAACATATCTTGAAATCAAAGTAGTATATGTATATCATACCATTATCAGAGTACAACACTTTCATCACAGCGGAATAATCAATAGCTAGAAAAATCTTGAAGCCTCCTGCTCCAAGATCTTCAAGCATACCTGTAAATCCTGACTACTTGACTGCCCATACAAATTTGGGCACCCAAGAGTTTAGGGAAAACAAAACAAAATAAACTCTGGGTCAGTCATGGGACTGGTGTGAGTAAACTCAAATCATTTGGTTTAACTTTCAAAATCCTTTTGAAAGAAAAGATAATCGTAAGACCAATCCACACATAAACACGGACGGTTTTTACCTTACGATAACCAAAAACACTTTGGAAATCATATATTATCTGATATTATAATAATGTCTAATCACAAGTAATTAAAATCTAGTAGAACGCTTGCATCTCACGCTCTACATATATAGCATATAATCAAAAACCGCGGGCGCTTATTGGAGATTGGATTCCAACTTGACAAGGTATGGGACCACCTTCCGAACGTGTATCTCTAGAGGCGAATACACTGGGTTCAACAAGAACATCTTGCAACCCGGCCCTCACATGACCGACCACTCATTTCGCTTGAGTGTATCGAATGTATATCACCAACGGTTGGGATCAGCAACCGTCTCCCGAATGGGGCAGCATCGATAGATTTAAGAACAAAAGGAATTTCTCTAGATAGGTGATCATACATCCTAATGGGTGCGACCCACATAGCCATGCTGCCTGCCCGATTTTTGTCATTTCCCGGTTGATGAGGCTAGAGGTCATAACGTATCTTTTGACGGATCACACCTCCATTACTTTGAATGCCACATCGTCATACCCGCCAAATCACAAATTGATTTCACCAAAAATACCACGGGTATACAGCTAAGAGAAACGAATTCCTCCGCCACCAAACGTAAGTACGTTTGAAGAGATCAACTTACGCGATCCTTTGAATATACTCTGTCAGACATTCGTCCATTCACGTTTGTCCTGGGACTGGACAAACCGAAGGCACTATTCTGTAAATAGGATAGCCCTTGCATAACTCCCTCTTCAATATATTCAGCATACTTGATTCGCAACGCTTATGCCAATACGGAGTGGTTCTCTGGATAAAAATCCAACCGGTCTCTCCATATTAACAACGTAAAATGGTCAAAAACTTTGATAGTCGGTGATTTAACTATCAAATGAAAACATGTCTGTGTGCAATCAACGATATTATTTCCAGATGGAAATTCTATCGATCAATCATCATTCATCATCAAATTATCATAAATTTACCCTTTTCCTTATTCTTGTTTTCCTATATTTTTTATTTACTATATTTAGAAAATATACGTTATTAACAATGGAAAATAATTCCATTTCTCATTTTCTATATTCAGAAAACATTTCTGATTTTCATTTGGAAGACATTTCCAAATCTCCTTCATTGGGTTTAAACTGATGTTTGAATAAACATCGCTATGCCAACACCAACCATTTCGCTCATTAACTAAATTCACTTAACCCCTTTCACTCTCGAACCTTATCCACTTCTTAGTTAAAACGAAGTCAATCAAGTTGGGGTATAATTACCTCTCAGACCTTAACTGAACAACATTTCTAACTTCGAAATAGACAAAGTTCAAACTTTACTCTTTAAGAAACTTCCTTGCTAACTCTCGGATTCTATTTATGAATCCACTTCCTTTACTAAATCATTTGATTATAACTATAAATGTTATAATTCCATGCTTTCAAAATATGTTAACTTAAATATATTTCCATATCTTAATTTGGATAAATAAACAACCAACTACTTTATTAACAGATAATTAAAACTTGATTTGAAATGGAAAGTAAACATTACTTCCCTTGATTCGATATAATCGAATTTCCATGTATGATTCACTCTCGAATAATCACTATCCGATAATTCTCTTTCGAATAAACTATATTCGATTCCCCTGTTCGAATAACTAATATTCGATAATCCTTTTCTTCGAATAACTAATATTCGAAAAATCTCACTTCGAATAAACCATATTCGATAATTCTCTCCTTCGAATAACTATATTCGATTTAACACACTTCGAACGAACTATATTCGATTACTCTTCTCAAATAAACTATATTCGATAACTCTACTTCGAATAGGTGATATTCGATTAATTCCCTTTTTGACTAACCCTACTTAATTTACTAATACTCGACTAACTCGACTTAATTAACTTCTATTGATTAATTACTATTTGATTTAACACCATTTGCTTGACTCTAGATCGCAGCGATCACAATGGTTACGCCTGATTCCCCCAGGAAACATCCGACCGCCGTAGGCTATCTGCAGCCCTGCGAATTACGCTAGCAGTCGTGCTAAATGGAAATTCATCCTTAAATAACTTTGTCTATTTTTAACTCTATCTCGAATAATTAGATTCGATCAATTCTAATTGAATAACTAATATTCAATTAACCCTTATTCGATTACTATATTTGAATAACTCTAGTTCGATTTGACTCAAAACGATTAACTCTAACTGATTAACTCTAACTGGTTAATTCTAACTGAATAACTCTAACTGGATAACTCTAACTGAATAACTCTAACTGGTTAACTCTAACTAACTAACTCTAACTTTTTAACTTTACGGTTTAACTCTGACAGTTTAACTTCAACGGTTTAACTCTAACAGTTTAACTCCAACTGTTTAACTCTAACAGTTTAACTCCAACTGTTTAACTCTAACAGTTTAACTCCAACGGTTTAACTCTAACAGTTTAACTCCAACGGTTTAACTCTAGTTGATTAACTCTTTTGAATTAATCCCTTTGACTTTTCTCTTTTGAATAATTCCTTTGAATTACCTCCCTTGAATAGACTCTTTTTCTATTCGTTTACTCAACAAATAACTATTCTCTTTTCGCTTCTATTTATTTAACAAATAAATATTCCCTTTAACTTTTCTATTTATTCAACAAATAAATATTTCTTTGAACTTTTCTATTTATTTAACAAATAAGTACTTCTTTCAACTTTTCTTTATTCCCTACATGAATATTCCCTTTTCAATTCCATTTGTAAATACTTTTACGAATGTTTCCCTTTTTATTTCTATTTGTAATCGTTTCACAAATATTTCCCTTCTATTTGATTTCACCAATATTTTCCCTTCTATTTGATTTCACCAATATTTGTTTTTTAACAAATGGTTTGATTCTATAATCATTTTCTCTCATGAAATTCTCTTCCTTTTATATATAAAATCTATTGATTTTATATAAATAATTTATTTTCAAAATAAACTTTGAAAATACCTTTTCACTTTCTAGTATCACTTATGGTATAAAAATACCAAATCAAAAGGTTCAATCATCATCCAAACACACAGGTTCAACAACAGATGATATAACACATCATATATCAGAATATATGAAAAACGGTAAATAAATGTTGAGGAATCCAGTTGGATTCCTCCGACCTGTTTCCCTGCATCCACAGATGTTACACGATATAATTCACATCAATTTCATTTCAATATGAGGTATTCTGATAAACAAAATCAACATCGGTTAAAGATATATATAACTATATCGGTATTTTCAACCAGCTGACTAGCAGTTCAACCAAACAATCAACACTCAGCAATTCAACCAATATTTATCAGTTCTAAAAATACTTTATAAAAATATAAAGTGTTCAGAGTTAGTGAGATTTACTCACCTTGGACGGTTTATCGTTGAATAACGATAATTGGTCATTGATTTGGTTCAGACGTTAAATTTCACCATAAATCCAAACGAGCTCCAATCCACTTGCGGTCAGTTCCCTTGCGTAGTGCTCGTCCATACGATCCCAACGGATCCTGTTTCGTTAAATTTCGTTAATGTATGCAAAAGTTATGCTATTTACAATATCTACCTAATTTAAATGAATATTAAATTAATTTAATTAATTAAATTATTTTTATCTTAATTAATTTCTAATTGCATTATTAGCCAAATTACCTTCCCTGCCCTTCTAAAAAATCCTACTTTCCCATCTCTAGCCATATCCAATTTTTTTTAAAATTGAAAAACCATTTTAATATTAATTTAATTTAATTTTCAAATAAAATATTTAAAAATATTCATTTAATTATAACTTAAAATTTTTAACCCGGATCAAAAATCTGCTTCCACTCATTTTAAAGTATTTTTCGATAAGAATCCAACGGTCCTTGTTTCGTGGAAATCCGACTTGTTTTGAAAAAATTATAAGCTTTTAAAGTTTAAAGTTAAAAATTACGAAAATGCCCCTGGTTTGTTTTAAATTCAAATTAAATTCAAATTAAATTTAAAATTTAAAATTTAAATTAATCATCCCATTCGTCGGATCAGTTAGGGATAGCCAGGGAGAGCAGGAAACTATATTTTCCAAACTCAAGCCTTAGACACTATCCTCTCTGTCACCCTTAGAATGTTCTGATATTTATTTTTACAAATTCTATTTTAATTATAATATGTATATATATATATTACACAAATAAATAAATAAATAAATAAATATTATTTAAAAACTTACCCCGCGAAGCCCAAGCCTCTGCCTAAGAGTCCCTAGCTCCCCGTCTTGCCCTCCTTTCTCCCTTCCTTCCCTTTTCCCTATTTCCTAATATTTTATTATTATTTCTGCCATTGCCAAAGCTTGAAAGAGGAGGAGGAGGAGTGAGTTTAAAATGAAGGGGGGGGGGGGGCTATTTATAGCCGAAGGAGTCACATGGATTGCTGAGGTGGCGCGAATCCAACGGTCGAAAATGGATGGCTAGGATTAATCCTTAAATTTATTAAATTATAAATAAATTTAATAATTTATGAATAGTAAAGTGTGTTTTCTCAACCCTATTCGGACGTTAATTTGACTTACTTATTGATACCTTATCCAAAATCTTTTTCAACCATGTTGTTCAATTTTTCTTGCTCTTCAATAATATATAAAAATATTTAAATTTTGAATTCGTTTGAACTTTCAAATAATTTAAATTCAAATTCAAAATAGTGTTTTGTGTTAGTTTCAACACCTTCCGGTCTCATGTTGGAGTATCAAACGATAACGGTTTTCAGAAATTCTTCCACCATCTGGTCTGGTTTTTAACGTACTTCAATCCTATGTATTCAAATCAAAAATCGGAGTTCATTTAGATTTTCAAATAATTTATTTAAATTTTGTTTCCTTAATAACTTTCTATATTCGTTATAGGATTTTCCCAGATTTCATATATAGCTAATATCCTATGTTTAGAATTTTCCTGGATAGGTCTCAGGTTCCAGTTTTGCCGTTAGCATTAGCAAATTCCAATTACCGTCAAAATTTAGTTCAAATTTTGGCCTTTTATTTTTTTCTTTTCCACATACGGATACCATTTTTGACGTAACTTGGTTGGTTATCTAATTTCATCATTTCGGATTTAATGAAACTGATTTCATCGAAATCCGAGTTCGTTAGCTACTACTTCCATTGTAAACGTACTATTTTTAATTAAAAATTTATCCTTTTATACTGCCAGTTCACATTATATTGCAGATCCACTAAATTTCTACCATTTCGGAATAACATAAAATATTCAAAATTATTGAAATTAAACCATATAAAATTCCAAAACAATAAAAAAACATTTTTAAATATTAAACTAAATGGTCAAAAAATCTGGGCCGTTACAAAAGCGTTACGAATTATAAAGGAATTTCACATCGACTTTTTCTGAAATTTGATTTGGACGTACATCAAAATCTACACGACGAAATCCCGATTTTTCTCTTCCACTAGAAAGATATACTCCACCAGCTCCACACGTTTCTTGTTTCATAGAAATCCGGCTTAAAACGAATCTTGTACATTCAGTTGAAGTTCGAATCGCCAAATAGCGAACTGCCGCGCCATTTCAAGCTCTTTTTTAATTATATTATAATTCTATGTTCAAACTGACATCGATTGAATATATTCATCAATATAATTCAATTCTAAGCTGAATTAAATCTTAGGAATGACCCAGTTCACAGAATATTGTGATTTCCAATATTTTTGATTATTTCTAAATTAAATATATTATTCTATTATTTAAATTAATTAAATATTCCATGTTATTTAATTAAACCACTATTTAATTCACTATATCACTATATATATAATTAAATAAATTAATTATACCGATGGAAAATGCGGGTCATTACATAGAGTTTTGTCCGTAAACTTAAAAAGAGGCTCATATTCAATGTGCTAATAATAGCAAAATTTAAAATATGTTGAGTAAAAAGATGTAGGAAATTATTATGTGCATATTTTAACTTATTATATATCATGAAACACATATAGAGATATTAATTTTGAAGTTCCTTCCATGATATGAGACCAAGCTCCCTACGTAGTTTGATAAAATTTGATTCGAGTAGAGGCTTAGTAAAGATGTCTGCTAGTTGATTTTCCATGTGTACATATTCGAGATTTATATTTCCTTTCTAAATATTATCTCTTAGAAAATGATGTCGTATATCTATATGTTTAGTTCGAGAGTGATTAACTGGATTTTTAGATAAGTTTATCGCACTTGTATTATCACAATATATGATTGAATTTGATAGATTAATACCAAAATCTTTAAGTGTTTGTTGCATGTATATAACTTGTGTACAAGCAAGAGCCACTGATATATACTCCGCTTCGCATTTTGATAGTGAAACACAATTTTGTTTCTTATAAACCAAGAGACAAATAATTTTCCAATAAAATGACACATACTACTTGTACTCTTTCTATCTGTACGAGATCCTCCGAAATCAGCATCACTATATGATACCAACTCAAATGGACAATCTTTTGAATAGAAAAGACCGAAATCTTGGGTATTATTAAGATAACGAATTATACGTTTCACTACTCGTAAATGTGATTCCTTAGGATCGGCTTGAAAACGTGCACATAAACAAACACCCATCATAATATCAGGATGACTAGCTGTTAGATATAAAAGAGAGCCTATCATACTACGATATAATTTTTGGTCTACACTTTTCCCGTTCTCATCTTTTTCAAGATGGTTAGATGTATTCATTAGAGTTGGTTTTCTGGAAGTGTTTTCTAGTCCGAACCGTTTAATAAGATTTCCACAATATTTTTCTTGATTTAAAAATATACCGTTTGAAAGTTGTTTAATTTGAAGACCAAGAAAGTATGATAATTCTCCCATATGTGACATTTCAAATTCTTTGGTCATAATATCCGCAAACCCCTTACAGAGTTTATCATTTGTTGATCCAAAGATTATGTCATCCACATATATTTGTATAACCAAAATATCTTTTTGAGAATGCTTAATAAACAATGTTTGATCAATTTTCCCTATTTGAAATCCCGAATCAATAAGATAACTTCGTAAATGTTCATACCAAGCACTAGGTGCTTGTTTTAAACCACACAAAGCCTTTTAAGTTTAAACACATGAACAGGGTATTTTTCATGTTTAAATAGAAGGGGTTGTTCAATGTACACATTCTCTTTGATAAATCTGTTTAAAAACGCACTCTTGACATCCATATGATATAATTTAAATTATGGTGACAAGCAAAAGATAATAAAATTCTAATAGCCTCTAATCTAGCAACAGGTGCAAATGCCTCTTCATAATTGATACCCTCTTCTTGATTATAACCTTGTGCTACTAACCGTGCTTTATTTCTAGGGATGTTTCCTTGTTCATCAGCCTTATTTTTATAAACCCATTTAGTTCCTATTATCGATTGATCGGTTGACCTCAGAACAAGTTCCCATACATCATTGTGCTCAAACTGATTTAGTTCTTCCTACATGGCAATGATCCAGTAGACATCGGTAGTAGCTTCCTTAGGATTTTTAGGTTCGATATTTGATATAAACGCAACATGACCCATTTGATTAAGCTGACTTCTTGTTCTTATTTGTGAAGATACTTCTCCGATTATATTTTGAACAGGATGATCTCTTAAAATTCTTGTTGGAGAACGTATTCTTAGTGGAAATCGTGACTCTGTTTGATGAGTATTATTTTCAACAATTATTTCAGAGTCAGAATCTGTATTTGTGACGATAGGATTTTCTGTGACCATTATTTCGTCATCATCTATGATATTATTTTTATGCTTATAGAATTCATCAAGCAAAATATGAAGTGATTCTTCAATAATTTTGGTTCGTTTATTAAACACTCGATAAGCTTTGCTTCGTTCCAAATAACCAACAAAAATTCCTTTGTCGGCTTTTGGATTGAATTTACCGAGTTGATCTTTCATGTTTAAAATAAAGCATTTCGAACTGAAAACTTTGAAATATGAAATATTTGGCTTTCTTTCATTAATTAACTCATAAGTTGTATTTTTAGTGAGAGGTCGAATAGATACACGATTCAAAACATAACATGCAGTTGCTAATGCTTCTGCCCAAAATTGTTTTGGTAACGTGCTTCCATTCAATAATGTCCTTGCACATTATTGTAGTGTCCGATTTTTCCTTTCTACAACTCCGTTTTGTTGTGGAGTTCTAGGAACCGAAATATTATGTGATATGCCTTTCTTTGCACTATGTTCAAATTCATTATTTTCGAATTCTCCGCCATGATTACTTCTTATGTTTTTAACTTTGAGCCCTTTCGATTTTGAATTCTTTTGACGAATGACTTGAATTTTTCGAAGGTGTCACTTTTATTTTTGAGAAAAATAGTCCAAGTATAACGAGAGTAGTCATCAATAATTACAAACACATATCTACTATGATTTATGGATTGTACTTTAGTAGGTCCAAATAAATCCATATGCAGTAATTCAAGTGGTTGTAATGTTGATATCACCTTCTTGGATTTAAATGATGATTTGGTCAATTTTCCTACTTGACATGCGTCACAAAGATTGTCAACTTTAAAGCTTAACTTGGGTAGTCCTTTAACTAGATCATTTTTGGCTAGCTTGTCAATAGTTTTGAAGTTTATAGGACAGAAACATTGGTGCCATAGCCATGGATCATTATCATTAGCTATGAGACACATATCTGAATTATGATTAATATTCATATTCAGAATATATAGATTTCTATCTCTATATCCTTCAAAAACAAATTTTTTTCCTTTGTCTAGAATACTACATTTATTATTTGAAAAGGAAATTGTAAAACCTTTATCGCTCAATTGACTCATACTAAGCAAATTATGCTTCAAATTTTTAACTAGCATGACATTAGTAATGAGACGTAAGTTAGATGTACTGTAATTGCTCACATCGCCTTTACCGATGATATTGCGTAACGACCCGGATTTCGCCCGACCCCAATCGATCGCAAGATCGTTCATGTAACACCCCACCTCCGCTAGGGTCACTCACAAAGGGAATGCACTAGTTTTGGAGGGGTATTATCGAGATAACATCACAAAATTATCACAAGATAGAATATAAATAAATAATTAAGTAAACAGCGGAAGAATTTATGAGTAAAACAGAACTTCATTTTATTCAAAAATAAAACATGTCTCTTACAAACATTTCAGATAACAACTTCCTTACAACTGTCTTGTAATAATAGCCAAAGAAGCAATGACTTAAAAATAGAAAAACAGCTTATTCCCCAAGTGCAGTAAAAAGAAGCAGCCATAGCAAACCGTACATGCTGAGCCAAGGCAAGTGATATCCAAGCTAAGAGCTAGTGTTTCCTCCCTGAGAACCTGGGGGGGGGGGGACGAAAGAAAAAGAGGTGAAAGGAAAAGGGTCAGTCATAAAGACTGAGTAAGTCCTAGTGACTTTCAGTGTAAAAACGGTTAAAACAACCTGTCATGTATGAACTGGAACTAAACTTAAGAATGGTGTCAAGGTGAACAAGATAGACTAAGGTGATCAGGATAAGTCAAGACAGGTCAAGTAAAGCATCACATGTTCGAGATTCGTTGCATCGACTGTACTAGTGTACTAGGCCCATATCACAAGTTAATCACGAAATAAATCCCACGGCCCAATATCATGAAATGACCCTGAAACGCGGTCTGACCCAAGTACGGGGTCCTACGGAGCGATTATCTAGTCGATTGGCTCCCTACAAGTTCTAGCTCGTCAAGTGTCTGTGTCATACGGCTAATCACGAATGTAGTCACCTATGCTGGGTCCACCTTCGGGTGTATCAGCCCTAGGGTGTCAACCCCTGACACGATTCAAGATGCACAGATAAATCCACCGATACCCAGTGCCTGCCACGGAATACGTGCACGACCGTAGTCCACCGAACCTACACTGGCATACCCCACTGCCGTCGTTCACCTCTTACAATCAGCTCAGTAATCGTGCCCCACCCGGCCTAGCCCCAGGGTACCTTGATACATCTAGACGGTTACTGTGACGATCCCAAAACACCGTGACACGGTGTTAAGGATAATCATTGGAATATAACACATTAATCATCATTAGCAGATCACAGATAATAGCATAAACAGAAAATAGGATAATTTACACACATATGACAGCGGAATCATATAGATAACATCACATCAGAGAAGCACAGTACAGGATACAACTTAGTGCATAATGATACATAATCAGTCACCATCGCCTGAGGCGGAATCATACATAAAGAGTACACAAAAGGAATATCAGTCTACATCGCCAGTGGCGGAATCATAATATAGATACAATAATGGCGGAGAAAATCCAAGTCAGCACGGTGTAGTCAAGCCTCGCCATGAGCCAAAAGGTGCGTCAGAAACCTGTAACTAGGCTGCCCGTGTGAAAATGAGGGCACCCGAGTTTGCAAGGTGAAACAAACTACGAGTCAGTCATGGGACTGGTATGAGAAATCCATTCAACTTATTAACAACAATAATAAGGCAAATCAAAGGACCACGCCACTTTCGCGGAACGGGTTTACTCCAATGAGTGCTCGTGCATGAAATAAAGTAAATGATTAAATCAACGCAATGCTTTTATAAAATGAAGCCATTATAAGACTGAGGTCCCATCACACAATGCAACGCAAGCCGGAGGATAGAGTTTTCCCTTATAATGGCCAAAGATGCTTCATACGAATAAAACAAAGTGTTTGATATTATTACTAGTGCATATATGTTTCAAAAGCAAATTCAATCATAAATATCAATCCTAGACGGCATGGGTACCATATATCATGTCGCCATACTAGTAATACAATCACATCCGCAAATTTCGTATCGGAAATTGGATTCCTTCATGAGTCGAGGCAAGGGGCAAGCTCCTCTCCGTTCGAGACACTCTAGCAAATGTCCCAGGACCGCACACAGCAATCCCCTGGATCCTCCAAGGCCGGTCCTCTCTTACTTTTGAGGATTAATTATTCCTGAACACACGTTTCCCGGTCCTTACAGACCTATAATCGAGGCGCCTCGCATTCCAACAACCACACAGGTGAAAAGTAGATATAAATGTCAGGGCTGGGAGGTCACTGACACCACCATAGCTAGAAAGAAACGTCATGCACTCCTTGGGTCCTTCTCCCGTTTTTGACTCATACCGGGGTGTGAGGCTCGCGAATTCACGCTATACACAAAGCTACGTCACACAGACTATGCTTTGATCATCAACCACAAGACTTTGCTTTGCAACAGAAGCCTTGATCATATGCCACTTAGGCGTGCCACACAGGCAATCCACTCCATGCGACTGATTTCTGTCAATACATAACCTCTAAGCTCGTACGTCTCAGAGAAGGGCGTTAAGCAAGAGAATAAATTATCCGCCGCCAAACAGATATATATTTAACAGAGATCAATCAACACAGAACAAAATCCAATGTCAGACACACAGTCCATTTACAAGTCCGTTCTGGGTCTGAACGAAACCGGAGGCACCAATTCCTCGCATATCCGTACAATCAACACTATGTTTGGACGGCTACTACTTCAATTCCTTCATGGTAGCTACTCCAATCATGAGCATCAGTAGCGCCCATCCATCCAATGTGGAGATCGTCGGTCTTCAGTCGTCTTCGACTCTTCGACTTCTCAACGTCGATCGATTATTTGAAATGAGATAAACTCGGCCTTTTCAAATAACCCATGTATATTTAGATTTTCAAACCAATTAATCACAGGGTTGGACTATTCAACATTCACATTTCAGTTATTTAGTTATAATTTTCATGTCGAATACATTCAACCACCACATATCAAGCAAACACAACAAAATTGGTTTATTTTCACTCTATATCATCTATAGCACTTTATAACGATACATCGCCATTTTTATTTAATTTAAAACGGCCATAATTAATTAAACGACGTTTCAGGTCGTTTCGATGCACTGGCGCTGCTTTCCACTAATTTTGTTTTACACATATAGGAAAATCTAACCGTTGGATCTTCACAAATTTTACATCATTAGGAAGGTCTTTTCAAAACGAATCCAACGGTTCCAGTTTTGGGAAAATCCGACGGTCGGATCTTCCACACTAACCATTTGAAGTTACGATTTCAATTTACGAACTGCAGCGTCGTTATTCGATTTAATTTAATTATATTTATATATAAATATAAATATAATCGTTTCTGGCGCTGTTTTTCACTAATTTTGAATTAAACATTCCAGACAATCCAACCGTCGGATCTTCACAAAGTTGGTGCCGTTGGAAAGATATTTCCAAGGCGAACCCAACGGTTGAGGTTTCGGGAAAATCCAATGGTCGGATCTTCCGCACTAGTCGTTTGAAATCACGGTTTCAAAATATGAACTGCACGGCCTCGTTTTGTTTTAATTCTATTTATATTTATATATTTATATAAATATAGTCCATTCAATAATTTCTATATCGTTTTCACTTCAAATATTTTTCTAACACCTTAAAATTTTGGAAAATTTCGCCATAACCTCCCCTGCACCGGGAGCATCGGGAAATCGCAAATAGCGTTCCCGGTCCTTCTAATCTCAAAAAGAAAAAGAAAAAGCCAAGCGGCTAGCCAACAGGCTCATAAAATCATCACCCAAACAAAACAGTAAATGTGTACCTATTTGTCGGGCACAAAATTTTATTCCTCTTCTCTAGCCCCTTTGCTATAACCTGTTCAATGAATATGCATGTACATATATATACAGTTCTTATCATTTATCATTTTCTATTCAACTTCATATTTGATTTCTGTTTGGTTTAAAAACACCATTCATTCTAATGTTACATAAATAGGTGCAAATCATTTCATTAGCTAATTAATGAATATTTCAACTCATATATGTTTATTTTGAACAAGTGGCTATTTTTAACACTTCACATTTCAAGGATGATAATTTTGGCGAACTAAAATAGATTTCAACACATGACTATTTTATTTAGTTCTTATGCATGTTAAAAATAATATTTCTATCACAAATATTTATTTCAACGTCCGCATATCTTTAGCATATCGCACATATGATAAAAATCATATTTTTATCATTTAAAATATTTATTCAACCAATGTATGGTTTCAACACTTCATAGTTTCAATAAAAATGTAATTTTTATTGTTCAATCTTTTTATTCAACACATGAACTTTTCCACTACACACATTTCTCAACAAATGAGTATTTCCACACATGGACAATTTATTTATGTTGTTCATATTAGAAAGATGGGATTTTTATGATTGAAATTATTTATATAAGGCGAATATTTTTCATACTTCATATATATATAAAAATGTGATTTTTATTGTTTATACGCTTCATTCATTCACAAATGAATTTTATTTTCACACAACACTTTTCAATCACATGAATATTTCCACACATGGACATAGTTTCAATATATGGCTTTAATTTCTATGCATGCAAATAATTTCAACATATGAAAATAATTCTAACACACAAAGATTATTCAAAATTTCGGCAGCATAACGGCAGGGTAGTTAAACCGGCACCGTCCCTAGTACGGCTCCTCGCTCTACCTTAAAACCTCGCGGTTTTTGACAATGGGGATCATGCATCTAATTCGCACGCAGGCGGCATGTTTATATTTATTTCATTTCCACAAACTAATCCTATGTGGTTTCAACCAAATATTTTCCAATCACAAACGGGTATTTTTCAACCACAATCAATTCAATATCAACCACAAACAATCCCAAACAACAATTTGCCGTCAACCAATTTTCACAACAATTTCAACCAATAAATATCGTCCATGGTTTGTGGACGAGGGGGCGTATATATATATATATATATATAAATATTTATATATAGTAATTCACTTTTATTTCCACACATATATATATATAAAAAGAAATTGAAGAGTGAGAAATTCTCACCAATAGCTATCCAATAACACGACTCTTCCTTAATAGAAATCTTCGCCTATTTCGCCTTCTTGTTGCTTTCGTTGCCTGTATTCTCTACATAGGTAAAAATCGAATTTTTACTATGTTATTCAATATATAAAGATTGCATTTTGACTTCGCTATTAAATATATAAAGATTATATTTTTATTATTCTTATGATGTAAAAATTATATTTTTATTGCTTTAAAAATACAAAAATCATGTCTTGCTCCTTCTACCTAATAAAAATTCCGTCTTTTCTATTTTTAAAAATATGATCTTTATTTTTGCAAGTTCAAATCTTTTTCTACTAAAAGATTAAACCTTTTTCTATTTCAAAGTTTAAACCTTTTTTCTATTTCAAAGTTTAAACCTTTTTTTCTATTTTAAACCTTAAAATAAAATCAGTTTTTATTTTCTTTAAAAATCAGTTTTTAAAATTCTTTAAAAATTCAGTTTTTACATTCTTAAAAAAAAGAAACAATTTTTACATTCTTTAAAAATTCAGTTTTTACATTCTTTAAAAATTCAGTTTTTAAATCTTTTAAAAATTCAGTTTTTACATTCTTTAAAAAATCAGTTTATATATCTTAAACAAATCAGAAATTAGTTTTTTTTTAAATCATTTTATAAATCAGTTTTTATAAAACAAAAATAAAAATAAAAATAAAATAACTAATTGCTCACCGATAGCTTGCGAAGGGGAGGAGGGAAGAAGAAGGAGCGTCGGCGGCTCGTGGTGGTGGTGCTCGGTGGTGTCGCGGCAGGGCGGTGGGGTGTTGCTTCGGAGTCTTCGTCGGCGACTTCGAGATGTTGTTCGGTGGGAGGAGGAGGCTGAACGGAGGGGGGCGGCGCGATGATGCTCGTCGGCGTCGATGTCTGGAGGGCGGCGGCTTCCAGGTAAGGCGGCGGCACGATTTAATTTAGGTTTTCTTTTTTTTTTTCGTTTCTGAATAATGAATCGGGAGGGGGGGGGCAAGCAGAAGAAAAGGAGGGAAGATATTATTTTTTTTATTATTTAATTATTTAATTTTTCAAAAAGGTTGACTTTTACATACGACCTCGAAACGAGGCCTACCGCCTGTCGTCCATAGCGTTTTACCCCCATTCCGAACACAATGGGATATGTATCGTAAGCTGATTTGATCGTTACAATCAGTTTCCGTTGAAATTACATTTAAATCCTTATATTGAATTTTAAACGTACATTTCAAATTACCGGGGTCACATACTAACTAGAAAAATTCCAGAAAAATATTTTCTAGTTTCGTATTGACGATACGGTCCTAACAAAACTAGTTTCGTCGAATTCTGAGACCGTTTGAAAAATGGCCAATTTCCAGTCGATTAAATTCAACAGAAACTGGTCAAACGCGTTTTCTTTTGCCACGCTCACATATTGATTCGAAAAATTATGAAATTTGAAACCTAGCAATAGTTTGACATCCCGGACCCAACAAAAGTGGTTTCGTCGAATTCCGAGGCCATATGCAAAATATCAATTTTCCAGGCCTATATATTCTATATATCGACTCTTCTGAAAATTCATTCGGCCACAACTTTTGATTCTCGTTATGAAACTTCGATTTTTTTCAGATTCGTTAGAAAGGTATCGACTAACAGATTTAAATATTTTGGTCTCACTAAAATCCGTTATATTTTCCACCCTGCATAGTCAGTCAAAGTATGAATTCAAATTTTCAAACTGACTCACTATTTCTAATTCACTATTTTATTGAAATATTCTATTTCAATGGTTCAAATTACTTTGAAATAATCAATTTAAAAATTTTAAATTGGCTCGTATTTTCCGGGTTATTACAATCTCCCCTACTTAAAACTTTTCGTCCTCGAAAAGGAAACAACAGTAAAGTAGGAAATAAAATGTAAATGCAAAGTATGATGAAGGTACCTTGCACCGGAGTTAGTCAGAGATATCCACTCTGCATTTGGGGTAAGCTTGCTTAATGCTTTCCTCAGTTTCCCAAGTACAGTCTCTAGGATCACTGCTCCACTGCACTTTAACTAAATGAACCTTTTTGCTTCTGAGTTCTCTAGTTTCTTTGCCAACAATTTTTAATGGCTCTCTTCTGAGTGCTAATTCTGGAGTTATCTCCACATCCTGTTGCGTTGCTTCTTCTACAACAAGATCCGGATCATGCACATGTCTCCTAAGTTGAGATACGTGAAATACATTGTGCACTCCAGGCAACCAATCTGGCAATTGAACCCTATAAGCAAGAGTTCCAATTCGCTCAAGTATAGGAAAGGGACCAATAAATCTCGGTGCCAACTTCCCAGTCTTTCCAAATCTGATTACCCCTCTCATCGGAGAAACCCTTAAATAAACATGATCACCAACAGCAAATGTCAAATCTCTCCTTCTAGAGTCTGCATAACTTTTCTGTCGGCTTTGGGCGGTTTTCAATCGCTTTTTGATGAAGTCCACTTTATCAGATGCTTCCCTAATCATATCGGGTCCTAGTACAAGTCTGTTGCCAGGTTCTACCCAACATGCAGGAGATCTGCAGGGTCTGCCATATAATGCTTCAAATGGTGACATTCTCAAACTTGCTTGATAGCTATTGTTATATGAGAATTCTGCCAAATGCAAATGATCTTCCCATGACCCACCAAAATCGATTATACAAGCCCGCAATAAATCTTCCAGAATTCTATTCACCCGCTCAGTTTGGCCATCTGTTTGGGGGTGATAAGCGGTGCTCATATTCAGTTTTGTCCCCAATTCTGTCTGGAAAGCCTCCCAGAACTTGCTAGTAAATAGGGGATCTCTATCACTGACTATGCTGATGGGAATTCCATGCAGCTTAACAATTTCTTTGAAATATATCTGTGCTAGACTTTGGGCAGTTCTATTGGATCTGACAGGTATAAAATGGGCAGTCTTCGTGAAGCGATCTACGATTACCCAAATACTGTCATTACCTTTCTTGGTTCGCGGCAAACCATCTATGAAATCCATGGAAATCTGTTCCCATTTCCAGCCTGGGACTTCCAACGGTTGCAACAATCCAGCTAGCTTTTGTTGGTCACTCTTGACCAATTGACAAGTAGGGCATCTGCTAACATACAAAGAAATATCTCTTTTCATTGCCTTCCACCAGAAAGTGCGTTTGATATCGTTGTACATTTTACTCACCCCAGGATGGATGCAAAATTTGGATTTATGGCATTCGTCCAGCACTTCTCTTTTGAGCTCAGGAAGGTTGGGAACACAAATTCTCCCATTCAGCCTCAAAACTCCTTCTTTATTTACTTGAAAGCTTGAGGGTTCTCCTTTCTGGATTCTTTCCTTGATCTTTTGAATGAAATAATCATTCTTTTGGAGAGCACATATCTTATCGATCAAGCTAGGTGTAATTATAAGATGGGCAACAATTGCGGTTTTTCTACTCAGTGCATCCGCTACCACGTTAGCCTTTCCCGGCGTATACAAGATATCAAGATCATACGCTGTAAGAAATTCTAGCCAACGCTGCTGTCTCAGATTCAGATCTTTTTGGGTGTATAAATACTTCAACGATTGATGATCTGTATACAGTATAAATTTCTCGCCCAATAAATAATGTCTCCAGATTTTCAAGGCAAATACGATGGCTAGCAACTCAAGATCATGAGTCACATAATTCTTCTCATGCGGTTTCAATTGGCGGCTTGCATAAGCGACTACCTGGCCTTTCTGCATTAACACTGCACCAAGACCTCTAATAGAAGCATCTGTCCAAACCGTTAAATCTTGATTGCCATCAATAATAGTTAACACTGGAGCGGTGGTCAGCTTCGATTTCAATTCCTGGAAAGCTTCTTCACAGTCGGAAGTCCACTTAAACTTCTCATGTTTCTTTGTGAGCTTCGTTAACGGACCGGATATCTTCGAAAAATCCTTAACAAACTTCCGATAATAACTAGCCAATCCCATAAAACTTCTAACTTCTGTGGGAGTAGTGGGTTGTTTCCAGTCTTGAATCGCTATTATTTTGCTTGGGTCAACAGAAATTCCTTTCCCTGACACGACATGGCCAAGAAATTTAACTTCTTCTTGCCAGAAGACACATTTAGAGAATTTGGCTTTGAAGACGTTCTTCCTTAGAATCTCCAATACTTGTTCTAAGTGTTTTTCATGCTCGGGTTTTGATTTGGAGTAGATTAAAATATCATCGATGAATACGAGGACAAATTTATTCAGAACTCCCCTGAACACTCTATTCATTAGATCGACAAAGTATGCTGGAGCGTTGCATAGGCCAAACGGCATTACTAACCATTCATAAAATATGTCTGGGCCTCTGAAAGCGGTCAAAGGAACACACTCTTCTGCTATTCTCAATTGATGAAAACCTGTAGCTAGGTCCATTCGGGAAAATACTTTCGCCCCATTCAATTGGTCTAGCAAATCATCAATGCGGGGTAATGGATATTTGTTTTTAAGCGTCTGTTTGTTGAGGTCTCGGTAATCAACACATAATCTAAGAGTACCGTCTGACTTTGGGACAAACACGACAGCTGCACCCCAATTAGAAAAACTCGGTCTGATTAGACCTTTCCACAACAGTTGACGAGTTTGATCGCCAAATTCTACTTTTTCTTTCGGAGTCATTCTACGAATTGGATGTACCACGGGTCTGGCATTAGGAATTAGATCGATTCGGAATTATATTTCTCTTTGCGGAGGTAAGTTCTCAACTTCTTCAAACACATCCGCATAGTTGCTAACAATCGGAATCTTTTCTATGGAAGTGGGGATAAGTTCTAATGCTGACCAAAATTCTTCTCTATTCGGATTCGAACCATGACAGGGAATATATATATGTCCAAGCTCCGTTCGGATTTTAACAATTCTTTCCGCACACCTCACTTCGGCTTCATATTTCGTTAACCATTCTAACCCAAGGATGACGTCGAATTCGGGAAAATCCATAACAATCAAATTAATGGGAAATTTGTAGAAGGAATAAGAGATTGGCACTCTACAACAGGAACTGAGAGTAACAGGACCCCCTATCGGGTTATGAACTTCAATCGATTCTTTAAGCTTTCGCTGTTTTAACTTTAATTTGTGCACTGTGTTTTTAGCAATAAAACTACGCGATGCACCTGTGTCAAATAATACAGAAACAGGAATATTTTTAATTGTAAGGGTACCTCCCAAAACATCGGGTTTACCTGCTCCGTCGGAAGCAGCTGGCGGGCTAGACCCGTCATAGACATGAGCTACAGTAGCTTTCTTCAGCAAAGGACAGTCTTTGACCATATGGTCGGTCTTGCGACAGTTGAAGCACGAGCGAGGGTTCTGAGAGCCTTGGCTCGAGCCTTGAGAATTTGTTTTCTGCCTCTTCGGAGCTGTGCAGATGTTTGAGTAGTGCCCCGGCTTACCACAATTAAAGCAATTTCCTCTTGGCGGCTTGCCAGTCTGAGGCTTTGAAGATGCTGCTTGGCTTGACTCGCCTTGATTTACAGTAGGCTTGCGCTTGTTTCCTGCTTGGCTTCTAGCGCGATCCTGATCCAGATGCCTTTGATCAAGGTCTTCATAGTTGCATGTCATTTCCACTAGCTCGTTGAAATCCAGCTTGACATGGGCCATGGCTCTATCATGATATTGACGTCTTAGTCCAAAGATAAACCTCTTATTTTTGGATTTCGCGGTAGCAACGAGTTCTGGAGCATAAGGCGACAACATTGTGAATTTGTTCAGATAATCCTGCACGGAAAGATCCCCTTGCTGGAGATTGGCGAAGTCATCGTGCATTCTTTCTAGAGCTTGTTCTGGGACATATTTCTCCTTGAAGAGTTCTTTGAATCCATCCCATGTTCTTCCAGCTTCTCTATTCCCGGCGGTAAGAGATTCCCACCATAATTCGGCTTGTTCCTGCATAAACCAGGCGCCCATAATAGCTTTGTCTTCGTCTCCTAGCCTTAGGCCTTCAAGAATTTTCTCGCATGTTTTGAGCCATGCAAGGGCCTCTATTACGGTGCCAGTTCCCGAGAAGGTCTTTCCTCCTAAGTTCTTATATCTCTTAGCTACTCGGTCGAGCTCGAAGTATTGAGCTGCCGGAGGTTGTATCAAAGGTCCTTCTTGAGCTGGGATTTCTCCCCTTCCTCGGCCTCGGCCGGCACGGCCTCCTCTAGCGGCGGCTGCTCTGGTAGCCATTTGTCAAATTCTGTATAAGTAACGAAAAAGTCAGTTAACAGAAATAATAGTCTATTGCATAGTTAAGCAGAAATTCCTACGGAAAGATAACGATGGACTGATCAATTGTTTTTGCTATTCTGCTCAGCTCATTCTAGGACTTTACTAGTCCTATCTCTAATGAGCGACTCGCCTTAGAATACTACTGATTCTATCTTGACGAAGTGTTTAATGTGTTAGACTCCAGAACTAAGGTTAACCAAAGCTCTGATACCAGCTGTGACGATCCCAAAACCCCGTGACACGGTGTTAAGGATAATCATTGGAATATAACACATTAATCATCATTAGCAGATCACAGATAGTAGCATAAACAGAAAATAGGATAATTTACACACATATGACAGCGGAATCATATAGATAACATCACATCAGAGAAGCACAGTACAGGATACAACTTAGTGCATAATGATACATAATCAGTCACCATCGCCTGAGGCGGAATCATACATAAAGAGTACACAAAAGGAATATCAGTCTACATCGCCAGTGGCGGAATCATAATATAGATACAATAATGGCGGAGAAAATCCAAGTCAGCACGGTGTAGTCAAGCCTCGCCATGAGCCAAAAGGTGCGTCAGAAACCTGTAACTAGGCTGCCCGTGTGAAAATGAGGGCACCCGAGTTTGCAAGGTGAAACAAACTACGAGTCAGTCATGGGACTGGTATGAGAAATCCATTCAACTTATTAACAACAATAATAAGGCAAATCAAAGGACCACGCCACTTTCGCGGAACGGGTTTACTCCAATGAGTGCTCGTGCATGAAATAAAGTAAATGATTAAATCAATGCAATGCTTTTATAAAATGAAGCCATTATAAGACTCAGGTCCCATCACATAATGCAACGCAAGCCGGAGGATAGAGTTTTCCCTTATAATGGCCAAAGATGCTTCATACGAATAAAACAAAGTGTTTGATATTATTACTAGTGCATATATGTTTCAAAAGCAAATTCAATCATAAATATCAATCCTAGACGGCATGGGTACCATATATCATGTCGCCATACTAGTAATACAATCACATCCGCAAATTTCATATCGGAAATTGGATTCCTTCATGAGTCGAGGCAAGGGGCAAGCTCCTCTCCGTTCGAGACACTCTAGCAAATGTCCCAGGACCGCACACAGCAATCCCCTGGATCCTCCAAGGCCGGTCCTCTCTTACTTTTGAGGATTAATTATTCCTGAACACACGTTTCCCGGTCCTTACAGACCTATAATCGAGGCGCCTCGCATTCCAACAACCACACAGGTGAAAAGTAGATATAAATGTCAGGGCTGGGAGGTCACTGACACCACCATAGCTAGAAAGAAACGTCATGCACTCCTTGGGTCCTTCTCCCGTTTTTGACTCATACCGGGGTGTGAAGCTCGCGAATTCACGCTATACACAAAGCTACGTCACACAGACTATGCTTTGATCATCAACCACAAGACTTTGCTTTGCAACAGAAGCCTTGATCATATGCCACTTAGGCGTGCCACACAGGCAATCCACTCCATGCGACTGATTTCTGTCAATACATAACCTCTAAGCTCGTACGTCTCAGAGAAGGGCGTTAAGCAAGAGAATAAATTCTCCGCCGCCAAACAGATATATATTTAACAGAGATCAATCAACACAGAACAAAATCCAATGTCAGACACACAGTCCATTTACAAGTTCGTTCTGGGTCTGAACGAAACCGGAGGCACCAATTCCTCGCATATCCGTACAATCAACACTATGTTTGGACGGCTACTACTTCAATTCCTTCATGGTAGCTACTCCAATCACGAGCATCAGTAGCGCCCATCCATCCAATGTGGAGATCGTCGGTCTTCAGTCGTCTTCGACTCTTCGACTTCTCAACGTCGATCGATTATTTGAAATGAGATAAACTCGGCCTTTTCAAATAACCCACGTATATTTAGATTTTCAAACCAATTAATCACAGGGTTGGACTATTCAACATTCACATTTCAGTTATTTAGTTATAATTTTCATGTCGAATACATTCAACCACCACATATCAAGCAAACACAACAAAATTGGTTTATTTTCACTCTATATCGTCTATAGCACTTTATAACGATACATCGCCATTTTTATTTAATTTAAAACGGCCATAATTAATTAAACGACGTTTCAGGTCGTTTCGATGCACTGGCGCTGCTTTCCACTAATTTTGTTTTACACATATAGGAAAATCTAACCGTTGGATCTTCACAAATTTTACATCATTAGGAAGGTCTTTTCAAAACGAATCCAACGGTTCCAGTTTTGGGAAAATCCGACGGTCGGATCTTCCACACTAACCATTTGAAGTTACGATTTCAATTTACGAACTACAGCGTCGTTATTTGATTTAATTTAATTATATTTATATATAAATATAAATATAATCGTTTCTGGCGCTGTTTTTCACTAATTTTGAATTAAACATTCCAGACAATCCAACCGTCGGATCTTCACAAAGTTGGTGCCGTTGGAAAGATATTTCCAAGGCGAACCCAACGGTTGAGGTTTCGGGAAAATCCAATGGTCGGATCTTCCGCACTAGTCGTTTGAAATCACGGTTTCAAAATATGAACTGCACGGCCTCGTTTCGTTTTAATTCTATTTATATTTATATATTTATATAAATATAGTCCATTCAATAATTTCTATATCGTTTTCACTTCAAATATTTTTCTAACACCTTAAAATTTTGGAAAATTTCGCCATAACCTCCCCTGCACCGGGAGCATCGGGAAATCGCAAATAGCGTTCCCGGTCCTTCTAATCTCAAAAAGAAAAAGCCAAGCGGCTAGCCAACAGGCTCATAAAATCATCACCCAAACAAAACAGTAAATGTGTACCTATTTGTCGGGCACAAAATTTTATTCCTCTTCTCTAGCCCCTTTGCTATAACCTGTTCAATGAATATGCATGTACATATATATATATACAGTTCTTATCATTTATCATTTTCTATTCAACTTCATATTTGATTTCTGTTTGGTTTAAAAACACCATTCATTCTAATGTTACATAAATAGGTGCAAATCATTTCATTAGCTAATTAATGAATATTTCAACTCATATATGTTTATTTTGAACAAGTGGCTATTTTTAACACTTCACATTTCAAGGATGATAATTTTGGCGAACTAAAATAGATTTCAACACATGACTATTTTATTTAGTTCTTATGCATGTTAAAAATAATATTTCTATCACAAATATTTATTTCAACGTCCGCATATCTTTAGCATATCGCACATATGATAAAAATCATATTTTTATCATTTAAAATATTTATTCAACCAATGTATGGTTTCAACACTTCATAGTTTCAATAAAAATGTAATTTTTATTGTTCAATCTTTTTATTCAACACATGAACTTTTCCACTACACACATTTCTCAACAAATGAGTATTTCCACACATGGACAATTTATTTATGTTGTTCATATTAGAAAGATGGGATTTTTATGATTGAAATTATTTATATAAGGCGAATATTTTTCATACTTCATATATATATAAAAATGTGATTTTTATTGTTTATACGCTTCATTCATTCACAAATGAATTTTATTTTCACACAACACTTTTCAATCACATGAATATTTCCACACATGGACATAGTTTCAATATATGGCTTTAATTTCTATGCATGCAAATAATTTCAACATATGAAAATAATTCTAACACACAAAGATTATTCAAAATTTAGGCAGCATAACGGCAGGGTAGTTAAACCGGCACCGTCCCTAGTACGGCTCCTCGCTCTACCTTAAAACCTCGCGGTTTTTGACAATGGGGATCATGCATCTAATTCGCACGCAGGCGGCATGTTTATATTTATTTCATTTCCACAAACTAATCCTATGTGGTTTCAACCAAATATTTTCCAATCACAAACGGGTATTTTTCAACCACAATCAATTCAATATCAACCACAAACAATCCCAAACAACAATTTGCCGTCAACCAATTTTCACAACAATTTCAACCAATAAATATCGTCCATGGTTTGTGGACGAGGGGGCATATATATATATATATATAAATATTTATATATAGTAATTCACTTTTATTTCCACACATATATATATATAAAAAGAAATTGAAGAGTGAGAAATTCTCACCAATAGCTATCCAATAACACGACTCTTCCTTAATAGAAATCTTCGCCTATTTCGCCTTCTTGTTGCTTTCGTTGCCTGTATTCTCTACATAGGTAAAAATCGAATTTTTACTATGTTATTCAATATATAAAGATTGCATTTTGACTTCGCTATTAAATATATAAAGATTATATTTTTATTATTCTTATGATGTAAAAATTATATTTTTATTGCTTTAAAAATACAAAAATCATGTCTTGCTCCTTCTACCTAATAAAAATTCCGTCTTTTCTATTTTTAAAAATATGATCTTTATTTTTGCAAGTTCAAATCTTTTTCTACTAAAAGATTAAACCTTTTTCTATTTCAAAGTTTAAACCTTTTTTCTATTTCAAAGTTTAAACCTTTTTTTCTATTTTAAACCTTAAAACAAAATCAGTTTTTATTTTCTTTAAAAATCAGTTTTTAAAATTCTTTAAAAATTCAGTTTTTACATTCTTAAAAAAAAGAAACAATTTTTACATTCTTTAAAAATTCAGTTTTTACATTCTTTAAAAATTCAGTTTTTAAATCTTTTAAAAATTCAGTTTTTACATTCTTTAAAAAATCAGTTTATATATCTTAAACAAATCAGAAATTAGTTTTTTTTTAAAATCATTTTATAAATCAGTTTTTATAAAACAAAAATAAAAATAAAATAACTAATTGCTCACCGATAGCTTGCGAAGGGGAGGAGGGAAGAAGAAGGAGCGTCGGCGGCTCGTGGTGGTGGTGCTCGGTGGTGTCGCGGCAGGGCGGTGGGGTGTTACTTCGCAGTCTTCGTCGGCGACTTCGAGATGTTGTTCGGTGGGAGGAGGAGGCTGAACGGAGGGGGGCGGCGCGATGATGCTCATCGGCGTCGATGTCTGGAGGGCGGCGGCTTCCAGGTAAGGCGGCGGCACGATTTAATTTAGGTTTTTTTTTTTTTCGTTTCTGAATAATGAATCGGGGGGGGGGGGGGGGGGGCAAGCAGAAGAAAAGGAGGGAAGATATTTTTTTTTTATTATTTAATTATTTAATTTTTCAAAAAGGTTGACTTTTACATACGACCTCGAAACGAGGCCTACCGCCTGTCGTCCATAGCGTTTTACCCCCATTCCGAACACAATGGGATACGTATCGTAAGCTGATTTGATCGTTACAATCAGTTTCCGTTGAAATTACATTTAAATCCTTATATTGAATTTTAAACGTACATTTCAAATTACCGGGGTCACATACTAACTAGAAAAATTCCAGAAAAATATTTTCTAGTTTCGTATTGACGATACGGTCCTAACAAAACTAGTTTCGTCGAATTCTGAGACCATTTGAAAAATGGCCAATTTCCAGTCGATTAAATTCAACAGAAACTGGTCAAACGCGTTTTCTTTTGCCACGCTCACATATTGATTCGAAAAATTATGAAATTTGAAACCTAGCAATAGTTTGACATCCCGGACCCAACAAAAGTGGTTTCGTCGAATTCCGAGGCCATATGCAAAATATCAATTTTCCAGGCCTATATATTCTATATATCGACTCTTCTGAAAATTCATTCGGCCACAACTTTTGATTCTCGTTATGAAACTTCGATTTTTTTCAGATTCGTTAGAAAGGTATCGACTAACAGATTTAAATATTTTGGTCTCACTAAAATCCGTTATATTTTCCACCCTGCATAGTCAGTCAAAGTATGAATTCAAATTTTCAAACTGACTCACTATTTCTAATTCACTATTTTATTGAAATATTCTATTTCAATGGTTCAAATTACTTTGAAATAATCAATTTAAAAATTTTAAATTGGCTCGTATTTTCCGGGTTATTACAGTTACTGCTGAAAAGGGTCGTGTCTAGGGTTTCGCCTAACAGATTAGGTCATGTAATTCGTGACCTAACCCGCCTAACCGATTAAGTCATGTAATTCGTGACTTAATCCTTTTCCAGTCTAGTCGTGTCAAGATGGTTAAGTATGTCATTTAAATTTGTGACTTAACCCGCCTATGTGTCATGTCAAGTTGGCTAAGTGTTGTCGTTTCAAGTTCATGACTTAGCCCTACAAATCGTGTTCAAGTTGGTTAAGTTGTCTTTTCATGTTCATGACTTAACCCTAATTGGCATTAATTGATTCGTTAATGCACCGAACCACTCACATTGGATCCTATTGTTCGTAGCCACTGGATTTGTCGGGCGGTTCCGGGCAGGTTTACGCTACAAACTCAACCCAACCTCGGGTTTCAAGCGCGATGTGACCAACTACCCACATTGGATCCTATTGTTTGTAGCAACTGGATTTGCCGGGCGGTTCCGGGCAGGTTTACACTACAAACTCAACCCAACCTCGAGTTGGCCACTTTCTTGTTTTCTAAAGTCATGCCCATGTTCTTATCAGATTCGTGCTATTTTCATAGCATGTTCATATGTCAATTTCGTGCCCAACTAAGGCATGTTTCAAGTCAAGTTATGGAATCTTCAAGTCAAGTTTTTCGTGCCATATTTCATGTTCTACTTATGCCAAATTTCACGATTTATGATTATAATCAATTCAAGTTTTGCCTATTCTACCCAATCGTATCCCCAACGCATATAAACGTACTTCGTTCACAAGCATAAACAATTCAAGAGATAAAGGGGAATAACACCAAACATGTGATAGGCATATGTGACAATTCCACCATCACTTGCATAATAAACAGGCTATAACATATCACATGGTTTCAATACTAGCATGATGATAACTTGGCATAGTAATGGTTCCAACTTAGTTCAACATGATGAATTCAACTTTACATCATAGACATAATAATCATTGCGGGCATAATAATAATTTTATCACAAACATGAAACATTAAAGGCATGGTAATTATGATAGGCATAGTGGATTCCAATTTAGTATTTTTAACATAATGATTCTCATCTAGCATTATAAACATAATGATTCCAACTTTTCATCATGACCTAGCAATTCCCAATTTGTCATTAACATGATAGGTATATTAACATCACAGGCATAGTTTCATTAATATCATAGACATGGTTTAATTAGCATCATAGGCATGATTTTAATCAACATGAGGATTTCAATGAACATAATGATTCCATGGACATGTATTTGTTCAACTTGCAATAAAATTAAGCCCAAGTGATTCATAACAACATCAACATCATGATAAGTTTAACTTGCAACATTAACATAGAAATATTCTCAAATTTTGATTCAAAGTTAAACAATATAAACATGGATTAATAATAGTTCCTAAATCCGGTTTCAATTCATAGCATGTCCACGTTATTTCAGCGTTTTTGCCTAAAAAGTGACATAGAACTTACAATATGAAGCAAGCAATCCAAATCAAAACTTTAAATCAAATAGCCCCAAATCCGTTGTCTAAAGCGTCGTAGTTGTTGTAGCTTCTAGTTGTAGCCTTCAAGAATCATCCTTCGTCTTCTTTAATTTTTGTTCTTTGTATTTTTAATTTAGAGTTCTAGGTTTAATGGCGGCTGCATGAGTGCTAAAATGAAATAGTATGATTTAGGCTAGGTCTTAGGGTCTTTAAATAGTTGTAGGCAACTCATTTAGGCCATTAGATCAACCCCAGAGTCAATCCGAACCATCAAAACACATACCGGGCTTCAAAAATGGGTTCTGGGCCAAACCAGGCCGACCAGGTCGACCTGTACAGGGGGGGTCGACTCTAGGGTCGACCTGGCCTGGGGAGGTCGACTCTAGGGTCGACTAGGTTCTGTCTGCTAGAAAGTCTGCTGAAACTTGTTTTGGCCATATCTTGGTCATACGGACTCCGATTTTCGAAAACTCGGACTCTATTTCGCGTATTTTTTCGAGAGGAACACAATGGTGAAGTCCATTTTACCTAATTCCTGATTCTTAAATTAATTATCCTTATTTTACTATCTTTTCCGTTACACACACCGTTACCGAACTAATTTTTCTTCTCTTCCAAATATTAATTAATTCTTCTTATGCATCACCATTATTTACCTATCTAAACATATTTTTATATATTTTATTTCATTTTTAATTATACCTTGATTTCTTGTTTTCACATGTTGTTAAAATTCGGGTTGTTACATTTTCCCCTCCTTAAAGGATTTCGTCCCCGAAATCTTCAAGTTAAGAAGAATGTGTCCTACCATCCATCATCCTTCTACTCAAAACATCATCCACAAGCAACTATGGTCCTTAAAAGACTTCTAATGTTTTATGAACACATGCAAAGAGTGTGTGTGTATGTTCCTTATCTAATGCTAATGATCAGGCCTGATTGATTTTCTAAATGCAAAATATGTTTAGTGAAATGAATCCAATATGTATGCAAAATTTTCCTATTATAATTCATAATTTCTACATGAGTGCACAAACATTCAATCATATGCAACAACCAAATGATAGCACAACCAAGTTTCCAAAATAATCACCCATGCATATGCAAGTATGAAACTGTGACTGAGCTAATCTAGTGCCTAATGTGTATTCATGCATCCACGAGCAACCACTTGCGACCACTTGCAACCATTTTGCAATCATAACATGTTTCAATTACATGTTTACATCCAAAAAGATTCTACCTATCGTTCTCAAGATAGGATCGAGGAGATAACAAGATAAAACAAAGCATCTAGAAAAAGAAGTTAAAGATGTACCCCCGGAAGGTCCGGTCTGCTTCTTAGGGCAGTCCTTGCTGATGTGTCCAGTCTCCCCACAATGAAAACATTCACCTTGCTTTCTCTTCCTCTTTCTACAATCCTTGGCTATGTGCCCTTCCGTACCACAGAAATTGCATTTCCTTTTATCACATGAGTTGTCGTTCTTGCGTCCTTTCTCAGAGTCTACCTTCTTATTCTGAGAATCGTTGGGCTTGACCTCTTTCTTTCCCTTCTTATCTTCCTCATACAGTAGGGCCATATCCACCAAGCTTTCAAAGGTCGCCCCCATGGGCACATGAGTCATGGCCAAACCATGTAGTGGCTCGTTCAAGCCTCGTGCAAAACGTAGCGCCTTTTTCTGAGGAGTGTTGACTAACTCCAATCCGAAGCGAGCAAGCTGATTGAAACGGTTCACGTATTCTTTAACTGTCATATTTCCTTGTTTAAGGGCCAGAAACCGTTCCATTTGGAGACTCTCCTCTGTCGATGACAAGAACTTAAGCCCTAATCTCCCTCTAAAGTCCGTCCAAGTCTCAATGGGCCTAGTAGCGTTGGTGACTTCCCACCAATAAAAAGCTTCCTCTTTCATGAGCCATGCCGCCAACTGTACTTTCCTATTGTCCTCTACCTCAAAGATAACAAACAAGTCTTCGGTTTCCTTCAACCAATTCCGTGCCTCAACAAAAGTCTCAGTTCCTAGGAAATCCTTTCTGCCCATGGCCTTAAAGTCCTTGCATATCTTTGAAAAAGCGGTTTCTCGCGGAGGTTGAGGAGGATGAGGAGGAGGATTGGCTGGGCCTGCCACATTAGCCCGAGCCTCGAGGAAACGACGGAACCAAGTGGGTATATTGACCCCCTCGGGAAGATTAAGGTCGTCGGCCATGATAAGCTGAAAACGAAAAAGGAAAAGATTCAAACGAGGAAACAAAGATAGTGCTAATGGCTTTGGGGAATATGCCTTTTAATCAAAGCAAAAATTTTCTTGAAAAGTTGCTTCTTTGTAAATGGTTTTGAAAAAAAAAATTCAAAAGGTTTTCAAAACTTTTGCCCAGTCTTGGTAACCTTCTGCTCTGATACCAAACGTAACACCCCACCTCCGCTAGGGTCACTCACAAAGGGAATGCACTAGTTTTGGAGGGGTATTATCGAGATAACATCACAGAATTATCACAAGATAGAACATAAATAAATAATTAAGTAAACAGCAGAAGAATTTATTAGTAAAACAGAACTTCATTTTATTCCAAAATAAAACATGTCTCTTACAAACATTTCAGATAACAACTTCCTTACAACTGTCTTGTAATAATAGCCAAAGAAGCAATGACTTAAAAATAGAAAAACAGCTTATTCCCCAAGTGCAGTAAAAAGAAGCAGCCATAGCAAACCGTACATGCTGAGCCAAGGCAAGTGATATCCAAGCTAAGAGCTACTGTTTCCTCCCTGAGAACCTGGGGGGAAACGAAAGAAAAAGAGGTGAAAGGAAAAGGGTCAGTCATAAAGACTGAGTAAGTCCTAGTGACTTTCAGTGTAAAAATGGTTAAAACAACCTGTCATGTATGAACTGGAACTAAACTTAAGAATGGTGTCAAGGTGAACAAGATAGACTAAGGTGATCAGGATAAGTCAAGACAAGTCAAGTAAAGCATCACATGTTCGAGATTCGTTGCATCGACTGTACTAGTGTACTAGGCCCATATCACAAGTTAATCACGTAATAAGTCCCGCGGCCCAATATCATGAAATGACCCTGAAACGGGGTCTGACCCAAGTACGGGGTCCTACGGAGCGATTATCTAGACGATCGGCTCCCTACAAGTTCTAGCTCGTCAAGTGTCTGTGTCATACGGCTAATCACGAATGTAGTCACCTGTGCTGGGTCCACCTTCGGTTGTATCAGCCCTAGGGTGTCAACCCCTGACACGATTCAAGATGCACAGATAAATCTACGGATACCCAGTGCCTGCCCCGGAATACGTGCACGACCGTAGTCCACCGAACCTACACTGGCATACCCCACTGCCATCGTTCACCTCTTACAATCAGCCCAGTAATCGTGCCCCACCCGGCCTAGCCCCAGGGTACCTTGATACATCTAGAGGGTTACTGCTGAAAAGGGTCGTGTCTAGGGTTTCGCCTAACAGATTAGGTCATGTAATTCGTGACCTAACCCGCCTAACCGATTAAGTCATGTAATTCGTGACTTAATCCTTTTCCAGTCTAGTCGTGTCAAGATGGTTAAGTATGTCATTTAAATTCGTGACTTAACCCGCCTATGTGTCATGTCAAGTTGGCTAAGTGTTGTCGTTTCAAGTTCATGACTTAGCCCTACAAATCGTGTTCAAGTTGGTTAAGTTGTCTTTTCATGTTCATGACTTAACCCTAATTGGCATTAATTGATTCGTTAATGCACCGAACCACTCACATTGGATCCTATTGTTCGTAGCCACTGGATTTGCCAGGCGGTTCCGGGTAGGTTTACGCTACGAACTTAACCCAACCTCGGGTTTCAAGCGCGATGTGACCAACTACCCACATTGGATCCTATTGTTTGTAGCAACTGGATTTGCCGGGCGGTTTCGGGCAGGTATACACTACAAACTCAACCCAACCTCGAGTTGGCCACTTACTTGTTTTCTAAAGTCATGCCCATGTTCTTATCAGATTCGTGCTATTTTCATAGCATGTTCATATGTCAATTTCATGCCCAACTAAGGCATGTTTCAAGTCAAGTTATGGAATGTTCAAGTCAAGTTTTTCGTGCCATATTTCATGTTCTACTTATGCCAAATTTCACGATTTATGATTATAATCAATTCAAGTTTTGCCTATTCTACCCAATCGTATCCCCAACGCATATAAACATACTTCGTTCACAAGCATAAACAATTCAAGAGATAAAGGGGAATAACACCAAACATGTGATAGGCATATGTGACAATTCCACCATCACTTGCATAATAAACAGGCTATAACATATCACGTGGTTTCAATACTAGCATGATGATAACTTGGCATAGTAATGGTTCCAACTTAGTTCAACATGATGAATTCAACTTTACATCATAGACATAATAATCATTGCGGGCATAATAATAATTTTATTACAAACATGAAACACTAAAGGCATGGGAATTATGATAGGCATAGTGGATTCCAATTTAGTATTTTTAACATAATGATTCTCATCTAGCATTATAAACATAATGATTCCAACTTTTCATCATGACTTAGCAGTTCCCAATTTGTCATTAGCATGATAGGTATATTAACATCACAGGCATAGTTTCATTAATATCATAGACATGGTTTAATTAGCATCATAGGCATGATTTTAATCAACATGAGGATTTCAATGAACATGATGATTCCATGGACATGTATTTGTTCAACTTGCAATAAAATTAAGCCCAAGTGATTCATAACAACATCAACATCATGATAAGTTTAACTTGCAACATTAACATAGAAATATTCTCAAATTTTGATTCAAAGTTAAACAATATAAACATGGATTAATAATAGTTCCTAAATCCGGTTTCAATTCATAGCATGTCCACATTATTTCAGCGTTTTTGCCTAAAAAGTGACATAGAACTTACAATATGAAGCAAGCAATCCAAATAAAAACTTTAAATCAAATAGCCCCAAATCTGTTGTCTAAAGCGTCGTAGTTGTTGTAGCTTCTAGTTATAGCCTTCAAGAATCATCCTTCGTCTTCTTTAATTTTTGTTCTTTGTATTTTTAATTTAGAGTTCTAGGTTTAATGGCGGTTACATGAGTGCTAAAATGAAATAGTATGATTTAGGCTAGGTCTTAGGGTCTTTAAATAGTTGTAGGCAGCTCATTTAGGCCATTAGATCAACCTCAGAGTCAATCCGGACCATCAAAACACATACCGGGTTTCAAAAATGGGTTCTGGGCCAAACCAGGCCGACCAGGTCAACCTGTACAGGGGGGTCGACTCTAGGGTCGACTCTAGGGTCGACCTGGCCTGGGGAGGTCGACTCTAGGGTCGACTCGGTTCTGTTTGCCAGAAAGTCTACTGAAACTTGTTTTGGCCATATCTTGGTCATACGGACTCCGATTTTCGAAAACTCGGACTCTATTTCGCGTATTTTTTCGAGAGGAACACAATGGTGAAGTCCGTTTTACCTATTTCTTGATTCTTAAACTAATTATCCTTATTTTACTATCTTTTCCGTTACACACACCGTTACCGAACTAATTTTTCTTCTCTTCCAAATATTAATTAATTCTTCTTATGCATCACCATTATTTACCTATCTAAACATATTTTTATATATTTTATTTCATTTTTAATTATACCTTGATTTCTTGTTTTCACATGTTGTTAAAATTCGGGTTGTTACAGATCATGACCGTTCAAATTCCACGTACGTTAACTTTGGGCATACAACAACATCAGAACAACAACACAGATTTTTATAACATTAATAATAAATGTTACATCAGAGGACAGAATATATCAGAGTACATCGGAATAAAATTACAGCGGAAGATACATTTACAACAAAGAAATATAATGCAGCGGAACTAATCTCAGCGGAAGGCCATTAATATTCTGGACCCAGCTTCAGGCTTCAATCCAGTATCCTGCTTAACTATATCTGCAAAAAGCTACTCGACTGCCTGTCTGAAAAGAGGCCACCCGAGTTTGGAAAGTGAAACAAACTACAGGTCAGTCATTGGACTGGTGTGAGAATTCTATACTTAACTTATCTAATAAGTAGGCTAATCACAGGACCACGCCGCTAACGCGGAACGGGTTTACTCCATTGGATTGCCAGTGCATAAATAAAGTAAATCGTCAAATAACGCAATGCTTTTTGGAAAAATGAAACCATTATAAGACCCAGGTCCCATCATACAATGCAACGCACACCAGAGGATAGGGTTTTACCTTATAATGGTCAAAAGATGCTTGATACGTAAAAATGATATTATTATTAGTGTGTGTGTATATATATTTAAAACATTCCAAATATAGTATCAATCCTAGATGGCATAAATACCATTTACTATGTCGCCATACTAGTTATACAATCAAAATCGCAAAGGGGCGTATTGGAAATTGGGTTTCCATCATGAGTCAAGGCTAGGGAGGAGCTCCTGACCGATTCGAGACACTCTGGCAATGCCTCAGAATTCGGACGCTGGCGAACCCTTGGATACAGTAAGGCCGGTCCATAAATACTTTAGTGGATAAGTTATGCCTGAACACGCTCCCCAATCCTATTGGATCTACAAATCGGCCGAGGGCGACCGATAAGAATAAACCGAGGCCTCGCAAAAATTCCATCAACCACATAAGCAAATGTCGGGCCGTGTTAAAGCCCAACACCACTTCTAGCTAGAAAGAAACGTGTGCACTCCTTGTGTTCCCTTCTCCCGTTTTAGAATCAACCGGTGTTTGAGGCTCGCGAAGTCACGATATACAAAAAGCTATGCCTAAATAGACTGTGCTTTGATCATCAACCTTAAGGCCTGCTTTTCAACAAAGCCTTGACCATTTGCATCTTAGCATGTCACATTGTCAGACCCTACCATATTATTGATCATTTACCAATATATATATAACCTCTAAGCTCATACGTCTTAGAGAAGGGTGATAAGTAAAGAATAAATTCTTCACCACCAAACAGAAATATATAATCAGTAGCATTCAACAAATACAGCAAAAATGAATACAATGTCAGACACGCAATCCATTTATAAGTCCGCTCCGGGTCTGAGCGAAACAACGTGTCCGTCGATCTCCAAATGCGCTTGGACGATCATTACTAAATACCTTGCCTTGGAAGGCCAATCCCAATTCAAGATACCAGTCATCATCATCCCAACGATGTGAAAACCTTCGGTCTTCAATCACCGTCTTCATCTTCGACTCTTGATCGTCGTGATGATTATTCAGAATGGGTTAAACCCGGTCTTTCTGAATAACTTGCGTATTTTGTGATTAGAAAAGTAAATATTGGAAAATCACACATTACGCCACATTCCAACTCCGAGTATTCTTTTAATAAGATATTCGTGTTAAAAGATTCTCATTAATTTTATCAAAGATAAAACTCTGGAAATAAAATATTAAATCTTCCTTAAAAGATTTATTAAAAACTCCAGTTTGATTTGATATCAAAAATCATTATTATAAGATCATTTATTTTTAAGGAATAAATCTTGTCTTAAACAGGTTAAAGAACTAGCGTCCTTTAAAACACAGTTCACGATAAACCTATAAATCAATTTACAAAATATGGAATCTCACAGAAATCAAATCAATACATAATCAATATAGATTTCTGTATCGGACTAACAATATTCATGGAATAACGGCAAAGCCTCTTAAATTCCATATATAATATCGGTCTTCTTTTACAGAAGCCCATTACGATTATTACCAATCGAATTTCCACTTAATTACAATTATATATTAAATTGGAAAAAAACTTGATTTTTAGAAAATGGCTTTTTTTTTAAAATCTATAAAAAAGATTTATAAATTCCAAATAATAATTTCAATGTAAATTGGATTAAAGGACAAATGTCATTTAAAACACCGTCCATGATAAATCCACTTCACATCTCAATTTATTTCATATCACAAAATATAATTACAAATGCTAGTAATCTTTAGAAAACATTTTTTAAAAATAATCATAAAAAAAATTCTTTATATAAAGATTCTAAATGAGAAGTATTCTTTATATTACAAGTTTTTATCTTTTACAAATATTCTTTGTTTTAACATATACTTGATTAACAATATATTATGAAAATATATGCTTTATATAAAAGGATTTCTGATGTACAAATACTCTTATTTAAAAGAACAACTGAATTGAAATGCGACTCAAACATTTACCATATAATTTGGATTATATGGATTTCACACACATCATATATATGATAATAACAGTATAATCATCAAAACATCCATCTGCATCCAAAGTGTAAATTCCACTGTGTAAGCGTTAAAATAAAATAATAACGCTCATAGCAGCCTGTCGATCTAACGATCAACATACAACTAAATATTGGGATTAGTATAGGAAAAATTTTCATCCCAACACCCGTGTGGGGTTTCAACCAATCAAGCAAATGATAAACTAAGTTGTGCACTTGGGCGATGTGTGAAAATTATCGTCCCAATCACATAAACAAGTCGGGTAACTTGTGAATGGAAGTGTAATACACAATATATAGCCATGACAAACAAATAATTGGTTTCAACCAATGTAAATTGACATAAGTAAATAATTGGTCTTAACTAGTGTGAATTGACAAAAGTGAATATTTGTTTTAACTAGTATAAATTGACTAAAATGAATAGTTGTTTTCAACTAATGTAAATTAACAAAAATGAATAATTGGTTTTAACTAATATAAATTTACGATAGTGATTAATTTGTATTTCAATTCTAATATAATATTACAGTGCTATATTTTGTTTCATTCTTTTAATTTAGACAAAATAAGTGTTTTTGTCTATTTTACTTTAATGATGAAAATATGAATGTTTAGTTATCCATTCTTTTCAAAAGCTTAAATAAACATTTTCAATTCATTCTTTTTGAAGTGACAAAAAGAACTCATTTTATTACATATAAGATATTTGACAAATTTGCTCTTTTCGTTTCATATAGAATTGCAATAAAAAATGCATTTTCTAAAAAAAATTATTCTTTCTATCAATATTTTATTCATATCAAAATTATAAGTCAAAAATGTAACTTTCATTTTGATGTTTGGTTTGCATGTGGGATTGCAAACAAAAATGAAACTTTTATTTAATGTTTTATTTGCAACAAGGAAAGCAATTAACAAATGTCACTTTTTATTTAAAAGTATATTTTAGTGAATGTAAAAAAAAAGGAACTCATTCCCAATGTGTATTTACATTAGTGAATGTAAATAAAAGAAACAAATTTTATTTAAAAGAGTATTTGCATTAGTGATTCCCAATAAAAGAACAAATTTTTTTATTTCAAAATATATTTGCCTTAATGAGTGCAAATAAAAGAACTAATTTCATTTTCAATGTATTTTTACATTGGTGAATGTAAATAAAAGAATAAATTTTGGTTTCAACATATATTTGTATTGGTGAATGCAAATAAAAGGGTAAATTTTATTTTCAATGTATGTTTGCATTAGTGAATGCAAATAAAAGATTGAACTCAAAATTTCAATTCTAGAATAACATAAAAAGGGTATTTCATTGTTTTACACTTTTCTATGTGTCCTAATAACAATTAAAAGAATCCTTTTAATTGTTTATACTTTTCTATACATTCTAATAACATATAAAAGAATATTTTATATGAAATATTTTTCTATGCATTCTAATGTCGAATAGAAGTGAATTTTATTTGTATAATAAATTCTAATTTTTAAATGACAAATAAAAAGTAGATTTTATTCGTCTAATAAATTCCGAGTTTCAAATGACAAATAAAAAGTAAAATTTATTTATGCAACAAATTCTAAGTTTCAAGTGACAAGTAAAAGTGGATTTTATTTGTGCAACAAATTCTAAGTATATATATTGGTGTTGTAGCATGTATATAAAAAGATGGACTTTATTTCTATGTCATATTTGTATGGAAAAATACAAATAAAAAGATGAACTTAATTTCTATGTTATATTTGTATTGAAAAATACAAATAAAAAGATGAACTTTATTTCTATATTATATTTGTATTGAAAAATACAAATAAAAAGATGAACTTTATTTCTATGTTACTTCTAAAAATAATTTCTTATTTACATATAAAATGTAAACAAAATTGTTACTTTCCTTTCAGTAACCAAGTTTTGACAAAAATGATATTTTCAATTCAATAATCAAGTTTTGATAAAAGTGAAAATTTCAATTCAATAATAAAGTTTTGATAAAAGTGATATTTTCATTTCACTAATAAAGTCTTGACCAAAATTGTTCACTAATAAAATTTTGGCCAAAAATGTGATCTCTTATTTCAATACTTATGCTTTAACAAAAATGTTATTTTTATTTCAATACTTAAGTTTTAATCAAAATGTTATTTTCATTTCAATTTTAATTTAATTGAAAATATAATCATTTTACTTCAATTTTAATTACATTGAAATATGTAATCTTTTTAATTTTCAACTAAATGATGGTAAAAAGAGAAAAAAAATGTCCTTTTTAAATCTAGCAAATTTAACAGGGCAAATTGTTCTTTTTATTTCAAACAAATCTCAAGGTGAAATAATATTCAATTTATTCTAACTAATGACAATTATGATTCGACTACCCAAATATGATAATTTTAATTATCTAATTATAACCAACATGAATACATACAATTCCAAACAGAGGTTCATCGCATTCACCAAACAATCAACATTTCAACAGATACATACAACAGCAACAAGAATTATACATAGATTAAATATATAAATTTCACAATGTAATGAATAAATAATTAATTTATTTAAAATAGAAATCTCACATTGATATGGCTGAAAATTAGACTGTCTCGGATTCAGCTCTGGTCTGCGCCATCGCGAAGATCTCCGAAAGACGAGTCCAACGCAACTTACGGTTCGTCAAACGGCCCTCGTTTGAAAGAGATATTGATTTTTGAAGATCGGATAAATTAAATATTCAATAAATAAAATAATATTAAAATATAAACAACTTCTTCTTCGTTTCTCCAGGACACACCGAACCCAATCACCATCGTTCAACCCCCCTGCGCGCGCCAATCCGAGGGCCTAGGACCCGATCAGACTCCGCCACAACAACCTCCTACGCGCGACCACCCTATGCCCAGACCTCCGTCACGCTCGGTGGGCCCCATCGCCTGAAATTCGCCCCCGACCGCCGCCCCTTTGTCTCCAAATTCCGGTCGCCACACTCCACTAAACCCGATCTTCACCGTAGAGATTGAAAGCCCTTGAAATTCTCTTCGATTTGATATATAGTTTGAAGATTTTCATTAAATGGATTGAGAGAAATTGACGTTTGAAAATTGGAACTTTCTGGCCTTCGAAAGTAATAGGCGGCGGTTGACATTTTTTTAGGGTTAGGGTTTAATTTTTTATTATTTAATAATATAAATTCTCGAAAAATGTGTTATAAAGGTGGATTTCTAGACTGTCTTAGAATTGGCCTTGCTTACTGTCGATCTTAATGTTTTGAGGCCTTCTGAACTCAATGGGACAGGTCTCGGGGTCCAATTCCGAAATCTGTAGAAAATTTATTTAAAATTCCATTAAAAATTAATTAACTAAATATTGACCGTACATTTAAATATGCCAGGGCTACATACGACCTCAGAAAATCCCCAAAAAAATATTTTTAGCTTTCTTATGACGATACGGTTCTAACAAGACTAATTTCGTCGAATTCTGAGACTGTTTGAAAAATGGCTATTTTCAAGTCGTTTAAATTTAACTAAAATAGTCAAAACACATTTTCTTTCGCCGCGCTCACATATTAATTCGAAAAATTCTGAAAATTTATACTTAGCTATAATTTGACCTTCCGGTTCCAACAAAAGTGGTTTCGTCGAAAAAGGAGGTCGTTTGAAAATTGACTATTTTCAAGGCCAATATATTTAATATTAAAAATACATTTTTAAACAAATAATTACCAAAACTCAAAATATATAAGTGTTTATACTTTTTAAATGCAGAAACATCATTCCAGACTCAATGGAAGTGGTTTCGAGTCATATTTCCTTCATATGTGAAAAGTAGCCCTTTGGGCCATATATATTATATATATATATTCTACAGCGACCTTTCTAAATATTGAATTGGCCATAACTTTTGATTTCCGCTATGAAATTTCAATTTTTCAGATTCGTTAGAAAGATATGATTAAACATATTTAAATATTTCTGGTTTCACTCAATTCTGATTTATTTTGAATCCTGTACATTCAGTTAAAGTTTGAAATCAAATTTTAAAACTACCGCGCCATTTCTAACTCCATTGATATTTAAATTAAATTTATTCGTTTTAACTTCGATTAAAATAAATTCTATCCATTATTATTTATATAAATTATTTTATATCCTTAAAATTCATTAAAATTTTCTAAAATAAAATTTTTAAATTGGTTCAGAATTTGCGCATTGTTACAATCTCCTCCGCTTAAAATCTTTTCATCCTCGAAAAGGAAATGATGCTAAAGTTGTTAATTTAACTAATTTAATTTTCATTTATTAATTGTTTAATAATTTTATTAGTTGAACTCATATTCACACAATCATCAATCAATTAGTTGATTAAATTTTCAAAAATATATAGCTTTTATATATTCAAAATCATATTTTCTAAAATCGAATTATATATATAGTCACAAGTACGTTAATTATAAATTTTCCACTCTGACTCATTCTAAGGCATTGCTAACCCTATCTCTAATGAGTATTCTCATTCTAGGATACTGTTGATCCTATCTGTAATGAGTATTCTTATTGGATATCACTAATCCAACCTCTGATGAGTCTTCTGTTCAGTTCTAACCAGTTGTATCCCAAAGATTTGAGCTAACCTGAGCTCTAATACCAGTTGTAACGACCCGGATTTCGCCCGACCCCAATCGATCGCAAGATCGATTAAGACCGTTCAAATTTCGCGTACGTTAACTTTGGGCATACAACAACATCAGAACAACAACACAGACTTTTATAACATCAATAATAAATGTTACATCAGAGTACAGAATATATCAGAGTACGTCGGAATAAAATTACAGCGGAAGATACATTTACAACAAAGAAATATAATGCAGCGGAACTAATCTCGGCGGAAGGCCATTAATATTATAGACCCAGCTTCAGGCTTCAATCCAGGATCCTGCTTAACTATATCTGCAAAAAGATACTCGACTGCCCATGTGAAAAGAGGGCACCCGAGTTTGCAAAGTGCAAACTACAGGTCAGTCGTGGGACTGGTGTGAGAATTCTATACTTAACTTATCTAATAAGTAGGCTAATCACAAGACCACGCCGCTAACGCGGAACGGGTTTACTCCATTGGATTGCCAGTGCATAAATAAAGTAAATCGTTAAATAACGCAATGCTTTTTGGAAAAATGAAACCATTATAAGACCCAGGTCCCATCACATAATGCAATACACACTAGAGGATAGGGTTTTACCTTATGATGGTCAAAAGATGCTTGATACGTAAAAACAATATTATTATTAGAGTGTATATATATTTAAAACATTCCAAATATAATATCAATCCTAGACGACATATATACCATCTACTATGTCGCCATACTAGTTATACAATCAAAACCGCAAAGGGGCGTATTGGAAATTGGGTTTCCATCATGAGTCAAGGCTAGGGAGGAGCTCCTGACCGATTCGAGACACTCTAGCAATGCCTCAGGATTCGGACGCTGGCGAACCCTTGGATACAGCAAGGCCGGTCCACAAATACTTTAGTGGATTAGTTATGCCTGAACACGCTCCCCGATCCTATTGGATCTACAAATCGGCTGAGGGCGACCGATAAGAATAAACCGAGGCCTCGCAAAAATTCCATCAACCACATAAGCAAATGTCGGGCCGTGTTAAAGCCCAACTCCACTTCTAGCTAGAAAGAAACGTGTGCACTCCCTGCGTTCCCTTCTCCCGTTTTAGACTCAACTGGTGTGTGAGGCTCGCGAAGTCACGATATACACAAAGCTATGCCTAAATAGACTGTGCTTTGATCATCAACCACAAGGCCTGCTTTTCAACAAAGCCTTGATCATTTGCATCTTAGCATGTCACATTGTCAGACCCTACCATATTATTGATCATCTACCATTATATATATAACCTCTAAGCTCATACGTCTTAGAGAAGGGTGATAAGTAAAGAATAAATTCTTCACCACCAAACAGAAATATATAATCAGTAGCATTCAACAAATACAGTAGAAATGAATACAATGTCAGACACGCAATCCATTTATAAGTCCGCTCTGGGTCTGAGCGAAACAACGTGTCCGTCGATCTCCAAATGCGCTTGGACGATCATTACTAAATACCTTGCCTTGAAAGCCCAATCCCAATTCAAGATACCAGTCATCATCATCCCAACGATGTGAAAACCTTCGGTCTTCAATCACCGTCTTCATCTTCGACTCTTGATCGTCGTGATGATTATTCATAATGGGTTAAACCCGGTCTTTCTGAATAACTCGCGTATTTTGTGATTAGAAAAGTAAATATTGGAAAATCACACATTACGCCACATTCCAACTCCGAGTATTCTTTTAATAAGATATTCGTGTTAAAAGATTCTCATTAATTTTATCAAAGATAAAACTCTGGAAATAAAATCTTAAATCTTCCTTAAAAGATTTATTAAAAACTCCGGTTTGATTTGATATCAAAAATCATTATTATAAGATCATTTATATTTAAGGAATAAATCTTGTCTTAAACAGGTTAAAGAACTAGCGTCCTTTAAAACACAGTTCACGATAAACCAATAAATCAATTTACAAAATATGGAATCTCACAGAAATCAAATCAATACATAATCGATATAGATTTCTGTATCTGACTAACAATATACATGGAATAATGGCAAAGCCTCTTAAAATCCATATATAATATCGGTCTTCTTTTAAAGAAGCCTATTTCGATTATCACCAATCGAATTTCCACTTAATTCCAATCATATATTAAATTGAAAAAAAAAACTTGATTTTTAGAAAATGCCTTTTTTAAATCTATAAAATAGATTTATAAATTCCAAATAATATTTTGAATGTAAATTGGATTAAAGGACAAATGTCATTTAAAACACCGTCCACGATAAATCCACTTCACATCTCAATTTATTTCATATCACAATATATAATTGCAAATGCTAGTAATCTTTAGAAAACATTTTTTAAAAATAATCATAAAAAAAATTCTTTATATAAAGATTCTAAATGAGAAGTATTCTTTATATTACAAGTTTTTATCTTTTACAAATATTCTTTGTTTTAACATATACTTGATTAACAATATATTATGAAAATATATGCTTTATATAAAAGGATTTCTAATGTAAAAATACTCTTATTTAAAAGAACAACTGAATTGAAATGCGACTCAAACATTTACCATATAATTTGGATTATATGGATTTCACACACCTCATATATATGATAATAACAGTATAATCATCAAAACATCCATCTGCATCCAAAGTGTAAATTCCACTATGTAAGCGTTAAAATTAAATAATAAAGCTCATCGCAGCCTGTTGATCTAACGATCAACATACAACTAAATATTGGGATTAGTGTATGTAAATTTTTCATCCCAACACCCGTGTGGGGTTTCAACCAATCAAGCAAATGATAAACTAAGTTGTGCACTTGGGCGATGTGTGAAAATTATTGTCTCAATCACATAAACAAGTCGGGTAACTTGTGAATGGAAGTGTAATACACAATATATAGCCATAACAAACAAATAATTGGTTTCAACCAATGTAAATTGACATAAGTAAATAATTGGTCTTAACTAGTGTGAATTGACAAAAGTGAATATTTGTTTGAACTAGTATAAATTGACTAAAATGAATAGTTGTTTTTAACTAATGTAAATTAACAAAAATGAATAATTGGTTTTAACTAATATAAATTTACGATAGTGATTAATTTGTATTTCAATTCTAATATAATATTACAGTGCTATATTTTGTTTCATTCTTTTAATTTAGACAAAATAAGTGTTTTTGTCTATTTTACTTTAATGATGAAAATATGAATGTTTAGTTATCCATTCTTTTCAAAAGCTTAAATAAACATTTTCAATTCATTCTTTTTGAAGTGACAAAAAGAACTCATTTTATTACATATAAGACATTTGACAAATTTGCTCTTTTCATTTCATATAGAATTGCAATAAAAAATGCATTTTCTAAAAAAAATTATTCTTTCTATCAATATTTTATTCATATCAAAATTATAAGTCAAATGTAACTTTCATTTTGATGTTTGGTTTTCATGTGGGATTGCAAACAAAAATGAAACTTTTATTTAATGTTTTATTTGCAACAAGGAAAGCAATTAACAAATATCACTTTTTATTTAAAAGTATATTTGAGTGAATGTAAAAAAAAAAAGGAACTCATTCCCAATGTGTATTTACATTAGTGAATGTAAATAAAAGAAACAAATTTTATTTAAAAGAGTATTTGCATTAGTGATTCCTAATAAAAGAACAATTTTTTTTTCTTTCAAAATATATTTGCCTTAATGAGTGCAAATAAAAGAACTAATTTCATTTTCAATGTATTTTTACATTGGTGAATGTAAATAAAAGAATAAATTTTGGTTTCAACATATATTTGTATTGGTGAATGCAAATAAAAGGGTAAAATTTATTTTCAATGTATGTTTGCATTAGTGAATGCAAATAAAAGACTGAACTCAAAATTTCAATTCTAGAATAGAATAAAAAGGGTATTTCATTGTTTTACACTTTTCTATGTCTCCTAATAACAATTAAAAGAATCCTTTTAATTGTTTATACTTTTCTATACATTCTAATAACATATAAAAGAATATTTTATATGTAAATATTTTTCTATGCATTCTAATGTCGAATAAAAGTGAATTTTATTTGTATAATAAATTCTAATTTTTAAATGACAAATAAAAAGTAGATTTTATTCGTCTAATAAATTATGAGTTTCAAATGACAAATAAAAAGTGAATTTTATTTGTGTAACAAATTCTAAGTTTCAAGTGACAAATAAAAGTGGATTTTATTTGTGCAACAAATTCTAAGTATATATTGGTGTTGTAGCATGTATATAAAAAGTTGGACTTTATTTCTATGTCATATTTGTATGGAAAAAATACAAATAAAAAGATGAACTTAATTTCTATGCTATATTTGTATTGAAAAATACAAATAAAAAGATGAACTTTATTTCTATGTTATATTTGTATTAAAAATACAAATAAAAAGATGAACTTTATTTCTATGTTACCTCTGAAAATAATTTCTTATTTACATATAAAATGTAAACAAAATTGTTAATTTCCTTTCAGTAATCAAGTTTTGACAAAAATGATATTTTCAATTCAATAATCAAGTTTTGATAAAAGTGAAAATTTCAATTCAATAATAAAGTTTTGATAAAAGTGATATTTTCATTTCACTAATAAAGTCTTGACCAAAAATGTTCACTAATAAAGTTTTGGCCAAAAATGTGATCTCTTATTTCAATACTTATGCTTTAACAAAAATGTTATTTTTATTTCAATACTTAAGTTTTAATCAAAATGTTATTTTCATTTCAATTTTAATTATATTGAAAATATAATCATTTTACTTCAATTTTAATTACATTGAAAAATGTAATCTTTTTAATTTTCAACTAAATGACGGTAAAAAGAGAAAAAAATGTCCTTTTTAAATCTAGCAAATTTAACAGGGCAAACTGTTCTTTTTATTCAAACAAATCTCACACTGAAATAATATTCAATTTATTCTAACTAATGACAGTTATGATTCGACTACCCAAATATGATAATTTTAATTATCTAATTATAACCAACATGAATACATACAATTCCAAACGGAGGTTCATCGCATTCACTAAACAATCAACAATTCAACAGATACATACAACAGCAACAAGAATTATACATAGATTAAATATATAAATTTCACGATGTAATGATTAATTAATTAATTTATTTAAAATAGAAATCTCACATTGATATGGCTGAAAATTCGACTGTCTCAGATTCAACTCTGGTCTGCGCCATCGCGAAGATCTCTGAAAGACGAGTCAAACGCAACTTACGGTTCGTTAAACGGCCCTCGTATGAAAGAGATGTTGATTTTTAAAGATCGGATAAATTAAATATTTAATAAATAAAATAATATTAAAATATAAACACCTTCTTCTTCGTTGCTCTAGGACACGTCGAACCCAATCACCATCGTTCAACCCCCCTGCGCGCGACAATCCGAGGGCCTAGGACCCGATCAGACTCCGCCACAGCAAACTCCTACGCGCGACCACCCTATGCCCAGACCTCCGTCACGCTCGGTGGGCCCCATCGCCTGAAATTGCCCCCGACCGCCGCCCCTTTGTCTCCAAATTCCGGCCGCCACGCTCCACTAAACCCGATCATCACTGTACGGATTGAAAGACCTCGAAATTCTCTTCGATTTGATATATAGTTTGTCGACTATCATTAAACGGATTGAGAGAAATTGTTGTCTGAAAATCGGAGCTTTCTGGCCTCCGAAAGCAATAGCCAGCAGTTGACATTTTTTTAGGGTTAGGGTTTAATTTTTTATTATTTAATAATATAAATTCTCGAAAAACGTGTTATAAAGGTGGATTTCTGGACTATCTCAGAATTGGGCTTGCTTACTGTCGATCTTAACGTTTTGAGGCCTTATGAACGCAATGGGACAGGTATCGGAGTCCAATTCCGAAATCTATAGAAAATTCCATTAAAAATTAATTAATTATATGTTGACCGTACATTTAAATATGCCGGGGCCACATACGACCTCAGAAAATTCCAAAAAAATTTATTTTTAGCTTTCTTATGACGATACGGTTCTAACAAGACTAATTTCGTCGAATTCTGAGACTGTTTGAAAAATGACTATTTTCAAGTCGTTTAAATTTAACTGAAATAGTCAAAACACATTTTCTTTCGCCACGCTCACATATTAATTCGAAAAATTCTGAAAATTGAAATTTAGCTATAATTTGACCTTCCGGTTCTAACAAAAGTGGTTTCATCGAAAATGGAGGTCGTTTGAAAATTGACGATTTTCAAGGCCAATATATTAAATATTGAAAATACATTTTTAAACAAATAATTATCGAAACTCAAAATATATAAGTGTTTATACATTTTAAGTGCAGAAACATCATTCCAGACTCAATGGAAGTGGTTTCGAGTCCAATTTCCTTCATATGTGAAAAGTAGCCCTTTGGGCCATATTATATATATATATATATATATATATATATATATATATATATATATTCTACAACGACCTTTCTAAATATTGAATTGGCCATAACTTTTGATTTCCGCTATGAAATTTCAATTTTTCAGATTCGTTAGAAAGATATGATTAAGCAGATTTAAATATTTCTGGTTTCACTCAATTCTGATTTATTTTGAATCCTATACATTTAGTTAAAATTTAAAATCAAATTTTAAAACTACCGTGCCATTTCTAACTCCATTGATATTTAAATTAAATTTATTCATTTTAACTTCAATTAAAATAAATTCTAGCCATTATTATTTATATAAATTATTTTATATCCTAAAAATTCATTAAAATTTTCTAAAATAAAATTTTAAATTGGTTCAGAATTTGCGGGTTGTTACAATCTCCCCCAATTAAAATCTTTTCGTCCTCGAAAAGGAAATGAAGCTAAAGTTGTTAATTTAACTAATTTAATTTTCATTCTTTAATTGTTTAATAATTTTATTAGTTGAACTCATATTCACACAACACAATCATCAATCAATTAGTTGATTAAATTTTCAAAAATATATAGCTTTTATATACTCAAAATCATATTTTCTAAAATCGAATTATATATATAGTCACAAGTATTTTAATTATAAATTTTCCACTCTGACTCATTCTAGGGCATTGCTAATCCTATCTCTAATGAGTATTCTCATTCTAGGATACTGCTGATCCTATCTCTAATGAGTATTCTTATTGGATATTACTAATCCAACTGAGACGACCCGAAATCCCGTTCTGACGGAGACAAGGGTTATCTTTGGAATATAACACAGAAACAGAAAATAGCAGAACAAAATTAAATAAATACACCAGATAATGAACAATAGAATATACTGGATAAAAGTAATCATCAGAGTTACACAGTATACAGGATCTTACTTAGTACAAATACAGTTCAGCTATACATAAATGTCTACAGCGGAAATAAACAAAATATGTACAATAGGAGCTGAACAGCATAAAAAGAGATAAATGATAGAATCCATCTTCAGCTCCAGCTATCCAGAAAGAACCATCTAAACCTGAATACAAGGCTGCCCGTGTAGAAAAAGGGGCACCCGAGTTTGAAAGTGAAACAAACTACGAGTCAGTCATGGGACTGGTATGAGAAATCCACTCAACACATATGTAATATGGCTAATCACAGGACCACGCCACTTTCGTGGAACGGGTTTACTCCATTGGATTGCCAGTGCTTTAAAACAAATCTTTCTTTTAAACATCGCTATGCTTTTTATAAAAAAAATGAAGCCATTATAAGACTCAATTCCCATCACATAATGCAACGCAAACCGGAGGATAGAGTTTTTACCTTATAACGGCCAAAATATGCTTGATACGAACAAAACAAAGGCATTTGATATTATTGTTAGTGTTTATATGTTTTGAAAACAATTTCAAATCATAACTATCAATCATAGACGACATGGGTACCATATATCATGTCGCCATATATATATACAATCAAAACCGCACGATGTCGTATTTGGAAATCGGATTTCCGTCATGAACCAAGGCAAAAGATAGTCCTTACCGAATTCGAGACGCTCTAGCCCGTGTCTCAGGCAAGTACTCAGTCAAGCCTTTGGATCGTCAGGGCCGGTCCACCGATGTGGATTAAAATACCTGAACAATACGTTTCCCCGCCCTTTGGGGCGTCAACGAGCCAACGAATGACTCCATCGGACCCGGATCGTCCGATCAAACCGAGGCGCCTCGCAACAGCAACAACCACATAGGTGAAAAGTATATAAATGTCAGGGCTGGTAGGTCACTGACACCACCCTAGCTAGAAAGAAACGCATGCCCTCCCTGAGGTCCTTCTCCCGTTTCTGGTTCATACCGGGGTGTGAGGCTCGCGAATTCACGTTATACACAAAGCTACGCCACACAGGCGGTGCTTTGATCATCACCACAAGACTTTGCTTTTCAACAGAAGCCCTGATCATTGCATCTTAGCATGCCACACAGGCAATTCATGCCATGCGACTGATGTCCATCGATATACAACCTCTGAGCTCGTGCGTCTCAGAGAAGGGCGTTAAGCAAAAGAATAAATTCTCCGCCGCCAAACAGATGTATATTTAATAGAGATCAATCAACACAGAATAAAATCCCATGTCAGACACACAGTCCATTTACAAGTCCGTTCTGGGTCTGAACGAAACCGGAGGCACTAAATACCTCGCAAACCCATCGATCACCACGTACGTCTGGACGATCACCACTCATTATCCATATTTCGGGATGCCTCCCAATCAGGACCTCGGTTACCATCCAAACGAGGTGAAGATCTCCGGTCTTCGACCATCGTCTTCATCTTCGAATTTCAATCGTCAGTCAATTATTCGAAATGAGAATTAACTCGGCCTTTTCAAATAATTCACGTATATTTAGAATTTCAAATCAATTTATTTCAATGGTTAAATTATTCGACAACACCAATTGTGTTCTTTAATGTAATTTTCACACCAAACACATTCAACCATCAAAAGCCACATAAATCGAGCAAATTCAGTTTATTTCCATTCCATATCGCTTATGATATTTTATAACTATTTATCGCTATTTTTATTTATTTTAAAATAGCTAATTTATTCAAAACGACGCTTCGGGCCATAAAGCGGCCGTGGCGCTGTTTTTCTTCAGATTTGATTTACACATATCTGAAAATCTTATCGTTGGATCTTCACAAAATTTATATCATTAGAAAGGTCTTTTCAAAACGAATCCAACGGTTCCAGTTTCGGGAAAATCCGACGGTCGGATCTCCGGTACAATCGTTTGAAGTTTCGATTTCAAAATACGAACTGCAGCGTCGTTATTCGATTAAATATATAATTATATATATATATATATAAATATAATCGCTTCTGGCGCTGTTTTTCATCAGATTTGAATTAAACATTCCAGACAATCCAACCGTTGGATTTTTACAAGGTTGGTGCCGTTGGAAAGATTATTCCAAGGCGAACCCGACGGTTGAGGTTTCAGGAAAATCCAATGGTCGGATTTCCCGCACTAGTTGTTTGAAATCACAGTTTCAAAATGCGAACTGCACGGCCACGTTTCGTTTTAATTTTATTTATATTTATATATTTATATAAATATAGTTCATTCAATGATTTCAATATCGTTTTCACTTCAAATATTTCACTAACGCCTTAAAATTTTGGAAAATTTCGCCATAACCTCCCCTACACCGGGAGCATCGGGAAATCGCAAATAGCTTTCCCGGTCCTTCTAATAAAAAAAAAAAAAAAAAGCCAAGCGGCTAGCCAACAGGCTCATAAAATCATCACCCAAACAAAACAGTAAATGTGTACCTATTTGTCGGGCACAAAATTTTATTCCTCTTCTCTACCCCCTTTGCTATAACCTGTTCAATGAATATGCATGTACATATATATAGTTCTTATCATTTATCGTTTTCTATTCGACTTCATATTTGATTTCTATTTGGTTTAAAAACACCATTCATTCTAATGTTACATACATAGGTGCAAATCACTTCATTAGCTAATTAATGAATATTTCAACTCATATATATTTATTTGAACAAGTGGCTATTTTTAGCACTTCACATTTCAACGATTCATGCATACAATAAAAATGTGATTTTTATTGTAAAACAACTCATTTCAAAACACTATCATTTTATATATTTCATATTGGTGATAAAAATAGGATTTTTCTTATAAAACAATTTCTTTCAAAATATGATTATTTTACACAAATCATATAGTCGCTAAAAGGTGATTTTTATTATCAAACAATTTATTTCAAAATATGAATACCATTCAACACATGAATTTCTATTCCACGAATGAATATCGATTCAACACATGAAGGTTTTCTATAGTTTCTATATATAGATAAAAATGTGATTTTTATATTTAAAACGCGAATACCATTCAACACATGAATTTCTAATCAACGAATGAATATCAATTCAACACATGAAGGTTTTCTATAGTTTCTATATATAGATAAAAATGTCATTTTTATATTTAAAACGCGAATACCATTCAACACATGAATTTCTAATCAACGAATGAATATCAATTCAATACATGAAGGTTTTCTATTCAATGAATAAATATAGTTTAAGCAGATGAAAATAATTCAAACACTCGAATATTATTCAAAATTTCGGCAGCATAACGGCAGGGTAGTTAAAACCGGGACCGTCCCTAGTACGGCTCATCGCTCTACCTTAAAACCTCGCGGTTTTTGACAATGGGAATCATGCATCTAGTTCGCACGCAGGCGGCATGTATATATTTATTTCATTTCCACAAACTAATCCTATGTGGTTTCAACCAAATATTTTTCAACCACAAACGGGTATTTTTCAACCACAATCAAATCAATATCAACCACAAACAATCCCAAACAACCATTCGCTATCAATCAATTTTCACAACAATTTCAACCAATAAATATCGTCCATGGTTTGTGGACGAGGGGCGTATATATATATATATTTATATATAGCAATTCACTTTTATTTCAACACATATATATATATAGCTAGAAAATGAAATTGAAGAGTGAGAAATTCTCACCAATAGCTATCCAATACTACGATTCTTCCTTTATAGAAATCTTCGCCAATCTCGCCTTTCGTCGCTTTCGTTGCCCGTATTCTCTACATATGTAAAAATCAAATTTTTCCTATGTTATTCAATATAGAAAAATCGAATTTCTCTTCGCTATTCAATATATAAAAATCATATTTTACATCTTCTACTTAATAAAAATTCCGTCTTTTCTATTTTAAAGATCTGACCTATTTTATTCTAAAAATATGATCTTTCTATCCAAGTTCAAATCTTTTTCTTTTTAAAGTTCAAATCTTTTTCTTTTTATATCTCATAATAAAATCAGTTTTTAAACCTTTTAAAAATCAGTTTTAAACCTTTATTAAAAAACCAGAATTTTCCGAATAAAAATAAAAATAAAATAAAATCAAACAACTTACTGTGTCTGCGCAGAAGGGGGGGTCGTCAGGGTCGGCGACAAGAGGAGGAGCAGGCGGTGGCTTCGGTAGTCTCGAACGGGGGGGGGGGGGGGGGGCTCGCGAATTGGGCGTCGCGATGGCTTCAGGGGGGACGGATGCGTCGCGAGGGGGGGTTCGGGTGTGTCGAGGTGGAGAGGAGCGGGATCGGCAGCGTGGTGGGGGTCCTCCGGCGATGGCGCGGAGGTGGTTGGAGGCGGCTCCGTCGAGGGTTGCTGCATTCGTTTTTTTTTTTTGTTTGAAATTGAAATGAACGGGGGGGGGGGGGCAGAGGAGATAAAGGGGAGGGGAGAGGAGAGAGAATGATCTTCTTTTTTTATATATATAAAGTTGACTTTTCATACGACCTCTAAATGAGGCTCACCGCCTGTCGCCCATAGCGTATTACCCCCATTCCGAACACAATGGGATATATATCGTAGGTTGATTCGGCTGTTACAATCTAGGGGTCGACCATAGCGTATTACCCCCATTCCGACCATAGGGTCGACCTAGGGGTCGACCATAGGGTCGACCTAGGGGTCGACCTGCCCCCTCCCCCCCTCAGATTTCTTTAATGACCTGTTAGTGACTAGATGATGACTCATTAGGGTTTCTTATATGCTCTGATTGGCTGGGATTAATTCTGGGTGGATCAGACGGCTTAAACTAATCCTAAACTCTATGAAAACACCTATAGACTCAAAACCTAAAATCAAAATAAAATTAGACTCATGGCCTCCATGCTATCACCTTGCAACTCAGCATAGCCGCCACCAATTAGAGAGGAAGAAAGCAAATCAAATTCAATTCTATTCAACTCTAACAACGAATATTCTCCAAAGGAAAGCTAATACAACTTCAGAACTCAGAATTCAGAACTCAAGACCTTCTTTGAGTTGTGAGTTCAATTTCTTTAATAAAATAATTAGTAATTTAATTGGATTAAGTTATGATGTGGATTATTTGGGTATGATGTGAATAATTGACCGCATGTTATAATTATGTTGTAAAATTGTGATGTTATTATACATGTTGTAAATGCTATGATATTATGTTGTGATGTTATCATATATGTGGTAAATTTATGATGCTACCATCTATGTTGTAATTCTATGATTGGCTTATGTATAATCAAATCATCATGTTGTTCGTATGCTAGTTTGGTTATGTTGATTCATATGATAAATCATAAGTATGTATGCAAGTTTAGATTTTGATTAAGACATGAATCATATGCAAGTTGGGGAAAATTAGATGTATAACCTTACATGTTTCATGACATCTATTTTAGATCTAAAGTTAGGCTATGACATGTGTGAGTTTTATGATAAATTCTACATGCTAGATTACATGTTTAGATGTAAGTTTACACCATTATTATGTTGCATAAATCACATATGCAAGTTTATATAAATATATGATTTTGGAATATGAATCATGTTATGCAAGTTTGTGGTTATTGCCTATGCAAGTTTACAACCTTAGATGTAGATCTATGACATACATGATTTATGCAAGTTTGTGACTATCACCCAAACAAGTTCACAACTTTAGATTTGGATTTATGACATATGTAGTTTTATGCAAGTTGTAACTTTGGCCTATGCAAGTTTTAGATGTAGGACATCATTCACACATGCAAGTTCACCCCTTATGTTTAGATTTAGTTTTAATTATATATATGTTGTGATGTTTTCTCTTTATTCCATGAGTTAGACTATTCGAGTCCAACGTATATTTTACGCTAAAGGAACGAACGTACAACGTGGGGTAAAGGGGATAATATTAAAAGATTTAATTGGCATAAATGCCTTAAAAGGCATAAAATAAATTTGTGATGAAATTGGTATGATTTTACATAACATAAATAGATGGACATAATTGAGTCAATTATGGCCAGTTAAATTTGGAATTAATTGATAATTTGAATAGGGAAAGTAATTCAAATTGGGGGATGATTAATTAGGAGTAATTAATCATCTAAGTCACGAGGTTAAGCTCTTTTGTGATGTAAGACTGCCCGGACCCGCCTGGCAAATCTAGCTGCCACAAATGCCAGTCTAATGTGGGAGGTCTTATGCATAAATTAAATGCGTAACAGTTGTAAAGACACGAGGTTAGGCTCGTTTGTGGTGTAAGACTGCCCGGACCCGCCTGGCAGACCCAGTTGCCACAAATGCCAGTTTAATGTGAGAGGTCTTTATAAGGTTACGGTCTTAATGAATTAAGAAACACTTAACCAGATAAACATGTAGTGGGACATGAGGGAGTTAAGTGGGTGCCTTGGGTGGCATGTGGAATCTAGTGGGTGCCTTGAGTGGCATTAGAAATACGATTAGAAACACTTAACCAAAATTGAAACATGTAAGTGAACATGAATAAGAAGTGGGTTAAGTGGGATGTACTAGAGGAGACCAAGCTTAGGTGGATAGCTTGTGTCAAGTAATGGGGGCCCGTTTCAACCAGTAACCCATACGTATCTTTGTGGGCTCGACCCAAGTTGAGGACGGGACACGCATACTGGGCTTGACTGTAAGAGGCCAAAACGGGTTAGCAGTGGCAACGCAAGTCCAACGGGTTCATACGCGTGTGTGGACCCGGGCTGGTAGGTAAGACGTTGTTGCATCGTGTAGGTATAAACCGTGCATCATTGGTCGTATCGGGTTGCCACTTTGGGGAGTGATACACCCCACTGTGGGGCCAGCACGGGTATCTACGAGTTAGGGAGCCGATCGCATGGGGGTAGTGGGTACACCTAGTGGAGATAGGGGTAGGCGGCACCTATGAAGGCAACTATGGGTGCACGAAACTACCATTATCATTGTTAAAGTCTTGTAGGCGGGATCAACCTTAGGGTAACTAGTGGTGGTGCAGTATAGTAATTATCCTATAGTGGTTTAGGTGCGTTTCAACGTTATCTTAGTTCTATCTTGTTTCCTTATTTACTCTGTTTTACTCAATTGTTCACATCATTTCCTTATTTTCCAACTTATGCCTTAGCCTAGTTATATTGGTAATTATATTGTTAAAGTTATCGCACTCGCCAAACTTTATGTCTGACCCATTTTGTTTCCTCCTCTTTTCTTCCTCCCCCCCCCAGGTGCTCAGGTTGGAACTAGCACCAACGGAGCTTGATTTTGGACAGCCGTATTTCTTGCTTTTAGAAGATTGCTTGGATCGCTGAAGTAAAGTTCAGCCTCTCTTATTTATGGCTATTTTGTATTGGGGATTATGTCTTTCAATTTATGTACTTTAATTTAGTCAAGATGGATATTGTGTACTTTAACTCTGGTTTTGATGATGTAATCAAACTTATGTGTTTTCTGCTGCAATGAAATAAAGTTTTAAAGTTTTAGTACTGTTTATATCTGTCTTGTTGTTAAGTTTCTATTCTATACACACTTAAAATGCTCCATGGAAGTTAATGCATTCCCTTCGTGGGTGACATTAATGGACGTGGGGTGTTACACGTGGTATCAGAGCTGAAGGTTACCAGAACAGATATGAATTTTGAAAAACTGTTTTACAAAAAACAACTTTTATAAAGAAGTACCTTCAAAAGTATGTTTTAAGGAATGTATTTTCAAGAGAAAAGCTTATTTTTATAAAGCATAACCCCAAGAGCCATATATCTTTCCTTCGGTTCTTTTGTATTGAATCTTTCCTTTTTTGTTTCGGCATGTCTGGAGCATCTGAGATACCAAAGGGTGTTCATGTACCTGGTTGGTTTTGTCAATATCTCAAGGCTAGGGCCGCTACCGCGGGTCCGGCCAACATTCCTCCTCCTCCCCCAGCTCCAGTCATTCCTCCACGTGGGGATACTTTTTCCAAGATATGTAAGGACTTTCGTTCGATGGGTAGAAAATCTTTTAGTGGGACTGAAACATTCATTGAAGCTAGAAATTGGTTGAAAGAAGTGGAGGACCTGTTTGGCATTTTTGACTTGGACAACTGTAAGAAGGTCCAATTGGCTGCTTGGTTGATGAAGGACGAAACATTGTTTTGGTTGGAGTTCATTAATGGAGAACGTCCAGTCGATACTTGGCCAGATTTTAAGCGGAGGTTTGAAGCGGAGTTTCTCTCACGGGCTGAAGAGAATCTATATATGGAAAGATTTTTGGCACTGAAACAAGGGAATCTATCGGTGAAAGAATACGTCAAAAAATTCAATCAGTTGGCAAGATTTGGCTTGGACTTGGTGAATACACCAGAAAAGAAGGCCGTGAGATTTGTCAAGGGTTTGAACGAGTCGCTTCATGGGTTAGCTATGACCCACATCCCCATGGGAGCTACCTTTGAGAGACTAGTTGACATGGCGCTTATGCATGAAGAAGAGAAGGGCGCCAATGCTAATAAGGCACCCGAGAAAAAAGGGGATCAAAAGAAGCTGCAACAGCAACAACAGAACAAGAAACGTGGTAAAGGTAACAATGGTAAGGGAAAGAAAAGATGCTTTAGTTGTGGGACACCAGGCCATCTAAGCAAAGATTGTAGGAAGAAAAAGAAGACTGGCTGTTTCCACTGTGGCGAAGCGGGACGTCTGATTAAGGACTGCCCAAAGAAAGGGCAGAGGGAAGGGTCTACCTCAAGAGGACAGGTGCAGGCTCTTATGGCACCAGGGCAGGCAAGGGGACAAGTTCAGGCTCTCGTGGTCCCACTGCTGCAAGAACGAGGTAGAGCAATTTTCGTTGAAAGTATAGTTTTTCTGCTTGATTATCCTGTCCGTACTTTGTTCGATTCTGGCGCATCACATTCGTTTTTCTCTACATCATTAGTTGAAACACTGCACCTAGATACTAGTCTAGTTACGGATCCCTTAGTAGTCTCAAATCCTATTGGTGGTTCGGCTCATCTTTCTACGATCTGTCGGGATTTGAGATTGTTTATCTTGGGTGTTGAGTTTGAATGCAACGCCTTTGTTCTTGGCTTCATGGGCTACGGCTTGATTCTTGGTATGGATTGGCTAACTAGTTATGGGGCCATCCTTGATTGTGAAAGAAGGGTAGTTGGATTGTTAACTCGTTGTGGAAAGACCCTTGATATTTCTTGTGACGCTAGAGGTCCAGTAATGCTTAGTTACCTAGAATCCCTTGACGCATCCGATGATGACTTACGTTCTGTTCCCATAGTCCGTGAATATGTTGATGTCTTCGATGAGGTGAGGGGTTTACCCCCAAAACATGAGATAGTCTTTCGAATATATCTAGTGGATAATGCGAAGCCAGTTGCATTGCCAGTGCGCCACATGGCTCCGAGAGAGAGAAGAGAACACAGTAAGAAAGTGAAGGAATTGCTTGAGAAGGGGTTCATCAGGCGTAGTATATCGGAGTGGGGTGCTCCAGTAGTATTTGCCACGAAGGCAGATGGGTCCCTTAGACTTTGTGTGGACCATAGAGAACTTAATAAGCTTACTAAGAAGAATAGACACCCAATGCCGAGGATTGACGACCTCTTCGATCAATTAGTTGGCGCCTCAGTGTTTTCGCAGTTGGACTTAGCCACGGGTTTCGATCAGTTGAGAGTGTCTGAAGATAGCATAGACAAGACTGCCTTTAGGAATCCAGATGGTTTCTTCGAGTGGCTTGTGATGCCCTTCGGTTTGACAAACACCCCCGCATACTTTGTTGACTTGATGAGTACGGTGTTTAGGGAGTACCTTAATAAATTCGTGGTAGTCTTTGTGGATGACATCTTGATCTTTTCTAAGAGCGAGGAAGAGCATGCCCTACATCTTAGGGAAGTGTTGGAGACTCTTCGAGTGCATAGCCTTAATGCTAAATTTTCTAAATGTCACTTTTGGAGGAAGGAAGTGCGATTCATAAGGCACGTGGTTTCCAAAGAAGGGATAGTTGTGGATCCCGTGAAGGTTAGTGGCTATCCAAGATTGGAAGGACCCTAAAAATGCTTCCGAGGTGAGGAGTTTCTTAGGGTTAGCTGGCTACTATAGGAAGTTTATCAAAGACTTCGCAAAAATATCAGCTCAATTAACACGCTTGACGAAGAAGAACCTAGTTTTCACATGGGACGTAGATTGTGATGATGCGTTCCAATGTTTAAAGAGAGCTTTGACCACAGCCCCAGTCTTAGCGTTGTCGGATGGGAGTAAGCCATTTACCGTTTATACCGATGCTTGTGGGACAGGACTAGGTGCAGTCTTAATGCAAGAGGGAAGGGTAATAGCCTATGGTGGAAGGCAGTTGAGAGTTCATGAGAGAAATTACCCTACACATGACCTAGAGTTGGCCGCTATTGTTTTCGCGCTTAAGTCTTGGCACCATTATCTTCTTGGCGAGAAATTCGAATTGTTCACTGACCACAAATCGCTAAAATACTTGTTCTCTCAGAAGGACTTGAACTTAAGGCAGCAAAGGTGGATGGAATTCATAGCATCCTACGACTTCGAGATAGCATATACCCCTGGCAAGGGTAACGTGGTGGAAGACGCCTTAAGTAAGGAAAAGGTTGTCCTTGAGTCCATTGTTTGTTGAGCGGCGAAGTTTAGAGTTCATCGCTACGTTTAACTTTAAACCTTCCATTGACTTCGTACCCGGTTTGCTAGCATCCTTAGAGGTCAGACCTACGCTTTTGGGACGGATCGGTGAGGCACAACGAGATGACCCATAGTTGGTTGAGTTAGTAGAAAAGCTCGAAAGGGGGGAGTCATCGAGCCATCTCCATAGGTATACCCTAGATGATAAGGGTTGGTTACGTAGGGACGGTAGACTTTGTGTACCACGGGACGAGAATTTGAGGAAGACCATTCTTGATGATGCACATCGTTCGAAGATGACCATTCATCCCGGTGGGGACAAGATGTACATGGACATGAGACGAGTTTACTTTTGGGCTGGCATGAAGAAAGATGTGGTTGAGTTTGTCGCTAGATGCTTGGTGTGCCAACAAGTAAAAGCAGAGCAAAAGAAGCCCGGTGGATTATTACACCCATTGGAGGTAACACAATGGAAGTGGGAAAGCGTTTCGATGGACTTTGTTGACGGATTACCGAGATCGAGGAAGGGTAATATGAGGATTTGGGTCGTGGGAGACAGACTTATTAAGAGCGCCCATTTCATTCCCGTAAAGAGTAAGAGGACTGCTCCATGGTTAGCCTCCGTATACATTCGAGAGATAGTTCGTTTGCACGGTGTTCCTTCTAGCATAGTGAGCGACCGCGATCCTATCTTCACTAGCGAGTTTTGGAAGAGCTTGCAAGAGGCAATAGGGACTCAGTTATGTTTTAGCACCGCATATCATCCTCACTCGGATGGCCAGACTGAGAGGGTGAATCGTATTCTAGAGGAACTTTTGAGGTTGTGTGTCTTAGACTTTGGAGGTACATGGGAGGAACGTCTTCCGTTGGTAGAGTTCACATATAATAATAGCTTCCAGTCTAGCATTGACATGGCACCGTTCGAGGCTCTTTATGGACGGTCATGTCGTTCGCCTACATGTTAGTGGGAGTCTACAGATAAGATCTTGCTTGAACCCGATATGATAAGAGAGACTTCGGAAAAGATCGGTTTGATTCAAAGGAGGATGAAGACGGCGCAAGATATTCATAAATCTTTTGTGGACAAGAGGAGGTCAGATCTTGAGTTTGATATTGGGGACATGGTCTTTGTCAAGGTGTCTCCATTATAGAATGTGGTTCGCTTTAGGTCCGTTGGGAAGTTAGCGCCAAGGTTCATAGGGTTGTTTCCTATTAAAGAGAGGATTGGGCAGATAGCGTATAGAGTGGAGTTGCCCGAGAGACTTAGTGGTGTACATGATGTATTCCATGTATCACATTTGAGAAAGTGCTTGCAAGAGACCGCGGAAGTGGTAGAACCGAGCTTGATTAGAGAGGTGGAGATAGAGCGTGATGCAACGATTCGACGAGATCCTACGTGCATTCTTTGGTCGGAGATTAAGAAGTTGAGAAATCGAGAGGTGAAGCTAGTCAAAGTGCATTGGGGAGATGACGAGAGCAACGCTACTTGGGAAACGGAAGAGAAGATACGTTCATTGTACCCTTTTCTTCTCGAGGGTATGTCTTTTAATTTCTCCTTTATCGCTTAGCTCGTACTTGTTTTATCTTTAGTATGTCCTCTCGCTACTATCTTTGACCTTTAGATAGGGTAATCCTATGGTTGAAACATGTGTTTGAGACATGTTATGTATGATGGATGCATGTGGATGCAAGTGTTTGCTTGTTGTTGCTCGTGGATGCATATACACACACTTTAGGCACTAGATCGGCTCAGTCACTTCATATTGCATATTGCATATAAATGTGTTACATATTTAAGTTAATGGATGTATAATGGTTGTACTATCACATGGATGTTGCATTTTTGGTGAATGGTGGTGCACACATATAGAGGTAATATGTATCGATAGGATTCTTTCGGATACATAATGGACGCATGGCACTATCATGGTTTGCATTAAGGAGGTCAACTGAATCAGTAGACTGCCTGATTTCGCATTCGATAGAGAACATATACACACATGTCTTTCATATGTTCATATAGCATTAGGAATCTTATAAGGACAATGGATTCCTGTGTTTGATGGTTTAGTAGATGGTTGTTTGGATGTTAGGATATGCATTCTCCTTAACTTGGAAATTTCGGGGGCGAAATCCTTTAAGGAGGGGAGAATGTAACACCCCATATTTCTGTTAAAGAATAACTAATCTCAGATGTGAGAATTAAGGGAAACGGGTTGCGCCATTGTGTTCATCTCGGAATTCTGGTTGAGATAGAGTCCGAGTTTGCGTGAATTGGACTTCGTATAAAGAAGTTATGACCATCGGAAGTCTCAGAAAATTCAAAACAGATTTCAAATTTTAAAATTTCAGAGTCAGAGAGGCTAGGAGGGAAAATTCCTGCCAAGGCTAGGTCGACCATAGGGTCGATCTAGGGGTCGACCTACCATGACCAGGTTGACTATAGGGTCGACCCCCCCCCCCCCCCCGCCCCCAGGCAGATTTGTTTAATGACCTATTATTGACTAGATGATGTCTCAATAGGGTTTCTGATATGCTCTGATTGGCTGTGATTAACTCTGGGTGGATCAGACGACTCAAACTAATCCTAAACTCTATAAAAACACCTATAGACTCAAACCCTAAAATCAAAATAAAATTAGACTCATGGCCTCCATGCCGTCACCTAGCAACTCAGCATAGCCGCCACCAATTAGAGAGGAAGAAAGCAAATCAAATTCAATTCTATTCAACTCTAACAATGAATCTTCTCTCAAGGAAAGCTAATACAACTTCATAACTCAGAATTCGAAACTCAAGACCTTTGAGTTGTGAGTTCGATTTCTTTAATAAAATAATTAGTAATTTAATTGGATTAAGTTATGATGTGGATCATTTGGATATGTTGTGAATTATTGACCGCATGTTATAATTATGTTGTAAAATTGTGATGTTATCATACATGTTGTAAATTCTATGATATTATGTTGTGATGTTATCATATATGTGGTAAATTTATGATGCTACCATCTATGTTGTAATTCTATGATTGGCTTGTGTATAATCAAATCATCATGTTGTTCATATGCTAGTTTGGTTATGTTGATTCATATGATAAATCATAAGTATGTATGCAAGTTTAGATTTTGATTAAGACACGAATCATATGCAAGTTGGGAAAATTATATGTATAACCTGACATGTTTCATGACATCTATTTTAGATCTAAAGTTAGGCTATGACATGTGTGAGTTTTATGATAAATTCTACATGCTAGATTACATGTTTAGATGTAAGTTTACACCATTGTTATGTTGCATAAATCACGTATGCAAGTTTATATAAATATATGAGTTTGGAATATGAATCATGTTATGCAAGTTTGTGGTTATTGCCTATGCAAGTTTACACCCTTAGATGTAGATCTATGACATACATGATTTATGCAATTTTGTGACTATCACCCAAACAAGTTCACACCTTTAGATTTGGATTTATGACATATGTAGTTTTATACAAGTTGTAACTTTGGCCTATGCAAGTTTTAGATGTAGAACATCATTCACACATGCAAGTTCACCCCTTATGTTTAGATTTAGTTTTAATTATATGTATGTTGTGATGTTTTCTCTTTATTCCATGAGTTAGACTATTCGGGTCTAACGTATATTTTACGTTAAACGAACGAACATGCAACGTGGGGGTAAAGGGGATAATATTAAAAGATTTAATTGGCATAAATGCCTTAAAAGGCATAAAATAAATTTGTGATGAAATTGGTATGATTTTACATACCATAAATATATGGACATAACTGAGTCAATTATGGCCATAGTTAAATTTGGAATTAATTGATAAATTGAATAGGGAAAGTAATTCAAAATGGGGGATGATTAATTAGGAGTAATTAATCGTCTAAGACACAAGGTTAGGCTCTTTTGTGGTGTAAGACAGCCCGGACCCGCCCGGCAAATCCAGCTGCCACAAATGTCAGTCTAGTGTTTGAGGTCTTAGGCATAAATTAAACGCGTGACAGTTGTAAAGACAGGAGGTTAGGCTCGTTTGTGATGTAAGACTGCCCCGACCCGCCCGGCAAATCCAGCTGCCACAAATGCCAGTCTAATGTGAGAGGTCTTTATAAGGTTACGATCTTAATGAATTAAGAAACACTTAACCAGATAAACATGTAGTGGGACATGAGGGGGTTAAGTGGGTGCCTTGGTGGCATGTGGAATCTAGTGGGTGCCTTGGGTGGCATTGGAAATACAATTAGAAACACTTAACCAAAATTGAAACATGTAAGTGAACATGAATAAGAAGTGGGTTAAGAGGGATGTACTAGAGGGGACCAAGCTTAGGTGGATAGCTTGTGTCAAGTAATGGGGGCCCGTTTCAACCAGTAACCCATACGTATCTTTGTGGGCTCGACCCAAGTCGAGGACGGGACATGCATACTGGGCTTGACTGTAAGAGGCCAAAACGGGCTAGTGGTGGCAACGCAAGTCCAATGGGTTCATATGCGTGTGTGGACCCGGGCTGGTAGGTAAGACGTTGTTGCATCATATAGGTATAAGCCGTGCATCATTGGTGGTATCGGGTTGCCACTTTGGGGAGTGATACACTCCACTATGGGGCCAGCGCAGGTATCTACGAGTTAGGAAGCCGATCGCATGGGGGTAGTGGGTACACCTAGTGGAGATAGGGGCAGGCGGCACCTATGAAGGCAACTGGGGGTGCACGAAACTACCATTATCATTGTTAAAGTCTTGTAGGCGGGATTAATCTTAGGGTAACTAGTGGTGGATCAGTATAGTAATTATCCTATAGTGGTTTAGGTGCGCTTCTACGTTATCTTAGTTCAATCTTGTTTCCTTATTTACTCTGTCTTACTCAATTGTTCACAGTCATTTCCTTATTTTCCAACTTATGCCTTAGCCTAGTTATATTGGTAATTATATTGTTAAAGTTATCGCACTCGCCAGACTTTATGTCTGACCCCCTTTATTTTCTCCTATTTTCTTCCTCCCCCCCAGGTGCTCAGGTAGGAACTAGCACCAGTGGAGCTTAATTTTGGACAGCTGTATTTCTTGCTTTTAGAAGATTGCTTGGATCGCTGAAGTAAAGTTCAGCCTCTCTTATTTATGGCTATTTTGTATTGGGGATTATGTCTTTCAGTTTATGTACTTTGATTTAGTCAAGATGGATATTGTGTACTTTGACTCTGGTTTTGATGATGTAATCAAACTTATGTGTTTTCTGCTGCAATGAAATAATGTTTTAAAGTTTTAGTACTGTTTATATCTGTCTTGTTGTTAAGTTTCTATTCTATACACAATTAAAAAGCTCCATGGAAGTTAATGCATTCCCTTTGTGAGTGACATTAATGGATGTGGGGTGTTACACAACTGAACGGGATTTCATGCCTCTAACAATACGAGGACTTCAATACTTGCCTCTTACAACACCGAGGACTTCAACACTTGCCTGATCACACACAGGACTTCAACTAATACAATGGTTTTGACTTCTGCTTTGTGTTCTTGATTCAACATGAATAGTCAATAGTTCGAGTACAATCTTCCTATAATCTGATCCTCGAGTATATACTTTGAATTCGTAGATTTTAAGGAAGTAGAATGCTTGTTGAATCAAATGATATTAAATTGATTTAAGGATTCAACAAGTATTTAAATTTAGAGAGTTTTTGTTTTGCAAAGAGTGTGAAAATGCAATTCAGAAATTAGAGAGAATATAGAATGATTCGGTTATTGTAAAACAAGTTTGAAGTTGTTTATATAACATTAGAAAGGTAGTAATTCTTCATGAAGAGTTTTTATAAAAAGTTATGTCCATTTCCTTTGATTATTGAATAGAAATCTCTTCACAAATAGAAGCAACCTTTCAGAAAAAGCTTGTTGTTTCAAAATGGTCGACTGGTTGAAAATCACCGGTCGATTGGTTGAATTTAATTAAAATTAAAAATTCCAGAAAAGTAGCCGTTATGTGCAAAAACACACAGACCAGTCGACCGGTTCTTTTTAGGCGGTCGACCGATCACTCTGCACTCTTTCCCGGTCGGAGCCTGGACCGTTTGGGCTTTTTCTGTGACTTTTCAATTCCTCAAATATATAGATTTTAGCAACGAGGATATGATATAACTTTATAAATTATTTTGTGCATTTGTGTTAACTTTGAGGATAGATTTTAACATTTATAACACAATAAAAACACTAAATAATCAACCTCTAACTTACGATATCATTGATTCTCTTTTTTTTATCGATCATGAGACTTCTCCTTGTCATTAGTCTAAATGCTATGAAATCCCCGACTCAACACAAATGTTGTTAACTGTCCTTATTGACATGCTTGTGCAGTTTTCAGTGTTGTTGAGTATGTGTTGTTGCATATGCTGCCTCAAGTTGAACTTTGATTGTTTTTGTCATGTTCCCTTACTTCTGCACCATCTGCATTGCTCCTTTGAGCAGCATTGCCTTTGCTTGTGATTGCTATTATGTGCATATCGTCTTTGCTTCCTAATTGAACTGATCTATTGCATATATAATCATATTCTCTTGCAGGTAATCTGTGCCATAATCTTGTTGCATTCCTGGCATTGGCTTGTGATGTTGCATCAGCTTCTTCCTATGCTGGTCCTTCTCCATTGGTCGAGTTTGTGTACTCTGTTTTGTACTTCCTTAGGAATAACTAGTGTACTTTAAATTGCTGCATAACCGATTGCATGCACCCCTGTTGAATGCTATCGTTTTGAGTTTCCTATGCATCATCGTTTCACCGCCATTCGCCTGCATGGTGTTGTGCTTCAATCGCTGAAGCATGCAACCAAGTCTTTGCTGTCTAGTGCCTTTGTGCTTGTTTGTTTTGCACTTTCATTTCTACACCTGATGCGTTTGATGGTCTTGTGTATTTCTTGCATTTAAATAAATGCCATGGTGTTTATTGTGGGTTGTCTTGTTCTTCGTTTTGGCCATTTCTATGGCTCTGCCTTGTGCACATTTGTGTATTGCTATTTGACATAAATCTTTAGCATTTTGTGGGTACTTCTGCATTGTTTAACCGCTTGGCGCACTTTGTCTAGACTTTTGTAATTAGGAGCCATGTTTGTGTTTCACCCAGTTTGATGCATGTTGTGTTGATCTTTAACTAGATGTTTTTTTATTTGACTTGAAACATTGATTCAAGAATATTCCTTCATTCTATCATCCTATACATCCTTGTTTTTTGCGCACTTGTTTACTACCTACGTTATACAATATTTCATGTTTTAATTCATTTTGCTACACTTTATCATTTCATAATTATGGCTTTATTGGCCATGTTTGTGTATCGTGTTATAATAGATGTTTCGGTGGGTCATTAGTTGTGTTTTAGAGATGGTCATTATTGGTAGTTTCATTAGCTTTTATGTTGTGTTTAATTGGAGATTTAGGTTGACAATTTCTTACATGTGCATGTGTTTTATATCAATTTTCTATATATAAATTTAAGTATGTTTTTGACTATAGTTTGGGACGGAAATAATATTTGTGATTTTGGTTTTACCAACTCTTCGTCACCAAGCAATAATATAAGATTATTGTATAAATTATAAACATTTCGGAAGATAGCAAACAAAGAATTTATGTAATTGATTTCAAAACCGTTTTCGGAAATCATACTATTTTCTTATATAAAACATACAGTTTTGCACAATTCAAGAAAGCAAGGTGGTGATCGAATAATTTCGAAAACCACGCAGTATGGGATGTGGTGGTATACGATTTTATTTAATCCCAGGTACGTTAAATCGTATTAATAATATCAGTGTTTACCAGTGACCCCTTGTGTTATTTAGTGTTTTATGATTTCTTTTGATTTCTGTGACATCTTTGTATTTCATAATGTGAAAATGACTTGTAGTGAGTAAACCATTAAGTGATAGCGTATGGTATGGGACACACAATTATCACTTTTCGGGTTACGTGACACATTATGTGGAAAAGCCAATATTGGACCGTTGGGTTATCCTTTTTATGCTTTCGAGCCGTCCATGATAGACCTTCGGGTCAACCTTGTGTGAACTTTGTGTGGACCTTCGGGTCAATCCTTTTTAAGCTCCTGTGTGAACTCTGTGAACCTTTGGGTCATCCAGGTACCTGTAATGTCCCGTATATTTTTGGTGATCAAATATTTAATCTATTTTAATATTTTAAATATTATATTTGGAATATTAATCGATTTTAATATTGAATTCATTAATAAAATAATGATTGAATATGTATAAATTATATTTAATTATGAACGAGCTCGAAATGGCGCTGTAGTTCGTAATATGGAGTTTGAACTTTGATTGGATATACAGAATCCGTTTTAAGTCGGATATCTATGAAATAAGAAATGTTGGAATCTTGTTGATTACAATTTCTAATGGAAGAGAAAAATCCAGATTTCGTGTTATACATTGTTAGTTATGACCAAATAAAATTTTGAAAAAGTCGCTATGGAAATCTTTATTAAAATATAATGTTTATTTAATATATTTAAAAGGGAAGTTTAAATCGTTTAACTCAAAATTGATGATATTGAGTTCTGTAAATTATATTTGGAATTGTATATATATTCTATTTGGATATATATGATATAAATAATTTATTATGATTTATTTTAATTAATTTGGAATATAATTAATATTATTTAAGGTTTCAAAATAGCAATTTTTGAGAATGGTCTCAGTTTTGGATGAAATTAGTTTCATTTAAACCGTACTGTTAACTTATTATAAGAAAATCAAATTTCATGGCAAATCGATGTCGTATGTGACTTCGGTGGCCAAAAACGTCTTTGTTTCTATTTAATTATTTATGTTATTTAGATAAGGGTAACTTTGGAGGTATAAACGACCAGCCAAACAAACTCCAAATTTAACGAAACTAGATTCATTAGATCTGTTAGGAAGAGATCAAGTAAAATGTCAAGGCCCCATATTTATTGGATTTTTTCTGTAGTTATAGAAATTCTAAAGGACTTTTCGCAAACGACCTCAGAATTCGATGAAACCTGTCCCATGGGGTCCGGAATATTTTTCTATGCTAAGATTAGCATGTTTATCAGAAAACTAGAGTTGTATGTGGTAGTTTTGAACATTAATTCATTGTTAAGTTAAGAAAATAATATTATAATCCCCTTATCTATATAAACCAACCCCAAACCCTGAATTTGGTCAAAAACGTCTTTGCGTGGTCAACAAATACTTCAACCGCCTTAATTAAAATCAACGAATAGAAATGTTCTACTACTTCCTCCTATTTGATACCAAAATCCGATCATCTTTCATGAATCTTTCTTCTGCAAAAAGATGGTACTAAGTGAGATCATCTAATTTGTGTCCATTATCTGACACAAGCAATCATCTAGCTGGATGAGGGTCAGACCGAGGATGGAGCGAGATGAGGCACACGTTTTGGCCAGAGTTGATAGTCACCTGGATGTCAAAGGATGGCGAGACAGTGAGGGGTTCATGACATTCAATTTTGCGTGGTGCCTGGCCTCAGTGAAGGAACGCGAAAACAAAGAAATGTAGTACTATGATGGGGATAAGCAAGTATATAATTGGACATAGTGATTTGATCCAAAGGACATTGTGGTTTTGTTTCAGCGAAGGGATGGAGAGAATTGGAGGTGCAGTGAAGTTTGCATGGGTCTGGAACTATTCTCGAAAGCATTGTGAGTATGGGTTTCTAAAAGTAGCGGAAGGAACCACAATAGTATTGGCTTGATTAAAAACTGTTAACAGTAATTGTTAAGTAATTATTATATTAGTTTATACTAAGATTAAATCAGTTAAACATATTATTTATATATGCGTATCTCCTGTGTCAAACAGGAAATGAGACAAGGATTTGAAAGCGTGGAGATGAGTGTTGAACGAAGGCGTGAACTTTCCTGGAATGAGGTCAAACAAAAGAGTTGGAAGAAGAAACAACTGGTCGATAGTATATTTTAGTGTAAAATTGTAAATCTAGTTTATTTAAGTTAGTTATTTAATTAGTTAATTAAACTAAAACCTTATAACCTAAATGTCATCTTACTTGCAGGCTAATGTTGATCGAGCTGAGCAGGTTGAAATTTTAAAGTCGGCATGCATTTTCTTGGATCAACTGTAACTTACTAAATGTAATTAGTGATGCTCCTATAATTAAAATTAATTTATTTAAGTAATTAAATTTTATTTAATAATAAATTAAAGGGAGTTAATTATGCTGATATATCAAATTTTTAATAGGGACGAACTAAGTTCATACGGGATGCAGAAGAAACGTGAAGAACAGTGGACGAACAAAAGTATTATCGGCTTGATGCTATTAACCAGAAGTAATTAACTAAATATATTGTATGATTAAGTGATTAATTATTGAATTAAAACGGTGATTTATTTTGTTATATCTCGTACGCATGTTAACAGAATTAAACGTAACAAAGAGCGTAGGGATCGCAGTAACGAGATCTACGTGCTGAAAACAGTTTCGAGGGTGTAAGCTACTCGAATTTCTAGTTAAATTAAACATCTATTTAATTTGACTAGAACTGAATCGCTTAAGCGAAAAATAAAACCGAGGTGAGTTAAACTCATTCAGTTCTCCCCATTTATATTTTATATAAGTTGGGTTTATTTTTTTGTATGCTATGGATGATTTTATTTAGATGACTCTTGAATTATATATTCATATATTGACTGAATAGTTAAGTTAAACGTTCGTTTAACTTAAATAAAATAAAATCATTATATATGTAACGACCTAGATTTTTGGTTGATTAATTTTAAATATTTAATTTCATTTTAAATATTGAGTTGATAATATAAATGAATTTTTATATTAAGTTATCGATTTAAAAATCGATTTCTATTTAATATTGAATATATTAAATTATCGCAATACGAAATATAATTGAAATCATAGTTAAAACTGAATCAAAACAATTTAGATGACCGGTATAAATTCTGTTTGAATGTAGACGATAATAGAAATAATTTATTACCAGTGAATTGTTTTATTTCTAAATTTAAATTATTCTATATCGATTTAAAATGATTATTCTATATACGTTCAAATTAAATATCAAAATATATTCAATTCAGTTCAGAATAGTGTTATAATATAGGAACGACGGTCGGTACACAAAAATAGCGGTTCACGGTTTTAATTGTGAACCCGATTTATTGGATTAGTGGATAGGATCAAAATCAAATCGATATCTATTTAAAAAGAAATAAAAATCTCTTTTAAATCTAATTGAATTAAATACAAATCAAATCACATTTAATTTACATGTACCTTACACAGAAAAATTTCCTTAATACCTAGGTAATACATATCTATAAAATCGTGGCTACTCCTCCTTGGTTCTCTTCAATTTCGATCTCCTGTTAATTAAATCAAAACACAGCTTCAGATTAAGGATGCCGCTCCTTGTTAATTCTTTTACCCAATCCTTATATCAATATAAATCGTGATATACCCTTCGGTTTTTCTCTTCAATACTGAGGCTTCAAATCAAAACTACAAACAAACGTCCGCTACTTCAATTGAAAACAAACCAAATGGAATCCCTAAATTCCTGAAATTAAAGTAGCTGCTTTCCCGAAATCTTTGAAATCAAAAATCTACGGAATGCCAATATTGGAAGGAAACAATCGTGATGGATACTGTAATACTCTGGAGTTCGACGCAAGGCTGGTGTCGCGATTCCAAAACCGTTCGATCTCCTGAAGCTCGAGAAACAATGACGAGCTAGGGCTTTAATCCTCCAATGATTCAAACATTGGTAGTGGATTTCGACATGATTTGCTGTCACACCCTTTTCTGGTGATGTCGAGTCCTCATAACAGGTTCGAATTAGATTTTGGGTAGAAGGTTGAATAGTTTACGGTGAGGTCAAGGTAGCGACAGTTTCTGGTGACAACGAGATATAGCGTTGATCTTTAGTGGCATGAATGAGGTCGAGTTGTTTTTTGGAAGTTGAGACTTTTCAGAAGGAGGTGAACGTGGATTTGGCTCAGGAGTTGGTTGCGAGTGTTTTTGGCAATGAACGGTAAAGAAGGGATCGGTGAGTAGCAGTTGTTCGGTGGAATACTGCAGTAATTGTGGTTTGATCATGGGTTAATTCTTGGAGAATGCTAATCGCAAGGTAATTATCTTAAATTAAGAAATTTAATTTTAATCATATTTGGATAATAAGGTCATTTATAAAAGGGATTTTCTAATGCAAACAATACCAGATTTTAAATTCAAGACACGTCAAAAACATATTGATAAAGTCTATGCAAATGGAATTATATTGGAGGGATTTAGGGACCGTTGGAAGTTTTAATTAAATTAAACATCTGTTTAATTTAATCAAAAATCGTGATTTCCATCAGTGAAAATTAGCTGAGTAAATCTCACTTAATTTATTATTTAAAATTATTTTTAGTCGTTAAAAAAATAATTGGTTGATGGTTGTTTGGTCGCATTAAAATATTACTGTGGCTTTTATTAAATATATATTAGTTATTTAGGATTGATCTTTGTGGTTATTATATATATTGGTGATTGGAAAGTTCCCTCAGTATCATTAGAGGATGACCCTATACGCCCCACGCTATGATAGTGGATAAGCTTCTATACCGGGATATTCTGCCACGAAGCAGAATGGGTATTATTTATGTTGGCTAACGTCTGTGGATGCAGGAAAACAGGTTGGAGGGATCCAACTGGATTCCTTTAAAATATTATTATTTGTTTGTTTTCAAATATATTATCATATATGATGTGTTAGAAAACCTGTGGTTGATAATTGTGTGCTTTTGATTGGTTGAATATCACTGGCCCTAAATGTTGATTATAAAATTATCGTGAAAAGGGGTTTTTAGATTTAAAATGGAAAATCTATTTTCTAAAATAGAATTTGAATTTTGAATGGGCTATAAAAATATTAACTTGTTTTGAATATAAAACAAGTATTGAAATTTATAAACGTTGTATATAAATCGATAACGCGTGATTTGAAATGAATCTATAAACGTTGTTTATAAATCGATAATGCGGGGTTTGAAATGAATTTATAAACGTTGTTTATAAATCGATAATGCGGGATTTGAAATGAATTTATAAACGTGGTTTATAAATTAATAATGCAGAGAAGTGAAATGAATTTAAAAACGGGGTTTATAAATGTAGTGGGAAAAATTATCATTGGATAATTTGAATATTTAAATTCAAATGTGAATTTAAAAATAGAAATGGTAAAAAAAAATTAAAGAAATAAACGACGGAATTTATTCTGATGTTCTGAATATAAATTGAACTAAAATAAATCTGTAAGGATTTATGATTTGAATTTGATAAATTCAAATTTATTTAAATAGAAGTCAAATTGAATATGAAAATAAATTGGGCGTTATATATATAAGTTATTATAAATATAAATTTCCAAAATAAGTTGTTGGTTTTAAATAGCTTTCGAAATAGACATGTTTAAATATGAAACAAGGATTATAAAATGGTGGTTATAAATATAATGAATTAATTATCAAGAGATAATTTGAATATTTAAATTCAAATATGAATTTAAAAATAGAATTTGAAATCATTTGAAAGTGAATGACGGTTTTTATTCCGCAATTCGGAATATCAAAGTGATGGAGTTTCAAATAGAAATTTGAAAAAGGAACCTGTTTAAATCTATGAAACAAGGAAGTTGAATTTATAAATAGTGTTATAAATTTGGTGAAATAAATTATCATTTGGATAATTTAAACCATTTAAATTCAAATAGCAATTTATAAGTATGTTGGGAAGTGTTTTTAAATAAAACGATTGATTATATTTTGGAATTCAGAATATAAGATGAATTGAGAAGAATTCAACGGGTTTAAAATTTAAAATTTGATTATATCGAGTTTTATAAATAATTTATTTATAAAAGGAATTAGAACTAAATATAGAAGATTGAAGTATAAATAAATATATTACCGAGTAAGGAAAAATCGATAATTATAAATAATTGAAAATATTATGTTGAATTGGAAAACTGATTTGATATATATTAAAAATATAATAGAATGGAATTGAATTTATTATAAATAAAGTTTAAACGTTTATATATATATAATTAAAATGAACTCGCCGCAGCGCGGTAGTTCGAAATTTGGCGTTTCGAACTTCAATTGAGTGCATAAAACTCAGTTTAAGTCGGAATTCTTTGAAACAAGAATTACCATGGCCGATTTGATAATAGTTTTCTAATAAAAGATAAAATTCTAGATTTCATCAAATAAATTTTGAGTTATGTCAAAATCAATTTTCCAGAAAAACAGCGCCATAACCATTATAAATCCATAACGGTTTATTTAAATAAATAAAAGGATTTTAAGTAATTAAAGTCCAAATTTCATTTACGAAAAAACCGGATTTGAGTTATAAATAATATCTAAACTCTAGTGGAGTAATGAAATGATCTTTGAAACAAAATCAAATCAGTTGTTTAATTGTTGAATAGAATTAACTAATCTGAAGAATAATTAGTCAATGAAATTTTGAGTCGAAATTGGGCTTTGGATCAGAAAAGGGGTTTGTATATTCATATTCGAAATTGAATATGAATCTTGAACCGAAAATGAAATTCGACTTGTTATCATCAAGGTAAAATTATATTTGAACGTGATATGTTCAAATAGAAAGTGAAATAGGCAATAGAACTAATTAAAGAATAAATTAGCGAATTTAGTTAAAATGGCCGGATTGAGTTGGAATAAAATTAGGAGCGAATGTTTATGTGTCAAACAGGTATGGAATGAAGAAAATGAAGTTTATAAATTTAGTGCTCGACAAAAAGGTACATGTTTAAATTCCATATGAGGTTTTATGCGCCGATTCGACAAGCCACTTGGCTTTTTGATTTTCTTTTTTTGAATGGAAAGGGCCTACAGAGGCGAGTTGAGGTTTGAATTATCGACCGATACAAAGGAGGTTATGGCGAAATTTTCCGGAAATTTAAGGAGTTAGGATATTGTAAAGAAATTTTGATAGTTAGAAATCAATGTATCGATATATCTAGAATTCGAAAAGGAAAACAAACTTGAAAATAGAATATAATAAACAAAAAGGAAATCGAAAATCTAGTAATAGAAAGAGAAATACATATACGTTTTAAAAATGAATATGTATTTTTTATGGTGTTGATGATTTGAGATAAGTGGTCTTGTCTGTTTTGAAGTTAAAGATGTTATTCAGTCAAGGCCTGAGAGTTAATTATACCCCAACTCGATTGATTTCATTATTAGCTGATAAATAGAAAGATTCAGTCACGAAGAGAGATGTTTAAAGAAATTTAGTAAAATGAAATATTTTGGGTTGTTGTAATGATGTTTTATACAACATTCGTTTTAACCCAAGTAAGTGGAAATTTGGAAATATAATAATAAATATTTTCTGAGTATAGAAATAAATGAATGGTCGTGGAAGAGATAAGTAATTGGAATGTTTTCCAATTATAAATAGAATATATTTTCTAAGTATAGAAAATAAAAGAAGACGGTATATGGAAATGTTTTCCAAATAGCATAAGAGGTCAAGATGATTATCAAAAATATCAGGTTAACAGATATTGGCAAGAAAATGGATAAGTGTTTTAATTAATGAAATATTAAATAAAAGGCCCAGTGATTTGTTTGATGCTTTGAATGTTTCTTTGTTTTCTTCGATAGATAAATAACCAACTATCGAAGTGTTTTCCAATATCGTTGTCAATATGCAGAGACCAGTTGGATTATTATCCGTGAACCATTCTGTATTGGCAGTAGCATTGCGAATTAGATTATATATAAAGATAATCGAAGACGGAGTAAAGTGCAAGGACTTTTTCTATCAATAGAAATGGTGCCTTCGGCTTCGTTCAATCCCATAACGAACGTATATGGACGAGTGTTTGACAGAGTATTTTCAGTGCTCGAATATGTTGGTCTGTATAAATATATATGGTATAATGACCCGGGATTTTGACGACTTTGGTTATCGACATAAACACGATGATGACTAACCAAACATCGAAAAATACCGGTCATTAATGAGAGAAATTAGAGGGTGAGGAAAGATAAGATAGAAACTTAGAATAGAAGAAGAAGAAGAACACAATATCAGAGTAACACAAATCTCACATCAGAATGAATAAATATATTTCATAACATAACTTTGAAATACAAATCTGTACTTGAATATAGATATCATTATCAAAGTACAACACTTACAACAAAGCGGAAATAACTATAGCTATATAATCCTGAAGCCTCCTGCTCTAAGCTCTTCCAGTATATCTGTAAATCCCGACTACTTGACTGCCCGTACAAATTTAGGCACCCAAGAGTTTAGGGAAAACAAAACAAAATAAACTCCGGGTCAGTCATGGGACTGGTATGAGTAAAACCATTTAAAACAGTTTGAGCAAGTAAACGTGTAACGACCCATAAAATCTGAACAAATTTAAATTTTTTAAATTGGCAAAAATAATGGACTTTAAATATTTAAAATAAATATTTTAAATAATAGCAATAACAACTGAGTTTGAATCGACATTTGAAAATGAATATAATTAACTCTAATTATAAACAAGGCCTGAAATGGCGCTGCAGTTTCAAAAATTGAATTCAAACGTTGTCGGACTATACCGGGTGCAAAACAAAACGGATTTGAGAGAAACCAAAAATATTTAAATCTGTTAGTGAATACCTTTCTAACGAATCTGAAAAATCGAATTTTCATAGCAGAAAGCAAAAGTTATGGCCAAATGAATTTTCAGAAAGGTCGCTATGGAATTTATATAGCCCGTGAAATTGGCCATTTTGCAGACGACCTCGAAATTCGACGAAACCACTTTTGTTGGATCTGAGATGTGAAGTTATTGCTAGGTTTCAAGTTTCATAATTTTTGAAGCTAGTATGTGAGCGTGGCAAAGGAAAACGTGTTTTGATCAATTATAGTTAAATTGGATCGACCAGAAATGGGCACTTTTGGAAACGGTCTCAGAATTCGACGAAACTAGTTTTTTTGGGACCGTATCGTCAAAACATAGCCTGGAATTTTTCGAATCAGTTTGTGGCCCTGGCAAATTGAAATGTACGTTCAAATCGAATATTGAATGTTATATATTTTAAATTGAATGGAAACTGACTGAAACAGTCGAATGGGCCTACGAAACATATCCCATTGTGTTCGGAATGGGGGTAAAACGCTAGGGACGACAGTCGTTGTGTTTAGATTGGTGGTCGTGTCAGAAAACCCCTTTAAAACCCACCGGCCAATTAGAATTTTTATAAAAAAAAATTCCTTTTCTCTCTCCCCGACGAACGACGGAAACCGCTCGAAACCTTCCCCCTCATTTTTCGATCAATCCACGCCGAATTAGCTCGTGCCACAGTTGAACTTTTTGAAGATCTTCTCGAGATCTTCAAATCCATATAAAGTTTGGAATTTTTCGTGGCCTGTGAAGGGAGAATCGACGTCCTGAAGTCGGCGACTTCAATCCGCCGCCGCCACCGCCTGGCGCCACCGAGTGGGCCCCCACCACCACGCGCAGGCGCGTGTCTCCCCCCTCTTCGTCGCTGCACCGGCCGATCCTCCTATCGATTCACGGTTTGATCGAAAATTGCAAACCTAGTTTTGAACCTTTCAGCTGGGGTACGGCTTGTTTTATTTTCAACTGTTTTAACACCTTTAAACCGTTACAAAATTTGAAAATTCAAATCTTTTTGCTGTGTTGACGAAATCCAGTGAAACAAGAGACAGTGGACTCGTGTGGACGTCTTCTACCTTCTAGAAGAGACCGCATATTTTTCTGAGCCTTCTGCTATTTTTGGTGGAGTGGAACCCAATGTGAGATTTCTAATTTATAAACGATATGGAAAATGACGATGTATAAATTATATAGTCGATGTATGAGTTATATAAGCGTTGTACACCTCATATATAAGCGTTGTATAAGTTGTACGTTCGATATATAAGTTGTATATGCGTTGTAAAAATTATGTATGTGTTGAAATAGAAGTGAATTGCTATATATATATATATATATATATATATATATATATATATATATATATATATATATACGCCCCTCGTCCACAAACCATGGACGATATTTATTGGTTGTGATTGGTGTGAAAATTGATTGATAGCAAATGGTTGATTGGAATTGTTTGTGGTTGATATTGATTGATTGTGGTTGAAAAATACCCATTTGTGGTTGAGAAATATTTGGTTGAAACCACATAGGATTAGTTTGTGGAAATGAAATAAATATATACATGCCGCCTACGTGCGAACTAGATGCATGATCCCCATTGTCAAAAACCGCGAGGTTTTAAGGTAGAGCGAGGAGCCGTACTAGGGACGGTCCCGGTTTTAACTACCCTGCCGTTATGCTGCCGAAATTTTGAATAATATTCATGTGTTTGAATTATTTTCATTTGCTGAAACTATATTTATTTGTTGAATAGAAAACCTTCATGTGTTGAATCGATATTCATTCGTTGATTAGAAATTCATGTGTTGAATGGTGTTCGTGTTTTAAATATAAAAATCACATTTTTATCTATATATATAAACTATAGAAAACCTTCATGTGTTGAATCGATATTCATTCGTTGAATTGAAATTCATGTGTTGAATGGTGTTCGTGTTTTAAATATAAAAATCACATTTTTATCTATATATATAAACTATAGAAAACCTTCATGTGTTGAATCGATATTCATTCGTTGAATTGAAATTCATGTGTTTAATGGTATTCATATTTTGAAATAAATTGTTTTGTAATAAAAATCACATTTTTATCGTCTATATGAATTATATAAAATAATCTCGTTTTGAAAGAAATTGTTTTATAATAAAAACCCTATTTTTATTACCTATATGAACTATATAAAATAATAGTGTTTTGAAATGAATTGTTTTACAATAAAAATCACATTTTTATTATATACATGAATTGTTAAATATAGTGAAGTGTTGAAATAGAAGACAGTTAGATAAAATTATCATTTTTATCAAATGTATGAAAAGAATTTAGCTTTGAAATCGAAGAATCGATATATATATAGAAATAGAATTAAAATAAATCGAATAACGATGCTGCAGTTCGTATTTTGAAACCGTGATTTCAAACGATTATACCGGAAGATCCGACCATCGGATTTTCCTGAAATCACAACCGTTGGGTTCGCTTTGGAAATATCTTTCCAACGGTACCAACTTTGTAAAAATCCAATGGTTGGATTGTCTGGAATGTTTAATTCAAATCTGAAGAAAAACAGCGCCAGAATCGATTATATTTATATATATATATATATAAATATAAATATAACTATATTTAATCGAATAACGATGCTGAAGTTCGTATTTTGAAATCGAAACTTCAAACGATTATACCGGGAGATCCGACCATCGGAATTTCCCGAAACTGTAACCGTTGGATTTGTTTTGAAAAGAACTTTCTAATGATGTAAATTTTGTGAAGATCCAACGGTTAGATTTTCAGATATGTGTAAATCAAATCTGAAGAAAAACAGCGCCACGGTCGCGTTATGGCCCGAAGCGTCGTTTTGAATAAATTGGCTATTTTAAAATAAATAAAAATAGCGATAAATCGTTATAAAATATTATAAACGATATGGATGTGATTTAGAAATTAACTGAAGGTTGGCTAAGTCGAATGGTTTCATGGGTGTTGATCTGATGTTGGTTTCGGCCTTCGGGGTTAATATTTGGGAAATCGTTCTCTTACTGATTGACGGTTAGTGACTAATGAATTGAAATGATGCGTGTGTATGTTAGTGTTGCACTTGTTTATTATATACGCGAGTTGCTCAAAAAGACCGGGTTCATCCCATTCTGAATAACTGAATCGACGATAAGAAATTGAATATGAAGACGATGGCCGAAGACCGGAGATCTTCACCTCGTTTGGATGGTAACCGAGGTCCTGATTGGGAGGCATCCCGAAATACGGATAATGAGTGGTGATTGTCCAGACGTACGTGGTGATCGATGGGTTTGCGAGGTATTTAGTGCCTACGGTTTCGTTCAGACCCAGAACCGACTAGCAAATGGACAGTGTGTTTGACATTGGAATTTATTCTGTGTGATTGATAGCCATCAGTTGCACGGTGTGAATTGACTGTGTGGCATGCTAAGATGCAGTGATCAGGGCTTCTGTTGAAAAGCAAAGCCTTGTGGTGATGATCAAAGCACCGCCTGTGTGGCGTAGCTTTGTGTATAACGTGAAATCGCGAGCCTCACACCCCGATATGAAACAGAAACGGGAGAAAGGACCTCAGGGAGGGCCTGCGTTTCTTCCTAGCTAGAAGTGGCATCAGTGGTTTTACACGCCCTAACGAGTTTGACTTATGTGGTTGTTGCTGTTGCGAGGCGCCTCGGTTAGATCGGACGATCCGGGTCCGATGGAGTCATTTGTTGGCTCGCTTACGCCCCAAAGGGCGGGGAAACGTAGTGTTCAGGCATTTTAATCCACTCCGTGTGGACCGGCCCTGACGATCCAAGGGTCACTCGAGCTATGATCCTGAGACTCGGGCTAGTCAGTCTCGAATTCGGTAAGGACTATCTTTTGCCTTGGTTCATGACGGAAATCCAATTTCCAAATACATGACTGTGCGATTTTGATTGTATATCCATATTTGGCGATATAGTGGCATGGGACGCTCATGCCGTCTATGATTGATAGTTATGATTTGAAATTGTTTTCAAAACCTATAAACACTAGCAATAATATCAAATTCCTTTGTTTTATTCGTATCAAGCATATTTTGGCTGTTATAAGGTAAAAACTCTATCCTCCGGTTTGCGTTGCATTGTGTGATGCGAACTGAGTCTTATAATGGCATCATTTTTATAAAAAGAATTGCGATGTTTTAAAAGAAAGATTTGTTTTTAAAGCACTGGCAATCCAATGGAGTATACCCGTTCCACGAAAGTGGCGTGGTCCTGTGATTAGCCATATTATAAATGTGTTGAGTAGATTTCTCATACCAGTCCCATGACTGACTCGTAGTTTGTTTCACTTTCAAACTCCGGTGGCCCTTTTTCTACACAGGCAGCCTTGTATTCAGGTTTGGCTAGTTCTTTCTGGATAGCTGGAGCTGAAGAAGGATTCTATTATTTATCTCTTTTTATGCTGTTCAGCTCCTATTGTACATATTTTGTTTGTTTCCGTTGTAGACATTGATGTATAGCTGAACTGTATTTGTACTAAGTATGATCCTGTATACTGTGTAACTCTGATGATTACTCTTATCCAGTATATTCTATTGTTCATTATCTGGTGTATTTATTTATTTCTATTCTGCTATTATCTGTTTCTGTGTTATATTCCAAGGATTACCCTTGCCGCCGTCAGTACGGGGTTTGGGGTCGTCATAACGTGGTATCCGAGATTTGGTTAAGCTTAGGACTGGAATATAACATAATAACGAACTCGTCAGAAATAGAACCAGTAGTGCTCTAGGACGGGTAACTCTATATAGATAGGATCAATAATATCCTAGTATGAGTAAAGCAGAATGAAATACACCCCAGTAGACACATTTACATTCAAGTATTTGTCTCTATATTTTGAAATATCTTTTCTGTTGACCTGACACTTTGTCTGCTAATTGCAGACGCACTAGAAAATGAGTGACAGGAACAGAAGAAATAATCGTATGGCTCGACCAGCTAATGAGCCAATTGTGCTCCCAAAGCCTGAATCAGATATAGAAGTTCTATTCAAGAGATTTCGAAATCTGGGTGGATCACCATTCTTAGGAAAAGAGTCCATTATGGAAACACAAGCTTGGATTCGTTCTGCAGAGAAAATCTTTGAGGGTTTAAAGCTGAGAGATGATCAGAAAAGATTACTGGCGTCTTGGGCACTCAAAGAAGAAGCTTTGTTTTGGTGGGATTCAGTTGTTAAAGATAATCCAGAAGGTGATATCACCTGGGATAAATTCAAAGTGATTTTCTTAGCAAGATTTACTCCTCCCGAAGCAACCGAGCGATTATGTGACGAATTTTCTTATCTGATACAAGGTGATATGACCATCTCAGAATATCATAAGAAATTCAATGAACTTTCTCACTTTGCTCCTCATCTGATCCAAGATCCAAAGAGGAAGAATCTGAGATTTATTCATGGCCTGCAAAGAAAATATCATAATAGTGTGATGATGAATGTGAAACTTCCTTTCTCAGAAATGATTTATATGGCTTATCAGTATGAAGATCTCGACAAGAAAGGTATGTTACCTTACGAAGAAGGGGTCAGTTCTGGTAATGAAGATGAGCCTGAAACTGATAATCCCGAGGCCAGTGCGATATCTGAGGTGAGTAAGAAGCCCAAAGTCAATCGAAAAAAGGGCCAGATCTGAAAAGGAACCAGCCACGACGTCCACCTTCTCTAACTGCAAGAAACCAGGGCATTTGACCAGAAATTGTAAAACCTCGAAGAAACGAAAGAGGTGGTTTAAACCCGATAAGAAGTTTCAAGAGAATAGAAAGTGCAGTCAGTGCCATCAGACTGGTCATCTTTCAAAGGCCTGCCCGCAATTCAGAAAACCTGAAATAGTTCAAGTGAATGAAGTAGCAGAAACTCTCGAGCTCTCAGCTAGTCAAGAAAGGGCTGATGTTTTAGAAGGCACGCTTACTGTCAAAGACATTCCAGTTAAAGTACTGTTTGACACAGGTGCGTCACGAAGCTTCATTGCAAAGAATGCAGCTAAGAAGCTGAATTTGAATTGGAAGAAGCTCAAGGAACCAATGACTGTCCAGAATCCGGTTGGGGGTTCCATTGATCTCAGTTGGGTTTGTGGAGTGCCGTTTCTTTCTCTCGTTATCAGTTTCCTACCATCGCGGTCGTCATGAATTTTAAAGAGTTTGATCTTATCTTGGGGTTAGACTGGTTGACCAAATATGACGCTGAAGTTAAATGCGCCGACAGAGTCGTAAAGGCGAAGATTAAATCAGGTGATTATATAACCATTCCCTGTAAAGGTCAGAATGCTAATAGAAAAGACTTCTGGGCAGCTCTCGATGTTTCTCCAGCCCAAATAGAACATATCCATGAAATCACAGAGAATATTCCCGACCTAGTGAAAGATATTCCTGTCGTCAAGAACTATGCGGATGTGTTCGAAGAAGTTGTTCGCTTACCTCCGCAGAGAGAGATTGATTTCAAAATTGCTTTAATTCCGAATGCAAGGCCGGTAGTTCACGCTATTCGACGAATGTCCTTGAAGGAGAAAGAGGAATTAGACAATCAAACACGACAGCTAGTCTGGAAAGGTCTGATCAGGCCTAGTTTTTTTGATTGGGGAGCAGCAGTAGTGTTTGTCCCAAAATCTGACCGTACTCTACGTCTATGTGTGGATTATCGTGATCTGAACAAACAGACGATAAAGAATAAATATCCATTACCTCGGATTGATAATTTGTTGGATCGATTGAATGGCACACAAGTATTTTCACAAAAGGACCTAGCTACAGGTTTCCATCAGCTTCGTATCACCGAGGAGTGTGTTCCTTTGACAGCATTCAGGGGTCCCGACTTATTTTATGAGTGGTTAGTAATGCCGTTCGGCTTATGTAACGCTCCAGCCTATTTCATCGATCTAATGAACAGAGTATTCGGAGGGGTTTTGAATAAATTTGTTCTGGTTTTCATTGATGATATTCTAATCTTCTCTAAATCAAAGGCCGAACATGAAAAGCATTTGGAACAGGTTCTGGAAATCCTCAGAAGGAATGTGTTGAAAGCAAAGTTTTCCAGAAGTATATTCTGGCAAGAAGAAGTCAAATTTCTGGGCCACGTTGTATCGAAAGAGGGAATTGCTATGGATCCAAGTAAAATCACAGCTATTCAGAATTGGAAACAGCCCAGTACCCCTACAGAAGTCCACAGTTTTCTCGGATTGGCTAGTTATTACCGGAAGTTCATTAAAAACTTTGCGAAGATATCTAGTCACTTAACGAAGCTTACAAAGAAGCACTCTAAATTCAAATGGACTCCAGAAAGTGAAGAGGCTTTTGAAGAGCTAAAGTTAAGATTAACGACAGCTCCAGTGTTAACCATCATCGATGGCAATCAGGATTTGAAAGTCTGGACTGATGCTTCTAGAGAAGGCCTGGGCGTAGTGTTAATGCAAAGGGGTCAAGTGATTGCTTATGCTAGCCGTCAGCTGAAGCCGCATGAGAAAAACTTCGTCACTCATGATCTTGAGTTATTGGCTATAGTATTCGCCTTGAAAATCTGGAGACACTATCTTCTGGGTGAAAGATTTGAACTGTTTACAGATCACCAGTCGCTAAAGTATCTATTCACCCAGAAGGACTTGAATCTGAGGCAGCAACGTTGGCTGGAGTTTCTTGCAGCATATGACTTTGAAATTATATATACTCCAGGGAAAGCCAATGTCGTGGCCGATGCGCTGAGCCGAAAGAATGTAATGATCGCCAGTTTTATCATTGCGACTTCTTTGATCGACAAGTTATCGGCTCTCCAAAAAGATGACCAATTTATTAAAGGAATGAGTCAGCGAATTCGTGAAGGCAATGCTTCGGATTTCCAGCTCGACAGCGAAGGGATTCTGAGGTTAGAGGGACGAATTTGTGTTCCAGAAATTCCTGAACTCAGAAGAGATATGCTTGATGAATGCCATAAATCTAAGCTCAGTATCCATCCGGGTGTGAGTAAAATGTATAAAGATATCAAGCGCACATTCTGGTGGAAGTCGTTAAAGAGAGACATCTCGATATATGTTAGTCGATGCCCTACTTGCCAGCTAGTCAAAAGCAACCAACAGAAACTGGCTGGATTGTTACAACCACTAGATGTTCCTGGTTGGAAGTGGGAACATATTTCATGGACTTCATTGATGGTCTGCCCAGAACCAGAAAAGGGAATGACAATATTTGGGTGATCGTAAATCGCTTCACGAAGACCGCCCACTTCATACCTGTCAAATCAAACAGAACTGCTCAGAGTCTGGCGCAGATATATTTCAAGGAAATAGTTAGACTACATGGAGTGCCGCTCAGTATAGTCAGTGATAGAGATACAATATTTACTAGTAAATTCTGGGAGGCATTCCAAGTAGAGCTGGGAACGAAGCTGAACTTGAGCACCGCTTATCATCCTCAGACAGACGGTCAGACTGAGAGGGTGAATCGTATTTTAGAAGATCTATTGCAGGCTTGTGTTCTAGATTTCGGCGGATCATTGGTAGACCATCTACATTTGGCTGAATTCTCATATAACAACAGCTACCAGGCGAGCCTGACAATGTCGCCATTCGAAGCGTTGTATGGTAGACCGTGCCGATCTCCTGCTTGTTGGGTCGAACCTGGAAATAGACTTGTGTTAGGGCCTAATATGATCCGAGAAGCTGCCGATAAAGTCGACTTTATTAAGAAGCGATTACTCGCCGCTCAAAGCCGACAAAAGAGCTATGCCGATAGGAGAAGAAGAGATATATCCTTTGATGTTGGCGACTATGTATATTTGAAGGTATCGCTGATGAGAGGAGTTATCCGGTTCGGTAAAACTGAGTTGGCGCCCAAATTCATTGGTCTGTTTCCTATTCTGGAATGGATCGGAACTCTCGCTTATAGGGTTAAATTGCCTGATTGGTTGCCTAGAGTTCATGATGTATTTCACATATCTCAACTTCGAAAGCACGTTCATGATCCAGACTTGATCGTGGAAGAAGCAGCTCAGCAGGATATTGAAATTACCCCAGAATTAGCTGTGAGAAGAGAGCCGCTAAAGATCATCGGCAAAGAAACCAAAGAGCTGAGGAACAAGAAGGTTCACTTAGTCAAAGTGCAATGGAGTGGAGATCCGCGAGATTGTACTTGGGAAACTGAGGAGAGCATTCAGAAAGCCTATCCTAGATGTCGGGTGGATATCTCTGATTGACTTCGGTGCAAGGTACATTTATCATACTTTGCATTACCAATTAGTTATCTACTCTGTTGTTATTTTCTTTCCATGGATGTGCACTTTTAATTCTATAGTATGAATGATTCTAAAAGAGTATAGAAATTGATTAGTATATTTTTGAAAAGTTAAAAACAATTTGATTGTTGTTTGTGTTGTGTGATAGTAGATTTGAGTAATTAAATTATTAAAATGATAGTTAATTTAATCAATAATGGAATAATGGTAGAATTTATTCATTTAAATCACACATTGAACTGATTAGAAAATAGTTAGAAATATATACTTGTGCATTATATATGTTTGAACAGGAAATTGGATAGCTGTTGAGTAAAGATTTTATTTGCTTTCCCGACAAATAGGTAAACCTTAATGAGTTGGATGCGAAATATTATTATATCAACTCCTGTGAATGCCATTGGATGCGGAGTGCTGGTTATTTTGTGTGTAAAAATAAACGTCGCCATAGGATAGTAACAATTAATTTTGAACTACATTACATGACATACTTCAGAAGATAGGCATACTTCATCATATACCACATAAGAATTTGGAGCTTGTGTGATGAGGTGGAAGATTTACCATACGAGCGAGAGGCTTGTATGGCGATAACTATATTTTACAGGTTGAACTGATGATTGATATGGACTATTTAAATTGCAACGATAAAACTGCCAGATTAATAAAAACCCCACATGGGTCTGGAGTTGACAATAACGACGTCTCTCTAGTTATTAGATACGGCACATGGACTATTTATTTCCCACACGGGACGAGGTGACGAGGATTTATCCTCTGGAGCATTTAAAATACACACTCCCTCAGGCTTTGACAGGGTGACGAGAATTTATTCTCTGGAGTTATTATCAATACACGCTCCCCTATAAACACCAGAATATATCACTATAAATATGTGTATGCTTATTAGGATTTATTGGGTACCTAATAAGGCCCAATAAATTTCCAAACCTCTCCCCGTACAAAGGAGGTTATGGCGAAATTTTTCGAAAATTCCATGTGTTAGCCAAAATTTTGAAGAATTTGAAAATTCTCAGAAACTGAAAAGTTGGAGAATGGAAGCCGGATCGAACGTAGAGTTGATCAACCAAACCACTTTCGACTTTGTTCCTTTTCGGGGCGAAAAGTTTTAAGTGGGGGAGATTGTAACGACCCAGAAAATCTGAACCAATTAAATTTTTTTAAATTGGCTAAAATAATGGACTTTAAATATTTAAAATAAATATTTAAAATAATAGCAGTGAAAACTGAGTTTGAATCAAAAATTGAAAACGAATATAATTAATTCTATTTATAAACAAGGCCTGAAAAGGCGTTGCAGTTTCAAAAAAATTGAATTCAAAACTTTGTCGGACTGTACCAGGTGCAAAACAAAACAGATTTGAGCAAAACCAAAAATATTTAAATCTGTTAGTGAATACCTTTCTAACGAATTTGAAAAATCGAATTTTCATAGCGGAAAGCAAAAGTTATGGCCAAATGAATTTTCAGAAAGGTCGCTATGGAATTTATATAGCCCGTGAAATTGGCCATTTTGCAGACGACCTCGGAATTCAATGAAACCACATTTGTTGGATCCGAGATGTGAAGTTATTGCTAGGTTTCAAATTTCATAATTTTTGAAGCTAGTATGTGAGCGTGGCAAAGGAAAACGTGTTTTGATCAATTACAGTTAAATTGGATCGACCAGAAATGGGCCTTTTTGCAAACAATCTCAGAATTCGATGAAACTAGTTTTGTTGGGACCGTATCGTCAAAACATAGCCAGATTTATTTTTCTGGAATTTTTTGAATCAGTTTGTGGCCCTGGCAAATTGAAATGTGCGTTCAAATCGAATATTGAATGTTATATATTTTAAATTGAATGGAAACTGACTGAAACAGTCGAATGGGCCTACGAAACATATCCCATTGTGTTCGGAATGGGGGTAACACGCTAGGGACGACAGTCGTTGGGTTTAGATTGGTGGTCATGTCAGAAAACCCCTTTAAAACCCACCGGCCAATCAGAATTTTTATAAAAAAAATTCCTTTTCTCTATCCCCGACGAACGACGGAAACCGCTCGAAACCTTCCCCCTCATTTTCCGATCAATCCACGCCGAATTAGCTCGTGCCACAGTTGAACTTTTTGAAGATCTTCTTGAGATCTTCAAATCCATATAAAGTTTGGAATTTTTCGTGGCCTGTGAAGGGAGAATGGACGTCCTGAAGTCGGCGACTTCAATCCGCCGCAGCCACCGCCTGGCTCCACCGAGTGGGCCCCCACCACCATGCGCAGGCGCGCGTCTCCCCCCTCTTCGTCGCTGCATCGGCCGATCCTCCTATCAATTCACGGTTTGATCGAAAATTGCAAAGCTAGTTTTGAACCTTTCAGCTGAGACGACCCCAAACCCCGTACTGACGGCGGCAAGGGTAATCCGTGGAATATAACACAGAAACAGATAATAGCAAAACAGAAATAAATAAATACACCAGATAATGAACAGCAGAATATACTGGATAAGAGTAATCATCAGAGTTACACAGTATACAGGATCATACTTAGTACAAATACAGTTCAACTATACATATATGTCTACAGTGGAAAACAAATATAATATGTACAATAGGAGCTGAACAGCATAAAAAGAGATAAATGATAGAATCCATCTTCAGCTCCAGCTATCCTGAAAGATCCAGCTAAACCTGGATACAAGGCTGCCCGTGTAGAAAAAGGGGCACCCGAGTTTGAAAGTGAAACAAACTACGAGTCAGTCATGGGACTGGTATGAGAAATCTACTCAACATATTTAAAATATGGCTAATCACAGGACCACGCCACTTTCGTGGAACGGGTTTACTCCATTGGATTGCCAGTGCTTTAAAACAAATCATTCCTTTAAACATCGCAATGCTTTCTATAAAAATGAAGCCATTATAAGACTCAGTTCCCATCACACAATGCAACGCAAATCGGAGGATAGAGTTTTACCTTATAATGGCCAAAATATGCTTGATACGAATAAAATAAAAGCATTTGATATTACTACTAGTGTTTATATGTTTAAAAAACAATTTCAAATCATAACTATCAATCATAGACGGCATGGGTACCATATATCATGTTGCCGTATATATAAACAATCAAAACCGCACGATGTCATATTTGGAAATTGGATTTCCGTCATGAACCAAGGCAAAAGATAGTCCTTAACGAATTCGAGACAATCTATCCTACCATGTCTCAGGATCAGAGCTTGAGTGACCCTTGGATCGTTAGGGCCGATCCACCGATGTGGATTAAAATGCCTGAGCAATACGTCTTCCCGCCCTATGGGGCGCAAATGAGCCAATGAATGACTCCATCGGACCCGGATCGTCCGATCTAACCGAGGCGCCTCGCAACAGTAACAACCATATAAGTAAAATGTCAGGCCGTGTAAAAACACTGACACAACTCTTAGCTAGAAAGAAACGCAAGCCCTCCCTGATGTCCTCTCCCGTTTCTGGTTCATACCGGGGTGTGAGGTTCGCGATTTCACGTTATACACAAAGCTACGCCATGCAGGCGGTGCTTTGATCATCACCACAAGACTTTGCTTTTCAACAGAAGCCCTGATCACTGCATCTTAGCATGCCACACAGGCAATTCATGCCATGCGACTGATGTCCATCGATATACAACCTCTGAGCTCGTGCGTTTCAGAGAAGGGCGTTAAGCAAAAGAATAAATTCTCCGCCGCCAAACAGATGTATATTTAATAGAGATCAATCAACACAGAATAAAATCCAATGTCAGACACACTGTCCATTTACAAGTCCGTCCTGGGTCTGTACGAAACCGGAGGATAAATACCTCGCAAACCTATCGATCACCACATACGTCTGGACGATCACCACTCATTATCCATGTTTCGGGATGCCTCCCAATCAGGACCTCGGTTACCATCCAAACGAGGTGAAGATCTCCGGTCTTCGACCATCGTCTTCATCTTCGATTTCTTATCGTCGATCCAGTTATTCAGAATGGGATAAACCCGGTCTTTCTGAGCAACTCGCGTATATAATAAACAAGTGCAACACTAACATATACACGCATCATTTCAATTCATTAGTCACTAACCGTCAGCCAGTAAGAGAACGATCTCCCAAATATTAACCCCGAAGGCCGAAACCAACATCAGATCAATACCCAAGAAACCATTTGACTTAGCCATCCTTCAGTTAATTTCTAAATTTACATCCATATCGTTTATAATATTTTATAACGATTTATCTCTATTTTTATTTATTTTAAAATAGCCATTTTATTCAAAACGACGTTTCTGGCCATAACGCGGCCGTGGCGCTGTTTTTCTTTAGATTTGATTTACGCATATCTGAAAATCTAACCGTTGGATCTTCACAATATTTACATCATTAGAAATATCTTTTCAAAACGAATCCAACGGTTCCAGTTTCGGGAAAATCCGACGGTCGGATCTCCCGGTACAATCGTTTGAAGTTTCGATTTCAAATTACGAACTGCAGCGTCGTTATTCGGTTAATATAATTATATTTATATATATATATATATAAATACAATCGATTCTGGCGCTGTTTTTCTTCAGATTTGAATTAAACATTCCAGACAATCCAACCGTCGGATCTTCACAAAGTTGGTGCCGTTGGAAAGATATTCCCAAGGCGAACCCAACGGTTGCGGTTTCGGGAAAATCCAATGGTCGGATTTCCCGCACTAGTTGTTTGAAATCACGATTTCAAAACACGAACTACACGGCCATGTTTCGTTTTAATTTTATTTATTTTTATATATTTATGTAAATATAGTACATTCGAAAATTCCTATATTGTTTCCACTTCAAATATTTCACTAACGCCTTTAAATTTTGGAAAATTTCGCCATAACCTCCTTTGTACGGGAGGGGATGGGAAAATTCCCAAATAGCCACACGGGCGTCTCATGTCAAAAAGAAAAAGAAAAAGCCAAGCGGCTAGCCAACAGGCTCATAAAATCATCACCCAAACAAAACAGTAAATGTGTACCTATTTGTCAGGCACAAAATTTTATTCCTCTTCTCTAGCCCCTTTGCTATAACTTGTTCAATAAATATGCATGTACATATATACAGTTCTTATCACTTATCATTTTCCATTCAACTTCATATTTTATTCCATTTGGTTTAAAAACACCATTCATTCTAATGTTGCATGCATAGGCAAAAATCATATCATTAGTTAATTAATGAATATTTCAACTCATGCATATTTATTTGAACGAGTGGCTATTTTTAACACTTCACATTTCAACAATTCATGTATATAATAAAAATGTGATTTTTATTGTAAAACAATTCTTTTCAAAACACTATTATTTTATACAGTTTATATAGGTAATAAAAATAGGATTTTTATTATAAAACAATTTCTTTTAAAACGAGATTATTTTACATAATTCATATAGATGATAAAAAGGTGGTTTTTATTATAGAACAATTTATTTCAAAATATGAATACCATTCAACACATGAATTTCTATTCAACGAATGAATATCGATTCAACACATGAAGGTTTTCTATAGTTTATCTATATAGATAAAAATGTGATTTTTATATTTAAAACACGAATACCATTCAACACATGAATTTCTATTTCACCGAATGAATTTCAATTCAACACATGAAGGTTTTCTATTCAACGAATAAATATAGTTTCAGCAAAGGAAAATAATTCAAACACATGAATATTATTCAAAATTTCAGCAGCATAACGGCAGGGTAGTTAAAACCAAAAATAGCAGAAGGCTTAGAAAATTATGCGGTCTCTTCTAGGAGGTAGAAGACGTCCACACGAGTCCACTGTCTCTTGTTTCACTGAATTTCGTCAAGAAACGAAAAAGATATGATTTTTACAAGGTTTGCAACGGTTTAAAGGTGTTAAAATCATTTTAGAAAATAAAACCCGTACCTTTCAATAAATGTTCAAAACTACATTTGCAAATTTCTTTTAATCCGTGCAACTATATGACGATCGGCCTGTGCCACCTCGAAGAGCTAGGAGAGGCGCGCAGAACGAGGGCAACCTCGTCGAACTCGGTGGTCGGAGCTGGCGTTGGCGGCGGCACAAAGTCGGCGACTTCGGGGCTTCAAATCTCGAAGGATACTCCATGAAAAAATCCAAACTTGTTATGGATTTGGAGATCTTGACTAGCTCTACAAAATCCTCAACAGGATGGAGGTCTAATTTTGAGCGGATTGAGAGCAATCAAGGAGAGAAGGGGTGGGGTTCATTTCCGCTGCGCGATCTGGAGTGTCGGGGAGAAAGAAGAAGATATGGGCCAATCATATTTTTTCTTTTATTCATATATTTTTAAAATTTCGAAAATACCCCTTATCTCATACGAACTCTAATCCAAACTCAACGACTGTCGTCCCCAGCGTTTTACCCCCATTCCGAACACAATGGGATATGTTTCGTAGGCCCATTCGACTGTTTCAGTCAGTTTTCATTCAATTTAAAATATATAACATTCAATATTCGATTGAACGTACATTTCAATTTGCCAGGGCCACAAACTGATTCGAAAAATTCCAGAAAAATAAATCTGGCTATGTTTTGACGATACGGTCCCAACAAAACCAGTTTCGTCGAATTCGGAGACCGTTTGCAAAAAGGCCCATTTCTGGTTGATCCAATTTAACTATAATTGATCAAAACACGTTTTCTTTTGCCACGCTCACATACTAGCTTCAAAAATTATGAAATTTGAAACCTAGCAATAACTTCACATCCTGGATCCAACAAAAGTGATTTCGTCGAATTCTGAGGTCGTTTGCAAAATGGCCAATTTCACAGGCTATATAAATTCCATAGTGACCTTTTTGAAAATTCATTTGGCCATAACTTTTGCTTTCCACTATGAAATTTCGATTTTTCGGATTCGTTAGAAAGGTATTCACTAATAGATTTAAATATTTTTGGTTTCGCTCAAATCCGTTTTGTTTTGCACCCGGTACAGTCCGACAAAGTTTGAATTCAATTTTTTTGAAACTGCAGCGCCTTTTCAGGCCTTGTTTATAAATAGAATTAATTATATTCATTTTCAATTGTCGAATCAAACTCAGTTTTCATTGCTATTATTTAAAATATTTATTTTAAATATTTAAAATCCATTATTTTAGCCAATTTAAAAAAATTAAATTGGTTTAGATTTTCTGGGTCGTTACAATCTCCCCCACTTAAAACTTTTCGTCCCCGAAAAGGAACAAAGTCGAAAGTGGTTTAATTAATCAACTCTACGTTCGATCTGGCTTCCATTCTCCAACTTTTCAGTTTCTGAGAAATTTCAAATTCTTCAAAATTTGGCTAACACCGGGAATTTTCGAAAAATTTCGCCATAACCTCCTTCGTACGGGGAGGGGTTTGGAAATTTATTGGGCCGTATTAGGTACCCAATAAATCCTAATAAGCATACACATATTTATAGTGATATATTCTGGTGTTTACAGGGGAGCATGTATTGATAATAACTCCAGAGAATAAATTCTCGTCACCCTGCCCCGTGTGGGAAATAAATAGTCCATGTGTTGTATCTAATAACTAGAGAGACGTGATTATTGTCAACTCCAGACCCGTGTGGGGTTTTATTAATCTAGCAATTTTATCGTTACAATTTAAATAGTCCATATCAGTCATCAGTTCAACTTGAAAAATATAGTCATCGCCATACAAGCCTCTCGCTCGTATGGTAAATCTTCCACCTCGTCACACAAGCTCCAAATGCTTATGTGGTATATGATGAAGTATGCCTATCTTCAGAAGTATGCCATGTAATGTAGTTCAAAATTAATTGTTACTAACCTATGGCGATATTTATTATTTCACACAAAAAAACCAGCACTCCGCATCCAATGGCATTCACAGGAGTTGATATAATAATATTTCGCATCCAACTCATTGAGGTTTACCTATTTGTCGGGCACGCAAATAAAATCTTTACTCAACAGCTAATCCATTTACCTGTTCAAACATATACAATGCACATGTATATATTTCTATTTATTCTCTAATCAGTTCAGTGTGTGATTTAAATGAATAAATCCTACCATTATTCTATTGTTGATTAAATTAACTATCGCTTCAATAATTCAATTAATCAAATTTACTATCACACAAAACAAACAACAATCAAATTGTTTTTAACTTTTCAAAGTCATACAAATCAATTTCTATATTCTTTTAAAATCATTCATACTATAGAATTAAAAGTGCACATCCATGGAAAGAAAATAACAACAGAATAGAGGACTAATTGGTAATGCAAAGTATGGTAAATGTACCTTGCACCGGAGTCAATCAGAGATATCCACTCGGCATCTAGGATAGGCTTTCTAAATGCTCTCCTCAGTTTCCCAAGTACAATCTCGCGGATCTCCACTCCATTGCACTTTGACTAAGTGAACCTTCTTGTTCCTCAGCTCTTTGGTTTCTTTGCCGATAATCTTTAGTGGCTCTCTTCTCACAGCAAATTCTGGGGTAATTTCAATATCCTGCTGAGCTGCTTCTTCCACGATCAAGCTTGGATCATGAACGTGCTTTCGAAGTTGAGATATATGAAATACATCATGAACTCCAAGCAACCAATCTGGCAATTTAACCCTATATGTGAGAGTTCCGATCCGTTCCAAAATAGGAAACGGACCAATGAATATGGGCGCTAACTTTCCAGTTTTACCGAACCGGATAACTCCTCTCATTGGCGATACTCTCAAATATACATAGTCGCCAACAACAAAGGATATATCTCTTCTTCTTCTATCGGAATAGCTCTTTTGTCGGCTTTGAGTAGCGAGTAATCTCTTCTTAATAAAATCGACTTTGTCCGCAGCTTCTCGGATCATGTCTGGTCCCAACACAAGTCTATTACCGGGTTTGACCCAACAAGCAGCAGATTTGCACGGTCTACCATATAATGCTTCGAATGGAGACATTGTCAGGCTCGCCTGGTAGCTGTTGTTATATGAGAATTCAGCCAAATGTAGATGGTCTTCCCATGATCCACCGAAATCTAGAACACACGCCCGCAATAGATCTTCTAAAATACGATTCAGCCTCTCAGTCTGACCGTCTGTTTGAGGATGATAAGCGGTGCTCAAGTTCAGCTTCGTTCCCAGCTCGACTTGAAATGCCTCCCAGAATTTTCTAGTAATTAATGTATCTCTATCACTGACTATACTGAGCGGCACTCCATGTAGTCTAACTATTTCCTTGAAGTAAATCTGCGCCAGACTCTGAGCAATTCTGTTTGATCTGACCGGTATAAAATGGGCCGTCTTCGTGAAGCGATCTACGATCACCCAAATACTTTCATTTCCTTTTCTGGTTCTGGGCAGACCAACAATGAAATCCATTGAAATATGTTCCCACTTCCAGCTAGGAACATCTAGCGGTTGTAACAATCCAGCCAGTTTCTGTTGGTCGCTTTTGACTAGCTGGCAAGTAGGGCATCGGCTAACATATAAGGAAATGTCCCTTTTCATCGACTTCCACCAGAAAAAGCGTTTGATGTCATTATACATTTTGCTTACTCCCGGATGGATACTAAGTTTTGACTTGTGGCATTCATCCAGTACTTCCTTTCGAAGCTCAGGAATGTTAGGGACACAGATTCGACCTTTGAGCCTTAGAACTCCATCATTATCAACTTGAAAACTCGAGGGTTCGCCTTGTTGAATTATCTCTCTGATCTTCTGAATGAAGTGATCATCCTTCTGAAGAGAAGATATTTTATCCATCAATGAAGTCGTGATAATAAAACTGGCGATCATCTCATTCTTTCGGCTTAATGCATCGGCCACGACATTGGCTTTCCCTGGAGTGTGTATAATTTCAAAGTCATAGGCTGCAAGAAACTCCAGCCAACGTTGATGCCTCAGATTCAAATCCTTCTGGGTGAACAGATACTTCAGCGACTGGTGATCTGTAAACAGTTCGAATCTCTCACCCGGAAGATAATGCCTCCAGATTTTCAAAGCGAATACTATCGCCAATAACTCAAGATCATGAGTGATGTAGTTTTTCTCGTGCAGCTTCAGCTGACGGCTAGCATAAGCAATCACTTGACCCATTTGCATTAACACTGCACCAAGGCCTTCTCTAGAAGCGTCAGTCCAAACTTTCAAATCCTGATTGTCATCGATGATGGTTAACAGTGGAGCTGTCGTTAATCTTAACTTTAGCTCTTCGAAAGCCTCCTCACTTTTCGGAGTCCATTTGAATTTAGAGTGCTTCTTCGTAAGCTTCGTTAAATGACCAGATATCTTCGAAAACAATTTAACGAACTTCCGGTAATAGCTAGCCAATCCGAGAAAACTACGGACTTCAGTGGGGGTACTGGGCTGTTTCCAATTCTGAATAGCTGTGATTTTTCTTGGATCCACAGCAATTCCTTCTTTAGATACGACGTGGCCCAGAAATTTTACTTCATCTTGCCAGAATATACATTTGGATAGTTTGGCTTTTAATACATTCCTTCTGAGGATTTCCAGAACCTGTTCCAAATGCTTTTCGTGTTCGGCCTTTGACTTAGAGAAGATTAAAATATCATCAATAAAAACCAGAACAAATTTATTCAAAACCCCTCTGAACACCCTATTCATCAGATCGACGAAGTAAGCAGGAGCGTTACATAAGCCGAATGGCATTACTAACCACTCGTAGAATAAGTTGGGACCTCTGAATGCTGTCATTGGAACACACTCTTTGGCAATTCAAAGTTGATGGAAGCCTGTAGCTAGGTCCATCCTTGAGAATACCTATGCTCCATTCAGACGATCCAATAAGTCGTCGATTCGCGGCAATGGATATTTGTTCTTTATTGTTTGCTTATTCAAATCACGATAATCCACACATAGCCATAGAGTACCGTCAGATTTTGGGACAAACACCACTGCTGCACCCCAATCAGAGAAACTGGGCCTGATCAGACCCTTCCATACTAGTTGTCTTGTTTGATTGTCTAATTCCTCTTTCTCTTACAAGGATATTCTTCGAATAGCGTGAACTACCGGCCTTGCATTCGGAATTAAAGCAATTTTGAAATCTATTTCTCTCTGCGGAGGTAAGCGAACAACTTCTTCGAACACATCCGCATAGTTCTTGACGACAGGAATGTCTTTGATGAGGTCAGGAATATTCTCTGTAACTACCGGGATATTTTCTATTTGGGCTGGAGAAACATCCAAAGCTGCCCAGAAGTCTTTTCTATTAGCTTTCTGACCTTCACAGGGAATGGTTATATAACCACCTGATTTTATCTTTGCCTTTACGACCCGGTCGGCGCATCTAACCTCTGCTTCATATTTGGTTAGCCAATCCAATCCCAGAATAAGATCGAATTCATTAAAATTCATGACGACAGAGATAGTAGGGAATTTGTAGCAGGAAAAAGAGACAGGTACTGCACAAACCCAACTGAGATTGATGGAACCCCCAACTGGATTTTGGACAGTCATTGGCTCCTTGAGCTTCTTTAATTTCAAATCCAACTTCTTGACTGCACTCTTTGCAATAAAGCTTCGTGACGTGCCTGTATTAAACAGTACTTTAACTGGAATGTTCTTGACATTGAGCGTGCCTTCTAAAACATCAGACCTTTCCAGAGCAGACGAAGATGCAGGCACTTCTGCCACCTCATTTACTTGTATTGCTTCAGGTTTTCTGAATAGCGGGCAGGCCTTTAACAGATGACCGTCCTGTTGGCATTTGCTACACTTTCTATTCTCCCGAAAATTCATCCTGGATTTAGACCCATCACCCTTTCGTCTGTTCGAAGATCTACAGTTTCTCATCGAATGCCTTTGCTGATCGCACTTTAGACATACGACTGTCTTTACCTTTTTCTGATTGATCTTTGGCCTCTTCTTGACTTCAGCCTTCGTACTGGCCTCAGGCTGCACACTTATCTCTGGGCTATCAGCATCAAATTTTCTTTTGCTGCTAGAACTGATTTCTTCTTCGTCTTGAAACATGCCTTTCTTATGGAGATCTTCATACTGATAAGCCATATAAATCATTTCTGAAAAGGGAAGCTTCACATGCCCCATTACTTTATTCTGATATTTCCTTTAAAGCCCGTAAATAAATCTCAGATTCTTTCTCCTCGTATTCTGAATTAGATGTGGAGCAAAGTGAGAAAGTTCGTTGAATTTCTTATGATATTCTAGGATGGTCATATCTCCTCGTATTAAATAAGAAAATTCATCACATAGTCGCTCGGTCGCTTCGGGAGGAGTAAATCTTTCCAGGAAAATCACTTTGAATCTATCCCAGGTGATATCACCTTCTGGATTACCCTTAATAACTGAATCCCACCAGAACAAAGCTTCGTCTTCGAGTGCCCAAGAGACCAGTAATCTTTTCTGGTCATCCCTCAGCTTTAATGCTTCAAAGATTTTCTCAGCCGAACGAATCCCGGCTTGTGTTTTTATAATTGATTCTTCACCCGAGAAGGGTCTTCAACCCAGATTTCTATATTTCATAAATAGAGCCTCTATATCCGGGTCAGTATCACTTCTTCTGTTTCTGGCACTCATTTTCTAGTATGTCTGCAATTAGCAGACAAAGTGTCAGGTCAACAGAAAAGATATTTCAAAATATAGAGACAAATACTTGAAAGTAAATGTGTCTACTGGGGTGTATTTCATTCTGCTTTTCTTATACTAGGATATTACTGATCCTATCTGTATAGAGTTACCCGTCCTAGAACACTACTGGTTCTATTTCTGACGAGTTCGTTAATATGTTATACTCCAGAACTAAGCTTAACCAAAGCTTTGATACCAAATTGAGACGACCCCAAACCCTGTACTAACGGCGGCAAGGGTAATCCGTGGAATATAACACAGAAACAAATAATAGCAGAACAGAATTAAATAAATACACCAGATAATGAACAGCAGAATATAACGAATAAGAGTAATCATCAGAGTTACAAAGTATACAGGATCATACTTAGTACAAATACAGTTCAACTATAAATATATGTCTACAGCGGAAAGAAAATATAATATGTACAATAGGAGCTGAACAGCATAAAAAGAGATAAATGATAGAATCTATCTTCAGCTCCAGCTATCCCGAAAGAGCCAGCTAAACCTGAATACAAGGCTGCCCGTGTAGAAAAAGGGGCACCCGAGTTTGAAAGTGAAACTACAAGTCAGTCATGGGACTAGTATGAGAAATCTACTCAACATATTTAAAATTTGGCTAATCACAGGACCACGCCACTTTCGTGGAACGGGTTTACTCCATTGGGTTGCCAGTGCTTTAAAACAAATCATTCCTTTAAACATCGCAATGCTTTATATAAAATTGAAGCCATTATAAGACTCAGTTCCCATCACACAATGCAACACAAACCGGAGGATAGAGTTTTACCTTATAATGGCCAAAATATGCTAGATACGAATAAAACAAAAGCATTTGATACTACTACTAGTGTTCATATGTTTCAAAAACAATTTCAAGTCATAACTATCAATCATAGATGGCATGGGTAACATATATCATGTCGCCGTATATATATATACACTCAAAACCGCACGATGTCGTATTTGGAAATTGGATTTCCGTCATGAACCAAGGCAAAAGATAGTCCTTACCGAATTCGAGACAATCTAGCCTACCATGTCTCAGGATCAGAGCTCGAGTGACCCTTGGATCGTCAGGGCCGGTCCACCGATGTGGATTAAAATGCCTGAGCAATACGTCTCCCCGCCCAGTGGGGCACAAATGAGCCAACGAATGGCTCCATCGGACCCGGATCGTCCGATCTAACCGAGGCGCCTCGCAACAGTAACAACCACATAAGTAAAATGTCAGACCATGTAAAATCACTGACACAACTCCTAGCTAGAAAGAAACGCAAGCCCTCCCTGATGTCCTCTCCCGTTTCTGGTTCATACCGGGGTGTGAGGTTCGCGATTTCACGTTATACACAAAGCTACGCCACGCAGGCGGTGCTTTGATCATCACCATAAGACTTTGCTTTCCAACAGAAGCCCTGATCACTGCATCTTAGCATGCCACACAGGCAATTCATGCCATGCGACTGATGTCCATCGATATACAACCTCTGAGCTCGTGCGTTTCAGAGAAGGGCGTTAAACAAAAGAATAAATTCTCCGCCGCCAAACAGATGTATATTTAATAGAGATCAATCAACACAGAATAAAATCCAATGTCAGACACACAGTCCATTTACAAGTCCGTCCTGGGTCTGAACGAAACCGACGGATAAATACCTCGCAAACCCATTGATCACCACGTACGTCTGGACGATCACCACTCATTATCCATATTTCGGGATGCCTCCCAATCAGGACCTCGGTTACCATCCAAACGAGGTAAAGATCTCCGGTCTTCGACCATCGTCTTCATCTTCGATTTCTTATCGTCGATCCAGTTATTCAGAATGGGATAAACCTGGTCTTTCTGAGCAACTCGCGTATATAATAAACAAGTGCAACACTAACATATACACGCATCATTTCAATTCATTAGTCACTAACCGTCAGCCAGTAAGAGAACGATCTCCCAAATATTAACCCCGAAGGCAGAAACCAACATCAGATCAATACCCAAGAAACCATTCGACTTAGCCAACCTTCAGTTAATTTCTAAATTTACATCCATATCGTTTATATTATTTTATAACGATTTATCGCTATTTTTATTTATTTTAAAATAGCCATTTTATTCAAAACGACTCTTCGGGCCATAACGCGACCGTGGCGCTGTTTTTCTTCAAATTTGATTTACACATATCTGAAAATATAACCGTTGGATCTTCACAAAATTTACATCATTAGTAAGATCTTTTCAAAACGAATCCAATGGTTCTAGTTTCGGGAAAATCCGACGGTCGGATCTCCCGGTACAATCGTTTGAAGTTTCGATTTCAAATTACGAACTGCAGCATCGTTATTCAATTAAATATAATTATATATATAATCGATTATGGCGCTGTTTTTCTTCAGATTTGAATTAAACATTCCACACAATCCAACCGTCGGATCTTCACAAAGTTGGTGTTGTTGGAAAGATATTCCCAAGGCGAACCCAACGGTTGCGGTTTCGGGAAAATCCAATGGTCGGATTTCCCGCACTAGTTGTTTGAAATAACGGTTTCAAAACACGAACTGCACGGCCACGTTTCGTTTTAATTTTATTTATTTTTATATATTTATATAAATATAGTACATTCGAAAATTCCTATATTGTTTCCACTTCAAGTATTTCACTAACGCCTTTAAATTTTGGAAAATTTCGGCATAACCTCCTTTGTACGGGAGGGGCTGGGAAAATTCCCAAATAGCCACACGGGCGTCTCATGTCAAAAAGAAAAAGCCAAGCGGCTAGCCAACAGGCTCATAAAATCATCACACAAACAAAATAGTAAATATGTACCTATTTGTCGGGCACAAAATTTTATTCCTCTTCTCTAGCCCCTTTGCTATAACCTGTTCAATAAATATGCATGTACATATATACAGTTCTTATCACTTATCATTTTCCATTCAACTTCATATTTTATTCCATTTGGTTTAAAAACACCATTCATTCTAATGTTGCATGCATAGCCAAAAATCATATCATTAGCTAATTAATGAATATTTCAACTCATGCATATTTATTTGAACGAGTGGCTATTTTTAACACTTCACATTTCAACAATTCATGTATATAATAAAAATGTGATTTTTATTGTAAAACAATTCTTTTCAAAACACTATTATTTTATACAGTTTATATAGGTAATAAAAATAGGATTTTTATTATAAAACAATTTCTTTTAAAATGAGATTATTTTACATAGTTCATATAGATGATAAAAAGGTGGTTTTTATTATAGAACAATTTATTTCAAAATATGAATACCATTCAACACATGAATTTCTATTCAACGAATGAATATCGATTCAACACATGAAGGTTTTCTATAGTTTATCTATATAGATAAAAATGTGATTTTTATATTTAAAACACGAATACCATTCAACACATGAATTTCTATTCAACGAATGAATTTCAATTCAACACATGAAGGTTTTTTATTCAACGAATAAATATAGTTTCAGCAAAGGAAAATAATTGAAACACATGAATATTATTCAAAATTTCGGCAGCATAACGGCAGGGTAGTTAAAACCGGGACCGTCCCTAGTACGGCTCCTCGCTCTACCTTAAAATCTCGCGGTTTTTGACAATGGGGATCATGCATCTAGTTCGCACGCATGAGGCATGTATATATTTATTTCATTTCCACAAACTAATCCTATGTGGTTTCAACCAAATATTTCTCAACCACAAATGGGTATTTTTCAACCACAATCAATCAATATCAACCACAAACAATCCCAAACAACCATTCGCTATCAATCAATTTTCACACCAATCACAACCAATAAATATCGTCCATGGTTTGTAGATGAGGGGCGTATATATATATATATATATATATATATATATATATATATATATATATATATATGTATATATATAGCAATCCACTTCTATTTCAGTACATTTATAAATTTTACAATGCATATACAACTTGTACATTGAACGTACAACATATACATCGAACGTACAACTTATACAATGCTCATACAAGAGGTGTACAACGCTTATATAACTCATACATCGACTATATAATTTATACATCATCGTTTTCCATATCGTTTATAAATTAGAAATCTCACATTGGGTTCCACTCCACCAAAAATAGCAGAAGGCTCAGAAAATTATGCGGTCTCTTCTAGGAGGTAGAAGACATCCACACGAGTCCATTATCTCTTGTTTCACTGAATTTCGTCAAGAAACGAAAAAGATATGATTTTTATAAGGTTTGCAACGGTTTAAAGGTGTTAAAATCATTTTAGAAAATAAAACCCGTACCTTTCAATAAATGTTCAAAACTAGGTTTACAAATTTCTTTCAATCCGTGCAACTATATGACGATCGTCCTGTGCCACCTCGAAGAGCTAGGAGAGGCGCGCAGAACGAGGGCAACCTCGTCGAACTCGGTGGTCGGAGCTGGCGTTGGCGGCGGCACAAAGTCGGCGACTTCGGGGCTTCAAATCTCGAAGGATACACAATGAAAAAATCCAAACTTGCTATGGATTTGAAGATCTTGACTAGCTCCACAAAATCCTCAACAGGATGGAGGTCTAATTTTGAGTGGATTGAGAGCAATCGAGGAGAGAAGGGGTCGAGTTCATTTCCGCCGCGCGATCTGGAGTGTCGGGGAGAGAGAAGAAGATATGGGCCAATCATATTTTTTCTTTTATTTATATATTTTTAAAATTTCGAAAATACCCCTTATCTCATACGAACTCTAATCCAAACCCAACAACTGTCGTCCCTAGCATTTTACCCCGATTCCGAACACAATGGGATATGTTTCGTAGGCCCATTCGACTGTTTCAGTCAGTTTTCATTCAATTTAAAATATATAACATTCAATATTCGATTTGAACGTACATTTCAATTTGCCAGGGCCACAAACTGATTCGAAAAATTCCAGAAAAATAAATCTTGCTATGTTTTGACGATACGGTCCCAACAAAACTAGTTTCGTCGAATTCTGAGACCGTTTGCAAAAAGGCCCATTTCTGGTCGATCTTATTTAACTTTAATTGATCAAAACACGTTTTCTTTTGCCACGCTCACATACTAGCTTCAAAAATTATGAAATTTGAAACCTAGCAATAACTTCACATCCCGGATCCAACAAAAGTGGTTTCGTCGAATTCCGAGGTCGTTTGCAAAATGGCCAATTTCACGGGCTATATAAATTCCATAGCGACCTTTCTGAAAATTCATTTGGCCATAACTTTTGCTTTCCGCTATGAAAATTCGATTTTTCAGATTTGTTAGAAAGGTATTCACTAACAGATTTAAATATTTTTGGTTTCGCTCAAATCCGTTTTGTTTTGCACCCTGTACAGTCCGACAAAGTTTGAATTCAATTTTTTTGAAACTACAGCGCCTTTTCAGGCCTTGTTTATAAATAGAATTAATTATATTCGTTTTCAATTGTCGATTCAAACTCAGTTTTCACTGATATTATTTAAAATATTTAAAATCCATTATTTTAGCCAATTAAAATTTTTTAAATTGGTTCAGATTTTCTGGGTCGTTACATCAGCTGAGGTACGGCTTGTTTTATTTTCAATTGTTTAACACCTTTAAACCGTTGCAAACTTTGGAAAATCATATATTTTTGCTGTGTTGACGAAATCCAGTGAAACAAGAGACAGTGGCCTCGTGTGGACGTCTTCTACCTTCTAGATGAGACCGCATATTTTTTTGAGCCTTCTGCTATTTTTGGTGGAGTGGAACCCAATGTGAGATTTCTAATTTATTAACGATATGGAAAACAACGATGTATAAATTATATAGTCGATGTATGAGTTATATAAGCGTTGCACACCTCATGTATAAGCGTTGTATAAGTTGTACGTTCGATATATAAGTGGTATATGCGTGGTAAAAATTATATATGTGTTGAAATAGAAGTGAATTGCTATATATATATATATATATATATATATATATACGCCCCTCGTCCACAAACCATGGACGATATTTATTGGTTGTGAGTTGTGTGAAAATTGATTGATAGCAAATGGTTGATTGGAATTGTTTGTGGTTGATATTGATTGATTGTGGTTGAAAAATACCCATTTGTGGTTGAGAAATATTTGGTTGAAACCACATAGGATAAGTTTGTGGAAATGAAATAAATATATACATGTCGCCTACGTGCGAACTAGATGCATGATCCCCATTGCCAAAAACCATGAGGTTTTAAGGTAGAGCGAGGAGCCGTACTAGGGACTGTCCCGGTTTTAACTACCCTGCCGTTATGCTGCCGAAATTTTGAATAATATTCATGTGTTTGAATTATTTTCATTTGCTGAAACTATATTTATTCGTTGAATAGAAAACCTTCATGTGTTGAATCGATATTCATTCGTTGATTAGAAATTCATGTGTTGAATGGTGTTCGTGTTTTAAATATAAAAATCACATTTTTATCTATATATATAAACTATAGAAAACCTTCATGTGTTGAATCGATATTCATTCGTTGAATTGAAATTCATGTGTTGAATGGTGTTCGTGTTTTAAATATAAAAATCACATTTTTATCTATATATATAAACTATAGAAAACCTTCATGTGTTGAATCAATATTCATTCGTTGAATTGAAATTCATGTGTTGAATGGTATTCATATTTTGAAATAAATTGTTTTATAATAAAAATCACATTTTTATCGTCTATATGAATTATATAAAATAATCTCGTTTTGAAAGAAATTGTTTTATAATAAAAACCCTATTTTTATTACCTATATGAACTATATAAAATAATAGTGTTTTGAAATGAATTGTTTTACAATAAAAATCACATTTTTATTATATACATGAATTGTTAAATATAGTGAAGTGTTGAAATAGAAGACAGTTAGATAAAATTATCATTTTTATCAAATGTATGAAAAGAATATAGCTTTGAAATCGAAGAATCGATATATATATAGAAATAGAATTAAAATAAATCGAATAACGATGCTGCAGTTCGTATTTTGAAACCGTGATTTCAAACGATTATACCGGAAGATCCGACCATCGGATTTTCCTGAAATCACAACCGTTGGGTTCGCTTTGGAAATATCTTTCCAACGGCACCAACTTTGTAAAAATCCAACGGTTGGATTGTCTGGAATGTTTAATTCAAATCTGAAGAAAAACAGTGCCAGAATCGATTATATATATATATATATATAATTATATTTAATCGAGTAACGATGCTGTAGTTCGTATTTTGAAATCGAAACTTCAAACGATTATACCAGAAGATCCGACCGTCGGAATTTCCCAAAACTGGAACCGTTGGATACGTTTTGAAAAGATCTTCTAATGATGTAAATTTTGTGAAGATCCAGCGGTTAGATTTTCAGATATGTGTAAATCAAATCTGAAGAAAAACAGCGCCACGGTCGCTTTATGGCCCGAAGCGTCGTTTTGAATAAATTGTCTATTTTAAAATAAATAAAAATAGCGATAAATCGTTATAAAATATTATAAACGATATGGATGTGATTTAGAAATTAACTGAAGTTTGGCTAAGTCGAATGGTTTCCTGGGTGTTGATCTGATGTTGGTTTCGGCCTTCGGGGTTAATATTTGGGAAATCGTTCTCTTACTGATTGACGGTTAGTGAATTGAAATGATGCGTGTGTATGTTAGTGTTGCACTTGTTTATTATATATGCGAGTTGCTTAGAAAGACCGGGTTCATCCCATTCTGAATAACTGAATCGACGATAAGAAATCGGAGATGAAGACGATGGTCGAAGACCGGAGATCTTCACCTCGTTTGGATGGTAACCGAGGTCCTGATTGGGAGGCATCCCGAAATACGGATAATGAGTGGTGATCGTTCAGACGTACGTGGTGATCAATGAGTTTGCGAGGTATTTAGTGCCTCCGGTTTCGTTCAGACCCAGAACGGACTAGCAAATGGACAATGTGTTTGACATTGGAATTTATTCTGTGTGATTGATAGCCATCAGTTGCACGGTGTGAATTGCCTATGTGGCATGCTAAGATGCAGTGATCAGGGCTTCTGTTGAAAAGCAAAGCCTTCTGGTGATGATCAAAGCACCGCCTGTGTGGTGTAGCTTTGTGTATAACGTGAAATCGCGAGCCTCACACCCCGATATGAACCAGAAACGGGAGAAAGGACCTCAGGAAGGGCCTGTGTTTCCTCCTAGCTAGAAGTGGCGTCAGTGGTTTTACACGCCCTGACGAGTTTGCCTTATGTGGTTGTTGTTGTTGCGAGGCGCCTCGGTTAGATCGGACGATCCGGGTCCGATGGAGTCATTTATTGGCTTGTTTACGCCCCAAAGGGCGGGGAAACGTAGTGTTCAGGCATTTTAATCCACTCCGCGTGGACCGGCCCTGACGATCCAAGGGTCACTCGAGCTTTGATCCTGAGACTCGGGCTAGGCAGTCTCAAATTCGGTAAGGACTATCTTTTGCCTTGGTTCATGACGGAAATCCAATTTCCAAATACGTGACTGTGCGATTTTGATTGTATATCTATATTTGGTGACATAGTGGCATGGGACGCTCAAGCCGTCTATGATTGATAGTTATGATTTGAAATTGTCTTCAAAACCTATAAACACTAGCAATAATATCAAATGCCTTTATTTTATTTGTATCAAGCATATTTTGGCCGTTATAAGGTAAAAACTCTATCCTCCGGTTTGCGTTGCATTGTGTGATGGGAACTGAGTCTTATGTTGGCTTCATTTTTATAAAAAGCATTGCGATGTTTTAAAAGAAAGATTGGTTTTTAAAGCACTGGCAATCCAATGGAGTAAACCCATTCCACGAAAGTGGCGTGGTCCTGTGATTAGCCATATTATAAATGAGTTGAGTAGATTTCTCATACCAGTCCCATAACTGACTCGTAGTTTGTTTCACTTTCAAACTCGGGTGCCCCTTTTTCTACACGGGCGGCCTTGTATTTAGGTTTAGCTGGTTCTTTCTGGATAACTGGAGCTGAAGATGGATTCTATTATTTATCTCTTTTTATGCTGTTCAGCTCCTATTGTACATATTTTGTTTGTTTCCTCTGTAGACATTTATGTATAGCTGAACTGTATTTGTACTAAGTATGATCCTGTATACTGTGTAACTCTGATGATTAATCTTGTCCAGTATATTCTATTGTTCATTATCTAATGTATTTATTTATTTCTGTTATGCTATTATCTGTTTCTGTGTTATATTCCAAGGATTACCCTTGCCGCCGTCAGTACGGGGTTTGGGGTCGTCATAAAACGATATCTCATAAGACCACGCCATATAACGGAACGGGTTTTTCCTTAATGAGAATCCAAAATGACTTTATATCAAAAAAACTTTTGATATTATAATAATGTCTATCAACCACAATATAATAATCATCTAGCAGAAACGCTTTCATCTCACGTTCTACATACATAGTATACAATCAAAACTGCAAGCACGTATTAGGTAATGGATTTCCAACTATGACAAGGTATGGGACCACGTTTCGCTAGTGTACCTCTAGAAAGGAATACACTGGGTTCAACATGAACATCTTGCAACCCGGCCACACATGACCGACCACTCATTTCGCTTGAGTGTATCGAATGTATATCACCAACGGTTGGGATCAGCAACCGTTTCCCGAATGGGACAGCATCGACAATAGATTTTTTAGAAGTAAATGAAACTCTAGATCAGGTGATTATACACCCTACTTCAGTGTGACTGACTTAGCCATGCTTCCTGCCCGATTTCTGTCATTTACCGGTTGATGAGGCTTGAGGTTACGCTCTATCATCACACCAGATTCACTTCGAATGTCACATCGTCAAATCCATCAAATCACCGATTGACGTCCTCAACCATATATTATGTGTTAGCTAAAAGAAGTTTCCTTCTCCGCTTCCACACTTGGTACGGTTGGAGAAATCAATATACATGATCGTCTGGAAATACTCTGTCAGACATCCGTCCATACAAGTCATCCAGGAACAGGATGAACCGAAGGCACTATTCAATACACCCATCTTAGACACTATTATCTAAGACTTATACAATTGCCATTGCACTTTACTCCGTCTTCAATTATCTTTGGCATATATGATTCGCAACGCTTATGCCAATACAGAGTGGTTCTTTGGATAATAATCCAACCGGTCTCTCCATATTAACAACGTTAAAATGGTCAAAACTTCGATAGTCTGTGATTTAACTATCGAAGTAAAACACGTGTGCAAACAACAATATTATTTCCAGGTGGAAATTCTATCCAATCAACCATCATTAAACATTTATCTCCTTAGCTCATTTTTCATCTCCTGTTCCCTATATTCAACATTTCTTATTTTCTAAACTTGAAAATATATGTTATTACCATTGGAAAACATTTCCATTTCTTGTTTTCTATATCAGAAAACATTTTTGGTTCTTATTTGGAAAACATTTCCAAAACTCCTTCATTGGGCTTAGACGGATGTTTAACAAACCATCGCGATGCCAACTCAAACCATTAGTCTTATTAACTAAATTCCCTTAACCCACCTTCACTATCGAACCGTAACCATTCCTTAGTTAAAAATGAAGTCAATCAAGTTGGGGTAATACTACCTCTCAGACCTTAACTGAACAACGTTTCCAACCTTGAAATAGACAAAGTTCACCTTACATTTCCTTAACAACTTCCTTACTTAACCTTTCTTTCGAGTAACTATATTCGATTAACTCTTTTCAATTAACTCTATTCGATTAACTCCTTTTTATTAACCCTATTCACTTAACTCCTGTCAAATAAACTATATTCGATAACTCCTCTAACTCTATTCGAATAAACTATATTCGATTAACTCCTCTAATTCCATTCGAATAAACTATATTCGATTTATTCCTTTAACTCCATTTAACTCTATTCGAATAACTAAATTCGATTAACTCCTTTTTAACTCTTCTTCGAATAACTAAATTCGATTAACTCCTTTTTAACTCTTCTTCGAATAACTGAATTCAATTAACTCCTTTTTAACTCTTCTTCGAATAACTAATATTCGATAACTCCTTTACTTTATTCGAATTACTAATATTTGATTAACTCGATTGATTCTATTCGAATAACCTATATTCGATTAACTCCTTTACTTTAACTCTATTCAATTAATTCTAACTAGTTGACTCTTATTCGAATAACAAATATTCAATTAACTCTATTAAGCTAACTCGACTTGACTAACCCCTTTTCGAATAACATATTCGATTTACTAACTTTCGAATACCTTATTCGATTGACTCCCTTCAAATACCATATTCGATTTAACTCTATTCGAATAACTAAATTCGATTAACTCCATCGAATAAACTATTCATTTATAAAGATTTACTTTTAGTAACAGTTCTTCACTTTACAAATGATTTCCTTTTTAGTAACTTTTTCCTTTTTATAACATCCTATTCGATTATAAACAAATTTCCTTTTTATTACTCTATTTATTTTCTAAATATTTCCTTTCTATAAAATCTCCTTTGATTGTTATAAATATTATCTCTTCTATAAAATCCTTTGATTTTACAAATAATCTATTTTCAGTATTCATTTTGAAAATTCCCTTTTCACCATTCCGGTATGTTATGGTATTCAACATATCAAATCACGATGACCAATATCGTCCAAATACATATAATCGACACATATTATATATCACAATATATATGAAGAATAGTAAAATAAATGTTGAGGAATCCAGTTGGATTCCTCCAACCTGTTTCCCTGCATCACAAATGTTAAACAATATAGATAACATCACTTTCAGTTCCATATGATATATTCTGTTAAGCAGAATCAATATAGAAATTTAACTAACTGACCAGCAGTTCAATCAAACAGTCAACACACAGTCAATCAGCCAATATTTAACAGTTCTAAAAATACAACATGAAATTATAAACTGTTCAGAGTTAGTGAGATTTACTCACTTTGGCAGTTCATCATTAAAGAAAGATAAATTGTTGTTTGATTTGAATCAAACAGTTTATTTCTCCATAAATTGTAACGAACTCCAATCCACCTCTAGTCAGTTCCATTGGGTAGTGTCCGTCCATACGATCCCAACGGATCTTGTTCATCAAATTCTGATAACGTATGGGTGAGATATACCATTTATAAGTTAGTATATTATTTTAAAATTAAAATAACTTAGCTTTTTATGTACTGGGCCTCAACACTTTAAAACCCGGCCCATTTCATTCCTTACAACGCCAAAGCCGCAATCCATCTTCCAATTTCAGAACTTTCGTCTTCTTGTAACCAACAATCCCCATTGTCGATGCATTCAGTGATTCAAACCCTCCCCTTTCATCACGGCAAAACATTAAAAATCACCATTCTCCTTGAATTCCTCAACAACCATCCCACTTGCGTTCTCTCCCCTATTCACCATAATTAAAACCGTACTCCAGAAATTGACACTGTTCACCCGTAGCTCAACAAACCATGTTCGGACTTTGCTTTAACCCTTTTTCTTCTTCTCTACTTATGATAGACCATAAAAATTCATATGAACTCCCCAAATATCAAAACATCTGCCTGCTCACCATATATAATTTGAACTCACCATTATTATTATTTTCTTTCTTGTATGTCGCACCTTCCCTCCCTCATGTCTGATCCTTTTCCAACCCAGGCCTTCACCATGACTACATCCCTATGACCGTAGGAGTCTGCCTCCACCTCCGATGACCCAGATCAACCCAGGCACCTCCACAACCTCCTCCTACAGATAAATCTCGAACAACCTTTTACCCCTTTTCAAACCATCGTCAATAACCACTCTTCCTCCTCGAAGTCATCGACAATCGAATTCCAGCGGTGGAGAAAAACAGCGTCGCACCTTGTATTTGCATAGTAGATCGAAGAGAGCAGTAGCAGGGATCCGAATAAAATGGTTTGAAGATTTAAGGATTTTTTGTTGGATTGTTATGATTTTCTAAACAAACCCTTTGCTACGTTATTTCATTTGGGTGGAGGCCTAGAAGTCGTTGACCAGAAATGAAAATGGACTTAGGTTTAGTGAAGGGTAGGGTATTTATATAGTATTTTGTTTGGATATCTCTTCTCCATGTTTGCTTTCGTTTGTGCAGTTGGAAAGGTGGGAACGTGGTTTCTTTTTAATCACATGAATACATGGAAGAAGGTTTTGAAATAATTCCATGTTATTATTATATTCATATACCCTCGTTTCATTAAATTTCTTTCACGTACAGACTGAAATAAGGATACCGTTGTATTCAGTAAAGTGTCATGATTCCAGAAATATAATAATATCGGTAGTTTAACTCATTTTGTGAAACCCCAGAATTGCTGATACATGGTGCAAAACACTCCAAATAAAAAGTTGCTTATTTAATTAATTAAAAATTACAGTAAAATTCTAAAAATTAAATTATCACTACGCCTCAAAAGAACCTCGTCTAAATTCAAATCTGATATTCAAATATATTGAAAACCCTTTTTATAACGTAAATAAAGCATTGCAAATTATAAAGGAATTCCGCGGCGACTTTTCTGAAATTTGATTTGGACATAAATAAAAATCTATACGACGAAATCCCGATTTTCCTCTTCCACTATAAAGATATACTTCACCAGCCCATACGTTTCTTTTTTCACAGAAATCCGATTTAAAACGGCTTCTGTATATTCGTTTGAAGTTCGAATCGCCAAATAACGAACTGCAGCTCCATTTCAAGCTCGATTTTAATTATAATATAATTATACGTTCAAACTGTCGTTCAAATAATATATTTGTTATTCTAATTCAATTCCAAGCTGAATTAAATTTCACAGATGATCCGGTTCATACCATATCGTAATTTCAGCCAATTTTGATTATTTCAGAATTAAATATTTTTTTAATTTATTATTTTAATTAAATATTCACCATTATTTACTTCAACGACCATTTAATTCACTATATCACTATTTATATAATTAAATAAATTAATTATAATACCTCTGCCCATGCGGGTCATTACATTCTTCCCTACTTAAAATAATTTCATCCTCGAAATTGCTAAGTTAGAAGACGACTCTATCGACCGGTTAGAACATATTTGTTCACTTCTTAACTTCAGTTTCAGCTGAACCAATTTAATTTTTTAATTAAATTATTTATTTAATTCTTATCAACGAAAATTTTCAAAGATCCTGAAAATTTTCTAACACCTTAATTTTTCGAAAAATTTCGCCAGCACCTCCTTTGTACTGATCAATAGGTCAAATTCCAACTCGTCTTTCTAGGCCTTCTCAACCCAAAAGAAAATCAAACAGCCAAGCGGCTTGCCAATTCGGCTCATAAATCTTATATCCAATAGAAATATAAACTTGTACCTTCTTGTCGGCATATCATTATATCCTTTCCACCTGTTATCAATTTAGCGGATACAAGGGTCATCCCAATCAAATTCCAATCTGCTTTTATCCACAACACCACCATTCTCTTATGTCTGAGCCAAATATCATTTCAACTCAAGTTTCTTCTCGATTCCCAATTCTTAACTTGATTATCACATTACGCTTCAAATTTGAATCTCACAACCCAATTTGTCTTAATATCATTCTAATTCAATCTCAGTTACCACTTTACTGGCTTTACTTTAATTCAAATTTTCTTTCACAAATTTCTGTTAAATTTGTTTTTAATTCAAACAGTCTTTCCCTGGGAGTTTTTAAATAGTTTACTCTTTTCAAAAATCAAATTTTCCTTTCGAACATGTCACTGAGCCCTTAATTAATATTCCATTAGTTAAATCACTTATCTATTTCTTTATCAATATTTGTTAACCAAATATTTTCAATAACTATATTGGCCTTTTATGTTATTTGGAAAACATTTCCGAATATCGCCTTCCTTTATTTTCTAAACTTTAGAAAATATATGCTATTTATAATTGGAAAAAACTCCAATTACTTATCTCTCTTCCGATCTCGTTTATTTCTATACTTAGGAAATGTTTATTATTCTATTTCCAAGTTTACACTTATTTGGGATAAAACGGATGTTGTGTAAAACATCGTTACGACAACCCAAATACTATATTCAACTAACTCTTATTCAACATTGATCTTCGAGCCTGAAATCTTACTATTTATTTGTTAATAATGAAATTAATCAAGTTGGGGTATAATTACCTCTCAGACCTTGACTGAATAACATTTATAACGTCAAAACAGATATGACTACTTACTCGAATAATCAATACCATACAACTACTTATTCACTTTTAAACACGTATACGCTTCCTCTTTCTATTCTTACTAGATTTTATTCTTAGTCTTCCTTTTTGATTTTACTATTCTATTTCTAAGTTCGTTTCCTTATCGACTTCTATATATATATATATTGATACGCTGATTTCTAACTATCAAATTATCTTAAAAATATTCTAACTCCTTAAATTCCCGGAAAAATTTGCCATAACCTCCTTTGTACCAGTAGCATTGGGATGTTTCAAATAGCCTCCCATGGCTCTCACCAATCCAAAAGAAAAAGAAAAAGCCAAGCGGCTAGCCGATACGGCGCATAAAATCTCATATATGAATTAAATACACACCTTTTTCTCGAGCATTCTATCTATTTCACTTCTATACTGTATCCATACCTATCTCATGTATATTTATACCTGCCCAATCTATTTTAACTATACCTGATCGTTTTAACTCAATTCATTAATTAATTTGTTAATTAACCCTTTAGTCTATTTCACTTTTATATTTGAACATGACATGTTCAAATATAATTTAACTTGCTTATTAACTAATTTTAATCCAAATTTCAAATTTAAGTTCTATATTCGATTTCGAAAATCCATTTACAAATCCAATTCACCTTTTAAAGTTCAACTTCAAATTCAAAACTCGATTAACTAATTCCTCTTCGACTTAGTTAATTCTATTCAATTTCTATTCAAATTTTATATCATGTAACAACCCGAAAATCTGGGCCAGTTTAAAATTTTTATTTTGGCAATTTTAGCGAATTTTGAATATTTAAAATGAATTATTTTAAATAATATCGACGAGAAATTTATTTTGAATATAATTAGAACGTATATATTATATACATCGTCGTTAGAATATAAATAATTATATATAATCAAAAATAGAATTGAAAATGGCACGGTAGTTCGATAATTCGGTTTCAAACTTCAATTGAACGTACCGGGTGCAAAACAATCCGGATTTTAGCGAAACCAAAAATAATAGGATCTATTTGAGAATATCTTACCAACGAATCCGAAAAATTGAAATTTCATAGCGAGAATCAAAAGATATGTCCAGTTGAAAATTCTGAATAGTCGCTATGGAATTCAAGCCCTTAAAAATGGGAATTTTGCAAACGACCTCGGATTTCGATGAAACCACTTTTGTTGGGTCCGTGATGTCAAATTATTGCTAGATTTCAAATTTCATAATTTTTCGAATCAATATGTGAGTGTGGCAAAGGAAAACACGTTTGACCAGTTTCAGTTGATTTTGATCGACTGGAAAATGGCCATTTTTCCAATGGTCTCGGAATTCGACGAAACTAGTTTTGTTAGGGCCGTATCGTCAATACGAAGCTAGAAGATATTTTTTGGGAATTTTTAGAGTTAGTATGTGACCCCAGTAAATTGAAATGCGCGTTCAAATTCAATATATAGAGTTATATGTTGATTTTGACAGAAACTGATCGAAACGATCGAATCAACCTACGATACATATCCCATTGTGTTCGGAATGGGGGTAAAACGCTATGGACGACAGGCGGTGGGCCTCGTTTCGAGGTCATATGTAAAAATCAACCTTTTTGAAATTAAATAATTAAAATAAAAACTTTTCTCTCTCCTCACCCTCTTTAACTTCTGCCCCCCCCATTCATTTCGAAACAGAATTAAATAAAAATAAAAAAAGAAGACGCAGCCCTAGCTGCGATCCGCCGCCGCCGCCGCGCGAGGCGCCCCCCTCCCTTTCCTCTGCTGCGCCGCCCTCCTTCTTCCTCCTCCTCCCCTGCTCTTCCTCGACTGCAACGCCCAGACCCCCTTGACCAAATCGCCATCGTGATTGAAGACCCCCCCTCTGCCTCGACCGACGCGAGCTACCCCCCATCCACCGACGAGCGCGACAGCCCCCTCCCCCCCATATTCACTGTAAGTTTTTATTTTTACTTTATTTTATTCTTTCTCTTTTTTTCCTTTTCTACTTTTACTTTAAATTCGAATTAGTTAAGTTGGGATTTTTAGATTAAAAAGTTAGGATTTTTAATAATAAAAAGGTCGAATTTTTAAAAATGGAAAAACAATGTTTTTAAAAAGTGACAAGACGATATTTTTAAAATAGAAAAGATTAGATTTTAAAAATAGAAAAGGCGAAATATTTATATGAAGAATAGCGTGATAAAAATAGAATTTTTATCTATATAGTAGCGGTATAAAAATATAATTTTTATCTATATAGTAGCGATGTAAAAATAGAATTTTTATCTATATAGTAGCGGTATAAAAATAGAATTTTTATCTATATAGTAGCGATGTAAAAATAGAATTTTTATCCATATAGCGTGATAGTAAAAATACGATTTTTATATATTGAATAGCGAAGTAAAAATATGATTTTTATATATTTAATAGCGAAGTAAAAATACGATTTTTATATATTGAATAGCAATGTAAAAATTTGATTTTTCTATATTGAATAGCGAAGTAAAAATTCGATTTTTACATATGTAGAGAATACGGGAAACGAAGGTGACAAAAAGGGGAGAACGATGAAGATTTCTCTAAATGAAGAGTCGTGGTATTGGATAGCTTTCGGTGAGAACTTCTCACTCTTCAATTTCTTTTTCTAGTTATATATATACTAGGATGCAGACGGTGTTTAGTAGCACCCGACACAATCGTCCACAGACCATGGACTTGTTTGTTTGGTTGTGTAGTTAGTGAGATTATTTGGGTTGAATTGAGTTGTTTGGTGAAATGGAATGGATTTGATTGATGTGTGAATGGCGTGGGCCTTCACTAGACCGGGGATAAGGCTAGGCATTGTCTCGTTTCTAGTATCGTGCCGTTATGCCGCCGAAATTTTCTAAAATAAGTTAGAAAAATAAAAATATCATTTTTATCATGTAAATGAACTGAGTAAAAATTCATGTGTTAAAATAAATTATTTGATCATTAAAAATATAATTTTTAACGTGAATGTGAATAAATAAATATTCATTTACAAACCGGACGGTTTGTTTATGTACACCTATTTGAAGGACATTGATTCGGACGATAAATTTTACACATCGCCCAACTATACAAGTAAAATCTGTGTTTGATTGTTTGAAACCCCACACGGGTATTGGGATAAAATACGACATACACTAACCCCAATAATTGGTTGTATGTCGATCGATTGATTGACAGGGTGTTATAAGCGTTAAATATCTATATTTGATGCTTATACAGTGTAGTGCACTTTGGATGATGGTTGATTATTTATCATTGCTATTATATACATGTGTTGTATGGAATCCATATAATTAACTTTATATGGTAATTGATTGGGCCTCATTCCAATTTAGAAGATAAAGAATATTATAAAATAAAGGTTCATGTGTTGACTGTACACATCCGTTGAGATTAGTCATGTGTTGAACGGAATATTTTAACAATAAAATCTACATCTTTGTCATATATAAAATTAGAAACTAACTGGAAAATAGATGAGATGACTGGTCTCCTGGATATTGATCTGATGTTGGTCTCGGCCTTCGGGGTTAATACTCAGGGAATCGTTCTATTACTAGTTTACGGTTGGAGTCTAATTTTAAATCAAACAATAGATACCATAATTTTTATAAAATATATTAAATAACAAAACTAGTCACACGTGGACAGTACTCATTCGTTGAGATTAGTCATGTGTCGACAAAAATATGGATTCACGTGTTGAATAGAATAAATATTCATTTGTTGAATAGAATAACGGGATTATTGAAATATATAAAGCCGTGTTGATTAGAGATGCGCTATTTTGACGCGAACGATATTTATATCGATTACATTCGAATTTGAATTGAATTGAATAGAAAACCAATTTGAATTGAATTGAATAGAAAACCAATTTGAATTGAATTGAATAGAAAACCAATTTGAATTGAATTGAATAGAAAACCAATTTGAATTGAATTGAATAGAAAACCAATTTGAATTGAATTGAATAGAAAACCAATTTGAATTGAACTGAATAGAAAACCAATTTGAAATGAATTGAATATAAAATGAATTCGAATTGAATTGAAAACGAATTCGAATTGAATTGAAAACGAATTGAAAATAATTCAAATTGAATTGAAATTTGAATTGAATTGAAACGAATTTTAAAACGAATTTGTAAGGAAAAATTCAATTTTGATTTGAATTGAAATGGAAGTAGAAATCGTTTTTGAAATGAATTTAAAATTAATTATAAAATTCGTTTCAAATAGGAATTGACGAAATATATATTATATATATAATATAATGGTCTGAATAGAACGCGCCGCGCCGCGGCAGTTCGTAATTTCGACCATTAACTTCGAACGGACATTACGGGAGATCCGACCGTCGGATTCTCCTAAAACCAGAACCGTTGGGTTCGTATCGAAAAGAGCTTTCTAACGAATATTTTAAATTTGAAATCTAATGGTTGGATTTGGAGATATGTCCAAATCAAATTTGGAAAAGGTCGATGTAAGTGCAGTTCGATGGCCGTTGATGGAAATCGACTGTACGGGCCTTGATAAAATTATTAAAAATAGTAAAAATTTGTGTAAAATCATAAGAAATGATTTGGGAAAAATTGGGATGAAGAACTCCATATTTGAAAAGATAAAAATAGATTTTTATCGAAATGAACTAGTTTTGAACTGAAATTAAAACCCATTTATTTTTAAATAAATAAATTGGATTTGAAACGGGTTTTAAATAGAATTGATTGGTGGGTTCATCGTGAACGGTGTTTTTAAATAACACTTGTTCTTTAACCCGATAATAAATAAAATGTGATTTGGGCTTGTCGTGAACTGTGTCTTAAATGACATTAGTCCTTTAACCCAGTAAAAGGAGTTTTTAATGAATCTGCAATTAGATTGAAATGATAATTGGTAATTTAAATTATAAAATTTAGAAATTGAGCGAGAATGGAGTATCACCAGTTTTGCTCCAAAGCGATAGTTAAATCTTTAATTAGATTTAACGTGAAATGGTAATTAATTTTCCCGATAACACCATAGTATTAGATATGGAGTATTACCAGTTTTGCTTCATGGGATGAATAGGTTGGGATTGGGAAATAAAATAAATAATTACTTCGGTATGGTTCGCTAATCTCGACTAGTTTAGAAAACCATAATTTGGTTTGAAACGGCATCCAAAGGAAGATTTAAGGATAAATTTTAAAGAATTTATCTTGGATAAAATTAATGGGAACCTTTCCCTAAGAATATGAATTGGAATGAGGCGTATGTTGTGTTTGTGTAATGTTTTTAATATACGCGGGTCGTTCGGAAAGTCCGGGTTTATACGCATTCTGAATAACTGATTCGACGATATGTCGAAGATGAAGACGGTGGTTGAAGACCAGAAGACTTCACGTCGTTTGGGTGATTACTGATGATCTTGATTGGGCTGTACACCCAAGATGAGGGAATCAGTTGGTTGTCGTCCAGTCGTACTTGGAGATGGATGGATATGCGAGGAAAGTGCCTCCGGTTTCGTTCAGTCCCAGAACGAACTTGTAAATGGATTGTGTGTCTGACATTGGATTTTATTCTGTGTTGATTGATTTCTGTTAAATATATATCTGTTTGGCGGCGGAGAATTTATTCTCTTGCTTAACACCCTTCTCTGAGACGTACGAGCTTAGAGGTTATATATCGATAGATATCAATCGCATGGCATGAATTGCCTGTGTGGCACGTTGAGATGCATGGATATGGGCTTCTGTTGAAAAGCAAAGTCTTGTGGTTGATGATCATAGCACGGCCTTTGTGTATAACGTGAATTCGCGAGTCTCACACCTCGGTATGAGTTAAAAACGAGATACAGACTGCAGGGAGAGCACGACGTTTCTTTCTAGCTTTGGTGGTGTCAGTGACTTACCAGCCCTGACATTTATATACTTTTCACCTATGTGGTTGTTGGATGAGGCGCCTCGATTTTAGGTCTGTAAGGACCGGGAAACGTGTGTTCAGGAATTGCCAATCCTCAAAAGTAAGAGAGGACTGGCCCTGAAGATCCAGGATTACCCAGAGTGTGTAGTCCTGAGACATTTGCTAGAGTGTCTCGAAAGCGTAGAGGAGCTTTCCCCTTGCCTCGACTCATGACGGAAATCCAATTTCCAATACGTGTATTGCGGTTTTAATTGTAGAACTAGTATGGCGACATGATATATGGTACCCATGCCGTCTATGATTTATATTTATGATTGAAATTGTTTTGACATTATACACTTATTATAGTATCAAATGATTTGTTTTAAACGTACCAAGCATGTTTGGCTATTATAAGGGAAAACCCTATCCTCCGGCTTGCGTTGCATTGTGTGATGGGACCTGGGTCTTATAATAGCTTCATTTTTCGAAAAAGCATTGCGCTGTTTATTGTTATGCACTGGTATTCTTGGGAGGAAACCCGTTCCATGTTATACGGCACGGTCCCTTGAATTACTCTCTTTTAAAATAAAGTTTTAATAACCGTTTTAGTTCTCACACTAGTCACATGACTGACCTGGAGTTTATTGTTTTAACCTAAACTCTGGGTGCCCCTATTTTCCGCACGGGCAGCTAGTAGTTTTGGTTTTGCAGATTTATATTCACAGGATCCTGATTTACAGCTGGAATGATATCCGGAAAGCTCTGTATCCATATATCACCTTCAGTTGTGCTTTATATTGTTTTCCACTGCTATGTAATTTATTGTAATCTCTGATAATTATCGAATGTAATTTATTCACTTATACTCTGTATATTCTTGTATCTGATGGAATTGTTGTAATAACAATGAAATGTTCTTCCGTCTGCGTTCCATTTTGTCCTGTTCTCAAAACGATCAGGGGTTTCGAACGGTCTAGATCGATTTAACGACCGATTCGGATCGAGCGAAATTCCCGGCCGTCACATTTGGTATCAGAGCTTTGGTTTACAGAGCTCGAGAACAAGACACATTAGAACCATACGAAAGAATTCATCAGATATTGGATTAGTAATATCCAATTAGAATGACTCGTTAGAGATAGGATCAGTAGTATCCTAGAACGAGTGTGAAGAGTATATTTTTCAAATGAAAACAATTTTGTTTTGAAAATTTAAATTGTTTTAAACATATTTGATTATTTATTTATTTTGAATTTGGACAATCGAGTATATAAAGGTTTTGCATATACGCGTCATGAACGTATATTCGAAGTTTTAATATACTAGATAGATATAGAATCACACTCTAGTCGCCCGAAGATGATTCTACTGATGACTATATAGCATCAGTAGTGTGTGTGTTCGAGTTTCGAAGGTGTGATTTTCTATATATTTCCATTAGGCTGGTGTGAGAACCAAAACCAATATAGCTAGAACACGTTGTGAATTGGCATCAAAAACATGATTTTTTGTATATGTATCAAAATTATGAATTTGAAACTCTAATTCACTAATTGATTGATGTTTGTGTTGTTTGTCTATTTGTTTGATAATTTTTGAACCATTTAGCCTAATTGAACCAAATATTGAATTGTATTGAAAATTGGTCCCATTTGCTTGCATATACATGTATATCCATTGAACAGGTCATAGCAAGGAGGCTAGAGTAGAGAATAAAATTTGTTTGCCCGACAAATAGGTACATGTTTACTATAATTTACCGTTTTGTTTGGGTGATGATGATTTTATGAGCCTATTGGCTAGCCGCTTGGCTTTTTCTTTTTCTTTTTGAGATCAGAAGGCCTATATGGCAATTTCGGGATTTTCCCGTGGCTCCCGGTGCAGGGGAGGTTAAGGCGAAATTTTTCAAAAATTTAGGGTGTTAGCCAAATTTTTGAAAATTTGAAAATTCTCAGAAACTGAAAAGTTAGATAATGGAAGCCAGATCAAACGTAGAGCTGATTAATCAAACCACTTTCGACTTCGTTCCTTTTCGGGGACGAAAAGTTTTAAGTGGGGGAGATTGTAACAACCCGAAAATCTGGGCCAGTTTAAAATTTTTATTTTGGCAATTTTAGTGAATTTTGAATATTTAAAATGAATTATTTTAAATAATATTGACGAGAAATTTATTTTGAATATAATTAGAACGTATATATTATATACGTCATCGTTAGAATATAAATAATTATATATAATTAAAAATAGAATTGAAAATGGCGCGGTAGTTCGATAATTCGATTTCAAACTTCAATTGAACGTACCGGGTGCAAAACAATCCGGATTTTAGCAAAACCAAAAATAATAGGATCTATTTGAGAATATATTTCCAACGAATCCGAAAAATTGAAATTTCATAGCGGGAATCAAAAGATATGTCCAGTTGAAAATTCTGAATAGTCGCTATGGAATTCAAGCCCTTAAAAATGGGAATTTTGCAAACGACCTCGAATTTCAACGAAACCACTTTTGTTGGGTCCGTGATGTCAAATTATTGCTAGATTTCAAATTTCATAATTTTTCGAATCAATATGTGAGCGTGGCAAAGGAAAACGCGTTTGACCAGTTTAAGTTGATTTTGATCGACTGGAAAATGGCCATTTTTCCAACGGTCTCGGAATTCGACGAAACTAGTTTTGTTAGGACCGTATCGTCAATACGAAGCTAGAAGATATTTTTCAGGAATTTTTAGAGTTAGTATGTGACCCCAGTAAATTGAAATGCGCGTTCAAATTCAATATATAGAGTTATATGTTGATTTTGACAGAAACTGATCAAAACTATCGAATCAACCTACGATACATATCCCATTGTGTTCGGAATGGGGGTAAAACGCTATGGAAGACAGGCGGTGGGCCTCGTTTCGAGGTCGTATGTAAAAATCAACCTTTTTGAAATTAAATAATTAAAATAAAAACTTCTCTCTCTCCTCACCCTCTTTAACATCTGCCCCCCCCCCCCCCCCCCGTTCATTTCGAAACAGAATTAAATAAAAAAGAAGAAGAAGACGCAGCCCTAGCTGCGATCCACCACCGCCGCCGCGCGAGGCGCCCCCTCCCTTTCCTCTGCTGCGCCGCCGTCCTTCTTCCTCCTCCTCCCCTGCTCTTCCTCGACTGCAACACCCAGACCCCCCTGACCAAATCGCCACCGCGATCGAAGACCCCCCTCTGCCTCGACCGACGTGAGCTACCCCCCTCCCATCCACCGACGAGCGCGACAACCCCCCCCCCCAATATTCACTGTAGGTTTTTATTTTTACTTTATTTTATTCTTTTTCTTTTTTTCCTTTTCTGCTTTTACTTTAAATTCGAATTAGTTAAGTTGGGATTTTTAAATTAAAAAGTTAGGATTTTTAATAATAGAAAGGTCGAATTTTTAAAAATGGAAAAACGATGTTTTTAAAAAGTGAAAAGACGATATTTTTAAAATAGAAAAGATTAGATTTTAAAAATAGAAAAGGCGAAATCTTTATATGAAGAATAGCGTGATAAAAATAGAATTTTTATCTATATAGTAGCGGTATAAAAATAGAATTTTTATCTATATAGTAGCGATGTAAAAATAGAATTTTTATCTATATAGTAGCGGTATAAAAATAGAATTTTTATCTATATAGTAGCGATGTAAAAATAGAATTTTTATCCATATAGCGTGATAGTAAAAATACGATTTTTATATGTTGAATAGCGAAGTAAAAATACGATTTTTATATATTGAATAGCGAAGTAAAAATACAATTTTTATATATTGAATAGCAATGTAAAAATTCGATTTTTCTATATTGAATAGCGAAGTAAAAATTCGATTTTTACATATGTAGAGAATACGGGAAACGAAGGTGACAAAAAGGCGAGAACGATGAAGATTTCTCTAAATGAAGAGTCACGGTATTGGATAGCTTTCGGTGAGAACTTCTCACTCTTCAATTTCCTTTTCTAGTTATATATATATACTAGGATGCAGACAGTGTTTAGTAGCACCCGACACAATCGTCCACAGACCATGGACTTGTTTGTTTGGTTGTGTAGTTAGTGAGATTATTTGGGTTGAATTGAGTTGTTTGGTGAAATGGAATGGATTTGATTGATGTGTGAATGGCGTGGGCCTTCACTAGACCGGGGATAAGGCTAGGCCTTGTCCCGTTTCTAGTATTGTGCCGTTATGCCGCCGAAATTTTCTAAAACAAGTTAGAAAAATAAAATTATCATTTTTATCTTGTAAATGAACTGAATAAAAATTCATGTGTTAAAATAAAATATTTGATCGTTAAAAATATAATTTTTAACGTGAATGTGAATAAATAAATATTCATTTACAAACCGGGCGGTTTGTTTATGTACACCTATTTGAAATACATTGATTGGGACGATAAATTTTACACATCGCCCAACTGTACAACTAAAATCTGTGTTTGATTGTTTGAAACCCCACGCGGGTATTGGGATAAAATACGACATACACTAATCCCAATAATTGGTTATATGTCGATCGATTGATTAACAGGCTGTTATAAGCGTTAAATATCTATATTTGATGCTTATACTGTGTAGTGCACTTTGGATGATGGTTGATTATTTATCGTTGCTATTATATACATGTGTTGTATGGAATCCATATAATTAACTTTATATGGTAATTGATTGAGCCTCATTCCAATTTAGAAGATAAAGAATATTATAAAATAAAGGTTCATGTGTTGACTGTACTCATCCGTTGAGATTAGTCATGTGTTGAACGAAATATTTTAACAATAAAATCTACATCTTTGTCATATATAAAATTAGAAACTAACTGGAAAATAGATGAGATGAGTGGTCTCCTGGATATTGATCTGATGTTGGTCTCGGCCTTCGGGGTTAATATTCAGGGAATCGTTCTCTTACTAGTTTACGGTTAGATTCTAATTTTAAATCATACGATAGATACCATAATTTTTATAAAATATATTAAATAACAAAAATAGTCACACGTGGACAGTACTCATTCGTTGAGATTAGTCTTGTGTCGAAAAAAATATGGATTCACGTGTTGAATAGAATAAATATTCATTTGTTGAATAGAATAACGGGATTATTGAAATATATAAAGCCGTGTTGATTAGAGATGCGCTATTTTGACGCGAACGATATTTATATCGATTACATTCGAATTTGAATTGAATTGAATAGAAAACCAATTTGAATTGAATTGAATAGAAAACCAATTTGAATTGAATTGAATAGAAAACCAATTTGAATTGAATTGAATAGAAAACAAATTTGAATTGAATTGAATAGAAAACCAATTTGAATTGAATTGAATAGAAAACCAATTTGAATTGAATTGAATAGAAAACCAATTTGAAATGAATTGAATATAAAACGAATTCGAATTGAATTGAAAACGAATTCGAATTGAATTGAACACGAATTCGAATTGAATTGAAAACGAATTGAAATGAATTCAAATTGAATTGAAATTTGAATTGAATTGAAATGAATTTTAAAACGAATTTGTAAGGAAAAATTCAATTTTGATTTGAATTGAAATGGAAGTTGAAATTGTTTTTGAAACGAATTTAAAACTAATTAGAAAATTCGTTTCAAATAGGAATCGACGAAATATATATTATATATATAATATAATGGTCTGAATAGAACGCGCCGCGCCGCGGCAGTTCGTAAATTTCGACCATTAACTTCAAACGGACATTACGGGAGATCCGACCGTCGGATTCTCCTAAAACCGGAACCGTTGGGTTCGTATCGAAAAGAGCATTCTAACGAATATTTGAAATTTGAAATCTAACGGTTGGATTTGGAGATACGTCCAAATCAAATTTGGAAAAGGTCGTTGTAAGTGCAGTTCGATGGCCGTTGATGGAAATCGACTGTACGGGCCTTGATAAAATTATTAAAAATAGTAAAAATTTGTGTAAAATCATAAGAAATGATTTGGGAAAAATTGGGATGAAAAACTCCATATTTGAAAAGATAAAAATAGATTTTTATCGAAATGAACTAGTTTTGAACTGAAATTAAAACCCATTTATTTTTAAATAAATAAATTGGATTTAAAACGGGTTTTAAATAGAACTGATTGGTGGGTTCATCGTGAACGGTGTTTTTAAATAACACTTGTTCTTTAACCCGATAATAAATAAAATGTGATTTGGGCTTGTCGTGAACTGTGTTTTAAATGACATTAGTCCTTTAACCCAGTAAAAGGAGTTTTTAATGAATTTGCAATTAGATTGAAATGAGAATTTGTAATTTAAATTATCAAATTTAGAAATTGAGCGAGAATGGAGTATCACCAGTTTTGCTCCAAAGTGATAGTTAAATCTTTAGTTAGATTTGAACGTGAAATGGTAATTAATTTTACCAATAACACCATAGTATTAGATATAGAGTATTACCAGTTTTGCTTCATGGGATGAATAGGTTAGGATTGGGAAATAAAATAAATAATTACTTCGGTGTGGTTCGCTAATCTCGACTAGTTTAGAAAACCATAATTTGGTTTGAAACGGCATCCAAAGGAAGATTTAAGGATAAATTTTAAAGAATTTATCTTGGATAATATTAATGGGAACCTTTCCCTGAGAATATGAATTGGAATGAGGCGTATGTTGTGTTTGTGTAATGTTTTTAATATACGCGGGTCGTACGGAAAGTCTGGGTTTATACCCATTCTGAATAACCGATTCGACGATATGTCGAATATGAAGACGGTGGTTGAAGACCAGAAGTCTTCACATCGTTTGGGTGATTACTGATGATCTTGATTGGGCTGTACACCCAAGATGAGGGAATCAGTTGGTTGTCGTCCAGTCGTACTTGGAGATGGATGGATATGCGAGGAAAGTGCCTCCGGTTTCGTTCAGTCCCAGAATGAACTTGTAAATGGATTGTGTGTCTGACGTTGGATTTTATTCTGTGTTGATTGATTTCTGTTAAATATATATCTGTTTGGTGGCGGAGAATTTATTCTCTTGCTTAACGCCCTTCTCTGAGACGTACGAGCTTAGAGGTAATATATCGATAGATATCAATCGCATGGCATGAATTGCCTGTGTGGCACGCTGAGATGCATGGATCAGGGCTTCTGTTGAAAAGCAAAGTCTTGTGGTTGATGATCAAAGCACGACCTTTGTGGCGTAGCTTTGTGTATAACGTGAATTCGCGAGCCTCACACCTCGGTATGAGTTAAAAACAGGATAGGACTGCAGGGAGAGCACGACGTTTCTTTCTAGCTTTGGTGGTGTCAGTGACTTACCATCCCTGACATTTATATACTTTTCACCTATGTTGTTGTTGGATGAGGCGCCTCGATTTTAGGTCTGTAAGGACCGGGAAACGTGTGTTCAGGAATTGCCAATCCTCAAACGTAAGAGAGGACCGGCCCTGAAGATCCAGGATTGCCCAGAGTGTGTAGTCCTGAGGCATTTGCTAGAGTGTCTCGAAAGCGGAGAGGAGCTTGCCCCTTGCCTCGACTCATGACGGAAATCCAATTTCCAATATGTGTATTGCGGTTTTAATTGTAGAACTAGTATGGCGACATGATATATGGTACCCATGCCGTCTATGATTTATATTTATGATTGAAATTGTTTTGACACTATACACTTATTATAGTATCAAATGATTTGTTTTAAATGTACCAAGGTTGTTTGGCTATTATAAGGGAAAACCCTATCCTCCGGCTTGCGTTGCATTGTGTGATGGGACCTGGATCTTATAATAGCTTCATTTTTCGAAAAAGCATTGCGCTGTTTATTGTTATGCACTGGTATTCTTGGGAGGAAACCCGTTCCGTGTTATACGGCGTGATCCCTTGAATTACTCTCTTTTAAAATAAAGTTTTAATAACCGTTTTAGTTCTCACACCAGTCACATGACTGACCTGGAGTTTATTGTTTTAACCTAAACTCTGGGTGCCCCTATTTTCCGCACGGGCAGCTAGTAGTTTTGGTTTTGCAGATTTATATTCACAGGATCCTGATTTACAGCTGGAATGATATCCGGAAAGCTCTGTATCCGTATATCACCTTCAGTTGTGCTTTATATTGTTTTCCGCTGCTATGTAATTTATTGTAATCTCTGATAATTATCGAATGTAATTTATTCATTTATACTCTGTATATTCTTGTATCTGATGGAATTGTTGTAATAACAATGAAATGTTCTTTCGTCTGCGTTCCATTTTGTCCTGTTCTCAAAACGATCAGGGGTTTCGAACGGTCTAGATCGGTTTAACGACTGATTCGGATCGAGCGAAATTCCCGGCCATCACATATCACTTCTATTATTCAAATCTATATATCAAATTCTATTCAAATTCTATATTATAAATCCCATTTGAATTTCTATATTCAAATTCTATATATCAACTTCTATTCAAATTCTATGTAAATTCTATAGTTTAAACTCTATTTGAATTCTATATTCAAATTCTATATTTTCAAATCCTATATTTGAATTCCATTTGAATTCTATATTCAAATTCCATTTGAATTTCTATATTCAAACTCTATTTCAATTCCACTGAATTTCATATATTCAAACTCTCTTTGAATTTCTATATTCAATTCTACTTGAATTCTCTTTATTCAAATTCTATATTCAATTCTATATTATAAATCCCATTTTGAAATTCAACACGACTTGTCTTTCCCAAAACAATTTCAAAACAGTATCTCTGGTAGTAATTCGTCACTTACAACTCGAAAATGAATACTGATGATTCAGCTGTCATCATCGAAATCTATTTTCCAGCGATCGAAGTGAGTTCAATACTATAAAACCATTTCTAAACATTTCCACTTTGAAATTCATTTCAAAATATAATTCGCACTACTTGTAAAACAATTTAAAATCTCCCAGGATCTTAAATTTTCCTTACTTTTAATCCAAATCCATTTACAAACACTTATCCAACTTTTTCCAGAATTTTAATTCAATTTCTGGTTTAAATTTCAGATTTAACTCATCTGATTTCACGTTTTTCACTTATATGAATTCTGATTGGTTATTTACATAACCGTTTAATTTATAATCTTACTCGATTATAATAACAACCAATATATCCAATATATTATAATTTTGAAAAATATATCTTCTCTATATCAAGATATACCTTGGGTAAACTTATTTTAATTTACCCTCTTTTCAAAACATATCGTGTCGACACATCGTATTCGAGTGTTTATAACCTCCTACCGATACAGTGGATCAAACTGATCGACCAGAACTCATAAACAACTCAACCAATAAATCTCCACAATACAAAACAATTTTTATATCAATAACAAATACATTCACTCGTATATATACACTCAAACTCAATCTAGGGTATTACTAACCCTATCTCTACTGAGTCACGCCACAGAGTCAAGGTAATTCTTAACTTATGCTCTGATACCAACTGTAATGACCCGGAATTTTGATGACTTTAGTTATCGACATAAACACGATGATGACTAACCAAACATCGAAAAATACCGGTCATTAATGAGAGAAATTAGAGGGTGAGGAAAGATAAGATAGAAACTTAGAATAGAAGAAGAAGAAGAACACAATATCAGAGTAATACGAATCTCACAGTGGAACGAATAAATATATTTCATAACATAACTTTGAAATACAAATCTGTACTTGAATATACATATCATTATCAAAGTACAACATTTACAACACAACGGAAATAACTATATCTATATAATCCTGAAGCCTCCTGCTCCAAGCTCTTCCAGTATATCAGTAAATCCCGACTACTTGACTGCCCGTACAAATTTAGGCACCCAAGAGTTTAGGGAAAACAAAACAAAATAAACTCCGGGTCAGTCATGGGACTGGTATGAGTAAAACAGTTTAAAACAGTTTGAGCAAGTAAACGATATCTCATAAGACCACGCCGTATAACGGAACGGTTTTTTCCCTTATGAGAATCCAAAATATCTTTATATCAAAAAACCTTTTGATATTATAATAATGTCTATCAACCACAGTATAATAATCATCTAGAAGAAATGCTTTCATCTCACGTTCTACATACAAAGTATACAATCAAAACCGAAAGCACGTATTGGGTAATGGATTTCCAACTACGACAAGGTATGGGACCAACTTTCGCTAGTGTACCTCTAGAAAGGAATACACTGGGTTCAATAAGAACATCTTGCAACCCGGCCACAGATGACCGACCACTCATTTCGCTTGAGTGTATCGAATGTATATCACCAACGGTTGGGATCAACAACCGTTTCCCGAATGGGACAGTATCGACAATAGATTTTTTAGAATTAAATGAAACTCTAGATTAGGTGATTATGCACCCAACTTCAGTGCGACCGACTTAGCCATGCTGCCTGCCCGATTTCTGTCATTTACCTGTTGATGAGGCTTGAGGTTACGCTCTATCATCACACCAGATTCACTTCGAATGCCACATTGTCAAATCCATCAAATCACCGATTGACGTCCTCAACCATACATTATGTGTTAGCTAAAAGAAGTTTCCTTCTCCGCTTCCACTCTTGGTACAGTTGGAGAAATCAATATACGTGATCGTCTGGAAATACTCTGTCAGACATCCATCCATACAAGTCATCCAGGAACAGGATGAACCGATGGCACTATTCAACACATCCATCTTAGACACTGTTATCTAAGACTTATACAATAGCCCTTGCACTTTACTCCGTCTTCAATTATCTTTGGCATATATGATTTGCAACGCTTATGACAATACAGAGTGGTTCTTTGGATAATAATCCAACCGGTATCTCTATATTAACAACGTTAAAATGGTCAAAACTTCGAAAGTCTGTGATTTAACTATCGAAGAAAAACACGTGTGCAAACAACGATATTATTTCCAGGTGGAAATTCTATCCAATCAACCATCATTAAACATTTTTCTCCTTAGTTCATTTTTCATCTCCTGTTTCCCTATATTCAACATTTCTTATTTTCTAAACCTAGAAAATATATGTTATTACCATTGGAAAACATTTCCATTTCTTGTTTACTATATCAGAAAACATTTCTGGTTCTTATTTGGAAAACATTTCCAAAACTCCTTCGTTGGGCTTAGACAGATGTTTAACAAACCATCGCGATGCCAACTCAAACCATTACTCTTATTAACTAAATTCCCTTAACCCACCTTCACTATCGAACCTTAACCATTCCTTAGTTAAAAATGAAGTCAATCAAGTTGGGGTAATACTACCTCTCAGACCTTAACTGAACAACGTTTCTAACCTTGAAATAGACAAAGTTCACCTTTTATTTCTTTAACAACTTCCTTACTTAACCTTTCTTTCGAGTAACTATATTCGATTAACTCTTTTCAATTAACTCTATTCGATTAACTCCTTTTTATTAACTCTATTCACTTAAATCCTGTCGAATAAACTATATTCTATAACTCCTCTAACTCTATTTGAATAAACTATATTCGATTAACTCCTCTAATTCCATTCGAATAAACTATATTCGATTTATTCCTTTAACCCCATTTAACTCTATTCGAATAACTAAATTCGATTAACTCCTTTTTAACTCTTCTTCGAATAACTAAATTCGATTAACTCCTTTTTAACTCTTCTTCGAGTAACTAATATTCGATAACTCCTTTACTTTATTCGAATTACTAATATTCGATTAACTCGATTGATTCTATTTGAATAAACTATATTCGATTAACTCCTTTACTTTAACTCTATTCGATTAATTCTAACTGGTTAACTCTTATTCGAATAACAAATATTCAATTAACTCTATTCAGCTAACTCGACTCGACTAACCCCTTTTCGAATAACATATTCGATTTACTAACTTTCGAATACCTTATTCGATTGACTCCCTTCAAATACCATATTTGATTTAACACTATTCAAATAACTAAATTCGATTAACTCCATCGAATAAACTATTCATTTATAAAGATTTACTTTTAGTAACAGTTCTTCACTTTACAAATGATTTCCTTCTTAGTAACGTTTTCCTTTTTACAACATCCTATTCGGTTATAAACAAATTTCCTTTTTATAACTCTATTTATTTTCTAAATATTTCCTTTTTATAAAATCTCCTTTGATTGTTATAAATATTATCTCTTTTATAAAATCCTTTGATTTTATAAATAATCTATTTTCAATATTCATTTTGAAAATTCCCTTTTCACCATTTCGGTATGTTATGGTATTCAACATATCAAATCACGATGACCAATATCGTCCAAATACATATAATCGACACAGATTATATGTCATATCATATGTCACAATATATATGAAGAATAGTAAAATAAATGTTGAGGAATCTTGTTGGATTCCTCCAACCTGTTTCCCTGCATCACAGATGTTAAACAATATAGATAACATCACTTTCAGTTCCATATGATATATTCTGTTAAACAGAATCAATATAGAAATTTAACTAACTGACTAGCAGTTCAATCAAACAGTCAACACACAGTCAATCGACCAATATTTAACAGTTCTAAAAATACAACATGAAATTATAAATTGTTCAGAGTTAGTGAGATTTACTCACTTTGGCAGTTCATCGTTAAAGAATGATAAATTGTTGTTTGATTTGAATCAAACAGTTTATTTCACCATAAATTGTAACGAACTCCAATCCACCTCTAGTCAGTTCCATTGGGTAGTGTCCGTCCATACGATCCCAACGGATCTTGTTTCATCAAATTCTGATAACGTATGGGTACGATATACCATATAAGTTAGTATATTATTTTAAAATTAAAATAACTTAGCATTTTATGTACTGGGCCTCACCACTTTAAAACCCGACCCATTTCATTCCATACAACGCCAAAGCCGCAATCCATCTTCCAATTTCAGAACTTTTGTCTTCTTGTAACCAACAATCCCCATTGTCAATGCATTCAGCGGTTCAAACCCTCCCTTTTCATCACGGCAAAACATTAAAAATCACCGTTCTCCTTGAATTCCTCAACAACCATCCCACTTGCGTTCTCTCCTTATTCACCGCAATTAATACCGTACTCTAGAAATTGACACTGTTCACCCGTAGCTCAACAAACCATGTCCGGACTTTGCTTTAACCCTTTTTCTTCTTCTATACTTATGATAAACCATAAAAATTCACAGAACTCCCCAAATATCAAAACATCTTCCTGCTCACCGTATATAATTTGAACTCACCATTATTATTATTTTCTTTCTTGTATGTCGCACCTTCCCTACCTCATGTCTGATCCTTTTCCAACCCAGGCCTTCACCGTGACTACATCCCTACGACCGCAGGAGTCTGCCTCCACCTAAGATGACCCAGATCAACCCAGGCGCCTCCACAACCTACTCCTACAGAAAATCTCGAACAACCTTTTACCCCCTTTCAAACCATCATCAATAACCACTCTTCCTCCTCGAAGTCACCGACAATTGAATTCCAGCGGTGGAGAAAATCAGCGTTGCACCTTGTATTCGCATAGTAGATCGAAGAGAGCAGCAGCAGGGATCCAAATAAAATGGTTTGAAGATTTAAGGATTTTTTTTGTTGGATTGTTTTGATTTTCTAAACAAACCCTTTGCTGCGTTTTTTCATTTGGGTGGAGGCTGAGAAGTCGTTGACCAGAAATGAAAATGGACTTAGGTTTAGTGAAGGGTAGGGTATTTATATAGTATTTTGTTTGGATATCCCTTCTCCACATTTGCTTTTGTTTGTGCAGTCGGAAAGGTGGGAACGTGGTTTCTTTTTAATCGTAGCAATACATGGAAGAAGGTTTTGAAATAATTCCATGTTATTATTATATTCATATACCCTCGTTTCATTAAATTTCTTTCACGTACAGACTGAAATAAGGATACCGTTGTATTCAGTAAAGTGTCACGATTCCAGAAATATAATAATATCTGTAGTTTAACTCATTTTGTGAAACCCCAGAATCGCTGATACAGGGTGCAAAACACTCCAAATAAAAAGTTGCTTATTTAATTAATTAAAAATTATAGTAAAATTCTAAAAATTAAATTATCACTATGCCTCAAAAGAACCTCGTCTAAATTCAAATCCGATATTCAAATATATTGAAAACCCTTTTTATAACGTAAATAAAGCGTTGCAAATTATAAAGGAATTCCACAGCGACTTTTCTGAAATTGATTTGGACATAAATCAAAATCTATACGACGAAATCCCGATTTTCCTCTTCCACTAGAAAGATATACTTCACTAGCTCCATACGTTTCTTGTCTCATAGAAATCCGATTTAAAACGACTTCTGTATATTTGTTTGAAGTTCGAATCGCCAAATAACGAACTACAACGCCATTTCAAGCTCGATGTTAATTATAATATAATTATATGTTCAAACTGTCATTCAAATAATATATTCGTTATTCTAATTCAATTCCAAGCTGAATTAAATATCATAGATGACCCGGTTCATACCATATCGTCATTTCAGCCAATTTTGATTATTTCAGAATTAAATATATATTTTTAATTTATTATTTTAATTAAATATTCACCATTATTTACTTCAATGACCATTTAATTCACTATATCACTATTTATATAATTAAATAAATTAATTATAATACCTCTGCCAATGCGGGTCATTACATATGGTAGCGGAGAATTTATTCTCTTAGCATAATATCCAGAATATATTTGTGCAAATCAATTAGTGATTAACGGATCTGACAATGTGGCATTCAATTTGATTGTGCTATCAATGAATGATTAGAAATCGTAGCCTCAGGCCTCAGCAACCGGGAAATGACAAAAATCGTGGTGGTAGCATGGCTCTGTGGGTCGCCCCCATTAGTGTGTATAATCACCTACCTAGAGAAATTCCATTTTCTTCTTTAATCTACCGATGCTATCCCTTTTCGGGAAACAGTTGCTGATCCCAAACGTTGGTGATATACAATCAATACATTCACACGAAATGAGTGGTCGGTCATGTGTGGGCCGGGTTGCAAAATGTTCTTGTTGAACCCAGTTTATTCCCCTCTAGATATACACTATCGCAAGGTGGTTCCATACCTTGTCATGTTGGAAATCCAATCTCCAATAAGCGCCCTGTGGTTTTTGATTTTATATTATATATGGAGCGTGAGATGCAAGCGTTCCGCTAGATTGTTATTTATTTGATTTAGACACTATTATAATATCACTATATTTTTGTATCAAAGTGTTTTGGGTTATAGTATGGTAAAAATCGTCCATGTTTTATGTTGTGTGGGCTGGTCTTACTATTATCCGTTCTTTTGAAAGGATTTTGAAAGTTAAACAAATGGTTGAAGTTTACTCACACCAGTCCCATGATTGGCCTAGAGTTTATTTTGTTTGTTTTCCCTAAACTCTTGGGTGCCCAAATTTGTAGGTGCAGTCAAGTAGTCGGGATTTTTCAGATCCACTTGGGAGAGATGGAAGCAGGAGGCTTCATTAGTTAGCTATAAACTATCATATTTCCGTTGTGTACTATGTTGTATCTGGAAATAGGCGTTTATAGCTATTCCAAGAATAATTGTTGTGCTCTGATAATGGTATGTATATACAGTTACTGATTTGTATTTCAAAAGTTATGTTATTTAATATATTTTATTCGTTCCGCTATGAGATTTGTGTTCTTCGTTTTTCTTCTATTCTAACTTTTCTTTCTTTCTATTTCTCATCCTCTAACTTCTTTCTAATAATGATTCGTATTTCTGTGCAATTTGGGTTGGACGTGTCGTGTTATTAGTCAACTCAGATAGTACGGATTTGCATGCCGTTACAGTTAGTATCAAAGCTTAGGTTGAGCGAATATCTAGGCTTTGGTGGGATTGTGCTCATTAGAGATAGGGTCAGTGGTACCCTAGAGTAGTTGAGTGTATATACGAGAGCGCGTATTTGTTATTTGGTATAAAAACTATTTTATATTGTGTTGGCTAGTCTGTTGAGTGTTTTATGAATTCTGATTGAATCATGGGACGCCACAAAGTCGATAAGAATTTCTAAACACTTAAACAGAAAAATTCAATATGATATTCTTTTAAAGTGGGTAAATGAAATTTTTTTACCCAAATTTCTATTTTGATAGAAAAAGAATAATTTTCTGAAATTATTATAATATGGATGTGTTGGTTGTTATTATTATGATCCAACGAGATTATAAAATTTGAATGGTTATATATAACCCAATAGCATTTGTAAAGAAATAAAATATACAAATAAGATGAACTGGAATTGGATTTAAATCAGAATTTGAAAATTTAAATCTTGGGTGTTTAGAAAAATATTTTCAAAAGTATATTAAAATAATATAACTTTATTTTAGAAGGATTTTTTTTAGAATCATTTTTGAATGGATTTTGAAATAGTCAAAGCACTGAACTCACTTCAGTAGCTGGGAAATAATTCTGATGATGACTGCAGCATCGTCAGTGTTCATTTTCGAGTTTCTAAGTGATGGATTGCTACCCTAGAAAAGTTGGATGGAAATTTGTTTGAAAGGAAACAAGTTCTTTTGAATATTCAAATGTTTTGAGTTTATAATGGAAATAAATATATGTATATATTTAGATGATTTCCAAAGGATTTGAAATGAAAACCCGGGGATTTGAGTTCTGGAATTTAAAATTTAACTTAAAGCAATTAAATAAATTGAAGTGAATAAATTGATTAGAATCAATTTGAATAAATGTGTGTTGAACCAATACAAATCAATTTGAATGGAATATGAATTGAATGTAAATCATTCAGACTAAATGAATGTAAGCATATATGATGTGTTATGTAAATGGAAACCAAAAGTTTTGGTAGAATTAAAGTTGTTGAAATATGAAGAGTTGAGTTTCAACAGAAGTGGATTTTGAAAGTTAATGGGTTTGCACCATTTTTCCTACCGTAGTAATTTCGGGGACGAAATTCTTTTAAGGGGGAAGAATGTAACGACCCGGATTTTTTGTTGATTAATTTTAAATATTTAATATCGTTTTAAATATGGAGTTTATAATATAAATGAATTTTTATATTAAGTTATCGATTTAAAAATCGATTTCTATTTAATATTGAATATATTAAATTAGCGTAATACGAAATATAATTGAAATCGAAGTTAAAACTGAATCAAAATAATTTAGATGACCAGTATAAATCTGTTTGAATATAGACGATAATAAAAATAATTAATTACCAGCGAATTGGTTTATTTCTAAATTTAAATTATTTTATATCGATTTAAAATGATTATTCTATATACATTCAAATTAAATATCAAAATATATTCAACTCAGTTCAGAATAGTGTTATAATATCGGAACGACAGTCGGTACGCTAAAATAGTGGCTCACGATTTTAATTGTGAACCCCGATTTATTTGATTAGTGGATATGATCAAAATCAAATCGATATCTATTTAAAAAGAAATAAAATTCTCTTTAAATCTAATCGAATTAAATACAAATCAAATCACATTTAATTTATATGTACCTTACACAGATAAATTTCCTTAAGACCTAAGTAATACATCTCTATAAAATCGCGGCTACTCCTCCTTGGTTCTCTTCAGTTTCGATCTCCTGTTAATTAAATCAAAACATAGCTTCAGATTAAGGATGCCGCTCCTTGTTAATTCTTTTACCCAATCCTTATATCAATATAAATCGTGATATACCCTTATGTTTTTCTCTTCAATACTGAGGCTTCAAATCAAAACCACAAACAAACATCCGCTACTTCAATTGAAAACAAACCAAATGGAATCCCTAAATTCCTGAAATTAAAGTAGGTGCTTTCCCGAAGTCTTTGAAATCAAAAATTGACGCGATGCCAATATTGGAAGTGAAATGTCCCTGAACTTCCCCGTAAAGGAAAGACTGGATTGCTTTGAGAACAACACACATCAGAACACAAACTGAAGAACATTTTATTGCTGATTACAACAATTACATCAGAGTACAAGAATATAACAGAGTATGAAAACTCATTACACAATAGAAATACAATAATATCAGAGATTTAAATTACACTTAAATAGCAGTGGAAAAATAATACAAATATACAACTGAAAGGAATACACGGATATAGAGCTTTTCGAATACCACTTCAGTTGTAAACCAGGATCCTGTAAATATATCTTCAAAAATCTACTCGACTGCCCGTGTGGAAAATATGGGCACCCGAGTTTGCCAGTGAAATAAACTACAGGTCGGTCATGGGACTGCTATGAGAAATCTTAACTTAACTTATCTAATAATAAGGATAATCACAGGACCACGCCGCTAACGCGGAACAGGTTTACTCCATTGGATTGCCATTGCATAAAATAAAGTAAACCATTAGACAACGCAATGCTTTTTAGAAAATGAAACCATTATAAGACCCAAGTCCCATCACACAATGCAACGCAAACAGGAGGATAGGGTTTTACCTTATAATGGTCAAAAGATGCTTGATACGATAAAATGGATTTAACATTAGTGTGTATATCTATGGGTATATATATATATATATATATTTCAAAAACAATTTCAATCATAATGTATTAATCATAGACGGCATAGGTACCGTATATCATGTCGCCATACTAGTTCTACAATCAAAACCACATGGAGTCGTATTGGAACTTGAATTTCCATCATGAAATCGAGACTAGGGATTGTCCTCTCCGATTCGAGACACTCTAGCAAATGCCTCAGGATCACCCGCAGTGAACCCTTGGAGCGGTAGGGCCGGTCCGCACCTAACGGTAGTGGATTAGTTATGCCTGAACACACGCTTCCCGGTCCCTTTGGACCTCCATATGACCAGTAACGGCCTATAATCCTGAGGCGCCTCAATCCATTATCCACATAAGTAAAATGCCAGCCAGTTTAAGCACTGACACTACCCCTAGCTAGAAAGAAACGTGTGCACTCCCTACGGTGCATATCCCGTTTTTGACTCATACCGGGGTGTGAGGCTCGCGAAGTCAAGCTATACACAATGCTATGCCGTAATAGGATATACTTTGATCATCCCACAAGGCCTTGCTTTTTAACAAAAGCCTTGATCAATTGCATCTTGGCGTGCCACATTGACAATTCACGCCATGCGATCAATCACTATTAATATATACCGGGGTGTTAAGCAGAGGATTAATTCTCCACCACCAATTAGATATACATTAATAAAAATCAATTTAATTCACATGGAACGAAATCCAATGTCAGACACACATCCATTTACAAGTCCGTTCTGGGTCTGAACGAAACCGGAGACACCTGAGAGGTCCTCGCATATCCGAAACAATCAACAATAGTCCGGACGGCTACCACTGAAGCCCCCTTCAAGGTAGCTACTCCCATCATGGGTCTCAGTAGCAACACATCCATTCGATGTGAAGATCGTCGGTTGTGAAGACCCGTAACTTCCCCGTAAAGGAAAGCGTCGGATAGTTCGAGAACAAACCACAACAGAACGCATATAGAAGAACATTTCATTGTATATAACAACAATGCATCAGATTACAAGAATATACAGAGTATAAAAGAATATTACACAGAAATATCAGAGATTTAAATTACATTTAAATACATAGCAGCGGAAAATAATACAATACACAACTAGAATGAGATATACGGATACAAAGCTTCCCGGATATCGTTCCAGTCGTAAACCAGGATCCTGTGAATATAAATCTGCAAAACCAAAACTACTAGCTGCCCGTGTCAAAATAAGGGCACCCAGAGTTTAGGTCAAAACAATAAACTCCAGGTCAGTCATGTGACTGGTGTGAGAACTAAAGCAGTTATAAATCTTTATTTTCAAAGCTAGGTAAAACAAGGGACCACGCCGTATAACACGGAACGGGTTTCCTCCCAAGAATACCAGTGCATAAGACAAACAACGCAATGCTAAATAAAGAAAAATGAAGCTGTTATAAGACCCAGGTCCCATCACACAATGCAACGCAGTCGAGGATAGGGTTTTCCCTTATAACAGCCAAAGAATGCTTGATACGTTTAAAACAAATCATTTGATACTATTATAAGTGCATAGAGTATAAAACAACTTCAAATCATAAGTATCAATCATAGGCGGCATGAATGCCCCATACCACTATGTCGCCATATATAGGTTTACAAATAAAACCGCAAATGTCACGTATTTGGAAATTGGGTTTCCATCTATGAACCGAGGCTAGGGGCAAGATCCTCAACCGATTCGAGACGCTCTAGCCCGCCCCTCAGGAACAGCCGCAACTGCCCCTTGGATCGTCAGGGCCGGTCCACACGGAGTGGATTATTATGCCTGAACAATACGTCTCCCCACCCTATGGGGTGTAAGTCTGGTCCGTCAGCCGACCAGAATGCATTCGGCCGAAACCGATATAACCGAGGCGCCTCGCAACAGCAACAACAACATAAGTCAAACTCGTCAGGGCGTGTAAAACCACTGACGCCACTTCTAACTAGAAAGAAACGCATGCCCTCCCTGAGGTCCGTCTCCCGTTTTTGATTCATACCGGGTGTGAAACTCGCGAATCAAACGTTACACAAAGCTACGCCACAAAGGTCGTGCTTTGATCATCAACCACAAGACTTTGCTTTTCAACAGAAGCCTTGATCATTTGCATCTTAGCATGCCACACAGGCAAGCCATCCTATGCAACCGATATCAGTCACACAGAATGAAATCCGATGTCAGACACACAGTCCATTTACAAGTCCGTTCTGGGTCTGAACGAAACCGGAGGCACCTAGTACCCCGCATATCCATCGATCTCCAAGTACGTCTGGACGATCACTAACTGTTTCCATCTTCTTGGGTGTACAGCCCAATCAAGATCATCAGTTATCACCCAAACGACGTGAAGACCTCCGGTCTTCGACCATCGTCTTCGTCTTCGACTTATCGTCGTATCAGTTACTCAGAATGGGATAAACCCGGTCTTTCCGAATAACTCGCGTATATTTTAAATAAGTGTTACACAAACACAACATACGCCTCATTCCAATTCATTAGTCACTAACCGTAAATTAATCAAGAGAATAATTCCCCAAATATTAACCCCGAAGGCCGAAACCAACATCAGATCAATATCCAGAAAACCATTCTGCTTGGCTAACCGCCAGTTAGTTTCTAAATTTCACATTCAAATCTAATTACAGATTTATCTATCGCCTGGAGCAAAACTGGTGATACTCCATTCTCGATCTTTTCAATCTAATTAAAGATTCATTAAAACTCCACTTAGTTTTAATCATTATCTGGGTTAAAGAATCAGTGTCATTTAAAACACGATTCACGATAAACCCAAAATCACCTTCCATTAATTATCGGGTTAAAGAACAAGTGTTATTTAAAACACTGTTCACGATAAACCCAAAAATCAATACCAATTCAATTCCAATTAAATATCATTTAATTGGTACACTTCATTAAATCTAAATAAAAAGATTTAATCTTTTCTCAACTGGGTTCAAGAACAGTGTTAGTGAAGACACCATTCACGACAAACCCAAATCACATTCGATATTCAATACAAGGCTCTGAATAGAAAATATATCGGCTTATATTCAATATCGAATTCTACGACTAACAAATGTCGTATTGGAAATAACGATACAAATATATATCTTTCAAATTTCCATAACAACACCTGTAATGTCACGAATTCCAACATCGAAATATTCCGAAGACAATTTCGATTCAAATCCACTCCAATGCAATCATTGGAAATTTTGGTTATTTTCAAAACCATTTCAAATTCAATTTATTTATTTAAAAATAAATAGAATTATAATTCTAGTTCAAAACTAGTTCATTTCGATAAAAATCCATTTTTTTATCTTTTCAAATATGGAGATTTTCACCCCAAACTTTCACAAATCATTTCTTATGATTTTACACAAATTATTACTATTTTTAATAATTTTATCAAGGCCCGTACAGTCGATTTCCAACAATGGCCATCGAACTGCACTTACAACGACCTTTTTCGAATTTGATTTGGACGTATCTCCAAATCCAACCGTTAGATTTCAAATTTCTAACATTAATTAGAAAGCTCTTTTCGATACGAACCCAACGGTTCCGGTTTTAGGAGAATCCGACGGTCGGATCTCCTGTAATGTCCGTTTGAAATAAATGGTCGAAATTCGCGAACTGCCGCGGCGCGGCGCGTTCTATTCAGGCCATTATATTATATATAATATATATAATATATATTTCGTCGATTTCTATTTAAAACGAATTATATAAATAGTTTTGAATTCGTTTCAAAAACATTTTCAACTTCCATTTCAATTCAAATCAAAATTGAATTCTTCTCTATAAATTCGTTTTAAAATTCATTTCTATTCAATTCGAATTTCAATTCAATTTGAATTCATTTCAATTCGCTTTCTATTCCATTTGAATTCGTTTTCAATTCAATTCATTTCGAAATCGTTTTCAATTCATTTCATTTCGAAATCGTTTTCAATTCAATTCATTTCGAAATCGTTTTCAATTCATTTCATTTCGAAATCGTTTTCAATTTATTTCATTTCGAAATCGTTTTCAATTCAATTCATTTCGAAATCGTTTTCAATTCAATTCATTTCGAAATCGTTTTCAATTCATTTCATTTCGAAATCGTTTTCAATTCGATATAAATATCGTTCACGTCAAAATGGCGTCCATACACGGCTTCATAAATTTCTATTTTCAAATATTCTATTTCAAATATTTCTTTTTCAAAATAGTTGTTATTATCAAAATATTTCGTTCAACACATGACCAATCTCAATGAATGAGTACTGTCAACACATGAACTTTTATTTTATAATATTCTTTATTTTTCAAATTGGAATGAGGCCCAATCAATTACCATATAAAGTTAATTATATGGATTTTCATACAACACATGTATATCATAGCATTGAAAAATAATCAACCATCAACCAAAGTGCACTACACTGCATAAGCATCAAATACAGATATTCAACGCTTATAACAGCCTGTCAATCAATCGATCGACATATTTAATCAATCAGGATGAGTGAACTGCATATTTCATCCTAACACCCGTGTGGGGTTTCAAACAATCAAACACAGATTTTATTTGTGCAGTTGGGCGATGTGTGAAATTTATCGACCCAATCAATATCATTCAAATAAGTGTACATAAACAAACCATCTGGTTTGTAAATGAATATTTATTTATTCACTTCACTATTTTCATATTCACGTTAAAAATTATATTTTTAACGATAAAACATTTTATTTCAACCTATGAATTTCTATTCAATTCATTTATTCAATAAAATGATATTTTTATTTTTCTAACATGTTTTAGAAAATTTCGGCGGCATAACGGCACGATACTAGAAACGGGACAAGGCCTAGCCTTATCCCCGGTCTAGTGAAGGCCCACGCCATTCACACATCAATCAAATCAATTCGTTATGCAAACCGCAAACTTTGGAGTAAGGATCTAACCTAGCCTTACTCCTTCGCCTTATAACGGCGCACGTCTAATCCTAACCAATTTATCGATTCGATTTTTCACACCACAAACCACATTCAAACAATATCGCAATCAATCACCAAACTGTCAAACAAACAAGTCCATGGTCTGTGGACGATTGTGTCGGGTGCTACTAAGCACCGTCTGCATCCTAGTATATATATATAACTAGAAAATAAATAGAAAGGTGAGAAATTCTCACCGATTAGCTATCCTAGCTCCACGGCACTTCATTGATAGAAATCTTCATCGCTATCGCATCTTCGTCATCTTCGCTGCCCGTAGCCACTACATATGTAAAAATCGAATTTTTACTATGCTATTCAATATATAAAATCGAATTTTGACTTCGCTATTCAATATATAAAAATCGAATTTTTTTTCTTTTGCAAGTTCAAATCTTTTTCTACTAAAAGATTAAACTTTTTTTCCTATTTTAAAGTTCAAAATAAAATCAGTTTTTCGCTTTCATAAAAATGCAGTTTTTTCATAACTTAAAAAATAAAAATACAGTTTTTGCCTTATTTAAAAATTCAGTTTAAAAATCATTTAAAAATCAGTTTTCTAATCTAAAATAAAATTCAGTCTTAAACCTAAAATAAAATTCAGTTTTAAACCTACCTAAAATCAGAATTTTAAAAACATAAAAATCGGTTTTTAATATTAACAAAATCAGTTTTATAAATTAAGTAAAAATCAGTTTTATAAATAAAGTAAAAACTTACAGTTCGAAAGGGGGGGGTTCACCACCATCGGAGAGGCTTCGGGTGGCTCTGGGTCGGCGGCAGGAGGAGGCGGAGGGTTGGGGCGGCCTTCAGTTCGTCGGCGGTCATCACTGTGGGGGGGGAAAGCTCTGGCGTTTTCGTCTTCGATTCGAAGGGAGGAAGGAGATGAGCTAGAGGGGAGAGGAAGGCGCGACTTTAGGGGGGAGCGGCGGTCCATCGTCGGCGTCAGCAAGGGGGAGGAAGAGGCGTCGCGATCTGAAACTGGAAGGGGTTTTTTTTTTTTTTTTTTTTTTTTTATATTTTGACCGTGGTTTGACTTGTGAGGAAAGAGAGAGCTCAAGGGGGTTATATAATATTTTAATTATTTAAATAATTAATTTCTCCATAAAGTAACTTTAAATTTCGATCTCCGAACGAGGCCCAATGACTGTCGTCCCTAGCTAATTACCCCCATTCCGAATACAATGGGATATGTTTCATAAGCCAGTTCGGCTGTTACGCTCAGTTTTCGCTGAAATTAATGTATAAATCTATATATTCAATTTTAAACGTACATTTCAATTTACCGGGGTCACATACTAACTTTAAAAATTCTAGAAAAATATTTTCTAGCTTCGTATTGACGATACGGTCCTAACAAAACTAGTTTCGTCGAAATCTGAGACCGTTAGAAAAATGGCCAATTTCCAGTCGATTAAAATCAACTGAAACTGGTCAAACGCGTTTTCCTTTGCCACGCTCACATATTGATTCGAAAAATTATGAAATTTGAAATCTAGCAATAACTTTACATCACGGACCCAACAAAACTGGTTTCGTCGAAATCCGAGGTCGTTTGCAAAATGTCCATTTTTAAGGGCCTGAATTCCATAGCGACTATTCAGAATTTTCAACTGGACATATCTTTTGATTCCCGCTAAGAAATTTTGATCATTCGGGTTCGTTGGAAAGATATTCACTATTAGATTCCATTATTTTTGGTTTCACTAAAATCCGGATTGTTTTGCACCCGGTACATTCAATTGAAGTTTGAAATCGAATTATCGAACTACCGCGCCATTTTCAATTCTATTTATAATTATATATAATTATTTATATTCTAACGACGACGCGTATAATATATACGTTCGAATATATTCAAAATAAATTTCTCGTCGATATTATTTAAAATAATTCATTTTAAATAATCTAAATTCGCTAAAATGGCCAAAATAAAAATTTTAAACTGGCCCAGATTTTACGGGTTGTTACAATCTCCCCCACTTAAAACTTTTCGTCCCCGAAAAGGAACAAAGTCGAAAGTGGTTTGATTATTCAGCTCCACATTTGATCTGGCTTCCATTCTCCAACTCTTTAGTTTCTGAGAATTTTTAAAATTTCAAAAATTTGGCTAACACCCTAAATTTTTGAAAAATTTCGCCATAACCTCCCCTGCACCGGGAGCATCGGGAAATTGCAAATAGCGTTCCCGGTCCTTCAGATCTCAAAAAGAAAAAGAAAAAGCCAAGCGGCTAGCCAATAGGCTCATAAAATCATCATCACCCAAACAAAACAGTAAATTATGTAATAAACATGTACCTATTTGTCGGGCAAACAAATTTTATTCTCTGCTCTAGCCTCCTTGCTATGACCTGTTCAATGATATATATGTATATGCAAACAAATGCGACCAATTTTCAATAGAGTTCAATATTTGATTCAATTAGGCATAATTGTTCAAAATTAGCAAACAATTAAACAAACAACACAAACTTCAATCAATTAGTGGATTAACGTTTCAAATTCATAATTTCGATATATATACAAAAATCAGATTTTTGATGCCAAATCACAACAATTAGCCCTATCTAATTTTGGTTCTCACACCAGTCAATAGGAAATATATAGATATCAAACCTTCGAAACACGAACATAAATGTTGATGATGCGATCGCTATCATCAATATCATCTCCGGGCGACTAGGGTGTGGTGCTATATCTATCCAATATATTAAAACTTCGAATACACGCTAGCTAGGCGCATACGCAAAAATCTTTATATTTTGGATTGTCCTAATCAATATAAAATAAATAATCAAATACGAATAATTGATTTAAATTTTCAAATCAAAAATCGTTTTCATTTTAAAAATATACTCTTCACACTCGTTCTAGGATACTACTGATCCCATCTCTAACGAGTCATTCCATTGGATATTACTAATCCAATATCTGATGAATTCCTTCGTACGGTTCTAATGTGTCTTGTTCTCTGCTTTGTAAACCAAAGCTCTGATACCAACTGTGAAGACCCGTAACTTCCCCGTAAAGGAAAGCGTCGGATAGTTCGAGAACAAACCACAACAGAACGCATATAGAAGAACATTTCATTGTATATAACAACAATGCATCAGATTACAAGAATATACAGAGTATAAAAGAATATTACACAGAAATATCAGAGATTTAAATTACATTTAAATACATAGCAGCGGAAAATAATACAATACACAACTAGAATGAGATATACGGATACAAAGCTTCCCGGATATCGTTCCAGTCGTAAACCAGGATCCTGTGAATATAAATCTGCAAAACCAAAACTACTAGCTGCCCGTGTCAAAATAAGGGCACCCAGAGTTTAGGTCAAAACAATAAACTCCAGGTCAGTCATGTGACTGGTGTGAGAACTAAAGCAGTTATAAATCTTTATTTTCAAAGCTAGGTAAAACAAGGGACCACGCCGTATAACACGGAACGGGTTTCCTCCCAAGAATACCAGTGCATAAGACAAACAACGCAATGCTAAATAAAGAAAAATGAAGCTGTTATAAGACCCAGGTCCCATCACACAATGCAACGCAGTCGAGGATAGGGTTTTCCCTTATAACAGCCAAAGAATGCTTGATACGTTTAAAACAAATCATTTGATACTATTATAAGTGCATAGAGTATAAAACAACTTCAAATCATAAGTATCAATCATAGGCGGCATGAATGCCCCATACCACTATGTCGCCATATATAGGTTTACAAATAAAACCGCAAATGTCACGTATTTGGAAATTGGGTTTCCATCTATGAACCGAGGCTAGGGGCAAGATCCTCAACCGATTCGAGACGCTCTAGCCCGCCCCTCAGGAACAGCCGCAACTGCCCCTTGGATCGTCAGGGCCGGTCCACACGGAGTGGATTATTATGCCTGAACAATACGTCTCCCCACCCTATGGGGTGTAAGTCTGGTCCGTCAGCCGACCAGAATGCATTCGGCCGAAACCGATATAACCGAGGCGCCTCGCAACAGCAACAACAACATAAGTCAAACTCGTCAGGGCGTGTAAAACCACTGACGCCACTTCTAACTAGAAAGAAACGCATGCCCTCCCTGAGGTCCGTCTCCCGTTTTTGATTCATACCGGGTGTGAAACTCGCGAATCAAACGTTACACAAAGCTACGCCACAAAGGTCGTGCTTTGATCATCAACCACAAGACTTTGCTTTTCAACAGAAGCCTTGATCATTTGCATCTTAGCATGCCACACAGGCAAGCCATCCTATGCAACCGATATCAGTCACACAGAATGAAATCCGATGTCAGACACACAGTCCATTTACAAGTCCGTTCTGGGTCTGAACGAAACCGGAGGCACCTAGTACCCCGCATATCCATCGATCTCCAAGTACGTCTGGACGATCACTAACTGTTTCCATCTTCTTGGGTGTACAGCCCAATCAAGATCATCAGTTATCACCCAAACGACGTGAAGACCTCCGGTCTTCGACCATCGTCTTCGTCTTCGACTTATCGTCGTATCAGTTACTCAGAATGGGATAAACCCGGTCTTTCCGAATAACTCGCGTATATTTTAAATAAGTGTTACACAAACACAACATACGCCTCATTCCAATTCATTAGTCACTAACCGTAAATTAATCAAGAGAATAATTCCCCAAATATTAACCCCGAAGGCCGAAACCAACATCAGATCAATATCCAGAAAACCATTCTGCTTGGCTAACCGCCAGTTAGTTTCTAAATTTCACATTCAAATCTAATTACAGATTTATCTATCGCCTGGAGCAAAACTGGTGATACTCCATTCTCGATCTTTTCAATCTAATTAAAGATTCATTAAAACTCCACTTAGTTTTAATCATTATCTGGGTTAAAGAATCAGTGTCATTTAAAACACGATTCACGATAAACCCAAAATCACCTTCCATTAATTATCGGGTTAAAGAACAAGTGTTATTTAAAACACTGTTCACGATAAACCCAAAAATCAATACCAATTCAATTCCAATTAAATATCATTTAATTGGTACACTTCATTAAATCTAAATAAAAAGATTTAATCTTTTCTCAACTGGGTTCAAGAACAGTGTTAGTGAAGACACCATTCACGACAAACCCAAATCACATTCGATATTCAATACAAGGCTCTGAATAGAAAATATATCGGCTTATATTCAATATCGAATTCTACGACTAACAAATGTCGTATTGGAAATAACGATACAAATATATATCTTTCAAATTTCCATAACAACACCTGTAATGTCACGAATTCCAACATCGAAATATTCCGAAGACAATTTCGATTCAAATCCACTCCAATGCAATCATTGGAAATTTTGGTTATTTTCAAAACCATTTCAAATTCAATTTATTTATTTAAAAATAAATAGAATTATAATTCTAGTTCAAAACTAGTTCATTTCGATAAAAATCCATTTTTTTATCTTTTCAAATATGGAGATTTTCACCCCAAACTTTCACAAATCATTTCTTATGATTTTACACAAATTATTACTATTTTTAATAATTTTATCAAGGCCCGTACAGTCGATTTCCAACAATGGCCATCGAACTGCACTTACAACGACCTTTTTCGAATTTGATTTGGACGTATCTCCAAATCCAACCGTTAGATTTCAAATTTCTAACATTAATTAGAAAGCTCTTTTCGATACGAACCCAACGGTTCCGGTTTTAGGAGAATCCGACGGTCGGATCTCCTGTAATGTCCGTTTGAAATAAATGGTCGAAATTCGCGAACTGCCGCGGCGCGGCGCGTTCTATTCAGGCCATTATATTATATATAATATATATAATATATATTTCGTCGATTTCTATTTAAAACGAATTATATAAATAGTTTTGAATTCGTTTCAAAAACATTTTCAACTTCCATTTCAATTCAAATCAAAATTGAATTCTTCTCTATAAATTCGTTTTAAAATTCATTTCTATTCAATTCGAATTTCAATTCAATTTGAATTCATTTCAATTCGCTTTCTATTCCATTTGAATTCGTTTTCAATTCAATTCATTTCGAAATCGTTTTCAATTCATTTCATTTCGAAATCGTTTTCAATTCAATTCATTTCGAAATCGTTTTCAATTCATTTCATTTCGAAATCGTTTTCAATTTATTTCATTTCGAAATCGTTTTCAATTCAATTCATTTCGAAATCGTTTTCAATTCAATTCATTTCGAAATCGTTTTCAATTCATTTCATTTCGAAATCGTTTTCAATTCGATATAAATATCGTTCACGTCAAAATGGCGTCCATACACGGCTTCATAAATTTCTATTTTCAAATATTCTATTTCAAATATTTCTTTTTCAAAATAGTTGTTATTATCAAAATATTTCGTTCAACACATGACCAATCTCAATGAATGAGTACTGTCAACACATGAACTTTTATTTTATAATATTCTTTATTTTTCAAATTGGAATGAGGCCCAATCAATTACCATATAAAGTTAATTATATGGATTTTCATACAACACATGTATATCATAGCATTGAAAAATAATCAACCATCAACCAAAGTGCACTACACTGCATAAGCATCAAATACAGATATTCAACGCTTATAACAGCCTGTCAATCAATCGATCGACATATTTAATCAATCAGGATGAGTGAACTGCATATTTCATCCTAACACCCGTGTGGGGTTTCAAACAATCAAACACAGATTTTATTTGTGCAGTTGGGCGATGTGTGAAATTTATCGACCCAATCAATATCATTCAAATAAGTGTACATAAACAAACCATCTGGTTTGTAAATGAATATTTATTTATTCACTTCACTATTTTCATATTCACGTTAAAAATTATATTTTTAACGATAAAACATTTTATTTCAACCTATGAATTTCTATTCAATTCATTTATTCAATAAAATGATATTTTTATTTTTCTAACATGTTTTAGAAAATTTCGGCGGCATAACGGCACGATACTAGAAACGGGACAAGGCCTAGCCTTATCCCCGGTCTAGTGAAGGCCCACGCCATTCACACATCAATCAAATCAATTCGTTATGCAAACCGCAAACTTTGGAGTAAGGATCTAACCTAGCCTTACTCCTTCGCCTTATAACGGCGCACGTCTAATCCTAACCAATTTATCGATTCGATTTTTCACACCACAAACCACATTCAAACAATATCGCAATCAATCACCAAACTGTCAAACAAACAAGTCCATGGTCTGTGGACGATTGTGTCGGGTGCTACTAAGCACCGTCTGCATCCTAGTATATATATATAACTAGAAAATAAATAGAAAGGTGAGAAATTCTCACCGATTAGCTATCCTAGCTCCACGGCACTTCATTGATAGAAATCTTCATCGCTATCGCATCTTCGTCATCTTCGCTGCCCGTAGCCACTACATATGTAAAAATCGAATTTTTACTATGCTATTCAATATATAAAATCGAATTTTGACTTCGCTATTCAATATATAAAAATCGAATTTTTTTTCTTTTGCAAGTTCAAATCTTTTTCTACTAAAAGATTAAACTTTTTTTCCTATTTTAAAGTTCAAAATAAAATCAGTTTTTCGCTTTCATAAAAATGCAGTTTTTTCATAACTTAAAAAATAAAAATACAGTTTTTGCCTTATTTAAAAATTCAGTTTAAAAATCATTTAAAAATCAGTTTTCTAATCTAAAATAAAATTCAGTCTTAAACCTAAAATAAAATTCAGTTTTAAACCTACCTAAAATCAGAATTTTAAAAACATAAAAATCGGTTTTTAATATTAACAAAATCAGTTTTATAAATTAAGTAAAAATCAGTTTTATAAATAAAGTAAAAACTTACAGTTCGAAAGGGGGGGGTTCACCACCATCGGAGAGGCTTCGGGTGGCTCTGGGTCGGCGGCAGGAGGAGGCGGAGGGTTGGGGCGGCCTTCAGTTCGTCGGCGGTCATCACTGTGGGGGGGGAAAGCTCTGGCGTTTTCGTCTTCGATTCGAAGGGAGGAAGGAGATGAGCTAGAGGGGAGAGGAAGGCGCGACTTTAGGGGGGAGCGGCGGTCCATCGTCGGCGTCAGCAAGGGGGAGGAAGAGGCGTCGCGATCTGAAACTGGAAGGGGTTTTTTTTTTTTTTTTTTTTTTTTATATTTTGACCGTGGTTTGACTTGTGAGGAAAGAGAGAGCTCAAGGGGGTTATATAATATTTTAATTATTTAAATAATTAATTTCTCCATAAAGTAACTTTAAATTTCGATCTCCGAACGAGGCCCAATGACTGTCGTCCCTAGCTAATTACCCCCATTCCGAATACAATGGGATATGTTTCATAAGCCAGTTCGGCTGTTACGCTCAGTTTTCGCTGAAATTAATGTATAAATCTATATATTCAATTTTAAACGTACATTTCAATTTACCGGGGTCACATACTAACTTTAAAAATTCTAGAAAAATATTTTCTAGCTTCGTATTGACGATACGGTCCTAACAAAACTAGTTTCGTCGAAATCTGAGACCGTTAGAAAAATGGCCAATTTCCAGTCGATTAAAATCAACTGAAACTGGTCAAACGCGTTTTCCTTTGCCACGCTCACATATTGATTCGAAAAATTATGAAATTTGAAATCTAGCAATAACTTTACATCACGGACCCAACAAAACTGGTTTCGTCGAAATCCGAGGTCGTTTGCAAAATGTCCATTTTTAAGGGCCTGAATTCCATAGCGACTATTCAGAATTTTCAACTGGACATATCTTTTGATTCCCGCTAAGAAATTTTGATCATTCGGGTTCGTTGGAAAGATATTCACTATTAGATTCCATTATTTTTGGTTTCACTAAAATCCGGATTGTTTTGCACCCGGTACATTCAATTGAAGTTTGAAATCGAATTATCGAACTACCGCGCCATTTTCAATTCTATTTATAATTATATATAATTATTTATATTCTAACGACGACGCGTATAATATATACGTTCGAATATATTCAAAATAAATTTCTCGTCGATATTATTTAAAATAATTCATTTTAAATAATCTAAATTCGCTAAAATGGCCAAAATAAAAATTTTAAACTGGCCCAGATTTTACGGGTTGTTACAGTCGGTCTTCAACCACCGACTTCATCTTTGACTCTTCATCGTCGTAGTAATTATTCGGAATGGGCTAAACCCGGTCTTTCCGAATAATTCGCGTATTTTTATAATTAAAAACCAAGTACTATAAAAGCACATCCAACGTCTCATCCCATTTCAGGATATTCTTTTAAATAAAATATTCACATTATCTTATCATAGATAAATTCTTCAAATTTATCTTAAATCTTTCTTTTAAAGATTTATTAAAACCCAATTTGGTTTTAAATATTAAAAATCATTATTCAATGATTATTTAAATTTAAAAAATTAATCTTATCTTTAACTGGGTTAAAGAACTAATGTCATTTAAAACATAGTTCACGGTAAACCCATAATCATCTTCCATAAAATATGGAATCTTCAAAAAATCAAATCAATATATGGTCATTATAAATTTTTGTATCCAACCAATAATATAAATGGAATAACGGCAAAGCCTCTTAAATTCCATATGTAGTATCGGTCTTCTTTTACATAAGCTTATCTCGGTTATTATTAATTCGAATCCCATTCAACTCCAATTTGATATATTAAATTGGAAAACTTGGCTTTTGGAAAATTCCCATTTAAATCTTAATAAAAGATTTATAAATTCCAAATCATATTTTCACTGTCAGTTGGGTTAAAGAACACATGTCACTTGAAAACAAGGTTCACAATTGTAATAACCCGGAAATGCGAGCCAATTTAAAATTTTTATTTTGGCAATTTTGACGAATTTTGAATATTTAAAATGAATTATTTTAAATAATATCGACGAGAAATTTATTTTGAATATAATTAGAACGTATATAGTTATATAGATCGTCGTTAGAATATAAATAATTATATATAATTATAAAAGGAATTGAAAATGGCGCGGTAGTTCGATAATTCGATTTCAAACTTCAATTGAATGTACCGGGTGCAAAATAAACCGGATTTTAGTTAAACCAAAAATAATAGGATCTATTTGATAATATCTTTCCAACGAATCCGAAAAATCAAAATTTCATAGCGGGAATCAAAAGATATGTCCAGTTGAAAATTCTGAATAGTCGCTATGGAATTCAGGCCCTTAAAAATGGAAATTTTGCAAACGACATCGGATTTCAATGAAACCACTTTTGTTGGATCCGCAGTGTCAAATTATTGTTAGATTCCAAATTTCATAATTTTTCGAATCAATATGTGAGCGTGGCAAAGGAAAACGCGTTTGACCAGTTTCAGTTGATTTTAATCGACTGGAAAATGGCCATTTTTCCAACGGCCTCAGAATTCAACGAAATTAGTTTTGTTAGGGCCATATCATCAATACGAAGCTAGAAAATATTTTTTTGGGATTTATAGAGTTCGTATGTGACCCCGGTAAATTGAAATGCGCGTTCAAATTCAATATATAGAGTTATATGTTGATTTTAACGGAAACTGATTGTAACGATCGAATCAGCCTACGATACATATCCCATTGTGTTCAAAATGGGGGTAATTAGCTGTGGACGACAGGTGGTGGGCCTAGTTTAGAGGTCGTATGTAAAAGTCAACTTTTTGGGGTTAAAAATAATTAAACAAAAAATATATCTCCCTTATACCTTCTCTTTGGCCCCCCTTTCTTCATTCGTAAAAGAAGAAAAAAATTAAAAAAAAAAGGGGAAAACCCCGTGCCCTCTTCCCTCGACTGTCGCCCAGGCGGAGCGCCACTTCGCCGTCCCCCATCGCGGCGCCGATCCCCTCCGATCTGCCTTTCCTCCTCGCCCCACTCCGATCAACCCTTCCCTCTCCGTCTCCTCCTTCCTCGTGGAGTCACCGCGACCCAAAACCCCTCACAGCCAAACCAATTTAAACCCCATCGCCACAACCCCAAAGCCTGCTGCCGACGGCCAGAGTCCCACCGCCCGCTCCGGCCTCCGACCTCTTCCACCTCAAGCGCAGATACAGCCCATCCCCCTTCGACAAATAAGCTTGAACCAAGGTGAGTTTCTTTTAATTTTCAAGTTATAAAAACTGATTTTGTTTAATTATAAGAACTGATTTTATTTATTTTATTTATAAAAACTATGATATTTAGTTTATAGAAATTTTTAGAACCGGAAAAAAATTGATTTTTTTTATTCATTTAAAAGACGATATTTTTATAGGAAGACGAGAGTTTTACCATAGAAAAGTTCATAGCTTTACAATAGAAAAGATTAGATTTTTAAAATAGAAAAGATTAGATTTTTAAAATAGAAAAGATTAGATTTTTAAAATAGAAAAGATTAGATTTTTAAAATAGAAAAAATTAGATTTTTGAAATGGAAAAGGCGAGATCAGTAAATTTGAAAAAACGAAATCTTTATATTTGAAAAGGCGAAATCTTTTTATAAAGAATAGCGTGATAAGAATATAATCTCTATTATATAGTAGCGATGTAAAAATAGAATTTTTATCTATATAGTAGCGATGTAAAAATAGAATTTTATCTATATAGTAGTAGTATAAAAATGTGATTTTTATATACATAGCAACAATATAAAAATGTGATTTTTATATATGTAGTGACTACGGGTAGTGAAATTGGCAAAAAGGCGAGCACGACGAAGATTTCTATAAAAGAAGGGCCGTGGTATTGGATTAGCTATTGGTGAGAATTTCTCACTCTAAATTTCCTTTTCTAGTTATAAATATATACTAGGATGCAGACGGTGTTTAGTAGCACCCGACACCATTGTCCACAGACCATGGACTTGTTTGTTTGGTTGTGTAGTTGGTTAGATTATTTGATTTGAATTTGATTGTTTGGTGAAATGGAATGGATTGATTGATATGTGTGTGGCGTGGGGCCATCACTAGACCTGGGGATAAGGCTAGGCCTTGTCCCGTTTCTAGTATCGTGCCGTTATGCCGTCGAAATTTTCTAAAATAAGTTAGAAAAATAAAGATATCATTTTATTTAATAAATGAACCGAATAGAATATTCATAGGTTGAATAAAATAATTCGATCGTTAAAAATATAATTTTTAACGTGAATATGAATAAATAAATATTCATTTACAAACCGGACGGTTTGTTTATGTACACTGATTTGACTGACATTGATTGGGACGATAAATTTTACACATCGCCCAACTGCACAAATAAAATCTGTGTTTGTTGATTTGAAACCCCACACGGGTATTGGGATAATATACGACATAAACTAATCCCAATAATTAGTTGTATGTCGATCGATGGATTGACAGGCTGTTATAAGCGTTAGATATCTAGATTTGATGCTTATACAGTGTAGTGCACTTTGGATGACGGTTGATTATTTATCGTTGCTATTATATACATGTGTTGTATGGAATCCATATAATTAACTTTATATGGTAATTGATTGGGCCTCATTCCAATCGGGAAAATAAAGAATATTATAAAATAAAGGTTCATGTGTTGACAGTACTCATCCGTTGAGATTAGTCATGTGTTGAACGAAATATTTTAACAATAAAATTTACATCTTTATATTATAAAATAAAGGTTCATGTGTTGACAGTACTCATCCATTGAGATTAGTCATGTGTTGAACGAAATATTTTAACAATAAAATTTACATCTTTATATTATAAAATAAAGGTTCATGTGTTGATAGTACTCATCCGTTGAGATTAGTCATGTGTTGAACGAAATATTTTAACAATAAAATTTACATCTTTATCATATATGAAATTAGAAATTAACTGGAAAATAGATGAGATGAGTGGTCTCCTGGGTATTGATCTGATGTTGGTTTCGGCCTTCGGGGTTAATATTTAGGGAATAGTTCTCTTATTAGTTTACGGTTGGAGTCTGATTTAAATCAAACGATAGATACCATAATTTATATAAAATATATTGAATAACAAAATTAGTCACACGTGGACAGTACTCATTCGTTGAGATTAGTCATGTGTTGACAAAAATATAGATTCATTTGTTGAATAGAATAATGGAATTATTGAAATATATAAAGCCGTGTTGATTAGAGATGCGCTATTTTGATGCAACGATATTTATATCGATTATAAAACGAATTCGAATTGAATTGAATATAAAACAAATTCGAATTGAATTGAATATAAAACGAATTCGAATTGAACTGAATATAAAACGAATTCGAATTGAATTGAATATAAAACGAATTCGAATTGAATTGAAAACGAATTGAAATTGAATATAAAACGAATCCGAAGTGAATTGAAAACGAATTGAAATAGAATAAAAAAATCGATTTGAAATGAATTCAAATTGAATTGAAATTTGAATTGAATTGAAATGAATTTTAAAACGAATTTATAAGGAAAAATTCAATTTTGATTTGAATTTGAATTGGAAGTTGAAATTGTTTTTGAAACGAATTTAAAACTATTTATAAAATTCGTTTTTAAATAGTAATCGATGAAATATATATTATATATATTATATATATAATATAATGGCCTGAATAGAACGCGCCGCGCCGCGGTAGTTCGTGAATTTCGACCATTTATTTCGAACGGACATTACGGGAGATCCGACCGTCGGATTCTCCTAAAACCGGAACCGTTAGGTTCGTATCGAAAAGAGCTTTCTAACGAATATTAGAAATTTGAAATCTAACGGTTGGATTTGGAGATACGTCCAAATCAAATTTGGAAAAGGTCGTTGTAAGTGCAGTTCGATGGCCGTTGATGGAAATCGACTGTACGGGCCTTGATAAAATTATTAAAAATAGTAATAATTTGTGTAAAATCATGAGAAATGATTTGGGAAAAATTGGGATGAAAAACTCCATGTTTGAAAAGATAAAAATAGATCTTTATCGAAATGAACTAGTTTTGAACTAAAATTAAAATCCATTTATTTTTAAATAAATAAATTGGATTTGAAATGGGTTTTAAATAGAATTGGTTGGTGGGTTTATCGTGAAGGGTGTTTTAAATAACACTTGCTCTTTAACCCGATAGTAAATAGAATGTGATTTGGGTTTATCGTGAACTGTGTTTTAAATGACATTAGTTCTTTAACCCAGAAAAAGGAGTTTTAAGGAATCTGCAATTAGATTGAAATGCGAATTGATAATTTAAATTATCAAATTTGGAAAATGAGCGAGAATGGAGTATCACCAGTTTTGCTCCAAAGCGATAGTTAAATCTTTAATTAGATTTGAACGTGGAATGGTAATTAATTTTACCGACAACACTGTGGTCTTAAATATGGAGTATTACCAGTTTTGCTTCATGGGATGAATAGGTTGGGATTGGGAAATAAAATAAATAATTACTTAGGTGTGGTTCGCTAATCTCGACTAGTTTGGAAAACCATAATTTGGTTTGAAATGACATCCAAAGGAAGATTAAAGAATAAATTTAAAGAATTTATCTTGGATAAAATTAATGGGAACCTTTCCCTAAGAATGTGGAATTTAGAAACTAGCTGTAGGTTAGTTAAGAAGAATGGTTTCCTGGGTATTGATATGATGTTGGTTTCGGCCTTCGGGGTTAATATTTGGGAAATTGTTCTCTTGCTAATTTGCGGTTAGTGGCTGCTAAATTGGAATGAGGCGTATGTTGTGTTTGTTTAACATTTGTTTTTAATATACGTGGGTTGTTCGGAAAGTCCGGGTTTATACCCATTCTGAATAACCGATTCGACGATAAGTCGAAGATGAAGACGGTGATTGAAGACCAGAAATCTTCACATCGTTTGGGTGATTACTGATGATCTTGATTGGGATGTACACCTAAGATGAGGGAATCAGTTGGTGGTCGTCCAGACGTACTTGGAGATCGATGGATACGCGAGGAAAGTGCCTCCGGTTTCGTTCAGACCCAGAACGAACTTGTAAATGGATTGTGTGTTTGACATTGGATTTTATTCTGTGTTGATTGATTTCTGTTAAATATATATCTGTTTGGCGGCGGAGAATTTATTCTCTTGCTTAACGCCCTTCTCTGAGACGTACGAGCTTAGAGGTTATATATCGATGGACATCAATCGCATGGCATGAATTGCCTGTGTGGCACGCTGAGTTGCATGGATCAAGGCTTCTGTTGAAAAGCAAAGTCTTGTGGTTGATGATCAAAGCACGGCCTACGTGGCAGCTTTGTGTATAACGTGAATTCGTGAGCCTCACACCTCGGTATGAGTTAAAAACAGGATAGGACTACTGGGAGAGCACGACGTTTCTTTCTAGCTTTGGTGGTGTCAGTGACTTACCATCCCTGACATTTATATACTTTTCACCTATGTTGTTGTTGGATGAGGCGCCTCGATTTTAGGTCTGTAAGGACCGGGAAACGTGTGTTCAGGAATTGCCAATCCTCAAACGTAAGAGAGGACCGGCCCTGAAGATCCAGGATTGCCCAGAGTGTGTAGTCCTGAGGCATTTGCTAGAGTGTCTCGAAAGCGGAGAGGAGCTTGCCCCTTGCCTCGACTCATGACGGAAATCCAATTTCCAATATGTGTATTGCGGTTTTAATTGTAGAACTAGTATGGCGACATGATATATGGTACCCATGCCGTCTATGATTTATATTTATGATTGAAATTGTTTTGACACTATACACTTATTATAGTATCAAATGATTTGTTTTAAACGTATGTGACGGCAAGGAATTTCGCTCGGTCCGAACCAGTCGCTAAACCGATCCAGGCCGCTCGAAACGCCCTATCGTTTGAGAACACGACAAATCAGAACGCATATAAAAGGACATTTCATTGTATATTACAACAATGCATCAGATTACAAGAATATACAGAGTAAAAGAATAAATATTACACAGAAATATCAGAGATTTAAATTACATTTAAATACATAGCAGCGGAAAATAATACAATACACAACTAGAAGTAGATATAAGGATACAAAGCTTTCTGGATATCATTCCAGCTGTAAACCAGGATCCTGTGAATATAAATCTGCAAAACCAAAACTACTAGCTGCCCGTGTCAAAATAGGGGCACCCAGAGTTTAGGTTAAAACAATAAACTCCAGGTCAGTCATGGGACTGGTGTGAGAACTAAAACAGGTGTTAATCTTTATTTTTAAAGTTAGGTAAATCAAGGGACCACGCCGTATAACACGGAACGGGTTTCCTCCCAAGAATACCAGTGCATAAAACAAACAGCGCAATGCTACATAAAGAAAAATGAAGCTGTTATAAGACCCAGGTCCTATCACACAATGCAACGCAAGCCGCGGGATAGGGTTTTCCCTTATAACAGCCAAAGAATGCTTGATACATTTAAAACAAATCATTTGATACTATTATAAGTGCATAGTGTATAAAACAACTTCAAATCATAAGTATCAATCATAGGCGGCATGGGTACCATATATCATGTCGCCATACTAGTTCTACAATTAAAACCGCAAATGTCACGTATTTGGAAATTGGATTTCCGTCTATGAACCGAGGCAAAAGATAGTCCTCAACCGATTCGAGACTCTCTAGCCCGAGCCTCAGGACCCAGACTCAGGTGGGCCCTTGGATCGTCAGGGCCGGTCCACCGATGTGGATTAAACTTAAACCCTGAACATGCGTTCCCCCGCCCTATGGGGCGTAAATGAGCCAACGAATGACTCCATCGGACCCGGATCGTCCGATCAAACCGAGGCGCCTCGCAACAGCAACAACCACATAAGTCAAACTCGTCAGGGCGTGTAAAACCACTGACGCCACTTCTAACTAGAAAGAAACGCAAGCCCTCCCTGAGGTCCGTCTCCCGTTTTTGGTTCATACCGGGTGTGAAACACGCGAAGTAAACGTTACACAAAGCTACGCCACAAAGGCCGTGCTTTGATCATCACCACAAGACTTTGCTTTTCAACAGAAGCCTCGATCAATTGCCACTTAGGCATGCCACACTGGCAATTCACTCCATGCGTTTGATATCCATCAATATATAACCCCTGAGCTCGTACGTCCCAGAGAAGGGCGTTAAGCAAGAGAATAAATTCTCCGCCGCCAAACAGATATATATTTAATAGAAATCAATCACACAGACTAAAATCCAATGTCAGACACACAGTCCATTTACAAGTTCGTTCTGGGTCTGAACGAAACCGGAGGCACCTAGTATCCCGCATATCCATCGATCTCCAAGCACGTCTGGACGATCACTAACTGTTTCCATCTTCTTGGGTGTACAGCCCAATCAAGATCATCAGTAATCACCCAAACGACGTGAAGACTTCCGGTCTTCGACCACCGTCTTCATCTTCGACACCACGTCGAATCAGTTATTCAGAATGGGATAAACTCGGTCTTTCTGAATAACTCGCGTATATATTATAAAAGTGTTACACAAACACAACATACGCCTCATTCCAATTCAGAATATTCTTTTATTCAAAAATTCCTATACTTTGGGAAAAGTTCCCATTAATTTTATCCAAGATAAATTCTTTAAATTTATTCTTTAATCTCCTTTGAATATCAATTCAAACTAGTTGGGATTAGCGAACCACACCGAAGTAATCATTTATTTTATTTCCCAATCCCAACCTATTCATCCCATGAAGTACAACTGGTTATACTTCATCTCTAACACCACGGTGTTATCGGTAAATTCAATTACCATTTCACGTTCAAATCTAATTAAAGATTTAACTATCGCCTGGAGCAAAACTGGTGATACTCCATTTTCGATCATTTCAATCTAATTAAAGATTCATTAAAACTCCACTTAGTTTTAATCGTTAACTGGGTTAAAGAATCAGTGTCATTTAAAACACGGTTCATTGTATATTACAACAATGCACGACTGCAACAAGAACCCATCACGACTGCAACAAGAACTGGTGATACTCCATTTTCGATCATTTCAATCTAATTAAAGATTCATTAAAACTCCACTTAGTTTTAATCGTTAACTGGGTTAAAGAATCAGTGTCATTTAAAACACGGTTCACGATAAACCCAAAATCACCTTCCATTAATTATCGGGTTAAAGAACGAGTGTTATTTAAAACACTGTTCACGATAAACCCAAAAATCAATACCAATTCAATTCCAATTAAATATCATTTAATTAGTACACTTCATTAAATCTAACTAAAAAGATTTAATCTTTTCTCAACTGGGTTCAAGAACAGTGTTAGTGAAGACACCATTCACGACAAACCCAAATCACATTCGATATTCAATACAAGGCTCTGAATAGAAAATATATCGGCTTATATTCAATATCGAATTCTACGACTAACAAATGTCGTATTGGAAATAACAATATAAATATATATCTTTCAAATTTCCATAACAACCCCTGTATAATCACGAATTCCAACATCGAAATATTCCGAAGACAATTTCGATTCAAATCCACTCCAATGCAATCATTGGAAATTCTGGTTATATTTAAAACCCTTTTTCAAATTCAATTTATTTATTTAAAAATAAATAGAATTATAATTCTAGTTCAAAACTAGTTCATTTCGGAGTTTTTCATCCCAAATCTTCACAAATCATTTCTTATGATTTTACACAAATTATTACTATTTTTAATAAATTTTATCAAGGCCCGTACAGTCGATTTCCATCAATGGCCATCGAACTGCACTTACAGCGACCTTTTTCAAATTTGATTTGGACATAATTCCAAATCCAACCGTTAGATTTCAAATTTCTAACATTCGCTAGAAAGCTCTTTTCGATACGAACCCAACGGTTCCAGTTTTAGGAGAATCCGACGGTCGGATCTCCCGTAATGTCCGTTTGAAATAAATGGTCGAAATTCACGAACTACCGCGGCGCGGCGCGTTCTATTCAGGCCATTATATTATATATATAATATATATAATATATATTTCGTCGATTTCTATTTAAAACGAATTATATAAATAGTTTTTAAAATCGTTTCAAAAGCAATTTCAACTTTCTTTTCAATTCAAATCAAAATTGAATTCTTCTTTATAAATTCGTTTTAAAATTCATTTCTATTCAATTCAAATTTCAATTCAATTTGAATTCATTTCAATTTGCTTTCAATTCAATTTGAATTCGTTTTCAATTCATTTCGAAATCGTTTTCAATTCAATTCATTTCGAAATCGTTTTCAATTCAATTCATTTCGAAATCGTTTTCAATTCAATTCATTTCGAAATCGTTTTCAATTCAATTCATTTCGAAATCGTTTTCAATTCAATTCATTTCGAAATTGTTCGAATTTCAAATCTATTCAATTTCAATTCCAATTCGAATTCATTTACAATCAATTCTTTTCAAAATATCAGATTTTGAAATCACTTTCGATATTCATTATAAAATGAATAAAATCGATATAAATATCGTTCACGTCAAAATGGCGTCAATCTAATCAACACGGCTTCATATATTGATATTTTCAAATATTCCATTTCGAACATTTCTATTTCAAATATTCCTATTTCAAATATTTCTATTTTAAAACTGGAATGAGGCCCAATCAATTTCCATATAATGTTAATTATATGGATTTTCATACATTACACCCATATAATAGCATTGCAAAATAATCAACCATCAACCAAAGTGCACTACACTGTATAAGCATCAAATATAGATGTCTAACGCTTATAACAGCCTGTCAATCCATCGATCGACATATTTAATCAATCAGGATGAGTGAACTTCAAATTTCATCCCAACACCCGTGTGGGGTTTCAAACAAACAAACACAGATTTTATTTGTGCAGTTGGGCGATGTGTAAAATTTATCGACCCAATTAACGTCCTTCAAATAGGTGTACATAAACAAACCGTCTGGTTTGTAAATGAATATTGATTTATTCACATTCACGTTAAAAATTATATTTTTAACGATAAAACATTTTATTTTAACTTATGAATTTCTATTCGGTTCATTCTATAGATAAAATGATATTTTTATTTTTCTAACTTATTTTAGAAAATTTCGGCGGCATAACGGCACGATACTAGAAACGGAACAAGGCCTAGCCTTATCCCCGGTCTAGTGAAGGCCCACGCCATTCACATATCAATCAATCCATTTAATTTCACCAAACAATTCAATTTCAATCAAATAATCTAACTAATCTATGCAACCAAACAAACAAGTCCATGGTCTGTGGACGATTGTGTCGGGTGCTACTAAGCACCGTCTGCATCCTAGTATATATATATAACTAGAAAAGAAATTGAAAGGTGAGAAATTCTCACCGATAGCTATCCAACTACGATTTTTCCTTTACAGAAATCTTCGCCAATCTCGCCTTTTGCTGCTTTCGCCCGTATTCTCTACATATGTAAAAACGAATTCTTACGATGCTATTCAATATATAAAAATCGAATTTTGACTTCGCTATTCAATATATAAAGATTATATTTTCAATATAAAGATTATATTTTTAATATTCCTATGATGTAAAAATTATATTTTTATTGCTTTAAAAATATAAAAATCATATCTTACTTCTTCTACTCAATAAAAATTCCGCCTTTTCTATTTTAAAAATATGATCTTTTCTATTCTAAAAACCATTCTTTTTCTTTGTAAAATTATTTCTTTTCCTTTGTAAAAATATAAATTTTCTTATAACAAAATAGGATTTTTTTCTATAACAAAATATGATCTTTCTAAATAAAAATCAAATCTTTACTCGTTTGAAAATCACCACTTTCAAATGTTAAAAATCTAAGCTTTTTAATTGTTAAAAATCATGTCTTTGTTTTTATTAAAACCCCTTCTTTTTCATTAAAATAAATAAATCATACTCTCCTCATTTAAAAACTGAAATTAAACAAGGTTTTAATCTCTATACTAACTACACAAAAGAAAAGAAAATAAATGAATAATAATTAAATGAAGAAAATAGACTTACAGCATTGTTTTTTTTTTCTAAGAGGGTGGGGGTTCGCGTTCATCAGCAGGGCGGAGGAGCTCGGGGTTTCTTCCATCGTAGAGGGCAGGAGGTTGTCGCGTCGGGGTGCTGGAGCAGGGGGGAACTGGTTCGCCGGAGACTGCTGGTGGGTGGCGGGCGTCGTCGGAGTGTGGCAGCGAAGGGTTTGGGCGTCAGCAGTTGATTTGGGGTGCTAGGGTTCGGAACTGGGTGGGGGTGGTGCTGACGAGGTTGGGGCGGAGACGAGGTCGGTTTTGGGGGTGGCGCCTATGCGTTGGAGCATCGCCAGGCAGAGGCGACGAGGATCGACCTCGTTCGATTCTTTTTTTTTCTTCTATTATTTGTCTGTCGATTTCGGTTTTGACCCAGGGGGGGTTTTGACCGTGAGGGAGGGAGAAAGGGTAAGGGGAGTTTATAATAAAATATATATTTATTTAATTCAATTTATTTTTATAAAGCAACTTTTTATTTCGAACTCGAAATCGAACCCACCGACTGTCGCCCCTAGCTAATTACCCTCATTCCGAACACAATGGGATATGTCACGTAAGCCAATTCGGCCGTTACGATTAGTTTTACTTTAAATTAAAATATAATTCTTTTATATATTTAGTTTAAACGAACATTTCAAATTATCGGGGTCACATACGGACCCTAAAAATTCTCGAAAAATATTTTCTAGCTTCGTATTGACAATACGGTCCTGACAAAACTAGTTTCATCGAATTCTGAGACCGTTAGAAAAATGGCCAATTTCCAGTCGATTAAAATCAACTAAAACTGGTCAAACGCGTTTTCCTTTGCCACGCTCACATATTGATTCGAAAAATTATGAAATTTGAAACCTAGCAATAACTCGACATCACGGACCCAACAAAAGTGGTTTCGTCGAAATCCGAGGTCGTTTGCAAAATCTCCATTTTTAAGGGCCTGAATTTCATAGCGACTATTCAGAATTTTCAACTGGACATATCTTTTGATTCCCGCTATGAAATTTGGGTTTTTCGGATTCAATAGAAAGATATTATCAATTAGATCCTATCATTTTTGGTTTCACTAAAATCCGGATTGTTTTACACTCGGTACATTCAATTGAAGTTTGAAATCGAATTATCGAACTACCGCGCCATTTTCAATTCCTTTTATAATTATATATAATTATTTATATTCTAACGACGACGCGTATAAATATATACGATCGAATTCTATTCAAAATAAATTTCTCGTCGATTTTATTTAAAATAATCTATTTTAAATATTCAAATTCAGCAAAAATTGCCAAAATAAAAATTTCAAACTGGCTCGCATTTTCCGGGTTATTACAATCTCCCCCACTTAAAACTTTTCGTCCCCGAAAAGGAACAAAGTCGAAAGTGGTTTGATCATTCAACTCTACGTTCGATCTGGCTTGCATTCTCCAACTTTTCAGTTTCTGAGAATTTTCAAAATTTCAAAAATTTGGCTAACACCCTAAATTTTCGAAAAATTTCGCCATAACCTCCCCTGCACCGGGAGCATCGGGGAATTTCAAATAGCTTCCCCGGTCCTTCAGATCTCAAAAAGAAAAAGAAAAAGCCAAGCGGCTAGCCAATAGGCTCACAAAATCATCATCACCCAAACAAAACAGTAAATTATGTAGTAAACATGTACCTATTTGTCGGGCAAACAAATTTTATTCTCTGGCTCTAGCCTCCTTGCTATGACCTGTTCAATGTAAGTATATGTATATGCAAGCAATTGCGACCAAATTTCAATACAATTCATTATTCGATCAAATTAGGCATAATGGTTCAAAATTAGCAAACAAATAAACAAACAACACAAACATCAATCAATTAGTGAATTAGAGTCTCAAATTCATAATTTTGATACATATACAAAAATCAGATTTTTGATGCCAAATCACAACAATAAGCCCTATCTAATTTTGGTTCTCACACCAGTCAATAGGAAGTATATAGATATTACACGTTCGTCACTCGAATATAAATTCTAATGATGGAGCTCCATCATCAAAATCATCTCCGGGCGATTAGAGTGTAATTCTATATCTATCCAGTATATTAAAATTTCGAATACACGCGGATCAGACGTATACGCAAAATCTATATATACTGGATTGTCCACATCAATATAAATAGATAATCAAATACGAATAATTGATTTAAATCTTCAAAACCAAAATTGTTTTCATTTTAAAGATTTACTCTTCACACTCGTTCTAGGATACTACTGATCCTATCTCTAACGAGTCATTCTAATTGGATATTGCTAATCCAATATCTGATGAATTCTTTCGTATGGTTCTAATGTGCCTTGTTCTCGAGCTCTGTAAACCAAAGCTCTGATACCAACTGTGACGGCAAGGAATTTCGCTCGGTCCGAACCAGTCGCTAAACCGATCCAGGCCGCTCGAAACGCCCTATCGTGTGAGAACACGACAAATCAGAACGCATATAAAAGGACATTTCATTGTATATTACAACAATGCATCAGATTACAAGAATATACAGAGTAAAAGAATAAATATTACACAGAAATATCAGAGATTTAAATTACATTTAAATACATAGCAGCGGAAAATAATACAATACACAACTAGAAGTAGATATACGGATATAAAGCTTTCCGGATATCATTCCAGCTGTAAACCAGGATCCTGTGAATATAAATCTGCAAAACCAAAACTACTAGCTGCCCGTGTCAAAATAGGGGCACCCAGAGTTTAGGTTAAAACAATAAACTCCAGGTCAGTCATGGGACTGGTGTGAGAACTAAAACAGGTGTTAATCTTTATTTTTAAAGTTAGGTAAATCAAGGGACCACGCCGTATAACACGGAACGGGTTTCCTCCCAAGAATACCAGTGCATAAAACAAACAGCGCAATGCTACATAAAGAAAAATGAAGCTGTTATAAGACCCAGGTCCTATCACACAATGCAACGCAAGCCGGGGGATAGGGTTTTCCCTTATAACAGCCAAAGAATGCTTGATACGTTTAAAACAAATCATTTGATACTATTATAAGTGCATAGTTTATAAAACAACTTCAAATCATAAGTATCAATCATAGGCGGCATGGGTACCATATATCATGTCGCCATACTAGTTCTACAATTAAAACCGCAAATGTCACGTATTTGGAAATTGGATTTCCGTCTATGAACCGAGGCAAAAGATAGTCCTCAACCGATTCGAGACTCTCTAGCCCGAGCCTCAGGACCCAGACTCAGGTGGGCCCTTGGATCGTCAGGGCCGGTCCACCGATGTGGATTAAACTTAAACTCTGAACATGCGTTCCCCCGCCCTATGGGGCGTAAATGAGCCAACGAATGACTCCATCGGACCCGGATCGTCCGATCAAACCGAGGCGCCTCGCAACAGCAACAACCACATAAGTCAAACTCGTCAGGGCGTGTAAAACCACTGACGCCACTTCTAACTAGAAAGAAACGCAAGCCCTCCCTGAGGTCCGTCTCCCGTTTTTGGTTCATACCGGGTGTGAAACACGCGAAGTAAACGTTACACAAAGCTACGCCACAAAGGCCGTGCTTTGATCATCACCACAAGACTTTGCTTTTCAACAGAAGCCTCGATCAATTGCCACTTAGGCATGCCACACAGGCAATTCACTCCATGCGTTTGATATCCATCAATATATAACCCCTGAACTCGTACGTCCCAGAGAAGGGCGTTAAGCAAGAGAATAAATTCTCCGCCGCCAAACAGATATATATTTAATAGAAATCAATCACACAGACTAAAATCCAATGTCAGACACACAGTCCATTTACAAGTTCGTTCTGGGTCTGAACGAAACCGGAGGCACCTAGTACCCCGCATATCCATCAATCTCCAAGCACGTCTGGACGATCACTAACTGTTTCCATCTTCTTGGGTGTACAGCCCAATCAAGATCATCAGTAATCACCCAAACGACGTGAAGACTTCCGGTCTTCGACCACCGTCTTCATCTTCGACACCACGTCGAATCAGTTATTCAGAATGGGATAAACCCGGTCTTTCTGAATAACTCGCGTATATATTATAAAAGTGTTACACAAACACAACATACGCCTCATTCCAATTCAGAATATTCTTTTATTCAAAAATTCCTATACTTTGGGAAAAGTTCCCATTAATTTTATCCAAGATAAATTCTTTAAATTTATTCTTTAATCTCCTTTGAATATCAATTCAAACTAGTCGGGATTAGCGAACCACACCGAAGTAATCATTTATTTTATTTCCCAATCCCAACCTATTCATCCCATGAAGTACAACTGGTTATACTTCATCTCTAACACCACGGTGTTATCGGTAAATTCAATTACCATTTCACGTTCAAATCTAATTAAAGATTTAACTATCGCCTGGAGCAAAACTGGTGATACTCCATTTTCGATCATTTCAATCTAATTAAAGATTCATTAAAACTCCACTTAGTTTTAATCGTTAACTGGGTTAAAGAATCAGTGTCATTTAAAACACGGTTCATTGTATATTACAACAATGCACGACTGCAACAAGAACCGATCACGACTGCAACAAGAACTGGTGATACTCCATTTTCGATCATTTCAATCTAATTAAAGATTCATTAAAACTCCACTTAGTTTTAATCGTTAACTGGGTTAAAGAATCAGTGTCATTTAAAACACGGTTCACGATAAACCCAAAATCACCTTCCATTAATTATCGGGTTAAAGAACGAGTGTTATTTAAAACACTGTTCACGATAAACCCAAAAATCAATACCAATTCAATTCCAATTAAATATCATTTAATTAGTACACTTCATTAAATCTAACTAAAAAGATTTAATCTTTTCTCAACTGGGTTCAAGAACAGTGTTAGTGAAGACACCATTCACGACAAACCCAAATCACATTCGATATTCAATACAAGGCTCTGAATAGAAAATATATCGGCTTATATTCAATATCGAATTCTACGACTAACAAATGTCGTATTGGAAATAACGATATAAATATATATCTTTCAAATTTCCATAACAACCCATGTATAATCACGAATTCCAACATCGAAATATTCCGAAGACAATTTCGATTCAAATCCCCTCCAATGCAATCATTGGAAATTCTGGTTATTTTAAAAACCCTTTTTCAAATTCAATTTATTTATTTAAAAATAAATAGAATTATAATTCTAGTTCAAAACTAGTTCATTTCGATAAAAATCTATTTTTATCTTTTCAAATATGGAGTTTTTCATCCCAAATCTTCACAAATCATTTCTTATGATTTTACACAAATTATTACTATTTTTAATAAATTTTATCAAGGCCCGTACAGTCGATTCCCATCAATGGCCATCGAACTGCACTTACAGCGACCTTTTTCAAATTTGATTTGGACATAATTCCAAATCCAACCGTTAGATTTCAAATTTCTAACATTCGCTAGAAATCTCTTTTCGATACGAACCCAACGGTTCCGGTTTTAGGAGAATCCGACGGTCGGATCTCCCGTAATGTCCGTTTGAAATAAATGGTCGAAATTCACGAACTACCGCGGCGCGGCGCGTTCTATTCAGGCCATTATATTATATATATAATATATATAATATATATTTCGTCGATTTCTATTTAAAACGAATTATATAAATAGTTTTTAAAATCATTTCAAAAGCAATTTCAACTTTCTTTTCAATTCAAATCAAAATTGAATTCTTCTTTATAAATTCGTTTTAAAATTCATTTCTATTCAATTCAAATTTCAATTCAATTTGAATTCATTTCAATTTGCTTTCAATTCAATTTGAATTCGTTTTCAATTCATTTCGAAATCGTTTTCAATTCAATTCATTTCGAAATCGTTTTCAATTCAATTCATTTCGAAATCGTTTTCAATTCAATTCATTTCGAAATCGTTTTCAATTCAATTCATTTCGAAATCGTTCGAATTTCAAATCTATTCAATTTCAAATCTATTCAATTTCAATTCCAATTCGAATTCATTTACAATCAATTCTTTTCAAAATATCAGATTTTGAAATCACTTTCGATATTCATTATAAAATGAATAAAATCGATATAAATATCGTTCACGTCAAAATGGCGTCAATCTAATCAACACGGCTTCATATATTGATATTTTCAAATATTCCATTTCGAACATTTCTATTTCAAATATTCCTATTTCAAATATTTCTATTTTAAAACTGGAATGAGGCCCAATCAATTTCCATATAATGTTAATTATATGGATTTTCATACATTACACCCATATAATAGCATTGCAAAATAATCAACCATCAACCAAAGTGCACTACACTGTATAAGCATCAAATATAGATGTCTAACGCTTATAACAGCCTGTCAATCCATCGATCGACATATTTAATCAATCAGGATGAGTGAACTTCAAATTTCATCCCAACACCCGTGTGGGGTTTCAAACAAACAAACACAGATTTTATTTGTGCAGTTGGGCGATGTGTAAAATTTATCGACCCAATTAACGTCCTTCAAATAGGTGTACATAAACAAACCGTCTGGTTTGTAAATGAATATTGATTTATTCACATTCACGTTAAAAATTATATTTTTAACGATAAAACATTTTATTTTAACTTATGAATTTCTATTCAGTTCATTCTATAGATAAAATGATATTTTTATTTTTCTAACTTATTTTAGAAAATTTCGGCGGCATAACGGCACGATACTAGAAACGGGACAAGGCCTAGCCTTATCCCCGGTCTAGTGAAGGCCCACGCCATTCACATATCAATCAATCCATTTAATTTCACCAAACAATTCAATTTCAATCAAATAATCTAACTAATCTATGCAACCAAACAAACAAGTCCATGGTCTGTGGACGATTGTGTCGGGTGCTACTAAGCACCGTCTGCATCCTAGTATATATATATAACTAGAAAAGAAATTGAAAGGTGAGAAATTCTCACCGATAGCTATCCAACTACGATTTTTCCTTTACAGAAATCTTCGCCAATCTCGCCTTTTGCTGCTTTCGCCCGTATTCTCTACATATGTAAAAACGAATTCTTACGATGCTATTCAATATATAAAAATCGAATTTTGACTTCGCTATTCAATATATAAAGATTATATTTTCAATATAAAGATTATATTTTTAATATTCCTATGATGTAAAAATTATATTTTTATTGCTTTAAAAATATAAAAATCATATCTTACTTCTTCTACTCAATAAAAATTCTGCCTTTTCTATTTTAAAAATATGATCTTTTCTATTCTAAAAACCATTCTTTTTCTTTGTAAAATTATTTCTTTTCCTTTGTAAAAATATAAATTTTCTTATAACAAAATAGGATTTTTTTCTATAACAAAATATGATCTTTCTAAATAAAAATCAAATCTTTACTCGTTTGAAAATCACCACTTTCAAATGTTAAAAATCTAAGCTTTTTAATTGTTAAAAATCATGTCTTTGTTTTTATTAAAACCCCTTCTTTTTCATTAAAATAAATAAATCATACTCTCCTCATTTAAAAACTGAAATTAAACAAGGTTTTAATCTCTATACTAACTACACAAAAGAAAAGAAAATAAATGAATAATAATTAAATGAAGAAAATAGACTTACAGCATTGTTTTTTTTTTCTAAGAGGGTGGGGGTTCGCGTTCATCAGCAGGGCGGAGGAGCTCGGGGTTTCTTCCATCGCAGAGGGCAGGAGGTTGTCGCGTCGGGGTGCTGGAGCAAGGGGGGAACTGGTTCGCCGGAGACTGCTGGTGGGTGGCGGGCGTCGTCGGAGTGTGGCAGCGAAGGGTTTGGGCGTCAGCAGTTAATTTGGGGTGCTAGGGTTCGGAACTGGGTGGGGGTGGTGCTGACGAGGTTGGGGCGGAGACGAGGTCGGTTTTGGGGGTGGCGCCTGTGCGTTGGAGCATCGCCAGGCAGAGGCGACGAGGATCGACCTCGTTCGATTTTTTTTTCTTTCTATTATTTGTCTGTCGATTTCGGTTTTGACCCAGGGGGGGTTTTGACCGTGAGGGAGGGAGAAAGGGTAAGGGGAGTTTATAATAAAATATATATTTATTTAATTCAATTTATTTTTATAAAGCAACTTTTTATTTCGAACTCGAAATCGAACCCACCGACTGTCGCCCCTAGCTAATTACCCTCATTCCGAACACAATGGGATATGTCACGTAAGCCAATTCGGCCGTTACGATTAGTTTTACTTTAAATTAAAATATAATTCTTTTATATATTCAGTTTAAACGAACATTTCAAATTATCGGGGTCACATACGGACCCTAAAAATTCTCGAAAAATATTTTCTAGCTTCGTATTGACAATACGGTCCTGACAAAACTAGTTTCATCGAATTCTGAGACCGTTAGAAAAATGGCCAATTTCCAGTCGATTAAAATCAACTGAAACTGGTCAAGCGCGTTTTCCTTTGCCACGCTCACATATTGATTCGAAAAATTATGAAATTTGAAACCTAGCAATAACTCGACATCACGGACCCAACAAAAGTGGTTTCGTCGAAATCCGAGGTCGTTTGCAAAATCTCCATTTTTAAGGGCCTGAATTTCATAGCGACTATTCAGAATTTTCAACTGGACATATCTTTTGATTCCCGCTATGAAATTTGGGTTTTTCGGATTCGATAGAAAGATATTATCAATTAGATCCTATCATTTTTGGTTTCACTAAAATCCGGATTGTTTTGCACCCGGTACATTCAATTGAAGTTTGAAATCGAATTATCGAACTACCGCGCCATTTTCAATTCCTTTTATAATTATATATAATTATTTATATTCTAACGACGACGCGTATAAATATATACGATCGAATTCTATTCAAAATAAATTTCTCGTCGATTTTATTTAAAATAATCTATTTTAAATATTCAAATTCAGCTAAAATTGCCAAAATAAAAATTTCAAACTGGCTCGCATTTTCCGGGTTATTACAACGTACCAAGCATGTTTGGCTGTTATAAGTTTAAACCCTATCCTCCTACTTGCGTTGCGTTGTGTGATGGGACCTGGGTCTTATAATAGCTTCATTTTTCGAAAAGCATCGCGTTGTTTATTCTATGCACTGGTATTCTTGGGAGGAAACCCGTTCCGTGTTACACGGCGTGGTCCCTTGAATTACTCTCCTTTAAAGTAAAGTTTTAAATAACTGTTTTTGTTCTCACACCAGTCAGATGACTGACCTGGAGTTTATTGTTTTAACCTAAACTCTGGGTGCCCTTATTTTTGACATGGGCAGCTAGTAGTTTCGGTTTTGCAGATTTATATTCACAGGATCCTGATTTACAGCTGGAACGATACTCGGAAAGCTCTGTATCCGTGTATTACCTTCAGTTGTGTTTTATATTGTTTTTCCGCTGCTATGTAATTTATTGTAATCTATGATATTTATCGAATGTAATTTATTCATTTATACTCTGTATATATTCTTGTATCTGATGGAATTGTTGTAATAAGCAATGAAATGTTCTTCCGTTTGCGTTCTGATTTGTCCTGTTCTCAAACGAACACGGGTTTCGAACGGTCTAGATCGGTTTAACGACTGATTCAGATCGAGCGAAATTCCTTGTCGTCACAACAATAAACCCAAATCACATTTCATCTTATTCCAATTACTAAATATAATTGAAAACTTTAGTAATCTAAATTAAAAGATTATTCTTTCCATACGGGGTTTAAGAACAGTGTTATTTAAGACACTATTCACGACAAACCCAAAATCCAATTTATTTAATTTAATTTCAATTAAATATTGACAAATTGGAAAACTTCATTAAATCTAAAGTTAACAATTTATCCTAGTTAATAACTAGTTCATTTCAATAAAAATATATTTTTCTAAAATATATTCTTTTTCTAAGATATTTTCTAAAACATTCTTTTCTAGAATATTCTTTATTGGAATGTGACTCAATCAACAACCATATATTGCATGTAATCGATAATCGTGATTAATAATTATCAAGCATCCAAATAACACCCAAAGTTGATTCTACACTAAATATTGGGACTAGTGTACATCAGATATCATCCCAACACCCGTGTGGGGTTTTCATCCAACAACCAAATAATAAATTATCTGTGCACTAGGGCGATGTGTAAAAATTATCATCCCAATCACATAAACGAGTCGGGTAACTTGTGAATGGAAGTGTAATATTCAGTTTGAATATACTAACATTATATTTAACACCCCAAACATTTCAACATCACAAACATATATTTCAAGCCATCACTACCATCATATTTTTAACATATGATCTATTTAATGTAACTAATCGACAATAAAAAATATTAACCTTTATTTCCAATCTTCTTATTGTTAACTGATGACAATAAAAATCTTAACTTTTGTTTCTATTCTTTTTATTGTTAACAACTGACAAATAAAATCTATTCTTTCAATTGAAAACAATATTACATTAGAATGTACTCTTCTAACTCTATTCTCTTTAATGATACCAATATCACACGTAAATATAATCTTTTTTTTATTCTCTTTTAATGATATCTTTAATCCTAAGAAACATTGCCTAACAAAAATGTTCCTCTAATCATATTAAACATTTCTAAACCAAAATTGTACTTTTTATCACATTTAACATTTCTAAACAAAAAATGTCCTTTTTATCCCATTTAACATTTCTAAACAAAATGATAATTTTTATCTAATTCCTTCCAATGACCAAAAATAGATATTTTTGGTTTAATCATTTTTAATAACCAAAAATGTATATTTTTGTTTTATTCTTTTTAAGTGACAAAATGAATATTTTTACTTCATTCTTTTAAATGACCAAAAGTAAATGTTTTTGTTTCATTCCTTATAAATGACAAAATGTCCATTTCTAATTCATTCTTTTTAATGTGACAAAAATCTCTCGTTTTATCTCATTCTTTTCAAAGTACAAAAATATTCATTTTTGTATAATTCCTTTTTATGTACAAAATGATAATCTAATCGAATTCTTTCAATGTAAACAAAAATGATTATCTTGTTTAACTCTTTTTAAATGCACAAAAATGTTTATTTTTGTGTAACTCAAAACTATATATTTTGATCTACTTCTTTTTAATGTACACAAATGTTCATTTTTGTTTAATCCCTTTTAATACACAAAAATGTTCATGTTTGTTTAATCCTTTTTAACACACAAAAATGTGTTCATTTTTTTATTAATCCTTTTTAAAAGTGACAAAATGTCTATTTTTATTTCATTTTTTTAAAGTTACAAAACTGATAATTTTGTCTAATTCTTTTCATTGTAAATAAAATATGATGATTTTGTTTAATCCTTTTTAAAATTGACAAAATGTCTATTTTTATTTCATTCTTTTAAAGTGACAAAACTGATATTTTTTTCTAATTCTTTTCAATGTAAACAAAATATGATGATTTTGATTAATCCTTTTTATGTGAACAAAATGTGAATTTTTGTCTAATCTTTTTAAATAAACAAAAATGTTAATTTTTCTTCTTCATTCTTTTTATTGTATAAAAATATACATTTCTAATTCATTCCCTTTTAATGATTTCTAATTACATAAGAATGTAATTTGCATGTTAACAAGTTCTAAACAAAGATTCATTCGTTTTGATGATTTCATAAGAATGTAATTTACATGTTAACAAGTTCTAAAAAAAGATTCATTCTTTTTTATGATGAAAAAAATATCTCTTTTTATTGTAAACAAAAATGATAATTTCAATTTAAAAAAATGTAAATTTTGTTTGATATATTTCAATTCAATAAAAATGTGATATTTTGTTTGATCTATTGCGATTCAACAAAAATGTGATATTTTGTTTGATCTATTTCGATTCAACAAAAATGTTATATTTTGTTTTCATTCTTTTACAGTAAACAAAAATGTTAATTTTTGTTGCACTAATCATGGTTTGACAAAAATGTTATTTCCATAATCATTCCTTTGAATCTAATTTTTTTTTATTGTATCCATTTGACAATAAAACTTATTCTTTTTGTATTCAAAAAGAATATGACATCAGAAATGTTCTTTTTATTTAAAAAGAAAATGACAATAAGAATTATTCTTTTTAAAAAAAAATTAAAGCCAGTACATTTTCATGAATCAAAATAGAGGAACTTTATGATCTAGATCAATATTTATAGATCTAAAATAAAAATATGATTTTTATTTCAGATCTAAATCTAACTAAACACATACCATAGCAATCATCATCATAAACAAACAACAAATACAATATCGTACATCACAGAATTGAATTTCATTAACATACATATATGGAATTGAAACAACGAAAGATAATTAAATTTAAATTCTTTTTAAATATAGAAATCTCTCATCGATTTGATTCTGTTGAGATTGGAATTTTTTCCAAATTCTGGTTTGCTCTGTTTCAGATCTAGTCAGCGTCTTCACGAAGTACTCTTCGACACGAGTCCAACGCAATTAAGTTTGTCCGATTCCGACCTCATATGAATAAGTTACGATTATTTAAACATTCGAATTCATTAATTATATAATACAATAATTAATTAAATTATAATATTCCTTTAACCTTGATTAAACAAAAGCAGGCCGCTCCCTTTTGTAATTACAGCAGAAGGATGAACCCATCATCGACGAAGAAGACCCGCCGTCGCTCGCCAAATGGAACCGTCGTCCGTCGATCAAAGTCCACCACGCGACTGCCCTCACCGCCGCCTTCCAGTGCCTGGAGGCGCGACGAACTCGAACCCACGAACGGCCCAGAAACCCGCACCTAACGCGATAACTTCCCATCCAGAATTTGAGCCAACCACGTACTTATATTTGATCATAACCGTATGGAATTAACGAGCTCGAAATCTCTTCAATTCTTGTATTGATTTCATGATTAATTCTTTGTAATTGAGGAGAAATTAGGGAATGAAATCGGCTGTGTTTAGGCCATTGAAATATACTAGGCGGCGGCGGTCAAATTGGACTAGGGTTTAGTGTATACGGGGGTGTATTTATACCGTATATTACATAGTATATTTATTTATTTCTCTTTAAATTCAAAAATACCTTTTAGCTCATACAAGCTCCGATTCAAACTCAATGAGTGTCGCCCCCAGCTAATAACCCTCGTCCCGGACACAATGGAATAGGTTTCGTAACCTAGTTCGGCTGTTACGATATGTTTTACTTTAAATTAAATTATAAATCATTCAATTATTAAATTTGAACGTACATTTTAAATTACCGGGGCCACATACTGTCTCTAAAAATTACAGAAAAAGTATTCCTAGCTTTGTTTTGATGATACGGTTCTAACAAGCCTAATTTCGTCAAATTCCGAGACAGTTTGGAAAATGGCCATTTTCTAGTCGATTAAATTTAACCAAAGCTGATAAAACACGTTTTCTTTCGCCACGCTCACATATTAATTCGAAAAATTCTGGAAAGTTACACTTAACAATAATTTGACATTCCGGTTCCAACGAAATTGGTTTCGTCGAAAACCGAGGTCGTTTGCAAAATGGCTATTTTTAAGGCCAATATATTATATATAAATATATATAAATTCTACAACGACTTTTCTAAATTTTGAACTGGCCATAAATTACAATTTATAAAGTGAAATTTCAGTTTTTCAGATTTGTTAAAAAGATATGATTAAACAAATTAAAATATTTCTGGTTTCACTCAATTCTGATTTGAAATGAATCCTGTACAGTCAATTGAAATCAGAAATTGAATTTTCGAACTACCGCGCCATTTCTAACTTCTTTTATAATTAAATAAAATTTATTCATTTTAAATTAAATTTTTAGTCGTTCTTAGTTAAAATAAATTATTTTAAATATTAAAATTCATTAAAATTTCTAAAATAAAAATTTTAAATTGGCCCCAAAATTCCGGGTTGTTACAATCGCCCCCACTTAAAATCTTTTCGTCCTCGAAATGGAACGAAGCTAAAGGCTGTTTACTTAACTAACTTACTTTAAATTTTATTGATTTAATTAATTATCATTCTAATATTTTAATTAGTGAAACTAATTATCAAACTTCACAATCAGCAATCAATTAGGTGATTAACTTTTCAAATATATATAACTTTTATATATAATCAAGAATCATATTCTTAGTGCAAATCACAACAATGTGTACTAACTAAGTTTTGGTTCTCATACCCGTCAATGGAAATATATAGAAATCCCACTTTCGAGACTCGAACATAAACTCTGATGACGCTAGCAATCATCAGAATCATTTCCGGGCGACTAGAGTGTGATTCTATATCTATCCGGAATATTAAAACTTCGAATACCCGTTCATTGCTCGTATATACGAAATATTTATATACTCGATTGTCCGCATTAAAATATAATAATATACTCAAATACGTAATTTAAGACAAAATTTTCAAAACTAAATTCGTTTTCATTTTTATTTTATTTTTTAAAGAAAATAATACTCTTCACACTCGTTCTAGGATACTACTGGTCCCATCTCTAACAAGTCATTCTCATTGGATATTACTAATCCAATCTCTAATGAATTCTTTCGTTCGGTTCTACTGTGCCTTGTTCTCGAGCTCTGTAAACCAAAGCTCTGATACCAAATGAAACGACCCTGAACTTCCCCATAAAGGAAAGCTTGGATTGCTTTGAGAACAACACACATCAGAACACAAACCGAAGAACATTTTATTGCTGATTACAACAATTACATCACAATACAAGAATATAACAGAGTATGAAAACTCATTACACAATAGAAATACAACAATATCATAGACTTAAATTACACTTAAATAGCAGTGGAAAAATAATACAAATATACAACTGAAAGGAATACACGGATACAGAGCTTTCCGAATACCACTTCAGCTGTAAACCAGGATCCTATAAATATATCTGCAAAAAGCTACTCGACTGCCCGTGTGGAAAATATGGGCACCCGACTTTGCCAGTGAAACAAACTACAGGTCAGTCATGGGACTAGTATGAGAAATCTTAGCTTAACTTATCTAATAATAAGGCTAATCATAGGACCACGCCGCTAACGCGGAACGGGTTTACTCCATTGGCTTACCAGTGCATAAAGTAAATCGTTAGACAACGCAATGCTTTTTAGAAAAATGAAACCATTATAAGACCCAAGTCCCATCACACAATGCAACACAAACCGGAGGATAGGGTTTTACCTTATAATGATCAAAAGATGCTTGATACGATAAAACAGATTTAATATTAGTGTGTATATCTATGGGTATATATATATTTCAAAAACTATTTCAATCGTAATGTATTAATCATAGACGGCATGGGTACCATATATCATGTCGCCGTACTAGTTCTATAATCAAAACCGCATGGTGTCGTATTGGAAGTTGGATTTCCATCATGAAATCGAGGCTAGGGATCGTCCTCTCCGATTAGAGACACTCTAGCAAATGCCTCAGGATCCCCCGCAGTGAACCCTTGGAATGGTAGGGCCGGTCCTCACCTAACGGTAGTGGATTAGTTATGCCTGAACACACGCTTCTCGGTCCCTTTGGACCTCCATATGACCACTAACGGCCTATAATCTCGAGGTGCCTCAATCCATCATCCACATAAATAAAATGCCAGCCAGTTTAAGCACTGACACCACCCTTAGCTAGAAAGAAACGTGTGCACTCCCTACGGTCCATATCTCGTTTTTGACTCATACAGGGGTGCGAGGCTCACCAAGTCACGCTATACACAAAGCTATGCCGTAATAGGCTATAGTTTGATCATCCCACTAGGCCTTGCTTTTCAACAAAAGCCTTGATCATATGCATCTTGGCGTTCCACATTGACAATTCATGCCATGCGATCAATCACTATTAATATATACCGGGGTGTTAAGCAAAGGATAAATTATCCACCACCAATCAGATATACATTAATAAAAATCAATTTAATTCACATGGAACGAAATACTATGTCAGACACGTATCCATTTACAAGTCCATTCTGGGTCTGAACGAAACCAGAGACACCTGAGAGGTCCTCGCATATCCGAAACAATCAACAATAGTCCGGACGGCTACCACTGAAGCCCCCTTCAAGGTAGCTACTCCCATCATGGGTCTCAGTAGCAACACAACCATTCGATGTGAAGATCGTCGGTCTTCAACCACCATCTTCATCTTCGACTCTTCATCGTCACAGTAATTATTCGGAATGGTCTAAACCCGGTCTTTCTGAATAATTCGCGTATTTTTATAATTAAAAATCAAGTACTATAAAAGCATATCCAACGTCTCATCCCAATTCAGGATATTCTTTTAAATAAAATATTCACATTATCTTATCAAAGATAAATTCTTCAAATTTATCTTAAATCTTTCTTTTAAAGATTTATTAAAACCCAATTTGGTTTGAAATATCAAAAATCCTTATTCAATGATTATTTAAATTTAAGAAATTAATCTTATCTTTAACTGGGTTAAAGAACTAATGTCATTTAAAACATAGTTCACGGTAAACCCATAATCATCTTCCATAAAATATGGAATCTTCACAGAAATCAAATCAATATATAGTCGTTATAAATTTCTGTATCCGACCAATAATATAAATGGAATAACGGCAAAGCGTCTTTAATTCCATATGTAGTATCGGTCTTCTTTTACAGAAGCTTATCTCGGTTATTATTAATTCGAATCCCATTCAACTCCAATTTAATATATTAAATTGGAAAACTTGGCTTTTGGAAAATTCCCATTTAAATCTTAATAAAAGATTTATAAATTCCAAATCATATTTTCACTGTCAGTTGTGTTAAAGAACACATGTCACTTGAAAACATGGTTCACAATAAACCCATCTCACATTTCATCTTATTCCAATTACTAAATATAATTGAAAACTTTAGTAATCTAAATTAAAAGAATATTCTTTTCATACGGGGTTTAAGAACAGTGTTATTTAAGACACTATTCACGACAAACCCAAAATCCAGTTTATTTAATTTAATTTCAATAAATATTGATAAATTGGAAAACTTCATTAAATCTAAATTTAATGATTTATCCTAGTTAATAACTAGTTCATTTCAATAAAAATATATTTTTCTAAATTATATTTTTCTTCTAAGATATTTTCTAAAACATTCTTTTCTAGAATATTCTTTATTGGAATGTGACTCAATCAACAACCATATATTGCATGTAATCGATGATCATGATTAATAATTATCAAGCATCCAAATAACATCCAAAGTGGATTCTACACTAAATATTGGGACTAGTGTAGATCAGATATCATCCCAACACCCTTGTGGGGTTTTCATCCAATTACTAAATAATAAATTATCTGTGCACTTGGGCGATGTGTAAAAATTATCATACCAATCACATAAACAAGTCGGGTAACTTGTGAATGGAAGTGTAATATTCAGTTTGAATATTCTAACATTATATTTAACACCCCAAACATTTCAACATCACAAACATATATTTCAAGCCATCACTACCATCATATTTTTAACATATGATCTTTTTACTGTAACTATTCGACAATAAAAATATTAACCTTTATTTCCAATCTTCTTATTGTTAACTGATGACAATAAAAATCTTAACTTTTGTTTCTATTCTTTTTATTGTTAACAACTTACAAATAAAATCTATTCTTTCAATTGAAAACAATATTACATGAGAATGTACTCTTCTAACTCTATTCTCTTTAATGATACCAATATCACATGTAAATGTGATCTTTTTTTTATTCTCTTTTAATGATATCTTTAATCCTAAGAAACATTGCCTAACAAAAATGTTCCTCTAATCATATTAAACATTTCTAAACCAAAAATGTATTTTTTATCACATTTAACATTTCTAAACAAAAATTGTCCTTTTTATCCCATTTAACATTTCTAAACAAAATGATAATTTTGATCTAATTCCTTCCAATGACCAAAAATGGATATTTTTGGTTTAATCATTCTTAATAACCAAAAATGTATATTTTTGTTTAATTCTTTTTAAGTGACAAAATGAATATTTTTACTTCATTCTTTTAAATGACCAAAAGTAAATGTTTTTGTTTCATTCCTTATAAATGACAAAATGTCCATTTCTAATTCATTCTTTTTAATGTGACAAAAATCTCTCTTTTTATCTCATTCTTTTCAAAGTACAAAAATATTCATTTTTGTATAATTCCTTTTTATGTACAAAAATGATAATCTAATCGAATTCTTTTAATGTAAAAAAAAAGATTATCTTGTTTAACTCTTTTTAAATGCACAAAAATGTTTATTTTTGTGTAATTCAAAGCTATATATTTTGATCTACTTCTTTTTAATGTACACAAATGTTCATTTTTGTTTAATCCCTTTTAATACACAAAAATGTTCATGCTTGTTTAATCCTTTTTAACAGACAAAAATGTGTTCGTTTTTTGTTTAATCCTTTTTAAAAGTGACAAAATGTCTATTTTTATTTCATTCTTTTAAAGTGACAAAACTGATAATTTTGTCTAATTCTTTTCAATGTAAACAAAATATGATGATTTTGTTTAATCCTTTTTAAAAGTGACAAAATGTCTATTTTTATTTCATTCTTTTAAAGTGACAAAACTGATAATTTTTTCTAATTCTTTTCGATGTAAACAAAATATGATGATTTTGTTTAATCCTTTTTATGTGAACAAAATGTGAATTTTTGTCTAATCTTTTTAAATAAACAAAAATGTTAATTTTTCTTCTTCATTCTTTTTTATGTATAAAAATATACATTTCTAAGTCATTCCCTTTTAATGATTTCTAATTACGCAAGAATGTAATTTACATGTTAACAAGTTCTAAACAAAGATTCATTCTTTTTGATGATTTCATAAGAATGTAATTTACATGTTAACAAGTTCTAAACAAAAATTCATTCTTTTTTATGATTTCATAAGAATGTAATTTACATGTTAACAATTCTAAACGAAGATTCATTCTTTTTTATGACGAAAAAAATGTCTCTTTTTATTGTAAACAAAAATGATAATTTCAATTTAACAAAAATGTAAATTTTGTTTGTTATATTTCAATTCAACAAAAATTCGTTTGATCTATTTCGATTCAACAAAAATGTGATATTTTGTTTGATCTATTTCGATTCAACAAAAATGTTATATTTTGTTTTCATTCTTTTACAGTAAACAAAAATGTTAATTTTTGTTGCACTAATCATGGTTTGACAAAAATGTTATTTTCATAATCATTCCTTTGAATCTAATTTTTTTATTGTATCCATTTGACAATAAAAATTATTCTTTTGTATTCAAAAAGAATATGATACCAGATATGTTCTTTTTGTTAAAAAGAAAATGACAATAAGAATTATTCTTTCTTAAAAAAAAATTAAAGCCAGTACATTTTCATGAATCAAAATAGAGGAACTTTATGATCTAGATCAATATTTATAGATCTAAAATAATAATATGATTTTTATTTTAGATCTAAATCTAACTAAACACTTACTACAACAATCATCATCATAAACAAACAACAAATACAATATCGTACATCACAGAATTGAATTGAATTTCATTAACATACATATATGGAATTGAAATAACGAAAGATAATTAAATTTAAATTCTTTTTAAATATAGAAATCTCACATCAATTTGATTCTGTTCCGTTCAGATTGGAATTTTTTCCAAGTTCTGGTTTGCTCTGTTTCAGATCTAGTCAGCGTCGTCACGAAGTACTCTTCGACACGAGTCCAACGCAATTCAGTTTGTCCAATTCCGACCTCATATGAATAAGTTACGATTATTTAAACATTTGAATTCATTAATTATATAATATAATAATTAATTAAATCATAATTTTCCTTTAACCTTGATTAAACAAAAGCAGGCCGCTCCCTTTGGTAATTACAGCAGAACGATGAACCCATCATCGACGAAGAAGACCCGCCGTCGCTCGCCAAATGGAACCGCCGTCCGTCGATCGAAGTCCACCATGCGACCGCCCTCACCGCCGCCTTCCAGCGCCTGGAGGCGCGACGAACTCGGTCCCACCAACGGCCCAGAAATCCGCACCTAACGCGATAACTTCCCATCCAGAATTTGAGCAAATCACGTACTTATATTTGATCATAACCGTATGGAATTAACGAGCTCGAAATCTCTTCAATTCTTGTATTGATTCCATGATTTAATTGTTTGTAATTGAGGAGAAATTAGGGAATGAAATCGGCTGTGTTTAGGCCATTAAAATATACTAGGCGGCGGCGGTCAAATTGGACTAGGGTTTAGTGTATACGGGGGTGTATTTATACCGTATTTTACATAGTATATTTATTTATTTATTTCTCTTTAAATTCAAAAATACCTATTAGCTCATACAAGCTCCGATTCAAACTCAATGAGTGTCGCCCCTAGCTAATAACCCTCGTCCCGGACACAATGGACCGGGTTTCGTAACCCACTTCGGCTGTTACGATATGTTTTACATTAAATTAAATTATAAATCATTTAATTATTAAATTCAAACGTACATTTTAAATTACCGAGACCACATACTGACTCTAAAAATTACATAAAAATTATTCGTAGCTTTGTTTTGATGATACGGTTCTAACAAGTCTAATTTCGTCGAATTCCGAGATCGTTTGGAAAATGACCATTTGCTAGTCGATTAAATTTAACCGAAGCTGACAAAACACATTTTCTTTCGCCATGCTCACATATTAATTCAAAAAATTCTGGAAAACTAAACTTAACAATAATTTGACATTCCAGTTCCAACGAAAGTGGTTTCGTCGAAAACTGAGGTCGTTTGAAAAATGGCTATTTTTAAGGCCAATATATTATATATAAATATATATAAATTCTACAGCGACTTTTCTAAAATTTGAACTGGCCATAACTTACAATTTATAAAGTGAAATTTCAGTTTTTCAGATTCGTTAGAAAGATATGATTAAACAGATACAAATATTTCTGGTTTCGCTCAATTCTGATTTGAAATGAATATTGTACAGTCAATTGAAATCAGAAATCGAATTTTCGAACTACCGCGCCATTTCTAACTCCTTTTATAATTAAATAAAATTTATTTGTTTTAAATTAAATTTTTAGTCGTTCTTAGTTAAAATAAATTATTTTAAATATTAAAATTCATTAAAATTTCTAAAATAAATTTTTTATATTAGCCCCAAAATTCCGGGTTGTTACAGGAAGGAAACAATCGCGATGGATACTGTAATACTCTTAAGTTCGATGCAAGGCTGGAGTCGCGATTCCAAAACCGTTCGTTCTCCTGAAGCTTGAGAAACGACGATGAGCTAGGGCTTTAATCCTTCATTGATTCAAACATTGGTACTGGAGTTCAACATGATTTGTTGTCGCACCCTTTTCTGGTGATGTCGTGTCCTCATAACAGGTTCGAACTCAGATTTTTGGGTAGAAGGTTGAACAGTTTACGGTGAGGTCAAGGTAGCGACAGTTTCTGGTGACAATGAGATATAGCGTTAATCGTTAGTGGCGTGAATGAGTTCGAGTTGTTTTGTCAGAAATCGAGACTTTAAGGTAGGAGGTAAACGTTAATTTGGCTCAGGAGTTGTTTTGTCAGAAATCGAGACTTTTAGGTAGCAGCAGTTGTTCGATGGAATACTATGGTAATTGTGGTTTGATCATGGGTTAATTCTTGGACAATGCTAATCGCAAGGAAATTATCTTAAATTAAGAAATTTAATTTTTATCATATTTGAATAATTAGGTCATTTATAAAAGGGGTTTTCTAATGCAAACAATAACAAATTTTAAATTCAAGACACGTCAAAATCATATTGATAAAGTCTATGTAAATGGTATTATATTGGAGAGATTTAGAGACCGTTGGAAGTTTTGATTAAATTAAACATCTGTTTAATTTAATCAAAAATCGTGATTTCCATCAGTGAAAATCAGGTGAGTAAATCTCACTCAATTTATTATTTAGAATTATTTTTAGTCGTTAAAAAATAATTGGTTGATGGTTGTTTGGTTGCATTAAAATATTACTGTGGCTATTATTAAATATATATTAGTTATTTAGGATTGATGTTTTTGGTTATTATATATATATTAGTGATTGGAAAGTTCTCGCAGTACCATTAGCGGATGCCTGTAGTATCATTAGCGGATGAACCTATACGCCCCATGCTATGATAGTGGATGACCTTCTATACCACGATATTCTACCATGAAGAATATGTATTATTTATGTTGGCTAACGTCTGTGGATGCAGGAAAACAAGTTAGAGGGATCCAAGTGGATTCCACAAAAATATTATTATTTTTTTATTTTCATATATATTATCATATATGATGTGTTAGAAAACCTGTGCTTGATAACTGTGTGCTTTTGATTGGTTGAATATCAGTGGCCCTAAATGTTGATTATAAAAATAACGTGAAAAGGGGTTTTTAGATTTAAAATGGAAAATCTATTTTTCTAAAATAGAATTTGAATTTTGAATGTAAAACAAGTATTGAAATTTATAAATATTGTTTATAAATCGATAATGCGGGATTTGAAATGAATTTATAAATGTTGTTTATAAATCGATAATGCGGGATCTAAAGTGAATTTATAAACGTTGTTTATAAATCGATAATGCGGGATTTGAAATGAATTTATAAACGTGGTTTATAAACTTATAATGTAGAGAAGTGAAACGAATTTAAAAATGGGGTTTATAAATGTAGTGGGAAAAATTATCATTGGATAATTTGAATATTTAAATTCAAATGTGAATTTAAAAATAGAAATGGGAAAATCATTTTAAAGAAATAATCGATGGAATTTATTCTGATGTTCACAATATAAATTGAACTAAAATAAATCCGTAAGGATTTATGATTTGAATTCGATAAATTCGAATTTATTTAAATAGAAGTTAAATTGAATATGAAAATAAATTGGGTGTTATATATATAAGCTATTATAAGTAGAAATTTCTAAAATAAGATGTTGGTTTTAAATAGCTTTTGAAATAGACTTGTTTAAATATGAAACAAGGAAATTTATAAAATGGTGTTTATAAATATAACGAATTAATTATCAAGAGATAATTTGAATATTTAAATTCAAATATGAATTTAAAAATAGAATTTGAAATCATTCGAATGGGAATAACGGTTTTTATTCCTTAATTCGGAATATCAAAGGGATGGAGTTTCAAATAGAAATTTGAAAAGGGAACCTATTTAAATCTATGAAACAAGGAAGTTGAATTTATAAATAGTGTTATAAATTTGGTGAAATAAATTATCATTTGGATAATTTAAACCATTTAAATTCAAATAGGAATTTAAAAGTAAGTTGGGAAGTGTTTTGAAACAAAACGATTGATTATATTTCGGAATTCAGAATATAAGCTGAATTGAGAAGAATTCAATGGGTTTATAATTGAAAATACGATTATATCGAGTTTTATAAATAATTTATTTATAAATGGAATTGGAATTAAATATAGAAGATCGAAGTATAAATAAATATATTACCTAGTAAGGAAAAATCGATAATTATAGATAATCGAAAATATTATGTTGAATTGGAAAACTGATTTGATATATATTAAAAATATATCAGAATGGAGTTGAATTTATTATAAATGAGGTTTAAACATTTATATGTATATATAATTAAAACGAACTCCCCGCAGCGCGGTAGTTCGAAATTTGGCGTTTCGAACTTCAATTGAGTGTATATAACTCAGTTTAAGTCGGAATTCTCTGAAACAAGAATTGCCAGGGCCGATTTGATAATAGTTTTCTAATGAAAGAGAAAAATCTGGATTTCGTCGAATAAATTTTGAGTTATGTCAAAATCAATTTTCCAGAAAAACAGTGCCATAACCATTATAAAACCATAACGGTTTATTTAAATAAATAAAAGGATTTTAAGTAATTAAAATCCGAATTTCATTTAGGAAAAAAATCCAGATTTGAGTTATAAATAATATCTGAACTCTAGTGGAGTAATGAAATGATTTTTGAAACAAAATCAAATTAGATGTTTAATTGTTGAATAGAATTAACTAATCTGAAGAATAATTAGTTAATGAAACTTTGAGTCGAAATTGGGCTTTGGATCAGAAAAGGAGTCTGTATATTCATATTCGAAATCGAATACGAATCTTGAACCGAAAATGAAATCTTATTTGTTATAAGTAAGTTAAAATTATATTTGAATGTGATATGTTCAAATAAAAAGTGAAATAGGCAAAAGAACTAATTAAAGAATAAATTAGCGAGTTTAGTTAAAATGGCCAGATTGAGTTGGAATAAAATTAGGAACGAATGTATATGTATCAAACAGGTATGGAATAAAGAAAATGAAGTTTATAAATTTAGTGCCCGACAAAAAGGTACATGTTCAAATTCCATATGAGGTTTTATGTGCCGAAAGCACTTGGCTCTTTGATTTTCTTTTTTTGAATGGAAAGGGCCTAGAGAGGCGAGTTGAGGTTTGAACTATCGACCGGTACAAAGGAGTTTATGGCGAAATTTTTCAGAAATTTAAGGAGTTAGAATATATTTAAGAAATTTTGATAGTTAGAAATCAATGTAACGATATATCTAGACTTCGATAAGGAAACGAACTTGAAAATAGAATATTATAAACAAAAAAGGAAATCGAAAATCTGTTAATAGAAAGAGAAATATATATATATATATATATATATATATATACGTTTTAAAAATGAATAAGTAGTTTTTATGGTGTTGATGATTTGAGATAAGTGGTCTTGTCTGTTTTGAAGTTAAAGATGTTATTCAGTCAAGGTCTGAGAGGTAATGAAATGACCCGAAATCCCCCTTACGGGAAATCACGGATTGAGTTGAGGACAAGGCACATCAGAACGCAGACAGAAGAACATTTCATTGTATATTACAACAATTCCATCAGAATACAAGAATATGTAAGAATAAATATTACATAAAAATATCAAAGATTTAAATTACATTTAAATACATCGCAGCGGAAAATAATACAAAACACAACTAGACGTAATACATGGATACAGAGCTTTCCAAGTATCATTCCAGCTGTAAATCAGGATCCTGTGAATATAAATCTGCAAAAACAAAACTACTAGCTGCCCGTGCGGAAAATAGGGGCACCCAGAGTTTAGGTTAAAACAATAAACTCCAGGTCAGTCATGTGACTGGTATGAGAACTAAAACAGTTATTAATCTTTATTTTACATTTAGGTAAACCAAGGGACCACGCCGTATAACACAGAACGGGTTTCCTCCCAAGAACACCAGTGCATAAAACAACAACGCAATGCTAAATAAAGAACAATGAAGCTATTATAAGACCCAAGTCCCATCACACAATGCAACACAAACCGGAGGATAGGGTTTTCCCTTATAATAGCCAAAGCATGCTTGATACGTTTAAAACAAATCATTTGATACTATAATAAGTGTATAGTGTTTAAAACAATTTCAGTCATAAATATCAATCATAGACGACATGGGTACCATATATCATGTTGCCATGCTAGGCTCTACAACCAAAACCGCAAATGTCACGTATTTGGAAATTGGATTTCCATCTGTGAACCGAGGCAAGAGATAGTCCTCTACCGATTCGAGATGCTCTAGCCCGCCCTCAGGAACAGAACGCATCGTCATTTGGATCGTCAGGGCCGGTCCACCGATATGGATTAAAATGCCTGAACACTGCGTTTCCCCACCCTTTGGGGTGTCAATGAGTCAACGAATGACTCCATCGGCTTCACATAGTCACCGATATATCCGAGGCGCCTCGCAACAGCAACAACCACATAAGTCAAACTCGTCAGGGCGTGTAAAACCACTGACGCCACTTCTAACTAGAAGGAAACACATGCCCTCCCTGATGTCCTCTCCCGTTTCTGGTTCACAACCGGGGTGTGAGGCTCGTGAATCAATGCTACACGAAGCTATGCCACACAGACTGTGCATTGATCATCAACCACAAGACTCTGCTTTTCAACAGAAGCCTTGATCATTTGCATCTTAGCATGCCACACAAGCAATTCACGCTATGCAACCGATATCAATCACACAGAATGAAATCTGATGTCAGACACACATCCATTTACAAGTCCATTCTGGGTCTGAACGAAACCGGAAGAACTTTATTCCTCGCATATCCATCGATCTCCAAGTACGTCTAGACGATCACCAACTGATTCTCTCCTCTTGGGTGTACATCCCAATCAAGATCATCAGTAATCACCTAAACGACGTGAAGACCTCTAGTCTTCAACCACCGTCTTCATCTTCGACTCATCGTCGAATTAGTTATTCAGAATGGGATAAACCCGGTCTTTCTAAATAACCTGCGTATATAATAAACAATGTTACACAAACACAACATACGCCCATATTCCAATTCATCAGTCACTAACCGTAAATTAACAAGAGAATAATTCCCCAAATATTAACCCCGAAGGCCAAAACCAACATCAGATCAATACCCAGGAAACCATTCTACTTAGCTAACCTACAGTTAGTTTCTAAATTTCACTTTCTTAGGGAAAGGTTCCCATTAATTTTATCAAAGATAAATTCTTTTAAATTTATTCTTTAATCTTCCTTTGAATATCAATTCAAACCAAATTATGGTTTATCCAAACTAGCCGGGATTAACTAACCTTACCGAAGTAATCATTTGTTTTAAATTTCCCAATCCCAACCTATTCATCCCATGAAGTAAAACTGGTAATACTTCATATCTAACACCACAGTGTTATCGGTAAATTCAATTACCATTTCAAGTTCAAATCTAATTAAAGATTTAACTATCGCCTGGAGCAAAACTGGTGATACTCCATTCTCGATCTTTTCAATCTAATTAAAGATTCATTAAAACTCCACTTAGTTTTAATCTTTAACTGGGTTAAAGAATCAATGTCATTTAAAACACGGTTCACGATAAACCCAAAATCCCATTCCATTCTATCAGCTTTTAACCGCAAAATAGCAAGTGAGCAATTCCCTAAGTATTAACCCCGAAGGCCGAAACCAACATCAGATTAATACCCCAGAAACCATTCAACTTAACTAATCTCTAGTTAGTTTCTGATTTTCATAACTCACTTGGGTCTAAGAACAGTATTATTGAAGATACCGTTCACGACAACCCAAAATCCCATTTGATATTAAATACAAGGATCTGAATAGAAAATATACCGGCTTATATTCAATATCAAATTCTATGACCAACAAATATCGTATTGGAAATAACGATGTAAATATATCTTTCAAATTTCCATAACGCTATCTGTATAATCATGAAATCCAACATCGAAATATTCCAAAGACAATTTCGATTCAAATCCATTACAATTCAATTATTGGAAATTCTGGCTACTTTTAAAACCCTTTCCAAATTCAATTTATTTATTTAAAAATAAATAGAATTATAATTCTAGCTCAAAACTAGTTCATTTTGATAAAAATATATTTTTATCTTTTCAAATATGGAGTTTTTCATGCCAATTCTTCACAAATCATTTCTTATGTTTTTAAACAAATTATTACTATTTTTAATAATTTTATCAAGGCCCGTACAGTCGATTTCCATCAATGGCCATCGAACTGCACTTACAGCGACCTTTTCCAAATTTGATTTGGACATAATTCCAAATCCAACCTTTAGATTTCTAATTTCCAATATTTGTTAGAATGTTCTTTTCGATACGAACCCAACGGTTCCGGTTTTAGGAGAATCCGACGGTCGGATCTCCCGTAATATCCATTCGAAGTCAATGGTCGAAATTCGTGAACTGCCACAGCGCGGCGCGTTCTATTCAGGCCATTATAAAATACATACATATATACATATATATATATATATATATATATATTCCATCGATTTTCTTTTAAAACATATTTTATAAATCGTTTTAAATTCGTTTTCGAAACGATTTCAACTTACTTTTCAAATTCAAATCAAAATCAGAATTTTCAATATAAATTCACTTTAATTTCATTTCAAATTGATTTCAATTCAAATTGATTTTTAATTCAATTTCAATTCGTTTTCAATTCAATTCAATTTCAATTCGAATTCAATTCTATTCAATTTTAATTCGAATTCATTTTCTATTCAAATTAAATTGTATTCAATTTCAATTCGAATTCATTTTTTATTCAAATTCACTTCTATTCAATTTCAATTCGAATTCATTTTCTATTCAATTTCAATTCGAATTCATTTTCAATTTGAATTCATTTAAAATTGATTTCCACTCAATTTCAATTCGATTCGAATTCATTTTATTTTCAATTCAATTCGAATTCTAATTCGTTTCAATTCAATTCGAATTTCATTTCAAACTATTTGATTTTGAAATCACTTTTCAATACTCATTATAAAAACGAACATAATCGATATAAGTATCGTTTGCGTCAAAATGGCGTCAATCTAATCAACACGGCTTCATATATTTCTATTTTCAAATATTCTAATTCAAATATTTCTTTTTCAAATATTTCTATTCAAATATTTCTTTTTCAAATATTTCTATTCAAATATTTCTTTTTAAAATATTCTATTTCAAATATATCTATTCAAATATTTCCATTCAAATATTCTATTTCAAAACTGGAATGAGGCCCAATCAATTAATATAGATTTTATTTCTATAGATTTCCATACAACGCATGTATATATCAAAAATGACAAATAATCAACCATCATCCAAAGTGCATTCTACATTGTATAAGCATCAAATATAAATATTCAACGCTTATAACAGTCTGTCAATCAATCGATCGACATACAACTAATTATTGGGATTAGTGTATGTCATATATCACCCCAATACCCGTGTGGGGTTTTTAAACAATCAAACACAGATTTTATTTGTGCAGTTGGGTGATGTGTAAACTTTATCGTCCCAATCAATATCAGTCAAATGTGTGTATATAAACAAATCGTCCGATTTGTTTATATTTATTTCATTTTAGATACACGTTAAAATTTTTATTTTTAACTATAAAATATTTTTAACTATATAAATATTTTATTTCATTTCACATCACACAACCAACTACACATCAAAATCAAACAAACAAGCATACAAGCCGTCCACGGTCTGTGGACGACGGGTGTCGGGTGCTACTAAACACCGTCTGAATCCTAGTATATATTTTAACTAGAAAATTAAATTAAAAGTGAGAAGTTCTTACCGAGAGCTAAACCAAACTCCACGACTCTTCTTATGTAGGAAATCTTCATCTTGCTCGTCCTTCCGCACTTTCGTCGCCCATATCCACTACATATATAAAAATCACATTTTTATATTCTCTAGTGTATAAAAATCATATTTTAATTCGCTACATATATAAAAAAAATCGAATTTTTATCTTCACTTTGTATATATAAAAATCGAATTTTTATCTTCACTTTGCAAATAAAAATTATATATTTTTATATCGTTTTTCCATATATGATAATTATATTTTGATTCCCCGCACGTAATAAAAATTATATTTTTAATACTCTACTACAATAAAAATTATATTTTTAATCTTCTACTATAATAAAAATTATATTTTTAATCTTCTACTATAATAAAAATTATATTTTTTAATCATACTTTTATAAAAATTATATTTTCAACTTGCTAATCTATATATATATAATTAAATTCTAAACACTGCTGGTATATTTAAAAACAGAAAAATAAAAATAAATGTGGATTACCTCTTTTCAAATTTGCAGGGGGGTTTTTGTAACAACCCGGAAAATCTGAACCAGTTTAAAATTTTTATTTTGGCAAATTTAATGAATTTTGAATATTTAAAATGAATTATTTTAAATAATAACGACTAGAAAATTTATTTACGACGAAGTTAGAACGAATAAATTTATTTTAATTATATAACGAGCCTGAAATGGCGCGGCAGTTCGAAAATTCGATTTCTAATTTCAAATGGATATACAGAATTCAATATAAGTCAGAATTGAACGAAACAAGAAATAATTGAATCTGTATAAGAATATCTTTCTAACGAAGTTGAGAAACTAAGATTTCACTTTAGAAAAGATAAGATACGTCCAGTTTAAAATTCAGAAATAGCGCTGTAGAATTTATATATATTTTAATATATATAAAGGCCCTTAGAAATGGAATTTTTGCAAACGACCTCGGTTTTCGACGAAACCACTTTTGTTGGATCCGGGACGTCAAGTTATTGCTAGATTCCAATTTTCGTAATTTTTCGAATTAATATGTGAGCGTGGCGCAGTTAAACGTGTTTTGACCAGTTCAGTTGAATTTAATCGACTGAAAAATGGCCATTTTTCAAACGGTCTCGGAATTTGATGAAATTAGTTTTGTTAGGACCGTATCGTCAATACGAAGCTAGAAATAATTTTTCTGGGATTTTTCGAGTTAGTGTGTGGCCCCGGTAATTTAAAATGTGCGTTCAAATTGAATATATACTGATTTATATTTTGATTTTGACGGAAACTGATCGAAACGACCGAACTGGCTTACGAAACATATCCCATTGTGTTCGGAATGGGGGTAATTAGGTATAGACGACAGTCGGTGGGTCTCGTTTGGAGTCCGTATTAAAAAGCTACTTTTTGGTGGAGAATTAAAATTAAATAAATAAAATATATTCCCCCCCCCCCTTTTTCTCTTTGGATCCGGTCAAACCCCGTGCCCCCCTTCCTCCCACGTCAGTTACAGAAATCCAACTAGGTTTAAAAAAAAAAAGAGAGACAAATCGCTCCACCAACGATCGAACACCACGACGCGCCGCCTTCTTCTTCCACCACCCCTCGCTCCAAGATCCGACGCAACCCCCCCTGCGCCCCTTCACCTCCATCTCCTCGATTTAACCCCCCCAAACCCGTACAGCCGACGCCGCTCGCATCGTTTCTGGTGGCTCGTGGGACCTTCGAACTGCACCGAAGTTCGTGCGTGGGGAGAGTTTGCCAAGGCGGACATCGTGGTGGCGATGGATGGTGGCATCGTTGACCGTGGCAGCGGTGGTTATTAACCCTAGGGGCGGAGCTTTTCAAGCGAACGGTTTGAAGGGTCCAGAACTTTTATCAGTGAGCGTTTCTTCAAGTAATTAGTTTAAATCAATTTAGTGATTAAATTTTAATGTGAGAAAACATTGGTTTGAAAATAGCTTTCCTTTTGGAAATAAAAATAGCAAGGTTTAACTATATAAAAATCAGATTTTTATATATGTAAATAGTGGATAAAAATTTGATTTTTCTTAGAGAAAAAGAAATGATTTTGCTTTGTAAAAGAATTGATTTTTACCTTGTAAAAGAAGGTGATTTACATTTTTTATTATTATTTAAAATCCGTTTAGTTAAAATAAGTCTAGTTTAAATCAGTTTTTATTTATTTATACAATATATGAAAAGATAGGGATTTTATATATGAAAAGGTATGGTTTTTATTTTTTTTTGAAATGTAAAGGACCGGATTTTTGAAATATAAAAGACCAGATTTTTATGGTATGAACAGCACTAGAAAAATATGGTTTTTACTTTTTTTTAGAATAGTAGAATATAATTTTTATTATATGTAGAGGTTAAAAATATAATTTTTATTTATGTAGAGTAATAAAAATATAATTTTTAATTAAGTAGTGAAGTAAAAATATGATTTTTACTTCGATTAAAATAAGATCTTTATATGTGAAGTGAATGGGAAATGCGAATTTTTATTTATAAACATCGAAATGGAAATGTGGTTTTTACTTTAAAGACAGTGGAATAAAGAAATAATTTTTATTGGAGTAAAGATTAGATTTTTTTGATTTATAAAAGACGTTATTTTGGTTATGTAAAAGAGGCGATTTTTATATACATGAAAGTGAAATAAAAATTTGATTTTTAATGTGAACAGCGGGGAAAGAGATGAGGTGGAACGAATAGAAATCAAAAGGGAATTCAGGCAGTTCAGAAATAAAGAATGGAGGAGTGGATCACTCGGTGAGAACTTCTCACTCAAATTTACTTTTCTAGTTATATATATACTAGGATGCAGACGGTGCTTATTAGAAGCACCCGACACCCGTCCACATACCATGGACTTGTTTGGTTGGTTGTGTAGTTGGTTAGATTATTTGATTTGAATTTGGTTGTTTGATGAACTTGAATTGATTAGAATTTGATATGAGAATGGCGTGGGCCATTATTAGACCGGGGATAAGGCTAGGCCTCGTCCCGTTTCTAGTATCGTGCCGTTATGCCGCCGAATTTTTCTAAAATATGTTAGAAAAATAAAAATATCAATTTATTGAATAAATGAATGAATAGAAATTCATGTGTTAAAATAAAATATATTATCGTTAAAAATATAAATTTTAACGTGAATGTGAATAAATGAATATTTATAAACAAATCGGCCGATTTGTTTATATACACTGATTTGACTGATATCGATTGGGTCGATAAATTTTACACGTCGCCCAACTGCACAAATAAAATCTGTGTTTGATTGTTTGAAACCCCACACGGGTGTTGGGATCAAATTTGAAGTTCACTCATCCTGATTGATTAAATATGTCGATCGATTGATTGACAGGCTGTTATAAGCGTTAGATATCTATATTTGATGCTTATACAGGGTAGTGCACTTTGGTTGATGATTGATTATTTTTCAATGCTATTATATACATGTGTTGTATGGAATCTATATAATTAACGTTATATGGTGATTGATTGGGCCTCATTCCAATCGGGAAAATAATGAATATTATAAAAGAAAATCCATGTGTTGAATATAAAAATAGTCATGTGTTGACGATGATCATGTGTTGAAACTACTCATGTGTTGAGTGAAATATTTTAAATAAAATAAATTACATCTTTATCATATTTACAATTAGAATCTACTTCACGGTGGAGTCTAATTAAAATCAAACGATAGATACCATAGTTTTATAAAATATTTTACATAACAACAATAGTGATGTGTTGACAGCACTCATGTGTTGAGATTAGTAGTGTGTTGAAAGAAATATAGATACATGTGTTGAATGGGAAAAATATTCATTTGTTGAATAGAATAAAGAAGTTGTGAAAAATATAAAGCCGTGTGGATTAGAGACGCGCTATTTTGACGTGAACGACATTTATATATCGATTTTATTCGTTTTATAATGAATATTGAAAAGTGATTTCAAAATTTAATATTTTGAAAGGAAATTCAAATTGAATTAGATTAAGAATTGAAATTGAAATTTTATTGAATCAATTTGAAATGAGTTCGAATCGAATAGAAAATGAATTCGATTCGAATTGAATAGAAAGTGAATTTGAATTCGAGTAAAATAGAAATGAATTCAAATTGAATTAGATTGAAATTGAAATTTCAAACAAACTGAAATTAAATTGAAATCAATTTGAATTGAAACGAATTTGAATTCGAATTAAATAAAGTTGAAATGAATTCGAGTTGAATTGAAATCAAATCGATTTGAAATTGAATGTAGAAGTTGAATTGTTTTAGAAACGAATTTAAAACTATTTATAAAATTCGTTTTAAAAGGAAATCGACGAAATATATATATATATATTATATATATATAATGGTCTGAATAGAACGCGCCGCGCCGCGGCAGTTCGTGAATTTCGACCATTTATTTCAAACGGATATTGCGGGAGATCCGACCGTCGGATTCTCCTAAAACCGGAACCGTTGGGTTCGTATCGAAAGAAGCTTTCCAATGAATATTAGAAATTTGAAATCTAACGGTTGGATTTGGAATTATGTCCAAATCAAATTCAGAAAAGGTCGGTGTAAGTGCAGTTCGATAGCCGTTGATGGAAATCGACTGTACGGGCCTTGATAAAATTATCAAAAATATCTATAATTTGTGTAAAATCATAAGAAATGATTTGGGAAAAATTGGGTTGAAAAATTCCACATTTGAAAAGATAAAAACAGATTTTTATCGAAATGAACTAGTTTTGAACTAGAATTGAAATCAATTTATTTTTGAAATAAATAAATTGAATTTGAAAGTGATTTTAAAAATAATCAATATTCCCAATAGGTGAAGTGGAAGTGGAGTTGAATCGAAATTATCTTCGGAATATTTCGATGTTGGATTTCGTGACTATACAGATATTGTTTTGGGGAATTTGAAAGATATGTTATATATCGTTATTTCCAATACGATATTTGTTAGTTTCAGAATTTGATATTGAATATAAGCCGATATATTTTCTATTCAGAGCCTTGTATTTAATATCAAATGTGATTTGGTTTGTCGTGAATCGTGTTTTTGATGACATTGGTTCTTTAACCCAGTTAAAGGCAGAATATTGATTTTTGAGAAGATTAAAACTAAGTGGAGTTTTAATGAATCTTTAATTAGATTAAAAATGTGAATTGATAATTTAAATTATCAAATTTGAAAGGTGATCGAGAATGGAGTATCACCAGTTTTGCTCCAAAGCGGTAGTTAAATCTGTAATTAGATTTGAACGTGAAATGGTAATTAATTTTACCGATAACACCGTGGTGTTAGATATGGAGTATCACCAGTTTTGCTCCATGGGATATATAGGTTGGGATTGGGAAATAAAATAAATAATTACTTCGGTGTGGTTCGTTAATCCCGACTAGTTTGAAATGATATCCAAAGGAAGATTATAGGATAAATTTAGAAGAATTTATCTTGGATAAAATTAATGGGAACATTTCCCTAAGAATGTGATTTTGTGAATAAAAGAATATTCTGAATTGGAATGAGGCGTTTGTTGTGTTTGTGTAACATTCGTTTATTATATACGTGGGTTATTCAGAGAGGTCGGGTTTATACCCATTCTGAATAACCGATTCGACGAGATGTCGAAGATGAAGACGGTGGTAGAAGACCGGAAGTCTTCACATCGTTTGGGTGATTACTGATGATCTTGATTGGGCTGTACACCCAGGATGAGGGAATCAGTTGGTGATCTTCCAGACGTACTTGGAGATGGATGGATATGCGAGGAAAGTGCCTCCGGTTTCGTTCAGACCCAGAACGAACTTGTAAATGGATTGTGTGTCTGACATTGGATTTTATTCTGTGTTGATTGATCTCTATTAAATATACATCTGTTTGGCGGCGGAGAATTTATTCTCTTGCTTAACGCCCTTCTCTGAGACGTACGAGCTCAGAGGTTGTATATCGATGGACATCAGTCGCATGGAGTGAATTGCCAGTGTGGCATGCGTAAGTGGCAATTGATCAAGGCTTCTGTTGAAAAGCAAAGTCTTGTGGTTGATGATCAAAGCACGGCCTGTGTGGCGTAGCTTTGTGTATAGCGTGAATTCGCGAGCCTCACACCTCGGTATGAGTCAAAAACGGGATAGTGACTGCAGGGAGAGCACGACGTTTCTTTCTAGCTAGGGTGGTGTCAGTGACCTACCAGCCCTGACATTTATATACTTTTCACCTGTGTGGTTGTTGGATATGAGGCGCCTCGGATATAGGTCTGTAAGGACCGGGAAACGTGTGTTCAGGAATAACTAATCCTCAAAAGTAAGAGAGGACCGGCCCTGAAGATCCAAGGATCATAGTGGGGTCCTGGGACATTTGCTAGAGTATCTCGAACGCGGAGAGGAGCTTGCCCCTTGCCTCGGCTCATAACGGAAATCCAATTTCCAATACTTGATATTGCGGTTTTAATTGTAGAACTAGTATGGCGACATGATAGATGGTACCCATGCCGCCTATGATTGATATTTATGATTTGAAATTGTTTTGACACTATACACCTATTATAGTCTCAAATAATGTGATTTAAACGTATCAAGCATGCTTTGGCTGTTATAAGGGAAAACCCTATCCTCCGGCTTGCGTTGCATTGTGTGATGGGACCTGGGTCTTATAACAGCTTCATTTTATTTATTTAGCATTGCGCTGTTTGTTCTATGCACTGGTATTCTTGGGAGGAAACCCGTTCCGTGTTATACGGCGTGGTCCCTTGATTTACCTAACTTTAAAACCAATATTAATAACTGTTTTAGTTCTCACACCAGTCCCATGACTGACCTGGAGTTTATTGTTTTAACCTAAACTCTGGGTGCCCCTATTTTCCACACGGGCAGCTAGTATTTTTGGTTTTGCAGATTTATATTCACAGGGTCCTGATTAACAGCTGGAACGATGCTCGGAAAGCTCTGTATCCGTGTATCACTTCTAGTTGTGCTTTTGTATTATTTGCCGCTGCTATGTAATTTATTGTAATCTCTGATATTTATCTAATGTAATTTATTCATTTATACTCTGTATATTCTTGTATCTGATGGAATTGTTGTAATAACAATGAAATGTTCTTCCGTCTGTGTCCTTTTGTGTGTTATTCTCAAAGTATTCGTGCTTTCCTTCACGGGGAAGTTACGGGTTCTTACAGTGGTATCAGAGCCTTGGTTTACAGAGCTCGAGAACAAGACACATTAGAACCATACGAAAGAATTCATCAGATATTGGATTAGTAATATCCAATTAAAATTAGAATGACTCGTTAGAGATAGGATCAGTAGTATCCTAGAACGAGTCTGAAGAGTATATTTTTCAAATGAAAACAATTTTGTTTTAAAATTTAAATCGTTTTATACGTATTTGAATATTTATTTATTTTGAATATGGACAATCGAGTATATAAAGATTTTGCATATACGCGTCATGAACGTATATTCGAAGTTTTAATATATTGGATAGATATAGAATCACATTCTAGACACCCGGGGATAATTCTGGTGATGTGGCCACATCATCAGTATTTATGTTCGTGTTTCGAAGGTGTGATATCTATATATTTCCATTAGACTGGTGTGAGAACCAAAACTAATATAGCTAGAACACATTGTTGTGAATTGGCATCAAAACAAGATTTTCAGTATATATATCAAAATTATGAATTTGAAATTCTAATCCACTAATTGATTGATGTTTGAGTTGCTTGTTTATTTGTTTGCTAATTTTTGAACCATTAGGCCTAATATTGAATTATATTGAAAATTGGTCACATTTGCTTGCATATACATATACTTACATGGAACAGGTCATAGCAAGGAGGCTAGAGCCGAAGAATAAAATTTGTTTGCCCGACAAATAGGTACATGTTTACTACATAATTTACTGTTTTGTTTGGGTGATGATGATTTTATGAGCCTATTGGCTAGCCGCTTGGCTTTTTCTTTTTCTTTTTGAGATCTGAAGGACCGGGGAAGCTATTTGAAATTCCCCGATGCTCCCGGTGCAGGGGAGGTTATGGCGAAATTTTTCGAAAATTTAGGGTGTTAGCCAAATTTTTGAAAAATTTGAAAGTTCTTAGAAACTGAAAAGTTGAAGAACTTAAGCCGTAACTAAAATAATGGAAGTAGAGTTGATTGTTAAACAACTTCCAGCTTCGTTCCTTTTCGAGGAAGAAAAGATTTTAAGTGGGGGAGATTGTAACAACCCGGAAAATCTGAACCAGTTTAAAATTTTTATTTTGGCAAATTTAATGAATTTTGAATATTTAAAATGAATTATTTTAAATAATAACGACTAGAAAATTTATTTACGACGAAGTTAGAACGAATAAATTTATTTTAATTATATAACGAGCCTGAAATGGCGCGGTAGTTCGAAAATTCGATTTCTAATTTCTAATTTCAAATGGATATACAGAATTCAATATAAGTCAGAATTGAACGAAACAAGAAATAATTGAATCTGTATAAGAATATCTTTCTAACGAAGTTGAGAAACTAAGATTTCACTTTAGAAAAGATAAGATACGTCCAGTTTAAAATTCAGAAATAGCGCTGTAGAATTTATATATATTTTAATATATATAAAGGCCCTTAGAAATGGAATTTTTGCAAACGACCTCGGTTTTCGACGAAACCACTTTTGTTGGATCCGAGACGTCAAGTTATTGCTAGATTCCAATTTTCGTAATTTTTCGAATTAATACGTGATCGTGGCGCAGTTAAACGTGTTTTGACCAGTTCAGTTGAATTTAATCGACTGAAAAATGGTCATTTTTCAAACGGTCTCGGAATTTGATGAAATTAGTTTTGTTAGGACCGTATCGTCAATACGAAGCTAGAAATAATTTTTCTGGGATTTTTTGAGTTAGTGTGTGGCCCCGGTAATTTAAAATGTGCGTTCAAATTGAATATATACTGATTTATATTTTGATTTTGACGGAAACTGATCGAAACGACCGAACTGGCTTACGAAACATATCCCATTGTGTTCGGAATGGGGGTAATTAGGTATAGACGACAGTCGGTGGGTCTCGTTTGGAGTCTGTATTAAAAAGCTACTTTTTGGTGGAGAATTAAAATTAAATAAATAAAATATATTCCCCCCCCTTTTTCTCTTTGGATCTGGTCAAACCCCGTGCCCCCCTTCCTCCCACGTCAGTTACAGAAATCCAACTAGGTTTAAAAAAAAAAGTGAGACAAATCGCTCCACCAGCGATCGAACACCACGACTCGCCGCCTTCTTCTTCCACCACCCCTCGCTCCAAGATCCGACGCAACCCCCCCTGCGCCCCTTCGCCTCCATCTCCTCGATTTAACCCCCCCAAACCCGTACAGCCGACGCCGCTCGCATCGTTTCTGGTGGCTCGTGGGACCTTCGAATTGCACCGAAGTTCGTGCGTGGGGAGAGTTTGCCAAGGCGGACATCGTGGTGGCGATGGATGGTGGCATCGTTGACCGTGGCAGCGGTGGTTATTAACCCTAGGGGCGGAGCTTTTCAAGCGAACGGTTTGAAGGGTCCAGAACTTTTATCAGTGAGCGTTTCTTCAAGTAATTAGTTTAAATCAATTTAGTGATTAAATTTTAATGTGAGAAAACATTGGTTTGAAAATAGCTTTCCTTTTGGAAATAAAAATAGCAAGGTTTAACTATATAAAAATCAGATTTTTATATATGTAAATAGTGGATAAAAATTTGATTTTTCTTAGAGAAAAAGAAATGATTTTGCTTTGTAAAAGAATTGATTTTTACCTTGTAAAAGAAGGTGATTTACATTTTTTATTATTATTTAAAATCCGTTTAGTTAAAATAAGTCTAGTTTAAATCAGTTTTTATTTATTTATACAATATATGAAAAGATAGGGATTTTATATATGAAAAGGTATGGTTTTTATTTTATTTTTGAAATGTAAAGGACCGGATTTTTGAAATATAAAAGACCAGATTTTTATGGTATGAACAGCACTAGAAAAATATGGTTTTTACTTTTTTTTAGAATAGTAGAATATAATTTTTATTATATGTAGAGGTTAAAAATATAATTTTTATTTATGTAGAGTAATAAAAATATAATTTTTAATTAAGTAGTGAAGTAAAAATATGATTTTTACTTCGATTAAAATAAGATCTTTATATGTGAAGTGAATGGGAAATGCGAATTTTTATTTATAAACATCGAAATGGAAATGTGGTTTTTACTTTAAAGATAGTGGAATAAAGAAATAATTTTTATTGGAGTAAAGATTAGATTTTTTGATTTATAAAAGACGTGATTTTGGTTATGTAAAAGAGGCGATTTTTATATACATGAAAGTGAAATAAAAATTTGATTTTTAATGTGAACAGCGGGGAAAGAGATGAGGTGGAACGAATAGAAATCAAAAGGGAATTCAGGCAGTTCAGAAATAAAGAATGGAGGAGTGGATCACTCGGTGAGAACTTCTCACTCAAATTTACTTTTCTAGTTATATATATACTAGGATGCAGACGGTGCTTATTAGAAGCACCCGACACCCGTCCACATACCATGGACTTGTTTGGTTGGTTGTGTAGTTGGTTAGATTATTTGATTTGAATTTGGTTGTTTGATGAACTTGAATTGATTAGAATTTGATATGAGAATGGCGTGGGCCATTATTAGACCGGGGATAAGGCTAGGCCTCGTCCCGTTTCTAGTATCGTGCCGTTATGCCGCCGAATTTTTCTAAAATATGTTAGAAAAATAAAAATATCAATTTATTGAATAAATGAATGAATAGAAATTCATGTGTTAAAATAAAATATATTATCGTTAAAAATATAAATTTTAACGTGAATGTGAATAAATGAATATTTATAAACAAATCGGCCGATTTGTTTATATACACTGATTTGACTGATATCGATTGGGTCGATAAATTTTACACGTCGCCCAACTGCACAAATAAAATCTGTGTTTGATTGTTTGAAACCCCACACGGGTGTTGGGATCAAATTTGAAGTTCACTCATCCTGATTGATTAAATATGTCGATCGATTGATTGACAGGCTGTTATAAGCGTTAGATATCTATATTTGATGCTTATACAGGGTAGTGCACTTTGGTTGATGATTGATTATTTTTCAATGCTATTATATACATGTGTTGTATGGAATCTATATAATTAACGTTATATGGTGATTGATTGGGCCTCATTCCAATCGGGAAAATAATGAATATTATAAAAGAAAATTCATGTGTTGAATATAAAAATAGTCATGTGTTGACGATGATCATGTGTTGAAACTATTCATGTGTTGAGTGAAATATTTTAAATAAAATAAATTACATCTTTATCATATTTACAATTAGAATCTACTTCACGGTGGAGTCTAATTAAAATCAAACGATAGATACCATAGTTTTATAAAATATTTTACATAACAACAATAGTGATGTGTTGACAGCACTCATGTGTTGAGATTAGTAGTGTGTTGAAAGAAATATAGATTCATGTGTTGAATGGGAAAAATATTCATTTGTTGAATAGAATAAAGAAGTTGTGAAAAATATAAAGCCGTGTGGATTAGAGACGCGCTATTTTGACGTGAACGACATTTATATATCGATTTTATTCGTTTTATAATGAATATTGAAAAGTGATTTCAAAATTTAATATTTTGAAAAGAAATTCAAATTGAATCAGATTAAGAATTGAAATTGAAATTTTATTGAATCAATTTGAAATGAGTTCGAATCGAATAGAAAATGAATTCGATTCGAATTGAATAGAAAGTGAATTTGAATTCGAGTAAAATAGAAATGAATTCAAATTGAATTAGATTGAAATTGAAATTTCAAACAAACTGAAATTAAATTGAAATCAATTTGAATTGAAACGAATTTGAATTCGAATTAAATAAAGTTGAAATGAATTCGAGTTGAATTGAAATCAAATCGATTTGAAATTGAATGTAGAAGTTGAATTGTTTTAGAAACGAATTTAAAACTATTTATAAAATTCGTTTTAAAAGGAAATCGACGAAATATATATATATATATATTATATATATAATGGCCTGAATAGAACGCGCCGCGCCGCGGCAGTTCGTGAATTTCGACCATTTATTTCAAACGGACATTGCGGGAGATCCGACCGTCGGATTCTCCTAAAACCGGAACCGTTGGGTTCGTATCGAAAGAAGCTTTCGAATGAATATTAGAAATTTGAAATCTAACGGTTGGATTTGGAATTATGTCCAAATCAAATTCAGAAAAGGTCGCTGTAAGTGCAGTTCGATAGCCGTTGATGGAAATCGACTGTACGGGCCTTGATAAAATTATCAAAAATATCTATAATTTGTGTAAAATCATAAGAAATGATTTGGGAAAAATTGGGTTGAAAAATTCCACATTTGAAAAGATAAAAACAGATTTTTATCGAAATGAACTAGTTTTGAACTAGAATTGAAATCAATTTATTTTTGAAATAAATAAATTGAATTTGAAAGTGATTTTAAAAATAATCAATATTCCCAATAGGTGAAGTGGAAGTGGAGTTGAATCGAAATTATCTTCGGAATATTTCGATGTTGGATTTCGTGACTATACAGATATTGTTTTGGGGAATTTGAAAGATATGTTATATATCGTTATTTCCAATACGATATTTGTTAGTTTCAGAATTTGATATTGAATATAAGCCGATATATTTTCTATTCAGAGCCTTGTATTTAATATCAAATGTGATTTGGTTTGTCGTGAATCGTGTTTTTGATGACATTGGTTCTTTAACCCAGTTAAAGGCAGAATATTGATTTTTGAGAAGATTAAAACTAAGTGGAGTTTTAATGAATCTTTAATTAGATTAAAAATGTGAATTGATAATTTAAATTATCAAATTTGAATGGTGATCGAGAATGGAGTATCACCAGTTTTGCTCCAAAGCGGTAGTTAAATCTGTAATTAGATTTGAACGTGAAATGGTAATTAATTTTACCGATAACACCGTGGTGTTAGATATGGAGTATCACCAGTTTTGCTCCATGGGATATATAGGTTGGGATTGGGAAATAAAATAAATAATTACTTCGGTGTGGTTCGTTAATCCCGACTAGTTTGAAATGATATCCAAAGGAAGATTATAGGATAAATTTAGAAGAATTTATCTTGGATAAAATTAATGGGAACATTTCCCTAAGAATGTGATTTTGTGAATAAAAGAATATTCTGAATTGGAATGAGGCGTTTGTTGTGTTTGTGTAACATTCGTTTATTATATACGTGGGTTATTCAGAGAGGCCGGGTTTATACCCATTCTGAATAACCGATTCGACGAGATGTCGAAGATGAAGACGGTGGTAGAAGACCGGAAGTCTTCACATCGTTTGGGTGATTACTGATGATCTTGATTGGGCTGTACACTCAGGATGAGGGAATCAGTTGGTGATCTTCCAGACGTACTTGGAGATGGATGGATATGCGAGGAAAGTGCCTCCGGTTTCGTTCAGACCCAGAAAGAACTTGTAAATGGATTGTGTGTCTGACATTGGATTTTATTCTGTGTTGATTGATCTCTATTAAATATACATCTGTTTGGCGGCGGAGAATTTATTCTCTTGCTTAACGCCCTTCTCTGAGACGTACGAGCTCAGAGGTTGTATATCGATGGACATCAATCGCATGGAGTGAATTGCCAGTGTGGCATGCGTAAGTGGCAATTGATCAAGGCTTCTGTTGAAAAGCAAAGTCTTGTGGTTGATGATCAAAGCACGGCCTGTGTGGCGTAGCTTTGTGTATAGCGTGAATTCGCGAGCCTCACACCTCGGTATGAGTCAAAAACGGGATAGTGACTGCAGGGAGAGCACGACGTTTCTTTCTAGCTAGGGTGGTGTCAGTGACCTACCAGCCCTGACATTTATATACTTTTCACCTGTGTGGTTGTTGGATATGAGGCGCCTCGGATATAGGTCTGTAAGGACCGTGTAATGACCCAAAAATATGAACCAGTTTGAAAATTTTATTTTAAGAAATTTTGTTGGGTTTTTGAGTCAAAATGTAAAATTTCAAATTTTAAATAACTTTGAAGCAGTTGAAAATGACCATTTTGCAAACGATCTCGGAATCCGACGAAACCACTTTCATTGGATCCGGAATGTCATAATATGGCTAAGTCTCAATTTGTAGAATTTTTCGATTTGATATGTGAGCGTGGCGTAGGGAACTGTGTTTGGTCAAATACAGTTGAAATTGAACGACGTGAAAATAGCCATTTTTCAAAAGTGCTCAGAATTGAATGAAACGAATTTTGTTGTGATCGTATCGTCAGAAGAAAGCCAAAAATAATTTTTCCGGATTTTTCTGAGTCCGTATGTGGCCTCAGGAAATTATGTACGTTCGAATTTAAATTAAACAATTTAATTTGAAAATAAAATAAAACCAGTCTGTAACTTCGGAATTGGACCATGGGGATAGCACCATCGCGTTCAGAAGGCATGAAAATGTTAAGATCGACAGTCGTTGAGCGCGAATCAGAGTCCATATGAGAGAATGGTAATTTCTCGGATAAATTAATTAATTAATTAATAATTAGAAAACCCTAAAATACATGTATAAATACGGACCGTATATTGCTACAGTCTTCTTCCTCTTCGTTCTTCTTACCGCCGCCGAACCCATTTACCATCAAAACTTTGACCATCGATTTCTCATCCATTACTCCACGAAATCAAGCATACCATATACCGTTTCGAAGAGGAGAGCGAGGCCATCAATCTCCGACCAGTTTCACCCTCCCTCGACGCTCGAGCCGCCGCCACCGTCGCGAAGAACGGCCGCCGCCGCGAGCTGGACTGGGCCCCACCTGGCCGATCGCGCCTCCTCCCCTTCTGGCCGTGGATCCTCCTCACTCCCCTGCTCGACGTCCAACAAACGGTTCGTAAAACCGTTGATCACAGACTGAGAAATCCGCGATTCAAGATCTGAACAAATTCTGGAAATTTTAAGGTAAATTGATTTCAGATTTTGTAACACTTATAAGCGTCGCAGAACAGTTGTTAAAAGTCAGATTAATTTAAACTTTGATAACTTATGCATACGAACTCGGATTCTGAAAATTCCAGATCCGACGGATTCATAATTCAGAGGGCTGCGTTTCAGGACTGATTTGGGAAATTTCTGAAGTGGTTTAGATTTTTGGATTATTATTTCATCTTATCCAGTCAAGGTGAGAGATTCATACCGAAAATTTATTTTTGAATGAATAAATGTTTAAGGGTATATGTGGTTTGAAATTGACAACCCAATCGTATTCTATGCTATGATGATAAAATTGACACCATTATAAATTGTTTGATGTTATGATAAAAAATTTTCCACCATTATATTTGCGATGCTATAACGATGAAATTCACACCAATATGTTTGCGATGTATGACATGATAAAAATTGACACCTTTATATTTGTGATGTTATGACATGATTAAAATTTACACCATAAATTGTTCATGTATGTTGTGTTGACTTTTGATATGTTAAAATATAAAATATTAAAATTGTCCATGAATGTTGTATTGACCTTTTGTTATGTTAAAAAGCATTTTTATCATGTTAAAACATTAAGAAAATGAATGTTATGTTAAAAATCATTTTTGTTAAGAAAATGAATGTTATGTTAAAAATCATTTTTGTTAAGAAAATGAATGTTATGTTAAAAATCATTTTTTGTCAAGAAAATGAATGGTATGTTAAAAAGCATTTTTATCATGTTAAAACATTAAGAAAATGAATGGTATGTTAAAAAGCATTTTTATCATATTAAAACATTAAAAATGAACTGTATGTTAAAAACCTTTTTGTCATGTAAAAAAAAAAAAAAACATTGTAAAAGAAAATTAACATTTCTTTTATGTTAATATATGTGCACTGAAAAGATAAGAAAAATTAACATTTCTTTTAATGATTAATATTTATGAAGTGAAAGAGATAAGAAAGTTAACATTTCTTTTATGTTAAAATATATGAATTGAAAGGTATATGAAGTATTAACATTATTTTTAATGTTAAATAAAAGAAATTAAACTGCATGAAGTGTCAACATTATTTTTGTGTTGCACAAAACGACACTTTTGTAAAAATAGAAAAGTTAGAACTTGCATTGCATAAAACGACACTTTTGTCAAAATAGAAAAGTAGAAACTTGCATTGCACAAAATGATATTTTGTCAAAATAGAAAAGTAGAAAGTTGCATTGCACAAAATGATATTTTGTCAAAATAGAAAAGTAGAAAGTTGCATTGCACAAAATGATATTTTGTCAAAATAGAAAAGTAGAAAGTTGCATTGCACAAATTGATATTTTGTCAAAATAGAAAAGTAGAAAGTTGCATTGCACAAAATGATATTTTGTCAAAATAGAAAAATAGAAAGTTGCATTGCATAAAACGATATTTTGTCATAATAGAAAAATAGGAAGTCGCATTGCACAAAATGACATTTTGTCAAAATAGAAAAATAGGAAGTCGCATTGCACAAAATGACATTTTGTCAAAATAGAAAAATAGAAAGTTGCATTGCATAAAACGATATTTTGTCAAAATAGAAAAATAGGAAGTCGCATTGCATAAAATGACATTTTGTCAAAATAGAAAAATAGGAGGTTGCATTGCATAGAATGACATTTTGTCAAAATAGAAAAAAAGGGGAAATGAAACATAGGAGAAGATTTATATTATTTATGATGTATAAGGGTTACACCATAGAAAATGCCCATTGTTCAAAATGTAAAGGGGAAAAGTAAAAATCAAAATGGATGGAACGGCGACAAAGTCGCCTCTGACCTGAAGCGTCGTTAATTAAAGCAATTAATTATATTTAATAATTAAGGCAAGGACTTATTGTTATAAAACATCATAACGATATGAAATGTGTTTTTCTCTTAATTATGAACGCGAGATTGTTTGGGAAGTCCGGGTTCATCCCATTCCAAACGGTTTTACGATTTCAAGAATCAAAAGATGAAGACGGCGTATGAAGACCGTAAATCTTCCCTCGAATGGACAACGACCAAGACTCTGAATTGGGTAGCTCCCGATTTACGAGTCGGGGTAATTGGCCAGACGTACGCGTTGATTTCACGGGTTTGACCCTAGTTCAGACCTAGAGCATGGGTGTAAATGGATGGCATGTCTGACACCGTATCCCATTAAATATCATGCTGTCGATTTTCTGCTAATATAAAAATGTTGGTGGTAGAAAATCCGTTCTCTACTTAACACCCGTTTATATATTGACTGATGGTCGTTGGTACGGTATGGAATGACGGTGTGGCATGCTAAGATGAAATGATCAGGGTTCTTGTTGAAAAGCAGAACCTTGTGGTATGAAGAACATGACCTCACGAGCCTCACAAACCGGTAGAGTCTAAAAAGGGGGAAGGGAACGCAGGGAAAGTAGCACGTTTCTTTCTAGTTAGTAATCATTTTACTTTTTGGAGGATGATGAAATGAGGCGCCTCGGACAGGTCCTATAGGACCGGGAAACGTGTGCTTAGGAATTGCCAATCCTCTAAGCTGTATGTGAGGACCGGCCCTGCAGGATCCAAGGGTTAACTGCGGGTAATCCTGGGACATTTACTAGAGTGTCTCGAAATCGGTAAGGAGTCCTCCCTAGCCTGGACTCATGATGGAAACCCAAATTTCCAATACGACCCTGACGGATTTGTTTGTATTACTAGTATTGGAGGCATAATATATGGTACCTATGCTTCCTAGGATTAATACATTGCTTTGAATTATTTTAAAACATATACACCATAATAATAATATTAGTTTCGTATTTGGCGTATTTAGCATGTTTAACCACCATAAGGTAAAACTCTATCCTCTTGGTGTGCGTTGCATTGTGTGATGGGACCTGAGTCTTATGGTGGTTCCATTTTTCAAAAGACATTGCGCTATGTTACGTTTTATTTATTTGTACTGACACTGTAGTTATGCACGGCAATCCATTGGTACAACCCGTTCCGCGTTAGCGGCGTGGTCCTTGGATTTGCCTTATTTGTATGAGTAATTTTAGTTAAGAACTCTCACACCAGTCCCACGACTGACCCATTGTTTGTTTCACCTTTTTGCAAACTTGGGTGCCCTCTCTTCTACACGGGCAGCCAAGTAGACAGGTTCTTATTCTGCTTGGAGTTTATTTGGAGCTACTTTTATCTTTTCGCTTGGAGTTGCTTTGGTGAAGATAAGGTGATGGAGCTTTGAAGATCTATCTTTTCGTTTACCGCATTTTTCTTTCCTTTTATTTTCAGACTTATTTCCATTCCACGTTCTTTTATTTGGAGTTGGAACTTATGCAATTCTCTGAGAACCTGCTGTAATAACTTAGATTCTGTGACTGTGGATTTTCTATTGCTGATGACATTATATATCCGCTGCTATAATGTTGTTATTATATGGATTTCCTGTGCTATGTTGTTTTCTATGATTTGTTATATTGTATTTATGTTGTATTCCATATGATTTCTCCTTGCTTTCACCCGTGGAAGTTTGGGGGTTGTCACAGTTGGTATCAGAGCTTTGGTTTACAAAGCGGAATATAACATATTTATAGTAACTCGTTTACGTAGAATCACATTATTCTACGACGAACATTTCATAAGAATACATAGTAGTCGGTCACTTTATCATCATCTTTCATCTATCCCTTTTCCTTATCATTTCTTAAAAATCGTCGTCATTAAGGTTGTTCTGACTCTTCCCTTGATTGTACAGAACTAACTTAAAATGAGTACCGCTGCTGCAAGAGCTGCTAGAGCCGCTAGGAGGAGGCAGAATACCACTGAAACCGAGGAGCCCACTGTCCAACAACAACCACCACCACCACCGCCACCTTTTGACTTGGACAAGGTGGCAAAGAAGTTCAAGAATTTGGGTGGAGTTACATTCACCGGTTCTGAGACCGTGGTACAAGCTCAGGCGTGGCTGAAAAATTGTGAAAAGATATTTGGAGGACTGGGACTTGATGATCAAAGAAAGAGGTTCACTGCAGCATGGCATCTTCAAGGTGAAGCGCAAAACTGGTGGGAGGTAGTCAACATTGGAGGCGACGAAGATAATATGTCTTGGGACAGGTTTAAAGAGCTCTTCAACGACAAATACATTCCGAGGCAGGAAGTAGAAAGGCTACACGACGAATTCTCCAATCTGAGGCAAGGCGACAAGTCCATTTCAGAGTATGTTCGTAGGTTTGAGGACCTTTCCCGTTACGCACCCGAACTGATTCGTGATGACTTTCAGAAGAATAAGAGATTCATAAATGGCCTTGCAAGAAAATATATTGACAGAGTCACTGCCCACATCGACCTTTCCTTCAATAAGATGGTGGAGTTCGCTTGCCGTTATGAAGAGAATGACAAGAAGGTTTCTCAGCAGGACAGAGAGAGGAGCTTAGCCAACAGCAACAAAAGGAAACAACCAGAAAAGAAAGCTGAAGGCAGTAATTCTGGAGCTGCTAAGACATTTGACAAATCCAAGGTCCAGTGTTACAACTGTCAGAAGTTCGGGCATTATAGCAAAGACTGCAGGGGTCCGAAGAGGGCCAGGGGTGATGATAGCAAAGATTGCTACAACTGCCATAAAAAGGGCCATATTAAGGCCAATTGCCCACTGTTGAAAGGAGCCCAGATTGCACATGTCTATGAGGGGGCAGGTACACCATCTTCCTCTGCACCTACTGAGGGAGGTAAGTCTGATGTTCTTGATGGTACTGTTTCTATCAAAAATATTCCTGTTACTGCTTTATTTGACACGGGTGCGTCAAGGAGTTTTATTTCTAGCAACGCGATTAAGAAGTTGAAATTAAAGCAAAGAAATCTTAAGAAGCCAATTAATGTTCATAATCCGGTAGGAGGTTCTATCGTCCTCGATTTGTACTGTAGGGTGCCTATTTCCTACTCTTATTTTCAATTTCCTTTTGACTTGATCGTCATGGATTTCTCTGAGTTTGATATCATCCTCGGACTAGATTGGCTCACAAAATTTAAAGCCGAGGTTAGATGTGCAGACAGGATGGTTGAAATCAAAACGAAGTTCGGTGATGTCATTTGTATACCTTGCCATGGCTCAAAGCCAGACAGGAAAGCTTTTTGGTCTTCCTTAGAAGTCACGCCCATATCTTCAGAGAATATTCCCATTGTCAAGGATTATGCGGACGTATTTGAAGAAGTAGATAGTTTACCACCGCGAAGGGAAATCGATTTCAGAATCGATCTGGTCCCTAATGCAAGGCCGGTAGTTCATGCTGTTCGAAGAATGACTCCTAAAGAAAAAGAAGAGTTGAGTGCCCAAACCAAGCAGCTCTTAAAGAAGGGATTAATACGGCCTAGCTTTTCCAATTGGGGTGCAGCTGTGGTGTTTGTCCCCAAATCTGACGGCACTCTGAGGCTCTGTGTGGATTACCGCGATCTCAATAAGCAAACCTTAAAGAACAAATACCCCTTGCCTCGTATAGATGATTTGATGGACAATTTAAATGGAGCCAAGGTGTTTTCGAAGATGGACCTAGCCACAGGTTTCCACCAACTTCGCATAGCGGAAGAATGCATCCCTTTGACCGCTTTCAGAGGACCTGACTTATTCTACGAATGGTTGGTAATGCCGTTCGGTCTGTGCAATGCTCCAGCCTATTTTGTTGACTTGATGAATAGGGTCTTCAGAGAGGTCTTGAATAAATTCGTCCTAGTCTTCATTGATGATATCCTGATCTTTTCTAAAACCAAGGAGGAGCATGAAGGGCATCTAAAAGAAGTGCTAGAGATTCTGCAAAGAAATGTTCTAAAAGCAAAATTTTCAAAATGCACATTTTGGCAAGAGGAGGTAAAATTCTTGGGCCATGTTGTGTCAAAAGAAGGAATTGCTGTGGACCCAAGCAAAATTTCCGCCATTCAAGATTGGAAGCAGCCCACTACACCCACTGAAGTAAGAAGTTTCCTAGGGTTGGCTGGATATTACAGAAAGTTCGTCCAAAACTTTGCCAAGCTATCTGGCCCTTTAACACAGCTCACAAAGAAAAACACCAAGTTCATTTGGACAGCAGAGTGTGAGGAGTCCTTCCAAAAGCTAAAGGAGAGTTTGACCACTGCCCCCGTGTTAACCATCATTGATGGCAACCAAGATTTAGCTGTCTATACCGATGCTTCTCAAAGTGGGGGTCTTGGCGCAGTATTGATGCAAAGGGGCAAAGTTGTTGCATATGCAAGCCGTCAATTAAAGCCGCATGAGAAAAATTATCGCGTCCATGACCTAGAACTTTTAGCTATAGTTTTTGCTTTAAAAATTTGGAGGCATTACCTCTTGGGCGAAAAATTCGAGTTATTCACAGACCATCAATCTTTGAAATATCTCTTCGATCAAAAGGACTTGAATTTAAGGCAGCTAAGGTGGCTGGAATTTCTTGCGGCGTATGACCTCGACATCTTGTATACGCCAGGGAAAGCCAATGTTGTGGCAGACGCACTCAGTAGAAAAGCTGCCATGGTCGCAAACTTTATAGTTACCCCTTCTTTGATTGATAAAATTTCTACCCTTCAAAAGGAAGATAAGTTTATTCAAAGAATGATTAAGAGTATTCAAGAAGGAGAGAGCACGAGCTTTCAAATAGATCAAAAGGGAGCCCTTAGGTTGCAAGGGAGGATCTGTGTTCCAAAAATCCCAGAGCTCATCAGGGAAGTTTTAAATGAAGGGCACAAATCAAAGCTTTCCATCCACCCAGGCGTTAGCAAGATGTATCATGATCTAAAGCGCACGTTTTGGTGGAAGGATATGAAGAGGGATATATCCATTTACGTGAGTAGATGTCCTACATGTCAACGAGTGAAGAGCGATCAACAAAAGCCTGCAGGATTGTTGCAGCCATTGCCAGTACCCGAAGGGAAGTGGGACCAAGTCTCCATGGATTTTATAGATGGTTTGCCCCGTACTAGGAAAGGGAATGACAGCATTTGGGTGATCGTGGACCGCTTCACCAAGGTCGCTCATTTCATACCTGTCAAGTCCACCAGAACTGCTCAAAGTCTGGCACAAATTTATCTCAAAGAAATAGTCAGGCTATATGGGTAATAAGACTAAATCTTTCCTTTTTCCATCATTTTCTAAATGAAAATTTTCATGTCTAACCAAAGAAAATCTTTTGTTTTAAATAGTGTTCCTAGCAGCATTGTTAGTGACCGTGATCCCATCTTCACTAGCAAGTTTTGGGAGGCATTCCAAAATGAATTGGGAACAAAATTAAATCTCAGCACCGCATACCACCCTCAGACAGACGGCCAAACTGAGAGGGTGAATCGCATTCTTGAAGATTTGTTGCGAGCTTGCATACTCGATTATGGAGGTTCTTGGGAGGATCACTTGCATTTAGTTGAATTCTCATATAACAATAGCTATCAGGCAAGTTTGAAGATGGCTCCGTTCGAAGCCTTATATAATAAGCCATGTAGATCGCCAGCCTGTTGGATTGAAAAGGGAGATCGCCTTGTTTTAGGTCCAGACATGGTCCGAGAAGCTTCAGACAAAGTTGATAAAATTAAGAAGCGGTTGCTGGCTGCCCAAAGCCGACAGAAAAGCTATGCAGACAAGCGTAGAAGAGATTTGCAATTCTCTGTTGGTGACCATGTGTACTTGAAGGTTTCTCCTCTAAGGGGTGTGATTCGATTTGGGAAGTTTGGGAAATTGGCGCCAAGATTCATTGGTCCATTCCCTATTCTCGAAAGGATTGGTACTCTGGCTTATCGAGTGCAACTGCCCGACTGGCTGCCAGGAGTGCATGATGTGTTTCATGTGTCTCAACTCCGCCAGCATGTGCATGACCCAGATTTGATTGAGGATGAGCTAAATCAGCAAGTCATGGATATTACTCCAAGCCTAACAGTGAGGAAAGAGCCGATAAAGATTATTGGCAAAGAAACCCGAGCTCTGAGGAATAAAAGAATCAACCTAGTCAAAGTGCAGTGGAGTGGCGATCCTAGGGACTGCACTTGGGAGACTGAGGAGAGTTTCAAAAAGGCTTATCCCAAATGCAGAGTGGATATCTCAGATTAGATTTTATTTTGAGGTACGCTTAATCATTTCAGTATTTTCGGTGCTGAATCCTACTCTTCTGTTTTCCTTTTTCCTTTTCGAGGACGAAAAGTTCTTAAGGAGGGGAGATTGTAATGACCCAAAAATCTGAACCAGTTTGAAAATTTTATTTTAAGAAATTTTGTTGGGTTTTTGAGTCAAAATGTAAAATTTCAAATTTTAAATAACTTTGAAGCAGTTGAAAATGACCATTTTGCAAACGATCTCGGAATCCGACGAAACCACTTTCATTGGATCCGGAATGTCATAATATGGCTAAGTCTCAATTTGTAGAATTTTTCGATTTGATATGTGAGCGTGGCGTAGGGAACTGTGTTTGGTCAAATACAGTTGAAATTGAACGACGTGAAAATAGCCATTTTTCAAAAGTGCTCAGAATTGAACGAAACGAATTTTGTTGTGATCGTATCGTCAGAAGAAAGCCAAAAATAATTTTTCCGGATTTTTCTGAGTCCGTATGTGGCCTCAGGAAATTATGTACGTTCGAATTTAAATTAAACAATTTAATTTGAAAATAAAATAAAACCAGTCTGTAACTTCGGAATTGGACCATGGGGATAGCACCATCGCGTTCAGAAGGCATGAAAATGTTAAGATCGACAGTCGTTGAGCGCGAATCAGAGTCCATATGAGAGAATGGTAATTTCTCGGATAAATTAATTAATTTATTTATTAATTAATAATTAGAAAACCCTAAAATACATGTATAAATACGGACCGTATATTGCTACAGTCTTCTTCCTCTTCGTTCTTCTTACCGCCGCCGAACCCATTTACCATCAAAACTTTGACCATCGATTTCTCATCCATTACTCCACGAAATCAAGCATACCATATACCGTTTCGAAGAGGAGAGCGAGGCCATCAATCTCCGACCAGTTTCACCCTCCCTCGACGCTCGAGCCGCCGCCACCGTCGCGAAGAACGGCCGCCGCCGCGAGCTGGACTGGGCCCCACCTGGCCGATCGCGCCTCCTCCCCTTCTGGCCGTGGATCCTCCTCACTCCCCTGCTCGACGTCCAACAAACGGTTCGTAAAACCGTTGATCACAGACTGAGAAATCCGCGATTCAAGATCTGAACAAATTCTGGAAATTTTAAGGTAAATTGATTTCAGATTTTGTAACACTTATAAGCGTCGCAGAACAGTTGTTAAAAGTCAGATTAATTTAAACTTTGATAACTTATGCATACGAACTCGGATTCTGAAAATTCCAGATCCGACGGATTCGTAATTCAGAGGGCTGCGTTTCAGGACTGATTTGGGAAATTTCTGAAGTGGTTTAGATTTTTGGATTATTATTTCATCTTATCCAGTCAAGGTGAGAGATTCATACCGAAAATTTATTTTTGAATGAATAAATGTTTAAGGGTATATGTGGTTTGAAATTGACAACCCAATCGTATTCTATGCTATGATGATAAAATTGACACCATTATAAATTGTTTGATGTTATGATAAAAAAATTTCCACCATTATATTTGCGATGCTATAACGATGAAATTCACACCAATATGTTTGCGATGTATGACATGATAAAAATTGACACCTTTATATTTGTGATGTTATGACATGATTAAAATTTACACCATAAATTGTTCATGTATGTTGTGTTGACTTTTGATATGTTAAAATATAAAATATTAAAATTGTCCATGAATGTTGTATTGACCTTTTGTTATGTTAAAAAGCATTTTTATCATGTTAAAACATTAAGAAAATGAATGTTATGTTAAAAATCATTTTTGTTAAGAAAATGAATGTTATGTTAAAAATCATTTTTGTTAAGAAAATGAATGTTATGTTAAAAATCATTTTTTGTCAAGAAAATGAATGGTATGTTAAAAAGCATTTTTATCATGTTAAAACATTAAGAAAATGAATGGTATGTTAAAAAGCATTTTTATCATATTAAAACATTAAAAATGAACTGTATGTTAAAAACCTTTTTGTCATGTAAAAAAAAAAAAAAACATTGTAAAAGAAAATTAACATTTCTTTTATGTTAATATATGTGCACTGAAAAGATAAGAAAAATTAACATTTCTTTTAATGATTAATATTTATGAAGTGAAAGAGATAAGAAAGTTAACATTTCTTTTATGTTAAAATATATGAATTGAAAGGTATATGAAGTATTAACATTATTTTTAATGTTAAATAAAAGAAATTAAACTGCATGAAGTGTCAACATTATTTTTGTGTTGCACAAAACGACACTTTTGTAAAAATAGAAAAGTTAGAACTTGCATTGCATAAAACGACACTTTTGTCAAAATAGAAAAGTAGAAACTTGCATTGCACAAAATGATATTTTGTCAAAATAGAAAAGTAGAAAGTTGCATTGCACAAAATGATATTTTGTCAAAATAGAAAAGTAGAAAGTTGCATTGCACAAAATGATATTTTGTCAAAATAGAAAAGTAGAAAGTTGCATTGCACAAATTGATATTTTGTCAAAATAGAAAAGTAGAAAGTTGCATTGCACAAAATGATATTTTGTCAAAATAGAAAAATAGAAAGTTGCATTGCATAAAACGATATTTTGTCATAATAGAAAAATAGGAAGTCGCATTGCACAAAATGACATTTTGTCAAAATAGAAAAATAGGAAGTCGCATTGCACAAAATGACATTTTGTCAAAATAGAAAAATAGAAAGTTGCATTGCATAAAACGATATTTTGTCAAAATAGAAAAATAGGAAGTCGCATTGCATAAAATGACATTTTGTCAAAATAGAAAAATAGGAGGTTGCATTGCATAGAATGACATTTTGTCAAAATAGAAAAAAAGGGGAAATGAAACATAGGAGAAGATTTATATTATTTATGATGTATAAGGGTTACACCATAGAAAATGCCCATTGTTCAAAATGTAAAGGGGAAAAGTAAAAATCAAAATGGATGGAACGGCGACAAAGTCGCCTCTGACCTGAAGCGTCGTTAATTAAAGCAATTAATTATATTTAATAATTAAGGCAAGGACTTATTGTTATAAAACATCATAACGATATGAAATGTGTTTTTCTCTTAATTATGAACGCGAGATTGTTTGGGAAGTCCGGGTTCATCCCATTCCAAACGGTTTTACGATTTCAAGAATCAAAAGATGAAGACGGCGTATGAAGACCGTAAATCTTCCCTCGAATGGACAACGACCAAGACTCTGAATTGGGTAGCTCCCGATTTACGAGTCGGGGTAATTGGCCAGACGTACGCGTTGATTTCACGGGTTTGACCCTAGTTCAGACCTAGAGCATGGGTGTAAATGGATGGCATGTCTGACACCGTATCCCATTAAATATCATGCTGTCGATTTTCTGCTAATATAAAAATGTTGGTGGTAGAAAATCCGTTCTCTACTTAACACCCGTTTATATATTGACTGATGGTCGTTGGTACGGTATGGAATGACGGTGTGGCATGCTAAGATGAAATGATCAGGGTTCTTGTTGAAAAGCAGAACCTTGTGGTATGAAGAACATGACCTCACGAGCCTCACAAACCGGTAGAGTCTAAAAAGGGGGAAGGGAACGCAGGGAAAGTAGCACGTTTCTTTCTAGTTAGTAATCATTTTACTTTTTCGAGGATGATGAAATGAGGCGCCTCGGACAGGTCCTATAGGACCGGGAAACGTGTGCTTAGGAATTGCCAATCCTCTAAGCTGTATGTGAGGACCGGCCCTGCAGGATCCAAGGGTTAACTGCGGGTAATCCTGGGACATTTACTAGAGTGTCTCGAAATCGGTAAGGAGTCCTCCCTAGCCTGGACTCATGATGGAAACCCAAATTTCCAATACGACCCTGACGGATTTGTTTGTATTACTAGTATTGGAGGCATAATATATGGTACCTATGCTTCCTAGGATTAATACATTGCTTTGAATTATTTTAAAACATATACACCATAATAATAATATTAGTTTCGTATTTGGCGTATTTAGCATGTTTAACCACCATAAGGTAAAACTCTATCCTCTTGGTGTGCGTTGCATTGTGTGATGGGACCTGAGTCTTATGGTGGTTCCATTTTTCAAAAGACATTGCGCTATGTTACGTTTTATTTATTTGTACTGACACTGTAGTTATGCACGGCAATCCATTGGTACAACCCGTTCCGCGTTAGCGGCGTGGTCCTTGGATTTGCCTTATTTGTATGAGTAATTTTAGTTAAGAACTCTCACACCAGTCCCACGACTGACCCATTGTTTGTTTCACCTTTTTGCAAACTTGGGTGCCCTCTCTTCTACACGGGCAGCCAAGTAGACAGGTTCTTATTCTGCTTGGAGTTTCTTTGGAGCTACTTTTATCTTTTCGCTTGGAGTTGCTTTGGTGAAGATAAGGTGATGGAGCTTTGAAGATCTATCTTTTCGTTTACCACATTTTTCTTTCCTTTTATTTTCAGACTTATTTCCATTCCACGTTCTTTTATTTGGAGTTGGAACTTATGCAATTCTCTGAGAACCTGCTGTAATAACTTAGATTCTGTGACTGTGGATTTTCTATTGCTGATGACATTATATATCCGCTGCTATAATGTTGTTATTATATGGATTTCCTGTGCTATGTTGTTTTCTATGATTTGTTATATTGTATTTATGTTGTATTCCATATGATTTCTCCTTGCTTTCACCCGTGGAAGTTTGGGGGTTGTCACAGACCGGGAAACGTGTGTTCAGGAATAACTAATCCTCAAAAGTAAGAGAGGACCGGCCCTGAAGATCCAAGCATCATAGTGGGGTCCTGGGACATTTGCTAGAGTGTCTCGAACGCGGAGAGGAGCTTGCCCCTTGCCTCGGCTCATGACGGAAATCCAATTTCCAATACGTGATATTGCGGTTTTAATTGTAGAACTAGTATGGCGACATGATAGATGGTACCCATGCCGCCTATGATTGATATTTATGATTTGAAATTGTTTTGACACTATACACCTATTATAGTCTCAAATAATGTGATTTAAACGTATCAAGCATGCTTTGGCTATTATAAGGGAAAACCCTATCCTCCGGCTTGCGTTGCATTGTGTGATGGGACCTGGGTCTTATAACAGCTTCATTTTATTTATTTAGCATTGCGCTGTTTGTTCTATGCACTGGTATTCTTGGGAGGAAACCCGTTCCGTGTTATACGGCGTGGTCCCTTGATTTACCTAACTTTAAAACCAATATTAATAACTGTTTTAGTTCTCACACCAGTCTCATGACTAACCTGGAGTTTATTGTTTTAACCTAAACTCTGGGTGCCCCTATTTTCCGCACGGGCAGCTAGTAGTTTTGGTTTTGCAGATTTATATTCACAGGGTCCTGATTAACAGCTGGAACGATGCTCGGAAAGCTCTGTATCCGTGTATCACTTCTAGTTGTGCTTTTGTATTATTTGCCGCTGCTATGTAATTTATTGTAATCTCTGATATTTATCTAATGTAATTTATTCATTTATACTCTGTATATTCTTACATCTGATGGAATTGTTGTAATAACAATGAAATGTTCTTCCGTCTGTGTCCTTTTGTGTGTTGTTCTCAAAGTATTCGTGCTTTCCTTCACGGGGAAGTTACGGGTTCTTACAGTTTTCCTAGTGCAAAAAGTGGAGGAGGAGGGCGTCGGACTTAGTTAGGTGGTGGGGAGGCGTCGGGCGTTGCTGCGCTGGAGTGGGGTTCTCCCTTGGTGGTCGACGACGATCTCAGGTGTAGTGGGTGGCGAGGAGGGCTTCTGCAACAACGGGATTGGAGGTGGGTTTCGATTTTCATGACGGAGGAGGGGAGAGAGATGCGCAATGGAGGGAGGGGTTCCAGATTCGAGCAGCGGCGGTTGAGGCGGAGGGCGATGGCGTAGGGTTTGGGTGGAAGAGCGACATCGACGGGGTTTTCCCCCTTTTGAATCTCGATTGAAAATGGAACGGGGTGGGTTGACTGAGAAAAGGGAGAAAGGAGGGATATATGTAATTATATATATTTATTTTTATTTTAATTCCAAATAAAGTAATTTTTCCATTCGAACTCCAATTCAAACCTAACGACTGTCGCCCCTAGCGTAATACCCCCATTCCGAACACAATGGGATATGTCCCATAAGCCGATTCGACTGTTTCAATCAGTTTCCATCAAAATTTAAATATAAATCTATATATATTCAATTCAAACGTGCATTCCAAATTACCTGGGTCACATATTAACACCGAAAATTTGCAAAAAAATTATTTCTAGCTTTTTATTGATGATACGGTCCTAAAAAAACTAATTTCGTCGAATTCTGAGACCGTTTGAAAAATTGACATTTTCTGGTCGATCGAAATTAACTGAAACTATCAAAACACGTTTTCCTTTGCCACGTCACATATTGATTCGAAAAATTATGAATTTTGGAATCTAGCAATAATTTGACATCACGGATCCAACAAAAGTGGTTTCGTCGAAAACTGAGGTCGTTTGCAAAATTTCCATTTTTAAGGACCAGAATTCCATAGCGACTTACCTGAAATTTCAACTGGACATATCTTTTGATTCCCACTATGAAATTTCAATTTTTCGGATTCGTTGGAAAGATATTCTCAATTAGATTCAAATATTTTTGGTTTCACTAAAATTCGGTTTATTTTGAATCCGGTACATCCATTTGAAATTTGAAATCGAATTATCAAACTACCGCGCCATTTCAGGCTCATTATATAATTATAAATAATTATTTATATTCTAACGACGATCTATATAAATATATGCATTCGAATTCTATTCAAAATAAATTTCTCGTCATTATTATTTAAAATAATTCATTTTAAATATTCAGAATTCACTAAAATTGCCAAAATAAAAAATTTAAATTGGCTCGGATTTTCTGGTTATTACAATCTCCCCCACTTAAAACTTTTCGTCCCCGAAAAGGAACGAAGCCGAAAGTTGTTTTAAAAATCAACTCAACTTTCGTTATTTTCTTTACGGCTTAAGTTCTTCAACTTTTCAGTTTCTAAGAACTTTTCAAATTTTTCAAAAATTTGGCTAACACCCTAAATTTTCGAAAAATTTCGCCATAACCTCCCCTGCACCGGGGACTTTGGGATATTTCATATAGCCTCCCATGGCCTTCTTCAATCCAAAAGAAAAAGAAAAAGCCAAGCGGCTAGCCAATCTGCTCATAAAATCATCATCACCCAAACAAAAAAGTAAATTATGGTAAACATGTACCTATTTGTCAGGCAAACAATTTTATTCTCTGCTCTAGCCTCCTTGCAATGACCTGTTCAATGTAAGTACATGTATATGCATGCATTTTCAAACAATTTTCAATACAGTTCAATATTTGATTCAATTAGCCTCAATATTTAGCATTTAATTAATCAAACAACACAATCATCAATCAATTAGTTGATTATCATTTCAATCACATAATTTTGATGCATAGTCCAAAAATCAGATTTTTGATGCCAAATCACAACAATAAGCCCTATCTAGTTTCGGTTATCACACCAGTCAATTGGAAATATATAGAAATCTCACTTTCTTCGCTCAAATATAAATACTAGCGATGGTGCCCCATCACCAGAATTACCCCTGGGCAACTAGAGTGTGATTCTATAACTATCCAGTACATTAAAACTTCGAATACACATTTGCAAGGCGTATAGGCAAAATCTTCATATATTGGATTGTCCAAATTAATTTAAAATAAATAATCAAATACGAATACAATGATTTAAATTTTCAAAAAAAAAAATTGTTTTCATTTCTATATTACAAAAATATACTCTTCACACTCGTTCTAGGATACTACTGATCCCATCTCTAATGAGTCATTCTCATTGGATATTACTAATCCAATTTCTGATGAATTCTTTCGTATGGTTCTAATGCGTCTTGTTCTCTGAGCTTTGTAAACCAAAGCTCTGATACCACACTGAAACGACACGAAATCCCCCTTACGGGAAATCATGGATTGAGTTGAGGACAAGACACATCAGAACGCATACAGAAGAACATTTCATTGTATATTACAACAATTCCATCTGAATACAAGAATATACAGAGTAAGAATAAATATTACACAGAAAATATCAGAGATTTAAATTACATTTAAATACATCGTAGCGGAAAATAATACAAAACACAAATAGGAGTAATACACGGATACAGAGCTTTCCGAGTATCATTCCAGCAGTAAATCAAGATCCTGTGAATATAAATCTATATAACCAAAACTACTAGCTGCCCGTGCGGAAAATAGGGGCACCCAGAGTTTAGGTTAAAACAATAAACTCCAGGTCAGTCATGTGACTGGTGTGAGAACTAAAACAGTTATTAATCTTTATTTTACATTTAGGTAAATCAAGGGACCACGCCGTATAACACGGAACATGTTTCCTCCCAAGAACACCTGTGCATAAAACAACAGCGCAATGCTAAATAAAGAACAATGAAGCTATTATAAGACCCAGGTCCCATCACACAATGCAACACAAACCGGAGGATAGGGTTTTCCCATATAATAGCCAAAGAATGCTTGATATGTTTAAAACAAATCATTTGATACTATAATAAGTGTATAGTGTTTAAAACAATTTCAATCATAAGTATCAATCATAGACGGCATGGGTACCATATATCATGTCGCCATACTAGGCTCTACAACCAAACCGCAAATGTCACGTATTTTGAAATTGGATTTCCATCTTTGAACCGAGGCAAGAGATAGTCCTCTACCGATTCGAGACGCTCTAGCCCGGCCCTTAGGAACAGAACGCATCGTCCCTTGGATCGTCAGGGTCGGTCCACTGATGTGGATTAAAATGCCTGAACACTGCGTTTCCCCACCCTTTGGGGTGTCAATGAGTCAACGAATGACTCCATCGGCTTCACATAGTCACCGATATATCCGAGGCGCCTCGCAACAGCAACAACCACATAAGTCAAACTCGTCAGAGCATGTAAAACCACTGACGCCACTTCCAACTAGAAGGAAATGCATGCCCTCCCTGATGTCCTCTCACGTTTCTGGTTCACAACCGGGGTGTGAGGCTCGTGAATCAATGCTACACAAAGCTATGCCACATAGGCTGTGCTTTGATCATCAACCACAAGACTCTGCTTTTCAACAGAAGCCTTGATCATTTGCATCTTAGCATGCGACACAGGCAATTCACGCTATTCAACCGATATCAATCACACAGAATGAAATTCGATGTCAGACACACATCCATTTACAAGTCCGTTCTGGGTCTAAACGAAACCGGAGGAACTTTATTCCTCGCATATCCATCGATCTAAAAGTACGTATGGACGATCACCAACTGATTCTCTCCTCTTGGGTGTACATCCCAATCAAGATCATCAGTAATCACCTAAACGACGTGAAGACCTCTGGTCTTCAACCACCATCTTCATCTTCGACTCATCGTCGAATCAGTTATTCTGAATGGGATAAACCCGGTTTTTCTGAATAACTCGCGTATATAATAAAGAAGTGTTACACAAACACAACATACGCCCCATTCCAATTCATCAGTCACTAACCGTAAATTAACAAGAGAATAATTCCCCAAATATTAACCTTGAAGGCCGAAACCAACATCAGATCAATACCCAGGAAACCGTTCTACTTAGCTAACCTACAGTTAGTTTCTAAATTTCACTTTCTTAGGGAAAGGTTCCCATTAATTTTATCAAAGATAAATTCTTTTAAATTTATTCTTTAATCTTCCTTTGAATATCAATTCAAACCAAATTATGGTTTATCCAAACTAGCCGGGATTAACGTATCTTACCGAAGTAATCATTTGTTTTAAATTTCCCAATCCCAACCTATTCATCCCATGAAGTAAAACTGGTAATACTTCATATATAACACCACGGTGTTATTGGTAAATTCAATTACCATTTCACGTTCAAATCTAATTAAAGATTTAACTATCGCCTGGAGCAAAACTGGTGATACTCCATTCTCGATCTTTTCAATCTAATTAAAGATTCATTAAAACTCCACATAGTTTTCATCTTTAACTGGGTTAAAGAATCAATGTCATTTAAAACACGGTTCACGATAAACCCAAAATACCATTCCATTCTATCATCTTTTAACCGTTAAATAGCATGTGAGCAATTCCCTAAGTATTAACCCCGAAGGCCGAAACCAACATCAGATCAATACCCCAGAAACCATTCAACTTAACTAATCTCCAGTTAGTTTCTGATTTTCTTAACTCCCTTGGGTCTAAGAACAGTATTAGTGAAGATACCATTCATGACAACCCAAAATCCCATTTGGTATTAAATACAAGGCTCTGAATAGAAAATATACCGGCTTATATTCAATATCAAATTCTACGACCAACAAATATCGTATTGGAAATAATGATATTAATATATCTTTCAAATTTTCATAACACTATCTATATAATCACGAAATCCAACATCGAACTATTCCAAAGACAATTCCGATTCAAATTCATTCCAATTCAATTATTGGAAATTTTGGCTACTTTTAAAACCCTTTTCAAATTCAATTTATTTATTTAAAAATAAATAGAATTATAATTCTAGATAAAAACTAGTTCATTTTGATAAAAATCTATTTTTATCTTTTCAAATATGGAGTTTTTCATCCCAATTCTTCACAAATCATTTCTTATGATTGTACACAAATTATTACTGTTTTTAATAATTTTATCAAGGCACGTACAGTCGATTTCCATCAACGGCCGTTGAACTGTACTTACAGCGACCTTTTCCAAATTTGATTTGGACATAATTCCAAATCCAACCGTTAGATTTCTAATTTCTAATATTCATTAGAAAGCTCTTTTCGATACGAACCCAACGTTCCGGTTTTAGGAGAATCCGATGGTCGGATCTCCCGTAATATCCATTCGAAGTCAACGGTCGAAATTTGCGAACTGCCACAGCGCGGCGCTTTCTATTCAGGCGATTATATTATATATATATATATGTATGTATTTCATCGATCTCCTTTTAAAACGTATTTTATAAATCATTTTAAATTCGTTTTCGAAACGATTTCAACTTCCTTTTCCAATTCAAATCAAAATCGAATTTTCAATATAAATTCATTTTAATTTCATTTCAAATTGATTTCAATTCAAATCGATTTTTAATTCAATTTTAGTTCGTTTTCAATTCAATTCAATTTCAATTCGAATTCATTTCTATTCAATTTCAATTCGAATTCAATTCTATTCAATTTCAATTCGAATTCATTTTTAATTCGAATTCAATTATATTCAATTTCAATTCGAATTCATTTTCTATTCAAATTCAGTTCTATTCAATTTCAATTCGAATTCATTTTCTATTCAATTTCAATTCGAATTCATTTCAAATTGATTTCTATTCAATTTCAATTCGATTCGAATTCATTTTATTTTCAATTCAATTCGAATTCTAATTCGTTTCAATTCAATTCGAATTTCATTTCAAAATATTCGATTTTGAAATCATTTTTCAATATTCATTATGAAAATGAATATAATCGATATAAATATCGTTTGCATCAAAATGGCGTCAGTCTAATCAACAAGGCTTCATATATTTCTATTTTCAAATATTCTATTTCAAATATTTCTTTTTCAAATATTTCTATTCAAATATTTCTTTTTCAAATATTCTATTTCAAATATTTCTATTCAAATATTTCCATTCAAATATTCTATTTCAAAACTAGAATGAGGCCCAATCAATTACCATAGAATTTATTTCTATGGATTTCCATACACCGCATGTGTATATCAACATTGACAAATAATCAACCATCATCCAAAGTGCATTCTACACTGTATAAGCATCAAATATAAATATTCAACGCTTATAACAGTCTGTCAATCAATCGATCGACATACAACTAATTATTGGGATTAGTATGTCATATATCACCCCAATACCCGTGTGGGGTTTTCAAACAATCAAACACAGATTTTATTTGTGCAGTTGGGTGATGTGTAAAATTTATTGTCCCAATCAATATTAGTCAAATGTGTGTATATAAACAAATCGTCCAATTTGTTTATATTTATTTCATTTTAGATACACATTAAAAAAATTTATTTTCAACTATAAAATATTTTTAACTATATAAATATTTTATTTCATTTCACATCACATAACCAACTACACATCAAAATCAAACAAACAAGCATACAAGCCGTCCATGGTCAGTGGACGACGGGTGTCGGGTGCTACTAAACACTGTCTGCATCCTAGTATATATTTTAACCAGAAAATTAAATTAAAAGTGAGAAGTTCTCACCGAGAGCTAAACCAAACTCCACGACTCTTCATATGTAGGAAATCTTCAACTTGCTCGTCCTTCCTCACTTTCGTCGCCTGTATCCACTACATATATAAAAATCACATTTTTATATTCTCTAATGTATAAAAATCATATTTTTAATTCGCTACGTCTATAAAAAAAATCAATTTTTTATCTTCACTTTGTGTATATAAAAATCGAATTTTTATCTTCACTTTGCAAATAAAAATTATATATTTTTATCTCATTTTTCCATATATGATAATAATATTTTGATTCCCCGCACATAATAAAAAATTTATTTTTAATACTCTACTATAATAAAAATTATATTTTTAATCTTCTACTATAATAAAAATTATATTTTTAATCTTCTACTATAATAAAAGTTATATTTTTGTAATCATACTTTCATAAAAATTATATTTTCAACTTGCTAACCTATATATATATATATATATAATTAGATTCTAAACAATGCTGGTATATTTAAAAACAGAAAAATAAAAATAAATGTGGATTACCTCTTTTCAAATTTGCAGGGGGGTTTTTCGAGTGCAAACAGTGGAAGAGGAGGGCGTCAGACTTGGCCAGGTGGCGGGGAGGCGTCGGTCGTTGCTGCGCCGGAGTGGGGTTCTCCCTTGGTGGTCGGCGGCGATCTCAGGTGTGGTGGGTGGCGAGGTAGGCTTCTGCAGCAACGGGATTGGAGGGGGGTTTCGATTTTCATGACGGAGGAGGGGAGAGAGAAGCGCAATGGAGGGAGGGGTTACAGATCGGAGCTGCGGCGGGTGAGGCGGAGGGCGATGGCATAGGGTTTGGGTGGAAGAGCGACGTCGACGGGGTTTTCCCCCTTTTGAATCTCGATTGAAAATAGAATGGGGTGGGTTGACTGAGAAAAGGGAGAAAGGAGGGATATATATAATTATATATATTTATTTTAATTTTAATTCCAAATAAAGTAATTTTTCCGTTCGAACTCCAATTCAAACCTAACGACTGTCGCCCCTAGCGTAATACCCCCATTCCGAACACAATGGGATATGTCCCGTAAGTCGATTCGAATGTTTCAATCAGTTTCCATCAAAATTTAAATATAAATCTATATATATTCAATTCAAACGTGCATTCCAAATTACCGGGGTCACATACTAACACCGAAAATTTGCAAAAAAATTATTTCTAGCTTCGTATTGACGATACGGTCCGAACAAAACTAATTTCGTCGAATTCTGAGACAGTTTGAAAAATGGCCATTTTCTGGTCGATCGAAATTTACTAAAACTGTCAAAACACATTTTCCTTTGCCACGCTCACATATTGATCCAAAAAATTACGAATTTTGGAATCTAGCAATAATTTGACATCACGGATCCAACAAAAGTGGTTTCTCGAAAACTGAGGTCGTTTGCAAAGTTTCCATTTTTAAGGGCCAGAATTCCATAGCGATTATCCTCAATTTCAACTGGACATATCTTTTGATTCCCGCTATGAAATTTCAATATTTTGGATTCGTTGGAAAGATATTCTCAATTAGATTCAAATATTTTTGGTTTCACTAAAATCTGGTTTATTTTGAATCATGTACATCCATTTGAAATTTGAAATCGAATTATCAAACTACCGCACCATTTCAGGCTCGTCATATAATTATAAATAATTATTTATATTCTAACGACGATCTATATAAATATATACATTCAAATTCTATTCAAAATAAATTTCTCGTCGTTATTATTTAAAACAATTCATTTGAAATATTCAGAATTCGCTAAAATCGCCAAAATAAAAATTTTAAATTGGCTCAGATTTCCGTGTTATTACAGGTAATTATACCCCAACTCGATTGATTTCATTATTAGCTGATAAATAGCCAGATTCAGTCTCGAAGAGAGATGTTTAAAGAAATCTAGTTGAATGAAATATTTTGGGTTGTTGTAACGATGTTTTATACAACATTCGTTTTAACCCAAGTAAGTGGAAATTTAGAAATATAACAATAAATATTTCCTGAGCATAGAAATAAATGAATGGTCGTGGAAGAGATAAGTAATTGGATTGTTTTCCAATTATAAATAGAATATATTTTCTAAGTATAGAAAATAAAAGAAGGCGATATATGGAAATGTTTTCCACATAGCGTAAGCGGTCAAGATGATTATCGAAAATATCGGGTTGACAGATATTGGTAAGAAAATGGAGTAGTGTTTTAATTAATGATATATTAATTTAAAGGCCCAGTGATTTGATTGATGATTTGAATGAATGTTTGTTTTCTTCGATAGTTACCGAATTGTTTGGCAATATCGTTGTCAATATGGAGAGACTAGTTGGATTATTATCCGTGAACCACTCCGTATTGGCAGTAGCGTTGCGAATCAGAGATTATATAAAGATAATCGAATATGGAGTAAAGTGCAAGGACTTTTTCTATTAATAGAAATGGTGCCTTCGGTTTCGTTCAATCCCAGAACGAACGTATATGGACGAGTGTCTGACAGAGTATTTCCAGTGATCGCATATGTTGGTCTGTATAATATATATAGTGGCGGAGAATTTATTCTCTTAACATAATATCCATAATATATTTGTGAAAATCAATTAGTGATTAACGGATCTGACATTATGGCATCCAGAGTGTTTATGTTATCAATGAATGATAATAAATCGTATCCTCAGGCCTCAACAACCGGGAAATGACAAAAATCGGGCAGACAGCATGACTATGTGGATCGCTCCCATTAGGATGTATAATCACCTATCTAGAGAAATTCCATTTGCTTCTTTAATCTATCGATGTTGTTCCTTTTCGGGAAACGGTTGCTGATCCCAACCGTTGGTGATATACATTCGCAAGCAAAATGAGTGGTCGGTCATGTGTGGGCCGGTTTGCAAGATGTTCTTGTTGAACCCAGTGTATTCCCCTCTAGAGATTCACTATCAGAAGGTGGTTCCATACCATGTCATGTTGGAAATCCAATCTCCAATAAGCGCCCTGCGGTTTTTGATTTTATATTATATATGGAGCGTGAGATGCAAGCATTCCGCTAGACTGTTATTTATTTGATTTAGACACTATTATAATATCACTGGATTTTTGTATCAAAGTTTTTTGGGTTATAATAAGGTAAAAACTGTCCATGTTTTATGTTGTGTGGGCTGGTCTTACTATTATCCTTTCTTTCGAAAGGATTTTGAAACTTAAAAAAATGGTTGGAGTTTACTCACACCAGTCCCATGATTGACCCAGAGTTTATTTTGTTTGTTTTCCCTAAACTCTTAGGTGCCCAAATTTGTACGGGCAGTCAAGTAGTCAGGATTTTTCAGATCTACTTGGGAGAGCTGGAAGCAGGAGGCTTCACCAGTTAGCTATAGACTATCATATTTCCACTGTGTAATATGTTGTATCTGGAAACATGTGTTTATAAATGTTCTAGGAATAACTATTGTGCTCTGATAATGGTATGTATATACAGTTACTGAATTGTATTTCAAAAGTTATGTTATTTAATATATTTTATTCGTTCTGCTGTAAGATTTGTGTTCTTCGTTTTTCTCCTATTCTAACTTTTCTTTCTTTCTATTTCTCATCCTCTAACTTCTTTCTAATAATGATTCGTATTTCTGTGCAATTTGGGTTGGACGTGTGGTGTTATTAGTCAACTCAGATAGTACGGATTTGCGGGCCGTTACAATATATGATGATTATATCCAATTGAGGTAACTTACCTAGGTGGTTACTTTTATAGTAATATAAACGTTATAAATAAATAATTGGATGTTTGAATTTCTGTTATTAACTTATTACTGACTGTTATAGTCCAATATTGACCGTAATTACTAAACCATGTATTTCATCTGTTTAGATGGAAAATTAATATTGATAGACCATACTGAACTGCATGATTCAGGTTGAAGTAACCCATTGTTTTGTAGGGAATTGACAGGTTGGAGGAATCCAATATGATTCCTCACTAATATTGATAACATTTATCAATATGATTTTTTGTATTCATTGGGATGTGGAATTAATTTATATTTCATGGTTTGGTACTTTAGTGGATATTTGCCTCTTTAGTACCGTCGGTAAAAGAAACGATTTTTGAAATTGATATCAAATCGATTTCGAAAATATAAATATATTTATATATGGATTTGATACACGGTTTTGATTATAAAGATAAATTATCAAAGTTTAATTTACTGTTTTATAATTATCAAAATTTATAACTAACAAAGATATAAGATATTTTAAATGGATAGTTGAACGATATGAACTTATCGAATTTGTTATTAAAATGTGTAAACAGAATGTAAGGGCCTTAACGGACGTAAAGGAAGTTTAAATCCATTTCAAAACATTGAAATGGAATAACTGAATCATGGATTTTACAAAATTATGTAAAAGATACTTTGAAGTGTTATTTTGTAATAAATGATTGTTTTAAATCAACGTGGTTTTAAAATATATGAAATGTGATTAAATAACATTTCGTGAATAAAATTAACGAATCGACTGAATTGGGAATAAGTATTGGTTTGAAATGGGATTTCATGTTTTAAAATGAAATCGGAGTTGAAACTGTGAATATGGATTCATAAAGAGGATTAAGATTTATAAATATAATTGAGTGGAAATGACTAATTGGGATTTATAAATTGGATTTAAACCCGATAATTGGGATAAATTTTTAACTCAAGATTTCCCAAAATATAGTATAATTGGATATACGAATATGAATTAAATTTATACGTGAGAGAGTGATAAAATAAATTCCAAGTATAACGGAATTGGATAAGTATAAATTGAGAAGTGAAAATGATGTAACTTGGCTAAGATGAATTATATTCCAAGGTTTGGAATGTTGAGTTCCAAAGTTCGGAATGTTTATTGAGTTGAGATTTATTCCGATATTCGAAATGTGATACTCGGAAGTTCGGAATGTAAATCGAAGGTGGGAGTTGGAAATGAAATTGAAGTATAAGTCAACGCTGATGAATTGCAAATGGAATTTGTAAATGAAGTTAAGTTTTGGAAATGGAATTTGTACATTTGTTACAAACGATAAATTGAACTATTTGATTAATAAACTGAAGATCTTTATAAAGGATCATTATATATTTTTAGACAACAAATAAGTTGTTGGGAATGAAATGACAACGGTTGATAAATGGCAATAAAAGATTTGGAATTATAATCTGTAATGTTTGATATGTAAGCTAAGTTAATTTATTTGGATTATTAAAACAGAAAAATTTTAAGATCGCAAATTAAGATTTGAATAATATGTTCATATAAGAATTTCAAGATATATAGATAAGATTTGTAAAGTATATTTATATATAGTTGTAATCAATAATATAGTGATTATTGCGAATGTTGGTAAAATCATATTCATAAAGAGATATTGAAGAAATTTATGAAGGATCCGAATTATAATTGAATCGAGACTCGTGTATTCTATTTTAAAGGATTGCTAAAGTAATTAAGAGAATTATATGTAAGAGTTTACTTAATCAATTAAGTAAAATGTGTTGAGATTTTACGTAGAGTTTATAAAAGGAAACAGAGGTGTTAATAAACTTCTATCTATTCTAAAGATATGAATGTTGTTGATCAAGGTTTGAGAGGTAAATAAATGCCCCAACTTGAACGACTTCATGATTATCCAAGGATGGTATTAGTTTATAAACGAGAGGAATTGAGGGAAACATAAGTTATGATTTTCGTTAATGATTTTATGAATTGTACTAGAAAAGTTTATAAGTTGAACGAATGAGTTTAAGTATATTCTTATTTGATAATAAGAAGTAAATGTGATAATAAAAATCTTGGAAGATTTATAAGAATTTAATTAACAGACGGTTAATTAAAGAGGCTTAATGATGCTGGGTATTGAATCAGTGAATTTATTTTTATTTTAAAGAATGAATGGTTGTTTATTTATGTTTATTTGGTAGTTAAATAACCGACTATCAAATCTGGCCTATACGCTTGTTGGTGTGGTAAGACCGGGTCGAATTCATATTCGAAAACCATTCCAACCAACAAATACGTGGAAGATACTGATTGAAGATAAAGCAGTTGAAGACCATTGATCTTCATGAGCGGAAGAGTTACTTGTTGAATTTCTCTGGTTTGGTCCACCAGAGTTATAACAACTTGTGATTCTGTCGTGATTGGAATTTACGGAGTGCAAGGACTACTCGCTACTCCTCCATGGGGTGATTCCTATATTGGATGTAGTAGGAGGGTGCCTTCGGTTCATCCTGTTCCTGAATGACTTGTATGGACGAGTGTCTGACAAAGTATTTCCAAAGGGGTCACATATATTGAATTTCTACAAACATATTTCTATTGGTGGCGGAGAAGACTGGACACCTTCTTTTTGCTTAACTCTCAGAGCATTTTTGTGGAAATCAACATTTAGGGATATCTGGCGGATCTGACGATGTAACATTCAAAGTGAATGGAGATGCGTTGTACAGAAGGATAAGATTAACCTCTAGCCTCATCAACAGGGAAATGGCATAAAATTGTAATAACCCGAAAATCTGGGCCAATTTAAATTTTTTATTTTGGCAATTTTAGCGAATTTTGATTATTTAAAATGAATTATTTTAAATAATATCGACGAGAAATTTATTTTGAATGGAATTCGAACGTGTATATTTATATTCGTCGTCGTTAGAATATATATAATAATTTATAATTATAAAAGGAATTGAAAATGGCGTGGTAGTTCGATAATTCGATTTCAAATTTCAAATGAATGTACCGGGTGCAAAATAAACCGGATTTTGGTGAAACCAAAAATCATAGGATCTAATTGATAATATCTTTCCAAAAAAATCCGGGGAATCGAAATTTCATAGCGGGAATCAAAAGATATGTTCAGTTGAAAATTCTGAATAGTGGCTGTGGAAATCAGGCCCTTAAAAATGGAAATTTTGCAAACGACCTCGGATTTCGACGAAACCACTTTTGTTGGATCTGTGATGTAAAGTTATTGCTAGATTCCAATTTTCATAATTTTTCGAATAAATATGTGAGTGTGGCAAAGGAAAACGCGTTTGACCAGTTTCAGTTGAATTTAATCGACTGGAAAATGGCCATTTTTCCAACGGTCTCAGAATTCGACGAAATTAGTTTTATTAGAACTGGATCGTCAATACGAAACTAGAAATAATTTTTCGGGAATTTTTAGAGTTAGTATGTGGCCCCGATAAATTGAAATGCGCGTTCAAATTCAATATATAGAGATATATTTTGATTTTGATGGAAACTAATCGAAATGATTGAATCAGCCTACGATGCGTGTCCCATTGTGTTCCGAATGGGGGTAATTAGCTATGGACGACAGGCGGTGGGCCTCGTTTTGAGATCGAATAAAAAGTCAACATTTTGGAAATTAAATAATTAAAATTAAAAATAAAACCCCTCTATTATCTCTAGGCCCCTCCCTCCCTCTCTTTCACTTTTCAGTTCAGAAGAAGAAAAAAACCGGCTCATCGCTCCTCGTCGCCGTCCACCTCATGCCACCGTCGCTCCCCACAACCGCTGGCGCCCCCACCGATCGCCTTTCCTCCGGCCTCCCCTAGCCGCCACCCTCCTCCCCATCGACGTAAACCCCCAAACTCCCTCCGAATCGAGAAGATAAGCCGCGCCCCATCCCTAGGCCGCACCTCGACCACCGCAGCCTCCCCTCACCACCAGCGCCTCCTGCTCCACCTCCCGCGAGCGTCATTCTCCACCCACCAGTGGCTAAGACCCAATCCCCTCAATGAATGTGAGTTTTAATTTATTTCCATTTAATTTTATTATTAAATCCGAATTTAATTTCTTTTATTTTCAGTTTTTTTTGTTATATGAGTTAAAGTGAAAGGCGAGGTTTTTAGCAAGTGAAAGGCGAGATTTTCAGTAAGTGAAAGGCGAGATTTTTAGTAAGTAAAAGACGAGGTTTTTAGTAAGTAAAAGGCGAGATTTTTAGTATGTAAAAGACGAGATTTTTAGATATGAAAGAACTGATTTTTATATATTGAATAGCGAAGTAAAAATTCGATTTTTATATATTGAATTACGAAGTAAAAATTCGATTTTTATATATTGAATAGCGAAGTAAAAATTCGATTTTTACATATTGAATAGCGTAGTAAAAATTCAATTTTTATATATTGAATAGCGAAGTAAAAATTCGATTTCTATATATTGAACAGCTAAGTAAAAATTCAATTTTTATATATTGAATAGCGAAGTAAAAATTCGATTTTTATATATGTTGTGAATACGGATGTCGAAGGTGATGAAAGAAGAAACGGCGAAGACTTCTAGATTTGAAGAGTCGAGATGTTTGGATTAGCTAGTCAGTAGAACTTCTCACCTTTAATTTATTTTTCTAGTTAAAATATATATACTAGGATGCAGACGGTGTTTAGTAACACCCGTCGTCCACAGACCATGGACGGCTTGTATGCTTGTTTGTTTGATTTTGATGTGTAGTTGATTGTGTGATGTGATGTGAAATAAAATAAAATATTTGTATAGTCAATAATATTTTATAGTTGAAACTAGGATTTTTAACGTATATATGAAATGAAATAAATATAAACAAATCAGACGATTTGTTTATATACACACATTTGACTGATATTGATTGGGACGATAAATTTTACACATCGCCCAACTGCACAAATAAAATCTATGATTGATTGTTTGAAAACCCCACACGGGTATTGGGGTGATATATGACATACACTAATCCCAATAGTTAGTTGTATGTCGATCGATTGATTGACAGACTGTTATAAGCGTTAAATATTTATATTTGATGCTTATACAGTGTAGAACGCGCTTTGGATGATGGTTGATGATTTATCGTTGCTGTTATATACGTGTGGTAGAAAATCCATATAATTAACATTATATGGTAATTGATTGGGCCTCATTCCAGTTTTGAAATATAATATTGGAAAAGAAATATTGAAATAAAAATATTTGTAATAGAATATTTGAAAATAGAAATATATGAAGCTGTGTTGATTAGATTTACGCCATTTTGACGTGAACGATATTTATATCGATTTTATTCATTTTATAATGAATATCGAAAGTGATTTCAAAATCTGATATTTTGAAAAGAATTGAAATTCGAATTGAAATTGAATAGAAATGAATTCAAATTGAAATTGAATTGAATTGAAAACGAACTGAAATTGAATTAGAAATCAATTTGAATTGAAATCAATTTGAAATGAATTTAAATCAAATTTATAATGAAAAAAATCAATTTTGATTTGAATTTGAAAAGAAGTTGAAATCGTTTTGAAAACGAATTTAAAACGATTTATAAAATACGTTTTAAAAGGAAATCGACGAAGTATATATTATATATATAATATAATGGCCTGAATAGAACGCACCGCTGCAGTTCGCGAATTTCGACCATTGACTTCGAACGGATATTACGGGAGATCCGACCGTCGGATTCTCCGAAAACCGGAACCGTTGGGTTCGTATCGAAAAGAGCTTTCTAAAGAATATGAGAAAATAGAAATCTAACGGTTGGATTTGGAATTATGTCCAAATCAAATTTGGAAAAGGTCGTTATAAGTGCAGTTCGATGGCCATTGATGGAAATCGACTGTACGGGGCTTGATAAAATTATTAAAAATAGTAATAATTTGTGTGAAATCATAAGAAATGATTTGGGAAAAATTGGGATGAAAAACTCCATATTTGAAAAGATAAAAATAGATTTTTATCGAAATGAACTAGTTTTGAACTAGAATTAAAATTCTATTTATTTTTAAATAAATAAATTTGATTTGAAATGGTTTTGAAAATAACCAGAATTTCCAATAATTATATTGGAATGGATTTGAATCGAAATTGTCTTCAGAATATTTCGATGTTGGATTTCGTGATGATACAGATATTGTTACGGGAATTTGAAAGATATATATATATATATATATCGTTATATCCAATACGATATTTGTTGGTCATAGAATTTGATATTGAATATAAGCCGGTATATTTTCTATTCAGAGCCTTGTATTTAATATCAAATGTGATTTGGGTTTGTCGTGAATGGTGTCTTTATTAACACTGTTCTTGAACCCAGTTGAGAAAATATTAAATCTTTTTATTTAGATTTAATGAAGTGTACCAATTAAATGATATTTAATTGGAATTGAATTGGTATTGATTTTTGGGTTTATCGTGAATAGTGTTTTAAATAACACTTGTTCTTTAACCCGATAATTAATGGAGCGTGATTTTGGGTTGTCGTGAACGGTATCTTCAATAATACTGTTCTTAGAACTAAAGGAGTTAAGAAAATCAGAAATTAACTGGAGATTAGTTAAGTTGAATGGTTTCAGAGGTATTGATCTGATGTTGGTTTCGGCCTTCGGGGTTAATACTTAGGGAATTGCTCACTTGCTATTTTACGGTTAGGGACTGATTGAAATGTGATTTTGGGGTTTATCGTGAACCGTGTTTCAAAGGACACTGATTCTTTAACCCATTTAAAGATTAAAACTAAGTGGAGTTTTGATGAATCTTTAATTAGATTGAAAAGATTGAGAATGGAGTATCCCCAGTTTTGCTCTAGGCGATAGTTAAATCTTTAATTAGATTTGAATGTGAAATGGTAATTGAATTTACCGATAACACCGTGGTGTTAGATATGAAGTATTACCAATTTTACTTCATGGGATGAATAGGTTGGGATTGGGAAATTAAAACGAATGATTACTTCGGTAAGGTTCGTTAATCCCAACTAGTTTGAATTGATATTCAAAAGTAGATTAAAGAATAAATTTAAAGGATTTATCTTTGATAAAATTAATGGGAACCTTTCCCTAAGAATGTGAAATTTAGAAAGTAACTGTCAGTTAGCTAAGCAGAATGGTTTTCTGGATATTGATCTGATGTTGGTTTCGGCCTTCGGGGTTAATATTTGGGGAATTATTCTCTTGTTAATTTACGGTTAGTGACTGATGAATTGGAATGAGGCGTATGTTGTGTTTGTGTAACACTTGTTTAAAATATACGCGAGTTACTCGGAAAGACTGGGTTTATCCCATTCTGAATAACTGATACGACGATAAGTCGAAGACGGTGGTCGAAGACCGGAGGTCTTCACGTCATTTGGGTGATTACTGATGATTTTGATGGGATGTACACCCAAGAAGATGGAAACAGTTGGTGATCGTCCAGACGTACTTGGAGATCGATGGATATGCGGGGTACTAGGTGCCTCCGGTTTCGTTCAGACCCAGAATGGACTTGTAAATGGACTGTGTTTCTGACATTGGATTTCATTCTATGTGATTGATATCGGTTGCATGGAGTGGTTTGCCTATGTGGCATGCTAAGATGAAAATGAGCAAGGCTTCTGTTGAAAAGCAAAGTCTTGTGGTGGATGATCAAAGCACGGCCTTTGTGGCGTAGCTTTGTGTAACGTTTACTTTGCGAGCCTCACACCCGGTATGAACCAAAAACGGGAGACGGACCTCAGGGAGGACATGCGTTTCTTTCTAGTTAGAAGTGGCGTCAGTGGTTTTACACGCCCTGACGAGTTTGACTTATGTGGTTGTTGGTGTTACGAGGCGCCTCGGTTTGATCGGACGATCCGGGTCCGATGGAGTCATTTGTTGGCTCATTTACGCCCCAAAGGGCGGGGAAACGCAGTGTTCAGACATTTTAATCCACATCGGTGGACCGTCCCTGACAATCCAAGTGGCTTGACTGAGTACTTGCCCTGAGACTCGGACTAGACAGTCTCGAATTGGTTAAGGACTATCTTTTGCCTCGGTTTACAGATGGAAATCCAATTTCCAATACGTGATTTTGCGGTTTTAATTGTAGAACTTGTATGGCGACATGATATATGGTACCCATGCCGTCTATGATTGATATTTATGATTTGAAGTTGTTTTTATATACTATGCACTTATAATAGTATCAAATGATTTGTTTTAAACGTATTTAGCATGTTTGGCTATTATAAGGGAAAACCCTATCCCCGGCTTGCGTTGCATTGTGTGATAGGACCTGGGTCTTATAACAGCTTCATTTTTCCAAAAAGCATTTCGCTGTTTTGTTATATGCACTTGTATTCTTGGGAGGAAACCCGTTCCGTGTTATACGGCGTGGTCCCTTGATTTACCTAACTTTAAAATAAAGATTAATAACTGTTTTAGTTCTCACACCAGTCCCATGACTGACCTGGAGTTTATTGTTTTAACCTAAACTCTGGGTGCCCTTATTTTGACACGGGCAGCTAGTAGTTTTGGTTTTGTAGATTTATATTCACAGGATCCTGACTTACAGCTGGAACGATATCCGGAAAGCTTTGTATCCGTATATCTCCTTCTAGTTGTGTTTTGTATTATTTCCGTTGCGATGTATTTAAATGTAATTTAAATCTCTGATATTTCTGTGTAATATTTATTCATTTATAATTTGTATATTTTTGTATTCTGATGAATTGTTGTAATAAAAAATGAAATGTTCTTCCGTCTGCGTTCTTTTGTGTGTTGTTCTCGAACTTTCCGCGCTTTCCTTACCGGGGAAGTTAAGGGTTTTTACAGTTGGTATCAGAGCTTTAGTTTACAAATCTCAGAGAACAAGGCACATTAGAACCATACGAAAGAATTCATCAGATATTGGGTTAGTAATATCCAATGGAATGACTCGTTAGAGATGGGATCAGTAGTATCCTAGAACGAGTGTGAAGAGTATATTTTAAAATTGAAAACAAAGTTTTGTTTTGAAATTTAAATCAATTATTCGTATTTGATTATTTATTTATATTAATTTGGACAATCCAATATATACAATTTTTGCATATATGTCTTGCAAACATGTATTCGAAGTTTTAATATACTGGGTAGATATAGAATCCCTCTAGTGCCCGGGGATAATTCTGGTGGCGGGGCACCATCGCCAGTATTTATTTTCGAGTTTCGAAAGTGAGATTTCTATATATTTCCAATTGACTGGTGTGAGAACCGAAACTAGATAGGGCTTATTGTTGTGATTTGGCATCAAAAATCTGATTTTTTGACTATATATCAAAGTTATGAATTTCAAATGATAACCAACTAATTGATTGTTGATTGTGTTGTTTGATTACTGTTTGATTAATTAAAATTTTGAACCTTTAGCCAAATTGACCAAAAAGTGAATTATTTTGAAAATTTGTGGCATTTGCATGCATGTACATGTACTTACATTGAACAGGTCATAACAAGGAGGGTAGAGCAGAGAATAAAATTTGTTTGCCCGACAAATAGGTACATGTTTACCATAATTTACTGTTTTGTTTGGGTGATGATGATTTTATGAGCCGATTGGCTAGCTGCTTGGCTTTTTCTCTTTCTTTTTGAGATCAGAGGGCCTATATGGAAATTTCGGGATTTTCCCGGTGCTCCCGGTGTAGGGGAGGTTATGGAGGAATTTTTCGAAAATTTAGGGTGTTAGCCAAATTTTTGAAAAGTTTGAAAAGTTCTTAGAAACTGAAAAGTTGAAGAACTTAAGCCGTAGTCAAAATAACGAAAGTTGAGTTGATTTGTTAAACAACTTTCGGCTTCGTTCCTTTTCGGGGATGAAAAGTTTTAAGTGGGGGAGATTGTAATAACCCGGAAATCTGGGCCAATTTAAAATTTTTATTTTGGCAATTTTAGCGAATTTTGATTATTTAAAATGAATTATTTTAAATAATATCGACGAGAATTTTATTTTGAATGGAATTCGAACGTGTATATTTATATTCGTCGTCGTTAGAATATATATAATTATTTATAATTATAAAAGGAATTGAAAATGGAGCGGTAGTTTGATAATTCGATTTCAAATTTCAAATGAATGTACCGGGTGCAAAATAAACCGGATTTTGGTGAAACCAAAAATAATAGGATCTAATTAATAATATCTTTCCAACGAATCCGGGGAATCGAAATTTCATAGCGAGAATCAAAAGATATGTCCAGTTGAAAATTCTGAATAGTCGCTGTGGAATTCAGGCCCTTCAAAATGGAAATTTTGCAAACGACCTCGGATTTCGACGAAACCACTTTTGTTGGATCCGTGATGTCAAGTTATTGCTAGATTCGAATTTTCATAATTTTTCGAATCAATATGTGAGCGTGGCAAAGGAAAACGCATTTGACTAGTTTCAGTTGAATTTAGTCGACTGGAAAATGACCATTTTCCAATGGTCTCAGAATTCGACGAAATTAGTTTTGTTAGAACCGGATCGTCAATGCGAAACTAGAAATAATTTTTCGGGAATTTTTAGAGTTAGTATGTGGCCCCGGTAAATTTAAATGCGTGTTCAAATTCAATATATAGAGATATATTTTGATTTTGACGGAAACTGATCGAAATGATTGAATCATCCTACGATGCATGTCCCATTGTGTTCGAAATGGGGGTAATTAGCTAGGGACGACATGTGATGGGCCTCGTTTTGAGATCGAATAAAAAGTCTACTTTTTGGAAATTAAATAATTAAAATTAAAAATAAAACCCCTCTATTATCTCTAGGCCTCTCCCTCCCTCTCTTTCACTTTTCAGTTCAGAAGAAAAAAAAAACCCGCTCATCGCTCCTCGTCGCCGTCCACCTCGTGCCACCGTCGCTCCCCACTACCGCTGGGGCACCCACCGATCGCCTCCCCTCCGGCCTCCCCTAGCCGCCACCCTCCTCCCCATCGACGTAAACCCCCAAACTCCCTCCGAATCGAGAAGATAAGCCACGCCCCATCCCTAGGCCGCACTTCGACCACCGCAGTCTCCCCTCACCACCAGCGCCGCCTGCTCCACCTCCCGTGAGCGTCGTTCTCCCCCCACCAGCAGCCAAGACCCAATCCCCTCGATGAATGTGAGTTTTAATTTATTTCCATTTAGTTTTATTATTAAATCCGAATTTAATTTCTTTTATTTTTAGTTTTTTTTGTTATATGAGTTAAAGTGAAAGGCGAGGTTTTCAGTAAGTGAAAGGCGAGATTTTCAGTAAGTGAAAGGCGAGATTTTTAGTAAGTAAAAGGCGAGATTTTTAGTAAGTAAAAGGCGAGATTTTTAGTATGTAAAAGAAGAGATTTTTAGATATGAAAGAACTGATTTTTATATATTTAATAGCGAAGTAAAAATTCGATTTTTATAATTGAATAGCGAAGTAAAAATTCGATTTTTATATATTGAATAGCGAAGTAAAAATTCGATTTTTATATATTGAAAAATGAAGTAAAAATTCGAATTTTTTTTATATTGAATAGCGAAGTAAAAATTAGATTTTTATATATGTAGTGAATACGGATGATGAAGGTGACGAAAGAAGAAACGGCGAAGACTTCTACATTTGAAGAGTCGAAATGTTTTGATTAGCTAGTCGGTGAGAACTTCTCACCTTTAATTTATTTTTCTAGTTGAAATATGTATACTAGGATGCAGACGTTGTTTAGTAGCACCCGACACCCATCGTCCACAGACCATGGACGACTTGTATGCTTGTTTGTTTGATTTTGATGTGCAGTTGATTGTGTGATGTGAAATAAAATAAAATATTTATATAGTCAATAATATTTTATAGTTGAGAATAGGATTTTTTAACGTATATATGAAATGAAATAAATATAAATAAATCAGACGATTTGTTTATATACACACATTTGACTGATATTGATTGGGACGATAAATTTTACACATCGCCCAACTGCACAAATAAAATCTGTGTTTGATTGTTTGAAAACCCCACACGGGTATTGGGGTGATATATGACATACACTAATCCCAATAGTTAGTTGTATGTCGATCGATTGATTGACAGACAGTTATAAGCGTTAAATATTTATATTTGATGCTTATACAGTGTAGAACGCACTTTGGATGATGGTTGATGATTTATCGTTGCTGTTATATACGTGTGGTAGAAAATCCATATAATTAACATTATATGGTAATTGATTGGGCCTCATTCCAGTTTTGAAATATAATATTGGAAAAGAAATATTGAAATAGAAATATTTGAAATAGAATATTTGAAAATAGAAATATATGAAGCCGTGTTGATTAGATTTACGCCATTTTGACGTGAACGATATTTATATCGATTTTATTCATTTTATAATGAATATCGAAAGTGATTTCAAAATCTGATATTTTGAAAAGAATTGAAATTCGAATTGAAATTGAATAGAAATGAATTCGAATTGAAATTGAATTTAATTGAAAACGAACTTAAATTGAATTAGAAATCAATTTGAAATGAATTTAAAACGAATTTATAAGGAAAAAATTCAATTTTGATTTGAATTTGAAAAGAAGTTGAAATCTTTTTGAAAACGAATTTAAAACGATTTATAAAATACGTTTTAAAAGGAAATCGACGAAGTATATATTATATATATAATATATTGGCCTGAATAGAACGCGCCGCTGCAGTTCGCGAATTTCGACCATTGACTTCGAACGGATATTACGGGAGATCCGCCCGTCGGATTCTCCTAAAACCGGAACCGTTGGGTTCGTATCGAAAAGAGCTTTCTAATGAATATGAGAAATTAGAAATCTAACGGTTGGATTTGGAATTATGTCCAAATCAAATTTGGAAAAGGTCGCTATAAGTGCAGTTCGATGGCCATTGATGGAAATCGACTGTACGGGCCTTGATAAAATTATTAAAAATAGTAATAATTTGTGTAAAATCATAAGAAATGATTTGGGAAAAATTGGGATGAAAAACTCCATATTTGAAAAGATAAAAATAGATTTTTATCGAAATGAACTAGTTTTGAACTAGAATTAAAATTCTATTTATTTTTAAATAAAAAAATTTGATTTGAATTGGTTTTGAAAATAACCAGAATTTCCAATAATTATATTGGAATGGATTTGAATCGAAATTGTCTTCGGAATATTTCGATGTTGGATTTCGTGATGATACAAATATTGTTACGGGAATTTGAAAGATATATATGTATATATATATATATATATATATATATATATATATATCGTTATTTCCAATACGATATTTGTTGGTCGTAGAATTTAATATTGAATATAAGCCGGTATATTTTCTATTCAGAGCCTTGTATTTAATATCAAATGTGATTTGGGTTTGTCGTGAATGGTGTCTTTATTAACACTGTTCTTGAACCCAGTTGAGAAAAGATTAAATCTTTTTATTTATATTTAATGAAGTGTACCAATTAAATGATATTTAATTGGAATTGAATTGGTATTGATTTTTGGGTTTATCGTGAACAGTGTTTTAAATAACACTTGTTCTTTATCCCGATAATTAATGGAGCGTGATTTTGGGTTGTCGTGAACGGTATCTTCAATAATACTGTTCTTAGACCTAATGGAGTTAAGAAAATCAGAAACTAACCGGAGATTAGTTAAGTTGAATGGTTTCAGAGGTATTGATCTGATGTTGGTTTCGGCCTTCGGGGATAATACTTAGGGAATTGCTCACTTGCTATTTTACGGTTAGGGACTGATTGAAATGTGATTTTGGGGTTTATCGTGAACCATGTTTCAAAGGACACTGATTCTTTAACTCATTTAAAGATTAAAACTAAGTGGAGTTTTGATGAATCTTTAATTAGATTGAAAAGATCGAGAATGGAGTATCCCCAGTTTCGCTCCAGGCGATAGTTAAATCTTTAATTAGATTTGAACGTGAAATGGTAATTGAATTTACCGATAACACCGTGGTGTTAGATATGAAGTATTACCAATTTTACTTCATGGGATGAATAGGTTGGGATTGGGAAATTAAAACAAATGATTACTTCGGTAAGGTTCGTTAATCCCAACTAGTTTGAATTGATATTCAAAAGTAGATTAAAGAATAAATTTAAAGGATTTATCTTTAATAAAATTAATGGGAACCTTTCCCTAAGAATGTGAAATTTAGAAAGTAACTGTCGGTTAGCTAAGCAGAATGGTTTTCTGGATATTGATCTGATGTTGGTTTCGGCCTTCGGGGTTAATATTTGGGGAATTATTCTCTTGTTAATTTACGGTTAGTGACTGATGAATTAGAATGAGGCATATGTTGTGTTTGTGTAACACTTGTTTATAATATACGCGAGTTATTCGGAAAGACCGGGTTTATACCATTATGAATAACTGATATGACGATAAGTCGAAGATGAAGACGGTGGTCGAAGACCGGAGGTCTTCACGTCGTTTGGGTGATTACTGATGATCTTGATTGGGATGTACACCCAAGAAGATGGTAACAGTTGGTGATCGTCCAGACGTACTTGGAGATCGATGGATATGCGGGGTACTAGGTGCCTCCGGTTTCGTTTAGACCCAGAACGGACTTGTAAATGGACTGTGTGTCTGACATTGGATTTCATTCTATGTGATTGATATCGGTTGCATGGAGTGGTTTGCCTGTGTGGCATGCTAAGATGCAAATGAGCAAGGCTTCTGTTGAAAAGCAAAGTCTTGTGGTGGATGATCAAAGCACGGCCTTTGTGGCGTAGCTTGGTGTAACGTTTACTTCGCGAGCCTCACACCCGGTATGAACCAAAAACGGGAGACGGACCTCAGGGAGGACATGCGTTTCTTTCTAGTTAGAAGTGGCGTCAGTGGTTTTACATGCCCTGACGAGTTTGACTTATGTGGTTGTTGGTGTTACGAGGCGCCTCGGTTTGATTGGACGATCCGGGTCCGATGGAGTCATTCATTGGCTCATTTACGCCCCAAAGGGCGGGGAAACGCAGTGTTCAGGCATTTTAATCCACACCGGTGGACCGGCCCTGATGATCCAAGTGGCTTGACTGAGTACTTGCCCTGAGACTCGGACTAGACAGTCTCGAATTGGTTGAGGACTATCTTTTGCCTCGGTTTACAGATGGAAATCCAATTTCCATCTACGTGATTTTGCGGTTTTAATCGTAGAACTAGTATGGCGACATGATATATGGTACCCATGTCGTCTATGATTGATATTTATGATTTGAAGTTGTTTTGTATACTATGCACTTATAATAGTATCAAATGATTTGTTTTAAACGTATTAAGCATGTTTGGCTATTATAAGGGAAAACCCTATCCCCGGCTTGCGTTGCATTGTGTGATAGGACCTGGGTCTTATAATAGCTTCATTTTTCCAAAAAGCATTTCGCTGTTTTGTTATATGCACTGGTATTCCTGGGAGGAAACCCGTTCCATTTTATACGGCGTTGTCCCTTGATTTACCTAACTTTAAAATAAAGATTAATAACTGTTTTAGTTCTCACACCAGTCCCATGACTGACCTGGAGTTTATTGTTTTAACCTAAACTCTAGGTGCCCTTATTTTGATACGGGCAGCTGGTAGTTTTGGTTTTGCAGATTTATATTCACAGGATCCTGACTTACAGTTGGAACGATATCCGGAAAGCTTTGTATCCGTATATCTCCTTCTAGTTGTGTTTTGTATTATTTCCGTTGCGATGTATTTAAATGTAATTTAAATATCTGATATTTCTGTGTAATATTTATTCATTTATACTTTGTATATTCTTGTATTCTGATGAATTGTTGTAATAAACAATGAAATGTTCTTCTGTCTGCGTTCTTTTGTGTGTTGTTCTCGAACTATCCGCGCTTTCCTTACCGGGGAAGTTACGGGTTTTTACAAAAATCGGGTAGGTCGCATGAGTATGTGGGTCGCACCCATCAGAAGGGTATATCATTACCTGATCTAGTGAAATTAAATGCCTTCGGTTGTCCCTTTTTATTTCCGTATGTTTGCAATCGGCTCGGTTGGCTGGCCCGCAACCGTGATAATGATATATTCGGTACTCTCAAAGTATAGTGAGGGGCCGGTCAGGTTTTTCCTGGGTTGCAAGATGTTCTTGTTGAACCCCAATGTATTGATCTCAAGAGGTACATTGTCGGGAAGGTGGTCCCATACCTTTCCATGAAATCCATTCTCCAGTAAGCGCCCGCGGTTTTGATTGTATCCTATATATGTGGAGCGTGAGATGCAAGTATTCCGCTAGATTGATATTCATTTGTATTTAGAAACTATCATAATATCAGAATAATATTGTTTTCAAAAATGTTTTGGGTTACCATAAGGTAAAACCCGTCCGTATTTATCTGTGGATTTGGGCTTACGATTATCCTTTTCTTTCCAAAAGATTTTGATGTTAAAATCAAGTTGTGTGATACCTTTAAACTTAGTGTGTTTTTCTCACTCTGGTTCACCAGACGGACCCGGTATTTGTAAAATGCTCGGGTCAGGCTGAGTTATACAGGTTCAGGTTATCGGGTGCTATGAAGAGACGAGCTGGAAGAGTTCAGATGTATGATATTATATATTCCGTTGTGTGTTTGTATATGAGGACAGATTATTACAACTGTCCAGATATGTGATGTATTCTGATGATTGTAAGTTTTTATTTCAAGCTCTCATTTAAGGTTCATTTCTATATTATATTTTGTTCCGCTGCGATGTGAGACTCTGCGTTGTTGTTGGTTCTTCTTCTTCTTCTTCTAATCTAATATTTCTTTCTTACCTCATGCTCTAATATTCTTTCTATTAACGTTCTTGTGTTTTCAATGCTTGAATGTTTGACATGGCGTTTTTGTGTCAATTTTTAGGGTTGAAAACCCTTGGGTCGTTATAGTGGTATCAGAGTTATTAGTTTAGTAATAACCTTGGCTCTATGGCGTAACTCGATAGAGATGGGATTAGTAATATCCTAAATTGAGCAGAATGTATATATGAGAGAGCGTGTTTGTAGATTTTATATACAAATGTTTTGTATTGTGTTATTTGATCAGTTTAAGTGTTGAGAAGCATTGAACTGACAAAGAATACAATATTGTTTTGTAAAGAGGATAACTTTACCAGACTATATTTTTATATAGAAAAATAATAATTTTATAAAATTATTAGATATTGATGTTTTTGATTGATTTGAATAGAATTCAAATTGGATTGAAAATCTGAATTTGAACTTAACTTAGTTAAATGAAATTGAAATTAAGAATGATATTGAAATTAAATAATTAATTTGGATTTTGAAAATTAAAAATTTGGTGGATGATAATTAAAAAGAAATCGATCAAATATTAATGGATTGATGTTCAAATATGTGAAACCCAAAGTAAATATTAATATTGAATGTAAATTCAATTAATTCGGTTGAGTTGATTGTGCATTGGTTGTTGATTAATGATTGATTGTTTATTAGATAGGTTGAATGAATCTAGGAATCGTTTAATAATAAGTTAAATGAATAGAAAACCAAGAAAATGGATTCCAGCATTATAAATTGGGACGGAATCACATATGAATTAAAACCGAATGATTGTTCCTGGTATTCACATATACCTTTTAGAATGAAGTGATGCAACATGTTCGATTTTGGAAATCTGTATAGTTATACCTATTAATAAATGAAGTGTTAATTAGAATTTCATATATGGGATTACTTACATGTTGAATTGAGTTAAGTACGGGTGCAGGAAGACTTTGAAATTGATTTGGTTGAATAAATCGCATGAAATTGGGCAAGTATGCTTAATAGCGCTCGCATAAGGTACGCCTATGCGAAAATATAAATTTTGGGTTTTGATTTTTGTTTTCCGATCGTGTGGGTCGATGTTATATATTATTTGTTCATCGTAGATGTCACTTTATACAGGGGAGACTCTGCCGAATTTTTCCGGGAATTTAAAGTGTTAGAAAATTTTCAATATTTTTGATTTTTTTTATTTATAATATTGAATTGAAAATTGAATTGCTTTTCAATTTAATATAAAATGGATTTTAAAGTTGATGGTCTTATAACATTCTTTCCACCTTAGTAATTTCGGGGACGAAATTCATTTAAGGTGGAAGAATGTATTTTCCAGTATTTTTGGTGATCAGATATTTAATCTATTTTATTATTTTAAATATTATATTTGGAATATTGTAAAGACCCGAAAATCCCCACCCTTTGAATCGACCATAAACCACACAGGTCTGAACCAAAAGTTGGAAATCTTCGAATGCTTTTACATTGGGAATACAACACATTAGAACAACAACATAAGACTTTTATAAAACATTACAATAATGTTACATCAGAGTACAGAATATCAGAGTACATCGATAAATAATAATACAGTAGAAGATAAATTACAATAAATTCAATACATTGCAGCAGAAGCTATAAATGCGTTGGACACAGCTTTAAGCTTCAATCCAGAATCCTGCTCAAGAGATAAATATCTGCAAAACAAGCTACTCGACTGTCCGTGTGGAAAATATGGGCACCCGAGTTTGCCAGTGAAACACACTATAGGTCAGTCACGGGACTGGTATGAGAAATCTAATTTAACTAATCTAATAATAAGGCTAATCACAGGACCACGCCGCTAACGCGGAATAGGTTTACTCCATTGGATTACCGGTGCATAAAATAAAGTAAATTGTTAAACAACGCAATGCTTTTTAGAAAAATGAAACCATTATAAGACTAAAGTCCCATCACACAATGCAACGCAAACCGGAGGATTGAGTTTTACCTTATAATGGTCAAAAATGCTTGATACGATAAAATGGATTTGATATTATTACTAGTGTATATATGTTTCAAAAACAATTTCAATCATAATGTATCAATCATAGATGGCATGGGTACCATATATCATGTCGCCATACTAGTTCTAAAATCAAAACCGATGGTGTCGTATACGAAATTGGGTTTCCATCATGAGTCGAGGCCAGGGATCGTCCTCTTTGATTCGAGACACTCTAGCAAATGCCTCAGGATTCCCCACAGTGAACCCTTGGATCTTCAGGGCCGGTCCACACTTAACATTAGTGGATTAGTCATGCCTGAACACATGCTTCTCGGTTCTTTTGAACCTCTAATATGGCCACTAACAACCTATAAAACCCAAGGTACCTCATAATCCATCATCCACATAAGTTAAAAATGTCAGGGCTGGTAAGTCACTGACACCACTTCTTAGCTAGAAAGAAACGTGTGCACTCTCTGCAGTCCTACTCCGTTTTTGACTCATACCGGGGTGTGAGGTTCGCGAAGTCACATTATACACAAAGCTACGCCTAAACAGGCTGTGCTTTGATCATCTACCACAGGGCCCTTCTTTTGAATAAAAGCCTTGATCATTTGCATCTTGGCGTGCCACATTGACAATCACATGCCATGCGATCAGTCGCTATCAATATATACCCTCTTAGGGTGTTAAGCAAGAGAATAAATTCTCTGCCACCAAAAGGATATATATTAATAGAAATCAATTTAATTTACATGGAATGAAATCCAATATCAGACACACATCCATTTACAAGTCCGTTCTGAGTCTGAACGAAATTGGAGTCACCTTATTCCTCCCCGTATGTCCAATATGAAGGAGAGGCGCTCGCATATCCGGACAATCAACAAGTACGTTCAGACAACTACCACTTTAACACTTTACTGGTAGCTAGCCAATGTCGGGCATCAGTAGTCATCCTTTCAATGTGAAGATTGCCGGTCTTCAATCGCCGTCTTTGATATCTTTGATTTAAATCGTCCTATAATCATTTGAAATGAGATTGAACTCGGTCTTTTCATATGATTTTCGCATATATATAGTTTAAAACCATTTCATATCGTTAATAGTATTTTATAACGGTTTAATGCTATTATTATATATATAAAAATAGCTAAATTAATTTAACGACACTTCGAGTCAATGGGCGACCCTGGCACTGTTTTCAACCAAATTTGATTTACACATACCTCGAAATCTAACCGTTGGGTTTTAAAAAAATTTATATCATGGGAAAAATCTTCCCAAAGCGGTCCTAATGGTTCCAGTTTTGGGAAAATCCGATGGTCGGATCTTTCGGTATAATCGTTTAAAGTAATGATTTCGAAACGCGAACTACCGTGCGTGATTCGTTTAATTTTAATTTATATAATATACATATATATATATATATATATATATAATTCGCTCGATGACTTCAAAACCATTCATTGATCAACTAATTTATTTCCACTATGCATTGTTCTAGTGAATCATACATTCAATAAAAATGTAATTTTTATTGATTAACTAATTTATTTCAACAATGCATTATTCTAGCGAATCATCCATTCAATAAAAATGTAATTTTTATTGATTAACCAATTTATTTCAACTATGTATATATTTTTTTAGCGAATCATACATTCAATTAAAATGTAATTTTTATTGATTAACTAATTTGTTTAAACTATGCGTATTTTTCATCATTTCCATATACATAATAAAAATGTAAAATTTTATCTTAAAACTTTCTATTTCAAACAAAGATTATTTTACATGAATCATGCTTTACATCAAATATGTAAATTTTAATGTTTCCACATTATTATCCAAACATGAATACTTAAATAATTCCTTCTTTACATTAAAAGTGTGAATTTTGATGTTTCTACCATTTTATCTATACTATGAATATTTACATATATTTTATCTTTACATAAAAAAAATGTAATTTTTGATGTTTCAAACATTTTGTCTTTACATATGAATTCTAATATATGCATTGCAAGAAAAGTGATATTTTATCCCTGCATATAAATTCTAAGATATGCATTTACAATAGAAGTAATATTTTATACTTGCATATAAATTTATGTAAGTTCGATAAAATGATATTTTATACTAGCATATAAATTCTAATATATGTATTTACAATAAAAGTGATTTTTCCGCTTTTGATGACAATTCTAGTTTACTTTTGTTTAATCCTTTTTAATTGACAAAAATGTATATTCTTGTTTAATTCTTTTAAATGAACAAAAATGTATATTCTTGTTTAATCCTTTTAAATGAACAAAAATGTATATTCTTGTTTAATCCTTTTAAATGAACAAAAATGTCCATTTTTGGTTTCATTCTTTTTAAATGACAAAAATGAATAATTTTAGTCTTATTCTATTTTAAAGATAAAAATAAATGTTTTTATTTCATTCTTTTACATTTGAAAAAAATGAATGTTTTTGTCATTCTTTTACATTTGAAAAAAACGAATATTTTTGTTATTCTATTTAGTGAACAAAATGTCTCCTTTTTTCTAATGAATAAAATGTATCTTTTTGTTTAATCATTTTTAATGAGCAAAAATGTCTCGTTCTTTCTAATGAAGAAAATGTATCTTTTTGTTTAATCATTTTTAATGAGCAAAAATGTTTCATCTTTTCTAATGAACAAAATGTATCTTTTTGTTTAATCATTTTTAAATGAACAAAAATGCTTCATCTTTTATTTAATCCTTTTTAATGATCAAAAAGTGTAATCTTTCTCCTTAATGAACAAAATGTATATTTTTGTTTAAATCCTTTTTAATGATCAAAAGGTAATCTCTCTCCTTAATGTAAACATGTTTTTTATTCTTAAAACATGAACAATTTTTATACATTCTAAATTTACATTAAAAATGAAATTTTTAATGTTAGACATGTTTTATTTTAAAACATGAACAAATTTCTCATATTCTATATTTACCTTGAAAATGAAAGTTTTTAATGAAATCATATTTTAATTCAAAACATGATCATTTTCTATTATCATATTCTTAACATTAAAAATGTGAATTTTCATGTTTAAACATTTCTAATAACATATGAAAATTTTCCATGAAGCCATCATACAATAAAATTGTGATTTTTATTGTATTAACATACTATTTGACAAATGAATATTTTTAATGAAGTGAACATGCACTACAAATGTGAATTTTTATCATACAACATTTTATAACACATATGGTTATTTTTAATAAAGTAAACATATGATAAAAATGTGAATTTTTATCATACAACATTTTATAACTAACATAAATGACATTTTATTATGTCCATTCCAATTCAACATAAGTGACAATTTCAATAACATGACATTTCTATAATAAATGACAATTCTAATAACATGACATTTCTATAATTTCCATTTTAATTTAACGAAGGTCACAATTCTACTTCGTCAATTCTGATTTCAACAAAAATGACAAATTTATATTGTTGATTCTAAATTCAACCAAAATGACCAATTTATATTTTTGATTCTAATTTCAACAAAAATGATTAATTCAATTGACCAGTCAACATAACAACATCATCAAACCCAATCAGATCTCATATAATAACAAAACTGAATTTAACAGCAAATTATTAAAGATTTCTAAAATACGATCATAATTAAAAAATATTAGTTATTTAAATCAGGAAATCTCACATTAGGGGTTTTGAATTCTGATTTTCATTCCTATACAGTTCAGATCTGGATTTCCTCTGAATTCTGATTTGCTCCTTTTCAGTTCCGGTCAATTTCATTTTGTAGTGTTCTTCAATACGATCACAACACATTTCATTTCACTGATTTCTGTTTCCGTTTGAGAAAGTGTAACACTCCACGTCCATTAATGTCACTCTCAAAGGGAATGCATTAACTTTCATGGAGTATTATTGGTGAATAGAATAGAATATAACAAGACCGATACATATATTGGTACTTGAAAATTTTCAAAAACAACTTTTATTGCAACGGAGAAATAGTTTAATTACAACATCATAAACCAACAGAAAAACCAAGTACACTTAGTAACCATCTTGACAAATTGTTTTTTGAGTACATAAAGTGTTAGCCTACTTTGTAAACTAGGCTATAAAAAGTCAAGAAGCCAGAAGATCAAGTAAAAAAAGACACTTTATTACACATCTGGTTCGGATCGGAATTACAGAGGTAAGAACAGAGGCAACACAAAGCTAAAAGATCAGGCCGGATCGGATCGGGCATAGTCAAAGAAAAGCAAAGTGAGGAGAGACAAAATTCAAATCGGATCGGATCAGATGGGATGCTCCCATCCGAACCACATGTCATTAGAAGGACCTGATCCGATCCCAGAGGTTTCCAGTCGCTTCACTCCATGATCTCCTGGATATTCGGGGCAGTTACACCCACTTTCTACCCACGATGGCTACTTACCTGATGTGCTGGCAACACCAGAACTCATCCGATCCCGAAAGTCATGGAATGGAGGACACGTGCACCCGATCCGAACCGAATCCTGGAGAAGTTTCCACCTATAAATAGACCTCCAAGGGTCATTTGAAAGGATCTTTTTGGGAACTCTGAGAGTTCAAACATCTTTGAGAACCGAATTCCAGCACTCCAAACAATTTAAAATCATCATTCAAAGTGTATTTTGAGATAATTGAGTGAATGTATATGAAAAGTGAGTGAAATTGAGTGAATATCTCATTGTATTTTCATCTACATCATTAAGCAAAGTGATATAAAGTGGACGTAGGCTCTTTAACGTTGAACCATTATAAATCTTGTGCCTCTTTTCTGTTTTTGATCTCATTTTATTGTAATTTCAGTCAATTTGGGTGTTAGAACCACTTTTTGGTCTAACATTTTGGTGCTTTCACTGAGAACAATTCGAATTCTCTATTTTTCTGGATTATCGTTCTACTTTTTGGACCGTTGAGTTCAAAGAAGTTAATCCCCAATTTTTGACGCTTTTAAATACTCGTTGGTTGATTGTTGAAGAATTATGGCCATAGGAAAAGGCAAGGAAGTTCAAACTAGTCGAGGGAACGAAGTCGGTGAAGATCAGCAAAATCCGGTCATGACGAGGTCTCATGGGCAGAGTTCGGGAGCGGATTGGACAGGTTCAGGAAATCCGAACCGATCACATAGAGAGAGCTCCGATCCGAACCGAGTAGAAGACGTTGAAGAAGTGCACTCCCCCAACCCGAACTGATCTGGCCAGGTTACTTTGCTCCGATCTGATCTGACACTAGGTGATGCTGGAACCTCTAGTCGAGCCCCTCCAAATGCTCCCACTCCAGCCACCTTGACCGATGACCAGATCAATCCATCCACGCCTGTCACCCAAGTAGATTTGTCGTGCCTTCTTGACATGCTTGAGAGCACTAGGGAGGCTATGAGAATCCACGAGCGCACCAATCTTATGATGCAAGAGAATATGAGAATCATGAGTAGGGAAATTGGTGAGCTCCGCAAGCGGAGAACCCCTTCCCCAGTTCATCATACTGCAATGGATCAGTCTTCTTCTTCTAAGGAAGAACGGACCCGTGAATGAAGGCCGCTTGAACGACCTCAAAATTTGGAGCAAATGACTTTCGGATCTTTGGGATCCCGCGAGGACGCTGCTCGTGTATTAGGACCCAATGATCCAAGCTTGAGAGAGCCTATGCTATTACCAATGCGAGGATCCCATGTTTTGCCTAGAGACCCTAACCTCACCAATCCCACTCAGGGACAAATGCTTTAGACCCTTCCTCCCGAGATTGACCGGGAACGTAGGGAGCAAAGGAGAGCAGAAGCTGCTAGAAGAAGGAGGGCGTCCCCTGATCAGGAGCCCTGAGGAAACCTGAACATCAGAGCCAGGGGATCTGAACGGTCCTTGACCAATGCTGATGTATGGGCTATGGTACGCCAGATCATGTCTGAGAGTCGAAACTACACCAATGAAGATTATGGTATTGAGCAAAGCCATACTCCCTTTACTGATGACATTCTTGACTTTCAGTTCCCCCAACGTTTTAATTTGCCACAGATGGACAGATATAACGGGAGAACTGACCCGGGACAACATTTGATGCGATACGCATGGCTTATGAATGTTGCCGCTGCAACCTGATGCTGTGAAGTGTAAGGCTTTCCTGATTTACTTAGAAGACGTGGCATTACTATGGTTTACCCGACTTCCTCCTCGATCGATATCGAATTTCAGAGAACTAAGCGAATGTTTTATGAACCAATTCCGACTTCACGCCCAGAAGTCTAAGAATGTTATTGAACTATTGAGAATTAAGCAAGCGCCGGGTGAGTCCTTGAAGTCGTATCTAGACCGCTTCAATTTAGCTGTAACAGTAGTCAGTGACCCGCATGAACCTACCATGTTGATGGCCTTAATGGAAGGAGTTGATCCTGATTCAGAGTTTGGAGATTATCTTTCTGGGAAGCCGCCTCCCACGAGAGAGTTGTTTTATGAGAAGGCCAATATTCGGTTAAGACAGGAGGAAGCAAGGGCAAACAGAAAGAGGAAGTCTTGAGCAGCCTCAAAAGAAGCTGTTCAGAGTAATGTTGCCGTAAAGCAGTCTGGAGAAAGCTCTGGGAAAGTCGAAGTGAATGTTGGAAACAAGAATGGAAACAATAATAATGGAAACGAGGGCAACAACAACCACAATGGGAATGGTAATAGGAGAAACATGAACCGAGGAAGTAATTCTGACAAAAGACCCCAATTCCAGACGTTTAAAAACTATTCACCGTTGAATGACACGTTGGAGAACATTTATTTGGACACGTATAATGTTTTGCAATACAAAAGACCGCCGCCACGAGATTCAACAGAGAAAGAAATCGCTACCGGAAAATTTTGTTTATTTCACGGAACTCACGGACATTCAACAAACGAATGTCGACACTTGAGAGATGTGGTTGAGAAGTTGTTGCGTGAAGGCAAGTTGGACGAGTATAAGGCTGCCCCAAGGGACAGGAGGCAATGAGGACATGCTCCAAACCAGAGTCAGTCTGCTCCCAAGCCTACAGCGCAATAAAAAGGCAAAGAGATTATCATTAACACCATAGTAGGTGGACTCCATCCAGCTATCCATAGTTTCAGAGCAATGGACCAATACGTTAATGCAGTTAAGCACATAGATGTGGACGAGTGCGATGATTTAGAAGATATCACCCCTGTGAAATAGCAGAAGACAATGTTCGATGATGTAGTGTTCTGTAGCAGAGACGACACCAAAATCCAATCACCTACCGAAGATCCGCTGGTTATTACCACTACTATTGGACCGACACTGGTTCATAAGGTACTAGTGGATAATGGAAGTTCAGTCAACATTTGTTTAAGAAGTCGTTTGATCAGATGAAACTTGAGTCTAGAGATTTGAAGCCCTGTGAAGGTTGGATCCGAGGCTTCAATGGGGCATCAACAGCTCCAATGGGGTATATAGAATTGCCCGTAACATTGGGGCAAGGGGATCGTCGAAGAGTACGAATGCTTCAGTTCGTAGTGCTGGATGTAGATTCGCCCTACAACGCGTTTTTAGGTAGGCCTGCCCTTGCAGAGGCCAGGGCTTGTATCGCGCCATGGTGTTTATTGCTAAAGTTCCCAATTGAAGCAGGAACAGGAGTAATGAGAGGAGATCAAGTCTCCGGACGAGCTTTCTATATTGCTGAATTAAAGATGCGGATGAAGGGACTCAACATCGAGACTAAAGGTACCTCACCTCCTCCAAAGGAGGGTTCGGCGTAGCAATTAGAGGGATCAGCCCCGAAGGAGTTGCCCAAGGGAATGCCTGAAGACTTGGATCCCAGAGAATATGAGGAACCTGAGGATAGAAAGGCAACTCCTAACGAAATGACAGTGGATATACCCATTGATGAAGATGATCCAGCAAAGGTTTTGAAGATTGGATCCCAGTTGGATCTGCACCAAGCCAATGAACTGGCTGACTTCCTGAAGGCAAACTTGGATGTGTTTGCCTGGACCCACGCTGACATGTGTGGGATATCACCATCCAGCATGAGTCATTCGCTGAGTATAAACCCAAAACACCCGCCTGTAAAGCAAAAGAGATGTGTGCTGGGCCTAGAGAGGTCGGCAGCTCTGAAAGAAGAAGTGGAGAAGCTGAAAGAGAATGGATTTATTAGAGATTCGACATATCCCGACTGGATATCGAATCCTGTCTTGGTAAAGAAGTCAAATGGAAAGTGGCGGACATGCATTGATTTTCCAGACTTAAACAAAGCCTGCGCGAAAGATAACTTCCCACTCCCCAGAATAGACCAGCTTGTGAATTCGACGGTGGGACACGAACTTCTTTCTTTCATGGACGCATATTCCGGATACAACCAGATTCCCATGCATGTGCCCGATCAAGAGCACACGAGCTTCATTACAAATTTGGGGTTGTATTGCTATGTGGTCATGCCGTTCGGATTGAAAAACGCTGGAGCTACCTACCAACGCTTGGTGAACAGGATGTTTTATAACCAAATAGGGGAGACTATGGAGGTTTATGTGGACGATATGCTCATCAAATCAAGACAATCCTCCAGCCATACGCAAGACTTGGTAGAGATGTTCGTTATCCTGCGAAAGTATCGGATGAAGTTAAATCCTTTGAAGTGCTCGTTTGGGGTGGCATCTGGAAAGTTTCTAGGTTTCATCGTGAGCACTCGAGGGATTGAAATTAATCCCAGTCAAATAGCAGCGATAAGGAACATTGAGGAACCAAGGAGAATCAAAGATGTCAAAAATCTTGCAGGGAAAGTAGCTGCGTTGAGTAGATTTATCTCCAAAGCAATAGACAAATGCATCCCCTTTTTTGACTTGATAAAGAGGGGAAAGAAAAATTTCGAATGGACTCCGGACTGTGTTGAGGCCTTTCGAAATCTATTGGACTTACTAGAGAGACCACCGATTTTGTCAAAGCCAGTGGATCATGAAGAGCTGTTTGTTTATCTAGCAGTATCCGCTCACGCCGTTAGCACCGCCTTGGTCCGGGAAGAAGACAAGGTGCAAAGGCCGGTATATTACGTAAGTAAGAAATTGGCAGCTACAGAATGCAACTACCCAAGGATTGAGAAGCTTGGTTACAGCCTTCTGATCGCCTCCCGAAAACTTCCCCATTATTTTCAAGCTCATCCAATAAACATGTACACTAATCAGCCTCTGAGACAGGTGTTGCAAAGACCCGAAGCATCGGGACGGCTGATCAAATGGAATATTGAATTAAGTCAGTTTGATTTAAATTTTCAGTCGTGGAGATCGATCAGGGGGCAAGCTCTGGGTGACTTTATAGCAGAGTTCACAATTTCGGAGGAGGAAATGATCAACGACGAGGTGGTCAAGTCGGAGGACGAATTAAAATTAGATCCATGGAAGTTGTACACAGACAGAGCCAAGAACGACCGAAGGTCCGGAGCTGGAGTTGTCTTAGTTAGTCCTGAAGGACGATCATTATATTATGCTCTACGACTAGAATTTTCAGCAACTAATAATGACTCTGAGCATAAAGCCCTGATTGCCAGGCTGAAACTTGCTAAGGAATTCGGAATAAAGGCATTGGATATATTCTGCGACTCCAAAATAGTCGTCTACGAAGTGCGAAAGGAGTTTGTGGCCCGGGGACCTCGACTAATTACCTATCTCAGGAAAGTGGAGGAGATGTTGAGCAACTTGGAATGGTATAACATAACGGATATCTCAAGAGCTGAAAACCAGAAGGCAGACCGGCTAGCAAAGCTGGCTAGTTCCGACAATCTAGAGGAAACCGAAATGGTTCCAATTGAGACAATGGGATCGCCTAGCTTTGAGTCAATGGAAATTGAATTAGATTTCGAAGCAGAACCAGAGAGGGAGTCGTGGATGACCCCAATCAAGAATTTCCTTAGAAATGGGATACTCCCGCCAAAGAAGAGTGAGAGGCGAGCCATAGTTTGCAAAGCTACCAGATACATCCTTCAAGATGATACCCTTTATCGGCAAGGATTTTCTATGCCCCTGTTACGATGTATAGCGCACGACGACATCAAGCGTGTACTAAGAGAAGTACACGAAGGTGAGTGTGGAGATCATACGGGAGGTCAGACTTTAGCAAAAAAGATATTGCGGTATGGATATTTTTGGCCCCCAATTAATAAAGATGCAGCTGATTACTCACGATGCTGCGACAAGTGCCAGAGGTTCGCCAAGATCCCCAGAGCACCACCAACCCAGCTCAAGTCGATGGTGAGTCCGTGGTCATTTGCCATGTGGGGAATTGACATCATCGGAGTTCTACTGATTGCCAAAGGAGGAGCGAAGTATGCAATAGTCGCCGTGGACTATTTTATGAAGTGGGTGGAAGCTGAGCCCTTATCCCAAAATCACAGCGAGAAAGGTGATAAGTTTCATGGTTGGAAATATTATATGCCGATTTGGGATTCCAAGGACCATTATAACTGATAATGGAACCCAGTTCGATGGTGCCGAATTCAGAAATTTCAGCCAGAAATACAAGATCGACAAGCGGTATACTACAGTCGCCCATCCACAGTCGAATGGGCAGGTAGAAGCAATAAATAATGTCATAAAGTCCATCCTCAAGAAACGATTGGAACGTGCAAAAGCAAAATGGGTGGATGAATTGCCCTTGGCTTTGTGGGCATATCGGACCTCGTTTAAGATAGCTATCGGTCATACTACTTTCTCTCTCTTTTTTGGTTCAGAAGCAGTAATCCAGGTAGAGCTTGAAGTTCCCTCTCACAGGGTGACATATTATGACCCGATGACGAATCGGGCACTCCTCCTCGAGTCCCTTGACGAAATCGAAGAGAAAAGGGACGAGGCAGACTTGCATGTATCGAGACATCGACGTCAGATGGCACGCTATTATGACAAAAAAGTTCGTTTTAGAACCATTGAACCAGGGGATTTGGTGCTAAAGCGAGATTTTCCATCCATTCCTCACCTTGGTCCAAAGTGGGAAGGACCCTTCGTCATCCAACGGAAACTTGAGACAGAAGCCTTCAAGTTAAGGACCGTAGATGGCGAAGAAGTGCCTAGGGCTTGGAATGCCCAACACTTGATGCGATATTTTAATTAGGGATGTTGTATTTTCTTTTGATTTTCTTATGAACTCTATAAAAAGGCACGACTTGCCTAAGAAAGGTCTGTTGATACGAACAAAGAACAATAAAGTGGATGTAGGCTACGACTTAGCCGAACTACTATAAAAATATCGTGTTCCACTTACTTTCCTGCATTATTTATATCTTCAACTGTTATTCTATTGCGACTATGGAATATGAGATGTGAAATTAAAATCTGAAAGGTTGGAGATGGCCTATATGCAGGAACAAACACAACGACTGTATATACAATAAGACATAAAAGAATGGGAAGACGACATTCTTAACTCTAACTCTCAAGAATTGAGAGAGAGTATAAAGGACGGGAAGACGACGTCCTCTGAGGCGTGAAGGTGCACCCAGATGAGAGACCGCCTCAGCAAGAACTCTAATCTGAATATAAGACAGGAGAGTATAAAAGATGCCAGAAAAGAACAGGCATCAATGACAAAAAGAATGTGACCCCCGGCAAAGAATCGGGGACATTCAGACTTTTTAACTTAATCTTGAATAGTTCTTCAAGACTGACTGGGGGCATATATGTACACACATATCCCCCCCCACTATGACTCCATTCCACAATTTTAGTAGGACATGCATTTGCATTTTTACATAAGTACTGAACTGATGACTAATAGACATTGCAGGAAATGATTTTTTTTACAAATGAATGAATTTGTACAGGAAAATAGGCAAAAAGAAGATGCGAGGGCCGCACTCGCAGCAACAATTTTGGGCCAATCAAATGCTAAAATAAAGCAAAGCACTTCATCACTTAGACTTTGAAGTGGACTTGGATTTCTTAGCAGCCTTCTGAGCATCCTTCGCCTCTTTTTCAGCATCAGTTAAGATGCGCCTTGGTTTTTTCTTCCTTGAGACTGAAGTGCTAGAATTGGCTGACTTTTTCCCGGGAGGCGGAACACTGGAATCAAGAGAAGACTTTTTAGCAAGTTCTTCTGTAATAGATCTAGTCGAAAGCTTAACAACTAACCTTGATCCAGCATCCCCTACTGCGAGAGGCTTAAGGCTTTCGGGGTCTAGGTCCTCAACTTTAAGCTGCATGCGTTTGTCTTGTTCGGCTTTCAGTGCAGCTAAAGTAATGTCATCGGTGCTTTTTGACTCCCCAACTATAGCCACCTCAGGGTCTTCCTCATGTCCCTCGTCACCACCATCATCCTTTAAGGCGTCTATCATCTCGCCGTCGTAAGGAGCGTCAGCCTTACCCTTGTCTCCTTCATCCTTCTCCGCTGACTTTGTTTCGGTAGTGGTTCCCTGGGCACATCTGCCTTCTCGGCCAGTTCAGCACTTGCAGAATGAGAAGTAACAGTTATCAACTCGGGAGAAAATAAAGGGTCCTTCATTGATTGTCCGACTATGCGATGGAAAGTGGAGACAGCTTTGACGAATTGGGGTGAAAAGGTAGAAATACCTTCCGATGATTTTTCAGCTGGAGTAGTTGCCGCCTCTGAAGTCCATTCAGGAATAGGAGATAAAAGAGATGTCTAAGGGATCGCCGGGTTTTCAGGGTCGTATCCCTCTACTTCAGGAGTTTTAGCGGCAGTGGAAGAAGAGCCAGCCTCCAAGATGTCTTTTTGTTTAGCCTTCCGTTTTTCTTCATCCATGGCCGCAGCAATCAAGCGACGCCCCTCGGCTAGACTCGTCGGCTCGTCATCTCTTAGATACTTTTCCATAAGTTTGTCCTCGTTTATGGAATCTACCTTGAGTTCCTCTTTTTCCCATTCAACAATTTGGCTCCATACATGAACCAAGGTAGTCAGATAATCATCGATCCAAGAGATGTTTCGGTGGCGAATTATATGTGCAAAAAATTCAATCAGTAATTCACCAAAGCCTGGCACATCCTCCCGAGGCTCCGCTAGCTGCTTGCGGGATTCTTCGGTCGATTTGATGACGCTTTCAACATTACCCTCTGCCAGGGCAGCCCTGTTCTCGGCCTCCATCAACTTGGAAGCCAAGTCAACATTTTTCTTCTGCAATTCAGTGTTCTTCTTCGCCAACTCGGCCTTTTCTCGCTCAAGGTCAGCATAAGCAAGTTGCATTTTGGCAGCATCTGACTTGGCATCTTCCGCTTGCTTTTTTAGCTCTGAACGCTCTTGAGTATGGGACTCGAGCAAGTCATGATAGCGTTTTTGTAGATCGTCAAATTGTTGCTTGAAGCTAGCAGCGTCCCGTTGAGCGATAGCAAGTTGAGCCTATGTATCCTCGATGTCTTTTCCTAAATTTTTTAAGGCCCTTGCATCATCTTCTGCGGTCTTCTGCATCGAGTTAGTAATCGTGATTAAAGTTCGGATGATTCTGAAAAGGTTGCGCGAATACTTGAACATATATGAATATCGTTTCTCGACCGCGTCTATTTTTTCTTTGGCCTCATCTGCCCACCTCGAGGAAATAGGCTCAAGAGCAGATAAGAAAGTTAAGTTTTCAAAGTAGTGATCCGGAAATTGCTCCTCCAGATACGCCCGCTTAACTGCAGTTTCAGCATCCAACGGTGGAGGTGCAGGGAATGTCAGCTCGGTATCCTTTTGCATGGAAGGCTCAATGGCCTCCTCATCCCTTCTAGGCCGTTTAGCAGGAACCTTGCGCTTGCTTCGCGAGTCGGTGTCTCTCGGCGGGCTCCTTTCCTTACTGCGCTTTTCTTGAGAAGAAGTTGAGTCTTTTGATTGGGGCCTATCATCTTCTCGACGACCTTGGTAGCCCTTATATCGCTCTGGATCTGACCGAACGGGAGAGCGAGAGTGCGAGGACCGCGAATGATAAGAATCATAGGGACATCTGTCCTCCTTACCGCGACCTTCGCGATGATCATACTCAACATCGTGAGGGGGTCTGGTCATGCTGCGACGTAGCTTCTTGATGTCATAGTAAGCACGAGACATTGTACCTGCACAATAATGCAAGTGGAATTTAGAATCAGTATTCTCATATGACGTAAGTGCTGTGAAGTGGTGTGCAATTGTGTTAAGTGCATCCTAAGCAGTGTCCCCCCTCCGACGAACCAGAGTCTGAAGCCGAGCCAATGCGAGAGGGCTCTTTGGCCTTAACAGGAGTGTCCTCCTCCGAAGAAGTAAAAACCAAAGGATTTGTGCCAAAATCCTCGGAAGTGTAAATAGTGTCAGGAAGTGGGAGATCTCCCAAGCCCTGAAATGTGGGATCATCAACAGTAGGGGCATCTCTTTGGGAAGCGCCTGTTGGCTATTCTTTAGGAGATGGTGATTTCTCAGGAGAAACCACATCCCCAGGAGTGATGTACCCCTCTCGGTGCTTCTTAGGTAAATTAGCCAACTCATTATCTTGAGTCGAACTTGGAGATGGTGAAGTTCGAAGTGGCCTGGTGGGACCTTTCGAGCTCTCGCCCATTTCTGGAATTACATCCACCGGAGAGATATACACATATGGACCTGGCCCGTGACCTATACTACGGGTAATGGATAGCAGTCCGTGGTGATGAAGATATTCATCCTTGAGGACCTCGTCGATAGTTAAAAACTTTTGATCACCATAAAGGAGCCGATACATCCGATCAAAGAACACTTGACCCGATATCTATTTTGGATTGTCAACTTCAAACAAAAAGAAAACGGATTAGTGTGGTGGCGTGGACATTCTGAGTCGAGGTTTAGAAAACCAGTGCATTACTCGATTTTGTCCATCTCCTAGCACACCCCGGCTGTTGCCTTACATAAAACCATTCCAGCTTGGAGTCGCCGGCCTTGCTACTGAATGGCGCTGAAATTATTTTTCTTTTTGGGACAGACTCGAAATAAGAGAAAGAAGGAGTTTCTCGAGTCCGGTGCTTGAAGTTATAAAAGAAATGAACGTCATCAAAAGTGAGCTCTATGCCTAAGATCTCGCGGTATGCTACATATAAGGTACGCAGGTAAGCATAGGAGTTGGGATGCAACTGCATGGGGGCAATTCGAATTTTCTTAGAAAATTGACGACGAAAGGAGAAAATGGAGGGATAGCCCCAACCATGTACATTAATCGGGTGATCGCTATAAATCCCTCCAGAGGATTATGAGGTCGGTCGGTTTTAGATGGCACCAGAGTATCTTTTTTATGTATCCCGTACTTCAAGCATATTCGAAGGAGCCTGTCATAGTCAATTGTCGATTCAATAGAATCTTGAGGTGATTCCAATATGACGGCAGATTCAAATTCGTCAGGAGCTTGAGTATCTCCAACCCCTCCTTCCTCTTCATAACCCAGAGAAACTTCACTGTCCGAAGACGTTCCGCTGCTATGCACCCCCCACTTCATAATCTGATCCCTCATCACCCCATTCAGTGTCTGAGGAAGAAGATATGTCATCAAGAGTAACTTTGTCGGATGTCTCTGGGACCTCTTTCTTTTCAGACAGTCTAGAAGAATGTCTTTTGGCCATGATCACTAAACTATCGAAGAAGTAATAACAGAAGTTAGAGTAAATTAGCCTGTGTCCCCCTGTGCACGTGTGTGAACTAAAGTGTGTACGGTGTGTGCAGAAGATGTAAAGTTAACACTCGAAAGTGTAAGGAAAAATCTTGGCAACGCAATGATGTTAACAGTTCTTGATGTTCGTTTATGTTCGCGAGGCACTATGCTAACTGTCCATTAAGATGAAAATTATGCCAAGAGTTTATTTGGCCAGTTAAACAAATTCTTATGCATTAAGTTGGACTGCTCTTCGGTTCGGTTCGGATGCATTCATTGGGATTGGATCGGGGGCACAGCCCTGCTTTGGACTCAGACAAACATTGAAGCCCAGGGATCAAAGTCGGATCGGTTCGGAAGTAGGCTCCTCGAACTGTCCGGATCGAATTAAGTGACCATGCCCCTCTCCTCCTTTATTTCACTTTCCGGTCCGATCCGGTTGCGAGAGTACTATCCGACCCGATCCAGTTAAGTGAGCTCTGTCTTCTGAGCTCCTTTATTTCACTTTCCCCTCTTCAAGTTTTGCCCCAATCCGATCTTGCCTTCTGAGCCTTTTCTTCCTTTTCTTCTCCTCCGTCTTCCATATCTCCTCGCCTGAACCGATTCCCTATGCCCTTCGTCTTCCTCTTCCTCCTCAGTCACAACCGATCTCAATCCCGTCTCCAAAACCCTAGTTAGAACCGAACAGGTACCATCTTCCACCTCCCAGCGCTTTGAGGTGATGGCGCAGCCACCAACAACGATGGCGAGGGAGGAGGAAGTCACGGCGTCGAAGCCGAGCCATAACCACACTCAAATCATTCAAATCCACCGCAAATTTCAATTGAAACCAATTATTATGAAGTTAATCGAGGATTTAAACCTACCAAGATGTTTAATTTGGAGATCAGCGCGAGAATTGTAAGAGCTTTCTTTTTTGGGACCTAGGGTTTCGGAGTGAGGCTTATGAAACGAACGCAATGAAAGAAAAAGAAAGTGAAAAGAAGACGGAGATTGGGTTTATATAAGTATGTGGTGACCATTCGTATCCCTTTCCTCCTTTCCGGCTTGGACCGGATCATAGCCCACCAATTCATTTTTTGGCTTGCTAGCCCAGTGTTAAGCAAAAAGAAAGAAGAGACTGCACGAGTCGGGATCCAAGCCGAATGGATTGAGTGCAATAGCTTGACGTATAAATTGAACTCAAAAGAAATCAAGAAGAAAATCACCTGGAAGAATAACTAGATATTAACAAGAATTCTCCAAATTGCTTAAAAATGAAGCAAGGGATCCATACACTATGCAACATATATATAGACATCAAGAGACACAACTTTCTGAAACAATGTATCTTTATGTATCAGTGGAAACGACTTCTCAATGATTCAAAATGAAAGATTAATGTACAGATAACATCAAAGCACGCTTCGTCTTCAACAGAAGCATCCTTTGAGGGGGCAAAATGTTAGCCTACTTTGAAAACTAGGCTATACAAAGTCAAGAAGTCAGAAGATCATGTAAACAAAAGACACTCTGTTACACATCCAGTTCGGATCAGAATTACAGAGGTAAGAACAGAGGCAACACAAAGCTAAAAGATCAGGCCGGATCAGATCGGGCGTAGTCAAAGAAAAGCAAAGTGAGGAGAGACAAAATTCAAACTGGATCGGATCGGATGGGATGCTCCGATTCGAACCCATGTCATTAGAAGGACCCGACCCGATCCCAGAAGTTTCCAGCCGCTTCACTCCATGATCTCCTGGATATTTGGGGAAGTTACACCCACTTTCTACCCACGATGGCCGCTTACCTGATGTGCTGGCAACACCAGAACTCATCCGATCCCGAAAGTCATGGAATGGAGGACACGTGCACCCGATCCGAACCGAAACCTGGAGAAGTTTCCACCTATAAATAGACCTCCAAGGGTCATTTGATAGGATCTTTTTGGGCACTCTGAGAGTTCAAACATCTTTGAGAACCGATTTCCAGCACTCCAATCAATTTAAAATCATCATTCAAAGTGTATTTTGAGATAATTGAGTGAATGTATATGAAAAGTGAGTGAAATTGAGTGAATATCTCATTGTATTTTCATCTACATCATCAAGCAAAGTGATATAAAGTGGATGTAGGCTCTTTAACGCTGAACCACTATAAATCATGTGCCTCTTTTTTGTTTTTGATCTCATTTTATTGTAATTTCAGTCAATTTGGGTGTTAGAACCACTTTTTGGTCTAACATAAAGTAAAAAAGCGTAACCCCAACTTAAGTAGCCATATAAAAGAGATGAGCTGAACTTTACTTTCAACAATCCAAGCACTTCCAAAAGAGAGAGAAAGATCTAGATCAAGATCCACTAGTACTAGTCCCATCCTAAGAACCTGGAGGGGAGGGGGGAGGAAGAAAAGGGACGAAAACAAAGGGGGTCAGACATAAAGTCTGGCGAGTACCATAACTTTAACAATATAATTATTAAAGTAAATACGATAAGGCATAAACTGGTAAAACAATGAATGATTGTGAAACAAGTGGGCCAGACAAAACAAACAAGAGGAATATTTTGGCGTTAATCTTGCTCCTAATCACTATAGGATAATTACTATACTGCCCCATTACTAGTCACCTTAAGAGTTGATCCCGCCTACTCAACATAATAATCATAATGGTAGTTTCGTGTACTCCTAGTTGTCTTCATAGGTGTCGCCTGCCCCTATCTCCACTAGTTGTACCCACTACCCCATGCGATCGGCTCCCTAACTCATAGATACCCGTCCTGGTCCCACAGTGGGGTGTATCACTCCCCAAATTGGCAGCCCAATACCACAAAGATTCACGACTTATATCTACACGATGCAATAACGTCTTACCTACCAGCCCGGGCCCACACACGCACATGACCCTGTTGGACTTGCGTTGCCACTGTTAACCCATTTTGACCTCTTATAATCAAACCCAGTAAGCGTGTCCCCATCCTCGATCTAACTCGAGCTCACACAGATACTTAATGGGTTACTGGTTTGAAATGGGTCCCCCATGCTTGACACAAGCTTTCCACCTTTGCTTGGTCCCCACTAGAATTTTCCACCTAACCCCCTCTTATTCATGTCTTCTTATATGTTTCAATTTGGTTAAGTGTTTCTAATCTTATTTCACATGTCACCCATGTCACCTATTTAATCGCCATGTCCCACCACATGTTTATTCTTGGTTAAGTGTTACTTAATTCATTATAACCGTAACCTTGTAAGATTTCCCACATTAGACTCCCATTTGTGGTTGCTGGATTTGCCGGGCGGGTCCGGGCAGTCTTGTGCCTTAAACGTGTCTAACCTCGTGTCTTTACAATTGTTACGCATTTAATTTTTGCCTTTGACCTCCCACATTAGACTACCATTTGTGGTTACTGGATTTGTCGGGCGGGTCCGGGCAGTCTTACACCTCAAACGAGTCTAACCTCGTGTCTTAGGCGTTTATTATTACAAATTAATTCACCCCAATTTGAATTAATTATCCCTATTCAAATTGTCAATAATTTCCAAATTAATTATGTACATAATTTTCACCAAAATTATGTCAATACTTTTTAGGTATAAAAATTATACCAATCAATGTCTCAATTTAATTATATGCTTTTAAAGACATTTTAAGGCAATTCACAATTTACATAATTAATATTTTCCTATTGTCACCACGCTATTCGTACGTTCAAATGTGAAATATGTCAGACTCGCAAATAGTCTAACTTATAAAAAAGAAACATCACAACTTGCATAACGCATAAAAATAGATCTAACTTGCAAATAGGAATTATAACATAAATTTGCATAGCCAATAATTTGCATAGACAATGGTCATATAGAATCATATATATGCATAAACTACCATTGATCTAAATATCGATCTAAACATGAAATTGTGAACTTGCATATATGAATTATGGGTCTCACCTAAACTTGCATATGTGAATATAATTTTCACCTAAAAATGTGAATATAGTTTTCACCTAAACTTGCATATGGATTCCTACAACTTGCATATGAATTTATCATATGTTTTTGCATATAAATTAGCATATTTATATACTTGATTCACATATAAATTTGTGTACAATTCACATATAGACTTGCATAAGATTCATATTCAAACTAGCATACGATTTAACATCCTAAACTTGCATAAAATTCACATATGAATTAGCATATGATTTAACATCCCAAACTTGCATAAGGTTCACATACAAATTAACATATGTAAAAACGGACTTGCATAAGATTCATATTCAAACTAGCATATGATTTGACATCCCTAACTTGCATAAGATTTCACATACGAACTAGAATAAAATAAATCAAGTTAAACATGTATAATTGGACATACGAAATAGATCTACCAACATAAGATAACAAAGATAAACAGCATCACGTGATTCAACAGACATGTTCTCATAATCCAATTATAACTCATCACAATTAATTTATTAATTATATTGTGAAAAAAGTAGTACTCACAAAGATATGTTAGAGAAGAGAATGATACGTTCGTCTTTTGAATTAGAATTCTGACTTGCTAAATCCTAAGCTTTAGGAAGGAGAACTATCCTAGCAGCAGCATGGTGGCTAAGAGACAAATTTTGTTTAGGTTTAGGGTTTGAGTCTAGGCACTCTTTTATAGAAGTTTATATCAACCTAAGTCGTTAGATTATCGTAGGAGAAAATCCAACCATCCAGACTAGATAGAGTTATCTGGAACATCCACATCATCCCTAATGACTCAGTAGAGAGTCAGAAATCGTCACATTTCAGATCTGCTCGGGGGGGGGGAGGGGGTAGGTCGACACCTTGGTAGACCTGTATAGGGTAGGTCGACCCCTAGGTCGACCCCCTGGTCGACCTGGCCCTTGGGCGGGATAATTCCCGCCCAGCCTCCTCGCTGTTTGAATTTTAATTTCGAATTTATTATTCTGAACTGTTTTGATTTATATAAAATTACTGAAACTTCCAAGGGCCATAACTTCCTCATACGAAGTCCGATTTACGAAAACTTGGACTCTATTCCAAGCAGAATTTCGAGACTAACGCCACGACGTAACCCGTTTCCCTTAATTCTCATTTTCATACTTAAGTATTCTTAGGACTGTTAATTTCACAGAAAACTCAGGGTGTTACATTCTCCCCTCCTTAAAGGATTTCACCCATGAAATTTCCAAGTCAAGGAGAATGTATATCCTAACATCCAATCATCCATCTACTCAACCATCAACCACAGGCATCTATTGTCCTTACAAGATTTCTAATTCCGTATGAATATATGAAAAAAGTGTGTGTATATATTCCTTATCTAATGCAAAATCAGGCGGTCCATTGATTCAGTTGACCTCCTTAATGCAAATCATGATAGTGCCATGCATCCATTATGCATGTAAAAGAATCCTAATGATACATATTACTTCTACATGTGTGCACAACCATTCATCCAAATGCAGCATCCATATGATAACCCAACCATTATACATCCATTAATTTAAATATGCACACACATTTATATGCAACATGGAAGTGACTGAGCCGATCTAGTACCTAATGTGTGTGTTCATGCATCCATAAGCAACCACTAGCAACCACTCGCAACCATCAATCATAACATGTTTCAAATACATGTTTACATCCATTGGGTTCTACCTAAGGATAAAGAATAGGACTGAGGAGATATACTTAAAAGATAGATATAAGCATGAATAAACTTATGGAAAAAGAGATCAAGGAGGTACCCTCAAATAGAAAAGGGTAGGCTGCGCGTATTTTCCCCTCAATTTCCCAAGTTGTGTCTTCCTCAGAGTCACTCCATTGAACTTTAACAAGCTTGACTTCACGGTTGCGTAGCTTTTTGACTTCTGTACCCAAGATATGAGTTGGAACACTTCTCACCGTCGCTTCTCGTTCCACTTCTACTTCCTCTAGTATACTTGGTTCCACCACTTCTGCAGATCAATGTAAGCACTTTCGTAGTTGAGAAACATGAAAAACATTATGAACTCCAGCCAGCCTCTCGGGTAGCTCTACTCTGTAAGCCATCATCCCAATCCTTTCAATGATAGGAAATGGTCCTACAAATCTTGGTGCTAGCTTTCTTACAGACCCAAAGCGAATAACATTCCTCAAATGAGATACCTTAAGGAACACCCTGTCTCCAACCTAAAATTCAAGGTCGGTCCTTCTTTTGTCTGCGTAGGACTTCTGCCTATCTTGTGCAGCCTTCATCCGTCTTCTTATCAAGTCCACCTTTTCTAAGGTCTCTCTAATCATGTCTGGCCCAAGTACGAGCTTGTCTGTAGACTCTCACCAACAAGTTGGTGATCGGCATGGTCTTCCATATAAAGCTTCAAAGGGCGCCATGCCTATGGTGTCTTGGTAACTATTGTTGTAGGCGATTCCACCAGAGGAAGATAATCCTCCCATGTCCCTCCAAAGTTTAGAATGCACAATCTCAAGAGGTCTTCCAATACTCTGTTCACCCTTTCTGTTTGACCATCAGTTTGGGGGTGATAGGCTATGCTTAAGCATAATTGTGTGACTACTGCCTCTTGCAAACTCTTCCAAAACTCTCTCGTAAAGATAGGATCTCGATCACTCACTATGATGGAGGGTATCCCATGGAGTCGAACTATTTCTTTAAGATAAATGGATGCTAGGGACGAGGCAGTCTTTCTACTTTTAACAGGTATAAAGTGAGCGCTTTTAGTGAGCATGTCCACTATTACCCAAATACTGGTATTGCCCCTTCTTGACCTAGGGAACCCATCAACAAAGTCCATCGAAATGCTATCCCACTTCCACTCTGGGACCTCTAGGGGATGAAGTAGACCACCAGGCTCCTTCTGCTCCGCATTGACTTGCTAGCAAATCAAAAACTTAGCGACGAACTAAGCCACATCACTCTTCATGCTATTCCAAAAGAAAACCCTTTTTATAGCCTTATACATCTTGTCTCCGCCTGAGTGTATGGTCAGCTTAGAATGGTGTGCTTCTTCGAGAGCCGTCTTCACTAAATCCCTTACTTGTGGGACGCATAGCCTTCCATCCTATCTCAACCTTCCTTTATCATTGATGGAGTATCAATTAAGGTGACTAGAAGTCTCACCCCTAACTAGTTTATCCATCTCATCAACTAGCTGAGGGTCTCCTCGTTGCGTGATTCCTATTGAGTCCAAAAGAGTAGGCCACACCTCTAGCGACTAACAGACCAGGCACAATTTCAGAGGAGGCTCTAAAGTTAAAGTTTGCTATATACTCCAAGCTTTGCCTTTCTACAAAGAGAGGACTTAAGTTCAGCTTCTTCCTACTTAAGGCATCTGCTACCACATTACCCTTTCCAGAGGTATAGGAAATCTCGAAATCGTAGGATGCCAAGAACTCCATCCACCATTGTTGCCTCAAGTTAAGATCTTTTTGTGAGCTAGAAAAGGTACTTCAACGATTTATGGTCAGTATACAATTCAAACTTCTCACCTAGGAGATAATGGCGCCAAGACCTAAGCGCAAAGACGATGGCAGCTAACTCTGGATCATGGGTTGGGTAGTTTTTCTCATGTACTTTCAACTGTATGCCTCCATAAGCTACTACCTTCCCTTCATGCATCAAGACAGCACCTAGTCCCATACCACATGCATCCATGTACACGGTAAACATCTTGCTCCCATCCGGCAATGTCAGAACTGGGGTTGTTGTTAGAACCCTTTTCAAACATTGGAAAGCAATATCGCAATCCAAATCCCAAGCGAAAGCTAGGTTCTTGTGAGTGGGGCTGATATTTTTGCAAAGTCTTTAATGAATTTTCGGTAAAAGCCCGCTAGCCCGAGGAAGCTTCGGACTTCGGTTGCATTCCATGGAACCTTCTAATCTTGCACCGCAGCTACTTTTACGGGGTCCACAGTTAACCCTTCTTTGGACACCACATGTCCAAGAAACCTCACTTCTTCTCTCCAGAAATGGCATTTGGAGAATTTGGCTTTCAGCCGATGTGCACAAAGAGTATCCATGACTTCCCTTAAATGCAAAACATGTTCTTCTTCATTCTTCGAGAAGATCAAAATGTTGTCTGCGAAGACCACCACAAACTTATTAAGGAATTCTCTAAACACCCTGCTCATCAAGTCAACGAAGTAAGAGGGTGCGTTTGTTAAGCCGAAAGGTATGACAAGCCATTCGAAGAAACCATCTGGGGTTCTGAACGTGGTCTTATCAATGTTGTCTTCAACCATTCCTAGCTGATGAACCTGGTAGCCAAATCTAGTTGGGAGAAAACCGACGCACCTACAAGCTGATCAAACAAGTCGTCTATTCTTGGAAGTGGGTGCCTATTTTTCTTGGTCATCCTGTTTAGCTCCCTATAATCAATGCATAGGCGAAGTGAACAATCTGCTCTGGTTGTGAACACTACTGGAGAACCCCATTCAGAAATACTCCGCCTTATAAACCCCTTTTCGAGCAGCTCTTTGACTTGCTTACTGAGCTCTTTTCTCTCCCTTGGAGCCATGTGTCTAACAGGTAGAGCTACGGGTTTTGCATTATCAACAAGATATATGCGGAAGTCTATTTCCTGCTTCGGAGGTAAGCCCTTCACCTCTTCAAATACATTTGAGTATTCACGGACTACCCACACCGACTGCAAGTTTTCAACAGACGAATCAAGAGATTCTATGTAGCTAAGCATAATAGAATGTATGGGATTAAAAGAGATTTTGAGAGTGTTGCCAATGCGAGTCATAAGTCTAACCACTCTCTTTTCACAATCGAGGATGGCACCATTACTGGATAACCAATCCATGTCTAGAATCAATCCATAGCCCATGAAGCCAAGAATGAAGGCATTGCATTCAAACTCAACGCTCAAGATAGACACTCTCAAATCCCAACAAATCATTGAAAGAAGAGCCGAACCACCAATAGGATTTGAGACTACTATGGGATCCGTAACTAGACTAGTATTTAGGTGCAGTGTTTCAACTAACGAAGTAGATACAAATGAGTGTGAAGCGCCAGAATCAAACAAAGTACGAACAGTATGATCAAACAGAAAAACCAAACTTTCAACAGAAATGTTTCTACCTCTCTCCTTTCCTGGTGCCATGAGAGCGTGAACCTGCCCTCTTGCCTGCCCTGGTGCCATGAGAGCCTGAACCTGCCCTCCAGAATTAGACCCTGCCCTCTATCCTTTCCCTTGTCTTCTCGGGCAGACTTTGATCAGATGTCCTGCCTCACCACAGTTGAAGCAGTCGGTCTTCTTCTTCTCCCTACAGTCCTTGCTCAGATGGCTTGGTGTTCCACAATTAAAGCATCTTTTCTTTCCTTTGCTATTGTTGTCCTTACCACCTTTCTTAGGTTGTTGATGTGACTTCTTCTGACCCCCTTTCTTTTCTGGTGCCTTATTAGCATTAGCGCCTTTCTCTTCTTCATGCATAAGCGCCATGTCAACCAGTTTCTCAAAGGTAGCCCCCATAGGAATGTGGGTCATAGCTAGCCCATATAGCGGCTCATTCAAACCTTTAACGAATCTCAGGGCCTTCTTTTCAGGTTTGTTTACCAAGTCTAAGCCAAACCTCGCTAACTGATTGAACTAGTTGACGTACTCCTTTAGTGATAAATTCCCCTGCTTTAATGCCAAGAACCTTTCCATGTATAAATTCTCTTCTGCTCATGAGAGAAATTTCATCTCGAACCTATGTCTGAAATCCATCCACGTCTTTATTGGACGCTCTACATTCGTGACCTCCCACCAAAACGAGGCTTCGTCCTTCATTAACCAAGCGGCTAATTAGACGTTCCTTCCATCTTCTATCTCAAAGATACCAAACAAATCTTCTACCTCCTTAAGCCAGTTTCGAGCTTCAACAAACGTCTCTGATCCGTGAAAAGGTTTTCCGCCCATTGCTCGAAAGTCTTTGCATATGTTTGGAAAAGTATCGACACGAGGAGGGGGAGGAGGAGGAGCGGCTGCAGCAGGGGGAGGGGGGATGTCTGCTGGGCCTGTGGTGGTGGCCCTAGCCTCCAGATACCTTCTGAACCAGGTTGGTATCAGCCTTCCCTCGGGTATCTCGGGTAACCCAGACATGCTGAAAAGAAAATGAAGAGATTCAAAACGGAGAATTCGAAAGAAAGATATATGGCTCTTGGATGTTATGTTTTTAAAACAACTTTTCTATTGAAAATACTCTCCTTAAAACATACTTATGACAGTATTTCTTTATAAAATGCTTTTGAAAAATAGTATTTCAAAATCTCTTATCTGTTCTTGTAACCTTCAGCTCTAATACCACGTGTAACACCCCATGTCCATTAAAGTCACTCTAAAAGGGAATGCATTAACTTTCATGGAGTATTATTGGTGAATAGAACAGAATATAACAAGACAGATACATATATTTGTACTTGAAAATTTTCAAAAACAGCTTTTATTGTAGTAGAGAAATAGTTTGATTACAACAACATCATAAACCATCAGAAAAACCAAGTATGCTTAGTAAACATCTTGACAATTTTTTTTCTGAGTACATAAAGTAAAAAGTATAATCCCAACATAAGTAGCCTTAAAAGAGATGAGCTGAACTTTACTTTCAGCAATCCAAGTACTTCCAAAAGAGAGAGAAAGATCCAGATCAAGCTCTACTAGTACTAGTCCCACCCTAAGAACATGGGGGGGGGGGGAGAGAAAATGGGCGAAAACAAAGGGGGTCATATATAAAGTCTGGCGAGTACCATTACTTCAACAATATAATTATTAAAGTAATTAGGATAAGGCATAAACTGGTAAAACATGGAATGACTATGAAACAAGTGGGCAAGACAAAACAAACAAGAGGAATATTCTGGCGTTAATCTCGCTCCTAATCACTATAGGATAATTAATATACTGCACCATTGCTAGTCACCCTAAGAGTTGATCCCGCCTACTAAACATAATAATCATAATGGTAGTTTCGGGTACTCCTAGCTGTCTTCACGGGTGTCGCCTGTCCCTATCTCCACTAGTTGTACCCACTACCCCCATGTGATCGGCTCCCTAACTCGTTGATACCCGTGTTGGTCCCATAGTGGGGTGTACCACTCCCCAAAGTAGCAACCCAATACCACTAAAGATGCACGGCTTATATCTACACGATGCAACAATGTCTTACCTACCAGCCCGGGACCACACACGCACATGACTCCATTGGACTTGCGTTGCCACCGTTAACCCGTTTTGACCTCTTACAATCGAACCCAGTAAGCGTGTCCCGTCCTTGATCTAACTCGAGCTCACACAGCTACTTAATGGGTTAGTGGTTTGAAATGGGTCCCCCATGCTTGACACAAGCTTTCCACCTATGCTTGGTCCCCACTAGAATTTTCCACTTAACCCCTTCTTATTCATGTCTTCTTACATGTTTCAATTTGGTTAAGTGTTTCTAATCGTGTAACGCCCCACCTCCGTTAAGGTCACTCACAAAGGGAATGCCTTAACTTTGGTGGAGCATTTTAGTAAACAGAACAGAAACTTACAAGACAGATAAAACAGTACTTGAAAATTTTATAACTTTATTACAACAGAAACCGAAATAAGCTTGATTACATCCTTTCAAATCACAATATCAGAATTCAAGTACAAAATATCAGTCTTGTACAAAAGCAGTCAGAATGCATAGTTTAAAATCATAACCCCCACAGAAGAAGACAAGCCATACTTTAAGCACTTCAAGCAGAAGAAATCTGGATCAAGCTAGAGTACTCCCTTCTACAAAACCTGGGGGTAGGACGGAAGAAAGGAGGCGAAACAACAAGGGTCAGACAAAAAGTCTGGCAAGTCCAGTGATTTTCAGTTATGAACAGATAATAGTAACATGACATGAAAATAAAACTGGATGAGAGATAACTGTAACAGGTGTAGAGGATATTACAGAAGAACAAAATGACAAGCTATTTCTTTACACTTCTCTACACTAATACTAGTATAACAGAATTAGGTGTCACCCTAATGTCTAAACTGAAACAGAAACGGGTACAGAATAATTTCCACAGAAGAGAGTGCTGGTAATGGGCCTTTACCACCCGAACAGAAACAGACAGAAGCAGAAACAGATTAATCCCTATGGAAACAGAATGTAGAATTAGGTGTACACTAGTAATGGGACTTTACCACCCCAACAGATGGTACCACGCAGAAACAGACAGGTGTTACCACCCAACAGAAATAGACGGTACCAACAGAAACAGACAGAACTAAGTGTACCCTAAAACCCTACCCCAAGCGATCGGCTCCCTAATACATAAATACCCTGTGTCGGCCCCACAGTAGGGTGTATCACTCCCTAAAGTGACAACCAATTGGCACAGACCTATTTACAGATGTCACGGCGTCTTACATCCTCAGAGGCAGACCGGGATCCATGCACGCACATGACCCGGTTGGAACGCACCATCAACATCCCTCGCCATTATCAGAATGAACCGCTTATAATTAGTTCAGTAAGCGTGCCCGGACCCTACCCACTGTTGGGTCAAAGTTTTGATACCAGAAAGGGTTACTGACTAATATGGGTCCCAAACAACAGATGACACAAGTAATACCCTTCCTATCCTTGTGTCCCCAGACTAACAGATTTCAGATTAACTTGTTTACAAGTTCAGACATACAGAATTCAGATCAACTAGTTCACAGACAAGTTTTCAGACTAACGGATCAGATATATAGATTTAACCGACTTACCGATTAACCAGTTACAGATTAACAGACTTACAAATTTGTCTAACTTTGTAATTGGGCCTACAGATTCACGGAATAGATTTATTAAATTCATCAGTCTAGTGGGTTTAACCCTATCCGACCAACACATTTTAGACATAATATTTATCTCAGATTTTTATTAATTAAATATTAATGCCCAGAACTCTCACATTAGACTGACTGTTTGCGGCTACTGGTTAGGCCGGTTGGTTCCGGGCAGATTTCTGCCGCAAACTGAGTCTAACCTCGGGTTTCAAGCACGTTATGACTAACTTCTCACATTAGAACCTATTGTTTGCGGCCACTGGATGTGCCGGGTGGTTCCGGGCAGAATTACGCTGCAAACTCATTCTAACCTCGAGTCAGCCATGTTTATCTTTGCGGCCAATTAATTAATAATTTACCATTTATGCCCACGCCTAATGTCAATTATTCATAACTATAGCCAACTCGGATTATGTCAATAATAGACTAAATATATCAACTCAACAGATATAGCAGATAACAGATTTCGCAGGTTAGGCGACTTGACGGATTCAGCAGATTAAGCAATTTAGCAGATTTAGCATATAACAGATTAGGCATTTTTAGCAGACTTAGCAGATGACAGATTTGGCAGATGAACAGATCTAGCAGATTAGGCAATATAGCAGAACTAGCAAATTAAGCAATATAACAGAACTAGCAGATTAGGAAATATAACAGAACTAGCAGATTAGGCAATATAACAGAACTAGCAGATTAGGCAATATAACAGAACTAGCAGATTAGGCAATATAATCGAACTAGCAGATTAGGCAATATAACAGATTGAATCATTCCTTAAAGTTTCACAAGCATATGCTGCCTAAATAGTTGTCATGATTCACAATATGGTCATATACCCCACGTTTGAATTGAATTTACATGGCACGGATTATGGTCATTATTTACCATATAACACATGTCCCAAAATCTAGTTAAACTTGCCTAGTACAAAAGATTCACATATAAATTATAGCAAATATAGCCATCGATTTCAATGCATGTCATATATTAAAAAATTTCCCACTTAGGTGTTATTCACATTTAATAGTTATCAAATCTTAATATAGACCTTCACACCTAAGTCATATTCTCTTTTTATCCCAAATCATGAACTGTCATATAAACAATATGCCCAACAATCTAGAACTTTAAATTATAACAGATCTTTAATTTAGAAATATGCGTTATGTCCAAAGTCTCAAGTCACATGTTAACATACAATGGTTCCTCTTCTTCCAATTCACAGAATATGCATAGATCTAAGTCCAGTTTACAACATGTGTCCTTTTAGTTATTGATTAGCCATGTCCAATTATGCCACATTCATTATTTGCCCCAAACATTTTAGCGTTCGTGCGTTAATCTCTTATGAGATTTGGCGCAAGCTCGGAGTAGCCTGGCTATAGAACAGAAGGAAGAAAGAGATACAGAATAAAATAGATCAGAACAGAACATACTGTAACACCCCACATCCGTTAGTGTCACTCACAAAGGGAATGCACTAAGTTCTATGGAGCATTTTAAGGTAAAAGATGCAGATGAATTACAAGACAGACAAAAATTAAAACAGCGGAAAATAAAACTTTGCTTTATTGATAAAATAGTTTGTACAACGATTTCTTTATAATATCAGAGTATCATCTGTCTTACAAAATAAAGAAGCATAAAACAACATTTATATTCCCCAATTGTAGCAAGAGCCAGCCATAGCATCTGAAAAGAGAATCCAAGCAAAACTTCGACAAATCTTCAAGCTGGGAAAGAGTGACAGTCCAACTTAACCTGAGCTATACTATTCCCTCCTTTACCACCTGGGGGGGGGGGGGAACGGAAGAAAAGAAGACGAAAGAAAAACAAAGTCAGACATAAAGCCTGAGTAAGTTCAGTTACTTCTAGCATGTGAACATGGAAAAACAAAACGACATGAACTAACTAAATACAAGATAACACCATGATGATAGGATCAGCAAGATTAGACAATATTAACACAAGATATGCTAAGACAAGATAAACTGGATATGCTCTAATACTTTCTCCGCTTCGCTATATCCTTGTTATACTGGTTTCTATGTCTCTGCACCACATACTAGTGTCCCGACTAGTAATGATAACGTGATCCCAATCCCGATAGTTTTCGTTGCCTTCAGGCATACATTTATTATTTATTACCTAGATCTAATCTAGGGTTTTCTATCAAGTACTTTCTAGATTCAACTAGATTTTACGCTATCTGCTGAACGCTTCTCGGATTCAAGGTTTATACCACCTAGTCCAGCTAGGGATTATGCTACCTATCGAACGATGCCCCCAAGTCTAGGACACACTACCTAGAGTGGTATACGTTCCTAGACTTCCCCACGCATGTATCGCGAATCGTTATCGCTTGTCTAGATGCACATGTCCTGTAATGTGCGGCCCGAGTCCTGTGGCAGGGCAAATCAAGAAACACAGGACTCGGTTGGGAGCTTTCAGATATATGCCTATGCAGATGCTAAGGTCTGTTTTTATTCCAGTGGCTTTGGTCCCACTCGACCCCTCCCTCAACTAATGAAAGGCACACCTTGAAAAATGATAACTATACGCAGGCCCCCTATGCCCCCACTAACCTATGGCCATCCTCACCCATAACTAGATAGCAAGTATATGGTCTTTTGGAGTTCTCCGCCTTTCCTCTTCATGTATCTCGATTGACTCAAGATGGATGGTAGACGACGAGTTGCGATCACAGGGACCCGTTTCTCGCCGAATCACGCTGGTCCACCCTAGTTTTTAGGTTGCCATATTTTGCAACCAAGGCATACCCTTGGTTCTTCTACCGCAGACCTTAACCTCTGTGAGCCCAAGCGGATCATCTGCATCCTCACAGAGGGATACCAAGAGTACCCTCACGTCCCCTCGAAGCCTCGGGCTTCGTAACCCAATTCGTTGGAGCCTTCGTTTTAATCAGACGGACGTTCGCTCCTTCACGTGTTATACTAAGAATTACTACTTAGTTTTGCTAACTAAGGTTTACCACTTAGTTTCCAGAATCGTTGTTTTCTTAACGAAGGTTTACTATTTAGTTCTCTTTCTCGTCAATTTGGATTGGTTAAGTGTCCTTAGTCAATTCAAGCTAACTTAACCCTCTTCATTTATCCTTATAAACTGGTTATGTGTTATCAATAATTCATGTTGACTTAACCCTACCACAAACCAAGTTATATTGGTTAAGTATTTCTTATTACTTAACCCTGTTCATTCATCCTGAATTTGTTAAGTGTTCCTTTTTAACTTAACCTTGCCCATCTGTTTTAACTAACACTTTATTAATGGTTAAGTACTATTCCTTCATGTTTTAGATTTAACCCTATTCATTTATCACAATCTGATGGTTAAGTTTTCAAGTTTACTTAACCCTATGGTTTAGTCCAGCTAACATATCAAATTGGCTAAGTGTGTTAAATTTTACTTAACCCCAACCTCTAGTCTAATTAACATGTTAATTTGGCTAAGTGTGTTAACTTTACTTAAACCCACCTTCTAGTCTAGTTAACATGTTAATTTGGATAAGTGTTTTCTTAGTTACTTAACCCCTACAAATCTTGTCTTGTTACGATGTTAAGTTTGGTTAAGTGTTCCTGTTGACTTAACCCTCCCATTCTAGCTTAACTGTGTTAAGCTGGTTAAGTGTTCCTATGGACTTAACCCTCCCATTCTAGTTTAACTGTGTTAAGTGTCTGTATGAACCTAACCCCACCCATCGGTTTGGTTATCATGTTGAATTGGTTAAGTGTCTTAGTTAACTTAACCCTACCATTCTTGTTCTAGCTTTAACTAAATAAATTAAAGCCGCGACCACTCACATTAGGCAGATATTGTTGCGAATACTGGATGTGCCGGTTGGATCCAGGCAGGTTTACATCGCAACTCAGTCTAACCTCGGGTTAGGCATATTCGTGTTTTCTAAGTTCAAAGGGTTTTGATTAATTTTCAAATCAGGTTTTGAAAGTAACCATCCCGTCCGTCGGATCAGTTAGGGATAGTCAGGGAGAGCAGGAAACTTGTATTTTCCAAACCCAAGCCTAGACACTATCCTCTCTGTCACCCTAGAACTTTCTGGTGTATTATTAAAAGAGATGTCGTTAATAAACCTTTAATTTGTCTAAATTTACATTTTCTCATTTAGGACAAATTCTATAAGTAAATTATTCCTAATTTACTTATTTCCTAATTAATCTTTTAATGTAAATTGTCAACATTTATTATTATGGCCCATTTCCCCCTCTATATCATATTTATGCTTTTTGGTATGTAAACTATACCAAATTAAGTGTCACTAACCATGATTTTGCTAAACATGACAATTTCTCACAATTATGGCCAATTTCAAATTTATGCCAATATACTTATTATGCCAAATTAGCTAATCCACTTCTGATTTAACATTCTAATTTTAGTTCATGTCAAACTAGACTTATTATTCTAGTTCACAGTTCATGTAAATGCTTGATTTACAAGTCAATACTAGATTCAAATTACACATCCTATAATTCATGTCAAATTTATCCAATTTGCATTTTTATAAACATGCCATAATACATGTTCCCAATTTATGCCAATTTCCAAGTTTATAACTACGTTTTAGTAGATTTCATATTTTTGCCCAAATCGTATTCCCATCGTTCGTATAATCGTGATTCAATCTGGATTATAGATAAATCTAGATTCGTAGATAAAATTGGAATGAACCAAAGATGCTATGAAAAGATAGACATAATAACTGGCATCAAATGATAATTCACAGGCATATAGATCTGGTAATATTACGACATGAAAAGGGTTGAACAGTATAGGCTCAAGAACATGGGTAGACCTAACATAATAGGTAAATTCCCAAGATCAAGATCCAAGAATAACTAAGAATAAACTGAAATAGAAATTCAAGCATAGATCCAATATAATGCCAGTTTGGGGTACAACATGGTTTTGTAACTACAGTGTCATGGGCATAAATAATAATCTTATATCCATAGTCACAGGCAATAAATCCTCACAGTTAATGAATCACAGTCATAGGCGATGTTCATAGTCAAAGGAAAATAATTCTCACAGTCATGAGTCACAGTCATAGGCAATGTTCATAGACAATGTTCATAGTCAAAGAGGCATATGGTTTTAAGGTCCATATTTTCATAGTCACAGTCTTATTGGTCATCGAATCATAACAGTTCTTAATTAGGTCCAAGGATATAAGCACTGATTCGAACAGAAATATTTGGCATATTCTTTTATTCCTTTAATTTCATGTCACGAATAGAGAAAACGTTCAAATCTAAAAAGTAACCGACTTACATAGATTATATTAGATTCGTAGAAAAACAGTCGTTGAAGTCATTTGAATCTTCACTTGAATCCTAGCTTGTTTTGAATCTCCTCTTGAAAGTCTTGAGCAGCATTTCCTCGTCTTGATTTATTTTACATATTATTTTATTTATTATTTAATTAAGAGGAGGAGAAGAAGCCATGTTCACCAAGAATCTTTGCAGCATAAGGTTAGAGAAGATTTGTGAATAGTGAAGGAGACTAGGGGCTGCTTATATAGGATTAGGCGGATGAATCTAGGCAGAAAACGAGACCAGGTACATCAGAATGCACCCAGGCCCAAAAGTGGGTTTTGCACCCAGGTCGACACCCATGTCGACTGGGCAGTCGACCTGGTCAGGGGGGTCGACTACCCAGTCGACTCCGCATTCGACCTGGGTCCTGGGCGGGAATTTTCCCGCCCAGCCCGCTTCTGGGTTTGAATTCGAATTTCGAATTCGAATTTCGAGCTGTTTTCGATTCTGAATATTCCTGAAACTTCGGAGGGTCATATCTCCCTCATATGGACTCCGATTCTCGCAAACTCGGACTCGTTTCCAAGCAGAATTTCGAGACGAACGCAATGACACAACCCGTTTCCCTTGATTTTGATTTTAAAATTTAATTCTGCCTTGATTTGTGAATCCTAATGTTACAGAATTACGGGGTGTTACATTCTCCCCCACTTAAAAGGTTTTCGTCCCCGAAATCTTCAAGTTAGGAAGAATGTGTCCTACAATCCAATCACCCATCTACTCAACCATTCAATCATAGGCATTCATTGTCCTTAAAAGATTTCTAATGCTTTCATGTTTATATGCATAGTGCGTGTGTATGTCTTTATCTAGTGCAAAATCAGGCGGTCTACTGATTCAGTCGACCTCCTTAATGCGAATCATGTCGGTGCCATGCGTCCAATCATGTATGCAAGCATCCCTAGTTATGTAAATATTACATATGTGCATAGCCATTCATCCATATGCAACATCCATATGATAACATATCATGTTCAACTTACAAACAAATACATATCTGTAAATGCAATATGAAAGCGTCCGAACTGATCTAGGGCCTAATACATATGTATATGCATTCACGAGCAACCATTAGCAACCACTCGCAACCATCAACCATAACATGTTTCAAATACATGTTTACATCCAAAAGAGTTTTTACCTAAGGATCGAAGATACGACCTAGAGGATATACTTTGGAAAGAGAGAAACAATTATGCGTAAAGCTCCTACAAATAAAAGAAATCAAGGATGCACCCTTAAGGAAAAGGGTATGATGTTAGTATCTAGCCTTCTTGAGCTTTACTTCAATGTATCTTAACTAATTTAACTTCACGATTATGAAGTTTCTGACCTCCATTTCCAAAATAAACAGATGTCAATCACGGTACCAAGTGTATGTACTAAGATGATTAGAGGTCTCCCTCTTATCCACCATGCCATAACTATAAGGGTCGAAAGGTCACTACATACTTTTTAGAGTGCCTGCCACAACTATTCATCTCTCACGCAAACCATCCTAGTCGAACTCGACATTCCTCAAGTACAAGCCCCAAAGGCCTAAACCAATATCAGACAAGCACCCAAGGAATATCTCCTCCGAATTTAGACGATCTACGTGAGATGATATAAGCAAACTCGATAGCTATTCTCAAATCCCTACTAACAAAAAATGAACTGGTCGGACCACCAATTGGATTTGAGAATCTAGTGGGATCTTTCTACTATACAAGTACTATGGTGCAGAGACTCAACTATGGAAGTGGATATGAACAAATGCAAAGCGCTAAAACCAAAGGAAAGAGTACGAACAGCAAAACTAGACTCTTCCAACAGAACTTTACTACCTTTCTCCTAGGTACGCTTGGTGGCGAAGGTAAGTACTTGCCCTTCTGAAAATCTTGTCCTTTGCCCTTAATTACATGCCCTATTACACCATAGTAAAGATACTTCTTCTTGTCTTAGGTTTTATAATTCCTTCCTTCTTTGTGGGCTAAATCTACATCCATGAATTCCTCATCCTCTTCCGTGTGTAGTCATGTTGACAAATCTCTCGAAAGCTGCTTCCATCGTACAGAAAACCCTATAAACTTGAAAGAAAACTGACCGTAGGTGAAACAACTACGGCTATGGATGGAAGCTAGGCACGACTTCGCCCATCGATGAGGTTACCTCCCAGAAAGCTAGGAGCCCCAGAGACTCAAGAAAGAAGGAGACAAGAATTCAAACAGAGGACGAGAAGATAGTGCGTATGGCTTTGGGGAATATGCCTTTTAAACAAAGCTTTTCTCTTGAAAATGCTTCTTTTAAAACCGTTTTGAAAATAATTTTTCAAATCCTTTATCTGATCTGGTAACCTTTAGCTCTGATACCACGTGTAACACCCCACATCCGTTAGTGTCACCCACAAAGGGAATGCACTAAGTTCTGTGGAGCATTTTAAGGTAAAAGATGCAGATTAATTACAAGACAAACAAAAATTAAAACAGCGGAAAATAAAACTTTGCTTTATTGATAAAATAGTTTGTACAACGATTTCTTTATAATATCAGAGTATCATCTGTCTTACAAAATAAAGAAGCATAAAACAACATTTATATTCCCCAATTGTAGCAAGAGCCAGCCATAGCATCTGAAAAGAAAATCCAAGCAAAACTTCGACAAATCTTCAAGCTGGGAAAGAGTGACAGTCCAACATAACCTGAGCTATACTATTCCCTCCTTTACCACCTTGGGGGGGGAACCGAAGAAAAGAAGACGAAAGAAAAACAGAGTCAGACATAAAGGCTGAGTAAGTTCAGTTACTTCAAGCATATGAACATGGAAAAACAAAACGACATGAATTAACTGAATACAAGATAACACCATGATGATAGGATCAGCAAGATTAGACAAGATTAACACAAGATATGCTAAGACAAGATAAACTGGATATGCTCTAATACTTTCGCCGCTTCGCTATTTCCTTGTTATACTGGTTTCTATGTCTTTGCACCACCCAACTAGTGTCCCGACTAGTAATGATAACGTGATCCCAGTCCCGGTTGTTTCCGTTGCCTTCAGGCATACATTTATTATTTATTACCTAGGTCTAATCTAGGGTTTTCTATCAAGTGCTTTCTAGATTCAACTAGAGTTTATGCTATCTACTGAACGCTTCTCGGATTCAGGGTTTATGCCACCTAGTTCAACTAGGGATTATGCTACCTGTCGAACGACGCCCCCAAGTCTAGGACACACTACCTAGAGTGGTATACGTTCCTAGACTTCCCCACGCATGTATCGCGAATCGTTATCGCTTGTCTAGATGCACATGTCCTGTAATATGCGGCCCGAGTCCTGTGGCAGGGCAAATCAAGAAACACAGGACTCGGTCGGGAGCTTTCAGATATCTGCCGATGCAAATGCAAAGGTCTGTTTTTATTCCAGTGGCTATGATCTCACTCGACCCCTCCCTCAACTAATGAAAGGCACACCTTGAAAAATGAGAACTATACGCAGGCCCCCTATGCCCCCACTAACCTATGGCCCTCCTCACCCATAACTAGATAGCAAGTATATGGTCTTTTGGAGTTCTCTGCCTTTCCTCTTCACGTATCTCGATTGACTCAAGATGGATGGTAGACGACAAGTTGCGATCACAGGGCTACCGGTTTCTCGCCGAATCACGCTGGTCCACCCTAGTCTTTAGGTTGCCATATTTTGCAACCAAGGCATACCCTTGGTTCTTCTACCGCAGACCTTAACCTATGTGAGCCCAGGCGGATCATCTGCAGCCTCACAGAGGGATACCAAGAGTACCCTCACGTCCCCTCGAAGCCTCGGGCTTCGTAACCTAATTCGTTGGAGCCTTCGTTTTAATAAGACGGACGTTCGCTCCTTCCTGTGTTATACTAAGAATTACTACTTAGTTTTGCTAACTAAGGTTTACCACTTAGTTTCCAGAATCGTTGTTTTCTTAACGAAGGTTTACTACTTAGTTCTCTTTCTCGTCAATTTGGATTGGTTAAGTGTCCTTAGTCAATTCAAGCTAACTTAACCCTCTTCATTTATCCTGATAAACTGGTTATGTGTTATCAATAATTCATGTTGACTTAACCCTACCACAAACCAAGTTATATTGGTTAAGTATTTCTTATTACTTAACCCTGTTCATTCATCCTGTATTGGTTAAGTGTTCCTTTTTAACTTAACCTTGCCCATCTGTTTTAACTAACACTTTATTAATGGTTAAGTACTATCCCTTCATGTTTTAGACTTAACCCTATTCATTTATCACAATCTGATGGTTAAGTGTTCAAGTTTACTTAACCCTACGGTCTAGTCCAGCTAACATATCAAATTGGCTAAGAGTATTAAATTTTACTTAACCCCAACCTCTAGTCTAGTTAACATGTTAATTTGGCAAAGTGTATTAACTTTACTTAACCCCACCATCTAGTCTAGTTAACATGTTAATTTGGATAAGTGTTTTCTTAGTTACTTAACCCCTACAAATCTTGTCTTGTTACGATGTTAAGTTTGGTTAAGTGTTCCTGTGGACTTAACCCTCCCATTTTAGCTTGACTGTGTTAAGTTGGTTAAGTGTTCCTATGGACTTAACCCTCCCATTCTAGCTTAACTGTGTTAAGTGTCTGTATGAACCTAACCCCACCCATCGGTTTGGTTATCATGTTGAATTGGTTAAGTGTCTTAGTTAACTTAACCCTACCATTCTTGTTCTAGCTTTAACTAAATAAATTAAAGCCACGACCACTCACATTTGACAGATATTGTTGCGAATACTGGATGTGCCGGTTGGATCCGGGCAGGTTTACATCGCAACTCAGTCTAACCTCGGGTTAGGCATATTCGTGTTTTCTAAGTTCAAAGGGTTTTGATTAATTTTCAAATCAGGTTTTGAAAGTAACCATCCCGTCCGTAGGATCGGTTAGGGATAGCCAGGGAGAGCAGGAAACTTGTATTTTCCAAACCCAAGCCTAGACACTATCCTCTCTGTCTCCCTAGAACTTTCTAGTGTATTATTAAAAGAGATGTCGTTAATAAACCTTTAATTTGTCTAAATTTACATTTTCTCATTTAGGACAAATTCTATAAGTAAATTATTCCTAATTTACTTATTTCCTAATTAATCTTTTAATGTAAATTGTCAACCTTTATTATTATGGCCCATTTCCCCCTCTATATCGTATTTATGCTTTTTGGTATGTAAACAGTACCAAATTAAGTGTCACTAACCATGATTTTGCTAAACATGACAATTTCTCACAATTATGGCCAATTTCAAATTTATGCCAATATACTTATTATGCCAAATTAGCTAATCCAATTCTGATTTAACATTCTAATTTCAGTTCATGTCAAACTAGACTTATTATTCTAGTTCACAGTTCATGTAAATGCTAGATTTACAAGTCAATACTAGATTCAAATTACACATCCTATAATTCTTGCCAAATTTATCCAATTTGAATTTTTATAAACATGCCATAATACATGTTCCCAATTTATGCCAATTTCCAAGTTTATAACTACGTTTTAGTAGATATCATACTTTTCCCAAATCGTATTCCCATCGTTCATATAATCGTGATTCAATCTAGATTATAGATAAATCTAGATTCATAGATAAAATGGGAATGAACCAAAGATGCTATGAAAAGATAGAAATAATAACTGGCATAAAATGATAATTCACAGGCATATAGATCTGGTAATATTACGGCATGAAAAGGGTTGAACAGTATAGGCTCAAGAACATGGGTAAACCTAACTTAATAGGTAAATTCCCAAGATCAAGATCCAAGAATAACTAAGAATAAACTGAAATAGAAAGTCAAGCCTAGATCCAATATAATGCCAGTTTGGGGGTACAACATGGTTTTGTAACTACAGTGTCATGGGCATAAATAATAAACTTATATCCATAGTCATAGGCAATAAATCCTCACAGTTAATGAATCACAGTCATAGGCGGTGTTCATAGTCAAAGGAAAATAATTCTCACAGTCATGAGTCACAGTCATAGGCAATGTTCATAGTCAAAGAGGCATATGGTTTTAAGGTCCATATTTTCATAGTCACAGTCTTATTTGTCATCGAATCATAACAGTTCTTAGTTAGGTCCAAGGATATAAGCACTGATTCGAACAGAAAGATTTGGCATATTCTTTTATTTCTTTAATTTCATGTCACGAATAGAGAAAACATTCAAATCTAAAAAGTAACCGACTTACAGAGATTATATTAGATTCGTAGAAAAACAGTCGTTGAAGTCATTTGAATCTTCACTTGAATCCTAGCTTGTTTTGAATCTCCTCTTGAAAGTCTTGAGCAGCATTTCCTCGTCTTGATTTATTTTACATATTATTTTATTTATTATTTAATTAAGAGGAGGAGAAGAAGCCATGTTCACCAAGAATCTTTGCAGCATAAGGTTAGAGAAGATTTGTGAATAGTGAAGGAAATTAGGGGCTGCTTATATAGGATTAGGCGGATGAATCTAGGCAGAAAACGAGACCAGGTACATCAGAATGCACACGGGCCCAAAAGTGGGTTTTGCACCCAGGTCGACACCCATGTCGACTGGGCAGTCGACTTGGTCAGGGGGGTCGACTCCCCAGTCGACTCCCCAGTCGACCTGGGTCCTGGGCAGGAATTTTCCTGCCCAGCCCGCTTCTGGGTTTGAATTCGAATTTCGAATTCGAATTTCGAGCTGTTTTCGATTCTGAAAATTCCTGAAATTTCGGAGGGTCATATCTCCCTCATATGGACTCCGATTCTCGCAAACTCGGACACGTTTCCAAGCAGAATTTCGAGATGAACGCAATGGCGCAACCTGTTTCCCTTAATTTTGATTTTAAAATTTAATTCTGCCTTGATTTGTGAATCCTAGTGTTACAGAATTACGGGGTGTTACACATACACAACCTCAAATTCAGATTTACAATCATGTCACAATTATGATTAAAGTTTATATCGGAAAATAAATGTACTTGCCTTGATTGGTTTAAAGAAGAAGAAGAGTTGCAGTTGTTCTCTTTTAATTCTATTCAATTTGGAAGAAGATGCATTAGTCCTAGTTCCAGTTCAGATTTCAGCAGAGTAGTGACACCATTATTTTATTTAATTAGAACAGAGGCAGAGTATAGGCAGAATGAAATGGTGTAGAGAGAATGAGGCTAGAGGGCTGTTTATATAGGGTTAGGCGGACAAACTTGGGCAGAAAACGTGACCAAATACATCAGAACGAACCAGGTTCAAAAACTGGATTTTGGGGGCAGGTCAACCCCCAGGTCGACTACCCAGTCGACCTGGTCAGGGGGGTCGACTACCCAGCCGACTCCCCAGTCGACCTGGTCGGGGGGGTCGACTACCCAGTCGACTCCCCAGTCGACCTGGGTCATGGGCAGGAAATTTCCCGCCCAGCCCGCTTCTGGGTTTGAATTCGAATTTTGAATTCGAATTTCGAGCTATTTTCGATTCTGAAAATTCCTGAAACTTCGGAGGGTCATATCTCCCTCATACGGACTCCGATTCTTGCAAACTCGGACTCGTTTCCAAGAAGAATTCCAAGACGAATGCAATGGCGCAACCCGTTTCCCTTGATTCTTATTTTAAAAATTAATTAACCTCTGATTTGTTACTTATAAGTTCACAGAAAATACGGGGTGTTACATTCTCCCCTCCTTAAAGGATTTCGTCCCCGAAATCTTCAAGTTAAGAAGAATGTGTCCTACCATCCAACATCCATCTACTCAATCATCAATCACTGGCGTCCATTGTCCTTAGAAACTTCTAATGTTGTATGAACATATGCAAAGGTGTGTGTATATGTTCCTTATCTAATGCAAAGATCAGGCGGTCCACTGATTCAGTTGACCTCCTTAATGCGAATTATGCCAGTGCCATGAGTCCAACATGTATGAAAATTTTCCTATTTGATACATATCATTTCTATATGAGTGCACAACCATTCAGTCATATGCAACATCCATGTGATGAGTCAATCATTTTGCATCCACAAAATTGAAAAATGCTCACACATCCATATGCAGTATGAGAGTGTTTTCGAGGCGATCTAGTGCCTAGTGTGTGTATATGCATCCACGAGCAACCACTAGTAACCACTTGCATCCACTTGCAACCATCAAACATAACATGTCTCAAACACATGTTTACACCCATTAGTTTCTACCTAAAGTTCGAAGATTCGATCGATAGGATACAGTCGAATGATGGAAGCGAGTACAGATAAAACAAAAACTTGGTTCCCATTAGACATGGGTCCTAAGTATCGGCCCCGAAGACCGAAACCAACATCAGATTGACACCCAGAGGTTTACCCTCTTTAGATAATGTCAAAATTGGAAATCTTAACCTTATCAGAAATATTCAGATATTTACAGATTACTGGTATAGATCAGATTACCGAATGATTCTTAGGAAACTAAGCATGATAAATCCTAGAATGTATGCGTCCTACTTGACGCCTAACACGAATATCTCTCAAACCCCAATCACAAACAGATGAGTCATAACCCTTATGGATTTGGGTCTACAGCTGAATCAGAAACAATACTAGTATTAAAGTGCAGAGTATCGATTACAGAATCAAAATGCCAGAATCAGAAAGAGTTTTAACTCAACAATCAGATAAGAAAATTAAACCTTCTACTTAAATTTTCTTGTTTCTACCCTATCTACCAGTCCCTTGAGCATTCGCCTGTCCTCCAGAAGTGGGTTCTGCCCTCTGCCCTTGCCCTCGTTTCTTTGGGCAGTCCCTAGTGAAGTGTCCCATCTCACCATAGTTGAAGCAAGTGCCCTTCCTTTTTCTGCAATCCTTGTTCAGATGAGTCGAGCTTCCACAAGTAAAGCACTTTTTCCCCTTCTTATCTTCAGATTTCTCATCCTTCTTTTGTGTTTCCTTTTTGGGCCCTATTTTCTTATTCTGTGGATCTTCCTTCTTTGTCTCTTTCTGGCCCTTGTCTTCCTTGTGCAGAAGTGCCATGTCCACCAATTTCTCGTAAGTCGCTCCCATGGGTACATGGGTCATGGCTAGGCTATGCAGTGGCTCGTTCAATCCTTTAACAAAGCGGAGAGCCTTTTTATCCTGAGTGTTGACTAAATCCAATCCGAATCTAGCCAGTTGGTTGAACTGGTTGACGTATTCCTTGACCGTCATACTTCCTTGCTTAAGAGATAAGAACTTTTCCAGTTGTAGACTTCGTTCAGCTTGTGAGAGGAATTTTGTCTCAAACCTTGCTTTGAAATCCATCCATGTCTCAACCGGCCTCTCGGCGTTAGTGACTTCCCACCAATAGGAAGCTTCGTCTTTGAGCAACCATACTGCCAACTGTAACTTCTGCCTATCGTCCACCTCGAAGATAACGAACAGATCCTCAGTTTCTTTGAGCCAGTTCCTCGCTTCTACGAATGATTCAGTTCCCTTGAAATCCTTTCCACCCATGGCCCTAAAATCTCTATAGATCTTTGAGAAAGAAATTGCACGAGGAGGGGGTGGAGGAGGGGGATCATTTGCTGGACCTGCGGCGGCGGTCCAAGCCTCAAGATATCGACAAAACCAACCGGGTACATGAACACCCTCTGGTACCTCATATGCTTCAGACATGCTGAAACAAAAAAGGAAAGATTCAATTACAAAAAGGACTGAAGGAAAGGTATATGGCTCTTGGGGATTATGTTTATCAAAATAAGCTTTATTTTTGAAAATATTTCCTTTCAAAACCTTTTTTTTAAAATAGTTTTCAAAAACTTTACCCAATCTGGTAACCTTCAGCTCTGATACCAAGTGTAACACCCCACCTCCGTTAAGGTCACTCACAAAGGGATTGCCTTAACTTTGGTGGAGCATTTTAGTAAACATAACAGAAACTTACAAGACAGATAAAACAGTACTTGAAAAATTTATAACTTTATTACAATAGAAACCGAAATAAGCTTGGTTACATCCTTTCAAATCACAATATCAGAATTCAAGTACAAAATATCAGTCTTGTACAAAAGCCTTCAGAATGCGTAGTTTAAAATCATAATCCCCATAGAAGAAGACAAGCCATACTTTAAGCACTTCAAGCGGAAGAAATCTGGATCAAGCTAGAGTACTCCCTTCTACAAAACCTGATGGGGAAAGGTAAGAAAGGAGGCGAAACAACAAGGGTCAGACAAAAAGTCTGGCAAGTCCAGTGATTTTCAGTTATGAACAGATAATAATAACATGACATGAAAATAAAACTGGATGAGAGATAACAGTAACAGGTGTAGCGGATATTACAGAAGAACAGAATGACATAAGCTATTTCTTTACACTTCTCTGCACTAATACTAGTATAACAGAATTAGGTGTCACCCTAATGTCTAAACTGAAAGAGAAACGGGTACAGAATAATTTCCACAGAAGAGAGTGCTAGTAATGGGCTTTTACCACCCGAACAAAAACAGACAGAAGCATAAACAGATTAATCCCTACGGAAACAGAATGTAGAATTAGGTGTACACTAGTAATGGGCCTTTACCACCCCAACAGATGGTACCACGCAGAAACAGACAGGTGTTACCACCCAACAGAAACAAGCGGTACCAACAGAAACAGACAGAACTAAGTGTACCCTAAAACCCTACCCCAAGCAATCGGCTTCCTAATACATAAATACCCTATGTCAGCCCCACAGTAGGGTGTATCACTCCATAAAGTGACAACCAATTGGCACAGACCTATTTACAGATGTCACGGCGTCTTACATCCTCAGAGGCAGACCGGGATCCATACACGCACATGACCCGGTTGGAACGCACCATCAACACCCCTCGCCATTATCAGAATGAACCGCTTATAATTAGTTCAGTAAGCGTGCCCGGACCCTACCTACTGTTGGGTCAAAGTTTTGATACCAGAAAGGGATACTGACTAATATGGGTCCCAAACAACAGATGACACAAGTAATTCCCTTCCTATCCTTGTGTCCCCAGACTAACAGATTTCAGATTAACTTGTTTACAAGTTCAGACATACAGAATTCAGATCAACTAGTTCAGAAAAGTTTTCAGACTAACGGATCAGATATACATATTTAACAGACTTACCGATTAACCAGTTACAGATTAACAGACTTACAGATTTGTCTAACTTTGTAATTGGGCCTACAGATTCACGGAACAGATTTATTAAATTCATCAGTCTAGTGGGTTTAACCCTATCCTCCCAACACGTTTTAGACATAATATTTATCTCAGATTTTCATTAATTAAATATTATTGCCCAGACCTCTCACATTAGATTGACAGTTTCCGGCTACTGGTGAAGCCGGTTGGTTCCGGGCAGATTTCTGCCGCAAACTGAGTCTAACCTCGGGTTTCAAGCACGTTATGACTAACTTCTCACATTAGAACCTATTGTTTGCGGCCACTGGATGTGTCGGGTGGTTTTGGGAAGAATTACGCCGCAAACTCATTCTAACCTCGAGTCAGCCATGTTTATCTTTACGGCCAATTAATTAATAATTTACCATTTATGCCCACGCCTAATGTCAATTATTCATAACTATAGCCAACTCAGATTATGTCAATAACAGACTAAATATATCAACTCAACAGATATAGCAGATAACAGATTTCGTAGATTAGGCGACTTGACGGATTCAGCAGATTAAGCAATTTAGCAGATTTAGCATATAACAGATTAGGCATTTTTAGCAGACTTAGCAAATGACAGATTTGGCAGATGAACAGATCTAGCAGATTAGGCAATATAGCAGAACTAGCAGATTAAGAAATATAACAGAACTAGCAGATTAGGCAATATAATAGAACTAGCAGATTAGGCAATATAACAGAACCAGCAAATTAGGCAATATAACTGAACTAGCAGATTAGGCAATATAACAGATTGAATCATTCCATAAAGTTTCATAAACATATACTGCCTAAATAGTTGTCATGATTCACAATATGGTCATATACCCCACGTTTGCATTGAATTTACATGGCACAGATTATGGTCATTATTTACCATATAACACATGTCCCAAAATCTAGTTAAACTTGCCTAGTACAAAATATTCACATACAAATTATACCAAATATAGCCATCGATTTCAATGCATGTCATATATTAAAAAAAATTCCCACTTAGGTGTTATTCACATTTAATAGTTATCAAATCTTAATATAGACCTTCACACCTAAGTCATATTCTCTTTTTTCCCAAATCATGAATTGTCATATAAACAATATGCCCAACAATCTAGAACTTTAAATTATAACAGATCTTTAATTTAGAAATATGCGTTATGTCCAAAGTCTCAAGTCACATGTTAACATACAATGGTTCCTCTACTTCCAATTCACAGAATATGCATAGATCTAAGTCCAGTTTACAACATGTGTCCTTTTAGTTACCGATTAGCCATGTCCAATTATGCCACATTCATTATTTGTCCCAAACATTTTAGCGTTCATGCGTTAATCTCTTATGAGATTTGGCGCACGCTCGGAGTAGCCTGGCTATAGAATAGAAGGAAGAAAGAGATACAGAATAAAATAGATCAGCACAGAACATACACAACCTCAAATTCAGATTTACAACCATGTCACAATTATGATTAAAGTTTATATCGGAAAATAACTGTACTTGCCTTGATTGGTTTAAAGAAGAAGAAGAGTTGCAGTTGTTCTCTTTTAATTCTATTCAGTTTGGAAGAAGATGCTTTAGTCCTAGTTCCAGTTCAGATTTCAGCAGAGTAGTGACGCCATTATTTTATTTAATTAGAACAGAGGCAGAGTATAGGCAGAATGAAATGGTGTAGAGAGAATGAGGCTAGAGGGCTGTTTATATAGGGTTAGGCGGACGAACCTAGGCAGAAAACGTGACCAAATACATCAGAACGAACCAGGTTCAAAAACTGGATTTCGGGGGCAGGTCGACCCCCAGGTCGACTACCCAGTCGACCTGGTCAGGGGGGTCGACTACCGAGTCGACTCCCCAGTCGACCTGGTCGGGGGGGTCGACTCCCCAGTCGACCTGGTCGGGGGGGTCGACTCCCCAGTCAACCTTAGTCCTGGGCGGGAAATTTCCCGCCCAGCCTGCTTCTGGGTTTGAATTCGAATTTCAAGCTGTTTTCGATTCTGAAAATTCCTGAAACTTCGGAGGGTCATATCTCCCTCATACGGACTCCGATTCTTGCAAACTCGGACTCGTTTCCAAGAAGAATTCCGAGACAAACGCAATGGCGCAACCCGTTTCCCTTGATTCTTATTTTAAAAATTAATTATCCTCCGATTTGTTACTTATACGTTCGCAGAAAATACGGGGTGTTACAAATTGTATTACACATGTCACCCATGTCACCCACTTAACCCACATGTCCCACCACATGTTTATTATTGGTTAAGTGTTACATAATTCATTATTGCTATAACCTTGTAAGACCTCCCACATTAGACTCCCGTTTGCGGTTGCTGGACTTGCCGGAAGGGTCCGGGCAGTCATATACCACAAACGTGTCTAACCTCGTGTCTTTACAATTGTTACGCATTTAATTTATGCCTTCGACCTCCCACATTAGACTACCGTTTGTGGTTGCTGGATTTGTCAGGCGGGTCCGGGCAGTCTTACACCACTAACGAGTCTAACCTCATGTCTTAGACATTTATTATTACAAATTATTTCACCCCAATTTGAATTAATTATCCCTATTCAAATTGTCAATAATTTCCAAATTAATTATGTCTATAATTGTCACCTAAATTATGTCCATACTTTTTAGGTATAAAAATTATACCAATCAATGTCTTAATTTAATGCTTTTAAAGCCATTTTATGCCAATTCACAGTTTACATAATTAATATTTTCCCATTGTCCCCACGCTATTCGTACGTTCAAATGTGAAATATGTTGGACTCGCAAATAGTCTAACTTATAAAAAAAGAAATATCACCACTTGCATAACACATAAAAATAGATCTAACTTGCAAATAGGAATTATAACATAAATTTGCATAGCCAATAATTTGCATAGACAATGGTCATATAGAATCATATATTTGCATAAACTACGATGGATCTAAATATCGATCTAAACATGAAATTGTGAACTTGCATATATGAATTATGGGTCCCACCTAAACTTGCATATGTGAATATAATTTTCACCTAAAAAGGTGAATATAGTTTTCACCTAACCTTGCATATGGATTCCTACAACTTGATTTTATCACATGTTTTTGCATATAAACTAGCATATGTATATACTTGTTTCACATATAAATTTGTATACAATTCACATATAGGCTTGCATAAGATTCATATTCAAACTAGCATACGATTTAACATCCCAAACTTGCATAAAATTCACATATGAGTTAGCATATGATTTAACATCCCAAACTTGCATAAGATTCACATACAAATTAACATATGTAAAAACGGACTTGCATAAGATTCATATTCAAACTAGCATATGATTTGGCATCCCAATCTTGCATAAGATTTCACATACGAACTAGCATAAAATAAATCAAGTTAAACATGTATAGTTGGACATATGAAATAGATCTACCAACATAAGATAACAAAGTTAAACAACATCATGTGATTCAATAGATATGTTCTTGTAATCCAATTATAACTCATCACAATTAATTATTAATTATATTGTGAAAGAAATAGTACTCGCAAAGATAAGTTAAAGAAGAGAATGATTCGTTTGTCTTTTGAATTAGAATTATGACTTGCTAAATCCTAAGCTTTAGGAAGGAGAACTATCCTAGCAGTAGCATGGTGGCCAAGAGACAAATTTTGTTTAGGTTTAGGGTTTGAGTCTAGGCACTCTTTTGTAGAAGTTTGAATCAACCTATGCCGTTAGATTATCTTAGGTGTAAATCCAACCATCCAGACTAGATAGAGTTATCTAGAACAGCCACATCATCCCAAATGACTCAGCAGAGAGTCAGAAGTCGTCACATTTCAGATCTGCCCGCGGGGGTAGGTCGACCCCCAGGTCAACCCCCTGGTTGATCTGTATAGGGTAGGTCGACCTCCTAGTCCACCTGGCCCTTAGGCGGGATAATTCCCGCCCAGCCTCTTCCCTGTTTGAATTTGAATTTCGAATCTATTATTCTGAACTGTTTTAATTTATATAAAATTACTGAAACTTCCGAGGGCCATAACTTCCTCATATGAAGTTCGATTTAAGAAAACTTTGACTCTATTCCAACCAGAATTTCGAGACGAACGCAACGGCATAACCCTTTTCCCTTATTTCTCAATTTAATAATTAAGTATTCTTAGGATTGTTAATTTTAATATTCACAGAAAATTCAAGGTGTTACATAAAGTTATGCTGGTTTAAACATTAACAACATTAATATACTTAATAATATTATTAAATAAATTAACATCTTAGTTACTTAACCCTTCTTCTTTTGTTCGTTTACTGGAATTGAGGAACCCATTTGATCGACGTCTTCGAACACCACGCGCCGCCACCAGACTGGATCGGACCACCATCGGGGAGCGCCACATCGTTGGCCTTGGACCCGCCACCCTGCGTTATGAAGGGCTCGAAACTCGAAGGCCCGTGCAGCTCCAGGAAATGCACGGAAGTCTACGCCTTTGGGTGCTGAAATCGCTCGATATATCACATGATTTTAGATCATACTCCTATGACTTTAAAGAGCTTGAAAATCTCCATGGTTTGGTTTTAATGTTGGATTGAAATTCAAAGAGGTAAAGGAGAGATTAACGATTTGGAATGGGAGGATATCGGCCATAGGAAGAAAGGGGCGGCGGCTATTGTTTCAATCTAGGGTTAGGGTTTCTGATTTTAAATCTATATTTATAATAATATAATATTAACTGAACCCTTAAGGCCCGTTTAGCCACTAACTCCAATTCAGGCCCAACGACAGTCATTCCTAGCTAATTACCCCTATTCCGGACCCAATGAGTTATGTTACGTGAGCCCAAATGACAATTTCAACCACCTTTTCTTTAATTTAAAAATAAATACATTTATTATTTAATTTAACCGTACAAATAAATTAACCAGGGCTACATACGGGCTCTAAAAATTCCAGAAAAAATATATTTGGCTTTGTTTTGACAATAAGGTCCTAACAAAATTAATTTCATCAAATTTGGAGACTTTTTGAAAAATGGCCATTTTCTAGTCGATCATATTTGACTGAAACTGACAAAACACATTTTCTTTTACCACGCTCACATATTAATCCTAAAAATTATGAAAATTGAAACCTAGCAATAATTTGACATTCCGGTTCCAATAAAAGTGGTTTCGTCGAAAACGGAGGTGGCTTGCAAAATGGTTATTTTTAATGGCTTTAATATTATCTAAAAATGAAATTTTTAATTCCTGACGTATTTTCTATCAAAACTTCTTAAAATAAAAATTTTAAATTGGTCCTAATTTTCCAGGTTGTTACAAATATTAATTGATTTTAATATTGAATTCATTATCAAACGACGATTGAATATGTATAAATTATATTTAATTATAAACGAGCTCGAAATGGCGTTGCAGGTCGTAATATGGAGTTTGACTTTGATTGGATATACATAATTAATTTTTAGTCGGATTTTTGTGAAACAAGAAACGTTGGAATCTTTTTAATTATAATTTTAATATGGAAGAGAAAAATCCAGATTTCGTGTTATACATTATTAGATATGGCCAAATCAAATTTTGATATAGTCGTTACGGAAATCGTTATTAAAATATAACGTTTATTTAATATATTTAAGCGAAATTAAAATCGTTTAACTCAAAATTGACAATATTGAGTTCCGTAATTATATTTGGAATTCTATATATATTCTATTTAGATATATGATACAAATAATTTATTAAGATTTATTTGAATCAATTTGGAATTTATTTAATATTTTACTAATATTATTTAAGCTTTAAAAATAGCCATTTTTGTGAACGGTCTCAGTTTTCGATGAAATTAGTTTAATTGGAACCGTACAGTTAAACTATTGTAAGAAATCAAATTTCGTGGCAAACCGATGTCGTATGTGACTTTGGTTGCAAAAAACATTTCTATTTCTATTTTATCATTTATATTATTTAGACAAAGGTAACTTTGGAGGAATAAACGACTGGCCAAACAAACTCCAAATTTAACGAAACATGATTCATTAGATCCGTTAGGAAGAGGTCTGGTAAAATGTCAAGGCCCTATATTTATTGGATTTTTTCTGTAATTATAGGAATTTTAAACACTTGATTTTTCATCAATAATTATAACTGACTTTTAGCAAACGACCTCAAAATTCGACGAAACATGTCCCATCGGGTATGGAATATTTTTCTATGCTAAGATTAGCATTTTTATTGGAAAATTGGAGTCGTGTGAGGTATTTTTAAATATTAATTCATTATTAAGTTAAGAAAATAATATTATAATCCCCCTTGTCTATATAAACCAACGCCAAACCCTAAATTCGGCCAAAAACATCTGTGCGTGGTCGACAAATACTTCGGCTGTCTCATATCAAAATCAACGAACAGAAAAGTTGTACTACTTCCTCCCATTTGATTCCAAAATCCGATCATCTTTCATGAATCTTTCTTCTATAAAAAGATGGTACTAATTGAGACCATCCAATTAGTGCGGTGACGATGTTATTTTACGGATTGTGGTGGCAGTTGGCAAGTCTGAAAGTCAACGGAGTTCGTGTTCATTATCTGACCCATGCAATCGTCAAGCTGGACGAGGGTTGGACCGAGGATGGAGCGAGATGAGGCGCACATTTTGGCAGGAGTTGATCGTCACATGGATGTCGGAGGATGGAGAGATAGTGAGGAGTTCATGACTTTGAATTTTGCCTGGTGCCTGACCTCAGTGAAGGAATGCGAAAACAAAGAAATGCAGTACTGTGAAGGGGAGAAGCAAGTATATAATCAGACATGGTGCCTTGATCCAAGGGACGTTTTGGCCTTGTGTGTTGCTTTCAGTGAAGGGATGGAGAGAATTGGAGGCGCAGTGAAGTTTGCATTGGTCTGGAACGATTCTCGAAAGCAGCGTGAGTATGAGTTTCTGACAGTAGCGGAAGGAACCACGATAGTATTGGCCTGATTAAAAACTGTTAGCAGTAATTGTTAAGTAATTATTATATTAGTTTATGCTAAGATTAAATCAGCCAAACATATTACTTATATATGTGTATCTGATGTGTCAAATAGGAATTGAGACGAGGACTGAAAGCGTGGAGATGAGTGTTGAACGAAGGTGTGAACTTTCCTGGAATGAGGTCAAACACGAGAGTTGGAGGAAGAAACAACTGGTCGGCCATATATTTTAGTGTAAATCTATATATCTAGTTTAATTAAGTTAGTTATTAAATTGGTTAATTAAACTAAAACCTTACAACCTAAACGTCATCTTACTTGCATGCCAATGTTGATCGAGCAGAACAGTTTGAAATGTTAAAGTCGGCCTGCATTTTCTTGGATCAACTGTAACTTAGAAAATGTAATTAGTGATGCTCATCTAATTAAAATTAGTTTATTTACATAATTAAACTTTACTTAATAATAAATTAAAGGGAGTTAATTATGCTGATATATCAATTTTTTAACAACGATGAACTGAGTTCATACGGGATGTAGAAGAAACGTGAAGAACAGTGGACGAACAAAGGTATTATCGGCTTGATGTTATTAATCAAAAGTAATTAACTAATTATATTGTGTGATTAAGTAATTAATTATTGAATTAAAACAATGATTTATTTTTTTATATCTTGTACATATGTTGACAGAATTAAACGTAACACAGAGCGCTGGGATCGCAGTAAAGAGATCTACATGCTGAAAACAGTTTGGAGGGTATGGAAGCTACTGGAATTTCTAGTTGAATTAAACATTTGTTTAATTTGACTAGAACTGAACTGCTTAAGCGAAAAATCAAATCAAGGTGAGTTAAACTCACTCAGTTCTCCCCACTTATATTTTATATAAGTTGGGTTTATTTGTTTGTGTGTTATGGGTGATTTTATTTGGATGGCTGTTGAATTATATATTCATATATTGATTGAACAGTTAAGTTAAACGTTTGTTTAACTTAAATAAAATAAAATCGTTATTTATGACGATTGAATCCAATTGAGGTACTTACCTCAATGGTTACGTTCATAGTAATATAAACGTTATAAATAAATAATTGGATGTTTGAATTTCTGTTATTAACTTATTATTGACTGTTACAGTCCATTATTGACCGTTATTATTAAACCGTTTATTTCATCTATTTAGATGGAAAATTAATATTGATTGGCTATACTAAACTGAATGATTCAGATTGAAGTAACCCATTGTTTTGCAGGGAATTGATAGGTTGGAGGAACCCAACATGATTCCTCACTAATATTGATAACATTTATCAGTATGATTTTTTGTGTTCATTGGGATATGAAATTGATTTATATTTCACGTTTTGATACTTCAGTGGATATTTGCCTCTTTAGTACCGTCGGTAAAAGAAATGATTTTTGAAATTGATATCAAATCAATTTCGAACGATTTCGAAGATATAAATATATTTATATGTCGATTTGAAATACGGTTTTGATTATAAAGATAAATTATCAAAGTTAAATTTACTGTTTTATAATTATCTAAGTTTATAATTAACAAAGATATAATATATCTTGAATGGATAGTTAAATAATATAAACTTATCATATTTGTTACTAAAATGTGTAAATGGAATGTAAGGGCCTTAATGGACGTAAAGGAAGTTTAAATCCATTTCAAAATATTGAAATGGAATAATTGAATCGTGGATTTTACGAAAATATATAAAAGAGATTTAGAAGTGTTATTTTGTAATAAACGATTGTGTTAAACCAACATCGTTTTAAAATATATGAAATGTTATTAGATAACATTTGGTGAATAAGATTAACGAATCAACGAAATTGTAATAAGTATTGGTTTGAAATGGGATTTTAGGTTTTAAAACGAAATCAGAGTTGAAAATATAAATATGGATTCATAAAGAGGATTAAGATTTATAAATAGGATATAAGTGGAAATGACAAATTGGATTTATAAATTGGATTTAAACCCCATAATTGAGATAGATTGTTAACTCAAGATTTGCCAAAATATAGTTTAACTGGATATATGAATATGAGTTGAATTTATACGTGAGATAGTGGTAAAATAAATTCCAAGTATAACGGAATTGGATAAGTATAAATTGAGAAGTGAGAATGATGTAAATTGGCTAAGATGAATTATATTTCGAGGTTCGGGTTGTTGAGTTCCGAAGTTTGGAATGTTTATTGAGTTGAGATTTATTCCGAAATTCGGAATGTGATATTCCAAAGATCGAAATGTAAATCAAAGGTGGGAGTAGGAAACGAAATTGAAGTATAAGTCGATGCTTATGAATTGCAAACAAAATTTGCAAATGAAGTTAAGCTTTGGAAATTGAATTTGTACATTTGTTACAAATGATAAATTGAACTATTTGATTAATAAACTGAAGATCTTTATAAAGGATGGTTATATGATTTTTGGACAACAAATAATTTGTTGGGAATGAAATGACAGCGTTTGATAAATGGTAGTAAAAGATTTGGAATTATAATTTGTAACATTTGATATAGAAGCTAAGTTAACTTATTTGGATTATTAAAATAGAATATTTTTAAGATCGCAAATTAAGATTTGAATAATATGTTCATACAAGAATTTGAAGATATATAGATAAGATTTGTAAAGAATATTTATATGCAGTTGTAACCAATAATATACTGATTATTGCGAATGTCCGTAAAATATATTTATAAAGAGATATTGAAGAAACTTATAAAGGATCCGAATTATAACTGAATCGAGACTCGTGTATTCTATTTAAAAGGATTTCTAAAGTAAGTTAGAGAATTATAACTAAGAGTTTACTTAATCAATTAAGTAAAACATGTTGAGATTTTAAATAGAGTTTTTAAAAAGAAACGAAGGTGTTAATAAATTTCTATCTATTCTGAAGATATGAATGTTGTTGATCAAGGTCTGAGAAGTAAATAAATACCCCAACTTGTATGACTTCATGATTATCCAAGGATGGTATTAGTTTATAAATGAGAGGAATTGAGGGAAACATAAGTTATGATTCACGTAAATGATTTTATAAATTGTATTAGAAAAGTTTATAAGTTGAATGAATGAGTTTAAGAATATTCTTATTTGACAATAAGAAGTAAATGTGATAATCCAAATATTGGAAGACTTATAAGAATTTAATTAACGGTTAATTAAAGAGGCTAAATGATGTTGGGTACTGAATTAGTGAATTCATTTTTATTTTATGGATGAATGGTTGTTTATTTAAGTTTATTTGATAGTTAAATAACTGACTATCAAATCTGGCCGATATGCTTGTTGACCGGGATCAAATTCATATTCGAAAACCATTCTGACCAACAAATACGTGGAAGATACTTATTGAAGATGGAGCAAAAGAAGACCGTTGATCTTTATGAGCAGAAGAGTTACTTATTGAATTTCTCTGGTCTGGTCCACCAGAGTTATAACAAATTGTGATTCTACCGTGATTGGAATTTACGGATTATAAGGACTACTCGCTACTGATCCATGGGGAGATTCCTATATTGGATGTAATAGGAGGGTACGTTAGGTTCATCATGTTCCTGGATGACTTGTATGGACGAGTGTCTGACAAAGTATTTCAAAAGAGATCACATATATTGACTTTCTACAAACGTAATTCTGTTTGTGGTAGAGAAGACTGGACACCTTCTTTTAGCTTAACTCTCAGAGTATTTTTTTGTAAATCAACATTGTGATATCTGGCGGACCTAGCGATGTGACATTGAAAGTGAATGGAGTTGCGTTGTGCAGAAGGATAAGTTTAACCTCTAGTCTCATCAATCGGGAAATGGCATAAAATCGGGTAGGTCGCATGCTATGTGGGTCGTTCCCATCAAAAGGGTATATCATTACCGGATCTGGTGAAATTAAATGCCTTCGGTTGTCCCTTCTTATTTCTGTATGTATGCTATCAGTTCAGTTGGCTGGCCCCCAACCGTGGTAATGATATATTCGGTAATCTCAAAGTATTGTGAGGGGTCGGCCATGTTTAATCTGGGTTGCAAGATGTTCTTGTTGAACCGCAATGTATTCATCTCCAGACCTACATTATCGGGAAGGTGGTCCTATACCTTGCTAGGAAATCGATTCTCCAATAAACGCCTGCGGTTTTGGTTGTATCCTATATATATGGAGCGTGAGATGCAAGCGTTCCGCTGGATTAATATTTATTTGTATTTAGACACTATCATAATATCATAATAATATTGTTTTCAAAAATATTTTGGGTTATCATAAGGTAAAACCCGTCCATTTTATGTGTGGATTTAGGCTTAGGATTATCCTTTTCTTTCGAAAAGATTTTGACGTTAAAATCAAGTTGTGTGATACCATTGAACTTAGTGTGTGTTTCTCACTCTGCTTCACCAGACTGACCCGGTATTTGTAAAATGCTCGGGTTAGGCCGAGTTGTATGGGTTCAAGTTATCGGGTGCTATGAAGAGACGAGCTGGAAGAGCTCAGATGTATTATATTATATATTCCGCTATGTGTTTGTATATGAGGACAAATTATTACAACTGTCCAGATATTTGATGTATTCTGATGATTGTATGTTTTTATTTATAGCTCTCATTTAAGATTTCTATATTATATTTTGTTCCGCTGCGATGTGAGACTCTGTGTTGTTGTTGGTTCTTCTTCTTCTTCTAATCTAATATTTCTTTCTTTCTTACCTCACCCTCTAATATTCTTTCTATTAACGCACTTGTGTTTTCGATGCTTGAATGTTCGACATGGCTTTTTTGTGTCAATTTTCGGGGTCGAAAACCCTTGGGTCATTACAGTACCCTTTTCTGTTATATAGTACTAGCTATGGATTTAATCCATCAGATGTGATAGCACGTGCAGGCATAGCAACGGCCTGCCACTCTGTATTAGATCCAACTTTGTATTTCTGTATTTTTCTTTGGTTTCCCCTAATTATTATTATTACTTGTGGTGATTTCATAAGTGGTTTTATACTATTAACAGCATTTTGGAGATTTTTTGATTCTCTGTTTCAGTGATTCCATTTTTCCATGTCTCGGTGGCTTCATAATTTTGAGTTTTAGGGTTTTTGTGACTTTGTTTTTTTGGTGATCTTGTGATTCTAGGGTTGAGTGAATTACATGGTTTGTGATTACACCTTATGACTTCTGTTAGTCTGGGATCTTCTATTAGCATTATGTAAGCCCAAGTGTTGTTTACCCGAACTGTATTCGTGACAAGGCAGTGTTTAAGTCCGCTTGCGTGTTCTCACTCTAACTGCTCTATATTAATCTTTTGGCATTTATATATGTACTTCGTTGACCAGCGTATATAACATTCCCTTTCGATGGAAACTATATCAGAATTTTCGTATAATCCTATGTTTTGAGATTCCTTTTCGTATGGAAAGGAATTAGTGTTTGGATGACACCTTACCTCCCTTTTTTTTATCATAACTGATATGTAAACTAGACTGATCCGTGAATGTAATACTCGGGTCAGACCAAGTTGTTTTGGGTTCTGTTATTGTAGATATGTGGTTTCCTACTATTGCTTGGACTATCCTTGAAGACTCTTCCCATGTGCACATTAGTATATTTGTGTCATTGTATAATTATTCTATCTGTCCATGATATATTCTTGTTGTATATTCATTTGTGATGTATTACATTTATAAGTTGTAATTCTGCGATTTATCTATGTGTAACTATTCTATGATCTGTGACTGTGATATATTGTATATTGTTCTGAAATGATTCATAGCCATCGTAGTTTCTAATTATGAGTGTTGGGTATGTCGATCCACTTGCGCTAAGAAAAGAAAATTCGTTCACATAATCGACGCATACAACACCTGACTAATATGGAATTACGGATGGTCACCCTTAACCAACCCTATTCTCCGCTATAATAGACGATATTACTTGCTAATGCTCTTTATTAGGGTAGGTCCCAGGGTAGGGTGTTACAATATGTCTTATTCAAAGATCTTTACTTAGTAAATATTTAGATACATTGCTCTTAAATTTACATTTGTGATATCGTTAGTCTTCTCGCACTAGTATCCCGCACATTAGACTTAAATTGTTTTACTTTCATGCTTACTATGTGTATTTGATTACCAATGGATGATTGATAGGCGTGCGGGATAATTTTATTTGCTATTTAAGAAATTTCGGGGCTAAATTGCTTAATGGGAAGAATGTAACGACCCATATTCCACGTAACAAAGGATCGTAGAATGTTTATATTATCTCTTATAAGGTCGTTTGGCAGTATGACTTTGGTAAATGACTAATAGGGTCATTTCCTACCTTCACTATTTTTGTCAAATTTCAATGTGACCATTTTAACATTGACCAATCTTATTTCACCCATAAAGTTTTATTCTTAAGGAATTTAGACCTGAAGTTATTTACGTTGGATTCAAATGATGGTTTCTCATTCAGTAAAGTGGTCACATTAAGCAAATGGGCTTACCGTTTTAGAGGAATGACTGAAATAAGTTTGAGGAGGCTTAAATGGGTTGTTTGGGTCATTACCAGGTGCTCTCACAACACATTTCGGTGGAATGACTTAGTGGGGGCTGTATGGGTAGGAGAATATCTCATGTTCACTTTCCCAACTACCAAGAAGCTCTCTAATACCTATTAATGGCCTCCCCCACCATACATCTCTCATTTAAGCATCCAACAACCAAATAAAGTGCAAATTAAGTCAAATCAACACCACATCAAGACAAGAGCTGTTACAACTCCTAGAAATCAGAGCCAAATAATTCCCATTTTCGAATCTAACATTTTTGGGGGTGATTAAGGTGAATAATAGTATTCTTACTTACTAATTAAGGTAGATTAGCATATGGAATGTTCATAAAAACATACAAAAATACTTATAATTCGTTATTAATCATGTTTTGACACTTATATAAGTTTGGGTTGATTTGGGCTTGATATGTATATCCCATAATTTAAGGGATCAAGGGAAAACTTGCTTCTATCGGTGTTTTAATCTTGTTTGTTTGCTTTACATGTTGTTTCAATTATTTGGTATGTTAAGGCATTATATAGGAATGTTAGAAGAATTGAAAACGTCGTCAAATGGCATAATAGGATGATAAAAAGTGCTATGGAGATACTATAGGTTTCTGTTCGAATAGAGTCGGTTCGACCAGGTCAAGACGGACCAGTATCATCAAATTGGCACGAAACATTATGGGGATGATATGGAAGGTCCTAGGAGGCTCTAGGCCAAATTTCAAGTGATTTCGAGTTATAAAGATCATGTTATGGCATTTGCAAGTTTGGTATGGCTAGAGCAAAGAGGAAGCAAGTAGATGCAGCAAAGTGAGTGGAGAACCTCTTGTTCAGTGGTCGAACTGGGCTTCGACGTGAACAAGTGTCCAAACTCCGGATCGACTTATGGTAACCAATTCGTACATGGGTCGATCCAGAGGAGGAAGGGGGTGAGGGTTTTTGGATGGAGATGCATGAGTGGTACTTCTTCATGATGACGATCGAGGTTTTTTGAGGACAAACTCCAACATAACTAACAAAATCCAAGATACGAAGGAAATATTAAGAAGAGCTACCCTATAAGCTCCAAGTGGAGGATTGCAAGGGTGACTTCCAAGGTAGACTTCGTGTGGATATGCATGCAAAGGGGTTACCTACATTCACAACTTTGGTACACTTTAGAGGGAAGGGTATGAGAGTGGATCAGGGCCAGTTGCAATATGGACTAATCAACCCGAGCCCCAACGCCTGTTGCAATATGGATTGCGTAGGATTACTGGATATAGTTTGTTGTAGTGGGGCATAGAGATATGTGGTCGAGTCCGTTACAATAGGAATTACCGGTATCTCAAGAGATTTAGTGACCAAAAGTAGAGAGTGTCGTGTACTCAGCGCATCGAGTGACTGAATGTGAGGATGGAAGGTATGATTTGATGGTTGTTATCACTATGACATGCACATTTCCATATACGCTTAGTATTACGATTACCATAGAGTAGAGTACATGATTATATGTGTTAACTCTTTGGATGCTGGGCCAGGTCAGGTATGATTCCTCATGCCTATTGTATTACCATATATAGTGATTAATATGACTATCTATAACACCCCGAATTTTTAACGATACTAAAAGAGGATAAATTAAATAATAATTAGTTTAATATTCAGAATTAAGGAAAACAGACTGCACTATCGCGTCCGTCTCGAAATTCTGGTCAAGATAGACACTTGGTTGTAAAACGGACGCCTTAAGAAGAAGTTATGATGGTTTTAAGTTTGTATACGCGCAGAAAAAACATATAAACACATATGAGTCACGTATGAGTTAGATATGAGTCAGACCCTACCCTTAATAGTTCGAAAATCAAAAATTCGTCAAGGGGGCAAATTTCCCGCTCTAGGGGGTCGAACCCCTTAGATGTGTGTCGACACCGGGGTCGACAACCTTTAAGGGGTGTCGACCTATGGGTCGACCCACCCACAGGGGTGTCAACACCCTAGGGCTGAGGCGGCAGTCGGTTTCAGAGGGTTCTGCAGCTATAAATATGTGTCCAATTCTTCTATTTCTTCATTGGAAATCATGGGAGCCATATGCTGTCGGTGTGCGAACTGAGACGAATTCGTTTTCTTCAACAACATACAATATTTAACTTTGCAAAACAAATCCATAAATTCAAGATCTATTCTCACGATTCTCTAAACCTAACGCAGTTAGTTTCTAGTTGCTTTTAGGTTTAGATAAGTAAAAGTAAATTTTGAAAGATGTGAATTAGATATGTTGTAAACTATGAATTTATGCTATTGTTTAATCTTATACTATGTCATGATGGATCTACACCTTTAGATCCAATACAATTGTGGTTGTTCTATTATGTTACCTATGTGGATCTTGACTTGTAACTATGTTATGGTAAATGTAAATCTGTTAATTTGGATAGTTGCAATATTGGTTAGATCCAACTCTTTATGTAAATCACCTTTCACCTATCATATTGCGATCAACTTAGATATGTTGTAAGTTGGACATGTAAACCCATATTTAGATCTAAACATGCTATTATGTCATTCTAATGGTGTTAGATCTATTTTAACCTCTAGATCTGAATTATGTGATCTAATTTATCACATTGTGTTATCATGTTAGATCTAAACTAGTTGGACATCTAAATTGCTAATTTTGATCTTACTATTTATTGTGACATCGTAGTTATATTGACTACCACCAGTTCATCAGTTTTATGTCCACCTTGTTATAATGTTAATTACATGTCAATGCCAGTATGTACGTTCACCTTATCATCATGCTAGTTTATGTGTATGCCAAGATGATCACTTTAGTTATATTCCCATTATTTTCCCTATTATCGTTTATGATTAGGCTATTGACTAGCCTAGGCATGCCACCGGTTTATGAGTGCTCCAGTTAGGAAACGAGGAAGAAGGGTTAATATTGGCATAATTTGAATATGAACACTTTTGGACATATAATTCAAATTATTGGATAAAATGGGTATTAACACCTATAAAAGGAAAGGATTAATTAAGGGGTTAATTAATTAAAAATGGAATGTCTAGTAATTACAATTAGGAATTGTAATTGTACTTATGACATGAGGTTAGGTTGCATTAGTGGTGGAAGTCTGCCCAGACACGACAGGCATATCCAACAGCCGCAAATATTGAACCTAATGTGGGAGGTATAAGTACGCAAATGCGAATTGGGCTAAGACACGAAGTTAGGCCCAACTGTGGAATAAGTCTTCCCGGACCCGACCGGCATATCCAGCATCCACACGTTGTAGGCCTAATGTGGGAGGTCTAGCCCATTATAAAACATAAATGGCCATGGTGATGAATTGGAGTACTTAACTAAATCAAATCCATAAGGATTGTATAATTATGAAATAAGGTTAGGGTTAAGTAAATTGATTGGAATAGTGGATGGGTTAATCAAATCTGGAGAGGGTGGGTAATATTTACATATAGGCCCACAAACTTAACCCGATAAGCTTATGTAATTAAAGAAACCATGTAACACCCCACCTCCGCCAGGGTGACTCTTGCAAGCACTCTGACTTTGGAGGGGCGTTTGAATCAGGTAAACATGCATAATGATATATCAAGGCAGAACAAGAACATACGTATATATGTAAACAGAGTAAATAACATAGATAAAACAGCGGAAGATTTTCAAACCATTTCAAAACAAGTCTGGTAAAACATAATGTTAACTTTCCAAATACACAAGTCTAGATAAAAACAACATTACTGAAAAACTGAAATACATAAGTACTATCCCCAAAATAAGTGATAACCATAGCTAGCTTCATGTCAAGACCGTACATGAGCTAAAATCCCACAAGCAAGCGATCAGAAATCCAGCTAAGCTCCAATATTCCCTCCCTGAGAACCTGGGGGGGGGGGGGGAACGGAAGAAAAGAGGCGAAAGAAAACAGGTCAGTCAAAAAGACTGAGTAAGCCCTACTACAATCAATGTAAACTGATAAAGTTAACTGGCATGAGAAGCAGGTATGATCATAAGGATAACAACATACTAGCATGGTGATTAACTAACAAGGTAGATAAAGGTGTCATCGCATAATCAGGTTTAAGGTTTTGCACCACAGGTGTACTAGCAAACTAACATGACTGGAATAAACAAGTATTGATCCCTTGGCCCAAGCTTTGGCCCAATAACATGAAATGACCCTAATACAAGGTCCAACCAAACGGTCTAGTCGATCGGCTCCCTAAGCCTAACTCGTCACGTGTTGGTGTCAATACGGCCCAAACATAATTGTAGTCGAACTGTGCCGGGTCCACCCTTCGGGTGTATCAAGCCCTAGGGTGCCAACCCCTGGACACCATAAACATGAGTGCACAGTCTCGATCTACTGGTACCCATGCTTGACTTCTCCAAATACGGACTACGTGCACGACCATAGTCCGTCCGGAACTACATCGGCATACCACCCTGCCGTCGTTTATTGGTCGCTTACCTCCAGCCCAGTAATCGTGCCCCCTCCCTAGCCTAGTCCCTAGGGCCTTAATGATACAAACTTGGGATTACTGCTGGAGTGGGCCCCCATTGCTAGGATTTTTCTAGTGGGTTAAGTACGGTTTAACCCTCTTGATAATCATGGATTAACTTGGTTAAGTGTAACGATGAGTTCACGACTTAACCCTGACTAATCTACCAAGCCCAAATTGGTTAAGTATTAAGTGGACCATGACTTAACCCTAATCACGAGGCATTAGTTAATTTAATGCGCCTTAACCTCTCACATTAGACCTTGTTGTGGTTACTAGTTAAGCCGGTCGGTTCCGGGTAGCTTTACACCACAACTTGGTCTAACCTCGGGTTCAAGGTACAACATGACCAACTTCTCACATTGGGTCCTATTGTTTGTAGCAACTAGTTAAGCCGGTCGGTTCCGGGTAGGTTTACGCTACAAATTCAACCCAACCTCGAGTTGGTCACACTTATATTTTCTAAGTGTCATGTCCATCGTGTTTCCAAAACACATTACAAGTTTTCAAGCAATTGGGTAGACCTAACTTAATAGGTAAATTCCCAATGGGTAGACCTAACTTAATAGGTAAATTCCCAAGCTTATGTTTTATGTCTTTTAAGTTTACCCAACCCCAAACGCAATCCCATCGCTTACATATCGCAATAGCGCATAAAGGATAGAAAGAGGGAACTTGGCATAATCATGACATAAAGGTATTGAAGCCACAAGTTTAACATGGTGGCATATGAAATGTTCATATGTTCATACACTTGCATATTACATTTTTAGGCCTCAAAAGCATGCAGAAAACCAAACTTGGCATATTGGTGATACATGGTGCTAAATGACATGTAGAAATGGTCATAAGTTCGCATTTAGCCTCACATGCAAGTTATCATAAGGGATATGATAACTTACATGTTGCCAAAATGCAACCTTTAGCCTAAAGCTTGAAGCTTTATGTTCACATACTCAAGATAAGCTTGCATAACATGATAACATGAACAAAATGATCATCCCAAACTTGCATAACATACTTGCATATCATAACATGGCATACTTGCATAGCATAACATGGTAAACTTGCATAACATGACATGATGAACTTGCATATCATAACATGGCAAACTTGCATAACATGATAAACATGCATATCATAACATAACAAACTTGCATAACATGATAAACTTGCATATCATATCATAATGATCAAACACAACTTGCATCATTAACTTTAGAGTTTAAATATGAAAGTAGAATAGGGCTTACAATGCTTATGAGGACTCAAATGAGTATAGCAAATATAAGAAAGCCCTTATGCAATCAATTAAACCCCAAAATGCAAGCTTTAATAGAAAAACCCTAAAGCCAAAGTGATCAAAACCCTTGCTTTATGATGCAAATATAGAAACTTGACTTGAATGCAAGCTAATGATGCTCATACAAGCTTGAAAACACTTGTATACATGGAAAATCTCATAAAAATTTATTTAGGAATTTATGAAGAGAGTGGAGGCCATGAGAGGATTGATTTTGCCATAGTTTAGTTGTATGAATGAATAATGATGATTTAGGGTTAGGTTAGGGCCTTATTTATAGAGATTAGGACTAGTTTCAACCCTAGGATTAAACCCTAGTTCCAATCTCAGCCCTCAAAACCGAATCTGGCCCCCAAGCTCAACACAATCTCTAAATGGTGCACCAGGCTAAACAGCCCGGCTGGATCAAGTCGACAGGGCTATAGACTTGGGTCCAACCAAGTCGACTCCCAAGTCGACAGGGCTGTCGACTTGGGTGCTCTGGCGGGAACTTTCCCGCCTAGCCCAATCTGACCTAATTTTTCAAATTCAAACTTGAATTTGAAATCTGTTCTTACTTTGAATTTTTCTGAAAACTTCGTTGGGCCTTAATCGGGTCATATGGACTCCGATTTTCGAAAACTCGGACTCTATTTCGCGTATTTTTCCGAGTCGAACGCAATGGCATAGCCCGTTTCCCTTGATTCAGATTTTAGAATTAAATTCTGCCTCGATTTACATCATTACAGGTTATTGAAAATACGGGTTGTTACATTCTCCCCTCCTTAAAGGATTTCGTCTCCGAAATCTTAAAGTTAGGAAGAACGTATCCTACCATCCAATCATCCATCTACTCAAAACATCATCCACGAGCAATCATTGTCCTTACAAGATTCTAAATGTTGTATGAACATATGCAAAGCTGTGTGTATTTGTCCTTATCTAATGCAAATATCCTCAATGCAAATTATGTTAGTGAAATGAATCCATATGTATGCAATTCCTAACATAATGTATAACATCAATATGTGTGCACCTAACATACATCCATATGCAACATCCATGTGATAACACAAAAATTTTCATCCATGAATAAGCATAAACACTCATGCATATGCAATATGAGGGGTGTGTGAGCCGATCTAGTGCCTAACGTGTATAATGCATCCACGAGTAACCACTTGCAAACACTTGCAACCACTTGCAACCATCAAGCATAACATGTTTCAAACACATGTTTCATCCAAAGGGTTTCTGCCTAAGGTTCTCATGACAAGATTAACACGATAAACTAGATAAACATGGATAGCAAAGAGAAAGATATGCTAACAAAGAAAAGAGATTGAGAGTGTACCCTCAAAAAGGAATGGATAAAGCCCACGCATCTTCTCCTCGGTTTCCCAAGTTGCGTCTTCTTCGGCTTCACCCCATTGAACCTTCACCAACTTGACATCTCGATTCCTTAGCTTCTTGGTCTCCATCCCCAAGATACGAATCGGAGCTCTCCTCAAGGTAGCCTCTTTCTCCACTTCCACATCTTTCAGAACACTTGGCTCAACAACCTCTGCTGATTCATGTAAACACTTCCGGAGATGCGAGACATGAAAAACATCGTGTACTCCGGCAAGCTTCTCGGGAAACTTCACTCTATAAGCCATCTGCCCGATCCTCTCTATAATAGGGAATGGTCCAACAAACCTCGGTGCTAACTTCCCAACGGCTCCAAATCGGACCACATTCCGCAAAGGAGAAACCTTCACGAAAACCATATCCCCAACATCAAACTCCAAATCAGTTCTTCGCTTATCAGCATAGGATTTCTGTCGGTCTTGGGCCGCTTTCATCCGTCTCCGAATCAACTCGATCTTCTCGGATGTATCTCTGATCATATCAGGACCAAGTATAAGCTCATCTGTAGTCTCCCACCAACATGTAGGCGACTTGCACGGCCTCCCATATAAAGCTTCGAATGGTGCCATCCCTATGCTTGCCTGATAACTGTTATTATATGCAAACTCAACAAGAGGAAGATGGTCTTCCCAAGTACCACCAAAATCCAGAATACAAAGCCTCAACAGATCCTCGAGTACCCTATTCACCCTTTCGGTTTGACCGTCCGTCTGTGGGTGATAAGCAGTACTTAGATTCAACCTCGTGCCCATGGCTTCTTGCAAGCTATTCCAGAACTGACTTGTAAAGATTGGGTCACGGTCACTGACTATACTAGAAGGGACTCCATGTAGTCTCACAATCTCACGAAGATATACAGACGCTAGCCAAGATGCGGTCCTCTTGCTCTTCACCGGAATGAAATGAGCACTCTTCGTAAGTCTATCCACAATAACCCAAATGCTCGTATTCCCTTTCCTTGACCTTGGTAGCCCATCGATAAAATCCATGGAAATACTCTCCCACTTCCATAGTGGAACGTCTAGAGGATGCAATAGCCCACCGGGCTTCTTCGACTCGGCCTTAACTTGCTGGCAAATGATACATCTAGAGACAAACTCTGCCACATCCTTCTTCATCCCAGGCCAAAAGAAAATGCGCTTCATATCTTTATACATCTTATCTCCGCCCGGATGTATAGTCAACTTAGAGCGATGCGCTTCCTCAAGGACTTTTCTTACTAAATCTTCTACCATTGGAACACATAACCTTCCGTCTCTCCTCAGCCAACCCTTGTCATCAATAGAATATCGAGCGAGATGACTAGACGCCTCTCCTCGAATCAGCTTATCCATAATCTCAACTATCTAAGGATCTTCTCTCTGCGAAGCCCCAACTTGATCAAGAAGGGTAGGTCTGAGTTCCAGAGATGCTAAAGAACCGGTCATCGACTCAATCGCCAAAGAGAAATCAAAGGTTGCCACATACTCTAAATTCTTCATCTCAACGAATAGGGGACTCAGAGTCAACCTTTTTCTACTCAATGCATCTGCTACCACATTCCCCTTGCCAGGGGTATAGGCTATCTCAAAATCATAGGACGCCAAGAATTCCATCCATCTTTGTTGCCTCAGATTCAGATCCTTCTGAGAAAAGAGATACTTCAATGACTTGTGATCGGTATAAAGCTCAAATCTTTCTCCCAGAAGATAATGGCGCCAAGCCTTGAGTGCATATACTATTGCTGCCAACTCTAAGTCATGAGTGGGATAATTCTTCTCATGCACTTTGAGTTGTCTACCGCCAAAGCATATCACTCTTCCTTCTTGCATCAGAACAGCTCCTAACCCCGTGCCACATGCATCGGTGTATACTGTAAATAACTTCCCTCCATCGGGCAAAGCTAGAACAGGTGCTGATGTGAGAGCTCTCTTGAGCTTCTGAAAAGCAAGCTCGCATTCTATGCTCCAAGCAAAAACTAAATTCTTCTTCGTCAATTTAGTGAGAGGAGCGGATATCTTTGCGAAGTCCTTGATGAACTTCCGGTAAAAACCCGCAAGACCTAGAAAACTTCTCACTTCGGTTGCATTCCTTGGAGTCTTCCAATCCTGAACTGCAACTACCTTAGCGGGATCCACCGCTAAGCCTTGCTTAGATACTATATGCCCAAGGAATCTAACTTCCCTTCTCCAAAAGTGACACTTGGAGAACTTGGCCTTCAACTGATGCGCTCTAAGCATATCCATCACCTCCACGAGATGCCTTGCGTGTTCTTCCTCATCCTTAGAGAAGATCAGAATATCATCTACGAAGACCACGACAAACTTGTTCAAGAACTCCCTGAACACCCTACTCATCAAGTCCACGAAATATGCGGGTGCATTAGTCAAGCCGAACGGCATGACAAGCCATTCGAAGAATCAATCTGGAGTACTGAACGCAGTCTTGTCTATACTATCTTCAGCTACCCTGAGCTGATGGAATCCAGTAGCAAGATCAAGCTGAGAGAAAACAGAAGCACCGACAAGCTGGTCAAAGAGATCATCAATCCTTGGTAACGGGTGTATGTTCTTCTTAGTCAGCTTATTTAACTCTCGATAGTCAACACAAAGTCGTAGAGAACCATCTGCCTTGGTAGCACATACCACAGGCGCTCCCCATTCAGATATACTTCGTCTAATGAAGTTCTTCTCAAGCAACTCCTTTACTTGCTTACTTAGCTCCCGCCTTTCGCGCGGAGCCATGTGCCGAACGGGCAAAGAAATCGGCTTTGCATTATCCACCAGATAAATGCGGAAATCAATCTCTCGCTTAGGGGGCAACCCCCTAACTTCATCTAAAACATCCGGATACTCTCGAACCACTCTCACAGACAGAAGAGTTTCCATTGACGAGTCGAGTGATTCAAGATAGCACAGCATGACGGGACCTCTCGGATTACAAGAAATTTCTAGGGTGTTTCCGAGGCGAGTCACGAGCCTCACAACCCTATGCTCACAATCAAGAATGGCTCCATATCTGGACAGCCAATCCATGCCCAATATCAATCCGTATCCCCTAAAACCAAGAACATAAGCACTGTACAAGAACTCTACACTCAGTATAGAGATCATCAAATCCCCACATATCATAGACAAATGGGCGGAACCCCCAATAGGATTTGAGACATAGACGGGATCATCTACCAAGCTAGTACTAAGGTGCAAACTATCAACAAGATCAGATGAGATAATGCTATGCGATGCACCAGAATCAAACAAGGTACGAACTGGAAAATCAGAAATATATACAAGGCTCTCAACAGAAATGCTACCTCGATCGGGAACTGGAGCGGTATTGAGAGCATGAACTTGCCCTCCTGAAGGTCCAGCACGCTGAGTCTGACCCTGGCCTTGCCCTTGCTTCTTCGGGCAATCCTTACTGAAATGTCCAGTCTTACCGCAGAAAAAGCATTCACCATTCTTCCTTTTCCTCTTCTTACAATCCTTAATAAGATGCCCAACTGAACCGAAATAATGGCACTTCTCCTTGTTGTTCTTGCCCTTGTTGTTGTTCCCCCTGTTGCCTTGACTCTTGTTGTGATTGCCTTGACTGCTTTGACCACTTGGATTACCCTGATTTCCTTTTCCCTGGGAATCAGTCTTCTTGGCTTGAGTATCATTCATCTTGGTCTCTTTCTTGACATCTCCCTGAAGTAACGCCATATCAACCAAACTCTCAAACGTGGCCCCATGGGGAATATGTGACATAGCCAATCCCTGCAACGGCTCATTCAATCCTCTAGCAAAACGAAGAGCCTTCTTCTGAGGAGTATTCACCATATCCAAGCCAAAACGAGCTAACTGATTGAACTTGTTCACATATTCTTTGACAGACATATCTCCTTGTTTCAAAGTTATGAACCTCTCCATTTGCAGATTCTCCTCAGCAGAAGATAGAAACTTAAGCATGAACCTTGCCCTGAAATCGGCCCAAGTCTCAACAGGCCTAGTACCATTGGTGACTTCCCACCAATAAGCGGCTTCATCCTTCATAAGCCAAACCGCCAACAAGATCTTCCTCTGATCGTCTAACCCTAAGATAGCAAATAAATCCTCGGTCTCTTTCAACCAATTTCTGGCCTCTACAAAAGTCTCAGTGCCTTGAAAATTCTTGCCACCCATTGCTTTGAAATCTTTGCAAGTCTTTGCGAAGTCAGCTTGAGGATGCTGAGGGGGAGGAGGAAGAGGAACCTCAGCGACAGGAGGAGGAGGAACATTAACTATTGGAGGAGGAGGAGGAGGAGGAACATCTGCGGGGCCGGCTTCGGTCGCCCTAGCCTCCAAAAGTCTCCTATACCAAACAGGTACGTGTACTCCCTCCGTAATAGCAAAGTTATCGGCCATACTGAAAACGAAGAAAAAGACAGATTCAGAATGGAGAAAAGAAACGAAGGAATTTTGCTAATGGCTTTTTGGGGAATAGCCTTTAAAATAAACTAGACTTTTCTTTGGAAAATACTTTATACTTGGTTTTGAAAATAGTTTTCCAAAAGTTTTCTAAAAACCTTTTTTTTTGTTCCTTCTCGTAAACCATATGCTCTGATACCAAATGTAACACCCCACCTCCGCCAGGGTGACTCTTGCAAGCACTCTGACTTTGGAGGGGCGTTTGAATCAGGTAAACATGCATAATAATATATCAAGGCAGAACAAGAACATATGTATATATGTAAACAGAGTAAATAACATTGATAAAACAACGGAAGATTTTCAAACCATTTCAAAACAAGTCTCGTACAACATAATGTTGACTTTCCAAATACACAAGTCTAGATAAAAACAACATTACTGAAAAACTGAAATACATAAGTACTATCCCCAAAATAAGGGATAACCATAGCTAGCTTCATGTCAAGACCGTACATGAGCTAAAATCCCACAAGCAAGCGATCAGAAATCCAGCTAAGCTCCAATATTCCCTCCCTGAGAACCTGGGGGGGGGGGGACGGAAGAAAAGAGGCGAAAGAAAACAGGCCAGTCAAAAAGACTGAGTAAGCCGTACTACAATCAATGTAAACTGATAAAGTTAACTGGCATGAGAAGCAGGTATGATCATAAGGATAACAACATACTAGCATGGTAATTAACTAACAAGGTAGATAAAGGTGTCATCGCATAATCAGGTTTAAGGTTTTGCACCACAGGTGTACTAGCAAACTAACATGACTGGAATAAACAAGTATTGATCCCTTGGCCCAAGCTTTGGCCCAATAACATGAAATGACCCTAATACAAGGTCCAACCAAACGGTCTAGTCGATCGGCTCCCTAAGCCTAACTTGTCACGTGTTGGTGTCAATACGGCCCAAACATAATTGTAGTCGATATGTGCCGGGTCCACCCTTCGGGTGTATCAAGCCCTAGGGTGCCAACCCCTGGACACCATAAACATGAGTGCACAGTCTCGATCTACTGGTACCCATGCTTGACTTCTCCAAATACGGACTACGTGCACGACCATAGTCCGTCCGGAACTACATCGGCGTACCACCCTGCCGTCGTTTATTGGTCGCTTACCTCCAGCCCAGTAATCGTGCCCCCTCCCTAGCCTAGTCCCTAGGGCCTTAATGATACAAACTTGGGATTACTGCTGGAGTGGGCCCCCATTGCTAGGATTTTTCTAGTGGGTTAAGTACTGTTTAACCCTCTTGATAATCATGGATTAACTTGGTTAAGTGTAACGATGAGTTCACGACTTAACCCTGACTAATCTACCAAGCCCAAATTGGTTAAGTATTAAGTGGACCATGACTTAACCCTAATCACGAGGCATTAGTTAATTTAATGCGCCTTAACCTCTCACATTAGACCTTGTTGTGGTTACTAGTTAAGCCGGTCGGTTCCGGGTAGCTTTACACCACAACTTGGTCTAACCTCGGGTTCAAGGTACAACATGACCAACTTCTCACATTGGGTCCTATTGTTTGTAGCAACTAGTTAAGCCGGTCGGTTCCGGGTAGGTTTACGCTACAAATTCAACCCAACCTCGAGTTGGTCACACTTATATTTTCTAAGTGTCATGTCCATCGTGTTTCCAAAACACATTACAAGTTTTCAAGCAATTGGGTAGACCTAACTTAATACGTAAATTCCCAATGGGTAGACCTAACTTAATAGGTAAATTCCCAAGCTTATGTTTTTATGTCTTTTAAGTTTACCCAACCGCAAACGCAATCCCATCGCTTACATATCGCAATAGCGCATAAAGGATAGAAAGAGGGAACTTGGCATAATCATGACATAAAGGTATTGAAGCCACAAGTTTAACATGGTGGCATATGAAATGTTCATATGTTCATACACTTGCATATTACATTTTTAGGCCTCAAAAGTATGCATAAAACCAAACTTGGCATATTGGTGATACATGGTGCTAAATGACATGTAGAAATGGCCATTAGTTCGCATTTAGCCTCACATGCAAGTTATCATAAGGCATATGATAACTTACATGTTGCCAAAATGCAACCTTTAGCCTAAAGCTTGAAGCTTTATGTTCACATACTCAAGATAAGCTTGCATAACATGATAACATGAACAAAATGATCATCCCAAACTTGCATAACATACTTGCATATCATAACATGGCATACTTGCATAGCATAACATGGTAAACTTGCATAACATGACATGATGAACTTGCATATCATAACATGGCAAACTTGCATAACATGATAAACTTGCATATCATAACATAACAAACTTGCATAACATGATAAACTTGCATATCATATCATAATGATCAAACACAACTTGCATCATTAACTTTAGAGTTTAAATATGAAAGTAGAATAGGGCTTACAATGCTTATGAGGACTCAAATGAGTATAGCAAATATAAGAAAGCCCTTATGCAATCAATTAAACCCCAAAATGCAAGCTTTAATAGAAAAACCCTTAAGCCAAAGTGATCAAAACCCTTGCTTTATGATGCAAATATAGAAACTTGACTTGAATGCAAGCTAATGATGCTCATACAAGCTTGAAAACACTTGTATGCATGGAAAATCTCATAAAAAATTATTTAGGAATTTATGAAGAGAGTGGAGGCCATGAGAGGATTGATTTTTCCATAGTTTAGTTGTATGAATGAATAATGATGATTTAGGGTTAGGTTAGGGCCTTATTTATAGAGATTAGGACTAGTTTCAACCCTAGGATTAAACCCTAGTTCCAATCTCAGCCCTCAAAACCGAATCTGGCCCCCAAGCTCAACACAATCTCTAAATGGTGCACCAGGCAAAACAGCCCGGCTGGACCAAGTCGACAGCCAAGTCGACAGGGCTGTAGACTTGGGTCCAACCAAGTCGACTCCCAAGTCGACAGGGCTGTCGACTTGGGTGCTCTGGCGGGAACTTTCCCGCCTAGCCCAATCTGACCTAATTTTTCAAATTCAAACTTGAATTTGAAATCTGTTTTTACTTTGAATTTTTCTGAAAACTTCGTTGGGCCTTAATCGGGTCATACGGACTCCGATTTTCGAAAACTCGGACTCTATTTCGCGTATTTTTCCGAGACGAACGCAATGGCATAGCCCGTTTCCCTTGATTCAAATTTTAGAATTAAATTCTGCCTCGATTTACATCATTACAGGTTATTGAAAATACGGGTTGTTACAAACCAAGTGGTATACATAACCGGAGGAAGTAATGAAGTTATGTAATTAAAGACACCTTTTAGGGTAAGCATAACTGTTATAGGGCTATGTAATTAAAGACACCCAATGTTATACATAGTCAGTGAAAAACCTTGTGGGGGATACAAGACAAAGGGGAGAGCTTGTATCATATTGTGTGGGACCCATTTCAGTCAGTAACCCGCATTAAGTATCAAATAAAATACTTCGTACTAGTCAGAGAAGGGACACGCTTACTGACTGATTGTAAGAGATCCAAACATGGAGGAAAGTGTGGGCGGCACAAACCGAACGGGCCATGTGTGTGCATGAGCCGGGCAGAGGGGGATAAGACGACCGTGACACCATTAGATATGGTGTTGTGCATATCAGTGAGGGTTTTTTACTGTAGGATGTAATACATCCTACCGTGGGGCCGGCCTAGAGTATCTACGGAGTACGGAGCCGATTGATTAGGGCAATGGTTGGGGTATATTTGGACATATGCCCTAAGTCTACCTCCTTATAGTGGAAGGGATCACCTCATTTTGGTTATGCTAGTAATAGTGCAGAGTAATCATTGGAGAAGTGTATACACCTTACCCTATCTACCTTGTCACACCTTCCATTTATGTAGTGATCTCTCTTATCCACTTTATATGCCTATCATGTTACTTTTATTTATTTACTGGCTAAAAGTAACTAGACTCGCCAGACTTTATGTCTGACACTTTAGTTTCTCCATCTTTCTACCATTCCCTCTCCTGGGTTATCAGGGAGGAAACTCTCAGGCTTAGTCACGACTCATATATAATTTTGCTAGGAGCTACTTCTAAAGTATGTCTCAAGCTCTTGTCTCTACTATGGCTTAACTCTTTCAATTGGGGAATTATGTTTTTTATATTCTTATGTACTCTGATGATGCAAGACGGAAGTTATTTTATTATAATGGTTTTTTTGACTTATGGTATTGTGGACCACGGTATTTATGTTTGAAACAAAAATTTAAATTTATGCTGCTCTTATTTATATCTGTCTTATAATTATTCTATGTCTGTTTACCTATAATGCTTCACGAAACATAATGCATTCCCTTAGTGAGTGACATTAACGGACGTGGGGTGTCACACTTGGTAATAAGCTGAAGGTTACCATATTAGATAAAAGTTTTTGAAAATTATTTTCAAAAAGGTTTTGAAAGAAAGCATTTTCATAGTCTCGTGTGGGTTATCCAACGTCGAAGGAGATGTTCCTTGAGTGCTTGTCTGATATTGGTTTAGGCCTCTGGGGATTCTTCTTGGGTGATGTTGAATTCTATTAGGGTGGTTTACATGGGATATATATAATCTCGATGTCATGAGTGTTTTTCCATGATTGAATCGGTGTTCTGGTCTCTATGGATGAATGGTTGAGTTGTTTGATGTAAAGGCTATCACTGTCTGATGTGGGGAAGACGGGAATTGAATTTATCTTTGGTGTTTGGTTTGTTAATCTACCTATTCTCATATACTTTATTGATGAATTTTTCTAGCTATTTTACTGCTCACTAAGACTATTATATGACTCAAGGTTTTATGTCTCCTCTTATTAACTTGGGTTGTTCATCCGGTTGTGGACGGGCAGACTGAGTAGCAGGTTACAGGTAATGGAGCTTAGTGAGGCGAGGATGCTGAGCGAAGAAGGAGGCTTGCGTACCAGTTTATTACTATCTAGTATTTCTATTTCTGCTATTTTTTGATGTTATACTCTGAGGGTTGTAGTGAGGACTCTTGTACAAAAATATTGATACGATTCCAAGGTGTATGGATTTGACTAGTCATGATGAGAGGTCTAGTTTTTGTGTTATTATATTTCACTATTAATACCTATTGTATATATTCTATTATATTTTATCCTTGCATAGTCAGTTCTACAATAGGTTCCGCTTTTGTTATCATATCTTAATGATCGTCCATAGTTGCATGGCACACCCTTCAGTGCATTATTCCTCTTATATAGTGGAGGGGTATTGGCGGTCATCACAGTTGGTATCAGATCTCTGGTTAACAATTTTAGCCAAAGTTCGAAGACGTAATTACGTATGAGAGATGTACTTGTAGATTTTAGATGGATGCTTACTATATATATCATCCTATATAATGTAGCGGTTGTATCTCTTTAGCAGTTTTTCTTGGAAGTGGCTAATTATTCTAAATTGCAAATTTAGAATGAGTAGACGACTATCAAGACACACTGCTATGGGAGCTAATGCTGGAGGGGAAAATGACGGTGAACCAGACTACCCTACCATGTTTGAATCCATGATGGAGGCATTCATGTGAAGGGTCCCCGCTCCAGTGGCAACTACGGTAGACGTAGGAGTTCAATTGCCTAGGGCTGTGGATTTTGCAAAGTTAATCAAGGATTATTCATCTCTAGGAGGAAAACCATTCAAGGGGACTGGACTGGCTGTTCAGAGGTTGATGGATTCTAGTGTCCGTATTTTTGTAGATTTGGGGTTGGATAATGCAAATAAGAAAAAGCTTGCATCAAGGCAGCTGCAAGGCAGGGCCGTGGAGTGGTGGAATTTAGTTACACTTGAGACTCCAGAAGAGGAGATATCATGGGAGCAATTCCAAGCTAAGTTTGAAGCAAATTTTATCTCCGCTGCTCAGAAATCCGTTCTCTTCAAGAAGTTTGTTGAGTTGAAGCAGAATGGAATATCAGTTCCTGACTACATCTCTGATTTCAAGGCCTTCTCCAGAAATGCTCGTTCATACATTGATACACCCTATCAGAGGAACAAGAAGTTTGTCATGGGTCTGGATACTTATATAGGAAAGTCGTTTGTGGATCATCTTGAGGATTCGTTTGAGAAGCTCACGGAGAAAGTTGTTCGTCATGAGAGCTTGTTTCTTAAGGAAGCAAATGTTGTCACTACAACCAAGGAAGTTTAAAAACCACAACAGGGTGGTAACAATAAGAAAAGGAAGCAACAACAACAAAAAGGGAAGAATGGCCAGAAGAAGCCTAAGAGTGAGGTGGCTTGTTTTAACTGCCAACAGAAGGGTCATTTTGCTAACGAGTGCAAGAACCCCAAAGCTGAGAAGAAGTGCTTCAAGTGTGGAAAGCCTGGGCATGAGAAGAAAGACTGTCCAGAATCAGCTAAGGGCAAGCAGATTGTGAAGGCATATGCTTTGGAAGCTGTGCCATCTTCTTCAAGAGCTCCTACTGCTGAGGAGAAGGGAAAGGGTGTCGTGGTGCAAGGTACTCTTTCAGTTAATGGTGTTTCAGTTCGTGTGTTGTAAGATACTAGAGCTGAAACACCCAACCTCTATTAAGGTCACTCACAAAGGGAATGCCTTAACTTCGGTGGAGGTTTATAAGTAAAAGTCACAGATAAAACACAAGACAGATATAGACACACATACATAAGAAGCGGAAAACAAACAGACTTTCATTTCATAAATACGTGTTCATACAAAACATTTCCATTGTTGCCTCAAAACAAACTTCCAATTATTACAACCATAATACTGTCTTGATTTAAAACTTAAAGAACATGAAACATAGTTTAAACTGCATAAATCCCCATAGAATGTCCAAAGCCATAGCCCAAAACGAAAGAGATCCAAGTAGTACATTCTCTCTCTTCAAGCTAGATGAAAATTCTAACTAAGCTGAGGTGTTTCCTCCCTGTTGACCTTGGGGGAGTGGGGGACGGAAGAAAAGAAAGCGAAAGGGAAATGGGTCAGACTTAAGTCTGGTAAGTCTAGTTATAATTCTAGAATGAGAACAATAAAAAGATCATGTCTTGCATAAACTGAGAACAGGACAATACCAGAATATAAGATAAGATATGGCAGGAAATACTAACTATACTAAATGCAGTCACTATTACTTCCCTGCACCTACCTGCACTGTCTCAATTGGCACCCCATGACCAAGGTGAAGTGATCCCCTTTCTAAATATCGGCTCCTACTCACATAAACATATGTGTCATACGGCCCCACTTGATTGTAGTTTCCTATGCTGGTCCCACCATGGGGTGTATCAGGTCCCATGGTGGCGGCCCGACACAATTCTAGAATGCATAGGTTATACTACTGGTGCTCAGTGCCCTGTTTGTCTGCTCCGAAGTGTGTGCATGCCCGCACTCCGTTAGAACCCACACAGCTACACCAACCGCCATCGCTTTTAACCGCTTACAATCAGCCCAGTAATTGTGCCCCACCCTGCCTAGTTTCAGGGTACCATGATACCTAATTGTGTTACTGCTGAAATGGGTCCCCGTTACTAGGGTTTTCTAGTCAAACATGTTAAGTGGTTAAGTGTCTGTATTAACCTAACCCCACCCATCAGTTTAATGAACATGTTGAACTGGTTAAGTGTTTTAGTTAACTTAACCCTATCATCCTGACTTGTTTGTCCTTAGCTTTAAATAAGTTAAAGCACCAACCATTCACATTAGACAGATATTGTTACGGTTACTGGATGTGTCGGTCGGTTCCGGGCAGGTTTACACCGTAACTCAGTCTAACCTCGGGCCCTTATTGGGCTCAATGCCTTAACCTCCCACATTGGATAGGTATTGTTGTGATTACTGGATAGCCGGGCAGGTCCGGGCAGGTTTACATCACAACTCAATCCAACCTCGGGTTATGCATACTCGTATTTTCTAAATTTACATATTTGTTCTTTTATTCTTATATGTAAATTTGTTAACAATTAAATGTTATGGCCCACTTTCCACATTCATAATTTTTAGGTATATAATTTATATCGTTTCATGACATAAATTATCTGTGTGATTTTTCACCCATTTATGTCAAGTTTCCTATAATTACCAATTTTTCCCAACGTTACCCCGTCTTAGGCTAACAATCTTAGCCTAATTTTCCGCTCGCATGATTTTTGACATATAATATTAGGCTAAAAGCTTAGCCTAATTTAGCGTACACAAAATTTGCATAAAGAAATCCATTAACATAAACATGACATAGGTGTAAACTTGGCATTTTTGGCATAGTCAATATGAACACAATAGGGGTGAACTTGCAAAATAGTCATCATGAATGTCATGGGTGTGAACTTGCAACGTAGACTAAGCCACATACATATATGTGAATTTGCATCATAGACATATATGTGAATTTGCAACATAGACTAAATCAACTTGCATATATGTGAATTTACAACACAGACTAAATCATCTTACATATATGTGAACTTGCGAATCAATCACAAACATATGAATAAGTGTGAACTTGAATTATGGAATAGGTTTAACACATAAACATGTAGTACTAACATTTAGTCACATATGTGATAGGATTTTACAACCTAAAACTTGCATAACATGATAAACAACACAACTTGTCATAACAGGTTATACTCCAAGTTCATATACATATGAATGGACTTATCCATTAATTCCCAATTCAACATGATAACAATATAGAACCCCGAACATAGATCAACATCATTCAATTCCACATAATACATAATAAACTTCGTTCTATTTTCAATTTATTTCCAAGGCATGACACTGATTTTGATTCGCATCCCAAAACATAACTAAACTTACAGCGAACGACGAACTTGAGTTCTGGTTTCTAAGTTCTGAATTTGCAATTCTTTCCATTGGGTAGATAAACGTTGTTTTGATTCTTAATTGAATTAGAATTTGTTCGTTTCTAAGATTTCTCCAACTGACGGCTACTCCTAGTTTCCTCCCAGCAGCATGACGGCTCTGGTTCTATTTTATTTGTGTGAATTGAGATTGAGTGTTGAGTTGTATTTATAGAATTTCAAATTGATTTGAGTCGTCAGATGGTCATAGATTGAATCCAGACCATACACACCAAGAGGAGCCAATCAAAAAGTGACAAATCAGCCCTAGTGACACACCAGAGCTCAGAAATTCGACCAGGCCAACCAGGACCTGACCAGGTCGACTGGGAAGGTCGACCCCTAGGTCGACCACATAGTCGACCTGGCTACCTAGGTCGACCCACTGGTCGACCTGGGTTCTGGGCGGGAATTTTCCCGCCCATCCCAGTTTGGGTCTGTTTTTGAATTTCGAACTAAATTCTGAGCTGTTTGAAATTTAAATTGAATTCTGAAACTTCCGGAGGTCATAACTCCTTTATACAGAGTCCGATTTATGCCAACTCGGACTCTATCTCAAGCAGTATTCTGAGACGAACGCAATGGCATAACCCGTTTCCCTTAATTCTTTCATTTTGAATTAAGTATACTTTAATTTGTTAATTTAATGTTAACTGAAAATCCAGGGTGTTACATTCTCCCATCCTTAAAGGATTTCATCCCCGAAATCTTCAAGTCTGGAAGAACGAATATCCTAACATCCAATCATCCATCTACTCAACCAACAAACACAGGCGTCCATTGTCCTTAAAAAACTTCTAATGCTTCATGGTCATATGCATAGTGTGTATATGTCCTTGTCTAATGCAAAAATCAAGCGGTCTACTGATTCAGTTGACCTCCTTAATGCGAATCACGTAAGTGTCATGAATCCATTATGTATGCAAAAAAAATTCCTTACTCATAATTCTATATGAGTGCGCAACTATTTATACAAATGCGACATCCATATGAAAACATATCAAGTTTCAACCACATACAAATATGAATACATATATGCATATGCAATATGGAAGTGGCTAAGCCGATCTAATACCTAGGGGTGTGTTATATGCATCCACGAGCAACCACTAGCAACCACTTGCAACCACTTACACCCATCAATCATAACATGTTTCAACTACATGTTTACATCCATTAGTTTCTACCTAAGGAGTTAGGAGAAAAAAGGCCGAGAAGATACACTAAAAGGTAGATACAAGCATAAACTTATGGAAAAAGAGAGGTCAAAGATGTACCCTCAAAAAGAAAAGGGTTGGCAGCGCGTATTCTGTCCTCAGTTTCCCAAGTCGCATCTTCCTCGGCATCGCTCCATTGAACTTTATCATGCTTGACTTCGCGGTTGCGTAGCTTTTTGATTTCAGTTCCTGCAATTCGAGTTGGAACTCCCCTCACGGTTGTTTCTCGTTCTATTTCAACTTCTTCTAGAATGCTTGGCTCCACCACTTCCGCCGACTCACGTAAACATTTCCGGAGATGAGAAACGTGAAAGACATTGTGAATTCCAACCAATCTTTCGGGCAGCTCTACTCTATAAGCCATCTTCCCAATCTTCTCGATGATAGGGAACGGTCCTACAAATCTTGGTGCTAGCTTTCCTGTGGATCCAAAGAGAACGACGTTCCTTAAAGTAGATACCTTAAGGAAAACTCTGTCCCCAACCTCAAACTCAAGGTCGGTCCTTCTTTTGTCTGCGTAGGATTTCTGTCTATCTTGGGCAGTCTTCATTCTCCATCGTATCAAGTCCACTTTTTTTGAAGTCTCTCTAATCATGTCTGGCCCAAGTATAAGCTTGTCTGTAGACTCCCACCAACAAGTTGGTGATCGGCACGGTCTTCCATACAAAGCTTCGAAGGGTGCCATGCCGATGGTGGCTTGGTAGCTGTTGTTGTAGGCGAAATCCACTAAAGGAAGATGATCCTCCCACGTCCCTCCAAAGTCAAGAACGCGCAGTCTCAAAAGATCTTCTAATACTCTATTCACTATTTCCGTCTGACCATCAGTTTGGGGGTGATAGGTCGTGCTCAAGCATAACTGTGTGCCTACAGCTTCTTGCAGACTCCGCCAAAACTCGCTCGTAAAGATAGGATCTCGGTCACTCACTATGCTGGAGGGTATTCCGTGGAGTCGAACTATTTCCTTGATATAAAGAGATGCTAAAGATGAGGCAGTCCTTCTACTCTTCACAGGTATAAAGTGGGCGCTTTTTGTGAGCCTGTCCACTATTACCCAAATGCTAGTATTGCCCCTTCTTGACCTAGGCAACCCATCAATGAAGTCCATTGATATGTTATCCCACTTCCATTGTGGGACTCCTAGAGGATGAAGCAGTCCTTCAGGCTTCTTTTCTTCTGCCTTGACATGTTGGCATATCATGCACTTAGAAACGAAATCTGCCACGTCCTTCTTCATGTCGTTCCAAAAGATAACTCTCTTTACGTCTTTGTACATCTTGTCTCCACCTGGGTGTATTGTCATCTTGGAATGGTGTGATTCCTCGAGAACCGTCTTTACCAAATCCCTTGCTTATGGGACGCATAGTTTTCCATATCGCCTCAGCCAACCTTTAACATCGATGGAGTACCTATTGAGGTGACTGGAAGTTTCACCCCTAATTAGCTTATCAATCACATCAACAAGTTGAGGGTCTTCACGTTGTGAGGCCCCTATTGAGTCTAAAAGAGTGGGCCATACTTCTAGTGATGCCAACAAACCGGGTACAAAATCAGAGGAGGGTCTAAAGTCAAAACTGTCTATATACTCTAAGTTTTTCCTTTTTAGAAAGTGAGGGCTTAAGGTTAGCTTCTTTCTGCTTAAGGCGTCTGCTACTACATTGCCCTTGCCCGGAGTATAAGAAATCTCAAAATCATACAAGGCAAGAAACTCCATCCACCTTTGCTGCCTCAAGTTGAGATCTTTCTGCGAGAATAGGTATTTCAATGATTTATGGTCAGTATATAATTCGAACTTCTCACCTAGGAGATAAGGGCGCCAAGACTTAAGCGCAAAGACGATGGCGGCTAACTCAAGATCGTGGGTTGGGTAGTTCTTTTCATGAACTTTCAATTGTCTTCCACCATAAGCTATTACCTTCCTTTCTTGCATCAGAACAGCACCTAGTCCCGTTCCACATGCATCTGTGTATACGGTAAACATTTTGCTTCCATCTAGTAATGTAAGAACTGGGGCTGTTGTGAGAGCCCTTTTCAAGCGTTGGAAAGCAATATCGCAATCCAAATCCTAAACGAACGCTAGATTCTTCTTTGTTAGCCTTGTGAGTGGGGCTGAGATTTTCGCGAAATCTCTAATGAACTTTTGGTAAAAACCTGCTAGCCTGAGAAAGCTTCGGACTTCGGTTGCATTTCTTGGTGCCTTCCAATCTTGCACCGCCACTACTTTCGCGGGGTCCACAGCTAAACCCTCTTTAGACACTATATGTCCAAGAAACCTTACTTCTTCTCTCTAGAAGTGGCACTCGGAAAATTTTGCTTTTAGCTGATGTGCCCAGAGAGTATCCATGATCTCCTTCAGATGCTGAGCATGTTCTTCCTCATTCTTTGAGAAGATCAAAATATCGTCTATGAAGACAACCACAAACTTGTTGAGGAATTCTCTGAACACCCTGCTCATTAGGTCTACGAAATATGCGGGTGCGTTTGTCAGGACGAAAGGCATGACAAACCACTCGAAGAAACCGTCTGGGGTTCTGAACGTCGTCTTATCAATGCTATCTTCAGCAACCCTTAGCTGATGGAACCCAGTAGCCAGATCAAGTTAGGAGAAAACTGATGCTCCTACAAGCTGATCAAACAAATCGTCTATTCTGGGAAGTGGGTGTCTATTCTTCTTAGTCATCTTGTTTAGCTCCCTATAGTCCACACAAAGACGTAGTGAGCCATCTGCTTTGGTGGCGAACACCACTGGAGCACCCCATTCCGAGATACTCCGCCTTATAAACCCTTTCTCGAAAAGCTCCTTAACTTGCTTACTGAGCTCCTTTCTCTCCTTTGGATCCATGTGTCTAACAGGTCAAGCTATGGGCTTTGCATTATCAACAAGGTATATGCGGAAGTCTATCTCCCGCCTCGGAGGTAATCACTTCACCTCTTCAAATACATCCAGATATTCACGGACCACTCTAACCGACTGCAAATTCTCAACAGAAGCATCAAGCGACTCTAGATAACTAAGCATAACAACATTCAAGGGATTACAAATAATTTCTAGAGTGTTACCGAGCTGAGTCAAGAGTCTAACCACTCTTTTCTCACAATCGAGAATGACACCATTACTGGATAACCAGTCCATGCCTAAGATCAATCCATATCCCGAGAAACCCAAAACAAAGGCACTACATCTAAACTCAACACTTAGAATAGTGATTTTCAAATCCAAACAAACCATTGACAAATAAGCTGAGCCCCCAATTGGATTTGAAACAACCAAGGGATCTTCTACCATACTAGTGTCTAGGTGCAGATATTCTACTAAAGCAGATGAAATAAAGGAGTGTGATGCGCCATAATCAAAGAGAGTGCGAACTGGATGATCATAGAGATAAACTAAACTTTCTACAGAAATATTTCTACCTCGTTCCTACGGACGTGCCACCAGCGCGTGAACCTTTCCCCTTGTAGTGGATCCAGTCTTCTGTCCCTACCCCCGCTTCTTTGGGCAGTCCTTAGCAAGGTGTCCAGTCTCACCGCAATGGAAACAACTACCATTCATCTTCGCCTTCTTCTTTCTGTAGTCTTTCGCTATATGTCCAACAATGCCACAGAAATTACACCTTCTCTTTTCATGGGATTTGTTGTTCTTCCCACCCTTCTTAAAGTCTGTTTTCTTAGCCTGCAAACCCTCTTTCTTTTCTTGAGGCACTTCCACCTTTGCCTCTTTCTTGCCTTTATCTTCCTCGTCTAGCAGCGCCGTGTCCTCCAAGCTTTCATAAGTCGCCCCCATGGGTATATGGGTCATAGCAAGGCTGTGCAGAGGCTCATTCAGACCTTTGACGAAGCGAAGGGCCTTCTTGTGTTGGGTGTTTACTAAATCTAGCCCAAATCTGGCCAGCTGATTAAACTGATTGACGTACTCCTTGATCGTCATACTTCCTTGTTTAAGAGTTAGGAACTTCTCCATCTGCAGGCTTCTTTCAGCTTGGGAGAGGAATTTCATCTCAAACCTCATCCTGAAATCTTACCAAGTTTCTAATGGCCTCTCAACGTGGGTAACTTCCCACTATTAAGAAGCTTCGTCTTTAAGCAACCACACTGCTAGCTGTACCTTTTGCCTGTCGTCAATTTCGAAGATGGCGAACAAATATTCGGTCTCCTTCAGCCAGTTCCTTGCTTCCACAAAGGATTCAGTTCCATAAAAGTCCTTTCCACCCATAGCCTTGAAGTCTCTACACATCTTAGCGAAAGTATTTCCACGAGGAGGGGGAGGAGGAGGAGGAACCGCTGCCACTGTTGGAGGAGGAATGTTTGTTGGGCCCGCACCATTGGCTCTAGTCTCTAGATACCTTCAGAACCAGCCAGGTATCGGTACTCCTTCTGGAAGGTTAAGATCTCCAGACATGCTGAAACAAAAAGGAAAGATTCAAGACAAAAGGATAAAGAGATAGTGCGTATGACTTTGGGGAATTATGCCTTTTAAAAACAATGTTTTTTCTTTAAAAAAAATGCTTCTTTAAACTTCTTTTTGAAAATAGTTTCAAAAACCTTTATCTAATCTAGTAAATCTGTGCTCGGATACCAAGTGAAACAATCCACCTCTATTAAGGTCACTCACAAAGGAAATGCCTTAACTTCGGTGGAGGTTTATAAGTAAAAGTCATAGATAAAACACAAGATAGATATAAACACATATACATAAGCAGCGGAAAACAAACAGACTTTCATTTCATAAATACGTGTTCATACAATACATTTCCATTGTTGCCTCAAAACAAACTTCCAATTATTATAACCATAATACTGTCTTGATTTAAAACTTAAAGAAGCATGAAACAAAGCTTAAACTGCATAAATCCCCATAGAATGTCCAAATCCATAGCCCAAAACGAAAGAGATCCAAGCAATACATTCTCTCTCTTCAAGCTGGATGAAAAATCTGACTAAGCAGATGTGTTTCCTCCCTGTGGACCAGGGAGGGGGGAAACTGAAGAAAAGAAAGCGAAAGGGAAATGGGTCAGACATAAGTCTGGTAAGTCTAGTTATAATTCTAGCATGAGAGCAATAAAAAGATCATGTCTTGTATAAACTGAGAACAAGACAATACCAGAATATAAGATAAGATATGGCAGGAAATACTAACTATACTAAACACACTCACTATTACTTCTCTGCACCTACTTGCACTGTCTCAATTGGCACCCCATGATCAAGGTGAAGTGACCCCCTTTCTAAAGATTGTCTCCTACTCGCATAAGCATATGTATCATACGGCCCCACTTGATTGTAGTTTCCAATGCTGGTCCCACCATGGGGTGTATCAGGTCCCATGGTGGCGGCCCAACACAATTCTAGAATGCATAGGTTATACTACAGGTGCTCAGTGCCCTTTTTGTCTGCTTTGAAGTGTGCACGCCCGCACTCCGTTAGAACCCACACTGCTACACCAACCGCCGTCGCTTTTGACCTCTTACAATCAGCCTAGTAATCGTGCCTCACCCTGCCTAGTTTCAGGATACCATGATACCTAATTAGGTTACTGCTGAAATGGGCCCCCGTTACTATGGTTTTCTAGTTAAACTTGTTAAGTGGTTAAGTGTCTATATTAACCTAACCCCACCCATCAGTTTAATTAACATGTTGAATTGGTTAAGTGTTTTAGTTAACTTAACCCTACCATCCTGACTTTTCTGTCCTTAGCTTTAAATCAGTTAAAGCACCAACCACTCACATTAGACAGATATTGTTACGGTTACTGGATGTGCCGGTCGGTACTGGGCAGGTTTATACCGTAACTCGGTCTAACCTCGGGTCCTTATTGGGCTCAATCCTTAACCTCCCACATTGGATAGGTATTGTTGTGATTACTGGACCGCCAGGCGGGTTCGGGCAGGTTTACATCACAACTCAATCCAACCTCGGGTTAAGCATACTCGTATTTTCTAAATTTACATATTTGTTCTTTTATTCTTATATGCAAATTTGTTAACAATTAAATGTTATGGCCCACTTTTCACATTCATCATTTTTAGGTATATAATTTATACCGTTTCATGACATAAATTATCTGTGTGATTTTTCACCCATTTATGTCAAGTTTCCTATAATTACCAATTTTCCCAACGTTACCCCGTCTAAATATTAGGCTAATAATCTTAGCCTAATTTTTCGCTCGCATAATTTTTGACATATAATATTAGGCTAAAAACTTAGCCTAATTTAGCATACACAAAATTTGCAAAAAGAAATCCATTAACATAAACATGACATAGGTGTAAACTTGGCATTTTTGGCATAGTCAATATGAACACAATAGGGGTGAACTTGCAAAATAGTCATCATGAATGTCATGGGTGTGAACTTGCAACGTAGAGTAAGCCACATACATATATGTGAATTTGCATCATAGACATATATGTGAATTTGCAACACAGACTAAATCAACTTGCATATATGTGAATTTATAACACAGACTAAATCATCTTACATGTATGTGAACTTGCAAATCAATCACAAACATATGAATAAGTGTGAACTTGAATTATGGAATAGTTTTAACACATAAACATGTAGAACTAACATTTACTCACATATGTGATAGGATTTTACAACCTAAAACTTGCATAACATGATAAACTACAAAACTTGTCATAACAGGTTATACTCCAAGTTTATATACATATGAATAAACATATCCATTAATTCCCAATTCAATATGATAACAATATAGAACCACAGACATAGATCAACATCATTCAATTCCACATAATACATAATAAACATCGTTCTATTTTCAATTTATTTCCAAGGCATGACATTGATTTTGATTCGCATCCCAAAACATAACTAAACTTACAACGAACGACGAACTTGAGTTCTGTTTCTGAGTTCTGAATTTGCAGTGCTTTCCTTTGGGTAGATAAATGTTGTTTTGATTCTTAATTGAATTAGAATTTGTTTGTCTCTAAGCTTTCTCCAACTGACGGCTACTCCTAGTTTCCTCCCAGCAGTATGACAGCTCTAGTTCTATTTTATTTGTGTGAATTGAGGTTGAGTATTCAGTTGTATTTATAGAATTTCAGATTGATTTGAGCCGTCAGATGTTCATAGAGTGAATCCAGACCACACCAAGAGGAGCCAATCAAAAAGTGACAAATCAGCCCTAGTGACACACCAGAGCTCAGAAATTTGACCAAAACCCCGACTAGGCCAGCCAGGACCTGACCAGGTCGACTGGGCAGGTCGACTCCCAAGTCGACCTGGCTACCCAGGTCGACCTGGGTCTTGGGCGGGAATTTTCCCGCCCAGCCCAGTTTGGGTCTGTTTTTGAATTTCGAAGAGCTGTTTGAAATTTAAATTGAATTCTGAAACTTCCGGGGGTCATAACTCCTTCATACGGAGTCCGATTTATGCAAACTCGGACTCTATCTCAAGTAGAATTTCGAGACAAACGCAATGGTGTAACCCTTTCCCTTAACTCTTTCATTTTGAATTAAGTATACTTTAATTTTTTAATTTAATGTTAAATGAAAATTTGTGGTGTTACAAGAGCATCGCATTCATTCATTTGCAATGAGCTTGTGTGTCATTTTGGTTTGAACCCGAGATTTGTGATATACCATTGATCGTGACTAATCCAGTTGGGAGTTCGTCCAGTTTGTGCATATTTTGTCGTGATCTAGTGTTGTCGAGCCATGGTTGCTCTTTTGTGTGTGGTTGTTTTGTTCTTAACTTCGCAAGGTTTGGGATCATCTTGGGCTTGGACTGGCTCAAGAGGAATGCGACAAGGGTGAATTGCCAAAAGCTAGAGGTGAGAGTCGGGGATGTGGAAGGGCGAAAAGTGTTGATAATGTGTAAGCGCGAAGAGGGTGTCTTAGTTAGCTATCTATATTTGCTTGTGATTCCATAAGAAGACTTGTCATCTGTGTTGATCACTAATGAGTATGAGGATGTCTTTGATGAGGTCAAAGGGTTTCCACCGCATCGTTAAATCGAGTTTAGGATCGATTTGGTCGAGGTAGCTAGACCAATCGTTATGCCTCTTAGGTGGATGGCGCCTAAGGAACAACGAGAGTTAGAGGTGCAGGTTCGTAACCTTTTGGGAAAAGGATTCATGTGGAGGAGTGTATCTGAATGGGGTACACCAGTCGTGTTTGCAACCAAGGCAGATGGCCCGTTAAGGTGTGTGTGGACTATCGCGAGCTGAACAAGGTGATTAAGAAGAACAAGTATCTGTTGTCAAGGATTGATGATTTGTTCGATCAGCTTCACAAAGCCGAAGTGTTATCTCAGATGGATTTGGCAATAGGATTTCACCAATTGAGGGTGGCAAAGGATAGTGTGCCAAAAACTGCTTTTAGGACACCATCTGGTTTCTTCGAATGGTTGGTGATGCCATTCGGGTTGACAAATGTGCTAGTGTATTTCGTGGATCTTATGAATAGAGTTTTCAGAGATCAGTTGAATAAGTTCGTGTTTGTGTTCATGGATGACATTCTGGTTTACTCTAGAAATGTGGAAGAACACAAGACGCACTTGAGAGTTGTGCTGGAAATCTTGCAAAAGCATCAGTTGAGAGCTAAGCCTTTTAAAATGTCACTTCTAGAAGAGTGAAGTGAGGTTCTTAGGCCATGTTGTTTCTAGAAATGGGATAGTGGTTGACCTCGCTAAAGTGGCAGCAGTCCAGGACTGGGATAGACCTAAGAATGGGACGGAAGTTCGGAGTTTCCATGGGTTGGCTGGTTATTACCAACGGTTTATCAAGAATTTCTCCAAGATAGCCGCACTATTGATAGGATTGACGAAGAAGAACCAAGTGTTCATATAGGATGCGAAGTGTGAACAAGCATTTGGAATCCTGAAAGAGAGACTGACAAGTGCTCCTGTGTTGGTCATTCCAAGTAGGAATAAAGAGATGGTGGTATACAACGATGCATGTAGTACTGGAATTAGAGCAGTGCTAATGGAGAAAGATAAGGTTGTGGCCTACGCGAGTCGATAGCTAAAGCCGCATGAGAGAAATTACCTAACTCATGATTTGGAGTTGGCGGCGATTGTATTTGCTTTGAAGATGTGGAGACATTACCTATTGGGAATTCGATTCGAGTTGTTCACGGATCATAAGTCATTGAAATATCTTTTCTCCTAAAAGGATTTGAATCTTCGGCAGCAACGATGGTTGGAGTTTCTGGCATCGTACGATTTTGGTGTAGCCTATACTCCAGGTAAGGGCAACACAGTTGCAAATGCGTTGAGTTGAAGACACGCAAATTTGGGGGCGATGTTTTTGGAATGGAAGAACCTTGAGTATTTGGCAAGGTTTGATTTCAGGCCAAGGCGTGAGTTGAAACCTAAAATGTTGGCAAGCTTATCGATAAGACCTACTCTTATCAAAAGGATTGGCAAAAGCCAAAAAGAGAGATGCAAAGCTTGTCGAGTTTATTTAGAAGCTAGAACCAGAAGATAAAGAGTTTGAGGTTGATCGGGTAGGTTGGCTTCGAAAACAAGGGCGATTAGTTGTTTTTGATATTGACGGGTTGAGAGATGAGGTTCTGAGAGAATGTCATCACGCAAAGTTGACGATTCATCCTGGGGGTAATAAGATGTATCAGGACATGAAGCGAGTCTATTACAAGGAAGGGATGAAGCAAGATATTGGAAATTTATTTCCAAATGTATGAAATGTCAGCTAGTGAAAGCAGAACAGAAGAAACCGAGCGGTTTGCTTCAGCTATTGAAAGTTCCTATGTGGAAGTGGGAGCAAGTATTGATGGATTTTATCGATGGGCTACCTAGAACCAGGGCAGGAAACGAAGGAATTTGAGTCAACATGGATTGCTTGACCAAAAGTGCAAGATTTATTCATGTTAAATTGACTAGGACGGCATCGAGGTTGGCTGAACTTTATGTGAAGAAGATAGTTCGATTCCATGGAGTCCCAAAGAGTGAAGCAAGTGACCGAGATCCATTATTCACGAGTGGATTTTGGAAGGGTTTGCAAGAAGCTTTGAGAACCGAATTGTGTTTGAGCATGTCTTATCATCCCCAAATTAATGGTCAAACTGAGAGAGTTAATTAGGTTTTGGAAGATCTTATAAGGGCTTGTGTGTTAGATTTTGGGGGATCATGGGAAGACCATCCGCATTTGGTACAATTTGCGTACAATAACAGCTACCGGTCGAGTATTGGGATGGCATCATATGAGGTTTTGTATGGTAGACCATGTAATTCTCAAGCTTGTTGGTTGGAAACTTGAGATAAGTTGATACTTGGGCCAGAGATGATAAGAGAAACCTCGGATTGTATCTAGATCATTCAGCAACGAATGAAGGCAGCCCAAGACCATAAGAAGAGTTATGCTGATAAGTGTCAAAAAGATTTGGAGTTCGACATGGGTGATATGGTTTTCGGGAAGATTTCGCCGTTGAAGCATGTTGTGTGATTCAAAAATAAGGGAAAGTTATCTCCAAGGTTTGTTGGACTATTTCCGATAGTCGAGCGAATTGGAAAGCTCGCGTATAGATTGGAGTTACCTGAGAAGATGTCGAGTGTGCATAGTGTGTTCCATGTATCGGTTCTACGAAAGTTCGTGTATGATTCAAATGTGGTGGTATCTCCGGATAAGTACGAAGACCTAGAAGTAGAAACCGCAGTTCCAAAAACCTCGTAAGCCACTTTGTGTTGTGGGGAAAGACATGAAACAACTTAGGAGAAAGACGGTTAAGCTGATCAAGGTACAATGGAGTGAAGATGGCGACAATTGTACGTGGGGGATGGAAGAGAGCATGAAGGCGACTCATCCAGAACTCTTCGTCAGTAGGACCCTTTGATAGTGTATCATCGTTATTTCGCTGTATCTTGTTGTTTTTTGGTAGAATTCTGCATGCTAGGATAAGGCTATGGATGCATGGCTTAATAGTAGCTAGTTTGGATGATAGAATTGGCTTCTCATGGATGATAGGCATGCGGAATTGTTGTGTTTGCTTGGAATTTCGGGGGCAAAATCCTTAAGAGAGGGAGGGGGGAGGGAAGAATGTAACAGCCCGCATTTTACGTATCGGAAGATCATAAAATATATTTTTTAAATTCCCTAAGGGTTGGATCATTCTCATCTTTAATATGTTGCTTATGGGATGTGAGACATGTCCATAATTTTTACCGATTTTGTTTGTGACCATTTTTCCTTTATCGGTCTTGTACAGGGCATAACTTTTGACTCAGGTCAAATCAGAGGGTGAAACCTGTGCTATTGGAAAGGAAATGATGATTGCCTTTCTATAGAGTAGTTACATTAAGGATTTGGCTCAGCGGTTTGGGAGGAATCATTGTTTTAAGGTTTTTCAGTTGGTTGTTCAGGTTTTGGGAAGCCTAATGGGATGAATTGGGAAGGCCCATTAGTGGGTTGGTGGAAACTATAAATTGGAGGTGAGGGGTATGGAGAACAGGTTACTTCTCTCATTCTCTCATTTGGTGGCCTTGAGCTCCTTCTTCCTCTAACACCTTTTAACAATTAAAAATCAAAATCTAAGGGGGGAAATCATAGATCTACACCATTGGAGGCTAGATCTACATCGACTGAAGCAAGGATTCATCATATCAAGGGGTTTAGTGCGAAGTGCTTGCTGTCCAGATTCATATTTCTATCATTTTACCTTGTTTTGGAGAATCGGTGAGTGGTTTGCATCTCTTGCATGGATTCAATGAAGTGTATGAGTGTTTGATCATGGTTTTCATCACATTTAAGTGTTTTTTCCACAGTTCTATGCCATATTAAGTCCCTTTTTACGTGAATCACCTTATGATCTCATTTAGTAAGCTTAAGTCATTGATTCTATGATTTTCCGTATGATTATGCAAGTTAGATCTATATTTTTGTTCTTATGATCATTCATTATGATTTTTGGAGTGATTTGCATGATTTGGAGAAAATTATTGTTTTCACGTTGTAAGCGGATCCATACCGTGTTGTTGATCATATTTGACGGATTGGAGAAGTTGGTTTCATCGAATATTGTTTGGAAAAGTTTTGGTGGAAATCAGAGTGGAAATTGTGAAGTGCAGGTTTGGGTCATGCGTAGGGGGTCGGTCGTGCAACATTGTGGATTTCTTGGGGAACAAGACAGGAGCCATGCTCGAACGAGGCTGGGAGTGGATCAGACGAGTGGATGGAAAGCCTATTCTAGAGTTGGATTATGAAGCACAAGTGGATGGGTGGGTTGCTCCTAGTAGTATGGTCGGTCGGTCCTAATGAGTTGGGTAGGTCGTTCAAATATGAAACTGGAAGCTAAAGTAGTTGGTGGAGCAAACCTATGATGAACAAGGTCGGACGAGTGACCCTAAGGGAAAGTAATGGCTCAAGCAAACTTGGATGAAGGGTTCGAGCGAGATTGGTGGAAGTTTCGAGCGAGCGAGCCTGCGTGTAAATTAGTCTGGTCGGTCGGTCGGTCATCTCCGGATCGTGCAAGGAGGAGTTGGTCCGTCGCATAATTATGAAGCATGGGTGTATGGTTTAAACATAAGTGGTCAGTCGAGCCGCGAAGATTGGGGCAGTCGTGCATCCAGGGGTCGGTCGTGCTCCCAGGGGTCAGTCGGTCGTGGAGAGATGTTGCGTTTGGCAGCGCTTTAAAACGTTGTAATGAATGGAATGAGTGTTGTAGTTTGTTCTTGATATAATGCTATGGAATATATTGAACCTTATGTTGATGTTGCTATGTTCGATGATGATGATAGCTTCGACGAGAGTCCAGATGAGGATGTTCGAATTGTTGAATGTGTTCGTTGATCGGTGTAGAACAACGAATGAGATGACAACTCAAAGGTCGTGAGTCGGTGGATAATGGTTGCTTGAGCTATGAAGAGTCATCGGGTTTGATGACTAGAGAGGCGAAGGACAAGAGATTATTGTTGTCATAAGTTCTAGCAGGCTCAAAGCAGGGGTACGACAGGGCACCTAAAAGACCGGTTGTAGGTCAAGTACCCTGGGTATCGTTAAAAGGGCCTAGTTGTCAAGGTTGTACATGCATACATATCGTTGAAAGGCGTATGGAGTTTATGCTAGAACTGGGGTTACCATTAGCCCTTGACATATGGCAAGGTTAGCCATCACACGATTAACAATGGTTTCAAAGCAGATTTGGCGGTGATAGCCAGAGTCAGTCATGGGTGTTTGTTTATTTGGATACTCTGTTCGTGTGGGATGTCCAAAGTCAAAGGAGATGTTCCTAGGGTGCTTGTCTGATATTGGTTTTGGCCTCTGAGGATTCTGCTTGAGTGATGTTGAATTCGATTAGGGTGGTTTACATGGGATATATATAATATGGATGTCATGAGTGTTTTTCCATGATTGAATGGGTGTTCTGGTCTCCATGGAAGAATTGTTTGATGTAAAGGCTATCATCGTCCGATGTGGGGAAGATGGGAATTGAGTTCTTCTCTGGTGTTTGGTAGATTGGTTTGTTAATCTACCTATTCTCATATAATTTATTGACGAAATTTGCTAGTTGTTTTACGAATCACTAAGACTGTTGTCTGACAAAAGGTTTTATGTCTCCTCTTATTACCTTGGGTTATTCATCCAGTTGTGGATGGGAAAACTAAGTAGCAGGTTACAGGTAATGGAGCTTAGTGAGGCGAGGATGCTGAGCGATGACAAGCAAGAGGCTTGCATACCAATTTATTACTGTCTAGTACTTCTATTTCTGTTGTTGTTTGATGTTATACTCTAAGGGTTGTAGTGAGGACTCTTGTACATAAATATTGATACGATTCCAAGATGTATCGGTCTAACTAGTCATGATGAGAGGTTTAGTTTCTATGCAATTGTATTTCACTATTAATACCTATTGTATATATTCTATTATATTTTATCCTTGCGCAGTGAGTTTTACGACAGGTTCCGCTTGTGTTATCATGTCTTGATGATCGTCCATAACTGCATGGCACACCCTTCAGCGAATTATTCCTCTTGTATAGTGCAGGGGTTATGGGCGGTCGTCACAAGAAACTATATTCTTGTTGGTCGTAAACGTCTCTGACTTGCTAACTTGTAGCAAAGTCCTATTTTAATATGTCTATTATTTCTCCCTGTGTTGTAAGTGCTCTTGGGAGACTTGGTTCGAGAATCATTCTCTCTATTAGGAGATCAAGGCATAGGATTACTCTGAAACTCATACTAAATTGGTTGGAGAGATCGAGATTCTTGAAAAACAACGCATTGTCATTTATTTTTTAGGTTTATTTATTAGTTAAGTTTAATAAATAAATTAACCACTTAACTTTATTAATCTATTTTAGTCGGTTTATTATTTATATTTCATGATAATTAACCTATTTAATCTGATTTACTCTTTATTTAATTAGTTTAGGTTTATTTATTAGTTTCGGTTCATAAATTTAGTAATCAGTTAAAGTTATTATTCGTTTACTAGGGTGGATTAGTTTTATTCCCGAATTAATTACCAATTTAGTCTGATTTGCATTATCCAGCTCTATAAATACCCACCTACTTATTCAAAGCTTCTTTATTCATTACTCTCTTCTCCTACTAAACTTAATCCCTATTACCCTATTTCTTTTAACAATGCCTTCATGGTCATCATCTCTTGACTCTGATTTTGGTACCCCTCATCACTCCGTTCCAGTGTCTAGTGATCGCACTGATATAGATTGGAACATAAACTATCAAGAACAACATTACGAGGAGCCTGATTGTGAATACCCGGACCCCGTCAAGAACACGAGGTTGAGCAGGTACCAATAGTTCAACCCTCATCTGAAGAAGAGGTTAATTCTCACTTCGCTTGCTGCCGCTGTGGATATATGGCTTAAGTTGTTGTAAGAGCTGATGGCGAAAACAATGGTTGTTACATACTTATGTGTTCTAATTATCCCGCGGTTGCAATTTTTCAGAATGGATTGATGAACCGCTATGTTCAAGAGGTATAACATATGCAAATGAGCTAAAACAAGAAATTAGATGTCTCAACCATATGCTAGAAAACATTCAATTTAAGCGTAACCAATAGTGTTGTTATTATCTTATGTCGTAGTAGCGTTTCTAATATTAGTTTGAATTAGTGTTTGTGTGTTTGTATGATCGTATAACTTGGGAGATGAATATGATGTCTTGTATCTTTATATTTTTGAAATATGAAATGATTGTTCGCTTATTAAAGGAGACTGAAACAATAAGAATTGACTACATTGATTAAAGTTGCTCAAAAGTTGTTCACAATTGTACAAACAGTTCAAACTGACCACATATAAAGTTGTGCGAAAGTTGTTCCAAGCATTAAGAAATGACTACACACTGCCATAAGTCAGATGGCGTGACTCCACTATGACAAAGCATATAGATTTTGTACTCTGGTTACTGTTTACTGCAGCGACTTTTGATAATGTGCCGGAAGTCACAAGCCTAATGTTTATCCATAAAGGATCTAGCACATAATAGCAGATTAAATATGAGGGTCAATCGAACATTAGAAAAGTGATTGGTATTCGTTCAAGTGATGAATGGGTTGAGCAGGCATAGAATCGAACACTACACAAGGTCGAACAGGCGCAGGGGTTGAACATCCCTAAGGTAGAACAGGCATCCTATGGATCGATCGAACATTACTCAAGACTCGAACAAGTAAGGGTCATACAGCACAGGATCGAAAAGAGAGGCTCGAACCAACAAGGTCGGTCAGGATCTGTGGCTCGAACATGGTTCCTCCAGTTCAGTCGAACAAATTGGGTGAGTCGAGCATGAATTCAGATAAATAGCTAGATACAACTGTCAACAGTTGGCATTGGCATTTCTATAATTACTCGTATGTTTGACCACTGCCTGCATATACACATCTCAGCTCACCACTTCATTGGAACTTCTCCTATAAATGGGCCATGGCTTTTGTACTTTTAGGGATCGATTTCCATCACCCCAAAGGGATGCCGAATTGTATTCACTCTTGTTTCAAGAGATTCTAACACCATCTATCATCTCAAGGTAAAGATCAAGCATCGATTCTATCATGAGATCCACCAAAAGTGTTCAAGCATCCTAGAGATCGAAGATTCTACACCGTTTTTCCTTACATTTAGCGAGATCCATCTAATTCCTCACTGATTTGCATTGATTTGAGTGAAGTTTTAATGCAATGAACAATATGAATGTACGATCTTGAGTGATCCTAGACTTGCAACTCTTGAATTGCTAATGGAAATTGTTATCAAAGTGGACGTAGATCTTTCTTAAGATCGAACCACTATAAAAACTTTGTGTCTTCTTAATTTTGTTGTGATTGAGGTCTCTCTTCTTACTAATTGGTGAAGTGCAAATTTTGCACCTTTGGTGTTGAGATCTAATTTAGATTTTAACATTTTAGCGTCCACCGTGGGGCCGCATTCACCATTCCTTCTCTCACACTCCTTATAAGGTTAAGAGACTACCGTTGAAGTTCTAAACCACCTCCTTCTTAGAAATCATGGCTAAATATAAAAAAGATTGCTAGCAAAGCCGCGATAGAAACCAATAATGTCTTTAACGAAGAAACCCCGCTTAACAATCGCTTTGAAGTTGGTGAAGACTCGGAATGTGGAGCCGGGGTGACCAAAAATAAGTTGAATACTGCAATTTCCAACATGAACTAACAAATGGACACCTCTACTAAAGCTATGATGGAGAAACTTGATGCCATCCTTGGTGCCCGACCAAATCCAGCCCTTCCAAAAGTCCATGTTGATCTCGAAGAGAATGACAAATCGTCCGCTTCTGATCATAACCACAACGAAAACATGGAAGACGATTATGATTGGGTGAGTGACAAGGATGAAGCTAACATCGAAGAGTTGAAATCAAAATCTATAAATTATATTGAAGTGAATGCTCGGGGGCTACCAATCTTTCCACGGGGGCACCTCCACGTCGAGAAGGCAAAGTACCTAAGCTTTCTAGCCAGGACCGTTTGCTTAGACGAACATTTGGAAAAGAGCTTGTGTGACACCCCACATCCATTAATGTCACTCACAAAGGGAATGCATTAACTTCTATGGAGTGTTTTAAGTGTGTATAGAACAGAAACTTAACAACAAGACAGATATAAAACAGTACTTAAAAATTTAAAACTTCATTCATTGCAGCGGTAAACAAATAAGTTTGATTACATCATCAAAAACCAAAGACTAGAGTCAAGTACATAATATCCATCTTGACTAAATCAAAGTACATAAAATGAAAGACATAACTCCACATAAAATAGCCATAAGTAAGATAGGCTGAACTTTTATTTCAGCGATCCAAGCAACTTCCAAAGAAAGAGATGAACTGTCCAAATCAAACTCCACTAGTACTATCCCACCCTCAGCACCGGGGGGGGGGGGGGAGGAAGAAAAGAGGTGGAAACAAAGGGGTCAGACATAAAGTCTTGCGAGTGCAATAACTTTAACAATATAATCATTAAGTAACTAGGACAAGGCGTAAGCTAAAAAATAAGGAAATGACTGTGAACCAATGGGTATGACAGAGCAAACAAAGGAAATAAGATGAACAAAGACAACGTTAAAGGCGTACCTAATCACTATAGGATAACTACTACACTGCACCACACCAAACACCCTAAAATTTGATCCTGCCTACAGAACTCAATAATGATAACGGTAGTTTCATGTACCCCTAACTGCCCTCATAGGTGTCGTCTGCCCCTATCTCCACTAGGTGTACCCACTACCCCTATTCGATCGGCTCCCTAACTCGTAGATACCCATGCTGGCCCCACAGTGGTGTGTATCACTCCCCAAATGGCAATCCGATACCACCAAAATGCACAGCTTATATCTACACGATGCAAAAATGTTTTACCTACCAGTCCGGGCCCACACACGCATATGACCTTATTGGACTTGCATTGCCGCCGCTAACCCATTTTGACCTCTTACAATCAAACCCAGTATGCATGTCCAGTCCTCGACTTGGGTCGAGCCCACAAAGATACTTAATAGGTTACTGGTTTGAAAAGGGCCCCCATGCATGACACAAGCTTTCCACCTATGCTTGGTCCCCTCTAAGGTTTTTCTCCACTTAACCCCATTCTTATCCATGTCTTCTTACATGTTTCAATCTTGGTTAAGTGCATCTAATCGTATTTCACATGCCACCCAAGGTACCCTCTTAATTTCAAAAGCCACCCAAAGCACCCACTTAACCCCCTCATGTCCCAACACATGTTTACCTGGTTAAGTGTTTCTTAATTCATTAACACCGTAACCTTGTAAAGACCTCCCACATTAGAATGGCATTTGTGGCAGCTGGATTTGCCGGGAAGGTCCGGGCAGTCTTACACCACAAACGAGCCTAACCTCGTGTCTTTACAACTGTTACACATTTAATTCACGCCTTTGACCTCTCACATTAGACTGGCTTTTGTGGCTGCTGGATTTGTCGGGCGGGTCCGGGCAGTCTTACACGACAAACGAGTCTAACCTCGTGTCTTAGGCGGTTTATTATTACACATTTTTATTTAACCCCCAAATGGATTAATATCCCTATTCAAAATTTGTAAATAAACTCCAAATATACATATGTCCATAATTGTATCAATTATGTCCATAAATGCCAATTTTTCCAATTAAAGTCTTAATTTAACTATATGCCTTTTTAAGGCCATTTATGCTAATTTTCAATATGTGTATATTCAATATTACCCCCATCGTCCCCACGTTGTTCGTTCGTTTATCATGACATATATGTATATTAGACTAGCAATTAGTCTAACACATAAAAGGGGCGAAACATCGCAAATTTGCATAACACACAAAATGGATCTAATCTTGCAAATGAGGACTACAACTTAACTTGCATAAACTTGTTATTATCATGAATCTAAACATAGGCCTAAAGGTGTGAACTTGCATATATATATATATATATATATATATATATATATATATATATATATAAAATATAGTTTTCATCCAAAACTTGCATAGGCCATAGTCACAAACTTGCATAAAACTATGTACATCATAGATCTAAATCCAAAGGTGTAAACTTGCATATATGTGAATCCAATTTCTACCTAGACATGCATATAGTCACTTTATTTAATTCACATGTAAACTTGTATACAATTCATATAGAAACTAGCATATAATCTACACCCAAACTTGCATATAAAATGATATCAAATGTGAATCAAGTTGAACATAGGTGATTTGGCATATGAAAAGGGATCCATAACAAATCTATCATTATGAGCAACTAGCTTATATTCACAAAATATCACATTTTTCCAATGTCTCACAAACATAGCCATATAACCCAATTTATAACTAAACCCAATTAACTTATTAATTATCTTATTAAAGATATTGAACTCACAACTCAAAGAAGGTCTTGAGTTCTTGAATCTGAGTTCTGAAATTGATTTAGCTCTCCTTTGAAGTAGACAAATTCGTTGTTGTTGTTATAAATTTGAGTTGAATTGAGTTGATTAGCTTCACTTTCCCTCTTGTTGGTGGCGGCTACTCTAGGTTGCAAGGTGATAGCATGACGGCCATGGTTCTAATTTTTATTTTGTTTTAGGGTTTGAGTCTACATGTGTTTATATAGAATTAATTTAGGCCATCTGATCAACATAGAATCAATCAAGACCATCTAGCCAAGATAGGGTGACACCTCAGCCCTAATGACTCAGCACTGAGTCACAAAATCGTCATCCCTCAAATCTGCCGGGGGGGGGGGGGGGGGCAGGTCGACCCCCAGGTCGACACTAAGGTCGACCTGTATAGGGGGAGGTCGACACAAGGGTCGACCTGGCCTTGGGCGGGAAATTTCCCGCCCCGCCCAGTTCTGAGTCTGAATTCAGTTTTTTTTTTTTTTGAATTTAAATTTGAATTTCTGGAAACTTCCGACAGCCATAACTTCTTCATACAAAGTCCAATTTACGCAAACTCGGACTCTATCTCAACTAGAATTCCGAGACGAACATAATGGCGCATCCCGTTTCCCTTGATTCTCACATTTGATATTAAGTATTATTTAATTTGTTAACTTTAATATTTAAATCTACGAGGTGTTACATTCTCCCCTCCTTAAAGGATTTCACCCCCGAAATCTCCAAATTAAGGAGAATGCGTATCCTAACATCTAATCATCCATCTACTCAACCATCAAACATAGGCATCCATTGTACTTACAAAATTTCTAATGCTGCATGAACATATGCAAGAAGTGTGCGTATATGTTCCTTATCTAATGCAAAATTAGGCGGTCTACTGATTAACCTGACCTCCTTAATGCAAATCATGATACTGCCATGCGTCCATTATGTATGCGACAGAATCCTATCGATACATATTATTTCTACATGTGTGCACAACCATTCATCAAAATGCAACATCCATATGATGACACGACCATTATACATCCATTAAATTAAATATGCACACACATTTATATGCAACATGAAGGTGATTGAGCCAATCTAGTGCCTAAGGTGTGTGTATATGCATCCACGAGCAACCACTAGCAACCACTCGCATCCATTTGCGTCCATCAGACATAACATGTCTCAAACACATGTTTCAACTATAGGGTTCTTCCTAACTAAAGATCGAAGATGTCATCGCAAAGATAATACTAAAAGATAGGACAAGTATAACAAAGCGGTAGAAAAAGGAGAAATCAAAACATGCCCTAAAAAAGGAAAGGGTACAACGTACGCATCTTATCTTCCGTCTCCCAAGTCGCGTCTCTTTGATCATCTCCCCATTGCACTTTGACCAACTTGACCTCTTTGTTGCGAAGCTTTTTGACCTCCGATCCGAGAATGCATGTAGGAGCTCATCTGATTGTGGCATTGCGCTCTACTTCCACTTCTTTGAGCATGCTCGGCTCTACCGCTTCCATCGTATAGTGTAAACACTTGCCCAAATGTGAAACGTGAAACACATCATGAACTCCACTGACCTTCTCTGGTAACTTTACTCTATATGCCATCTGCCCAATCCTCTCTGTAATTGGAAAGGGTCCTACGAACCTTGGTGCCAACTTCCATACCGATCCAAAACGGATTACGTTTCTCAACGGTGACACCTTAATAAAAACCATGTCCCCAACATCGAACTCAAGATCGGTTCGTCTCCTATCAGCATATGACTTCTGTCGGTCCTGTGCCGTCTTCATTCGCCGTCGAATCAGGTCTATCTTCTCCGAAGTTTCCCTAATCATGTCGGGTCCAAGCAAAACCTTATCTATGGATTCCCACCAACATGTAGGTGATCGGCACGGTCGTCCATAAAGAGCCTCAAAAGGTGCCATGCCAATGCTAGCCTGAAAACTATTATTATAGGCGAACTCTACTAGTGGAAGGTGTTCTTCCCATGTTCTAGAATACATAGCCTTAGAAGGTCTTCTAGAATTTGATTCACCCTCTCGGTCTGGCCGTCCGTTTGAGGATGATAAGCGGTACTTAAGCATAATTGCTTTCCAACAGCCTCTTGTAAGCTCTTCCAAAATTCGCTTATGAAAATAGGATCTCTATCGCTCACAATGCTGGATGGTATGTCGTGCAAACGGACTATCTCTCGAAGGTAAACAGATGCTAACCATGCGGAAGTCCTTCTACTTTTGACGGGAATAAAGTGGGCACTTTTAGTAAGTCGGTCTACAATTACCCAAATCCCCGTATTACCCTTCCTCGATCTTGGTAACCCATCTACAAAATCCATGGAAATGCTTTCACAATTCCAAAGCAGAATCTCTAAGGGATGGAGCAAACCTCCGGACTTCTTTTGCTCCGCCTTGACTTGCTGGCACACTAAGCATCTAGCAACGAACTCGGCCTCATCCTTTTTCATTCCAGCCCAAAAGAAAACTTGCTTCATATCCCTATACATCTTATCACCACCGGGATGTATGGTCATCTTAGAGCGATATGAGTCTTCAAGAATTGCCTTCTTCAAACTTTCGTCTTGTGGTACGTGAAGTCTTCCATCTCTACGTAGCCAACCTCTTTCATCTATAGCATATCTATTCAGATGACTCGAGGAATCCCCTCCTAAAAGCTTGCTTACTATCTCAACCAATTGTGGGTCATTTCGTTGTGCCTCTCCAACTCGACCCAAAAGTGTAGGTAGCACTTCTAATGATGCCAACAATCCGGGTACATATTTGACAGAGGGTCTGAAGTTGAATGAAGATATATACTCCAAACTCTGCTGCTCTACAAACAAAGGACTTAAAGTTAACTTCTTTCTACTTAGGGCGTCATCTACCACGTTACCCTTGCTAGGGGTATATGCGATTTCAAAATCGTAGGATGCCAAAAACTCCATCCATCTCTGTTGCCTCAAGTTTAGGTCCTTCTGAGAGAATAAATACTTTAGCGACTTATGGTCTGTATACAACTCAAACCTTTCGCTAAGCAAATAATGACGCCACGACTTAAGCGCAAAAACTATGGCCGCCAACTCCAAGTAGTGGGTAGGGTAATTTTCCTCGTGGGTTTTCAACTGTCTTCCACCATAGCATATCACCCTTCCCTCTTGCATTAAAACCACGCCAAGCCCTGTCCCGCAAGCATCGGTATATACAGTGAATGCCTTACTTCCGTCTGGCAAAACTAAAACTGGAGCTGTCGTCAATGCTCTCTTCAGACGTTGGAAAGCATCGTCACAGTCAACGTCCCATGTAAAAGTCAAATTCTTCTTCGTTAATCGAGTGAGAGGGGCTGATTTCTTCGCGAAGTCCTTAATGAACTTCATATAATAGCCAGCCAGCCCTAAAAAGCTTCTTACTTCGGTTGCGTTCTTAGGAGTTTTCCAATCTTGGATTGCCACTATCTTAGCGGGATCCACAGCTATCCCTTCTTTAGAGACCACGTGTCCTAAGAACCTCACTTCTTTTCTCCAAAAATGGCACTTGGAGAACTTAGCTTTTAGCTGATGCGCTCGTAGGGTGTCTAAGACTTCCCTAAGATGTAGGGCATGCTCTTCTTCATTTTTAGAGAAAACCAGAATGTCGTCTACAAAGACTACCACAAACTTGTTCAGAAACACTCTAAACACCCAACTCATTTAGTAAACAAAGTATGTGGGTGCATTCGTCAAACCAAAAGCATGACGAGCCACTCGAAGAAACCGTCAGGAGTTCTAAATGCAGTCTTATCGATGCTAGCTTCAGCCACCCTTAGCAGATGAAACCCTGTAGCCAAATCCAGTTGCGAGAAAACCGAAGCTCCCACCAACTGATCGAATAAATCGTCTATCCTTGGTAACGGGTGTCTATTCTTCTTTGTTAGCTTATTCAGCTCTCTATAGTCCACGCACAATCTAAGTAAACCATCAGCTTTTGTAGCAAAAACGACGGGAGCACCCCACTCCGAAATACTTCTTCTTATTGACCCCTTCTCAAGCAATTCTTTCACTTTCTAACTGAGTTCTCTTCTCTCTCTTAGAGCCATGTGGCACACTGGTAATGCAACTGGCTTTGCATTATCTACTAAGTATATTCGAAAGTCTATCTCACGGCTCGGGGGTAAACCTGGAACTTCATCGAAGACATCCGCACGGACCACTCTAACAGACTGCAAATTCTCAACAGACGCGTCAAGCGATTCTTGATAACTTAGCTTAACAGAATTCCCGGGATTACAAGAGATTTCGAGAGTGCTGCACAAGCGAGTCATAAGCCTAACCTCTCTCTTTTCACAATCTAGGATGGCTCCATTACTGGATAGCCAATCCATGCCCAAAATTAACCCATAGCCCGTGAAGGCCAAAACATAAGCATCACATCTAAACCCAACGCTAAGTATAGAAATTTCCAAATCCAAACAAATCATCGACAAATAGGCTGAGCCCCCAATTGGATTTGAAACAATTAAGGGATCCTCTACTATACTGGTGTTTAGGTGTAGTGTCTTAACTAAAGCAGTGGATATAAAAGAGTGCGATGCGCCAGAATCAAAGAGTGTGCAATCAGGATGATCGAAAAGATAAACTAAACTTTCAAAGGAAATCGCTCTACCTCGTTCTTGCAGCGGTGGGACCACGAGAGCCTAGACCTTCCCCCTTGCCTGCCCTGGTGCCATGAGAGCCTGAATCTTCCCTCCAGAGGTAGGCCCTGCCCTCTGCCCTTTCTTTGGGCAGTCCTTAATCAGATGTCCTGCCTTGCCACAGTGGAAACAACCAGTCTTCTTCTTCTTCCTACAGACTTTGCTTAGACGACCTGGTGTCCGAAAGTTAAAGCATCTTTTCTTTCCCTTACCATAGTTGTCTTTACCACCCTTCTTGTTTTGTTGTTGCTATTGCGGTTTCTTTTGATCCCCTTTCTTCTCAGGTGCCTTATTAGCATTGGCGCCTTTCTCCTCTTCATGCATAAGCGCCATGTCCACTAGTCTCTTAAAGGTGGACCCCATAGGGATGTTTGTCGTAGCTAACCCATGCAGCGGCTCGTTTAAACCCTTAACAAATCTCAGGGCCTTCTTTTCTGTTGTATTCACCAAGTCCAAGCCAAATCTTGCCAACTGATTGAACTTAACGTATTCTTTCACTGATAGATTTCCCTGCCTCAATGCCAAAAACCATTCCATGTATAGATTCTCTTCAGCCCGTGAGAGAAACTTTGCCTCAAACCTACGCCTGAAATCCAGCCACGTATCAACTGGACGCTCTCTATTAGTGACCTCCCACCAAAACGAGGCCTCATCCTTCATTAACCAGGCAGCTAACTGGACCTTTCTTCCATCTTCTACCTCAAAGATTCCAAATAGTTCTTCCACCTCCTTTAGCCAATTTCGAGCTTCAACAAATGTTTCCGACCCGTGAAAAGGTTTCCTGCCCATTACCCGTAAATCCTTGCATATCTTTGCGAAAGTGTCAACACAGGGAGGAGGAGGAGGATTTGCTGGGCCTACGACATGGGCCCTAGCTTCCAGATACCTTCTAAACCATCTGGGTATCGGTATCCCCTCGGGTATCTCGGGAATTCCAGACGCACTGAATAGAAAATGAAGAGATTCAAACGAAGAATTCGAAAGAAAGATATATTGCTCTTGGGGTTATGTTTTTAAAATAAACTATTCTATTGAAGATATTCTCCTTAAAACATACTTTTTAAAGTATTTCTTTATAAAATGCTTTTGAAAAATAGTTTTTCAAAATATCTTATCTGTTCTGGTAACCTTCAGCTCTGATACCACGTGTGACACACAACGTCCATTAATGTCACTCACAAAGGGAATGCATTAATAACTATGGAGCGTTTTAAGTGCGTATAGAACAAAAACTTAACAACAAGACAGATATAAAACAGTACTTAAAAATTTAAAACTTCATTCATTGCAGCGATAAACAAATAAGTTTGATTACATCATCAAAAACCAAAGACTAGAGTCAAGTACATAATATCCATCTTGACTAAATCGAAGTACAAAAAATGAAAGACATAACCCCACATAAAATAGCTATAAGTAAGATAGGCTGAACTTTTACTTCAGCGATCCAAGCAACTTTCAAAGAAAGAGTTGAAGCTGTCCAAATCAAGCTCCACTAGTACTAGTCCCACCCTGAGCACCTGGGGTGGAGGAAGAAAAGAGGTGGAAACAAAGGGGTCAGACATAAAGTCTGGCGAGTGCAATAATTTTAACAATAAAATCATTAAGTAACTATGACAAGGCATAAGCTGGAAAATAAGGAAATAACTGTGAACCAATGGGTATGACAGAGAAAACAAAGGAAATAAGATGAACAAAGATAACGTCAAAGGCGTACCTAATCATTATAGGATAATTACTACACTACAACACACCAAACACCCTAAAAGTTGATCCCGCCTGCAGAACTCAATAATGATAATGGTAGTTTCGTGTACCCCTAGCTGCCCTCATACGTGCCGTCTGCCCCTATCTCCACTAGGTGTACCCACTACCCCTATTCGATCGGCTCCCTAACTCGTAGATACCCGTGCTGGCCCCACAGTGGAGTGTATCACTCCCCAAAGTGGCAACCCGATACCACCAAAGTGCATGGCTTATATCCACATGATGCAACAACGTCTTACCTACCAGCCCGGGCCTACACACGCATATGACCCCTTTGGACTTGCGTTGCCACCGCTAACCTGTTTTGACCTCTTACAATCAGACCCAGTACGCGTGTCCCGTCCTCGACTTGGGTCGAGCCCACAAAGATACTTAATGGGTTATTGGTTTGAAAAGGGCCCCCATGCATGACACAAGCTTTCAACCTATGCTTGGTCCCCTCTAAGGTTTTTCCCCACTTAACCCCATTCTTATCTATGTCTTCTTACATGTTTCAATCTTGGTTAAGTGCATCTAATCGTATTTCACATGCCACCCAAGGCACCCTCTTAATTTCATAAGCCACCCAAAGCACACACTTAACCCCCTCATGTCCCACCATATGTTTACCCGGTTAAGTGTTTCTTAATTCAGTAACACCATAACCTTGTAAAGACCTCCCACATTAGACTAGAATTTGTGGCAGTTGGATTTGCCGGGCAGGTCCGGGCAGTCTTACACCACAAACGAGCCTAACCTCGTGTCTTTACAACTATTACGCATTTAATTCATGCCTTTGACCTCTCACACTAGGCTGGCGTTTGTGGCTGCTGGATTTGCCGGGCTGGTTCGGGCAGTCTTACGCCACAAACGAGTCTAACCTCGTCTCTTAGGCGGTTTATTATTACACATCTTTAATTAACCCCAAAGTGGATGAATATCCTTATTCAAAATTTGTAAATAAATTCCAAATATAGTTATGCCCATAATTGTCTCAATTATGTCCATAAATGCCAATTTTTCCAATAATGTCTTAATTTAACTATATGCCTTTTTAAGGCCATTTATGACAATTTTCAATATGTGTATGTTCAATATTACCCCCATCGTCCCAACGTTGTTTGTTCATTTATCATGACATATATGTATATTAGAATAGAAATTAGTCTAACACATAAAAGGGGAGAAACATCGCAAATTTGCAAAACATACAAAATGGATCTAATCTTGCAAATGAGGATTACAACATAACTTGCATAAACTTGTTATTGTCATGAATCTAAACATAGGCCTAAAGGTGTGAACTTGTGTGTGTGTGTGTGTATATATATATATATATAATATAGTTTACATCCAAAACTTGCATAGGCCATAGTCACAAACTTGCATAAAACTATGTACATCATAGATCTAAATCCAATGGTGTAAACTTGCATATATGTGAATCCAATTTCTACCTAGACTTGCATATAGTCACTTTATTTAATTCACATGTAAACCTGTATACAATTCATATAGAAACTAGCATATAATCTACACCCAAACTTGCATATAAAATGATATCAAACGTAAATCAAGTTGAGCATAGGTGATTTGGCATATGAAAAGGGGTCCACAACAAAACTATCATTACGAACAACTAGCATATATTCACAAAATATCACATTTTTCCAATGTCTCACAAACATAGCCATATAACCCAATTTATAACTCAACCCAATTAACTTATTAATTAACTTATTAAAGATATTGAACTCATAACTCAAAGAAGGTCTTGAGTTCTGGAATCTGAGTTCTGAATTTGATTTAGCTCGCCTTTAGAGTAGACAAATTCGTTGTTCTTGTTATAAATTTGAGTTGAATTGAGTTGATTAGCTTCACTTTCCCTCTTGTTGGTGGCAGCTACTCTAGGTTGCAAGGTGATAGCATGACGGCCATGGTTCTAATTTTTATTTTGTTTTAAGGTTTGAATCTACATGTGTTTATATAGAGTTTAGGATTAATTTAGGCCATCCGATCAACCTAGAATCTATCAAGACCATCCATCCAAGATAGGGTGACACCTCAGCCCTAATGACTTAGCACTGAGTCACAAAATCGTCATCTCTCAGATCTGCCCGGGGAGGGGGGGCAGGTCGACCCCCAGGTCGGCACTAAGGTCGACCTGTATAGGGGGAGGTCGACACTAAGGTCGACCCCCAGGTCGACCTGGCCTTGGGCGGGAAATTTCCCGCCCTGCCCAGTTCTGAGTCTGAATTCATTTTTTTTTTTTGAATTTAAATTTGAATTTCTGGAAACTTCCGATATCCATAACTTCTTCATACGAGGTCCAATTTACGTAAACTCAGACTCTATCTCAACCAGAATTCCGAGACGAACACAATGGCGCAACCCGTTTCCCTTAGTTCTCACATTTGATATTAAGTCTTCTTTAATTTGTTAAATTTAATATTTAAATTTATGGGGTGTTAAAGCTCAGCTTTGCAGAGAGCCATAACACTGAAGAATACATCTCGGATATGAAAGAACAAATCATGAAGAGAAATCAAGCAAGAAAAAATGATGAAAGAGAATGGGACTTCTCTCCCAATAGAACTCCATTCACCGAAAAACCCTTGAAGCAGAATGCCCAAAGAAGTTCAATCCTCCATCCTTGCCTCCGTACAACGGCCTTGTTGATCCTAACTACTTCCTATTCAAATACAAGTGGCATATGAGCGCAGATAAGGCGACTTATGAGATGAGATGCACGTGTTTTCCTCTCTACTTAGAAGGTGTTGCATCATTATGGTTCATGAAGCTGCCACCAAAATCCATCGACCGGTTCTCTGACCTAACCAAAAAGTTCAAGGAGCAGTTCCGCTTGTATGCTACTAAAGCCAAGGATGCTATAACGCTCTTGGAAATGAAACAGAGGCTAGGAGAAACTGTTAAAGCCTTTCTCAGTCGATTCAATGTTGTCATGTCTGAATTGAGGAATCTAGAGCCACGTATAATTCTCATGGACTTACTCGACGCTATAGACAAAGCAAGTGAATTCGGGAAGAGGATAAAGATGAAGGAACCAAATACGCTTGACAAGTTCTATAAGAAAGCAGAGGAGTACATGAGAATGGACGATAATCCTGTGCCTCTTCAAATCATTGCTTGTAACCAACTCCTTGAAGCTCCTAAAAGTGCTGCTGTTCAACCCAATCAAAAGAACACTCAGGGGCAGAAGCGCACAAATGACAGGAACAACAATAAGTCTAGTAAGAAGTTTCGTCTTCCTAATTCATTAGAGGTAACTCCTTTGAATTACACTCCTGAGAACATCTACCTTGCCATAAAGGACGCAAAAGAATACCTGGAGCCCCGGCCAATAAAAATGAATGACCAGATCCGGAAAATTCTGCAGGTTCCATAATCAGCCAGGCCACAACACCAATGAATGTAGGCATCTGAAATCATTGATTGAAGAGCTGATTAGGAAAAACCATCTACAACAATATGTGAGGAATTCCCAAGATACAAATCCTTCTGCAACTCCCCAGGGGCAAGAGGCATCAAATGATCAATCCAGTCTAAGTAACGTAGTTTCGTCTCAAACTAATCCAAAGCTGATAATCAACTAACGACCGTTGATGATGATCTAATATCTGTGGCTCAGAATAAGCGACTGCTATCGCCTTTACTTCTTGCATTACTTTACTCTTTGCTATGTTCTACTTTCTTGTAAAAATTCTGTAATGATTTACATGCATTTACGAATGAAATGTTGCATGTTTGTAAAAATCTCTGACTTGCAAAATATAGTAAATTTGCTAAAGGCGATTTTCTCATTGTAGGCTATTCCATAGGCGTTTGTTTCCTCAAGATCCGACCAAATGAGACAATCCTAATAACACCAATTCAAATGTCAAAGTGCCATAACCATCGACATGCCTAAAGCAAGGATGAAAAGTGCTACTTTAAAAAGCAAATAAGGAAAGTCCCAATGAGTCAAAAGGCGAAGAGAGAAGCGAACAGCCACGGATATGAAACTCCAAAGGTTCGCTGGAATTCGTTGCGCAAAATGAAGCACTGGGGTTCACTATAAGTGAAACAAAGCGTGGGAGTTCGTGGCACGAAGCGATGCAACCCACCAAAGGTTCCCTGGAATTCGTTGCACGAAACGAAGTACTAGAGTTCACTATAAGTGAAATGAAGCATAGGAGTTCGTAGCGTGAAGCAATGCAACCCACCAAAGGTTCGCTGGAATTCGTTGCGCAAAACGAAGCGCTGGAGTTCACTATATGTGAAACAAAGTGTGGGATTTCATGGCGAAGCGATGCAACCCACCAAAGGTTTGCAGGAATTCGTTGTGCGAAACGAAGCGTGGGAGTTCGTGTCCAGAAGCCATGCAACCCACCAAAGGTTCGCTATAATTTGTTGCACGAAACGAAGTGCTGGAGTTCACTATAAGTGAAACGAAGCATAGGAGTTCGTGGCACGAAGCGATGCAACCCATCAAAGGTTCGCTCGAATTCGTTGCACGAAATGAAGCACTGGATTTCACCATAAGTGAAACGAAGCGTGGGAGTTCGTGGCGCGAAGCGATGCAACCCAACAAAGATTCGCTGGAATTCGTTGCGCAAAACGAAGCATTGGAGTTCACTATAAGTGAAACGAAGCGTGGGAGTTCATGGCGCTAAGCGATGCAACCCACTAAAGGTTCGATGGAATTCGTTGCGCGAAAGGAAGCACTAGAGTTCACTATTAGTGAAACAAAGCGTAGGATTTCGTGGCGCGAATCAATGCAACCCACCAATGGTTCGTTGGAATTCGTTGCGTGAAACAAAGCGCTGGAGTTCACTACAAGTGAAACGAAAGCATGGGAGTTCGTGGCGTGAAGCTATGCAACCCACCAAAGGTTCGCTGGAATTCATTGCGCGAAATGAAGCGTTGGAGTTCACTATAAGTTAAACGAAGCATGGGAGTTCGTGGCGCGAAGCGATGCAACCCACCGAAGGTTCGTTGGAATTCGTTGTGTGAAACAAAGCACTGGAGTTCACTATAAGTTAAATGAAGCGTGGGAGTTCGTGGCGCGAAGCGGTGCAACCCAACAAAGGTTTGCTGGAATTCGTTATGCGAAACAAAGCACAGAAGTTCACTATACGTGAAACGATGTGTGGGAGTTCGTGGCACGAAGCGATGCAACCCACCAAAATCGCTGGAATTCGTTGCACGGAACGAAGCACTGGAGTTCTCTATAAGTGAAACGAAGCGTGGTAGTTCGTGGCGCGAAGCGACGCAACCTCATCTAAGCGTCGTTGGAATTCGCACTACAAAATGATTCGACAACCAGAAGTCCTTTCCATAAAAAAGCAGCTTCTCTATAGAAGAAATCAACAATGTTTAGTTAAAACGACCTCCCCGAAACATGGGGCATCCAATGGAGTCTCTGGCATCAGAGCGGATCAGCAAAGCAGACAACCATTGGGCTTTTTAAGCCAAAGACCCCCCCCCCCCCGAGGGGCACCCAGTCGATTATCAGTGCCATTTATGCATGACCTGATTACGGTAACCTTGGGATACAAAAGACCTCTTCAGAAGTGTATGTTCAAATCTGATCTACGAAGGGCCTAAAGTCTCAAACATGAAAACAAAACAGGTATGGAATGCAGAACAAGGAAGTACGACAAATCAAAAATAAAAGCTTAAAGTACAACAAGCAAAATGCATTTCCATCACAACATCACAAGTGCAACACAGAGGTTTCAGATACAAAATAGCATAAAAGTAGTAAGCGACAACCGTCACCTCTATATACAACTGGTCTAAAGCATAAGAGCATAAAAAGAAAACAACATAGATAAAGCAGGAAGCTTATGTCTTCTTACCATTACTAGGTTGTTTCCCAACATAAGCAGGGAAAGAAGGAACAATACCAGCCGATTTTGTCTTGTCCTAAAGATTTGCTAATTCTACAAAAATCATATCCTAGGATTTGAGAGCCTGGATAAGTCCAGCTTTGTCCTTTTCTAAGGTAGCGATGTGTTCGATGTTCTCCCTATTTAGCCTTTAAAGATCAAAAGTGAAGTTATTCCAGGCACCTAGTTGCGCATAGTATAATTTTTGATAAGGTCAAAATGCTTCTCCGTTCATCCCTAGTATCATCAACTTGTGCCAGTGAGTGATTTTTTTAGAGAGTCTAGAACATCAGGGATTGATAGTTTGTCAGAAGGGTATATATCCAGGTAAAATTGGTCAAAATGCAATCCCTGTAGACACCAACCCTTGAATCGGTCAGCAAGTTCAGATCTGCACGGCTTAGGAGTATAACAACGCTTGTCTATAATTGTTTGAAGGTCGGTCGGAGTTGGAGCAGCAAAGGGAGTAACTAAGGAGGGTTGGCCGAAAGTGGTCTGAGTATCAAGCACAGGGAGCTTGTCCGATTATGCATTTTCGAGAGTTGTCCTTGCCCGAGACCTTCCCAATTTTTGTATGACTGGTAGACGTACTACACAAATAATGGGGTTTGAAGAAAAATGACAGACGAGGTTTGTGAAAATCATGATCAAAGAGAATCACTAGATCAAAAGGTATCAAGCTATTCCAACCAAACAGTGAGATCACGCTCGTTACCAAACAACTTGAACATGCCCAAATAGGATCGAACAGGTTCTAACCCTAGCTGGCACAAGCATGCCCGACCCATGAGAGTTGAACATGTCTGAGCCCAAGCAGGGTCGAACATGCTCGAGCCTTAGCTGGGTTGAACATGACCAACCTTGTAAGGGTTGTACATGTTCAAACCAGACAAGGTCAAACATGTTTGAGCCCTAACCGGGTCGAACATGACCAACCCCGTATGGGTCGCACATGTTTAATCCAGATTTGACTCGGGCATGCTTGAGCCTAAATGGATCGAACAGGGCAAACTCCATAAGGTTCGGGTACATTCAACGTTCATTTGGTTTAGGTGTGATACATTGGTTCGAACAAAACTTCGGATGGTACAACATGAATAAGTTGTTGACGAGGTTGGTTCAAAGCTATTTACACTACAGGCACGGAAAAAACAAGCGTTTCACATAGCACATATGTGCATCAAGTACAAATCAGAGTGTAAAAGATTTGGAATGATTTCAACTACACAAGTACATCCAATTACATGCTCTCATTCCCAGTCTAATTCAATCCATTATGAATTGTAAGTACTACATCCCAAAAATCCAAACCGTGCTCAAATGCCATATCGCCCCGAAACTCCAACTATTTTCATCCCAAAATCAGTGAAAATGTGCAAAATTAAAGTGAGAAATCACCTGTGATAACAAAAATATCTAGATAGCTCAAGCCGGGTTCAAAGTTGACTGAATTTCTTGCTTAAGGGTTCAAGTGAGCTTACGGTGTGCAATGGATGATATCCAATCTGAAAACAAATATGAGATGGAAGGGTGGGGAGTTCTAAAAGAAAAGAGCAGCCGCCATTAATTGGTCTTCTCTGGAAAAGCAAATGAAGAATGAAAATGAGAGATAAATGTAATATAAAGGACCGGAAGACGAAGAGCCATGTTCGACCAGGCGTTTTGGTCGAACCAAAAGGTATGTTCGACCCTGGACATGCACGATCCAAATCGGTGAATAGACGTGTTCGAACCAGGAGGCATGTTCGAACCAAATGGCATGCTTGACCAAAAGGTATGATCGACCCAAATGGCTTGTTCGATTTACGTTGCTTACTTGATCCAATATGTCCACAATCAATCTCCAAACTAATTAAACTATGTTCGATCGTCCCATGATAATTCAAATTCAATCTATCAATATCTGCCTTCATTAATCATTTTAAAGCTTGTAAATTTTAATAAATCAAAAAATTACAAAATTTGAGGGGAAAATGTTTATTAACAAAGGATCAAGCACATAATAGTAGATTAAATATGAGGGTCGATCGAACATTAGAAATGTGATTGGTAATCGTTCAAGTGATGCATAGGTTGAGCAAGCACAGGATCGAACACTGCATAGGGTTGAATAGGCGTAGGGGTTGAACATCCCCAGGATAGAACAGGCATCCTGTGGATCAGTCGAACATTACTCAAGACTCGAATGGGTAAGGGTCGTACAATAGAGGATCGAACAAAGAGGCTCGAACCAACAGGGTCAGTCAGGATCGATGGCTCGAGCATGGTTCCTCCGGTTCAGTCGAACAAATTGGATCGGTCGAGCATGAAATAAGGAAAACAACTGGATACAACTGTCAGTAGCTGGCAGTGGCATTTCTTTAATTACTCGTATGTTCGACCCACAGCCTGCATATACATGCCTCAGCTCACCACTTCATTGGAACTTCTCCTATAAATAGGCCATGGCTTCCCTACTTTTGTGGATAGATTTCCATCACCCCGAAGGGCTGCCTAATTGTATGCACTCTTGTTTCAAGAGATTCTAACACCATCTATCATCTCAAGGTAAAGATCAAGCATCGATTCTATCATGAGATCCACCAAAAGTGTTCAAGCATCCTAGAGATTGAAGATTCTCCACCATTTTTCCTTACATTTAGCGAGATCCATCTAATTCTGCGCTGATTTGCATTGATTTGAGTGAAATCTTCGTGCAGTGAACAATATAAATGTACTTTTGAGTGATCCTAGACTTGTAACTCTTGAATTGCTAATGGAAATTGTTATTAAAGTGGACATAGATCTTTATTAAGATCGAATCACTATTAAAACTCTATGTCTTTCTAGTTTTGTTGTGATTGTGGCCTCTCTTCTTACCGATTGGTGAAGTGCAATTTTTGCACCTTTGGTTCGAAACCACATCCTTCTTCGAAATCATGGCTAAATCCAAAAATAGATACACGGATACAGAGCTTTCCAAGTATAGCTCCAGTTGTAAACCAAGATCCTGTTAAATAAACATTTGCAAAACCAAAACTACTAGCTGCCCATGTGAAAAATATGGGCACCCAGAGTTTAGGTGAAAACGGTTAACTCCAGGTCAGTCATGGGACTAGTGTGAGAACTTAAAACAGTTATTACAACTTACTTTAAAATAGGGTAAATCACGAGACCACGCAATATATCACGGAACTAGTTTACTCCATGTGAATACCAAAACTAGAAATAATACAATTAATAAACAATGCAATTCTTTTTGGAAAAATTGAAGCTATTATAAGACTCAGGTCCCATCAAACAATGCAACACAAGCTAGAGGATAGAGTTTTACCTTATTATAGTCAAACATGCTTGATACGTTTAAAACAAATATTTTTGATTTACTAGAAGTGCATAGTGTAGAAAACATTTTCAAATATAAATGTATCAATCGTAGATGGCATAGTACCCCATCCTACTATGTCGCCATATAGGTTTACAACTAAAAACAAAATGTTGCGTATTGGAAATTGGATTCCATCAATGAGTCGAGGCAAGGGATCTTCCTCACTGGTTTCGATACACTCTAGCACATGTCTCGGGATCACGCCCTTAGTAACCCTGGGATGCGATAGGGCGTAGATTAGTTATTCCTGAACTATACGTTTCCCGGTCCTATCAGACCTATCACTTGAGCATTTTAGTCAGATCTATATCCGAGGCGACTCGTTATCCATCATCCACATAAGTAAAATGCCTAGGCTCTATACCACGACACCACTTCTAGCTAAAAAGAAATGAAAGTTGTGACGTTCTCAAAACCCCATACGACGGTGTTAAGGATAATCATTGAAATATAACACATTAATCATCTATAGCAGAGTACAGATAACAACATAAGCAGAAAATATAATAATTTACATCAATATGATAGAGGAATCATAACATGTAACAACATCAGAGTAACACAGTGTAGGATACAACTTAGTGCATAAAAGGAAATGATCAGTCTACATCACCATAAGCGGTATATATACATAAAGTGAGACATAATAGAGATATCAGTCTACATCGCCATAAGCGGAATCATATACATAGATAATAATGGCGCAATATCAATAGCCAAAATACTGAGAAGCCAGGTCGTAGCCATACTAGCCAAAAGATGCACTCCCTGCTGTAGTGCAAAAGCCAAAATATATCCTGCTACCTGTCACTAGGCTACCCATGTGAATATAAGGGCATCCGAGTTTGCAAGGTGAAACAAACTACGAGTCATTCATGGGACTGGTATGAGAAATCTACTTAACTGATTAAACAACAATAATAAGGCAAATCATAGGACCACGCCACTTTCATGGAACGGGTTTAATCCAGTGATTGCCAGTGCATGAAATAAAGTAAATTATTTAATCATCACAATTCTTTTTATAAAAATGAATCCATTATAAGACTAAGGTCCCATCACACAATGCAACGCAAGCCGGAGGATAGAGTTTTACCTTATAATGGTCAAGAAATGCTTGATACGTATAAAACAAAAGTGTCTTATACTATTACTAGTGCATGTATGTTTCAAAAGCAAATTCAATCATAAATATCAATCATAGACGACATGAGCGTCCTATGCCACTATGTCGCCATATATGAGTTACAATCAAATCCGTAATTTCGTATTGGAAATTGGATTCCATCATGAGTCGAGGCAAGGGGCAAGCTCCTCTCCGATTCGAGGCACTCCAGCAAATGTCTCAGGACCACACACAACGATCCTGGATCTTCAGGGTCGGTCCTCTCTTACTTTTGAGGATTAATTATTCCTGAACACACGTTTCTCGATCCTATAGGACCTATATCCGAGGCGCCTCGCATTCCAACAACCACACAGGTAAAATAATATAAATGTCAGGGCTGGTAGGTCACTGACATCACCCATAGCTAGAAAGAAACGTCGTGCTCTCCCTGCAGTCACTATCCCGTTTTTGACTCATACCGACGTGTGAGGCTCGCGAATCAACGTTATACATAATGCTATGCCACGTAGGTCGTGCTTTGATCATCAACCACAAGACCTTGCTTTTCAACAGAAGCCTTGATCATCCTCCACTTAGGCATGCCACACAGGCAATTCACTCCATGCGACTGATTTCTATTGATATATAACATCTGAGCTCGTATGTCTCAGAGAAGGGCGTTAAGCAAGATAATAAATTCTCCGTCGCCAAATAGATACATATTTAATAGAGATCAATCAGCACACAACAAAATCCAATGTCAGACACGCATCCATTTACAAGTTTGTTCTAGGTCTGAACGAAACCTGAGGCACCTTATTCCTTGCATATCCGTACAATCAACAAGTACGTCTGGACGGCTACCACTTTAGCTCCTTCAAGGTAGCTACTCCAATCATGAGCCTCAGTAACAGCCATCCATCCGATGTGAAGATCGTTGGTCTTGAACCGTCTTCATATCTTCGCTTTATAATCGTCGATTAATTATTTGAAATGAGAATTAACTCGGCCTTTTCAAATAATTCACGTGTATTTAGAATTCAAATCAATTCTGTCCATGGTCAAATTATTCGACATCCATAATTCAGTTCATTAATATAATTTTCATGTCAAACACATTCAACCATCAAATGACAAGCAAACCAAGTATAATCGGTTTATTTCCATTCCACATCGTCTATAATATTTTATAACGATATGTCGCCATTTTTATTTATCTAAAAATGGCCCTATTTAATTAAACGACGTTTCAGGTCGTGCTGAGGCACTGGCGCTGTTTTTCTTCAAATTTGTTTTACACATATCTGAAAATATAACCGTTGGATCCCAACAAATTTTATATAGTTGGAAAGATATTTCCAAAGCGAACCCAACTGTTCTAGTTTCGTGAAAATCCGATGGTCAGATCTTTCGATATAATCGTTTAAAGTTACGATTTCAAAACGTGAATTACAGGGGCTCGATTCGTTTTATTTAATTTTTATATATATATATAGGCATAATTTATTCGACGATTTCAATATTGTTTTCACTTCAAATATTTCACTAACGCCTTTAAATTTCAGAAAATTTCGCCATAACCTCCTTTGTACGGGAAGGGTTTGGAAATTTATTGGGTCGTATTAGGCACCCAATAAATCCTAAAAAGCATGAACATATTTATAGTGATATATTCCGTTGTCCACCGGGGAGTGTGTATAGATCATAACTCCAGAGAATAAATTCTCGTCACCTTATAAATGGTTTTTGTGCCTTAATGACCAGAGAGACGTGTTTATTGTCATCTCCAGACACGTGTGGGGTTTTTATTATCTGGCAATTTATCGTTATATTTTATATAGTCCATATCAGTCTTCAGCTCAATTGAAATGTAGTCATCGCCATACAAGCCTCTCGCTTGTATGGTACATCCTCAACCTCGTCACACAAGTTCCAAATGCTTATGTGGTATATGATAGTGTATGCTATCTTCAAGAAGTATGCCATGTAGTGTAGTTCAAAATTAATTGTTACTATACTGTGGCAACGTTTATTATTTCACAAAGAAAAACCAGCACTCCGCATTTAATGGCATTCACAGGAGTTGATATGATAATAAAATTGTGCATCCAACTCATTATGGCTTACCTATTTGTCGGGCACGCAAATAAATTCTTTACTCAACAACTAATCCATTTTCCAGTTCAGCATATGTATATATATGTGCAAATCTAAGCTAAAAATAATATTTTTAGTGAACAAAGGTTTATTTCTATAGATGGTTATTTTTAGCACTTCCTACACATGTTAAAAATAATATTTTCAACCTACAAATATTTATTTTAACAAGTGGTTATTTTTAACACTTCATATTTCATATAAAAATGATATTTTTAGCGAACAAAAATATATTTCTACGCATGACTATTTTATTTAGTTCATATAAATGTTAAAAAATAATATTCATAGCAAACAAATATTTATTTCAACACTTGTGTATTTTTAGCGAGTCGTATACATGATAAAAATGATATTTTTATCATCAGAAATATTTATTCAACACATGAATGTTTTTAGCACTTCATATTCACAATAAAAATGTAAATTTTATTGTTCAATTCATATATTCAACACATGAATGTTTTCGACTTCACACATAAGATAAAAATATGATTTTTATCGTTCTAGTCGTTTATTCAACACATGAATGTTTTCGACTTCACACATACGATAAAAATATGATTTTTATCGTTCTAGTCCTTTATTCAACACATGAATGTTTTCGACTTCACACGTACAATAAAAATATGATTTTTATCGTTCTAGTCCTTTATTCAACACATTAATGTTTTCTATAGTTTATATATAATAAACGTGTGATTTTTATTGTTAAAACAATTTATTTAAAACACGAATATTTTATATAGTCTATATATATGATAAAATATTATTCTTATCTTTCAAAGAATTTATTCAACACATGAATTTCTATTCAACACATGAGTTTCTATTCAACACATGAATATAGTTTCAACACATGAATATAGTTTCAACACATGAAAATAATTCTAACACATGAATATTATTGAAAATTTTGGCAGCATAACGACAGGGTATTTAAAACCAGCACCGTCCCAAGTACGGCTCCTCGCTCTACTTTAAAACCTCGCGGTTTTTGACAATGGGATCTCATATATCTAGTTCGTACGCAGACGAGTATGTTTTTCTTTTCCACAACCTATTCTAATTTTGTTTCAACCACAAACGGGTATTTTTCAACCACAATCCAATAATATCAACTACAAACAATCCTATCAACCATTCACATTATTCACCAAATTTTTCATGCCAATTCATGATCAATAAATATCGTTCATGGTTTGTGGACGAGGGGAGTACATATATATATATATAATTATATTTTATTTCCTTTCCAACGCACATATGATTTATACAATGCATTTATAATTTATACATCGCTCATATAACTTATACAACACATGTACATGAGGTATACAACGCGTATATAACTTATACTTCGCTTATATAATTTATACATCACATTTCCATTCGCATTTTGAATTTAGATTTCTCACATTGGTTTTCGAGATATTAAAAATCGTAGCAAGCTCAGAAAAAACCCCGGACTCTTCTAGAATGTAGAGAGCGTCCTCACTGTCCCGATGTCTCCTGTTTCATCGAATTTCGTTAACATATGTTAAAGATACGATTTTTAGAAGTTTCCAACAATTAAAAGTGTAAAAATTAGTTTAGGGTTTTCAAAGCCATTACCTCTCTAAATGGTTCAAAACTAGATTTTGATTTCTAGCAAAATCTGTAGCACTTCGTTCAGATAAGTTTATATGACGACGAAGAGGGTGGAAAGGGATTTTCGACGCCTGGGGTCATGGCCAGTTCGACGGCATGTACAGGCGGCGACGGTGCTCTAAAGTCCCGGTCTTTGAGGGCATGGTTCTCCTCGAACACAGCACCAGGGAGGTCGAGACCGTTACTGATTTGAAGAGGGGGAAGAGAGATTCCAAAAGTTGCAAAGGGGCCTAGGGTAATAGAGCTTGGTTTGATCGAAAGTGTCCAAGAAGGAAGATGAAGCTTCCGTCGTCAATAACAGGGGGTTTATAAAATTAATTAATTAATGGAAAATTCCTATTCGCCGATATTTATATAAATTCGAAAATAGGGTTTTTCCATACGATCTCTAATCCAAACCCAATGGCTATCTTCCCTAGCTAAATTCCCCCATTCCGAACACAATGGGATATGTTTCATAAGCCAATTCGACTATTACTGTCAGTTATCCTTCAAATTAAAACATAAAACATTCAAACTCTGTTTTGAACATACATTTTAGTTTGTCGGGGCCACATACTGATCCCAAAAATTCCAGAAAAATAAATCTAACTATGTTTTGACGATACGGTCCAAACAAAACTAGTTTCGTCGAATTCTGAGACCGTTTGAAAAATGGCCATTTTCTAGTTGATCCAATTTAACCGAAATCAACCAAACACATTTTCCTTTGCCACGCTCACATATTAACTTCAAAAATTATGGAATTTGAAAACTATCAATAATTTCACATCCTGGATCCAACAAAAGTGGTTTCGTCGAAAATTGAGGTCGTTTGCAAAATTGATATTTTCAAGGGCTATATATTCTCTATAGCGACCTTTCTGAAAATTCATTTGGCCATAACTTTTGATTTCCGCTATGAAATTTCGAGTTTTCAGATTCGTTAGAAATATATTCATAAACAGATTTAAATATTTCTGGTTTCACTAAAATCTATTTTATTTTGCACCTGGTACAATCAACCAAAGTTTGCTTTCAAAATTTTAAACTGCCGCGCCATCTCAGACCTTGTTTATAATTAAAAATAATTATATTTATTTTCAAACATTGATTCAAACATACTTTTCAGCGTTTATTTAAAATAATTTATTTTAAATATTTAAAATCCATTAAAATAGCTAAATTAAAATTTTTAAATTGGCTCAGATTTTCCGGGTTGTTACAATCTCCCCCACTTAAAACTTTTCATCCCCGAAAAGGAAACAGCAGTACAGTAGAAAACAACATGGAACATAAAGTATTGTAAATGTACCTTGCACCAGAGTTAGTCAGAGATGTCAACTCTACAATTGGGATAAGCTTGCTTAATGCTTTTTTTTTGTCTCCCAAGTACAATCTCTAGGTTCTCCACTCCACTGCACTTTAACTAAATGAACCTTCTTGTTTCTTTGCTCCTTAGTTTCTTTGCCCATAATTTTTAATGGCTCTCTTCTGACTGCTAATTCTAGAGTAATTTCCAAGTCCTGTTGCGCTGCATCTTCTACAACAAGATCTGGATCATGCACATGTTTTCTAAGTTGAGATACGTGAAATACATCATGCACTCCAGGCAATCAATCAGGTAATTGGACTCTATAAGCAAGAATTCCAATTCGTTCTAGTATAGGAAAGGAACCAATAAATTTCGGTGCCAACTTCCCAGTTTTACCGAATCGGATTACTCCTCTCATCAGAGAAACTCTCAAATAAACATAATCACCAACAGAAAATGCTATATATCTTCTTCTAGAGTCCGCATAACTTTTCTGTCGGCTTTGCGCAGTTTGCAATCGTTTCTTAATGAAATCGACTTTGTCTGAAGCTTCCTGAATCACATCGGGTCCTAGCACAAGTTTATTGCTAGATTCTACCCAACATGCGGGAGATCTGCACGGTCTACCGTATATTGCTTCGAATGACGACATTTTCAAACTTGCTTGATAACTGTTGTTGTATGAGAACTATGTCAAATGCAGGTGGTCTTCCCATGATTCGCCAAAGTCAATAAATCAAACCCGAAGTAAATCTTCTAGAATACGGTTCACCCTCTCAGTTTGGTCATCTGTCTGAGGGTGATATGCTGTGCTTCTTCGTTAGCTTGGTAAATGAACCGGATATCTTCGAAAAATATTTAACAAAAGCTTCTAAGCTTGATTACTGCTTGGAATCCTTCAGTCATTTCCTGGAGTCCTGATTAGTATCCAGTGTTCATTGGCGTTTGGCAGAGTGAGCCGTGAAGCCGTAGACGAACAGGAGAATCGTAAGGAATGGAAGCGTGCTGGGCCCAAACAGGTAACAACTAGAGATTGCCAGTTTTTGATTTATCTTAATTTAGAAATTTTTGCAGTAGTTAAACTTAGTTTTAAACTTTTGCATTAGCTAAACAAACTTCAATCATAAAAAAAATACTGAAAATTATTTCAGTAAATGTCTTTTCAATTTAGCTGGTCTAAAATATTTCTTAAATTTCCTTTTTCTGGACATTCATTAGCATAATGTCCTTCTTTGTTACATGTCCAACATCTACATGTCTTTTTAGTTGTATCTTTCTTGTTTTTGAAACTTTTTCTTTTAAAGTATCTTTTCTTCCTAAAATTAGGTGGCTTATGTCTTTTCAATTTAGCTGGTCTAAAATATTTCTTAAATTTCCTTTTATACTTTTTACCAAGTGGATTACATCCCCATTGGGTTGGTACTTCAGAGGTTCCACATGACAAACCTTTTTCTTTAGAATATTGTCTAGCACTTCCTATTAGAGATTGTTGCATGCAATAGTAATCAATTTTGTCTTTAGTAAACTTCATTTGTTTTCCTAAACTTGGAAATACATCTGGATTATTTTTAAGATAATTTTCATAATCATTTGATAATATGTTTGCCCATGGTAAAGGTAGTTTTAAGAAATATAAAGATAATACATTTTCCATTGTACCTTCATCTGGTGCAGATGCATAATAATATTTAGCAAATTCACATTGTATTCATCTATGTATTTTAAATCACATATTGCAAGGTTAGCAAGTTTTATTCTTGCCTTTTTCTTTTCTTCGTCTTCTAACGTTTTGTCATCAAATGGTAATCCTCCAAATTCTGTTTTTAATACTTTTCTAAATGATTCAATTAAATTTAAAGGGTCTAATAGATTGACAGAATCTCTTGCTCCTGTTTTAATTAATTGTTTGGCTTCTTTAGTTAGATTTTTATACCAATTTCTTACGTTACCTACAAATGTGTTTTCTATAATACCCAATGTGTTTATAGATGACTGTATATTTTCTGTAATTCTTAAAGTTTGCAAATCCCCAGCCCATGCATCAACTAGTTGAATAACATTTTTAGCACAATCAAGATCTAAGACAGATCTTGAATGTTCTTGTAATTTTTTTCTTTTGGTTTATATAATTCAGAATATGTTTTATATGGTTTTTCCTTTTTTGGAAATACATATTCATTATATATTTCTTCTCCTTCGTATTGTTTTATGGATTCTAAATTATCTGTGCGTGGTGGATTCTGTACAGTTACTATACTACTACTAGTAGCTTCCATTTTTAAATGTTCAATGGTTTCATTAGTATGTTGTAACGTTGATAATCTAGACATGGCTATGGCTATGTCACCTAATTGGGACCCATTAGTTGTATCCCACATTGCTTCTAGTTCTTTCATTGTGTTGTCACCATACTGAGTATGAGACTCAACAACATTATTCATTTTGTTATTTTCTAATGATGATTTAAGGTTAATAGTAAATCCTCCTGTAGACTTTATACTTGATGACAACATTTCTTCTGAAATGCCTAGCCTTTTCATCATTTTATCTAACTTATTATTAATTTCTATTATAGTAACATAATCACTAGGAGCTTGTAAAAAGGCTAATCTTAGCTGATTATATGTAAGGATATTAGCAAAAAGATTATATTCTGGAGTACCAGTTTTAATAATAAATAATTTTTCTTTAGTTTCTATGATGGATTTAGCCATCAAGAACACTGATAGTTTACTTTTAAGATCTTCATATATTTTATCCACCTCCATGGCTCTGATACCAATTATGTATGCTGGAGCGTTGCATAAGCTGAATGGCATTACTAATCACTCATAAAATATGTCTGGACCTCTGAAAGATGTCAAAGGAACACACTCTTCGGCAATTCTCAGTTGATGGAAACCTGTAGCTAGGTCCATTCTGGAAAATACTCTCGCTCCATTTAATTGGTCTAATAGATCATCGATGCGGGGTAATGGATATTTATTTTTGAGTGTCTGCTTGTTGAGGTCTCGGTAATCAACACACAATTGGAGAGTACCATCTGACTTAGGAACAAACACTACAGCTGCACCCCAATTAGAAAAGCTAGGTCTGATCAAACCCTTCCATAACAGTTGTCTAGTTTGATCACCCAATTCTTCTTTTTCTTTTGGAGTCATTCTTCGAATTGGATGTTCCGCTGGTCTGTCATTAAGAATTAGATCGATTATGAATTCAATTTCTCTTTGCGGAGGTAAGTTTTCGACTTCTTCAAACACATCCGCATAGTTTTTAACAACAGGAATCTTTTTAAATGAAGTGGGAATAACTTCTAGCGCAGACCAAAATTCTTTTCTATCCTGATCTGAACCATGGCATGGTATAATAATATATCTAAGCTTCGTTTCAACTTTAACGATTCATTCGGCACATCTAACTTCGGCCGTATATTTTGTTAACCACTCCAATCCGAGAATAACATCGAATTCGGAGAAATTCATGACGATTAAATTAATAAGAAACTTGTAACAAGAATAAGAGATAGGTACTCTGCAATATAAACTAAGAACAAGAGGTCCTCCTATCGGATTATGAACTTTAATCGGTTCTTTAAGGTCTCTTATCTTTAACTTTAACTTGCGTACAGTGTTACTTGCAATAAAACTACGTGATATACCAGTGTCAAATAGTACAGAGACAGGAATATTTTTAATAGTAAGGGTACCTCCCAAAACATCGGGTTTACCTGCTCCATCTGAAGTAGCCGGCGGGTTCGCCCCATCATAAACATGAGCAACTTCTGCCTTCTTTAGCAATGGACAATCTTTGACGAGATGTCTTGTTCGGCGGTAGTTGAAGCATGATCTAGAGTTCTGAGGGTTTTGACTTGAGCTTTGTGGGTTTGTCTTCTGCCGCTTTGGAGCGATGCACACATTGGAGTAATGCCCCATCTTACCACAATTAAAACAAATTCCCTTGGGTGGCTACCTAGCTTGCTGATTTGCGGCTGCTGCGTTGCTAGACTCGGGTTGGTTCCCAGAAGCCTTGCGTTTGTTTCTCGCTTGATTCTTGGTGCGGTCTAGATCGAGGTTCCTCTAGTCCAAGTCTATATAGTTGTAGGCCATTTCCACCATTTCTGCAAATGGAAGTTTGATGTGGCTCATGGCTCTATCCTGATACTCACGCTTAAGCCCATGTATGAACCTTTTATTCTTTGCCTTTGCAGTCATGACAAGCTCTGGTGCGTAACGAGATAGTTGCGTGAACTTGTTAAGGTAGTCCTGGATGGACCGGTCCCCCTGTTGGAGATTGGAAAATTCATCGTCTATATGCTCTATCGCTTGCTCAGGGATGAACTTCTCCTTAAACAATGCCTTGAACTCATCCCAAGTCCTCACTACATCTTGGTCCTCAGCGGTGATGGCATCCCACCAAAATTCTGCCTCTTCCTGTAAAATCCATGCACCCATAAATGCCTTATCGTGGTCTCCGAGTCTTAGGCCACCTAAGATCTTTTCACAAGTTTTCAACCATGCCAAGGCTTCTATCACTGTGCCAGTGCCTGAAAAAGTTTTTCCCTCGAGATTTTTGTATTTCTTCGCCATCAGTCTAGGTCGAATGGCTGAGGGGCTGGTGGTTGTATCAAAGGCTCTTCTACAACAGGGATATTCCCCCGTCGTCTACCTCGGCCTCCTTGGCCTCCTCGGCCTCCTCTAGTTGTAGCTGCAACTGCTCGGGTAGCCATGTATCAAGTTCTGTATACGAAAAAAAAGATTCAAGCCTACAGAAACGATAATTTTAATATATGGTAAAGCAGAAGAACCTAAGGAAAGACAATGATGTACTGATCAAATTATTTTTGCTATTCTGCTTAGCTCATTCTAGGACATTACTAATCCTATCTCTAATGAGCTACTCGCCTTGGAACACTACTGATTCTATTCTGACGAGGTGTTTAATGTGTTAAATTCCAGAACTAAGATTAACTAAAGCTCTGATACCACCTATGACATTCTCAGAACCTCACATGACGGTGTTAAGGATAATCATTGGAATATAACACATTAATCATCTATAGCAGAGTACAGATAACAGCATAAGCAGAAAATAGAATAATTTACATCAATATGATAGCGGAATAATAACATGTGACAACATCAGAGTAGCACAGTGTAGGATACAACTTAGTGCATAAAAGGAAATGATTAGTCTACATCGCCATAAACGGTACATATACATAAAGTGAGACATAATAGAGATATAAGTCTACATCACCATAAGTGGAATCATATACATAGATAATAATGGAGGAATATCAATAGACAAAATACTGAGAAGCCAGGTCCTCACCATACTAGCCAAAAGATGCAATCCCTGCTATAGTGCAAAAGCCAAAATATATCCTGCTACCTGTCACTAGGCTGCCCGTGTGAAAATAAGGGCACCCGAGTTTGCAAGGTGAAACAAACTACGAGTCATTCATGGGACTAGTATGAGAAATCTACTTAACTGATTAAACAAAAATAATAAGGCAAATCATAGGACCACGCCACTTTCGCGGAACGGGTTTACTCCAATGATTGCCAGTGCATGAAATAAAGTAAATTATTTAATCATCGCAATGCTTTTTACAAAAATGAAGCCATTATAAGACTCAGGTCCCATCACACAATGCAACGCAAGCTAGAGGATAGAGTTTTACCTTATAATGGCCAAGAAATGCTTGATACATATAAAAAAATGTTTGATATTATTACTAGTGCATATATGTTTCAAAATCAAATTCAATCATAAATATCAATCATAGACGAATTGAGCGTCCCATGCCACTATGTCGCCATATATAAGTTACAATCAAATCCGTAATTTCATATTGGAAATTGGATTCCATCATGAGTCGAGGCAAGGGGCAAGCTCCTCTCCGATTCGAGACACTCTAGCAAATGTCTCAGGACCACACACAGCGATCCTGGATCTTCAGGGCCAGTCCTCTCTTACTTTTGAGGATTAATTATTCCTGAACACACGTTTCCCGGGCCTATAGGACCTATATCCGAGGCGCCTCGCATTCCAACAACCACACAGGTAAAGTAATATAAATGTTAGGGCACGTAGCTCACTGGCATCACCCATAGCTATAAAGAAACGTCATGCTCTCCCAGCAGTCACTATCCCGTTTTTGACTCATACCGAGGTGTGAGGCTCGCGAATCAATGTTATACACAAAGCTACGCCGCGTAGGCCGTGCTTTGATCATCAACCACAAGACTTTGCTTTTCAACAGAAGCCTTGATCATCTGCAACTTAGGCATGCCACACAGGCAATTCACTACATGCGACTGATTTCTATCGATATATAACCTCTGAGCTCGTACGTCTCAGAGAAGGGCGTTAAGCAAGAGAATAAATTCTCCACCGCCAAACAGATATATATTTAATAGAGATTAATCAGCACAGAACAAAATCCAATGTCATACACGCATCCATTTACAACTTTGTTCTGGGTCTGAATGAAACCGGAGGCACCTTATTCCTTGCATATCCGTACAATCAAGAAGTACGTCCGAACGGCTACCACTTTAGTTCCTTCAACGTAGCTACTCCAATCATGAGCCTCAGTAGCACCCATCCATCCGATGTGAAGATTGCCAGTCTTGAACCGTCTTCATATCATCGATTTCTAATCGTCGATTAATTATTTGAAATGAGAATTAACTCAGCCTTTTCGAATAATTCACGTATATTTATAATTCAAATCAATTCTGTCCATGGTCAAATTATTCAACATCCACAATTCAGTTCATTAATATAATTTTCATGTCAAATACGTTCAACCATCAAACGACAAGCAAACCAAGTATAATCGATTTATTTCCATTCCACATTGTCAATAATATTTTATAACGATATGTCGCCATTTTTATTTATTTAAAAATGGCCCTATTTAATTAAACGATGTTTCGGGTCGTGCTGAGGCACTGGCACTGTTTTTCTTCAAATTTGTTTTACACATATCCTAAAATCTAACCGTTGGATCCCAACAAAGTTTATATAGTTGGAAAGATATTTCGAAAGCGATCCCAACGGTTCCTGTTTCATGAAAATCCAATGGTCGGATCTTTCGGTATAATCGTTTAAAGTTACGATTTCAAAACGCGAACTGAGGGGATCGATTCGTTTTATTTAATATATATATATATATATAATTTATTCGACGATTTCAATATTGTTTTCACTTCAAATATTTCACTAACGCCTTTAAATTTCAGAAAATTTCGATATAACCTCCTTTGTACGGGAAGGGGTTTGGAAATTTATTGGGCCGTATTAGGCACTCAATAAATCCTAAAAAGCATGCACTATTTATAGAGATATATTCCGGTGTCCACAGGGGAGTGTGTATAGATCATAACTCCAGAGAATAAATTCTCATCACCCTATAAATGGTTTTTGTGCCTTAATGACCAGAGAGACGTGTTTATTGTCATCTCCAGACCCATGTGGGGTTTTTATTATCTGGCAATTTATCGTTATATTTTATATAGTCCATATCAGTCTTTAGTTCAACCTAAAATATAGTCATCGCCATACAAGCCTCTCGCTTGTATGGTACATCTTCAACCTCGTCACACAAGCTCCAAATGCTTATGTGGTATATGATAGTGTATGCTATCTTCAAGAAGTATGCCATGTAGTGTAGTTCAAAATTGATTGTTACTATCCTATGGCGACGTTTATTATTTCACATAGAACAACCAGCACTCCGCATCCAATGGCATTCACAGGAGTTGATATAATAATAAAATTGCGCAGTCAACTCATTAAGGCTTACCTATTTGTCGGACACGCAAATAAATTCTTTATTCAACAGCTAATCCATTTTCCTGTTCAGCATATGTATATATATGTGCAAATCTAAGCTAAAAATAATATTTCTAGTGAACAAAGGTTTATTTCTATATATAGTTATTTTTAACACTTCCTACACATGCTAAAAATAATATTTTCAACCCACAAATATTTATTTGAACAAGTGGTTATTTTTAACACTTCATATTTTCATATAAAAATAATATTTTTAGCAAACAAACATATATTTCAACGCTTGACTATTTTATTTAGTTCATATATATGTCAAAAAATAATATTCATAGCAAAAAAATATTTATTTCAAAACTTGTGTATTTTTAGCGAATCGTATACATGATAAAAACGATATTTTTATCATCAGATATATTTATTCAACACATGAATGTTTTTAGCACTTCATATTCACAATAAAAATGTAAATTTTATTGTTCAATTCATATATTCAACACATGAATGTTTTCGACTTCTCACATACGTTAAAAATATGATTTTTATCGTTCTAGTCCTTTATTCAACACATGAATGTTTTCGACTTCACTCATACGATAAAAATACGATTTTTATCGTTCTAGTCCTTTATTCAACACATGAATGTTTTCGACTTCACACATACGATAAAAATATGATTTTTATCGTTCTAATCCTTTATTCAACACATGAATGTTTTCTATAGTTTATATATATAATAAAAGTGTGATTTTTATTGTTAAAACAATTTATTTAAAACATGAATATTTTATATAGTCTATATATGTGATAAAATGTTATTTTTATCTTTCAAAGAATTTATTCAACACATGAATTTCTATTCAACACATGAGTTTCTATTCAACACATGAATATAGTTTCAACACATGAATATAGTTTCAAAACATGAATATAGTTTCAACACATGAAAATAATTCTAACACATGAATATTATTGAAAATTTCGGCAACATAATGGCAGGGTATTTAAAACCGGCACCGTCCCGAGTACGGCTCCTCGCTCTACCTTAAAACCTCGTGGTTTTTGACAATGGGGATTTCATACATCTAGTTCGTACGCAGACGAGTATGTTTTTCTTTTCCACAACCTATTCTAATTTTGTTTCAACAACAAACGGGTATTTTTTAACCATAATCCAACAATATAAACCACAAACAATCCTATCAACCATTCGCATTATTCACCAAATTTTTCATGCAAATTCACAATCAATAAATATCGTTCATGGTTTGTGGACGAGGGAAGTACATATATATATATATATAAGTATATTTTATTTCCATTCCAATGCACATATGATTTATAAAATGCATGTATAACTTATACATCGCTCATATAACTTATACAACACATGTACATGAGGTATACAACGCGTATATAACTTATACTTCGCTTATATAATTTATATATCACATTTCCATTCGCATTTTGAATTTAGAGTTCTCACATTGGTTTTCGAGACGTTAAAAATCGTTGCAAGCTCAGAATAATCCCCAGACTCTTCTAGAATGTAGAGAGCATCCTCACAGTCCCGATGTCTCCTGTTTCATTGAATTTCGTTAACATATGTTAAAGAAACGATTTTTAGAAGTTTGCAACACTTAAAAATGTAAAAATCAGTTCACGGTTTTCAAAGCCGTTACCTCTCTAAATGGTTCAAAACTAGGTTTTGATTTCTAGCAAAATCCGTAGCACTTCGTTCATATCAGTTTATATGACGACGAAGAGAGTGGAAAGGGGTTTCCGACGCCGGGGGTCACGGCAAGTTCGACGGCTTGTGCAGGCGGCGGCGGCGCTTCAAAATCCTGGTCTTTGAGGGCACGGTTCTCCTCGAACATAACACCAGGGAGGTCGAGACCGGTACTGATTCGAAGAGGGGGAAGAGAGCTTCCAGAAGTTGCAAAGAGGCCTAGGGTAATGGAGCTTGGTTTGATCGGAAAGTGGCCGGGAAGGAAGATGTAGCTTCCGTCGTCGATAACAGAGGGGGGCGGGTTTTTTATATAAAATAAATTAATGAATGGAAAATTCCTATTCGCCGATATTTATATAAATTCGACAATAGGTTTTTTTTTTCATACGAACTCCAATCCAAACTCAACGACTGTCGTCCCTAGCTAAATAACCCCATTCCAAACAAATGGGATATGTTTCGTAAGCCACTTCGACTATTACAGTTAGTTATCCTTCAAATTAAAACATAAAACATTCAAATTTTGTTTTGAACGTATATTTTAATTTGCCAGGGCCACATACTGATCCCAAAAATTCCAGAAAAATAAATTTAGCTATGTTCTGACGATACGGTCCCAACAAAACTAGTTTCGTCAAATTTTGAGATAGTTTGAAAAATGGCCATTTTCTGGTCGATCCAATTTAACTTAAATCAACCAAACACATTTTCCTTCGCCATGCTCACATATTAAATTCAAAAATTATGGAATTTGAAAACTAGCAATAATTTGACATCCCGGATCCAACAAGAGTGGTTTCGTCGAAATCTGAGGTCGTTTGCAAAATTGCTATTTTCAAGGGCTATATATTCTCTGTAGCGGCCTTTCTGAAAATTCATTTGGCCATATCTTTTGATTCCCGCTATGAAATTTTGATTTTTTAGATTCGTTAGAAAGATATTCATAAACAAATTTAAATACTTTTGGTTTCACTAAAATCTGTTTTATTTTGCACCCGGTACAGTCAATCAAAGTTTGCTTTCAAATTTTGAAACTGCCGCACCATCTCAGGCCTTGTTTATAATTAAAAATAATTATATTTATTTTCAAACATCGATTCAAACATACTTTTCGTCATTTATTATTTAAAATAATTTATTTTAAATATTTAAAATCGACTAAAATAGCCAAATTAAAAAATTTAAATTGGCTCAGATTTTCCGGGTTGTTACGCAAGTTTTCCCTATGGTCCCTCATCTAGTTTTTGACTTATACTGAAGTGTGAGGCTCGCGAATTAACACTTGCTATTTAAAGCTGTGTTTTGATCATCATCCACAAGGCCCTTTTTTCAACAAAAGCCTTGATCATTTGCATCTTAGCATGACACATTGACAGTCCATACCATACCATTGATGTCTACCGATATATAACCTCTAAGCTCGTACGTCTCAGAGAAGAGTGTTAAGCAAGAGAATAAACTCTCCACCACCAAACAGATATATATTTAACAAAGATCAACGAATACAACAAACAATACAATGTCAGACATATAATGCATTCACAAGTCCATTCTGGGTCTGAACGAAACCGGAGATACCTTATTCTTTGTTTCATATGTCCAATATAGGGGAGAGGTCCTCGCATATCTGGTCGATCTCCAAGTACATTTGGATGACCACCACTTATTACCTTGTCTCGAGGGTGATCAATGACAAAATTTTGAGGCGGTGAATCGGTGGACGAGTTCAAGATCAGGGGTTCTAATGGTGAGATCGGGGGTAGAGAGGGGTAGAGAGAGTGGAAGATAAGGAAAGAATAAGCGGCTTAGAGCGGGGAAGGAGAGAAATTAGAATGAGAGGAAGGATAAAGATTAGAAGGATGAGATAGAAATGAGTCGATTGATTTTTCAACTGGAAAGCATCGGCAAGGGAGAAAGATGAGAATGATTGTGTCATTATATTTTACTACCGTGATGGCTTCTCTCTAAAGCGGAAACCCGGTTTGGAAGGAGTAGAAATTTGGGTTTATAATTTAAATAATTTGATTGTTACCAATGTATGTTTTCAACAATGATTTTTTCTCACTGTTTTCAGTCAGGGCTCCTACCATCCAATAGGGGAAGCACATAAAAATAAAGTGGTTTAAGTTCTAAAATAAAATGTCTTTTAAAGAAAAATATATTTCCTAAAATATCCCTATTTTCATTCCCAACCAAACCTGAAGTGCCTATAATTCCTAAAATGTAAATATTTGCAATATAAACGCCTATTTTATCAGAATATGCTAGATCGACCAAAAAATTAGTGGTGAAATTCATCGATTTTAGAAATGTGTGACAGAAATTCATAGGGAGGGAAGAATCCAACGGCTCTTTGAGCTGCCATATTTCCTAATGTACGAATTTGCGGTCGACATAGCATTTTTGTTGTATTAGAAACTGCAAGTATTTGATATGCACTTTTGTGATAAATAAATAAAAGTGCAAATAAATTTGATTTTCTAGAATAAAAAACAATGAAAATAGTTCGTCAAGGATCGCTAACTTATCTGAATAACGGTATGACAATTTAGATTGAAATTCTAAAGATTATGTATCTGAACCTCAAAGGCATCAAATGAAAGCGTTGTTTGAGCAAAAAATATCACTTTTATTCTAAAAAATGGTTGAGAATAATTTTAGGTCTATGATAAATATAACGAATCAACGCCATCAACATCCTAATAAGTGAAGTTGTACGAACTTGAAATGTTCCAAAAATGCCTATTTGAAGTTACGTAATGATTGACATAGAAATGTGTTTATTTTATACTCTTACATCTTATCTTTTGTATATAAATAAATATTACTTGGGTATTGTTTTGTTACTTTTACAGATATTCCAACCCAGCCCGCATGCAACCAGAAAAGTAGAGAAATGGAGATCAAATTGCTATCCATTTACATTTTGAAGATTTGCATATGAAGATGCCACATCTAGTTGCTGTTGGACAGGAAAGTAATCAATAGAAAGGCCATGCACATCGCAACTGAAGGAAGACTTGTCAAAGAACCAAGAGGAAAAGAAGAAAGGCCAAAAATTTAATAGATTTAAATAAGGCCCATTTGAAACTCTCATTGTAAACTCTTTTGTGAATTCCCTAAGGCCCATCTATCATTGTATTAGGGTTAGGGTTAGGGTTTGGCTATCTATCCTATAAATACCCTTGTAATGTCATTGTAGCCACCATCTCCATTTTTCTGTATTCTCTTCTCCATTAATAAAAGTTCTTCTTCTTTTTACTATTTCTGCATTTTTCTTTCTTCGCAATCGGTGTTGTCTTCACAATTAGTTTTGGAAGAGCACAAATTGTATTTTACATTTTTTTTAGTGATTAGTCGTTTGATTAGTTTCAACGACAATCCTAATTTTTTTTTTGTTGTTCTTTTTATTCTGCACTTTTATTTTCTGCATTGTTGTTCTTGTTTTGCAATTTACTTTCTTTAGTGATTAATCGTTGATTAGATTCAACGATAATCCTAAGTTTGCAATTTCAATTTGTTTTTTATTTCAACAAAATCTCCAGGCTTCGTCTAACTCGCCCAAGAGATTAAATAAATAATTTGATTTTAATTTACCTCCCTGTGTTCGACCTGTATGCTACACATCTGTGCGCTTGCAGAATTTTATTATAAATATCGCGCTTTTCTGATTAATAGATTAGCGACGATCAAGTTTTTGGTGCCGTTGCCAGGGAGGTAACGATTAAAATTTATTATTTATTTAATTTCTGATTCGTGTTAGTTTTTGTTCATATTTTCCTTTTGTGTTCTTGTATATATATTAAAAAAAACTTGATTGGTTATATTTGGTATTGTTCAATCATACCGTAATCTTCCAAATAAAATAAAAAAATTAAAAAACTTGCATTTTTTTTATTGATTGCTTTCCTGCTTTAACTCTCTTTCCATATTTTTTCCTTTTATTTGTTTCTTTCCTATTCTCTATTTTACAACAATAAAAAAAATCATAAAAAGATTCCTCTTTTATAGTGTTTTCACTACTTAATTTCTTCCCTTCTATTTCTTCTTTCTTCAACCTTTATTATGTATCTGTCCTCCATAGCCTCTCACGACAACAAATGCACACACTCCATCTGCCATCACAAATCCTACCCATGAACACCAACGTTCATCACAGAACCATCATCAAGTTCAGCGCTCTTTCATACAGCTTCAGATATCGCTCCCCTAACACAACCGCAACCAACAAAAAAGTCCACCCAAAAGTCTCCATCCCTCATCTTCAGTAATTCACACGTTAATCCCTGCTTTCGTTATCAACATCTTCCCCAGTATTCCCCTTCAACAGTCCCCCCTTGCGTTCGTCCCCGAAACCATTCATTAGCATAGTAATTCCTCAATGTCCACTTCATCGATTCACAAGCCCCACTCACCACCAAATTCCACCCATGCAAATCCAATACAATCACCCCCATCAGATCCGATCACAACTCACTACTCAGCAGTACCACTGCATTTACCAGCCATATTCCCTACAATTCATATCCAACGACCTTCATAATCAGACCAGACCCGTTCATCATATCACAACATCCAGATCCGACCATCCACACCATCTTCTCATACCACAGTCCATCGATCAGTTCAGAAACCCCACCTCACATCGACGCACACCACAAACATCATCTTTCCATCTTGTAGCATCAACTACACCGCAAACAAACCCCTCCAGATCCACCATATTCATCACCCTCCTGCCGAAACCCAGTTGCTACCTCACCACTTTCCCTTGTCACCAAACAACATCCATCACAAAATAACCCCATACAACTTCATCGTTCACGCCCTCCCCCTTCACAAGTCGTACCCAAGTGGAACCCAAAAATCCGAACAAATCCCCTCCCTAACAACCCCCATCACCTCGCAAACTGCAACCATCAACCCTCTTTCCGATCAACACCACAACGCCCTTCTCAACATCAACTTCCACAACCGCGTCACTGCGTAACCATTGTCGACTGCTTCATCCTCATCCCGTGCGCAATCAACCTAAAACCACATACCAAAATCGCGAACAACAATCCTAAATTGATCAAAGCCCAACCGATTCGAACAAAGCGTATCCGATACGAATTCAAGAAAAAAAAGGGCGTGGTTGATTGTTTTAGATCGCAAGTTTGTGCCTTTGTGACTCAATTGTTTTGGCTTTGGGAGGTATTATTTTATAGATGGAAAGAAATAAAAACGGGGAAGGTGGCTACTTTTTAGGGTATTCGAATTTATTTTTCATAAAAGAAAAAGTAAAAGAGGGCTTGAGTTCTGTTTTTGCTGGCTTGACCATTTTTCTTTTTGTGCGTCTGACTGTATAGAGCAAGAGGTGTGTAACACCCCGTATATTCTATAACAGTGAAATTCATAAATTAAAGTATAATTAATTTCAAATCAAAGAATTAAGGGAAAGGGGATACGCCATTTGGTTCGTCTCGGAATTCTGCTTGAGATAGAGTCCGAGTTTGCGTAAAACGGACTCCGTATGAGGAAGATATGACCTCCGGAAGTTTCAGAATTCAGTTTAAAATTCAAACAGGCAAAAACAGTTCAGAAAAACAAATTCAAATTTTAAAAATTGGACCCAGATTGGGCTGGGCGGGAATTTTCCCGCCCAAGACCCAGGTCGACTGGGCAGTTGACCTGGGTGTCGACTGGGTAGTTGACCTGGCCCTTGAGCCAGGTCGAACCCAGCCCCTCCTTGCTGGCCTGGTCTGTGCTTGGACGAATTTCTGGACTTGGTCTTGTCACTTGGGCTTATGTGTCAACCCTTGATTAGTTTCTCTTTAAAACGAACGGCTTATATTAATCTTGGCTCCATCGACGGCTCTAATCAATTCACAAACTCTATAAAAAGGACCTAAGACTCCACCTAATTCACACAAATAAAAATGAGTATGGAGCCGTCATGTTGCTAAAGAAAGACTAGGAGTAGCCGTCAAATCAAGAGACAATTAGGAGTTGATTCAAAAGCTTAAAGCCACGACAATTAAATCAAAATAATGCCTACAACAAAGGATAAGCATCACCAAATTCAGAATTCAGAGTCCTGAATACAAGACTCGTCATACGTTGTAAGTAGAGTGCTATTCCGATGTGAATGAATAATTGAGACTTGATTGTGTAGAATAAGAAATGGGACTGTACTTTAATTATAATGATGTTAATTCATAATTGTATGTTGCTATGATTTGCTATGAATGGATTTTGGGATGTGGTAGTGTAATTAACATGATATTGGACCTATGGAATAGTTGCGATACAAGTATATAACTTATGTTGGAAATTTGATACGTTGTGGGTAATGAGAAGTTATACATATTTCATTGCAACCAAGTTAAGACTTATGCAAGTATATGATTCACTATTATGCCAACATGATTTATGATCCTTCTATGTATATTTTTATGATCATTTTTAGTGTAGTTGGATCCAATTGGGTATTATGATTCATATGAATTTATGTTGGGATAGGCTTCATTGATTCAAGTGAAAACCATACTTGTGTATTAGTGACAAAAGTAAGCATCTTTGTGAATTTGTGTTGACTTTATGAACATGACTAGTTTATGTTTAACTTTATGCCCAAACAAAATATGTTTTAGGCTTAGGTTGTTGTTAGAAAACATATAATAATATATGTGGCACATAATTAAGTTAGATTCATACTTTAAATAAAAGTTTACATGATTAAATTAAAACCATGATTCATTTTTAGGTATGTTTTATGTCAAGATTTTATGCTGTTACAAATGCAAGTTCACAAGTGCCTAATTTATGTTAATTAGACCGCTATGTTGCAAGTTCATGCGTTCACACACCCCTTTTTGATGTTACTTAGAATATATATACATCATGTTCTAAGCCTCCCCTTTTTATGTGGCTAAGTTGGGCTAAAATGTTGAAGCCCAACATATGTTATATTATTACATACAAACGGGGGAATACGTTGGGGTTAATTAAAATATATTTGTTGGCATGTTTGGCACATGCCAACGATTCATGACATTTAAAATGGTATAAATTACAATACCCAAGAATAGTGGATTTGAATAATGGGCCGCAAAATATTTACATATAAAAGAAAAAGAGACAAAATATGTAAACTTAGAAAATTCGACATGCTTAACCCGAGGTTGGATTGCGTTGTGACATAAACCTGCCCGGACCCGCCCGGCTGTTCAGTAGTCACAACAATACCTATCTAATGTGGGTGGTTAAGAATTGAGCCCAATAAAGACCCGAGGTTAGACTGAGTTGTGACGTAAGACTGCCCGGACCCAACCGGCAACAGGCAGTCACAACAATACCTGTCTAATGTGAGTGGTTGTGGCTTTAATAAGACAATTAAGGCTAAGTCAGGATTGATAGGATTAAGTAAATTGAATTAATACTTAATCAAATATAACATGCTAAACTATACAGACTGATTTGGGGTTAGGTTTATACAGAACACTTAACCAACTTAGCATGTTGGCTAGAAAATAGAAAACCTAGTAGCGGGGGACCCTTTTCAGCAGTAACCCTACAAGGTGTATCAGGATACCCTGAACTAGGAAGGGTGGGGAACGATTACTGGGCTGACTGTAAGAGGTCAAATCGACGGCGGTGGTGCGTCAGTGTAGGTTCTAACGGGGTGCGGGCGTGCACACACTCCGGCGTAGAAAAATTAGGCACTGGGCACCAGTAGTATACATGTGCATTCTAGAACTGTGTCGGGCCACCACCATGGGACTTGATACACCCCATGGTGGGACCAGCATAGGTAGCTACAACATCGGGGGCTGTAAGACACATGTAACTATGCGAGTAGGAGCCGATCATTAAAAAGGATCACTTCACCCTGGTTGTGGGGTGCCTGTCGGGAACTAGTTTATAGGGGGTGCAGAGATTAATATGGGGTACGATAGTGTATTCGACTCTAGACAACTTAACTTAGTTTATGGTGCTTTCCCATTTCCAGTTTGTACTTATCATGCTCTTTTTCTTATTCATATACTGAATAGTCCTAGACTTACTCAGGCTTTATGTCTGACTCTACTTTTCTTTCGTCTTCTTTTCTTTCGTCCTCCCCCCCCCCCCCAGGTCCGCAGGGAGGGAATACCGCAGCTTGACCAGTTTCACATCCAGCTTGAAGAGAGAGAATGTATTGTTTGGATCTCTTTCGTTTTGAACTATGGCTTTGGATAGCAACTATGGGGACTTATGCAGTTTACTTATGTTTTTTTTATGCTTCTTTAAGTTATGAAATCAAGACAGTTATGGAAATGTAATGTTTTTGGAAGTATTGTAAGACAATTATGGTATGGTTTGTGTATTTCGATGAAATAAAAGTTGCTGTTATTTCCGCTGTTTAAAAATATGTGTATTTATATCTGTCTTGTGTATCTGTGACTTATACTTATAAACCTCCACCAAAATTAGGGCATTCCCTTTGTGAGTGACCCTAACGGAGGTGGGGTGTTTCACTTAGTATCAGAGCGTAGGTTAACCAAATCAGATAAAAAGTTTTGAAAATTTATTTTCAAAAGAAAATTTAAAGAATCATTTTTTAAAGATAAAATGTTATTTTATTTTAAAAAGGCATAGTCCCCCAAAGCCATAGGTACTATCTTTTATCCTTCGTTTTGAATCTGTCCTTTTTGTTTCAGCATGTCCGAAGAACTTAACTTGCCAGAGGGTGTAACAATACCTGGTTGGTTCAGACGATTCTTAGAAGCAAGGGCCAATCAGCCAGGTCCCGCTATTGCTCCTCCCCCAGCTGCAGAAAATCATCCTCCTCTCCCAGTTGCAGCAGCACCTCCTCCTCCACCTCCTCCGCGTGGTAATGCTTTTGCTAAGACATGTAAAGATTTCAAAGCTATGGGAGGGAAGGACTTTCATGGAACCGAGTCCTTTGTGGCAGCCAGGAACTGGCTGAAGGAAACCGAGGACTTATTCGTCATCTTTGAGGTAGAAGATAGGCAGAAGGTACAAATGGCAGTATGGCTACTTAAAGGCGAGGCTTCCTACTGGTGGGAAGTTACCAATGCAGAAAGACCAGTGGAAACATGGGAGGACTTTAGGGCGAGGTTTGAGGCTAAATTTCTCTTAGAAGCTGAAAGGAGTCTTCAATTGGAAAATTTCTTATTTCTTAAGCAAGGGAATATGACAGTTAAAGAGTACGTTAATCAGTTCGATCAACTGGCTAGGTTCGGACTGGACCTAGTCAACACTCCGCACAAGAAGGCTCTCCACTTTGTCAAAGGATTGAATGAGCCATTACACAGCTTGGCCATGACCCATATACCTATGGGAGCTACGTATGAAAGGTTGGGGCAGATGGCATTGCTGAACGAAGAGGATAAGGGCAAGAAGGAGACAAAGGCAGAAGGGTCTCAAGGGAAGAAAGAAGGTTTACAGCCTAAGAAGACAGACTTTAAGAAGGGCGGGAAAGATAAAAAGTCCCAAGAGAAGAGGAAGTGTGATTTCTGTGGCAAAGTGGGGCACTTAGTGAAAGACTGCTGGAAAAAGAAGGCCAAGTTGAATGGTGGGTGATTTTCTTGTGGTGAGACGGGCCACATGGCTAAGGATTGCCCAAAGAAGCGAGGGCAGGGGCAGAAGGCTGGATCCACCCCAGGGGCATAGGTTCATGCGCTAGAAGCACCACCTCTGCAATAGCGAGGTATAAATACTTCTGTAGAAAGTGTAGTTTATCTTTATGATCACCCAGTTCGCACTTTATTCGATTCTGGCACATCACACTCCTTTATTTCATCTGCTTTAGTAGAATCTCTGCACCTAGAAACTAGTATGGTAGAGGACCCCTTAATTGTTTCAAATCCAATTGGGGGCCCAGCTCATTTGTCTATGATCTGTGTGGGATTGAAAATTTCTATTCTAAGCGTATAATTTAGATGTAGTGCCTTTGTTTTGGGCTTCTCGGGATATGGTTTGATTTTGGGCGTGGATTGGCTATCCAGTAATGGTGCCATCCTTGATTGTGAGAAAAGAGTGGTTAGGCTTCTGACCCAACTCGATAACACTCTGGAAATTACTTGTAATCCCTCGTATGCGGTTATGCTTAGTTATCTTGAATCGCTAGATGCTTCTGTTGAGAGTTTGCAATCGGTTAGAGTGGTCCGTGAATATCCGGACGTCTTCGAAGAGGTGAAGGTCATACCTCCGAAGCGGGAGATAGACTTCTGCATATATCTTGTAGATAATGCAAAGCCCGTTGCGCTGCTCGTTAGACACATGGCTCCACGGGAAAGGAAAGAGCTCAGTAAATAGGTTAAAGAGCTTCTAGAGAAGGAGTTCATTAGAAGGAGCATTTCAGAATGGGGCGCTCTAATGGTATTCGCTACAAAGGCGGATGGTTCACTCCGTCTATGTGTTGACTATAGGGAGCTCAACAAGCTAACGAAAAAGAATAGGCACCCTCTCCCTAGAATTGACGATTTGTTTGATCAGCTTGTAGGAGCGTCAGTTTTCTCCCAACTCGATCTGGCGGCCGGATTTCATCAGCTAAGAGTGGCTGAAGATAGCATCGATAAGACAACATTCAGAACCCCAGACAGCTTCTTTGAATGGCTTGTCAAGCCTTTCGGTTTGACAAATGCACCCGCTTACTTCGTGGACCTGATGAGTAGGGTGTTCAGAGAATTCCTCAACAAGTTCGTGGTAGTCTTCGTAGACGATATCTTGATCTTCTCAAAGAGTGAGGAAGAACATGCTCAGCACCTAAGGGCAATCATGGAAACTCTGCGAGTCCATCAGCTAAAAGCCAAATTCTCCAAGTACCACTTTTGGAGAGAGGAAGTAAGGTTTCTTGGGCATGTAGTATCCAAAGAAGGGTTAGCTGTGGACCCTGCTAAGGTAGTATCAGTACAGGATTGGAAGACACCAAGGAATGCAACAGAAGTCCGAAGCTTTCTCAGGCTAGCAGGCTTCTATCGGAAATTCATCAGAGACTTCGCAAAAATCTCAGCTCCACTCACAAGGCTGACAAAGAAGAATCTAGTGTTCAATTGGGACTTGGATTGCGAGTTGGCTTTCCAACGCCTAAAAAGGGCTCTTACAACAGCCCCAATCCTGACTCTGCCGGACGGAAGCAAGATGTTCACAGTTTATACAGATGCATGTGGGACAGGGCTAGGCGCTGTCTTGATGCAAGAAGGGAGGGTAGTAGCTTATGGTGGAAGGCAACTAAAAGTTCATGAAAAGAGCTACCCGACCCACGATCTTGAGTTAGCCGCCATCGTCTCAAGTCTTGGCGACATTATCTCCTAGGTGAGAAGTTCGAACTTTACACTGACCATAAATTGTTGAAATATCTTTTCTCGCAGAAGGACCTTAACTTGAGGCAACAAAGGTGGATGGAGTTTCTTGCCTCGTACGAATTCGAGTTCTCCTACACTCCGGGCAAAGGCAACGTAGTCGCAGATGCTTTGAGCAGAAAAAAGCTAATATTAAGCCCGCTGTTTGTTGAAAGGCAAAGCCTAGAGTATATAGCCAGTTTTAGCTTTAGGCCCTCCTCTGATTTCGTACCAGGTTTATTAGCATCTCTTGAGGTGCGCCCTACTCTTTTGGACTCAATAGGGACAACACAACGCGAAGACCCTCAGCTTGTGGAGACGATTGATAGGCTAATTAGGGGTGAGACTTCAAGTCACCTCAACAGATACTCCATCGACGATAAGGGTTGGCTAAGGCGAGACGTAAGACTATGCACCCAACGGATAAGAGATTTAGTAAAGACGGTTCTCGAGGAAGCACATCACTGCAAGATGACGATACATCCAGGCAGAGACAAAATGTACAAGGACATGAAAAGAGTTTTCTTTTGGAACGGCATGAAGAAGGACGTGGCATATTTCGTTTCTAAGTGTATGGTATGCCAACAAGTTAAAGCGGAACAGAAAAAGCCTGGAGGACTACTTCATCCTCTAGAGGTTCCATAGTTGAAGTGGGATAGCATTTCAATGGACTTCATTGATGGGCTGCCTAGGTCTAGAAGAGGCAACACCAGCATTTGGGTAATAGTGGATAGGCTTACTAAGAGCGCCCACTTTTTCCCTGTCAAGAGTAGAAGGACCACCTCATCTTTAGCGTCTCTTTACATCAAGGAGATAGTTCAGCTCCATGGGATACCCTCCAGCATTGTTAGTGACCAAGACCCTATCTTCACAAGCGAGTTTTGGCGAAGTTTGCAAGAAGCTGTAGGCACACAGTTATGTTTGAGCACGGCTTATCACTCCCAGACCGATGGACAGACGGAAAGGGTGAATAGAGTTTTAGAGGATCTTTTGATACTTTGCGTTCTAGACTTTGGAGGGACATGGGAGGATCACCTTCCCTTAGTGGAGTTTGCTTACAACAATAGCTTTCAAGCTACCATAGGCATGGCACCCTTCGAAGCATTGTATGGAAGACCGTGCAAGTCACCAACTAGTTGGTGGGAGTCTATAGATAAGGTTATTCTTGGTCCAGACATGATCAGAGAAACTTCAGAAAAAGTGGACTTGATACGGAGAAGGATGAAGACGGCCCAAGATAGACAGAAATCCTACGCCGACAAGAGAAGGACCGATCTTGAGTTTGAAGTTGGGGACAGAGTTTTTCTTAAGGTATCTCCTATGAGGAACGCTGTTCGTTTTGGATCCACTGGAAAGCTAGCACCAAGATTTGTAGGACCATTTCATATCATCGAGAAGGTTGGGAAGATGGCCTATAGATTAGAGCTACCCGAAAAACTGGCCGGAGTTCACAACGTCTTTCATGTTTTTCACCTCCGGAAGTGTTTACACGAGTCTGCTAAAATAGTAGGGCCTAGCATTCTAGAAGAAGCCGAAGTGGAACGTGAAGCAACTGTGAGAAGAGTTCCAACACGCATCTTAGGAACTAAAGTGAAAAAGCTACGCAACCGCGAGGTAAAGCTCATCAAAGTTCAGTGGAGCGACGCCGAGTAAGACGCTACTTGGGAAACTGAGGCTAGAATACGCGCATCCTACCCTTTCTTTTTGAGGGTACATCTTGGATCTTTCTTTTTCCTTAAGTTGTGCTTTTATCTATCTTTTAGGGTATATCTCCTCGACCTTATCTTTTAGGTAGAAACCCTTCGGATGAAAACATGTAATTGAAACATGTTATGGATGATGGCTGCAAGTTGTTGCAAGTGATTGCTAGTGGTTGCTCGTGGTTGCATATACACACACAATCTAGGTTTTAGATCGGCTCAGTCACTTCATATTGCATATGCATATATGTATTTACGTTCTTATGTGGTTGAAGTTTAAGGTATTGTCATATGGATGTTGCATTTATATGAATGATTGTGCACTCATGTAGAATCATGAATAGGAAGGTTTGCATACATAATGGATTCATGACACTTACATAATTTGCATTAAGGAGGTCAACTGAATCAGTAGACCGACTGATTTTGCATTAGATAAGTACATGTACACACACTTCGCATATGATCATGAAGCATTAGAAGTCTCTTAAGGACAATGGACGCTCGTGTTTGATGGATGAGTAGATGGACGTTTGGATGGTAGGATATACATTCTTTCTAGACTTGAAAATTTCGGGGACGAAATCCTTTTAAGTGGGGGAGAATGTAACACCCCGTATATTCTATAACAGTGAAATTCATAAATTAAAGTATAATTAATTTCAAATCAAAGAATTAAGGGAAACGGGATACGCCATTTAGTTCGTCTCGGAATTCTGCTTGAGATAGAGCCCGAGATTGCGTAAAACGGACTATGTATGAGGAAGATATGACCTTCGGAAGTTTCAGAATTCAGTTTAAAATTCAGACAGGCAGAAACAGTTCAGAAAAACAAATTCAAATTTTAAAAATCGGACCCATATTGGGCTGGGCGGGAGTTTTCCCGCCCAAGACCCAGGTCGACTGGGTAGTCGACCTGGGTACCCAAGTCGACTGGGCAGTCGACCTGGGCAGTCGACCTGGCCCTTGAGCCAGGTCGAACCCAGCCCCTCCTGGCTGGCCTGGTCTGTGCTTGGCCGAATCTCTGGACTTGGTCTTGTCATTAGGGCTTATGTGTCAACCCTTGATTGGTTTCTCTTTAAAAAGAATGGCTTATATTAATCTTGGCCCCATCGACGGCTCTAATAAATTCACAAACTCTATAAAAAGGACCTAAGACTCCACCTAGTTCACACAAATAAAAATGAGTATGGAGCCGTCATGTTGCTGAAGAAAGACTAGGAGTAGCCATCAAATCAAGAGACAATTAGGAGTTGATTCAAAAGATTAAAGCCACGACAATTAAATCAAAACAACGCCTACAACAAAGGATAAGCATCACCAAATTCAGAATTCAGAGTCCTGAATACAAGACTCGTCATACGTTGTAAGTAGAGTGCTATTCCGATGTGAATGAATAATTGAGACTTGATTGTGTAGAATAAGAAATGGGACTGTACTTTAATTATAATGATGATAATTCATAATTGTATGTTGCTATGATTTGCTATGAATGGATTTTGGGATGTGGGAGTGTAATTAACATGATATTGGACCTATGGAATAGTTGCGATACAAGTATATAACTTATGTTGGAAATTTGATACGTTGTGGGTAATGAGAAGTTATACATATTTCATTGCAACCAAGTTAAGACTTATGCAAGTATATGATTCACTATTATGCCAACATGATTTATGATCCTTCTATGTATATTTTTATGATCATTTTTAGTGTAGTTGGATCCAATTGGGTATTATGATTCATATGAATTTATGTTGGGATAGGAATCATTGATTCAAGTGAAAACCATACTTGTGTATTAGTGACAAAAGTAAGCATCTTTGTGAATTTGTGTTGACTTTATGAACATAACTAGTTTATGTTTAACTTTGTGCCCAAACAAAATATGTTTTAGGCTTAGGTTGTTTTTAGAAAACATATGATAATATATGTGGCACATAGTTAAGTTAGATTCATATATTAAATAAAAGTTTACATGATTAAATTAAAACCATGATTCATGTTTAGGAATGTTTTATGTCAAGATTTTATGCTATTACAAATGCAAGTTCACAAGTGCCTAATTTATGTTAATTAGACCGCTATGTTGCAAGTCCATGCGTTCACACACCCCTTTTTGATGTTACTTAGAATATATATACATCATGTTCTAAGCCTCCCCATTTTATGTGGCTAAGTTGGGCTAAAATGTTGAAGCCCAACATATGTTATATTATTACGTACAAACGGGGGAATACGTTGGGGTTAATTAAAATATATGTGTTGGCATGTTTGGCACATGCCAACGATTCATGACATTTAAAATAGTATAAATTACTATACCCAAGAATAGTGGATTTGAATAATGGGCGGCAAATATTTACAAATAAAAGAAAAAGAGACAAAATATGTAAACTTAGAAAATACGACATGCTTAACCCGAGGTTGGATCGCATTGTGACATAAACCTGCCCGGACCCGCCCGGCTGTCCAGTAGTCACAACAATACCTATCCAATGTGGGTGGTTAAGCATTGAGCCCAATAAAGACCCGAGGTTAGACTGAGTTGTGACGTAAGACTGCCCGGACCCAACCGGCAACAGGCAGCCACAACAATACCTGTCTAATGTGAGTGATTGTGGCTTTAATAAGACAATTAAGGCTAAGTCGAGATTGATAGAATTATGTAAATTGAATTAATACTTAATCAAATATAACATGCTAAACTATACAGACTGATTGGGGGATAGGTTTATACAGAACACTTAACCAACTTAGCATGTTGGCTAGAAAATAGAAAACCTAGTAGCGGGGGACCCTTTTCAGCAGTAACCCTACAAGGTGTATCAGGATACCCTGAACTAGGCAGGGTGGGGCACGATTACTGGGCTGACTGTAAGAGGTCAAATCGACGGCGGTGGTGCGGCAGTGTAGGTTATAATGGGGTCCGGACGTGCACACGCTCCGTCCCAGAAAAATTAGGCACTGGGCACCAGTAGTATACCTGTGCATTCTAGAACTGTGTCGGGCCACCACCATGGGACTTGATACACCCCATCGTGGGACCAGCATAGGTAGCTACAACATCGGGGGCCGTAAGACACATGTAACTATGCGAGTAGGAGCCAATCATTAAAAAGATCACTTCACCCTGGTTGTGGGGTGCCAGTCGGGAACAAGTTTATAGGGGGTGCAGAGATTAATATAGGGTACGATAGTGTATTCGACTCTAGACAACTTAACTTAGTTTATGGTGCTTTCCCATTTCCAGTTTGTACTTATCATGCTCTTTTTCTTATTCATAGACTGAATAGTCCTAGACTTACTCAGGCTTTATGTCTGACTCTACTTTTCTTTTGTACCCCCCCACCCCCCAGGTCTGCAGGGAGGGAATACCGCAGCTTGACCATTTTCACATCCAGCTTGAAGAGAGAGAATGTATTGCTTGGATCTCTTTCGTTTTGAACTATGGCTTTGGATAGCAACTATGGGGACTTATGCAGTTTACTTATGTTTTTTTATGCTTCTTTAAGTTATGAAATCAAGACAGTTATGGAAATGTAATGTTTTTGGAAGTATTGTAAGACAATTATGGTATGGTTTGTGTAACACGTATTTTGATGAAATAAAAGTTGTTGTTATTTCCGCTGTTTAAAAATATGTGTATTTATATCTGTCTTGTGTATCTGTGACTTATACTTATAAACCTCCACCAAAATTAGGGCATTCCCTTTGTGAGTGACCCTAACGGAGGTGGGGTGTTTCAAGGTGGTTTGTGTTTAAATTTATTTATGTGAGGAACGTTTTGTTTTGAGTAGAGAGTTGGCCAAGTATTGATCACGTTTTGCTGTTTGGGGAATTCTAACTGTGCTTATACACATTGCGGTGATTGGTTCTATTTTGATTGGCCCATAATCTTTAAACTGTTTAAAGAAATCAAGTGGGCGAGATTTTCTGATTTGCTAAGTTCCTTTTTCTATTTTGATCGGCCTCAAATATTAGCATGTGGTAACTAGGTTTTTGTTGTTTTTTTCTTCTTATTTTTGCTTTATTTGTTTACTCAGTTTAGTCAAGTTTAGTTTTTTTTTTTTTTGCTTTTCTTTTCTAAAAAAAAGTAGAACAAATCATATCAAAGGATCAAGGTGAAAAGGAACTTAAGCAACAAAACAAAACAAAAAATTCAGAGGACAAGCGGTGATCGCTGAAGCTACTCAATTACACTGGACGGACCGTCGTACCTCACTGTAAAATTTTCTTATCTATACAGGTTCTGCAGCTAATTAAAAAAATATAGACATTGCTTGTAAAAATCTTCTACAGCGGCAGCGGCTTGCTTGTATAATTTTTTTTCAATTCTGCTATTATTCTGTGCTGTTCTGTGACTGATATTTTTGAATCTGTTTGTGAGGAACGAATTTCCATAACTAAAATCACACTTTCGTCGTTTTTCAATTATAAAGCTTGATTTGATTTGCAAAATAATATAATTGAAGAATGGTGTTTTTTGAAGTTGACTGTCTTGTATAATTGGATCGCGGATATATAGTAGTTCAATTTATTGAACTATTAGCAAAAGAGGTTGCATACTACCCGTAAAACATTAGTCGTATCCCTTAGTATTTATACTATACGTGAACGGCCACAAGACCCTCTTCCCCCTTCTAATTGAGTCAGTTAATTAATAGAGCACATCTTAGTATTTTATATTATTTTGAAGCGAGAATAATTTCTGTCTTACCGTGACTTCTTCAAAATGTCTGATTCAAAAAAATCATTGAGAGAAATGTGGGATAATAATCGGAGTAGACGTCCTCTTGAAGAGTATGAGTATGAATTACAACTCATGAGGCAAGATTTTCCAAAATTTTGTGGACCCAATATCAGCAATTTTCAAAATTTTCAGAATGACCAACATTTTCAAAATCATAGAAATGATCGAAATGACGATTTCAACTCAAATTTCAATGACTTCGATTATGGGCCACATCCATATCCAAATAGCTTTGAATCCCCACATAGCTCTGATCCACATCAATATGGGGTTGTAAACCAAAATTTTCAAAATTATAGCCCATATCAACATCCTGAAAATAACCAAAATCACACAAATTTTAACTCGTATTTTAACAGTTTTGGTTACGAACATAATTTTTATGATCAAAATGATTTCCAATCTCATTGCCATTTTTATGAAAATTCAAACAACTACCACATTAGAAATAATATTGACTGTGAAATTGATGTGGATTATAATTTTGAGAATCAAGCAATCCAAAATGAGAGCTCTCAAATCAACGATTATGAAGAATGTCATTTTGATGAGAGGGAAGAAAGTCTAAATGAAAAAGATAGACAGCTTGATGAACTTCTTTCTTTAATGACGTCTTTTAAAGAACAACTCGAGCAACAAAATCAAATTCAATGCGATGAATTAGGAAATAATCCATTCTTTACTGATATTGAAAATTTTCAGATTACAACTTTGGAAATTGAAAATAACGATCTAAATGAAGTTGTTCACAATTCAGCAAATGATTTAGACTTCAACTCTTTTCAGGAAAAAGATTTAAGCTTAGATTTTTATCTTCCTCTTTCAGGCTGTGGAAAACTTGAAATTTTTGAAATTGAACGTAATAAAAATGTTGAATTTTTCAATTCAAATTTGGAAAAGGATTTTAATGAACATGAATTCTTTGGATTGTACGAGGATGAGTTGCCAAATGAGGAAGAAGTGGATTCACGTCACGAGTTCGAAAATTTTAACTTTGAGAAAATTTCAAACGAACTTGAAATTGTTAGTGTCGAAAATACGTTGTCAATTAATGGTGAGAAATGTGATCACATAGTCTTGAACAACACTCAGATTTCAAATTTCACTGAATTTATATACGATCACAAATTTTTGAAAAATTACACTGATAAATTTGTTGAACACATGAACTATTTTTGGAATGTTAGCTTTGTTGAAAAACTTCATGTTAGGACGACCCTAGACATTTATCTCCTGGACTATAAATCTAGGTTTAAAGACGAGATGGTTTTCAAAAACTTTTGCTTACTAGAAAACATGCCTAGACATAGTGGGAATGGGACTCATAGGGCAAGAACCAAGTGTAGGGGAAAAAGATGGTGGTATTCTTTGCATCGCGTGCACCGCAAACTCATATATCATTGTACATATGATCCATTCTTACATATAGTAAGATTGCATTTCATTCTACAAATAATTTTGCATCTCAATCACCTTTGGGTACGATCTTTCAAATTTTGGAAACGTTCACAGTGTGGACACTGTTTAGTTCTAGTGTGGGGGGGAGTCTGCATTGCATTCTTTTGATTTTTCTCTAATTTTTCTTTCTTTCTTTTCATGTAGGACCATCATGCATTTAGACTGTGGTAACATGCCATTTTTTTTTCAAACATGACTCATTTTAGATTGATACAACAAAATAAGTTAAGGATTTTTAGCCAGTTGATAGTATTTTTTTCTCTCAACTAAGTTCGAATTTGAAATATAATGAAAAGTTTATTTTTGAAGGATAATAGTGTAACCGGTACATAGGGAGATTCTTAGGTGATCGCCATGAAATCTATCCTATATTGTAGACTTTGTTTAAATAAGAACAGGACTTAAAATACTTATATTGGCTTTTCGAATCTTTAAAACTAAGTTGTGTTAAGTTGAATTCGCGTAACTCTCTTTTGTGCTTATATTTTCAATAATAATAATAGTAATCCAAGGGTATCCAACATTGCTTGTATATCAAGCGTTGGTGTGCAAACCCGCCAAGCTCTATCCGACATGTTGTTGACAAAGTCAGCGTTGGAATATCTTGGTCTCATTTTATGAGATTGGACACCTAAGGATTACCGACACGTTGTTGACAAAGTCAAAGTTGGCCTGCACAATCTGCCAAGCTCTTTACCCACTCTCCGTTAGTCCGTGCGGCAGTGCATAGGTGGTAAACCTTGGTCTTCTAAGTTAGGTGTATGTATTTAATCATAAATTTTAAAATTTCATAGAATAAAGAATAAGCGATGGTGCCCAAACACTTCTTAACCTTATTGATTTGACTAGCCATACATGAGAGAATAATAATACCACTTTGCAAACTGTGCCAAGCAAACTAAGAATCTATTTCATGGCTGCACTATGTTATCGACCGAACTAACTGGCCAAACTGGAATTTAACATTGAAAACTTGATTTATATTGAAAATTTGTGACAAGTTGAGGTATCTAAAATAAAATCAAATGACTAGAAATTGTTAATTTAATTTGTTGTACCACTTTCCTGAAACAAGTCGTGTTTTCAATTTTTGTTTTCAATTGCATAAGTCCTTTCAATTCATTAAATCCACACATACTGCATTTGGATTTTGTGGGTAGTATCCGCTGAAAACCCTCACGAGACACCACTCGTCCTACTAGGGACACCTAGAGGTTTAACGGCTTGTTGCATACGCTCAATGCAATCGTGTTTCCGACGAAAGTGTGACCTATCTAGTTTAGTTTTTCATTTCTTGTTTTACTCAAGGACGAGTAAAAGATAAGTGTGGGGGTATTTGATTGACATAGAAATGTGTTTATTTTATGCTCTTACATCTTATCTTTTGTATATAAATAAATATTACTTGGGTATTGTTTTGTTACTTTTACAGATATTCCAACCCAGCCCGCATGCAACCAGAAAAGTAGAGAAATGGAGATCAAATTGCTATCCATTTACATTTTGAAGATTTGCATATGAAGATGCCACATCTAGTTGTTGTTGGACAAGAAAGTAATCAATAGAAAGGCCGTGCACATCTAAACTCAAGGAAGACTTGTCAAAGAACCAAGAGGAAAAGAAGAAAGGCCAAAAATTTAATAGATTTAACTAAGGCCCATTTGAAACTCTCATTGTAAACTCTTTTGTGAATTCCCTAAGGCCCATCTATCATTGTATTAGGGTTAGGGTTAGGTTTTGGCTATCTATCCTATAAATACCCTTGTAATGTCATTGTAGCCACCATCTCCATTTTTTTTGTATTCTCTTCTCCATTTATAAAAGTTCTTCTTCTTTTTACTATTTCTGCATTTATCTTTCTTAGCAATCGGTGTTGTCTTCACAATTAGTTTTGGAAGAGCACCAATTGTATTTTACATTTTTTGTTAGTGATTAGTCGTTTGATTAGTTTCAACGACAATCCAAATTTTTTTTTTTGTTGTTCTTCTTATTCTGCACTTTTATTTTCTGCATTGTTGTTCTGGTTTTGCAATTTACTTTCTTTAGTGATTAATCGTTGATTAGATTCAACGATATTCCTAAGTTCGCAATTTCAATTTGTTTTTTATTTCAACAAAATCTCCAGGCTTTGTCTAACTCGCCCAAGAGATTAGATAAATAATTTGATTTTAATTTACCTCCCTGTGTTCGACCTGTATGCTACACACCTGTGCGCTTGTAGAATTTTATTACAAATATTGTGCTTTTCTAATTCATAGATTAGCGACGATCACGTAATGTACGTAATAAGATATAAATGTTTTGAAATATAAGCGAGATATAAAAGTAGTTAAAGCGTGTTGTACTCAATTAAAATCATGTTGTCCTTTGAGACCAAGATTAAACATAACATAAATGAATACTATGAAATAACGTATTTTATAACGTTACTGGTATAACCGCAATGGTGGAGAAATCGACCGTTTCATTATATAATTTAAAAAAATGTATTTTAAAATTTGTAGCATTTTAAATTAATCTATTTAGATCTATCAAATGATATTACAGTAGAAATATGATACTAGTGGTAGATCTGAGGTAGATTTGAAATGTAATGAATATTTTGGAGAAAATTTTGACATTAGACTTTAAACTGCTAAAAACATTGGATAAAACAGTTCTGAGAAAGCGGAGTACTATTTTGACTTCGAAATAATTGACTTTGAATATGATGGTAAGCAAAACACACTAACGATCGTTTGACTAGTATAACCGCATAACGAGGAAAAATCGATAGTATGATTATACAATTTAAAAGGAAAAAATGTTGTATTTTTTAATGTACTGACTAAAACACGATTGATTTAAAAATATGTTGCATTTTTAATTTTTGTTGCATTTTCTAAATAATCTATTTTGATCAATTAAATGTTATTGTAGTAGAAATAGGATATTATCGATAGATCTGTAGTAGATTTGAAATCTAATGGATATTTTAGAGAGAGAAAAATTAGGCATTAGAATTTAAGCCATTAAAAACATCACAAAAAAACAATTACAAGAAAGGAGAAGTATTTTTTTGGCTTTACAAAAATTCATTTTAGTCAAGTGATAATAAGCAAATCTCTCTAACGGTCAGTCTGATAATTTATTGTAAATTATTAACTTCATAAAAAAATATTATTTAGAATAAAAATATGTTTTTCTTTCTGTTACATATTTGTCATAATATTTTATGCTAATAATTTATTTAATTCAAGTATATTTAATAGAAAATCACTAAATGGTATGTTATGTGATAATAATTACAATGTGTTATGATAACGAGACATTTTTCATAATAAAAATAACACATAGTTTTGAATATTTTTACTTATAATGTTTCCAGACAAGATATTGATACATCGATTGAGACTGTAGTACGTAAGCGTTGCCAGTAATTTTCATCAACCTCAGAGTTATGATAACGCATTATTAAGAACAAACTACTAATCACTAGGCCTAATGACCAAAAAAGGAAAGGAAAAGGATTGCCAAAGTTAAATTACACTATATATGAAGTGGTTCAGTAAAGCTTTTCGTGTTCACTACTAAGGTCTTTTACTATACGACTCTGTTCCCATTACAAGAAATCACAGGAAAATAATAAGAAAAGATGTCATGCCTAAGACCTGTGAGGCTGCTCATGCCAACGAGTTGGTCTACTAGTGATTTGGATAGAGGACTATGGATTCGAACAAATGAGTTCCCCTATATTGAGGGCCAAATAAATTGGAGTCTCTTCTACTAGAAGTGCAACCAACCTGAGGTACCGACCAACTAACCCCTTCAAGGTAACCGTACATGGGGTGCTTAGAGCAGTTGAACTTCTTCTTGGGTGACTAAGATTATGTGGTAAAATCAGCACAATGTGTACCTGGACATTGTTCTAATTGAATGCATTTGATGAAATACAGTCAGCGAAAGAAATAAACATGTGGCTATGATTGTTGAAAATGGAATAACCCATAGTGGAAGAAACGAATGAATATAAAAAATATCTATTTTAGATACGTAGCATAAACCATATAGAATTTTTTTAATTTTATTTAAGATAAAATCATAATTTTATTTTATTTTAATAAATATGATTTTATCTTATCTTATTTTGAATGATATGTGTATCACATATACATATGTATATACGTGCACATGCAACATAATAATGTATTCATGGTTCGGTAAACCCAAGTATATGCATTTGGATCAACACTACAATGGACATGTTAGCTCCTATAATATTCAGCATGTTATCTAGATGAATATATAAGTGTGTGTGTGTGTGTGTGTGTATATGCATGTGTGTGTATTGTGTATGTATGTGTGAACGTGCATCAAATGTTGTACATAGACGTATATACATGCATAGATAAAATTATACATTTATAGAAAACAATCATATATTTATATAAAAATATTTGGGAATAATAATTGTAATAATTTATAGAAAATATTGAACATTTATTTGCACAAATGTTTATCTATATTAAATAATAAAATCATTTAATAATTACTAGTAATTAACCTCTATTTTTTTTTCATTACTAGTATAAATCCAAGAACGAAGTTGTTTTTATTTTAGTTAATAAATAATTATAGGTAAACAAATATATATATACATATACGTATATATATATATATATATATATATATGCATGTCCGCAGCAGTAGCCCAGTGGTTAAGGACTTGCGCCATGCTGGATTCGAAACCCAGAATGGCATGCTAAGAGCTTACCATGTGCATACGCTAAGATCAGTGACTTATGTGGTGCTCCCAGACCGGGCTAGGTGCACTAGGGAGGGTTTTACAACTCCAGTCAGTTTCCCTCCTGAACAAATTCATATATATATATATATATATATATATATACACACACACACACACACTTAAGTTAATAAATATTATAAAATTGAAGTTATGCTATAAAAAAAGTTGGATTTATAAAATAATATGTAAATAAACAATTATAAAATAAGTTAAGAACCAACCAAATTTATATTTTAAAATTATTAAAAATTATTTTTTAGATCTAAATTTTTTGCAACATCATTAAATAATTTTTATAGTTAAATTCAAAATATATATATATACAATTTGTAGTTAAGTAGATATTTTTATTAATATTTAAAGAGCTAGGAGATGAAACACCCCTTATTTGGCCCATAGATGAAGCCTTTCATATCCACTGCATGTTTTAATTTAAATATTCAACTCATTCGAGAGAAGAGGGAAAGGCTAAATATTAAAATTGGGACATGTGGTGGACACCAGAGGCTACATCAAAGAACTAAATAAGGAGGGTGTGTATCCTAACTCATATCGAATATATAATGAATATAAATATACATATTAAAATAAAGTAAATATTATTATTGAATTATTTTTGTGCAAAAACAAATTTTTAGATATTTTAAAATAATAATTAAATGGTTTTAATCTTTAGGATATAACTTATAATTGATAAAATCATATATAATATTATTTAATTAACATTAATGTAATTTTTTTATTTTATTTTAGGTAGTGAGTTTAATACCATCAAACAAAAGATTTAAATTTTCCATTTTTTTATTTTAAATATTCAAATGCACCAATATATTCAACCATCCAATATGTGACATAATCTAGATTTTTAATTGTTAAACCGTAATGCAGTTTCACATTCAAGATGCGAATGCAAGGATACATGTTCGAAGAAATTCCCATAATACCCTTAGGTTTCATGATTATTCATAAAATCGCTTGAAATCCAAATAATGTGTCAAAATTGAAATAGCAAGTCAAGTTAACAAATAAGCTACATGCTCAGATCAAACTTTTCATTCAATTATGAGTATTCCAAAAAACTAACTATTAGCCACACATTCCTAAAGTTAAACATAATATTAGACGGGTCCCTATGCAAAAGCAATTACCAAGCTGGTCCCTAAAATTAACTTATTATAGTAATTTTATGTTGCATTTTTTTGGTTCCTTTATCTTAAATAGCTCATATAAATGCAACTATTAAGACTGGGAAATTAGAGAAAAAACGAACTAATGCAGAAATTTCTGAACTTACTGAGAAATATTTCAAACAAATATTCACTCGATATACCAATTTTGCAGACGTAAAAAAATGCAGAAATATATGCAACTGTTCTATAAATTTTCAAACTTGTCTACAATTTTTCCTCAAGATGTGGTCTGTTTTAAATAATTGCAGAAATATCTAGAATTATTCATCAAACAATTGCATAAAGTTATGCAATTATTTTCCATAACTACATGCTATAATTACATATATTTCTACAAGTTTTCTTAAAGCTCGCTATTTTTTTCGTTTATGATCCACTTTTTTCAATTTTTCTTACATAAATACAAAGATATATATAAATTGAGATAAGTTTTGAAATTTAAAGAATATTTATGTTCTTTTAGATGATTTTTCGAAAAAGAGAGACTTAATTTACATATTTTTTTGGTAAGGATGTTTTATATATTTTTAAACATAACAGGGATCTTAGACAAACTGTCCCTTACAAAATAGGCCATGTATGCATTTTTCTAATTGTTCAAGACAATAATCAAAAATATTATATGTCATCTTCTTTCGTATGGGCCTTTTTTGCTATGAGAATTGTTCTCGAGCTCTATATAGAGAGAAGATAGAGAAGATTCTAATTTTTAAAAAAAGCAATTTGTACCCAAAGAGTGGAAGTAGATAAGGCCCCTTTTACATAAGCAGTACACCTAGATTTATAATGGTTAGGAGGACATATGCTTCCATTGGCGATCCGTGTTGGGACCGGGTTAGCCTGTAATGGAGGATGTAGATAAGTATCAACAAGGTTTATCATATTGGATCATTATTGGGTTTATAAAGCCTAATTTATTTAGTGTATTTATAATTTTAGTTTAAATCAAATCATGTATTTCATTTAACTTATAAATCATAGTATATAGGTATACATATGTATATGTGGGTGTGCATGTGTAACATGATATTTCATGCAAAGTATACCATGCTCGTGTATTCTTATTTTTCTGAATAGAAAACCAAGCTTTACTTATAAACTCTATGGAATAGGGTAACCCAGTCCGCACCTGCTGACTTATTCAACTTATGTAGTTCCTCTTAGGCCTCAACTATACAGGTTAATTTTACTCAGACGATAACTGCTCAGGGTAGGACTCGAACTGGTGACCTATTATCAAACAAGAGTACTCCATTAACACACACACATACGCGTGTGCGTGCACATGCGCGTGCATGTGTCTTTATGTAGATTAGGACAACAAACCTATTATCTCCTTCCATATGTCTAAATATATGCATTTGCATATAATTATAAATACCTAATATATACACGCACACACATTGTATAAAAATATTATATATACATACGTAAATTATATCATAGATATTTATAAAGATTATTAACGAACTAAAATGAACAAGTTATATACATAAAAATATAATAATTAAATGTAATTTGCCTTGCCAAAAAAATTTAAATATAAGTTTATATTATAATAATTATATAATTTTTGGTATATAACAGTAATCAAACTACTTTTTAGTTTCTAATTTGAAAACACTTCTGATTTAAGTTTGTTATAACTTTATTATATATATTATGAATTAATTAATCAATATATTATTAATTAGATAACATAAAATAATTAAATATAAAATAAGTATATAAAAAATTTAAAATTTGGATTTTTCGAAAATTAGGAATGATATTTTAAAGGTTGCAAAAAATTATTAATTAGAGTACTTTTAATTAAATAATACTAAAAATTCAATTTAAAAAGTAATTTTTAAAAACAAGTGGAAAAAATCTGAAATTTATTTTGAAAGCTTCTAATATAATAAACTAACTAAATATATATATAATTGAAATTTTAAAATGTTATTAATTTTATATAAATATAAAGTGGTTAAATAATGATAATAGTATATATTGCATAACAACAACAAAATCGGTTTTTATAATTAGTACAATCGTACATATTATAAAAATATTATATCAATTTTACGTAGTACACATAAATGTATATGCTTTGATACAAATTACGTATGTATGTACACTAATTTACATATTAATATGTATATGAATTAATTAACGTTATATTATTATAAGATATTTTTATTAGCATAGTTCATTAGATTACTGATAAAATATAAGTAAGCATGAAAATATTAAATCTACGCATGTAGTTAATCGTTGCAGTGATAATCACAATAATTATAAAAATCTCACCTAACAAGTTGAGCAATAATGGCATGTATGTACACAATTGTACATGAGTATTATATTTCCAGAGCATAATTGAAGTGATCCGGTTCGTCGACCCTCTGAATCCATATTAATGCATCCATGGTATTCACCTGCCGTAAATTCAAAGTCCAGAGAAGTAAATCACTTTTGGTAAGAAAAAAAAGGAAGAATAGAATCTTACAGAAGAGAAAAATATATACATTTCAATATATAGAATCACTACAGTGGAGATTTTATTGTAAGTTTCAGAGTATAATTAATGCCAGCCTGGCTAGTTATAAAATCTACCATACAGGTGCTTAATAAATCTAAAAGTAAGTGAAGGTAGGAAGAAGTGGCTATATATGTAAGAACCCGTAACTTCCCGGCGAAGGAAAGAGCGGATACTTGGAGAACAACACACAAAAGAACGCAGACAAAAGGACATTTCATGGTTAATTACAACAATTCCATCAGAAGAAAAGAATATACAGAGTATAAATGAATATTACACAGAAATATCAGAGATTTAAATTACATTTAAATACATAGCAGCGGAAAATAATACAATACACAACTGAAGGAGATATACGGATACACAGCTTTCCGGATATCATTCCAGCTGTAAACCAGGATCCTGTGAACATAAATCTGCAAAACCAAAACTACTAGCTGCCCGTGTCAAAATAAGGGCACCCAGAGTTTAGGTTAAAACAATAAACTCTAGGTCAGTCATGGGACTGGTGTGAGAACTAAAATAGTTATTAATCTTTATTTTAAAGTTCAGTAAATCAAGGGACCACGTCGTATAACACGGAACAGGTTTCCTCCCAAGAATACCAGTGCATAAAACAAACAGTGCAATGTTAAATAAAGAAAAATGAAACTATTATAAGACCTAGGTCCCATCACACAATGCAACGCAAGCCGGAGGATAGGGTTTTTACCTTACAATAGCCAAAAATGCTTGGTACGTGAAATTTCATGTTTTATTAGTACTATAAGTGTATAGTGTCAAACAATTTCAAATCATAAGTATCAATCATAGACGGCATTAGCGCCCCATCCCACTATGTCGCCATACTAGGCTCTACAAATAAAACCGCAAAATCACGTACTGGAAGTTGGATTTCCATCTGTGAACCGAGGCAAAAGATAGTCCTCTACCGATTCGAGACGCTCTAGTCCGCCCCTCAGGAACAGCCGCAACAGCCCCTTGGATCGTCAGGGCCGGTCCACCGATGTGGATTATTATGCCTGAACACTACGTTTCCCCACCCTATGGGGTGTAAGTCTGGTCCGTCTGCCGACCAGAATGCATCGGCCGAAACCGATATAATCGAGGCGCCTCGCAACAGCAACAACCAAATAAGTCAAACTCATCAGGGCGTGTAAAACCACTGACGCCACTTCTAACTAGAAAGAAACGCATGTCCTCCCTGAGGTCCTTCTCCCGTTTCTGGTTCACAACCGGGGTGTAAGGATCGCGAATCAACGTCACACAAAGCTATGCCACACAGGCTGCGCTTTGATCATCACCCACATGATTTTTTTTCAACAGAAGCCTTGATCAAGTGCATCTTAGCATGCCACACAGGCAATTCACTCTATGCGTTTGATATACATCAGTATATAACCCCTGAGCTCGTACGTCTCAGAGAAGGGAGTTAAGCAAGAGAATAAATTCTCCGCCACCAAACAGATATATAATTTATAGAAATCAATCACACAGAATAAAATCTAATGTCAGACACCCAGTCCATTTACAAGTTCGTTCTGGGTCTGAACGAAACCGAAGGCACCTAGTACCCCGCATATCCATCGATCTCCAAGTACGTCTAGACGATCACTAACCGATTCCCTCCTCTTGGGTGTACGGCCCAATCAAGATCATCAATAATCACCCAAACGACGTGAAGACCTCTGGTCTTCGACCACCGTCTTCATCCTCGACAGCACGTCGAATCAGTTATTCAGAATGGGATAAACCAGGTCTTTCCGAATAACTCGCGTATATAATAAACAAGTGTTACACAAACACAACACACGCCTCATTCCAATTCAGAATATTCTTTTATTCAAATATTCTTGCACTTTGGGAATGGTTCCCATTGATTTTATCAAAGATAAATTCTTTAAATTTATTCTTTAATCTTCTTTGAATATCAATTCAAACTAGTCGGGATTAGCGAACCACACCGAAGTAATTATTTATTTTATTTCCCAATCCCAACCTATTTATCCCTTTAAGTAAAATTGGTAATACTTCATATCTAACACCACGGTGTTATCGGTAAATTCAATTACCATTTCACGCTCAAATCTAATTAAAGATTTAACTATCGCATAGAGCAAAACTGGTGATACTCCATTCTCGATCTTTTCAATCTAATTGAAGATTCATTAAAACTCCACTTAGTTTTAATCTTTAACTGGGTTAAAGAATCAGTGTCATTTAAAACACGGTTCACGATAAACCCAAAATCACATTCCATTAATTATCGGGTTAAAGAACAAGTGTTATTTAAAACACTGTTCACGATAAACCCAAAAATCAATACCAATTCAATTCCAATTAAATATTATTTAATTGGTACACTTCATTAAATCTAAATAAAAATATTTAATCTTTTTCTCCACTGGGCTTAAGAATAGTGTTAATAAAGACACCATTCACGACAAACCCAAATCACATTTGATATTAAATACAAGGCTCTGAACAGAAAATATACTGGTTTATATTCAATATCAAATTCTACGACCAACAAATATCGTATTGGAAATAACGATATAAATATATCTTTTAAATTTCCATAACAATATCTGTATAATCACGAAATCCAACATCGAAATATTCCAAAGACAATTTCGATTCAAATCCACTTCAATTCAATTATTGGAATTCATGGTTACTTTTAAAACCCTTTTCAAATTCAATTTATTTATTTTAAAAATAAATAGAATTATAATTCTAGTTCAAAACTAGTTCATTTCGATAAAAATCTATTTTTATCTTTTCAAATATGGAGTTTTCATCCCAATTCTTCCCATATTGTTTCTTATGATTTTACACAAATTATTACTATTTTAATAATTTTATCAAGGCCCGTACAGTCGATTTCCATCAACGGCCATCAAACTGCACTTACAGCGACCTTTTCCAAATTTGATTTGGACATAATTCCAAATTCAACTGTTAGATTTCTAATTTCTAATATTCATTAGAAAGCTCTTTTCGATACGAACCCAACGGTTCCGGTTTTAGGAGAATCCGACGGTCGGATCTCCCGCGATATTCATTTGAAGTCAATGGTTGAAATTCACGAACTACTGCAGCGCGGTGCGTTCTATTCAGGCCATTATATTATATATATATATATAATATATATAATATATACTTCGTCGATTTCCTTTTAAAACGTATTTTATAAATCGTTTTAAATTCGTTTTCAAAACGATTTCAACTTCCTTTTCAAATTCAAATCAAAATTGAATTTTCCAATATAAATTCGTTTTAAATTCATTTCAATTCTATTTCAATTCAATTCGAATTTCAAATCATTTCAATTTCAAATCAATTCAATTTAATTTCAGTTCAATTTCAATACGTTTTAAACTCAATTCAAAACGATTTCGATTCTATTCCAATCTAATTCGAATTTCAATTCTATTCAGTTTAATTCGAATTTCAATTCTTTTCAATTTAGTTAGAATTTCTATTCTTTTCAATATAATTCGAATTTCATTTCAAAATATTTGATTTTGAAATCACTTTTCAATATTCATTATAAAAACGAATATAATCGATATAAATATCGTACACGTCAAAATGGCGTTAATCTAATCTACACGGCTCATATATCCTATTTTCAAATATTCTATTTCAAATATTTCTTTTTCAAATATTTCTATTCAAATATTTCTTTTTCAAAACTGGAATGAGGCCCAATCAATTACCATATAATGTTAATTATATGGATTTTCTACAACACATGTATACAATAACAACGATGAATAATCAACCATCATCCAAAGTGCATTCTACACTGTATAAGCATCAAATATAAATATTTAACGGTCATAACAGTCTGTCCATCAATCGATCGATATACAGCTAATTATTTGGACTAGTGTATGTCATATATCATCCCAATACCCGTGTGGGGTTTTCAAACAATCAAATACAGATTTTATTTGTGCAGTTGGGCGATGTGTAAAATTTATCGTCCCAATCAATATTAGTCAAATGTGTATATATAAACAAATCGTTCGATTTGTTTATATTAATTAATTTCATTTCATATACACGTTAAAATTTTTATTTTCAACTATAAAATATTTTTACCTGTATAAATATTTTATTTCATTTCACATCACACAATCAACTACACATCAAAATCAAACAAACAAGTATACAAGCCGTCCATGGTCTGTGGACGACGGGTGTCGGGTGCTACTAAACACCGTCTGCATCCTGATATATATTATAACTAGAAAAGAAAAATTAAAGTGAGAAGTTCTCACCGACTAGCTAATCCAAACGCCACGACTCTTCATATGTAGGAAAATCTCGCCGTGCTCATCTTTTGTCACTTTCGTTGCCCGTACTCACTACATGTATAAAAATCGAATTTTTACTTCTCTATTCAATATATAAAAATCGAATTTTTACTTTGCTATTCAATATACAAAAATCGAATTTTTACTTTGCTATTCAATATAAAAAATTCGAATTTTTACTTTGCTACATAAACAAAAATCATATTTTTACGTCTTCTACATAATAATGATTACATTTTTAATTGTTCAAAAATCGAATATTTTCATGTTTAAAACTCTATTCTTTTCGTGTTTATAAAATCGAACTTTTATATATATAAAAATCCCGACTTTACATTTTCAAAAATCACTTCTTTATGTTATAAAACAACATTTTCTATTTTAAAAATGTGGTCTTTACTATTTTAAAAATGAGGCATTTACTATTTTAAAAATCCAAATTTTCCTATTATAAAAATATGAACCTTATCATATGAAAAGTCAAAACTTTATGGTTCTAAAACTCAAATCTTTTTTCATATGAAATATATATATAAAAAAAATCCAACCTTTATTCGTATGAAATTTATATGAAAATCCATTTACATAAGAATCGAAATTTTTCATATTTAAAAATCTCACATTTCCTATATTAAAAATACGATCTTTTCACTTTTAAAAATACGATATTTTCAATGTTAAAAATACCATCTTTATAAAGTTAAAAATCAAATCTTTATGTTATTAAAACATTATAAGAATCATTACCATAAATAATAAAGAAAATCAGATTTTTTCAAACTCGCTTATATATTTAAAACTGGAAATAAATAAGGAAATGTAAATAAAATAATTAAAACTCACATTTTTATTGAAGGAAAGGGGTTTCACGTTGGGTTATTGGCCAGAGGGGGGCGTCTGCTCATCGGCGTCGGTCTGGGGTCGGCGAAGGGGTGGCGGCGGCACTGGTTGGGTGGTGGCGGCTGTGGTGGGTTCCGGGCCTGGTGGCGTCGGGTTTCAGGGCATGGGGTTCGTGGTTATGGTCGCGAGAAGGGGGGAAGAGAAGGTGCAGGGGGGATCCTGGGGGGCGGCAGCCTCCTGAGGTGGCGGTGATGCCTCTAAGGGGGGGGGGGAGACGGTGAGTTTAGGTTTTTTTTCTCTTCTGTTGATCAAAGGAATAAGGGCTTAGGGGAGAGAGAATGTGAGGGTAAGGGGGGTTATTTATTATTTTTTATATATATTTTTTTCAAAAAGTTAACTTTTTAATTCGACCTCAAAACGAGGCCTACCGCTTGTCGTCCATAGCTAATTACCCCCATCCCGAACACAATGGGATATGTATCGTAGGCGGATTCGATCGTTTCGATCAATTTTCGTCAAAATCAACATATAACTCTATTTATTAATTTTGAACGCGCATTTCAATTTACTGGGGTCACGTACTAACTCGAAAAATTCCAGAAAAATATTTTCTAGCTTTATATTGACGATACGGTCCTAACAAAACTAATTTCGTCGAATTCTAAGACCGTTAGAAAAATGGCCATTTTCCAGTCGATTAAAATCAACTGAAACTGGTCAAACACGCTTTCCTTTGCCACGCTCACATATTGATTCGAAAAATTACGAAATTTGGAATCTAGCAATAACTTGACATCACGGATCCAATAAAAGTGGTTTCGTCGATATCCGAGGTCGTTTGCAAAATTTCTATTTTTAAGGGCCTGAATTCCATAGCGACTATTCAGAATTTTCAACTGGACATATCTTTTGATTCCCGCTATGAAATTTCAATTTTTCGGATTCGTTGGGAAGATATTCTCAAATAGATCCTAATATTTTTGGTTTCGCTAAAATCCGGTTTATTTTGCACCCGGTACATTCATTTGAAGTTTGAAATCGAATTATCGAACTACCGCGCCATTTTCAATTCCTTTTATATATAAAAATAAATATTTATATTCTATCGACGATTCGAATAATATATACGTTCGAATTCTATTCAAAATAAATTTCTCGTTGATATTATTTAAAATAATTCATTTTAAATATTCAAAATTCGCTAAAATTGCCAAAATAAAAATTTTAAATTGGCTCGCATTTTCGGGTTATTACAATATATGGATTTTTCCGCTCCAAGCTTCATCGAAATATTCCAAGTTAAACCTAGGCTACTAGGGTGTCTGGAGAAATTAGTGCACCTAGAGTTTAAGAGGGAAAAAATTTTAGGTCCGTAATGAGACAAGCATGAGAAAATTAAACCCGATACTTGAAAAATAAAAGTATACCATAAGATTACGACCACACGTAAACATAACATGTGTTTTTCAATTATGGCAGCCAAATCTTTGCTATGTAAAATTTTCTGACATTATCTTTAATGACTTGTAGAATAAAAACCATAAAGTAAATCAAACCAATTATGCGAAATTATCACCATTATTAAATTCTGCGTATGTTAGGCAATACAAAAAAAAACAAGCTCTTTAAGAGAATGGTTTTCCATATAATGACAAAGTAAGGAACTACCTTTCAGGACAATACTCCTCTAAAGGGACGTATCGAGGACCAACTGCCCTCCGTTTTTTTGACAAAACCAGTCTGGTTACATAGACTCGAAGGTGGTGCATGTTAGGGATTGAGATGTTGATGATAATGGTTTTGATGAAAACAACCTTGTTTCAACTATGATTCAATAATTATTGTTATAATTATATACTAACACTATTATCTAGAATATATATATAATTATACATGTGTACATACAGGAAATCCATGTAGGTAATGATTATTGAAGACCGTACAATTCAAAGAATCATGATTTCAAAGTAGAAGAGTTCAAGTTTCAAGACTCATGAGTATCAAGAATTCAAGAGTTCAAGAGTTTAAGAAAAATAGAGTAATTGTGTCTAGATATCTTGTTAAAACTCTGTTTAGCACTGAATTCTGATTTCAAACTTATTTTCAGACGATTTCAAAATTACTTTTATGTTTTCAAATCTATTTTCAAATGATTTCAAAATTACTTCTACGTTTTCATATCTACTGTCAAATGATTTCAAAATTACTTCCTTATTATTTATTATTAAATCTCTTTTAACTCTTGAAATTTATTTTAACTCCCGTTTCAAAATTGTACTATATTTTAAGTCTTATTTATTTAATTCTAATAGTTACTTATGCTTTTAATTTCCTTTGTCGTATTTATTAAAGTATTTCTAATATTTATAGTTTTATATATACCTCCTTATTTTTAGAAATATTTTAAATCCTGAAATTTATGTTTAATTCCTATTTTCAAATTTATGCTTAATAGATTTTCACTTAAGTTTTACTTACAAATTTATTACTAGTTTTGTTATAATTACTTATCTTTTCAATTTCCTTGTTAATATTAAGTTTTGATATATTCATAGTTTTTTATTTATACTTTTATATCATTTTATATTTATTATCTTAATTATTTTTATTTCATCTTCATATGTTTTTTAAAATATATTTTACTTTGAATAGAATGTTTTAATATAAAGGAATATAGTGTGTTTTAACTCTGGATTCACCATAATTTATTTAAACTTTATTTAATTTGTTTTAAAATACATTTTATATTTTACACTAGCATATGTCAACATCTTTGTTCATGATGCCAACATACTAGCCGTTAGGTTGTTTTTTTTATTTTTGAAAAGAAGTGTCTTCTGAATTCAAACCTTTTAGGTCGTTGCTATTGGAAAACTATAAATACCTTCCAGAATTTGAATTTTTTTAATCACTTTTCATCTCCTTCTTCCACTCTAGCTAAACATTCCACCATTACTATTCTTAAAATCTTAACTTTGTATACGTATACTCTACCAATTCCAATAGAAATCATATCATTCTTCTTCTCTTTCAATTATAAATTAAAATCTCTCTGAATTCAAGTGCTACTTAAGAGTTGTGGACATTTTGTAATCAAATATCCCAAGATCAAGTTTTATCGAGTCAATACTACAAAAAATGATAAGAGAAGGGTGCGGCTTCCCCATATAAAGTAACTAGGTGCGATTATGTCCTGGAAATCGATTGGGTGCAAAGTTGTGGCCTGTAAATCAACTATGTCTCACTGTACTTGGAATCAATCGGGGTGTGCCCTTGTAACCTTAAAATCAAGAATTGTAATTGGGTATTGTTGAAAAAAATCTGCATCAACCCAGTGTTGTGCAGGATTGGATGTAGGGGAGTCCCCAACCAGTATAAAATCCCTGTGTGAACTTTCCATTTACTGATTTTACTTTTATTTTCTGCATTCCGTGATTGATTCTGCATTTGTTAATATTTGTGATCTGCATATTGTTTTGTTTAATCCAAAAATATTTCAAGAAATTAATAAATTTCATAAAACACTATTCACCCCCTCTAGCGTTTAGTTGCCTTAAGATCCTTAATCCATGTAACAACCCGAATTCCGACAGACCGAATTTTTTTCAAAATTCTAATCTATCAAAACTCATGTTGGTTTGCTCTAGTATTCTGCAGAAAAGACGGAGACATAAAATATGCTAGACCTTAGAAAATATCTCACAGCGGAATGGATAAAATATAATGTAATCAAAATATAGCCTTATCGTAGTAATAATACTGCCTAACCAGTATCATCATGTCTCTGCCGCAAATCTAACCTGCGAGTATGTGATGGGGAGGGGGTCAGAACACAAGTTATGGTGACTGGATTTAAACTATACACTTTGGATAATCCTACATATACCGTTCAATCACATTTTCTTATTTATTAGGTTACTTGAGTTAACAACACTTAAGGCTTACACACACGTCGTACCCATTTACTTCCCAGTGGATTAACCTAATACAGTATATATGTAGCTACCCCCAATATTAAGGTACACCCTATGGTACCCCACTCACACGGTCTCCACCGTAACACCGCCGAAATATACGTAGTCCCTCATCCTACGTCGGAATGACGTATGGATCTCTATGTAACATTGTTATGTTCCGCATATATTTGTCAATTCTATGTTACGTAAGTGTATGGATTGCCACCATCGATCGAATCAGATTCCATACCAGAGTAATGCCCTCAAGCCTACGATACACCACCTATAGCAGACATGCATGTATATAAACTTTCCCACGTATGTATCGTCAATTGTACCTCGATGCCTTAACCGCACGTCCTCTAATGTGCACCGAGTTCCGTGGCAGGGCGATACAAGAAACATGGAACTCGGTCTGGAGCTTTTCCATATCTGTACAGGTCTGCCTTTAAAAGACTCAAAATACAGATATTCCTAGGGTCTGTTTTTCAAAGTGGCTATGGCCCTACCTCGGCCCCTCCCTCAACTAGTAAAGACTACAAGAGATAAGTGACATGACCCTAACAAAAAACAATCTAAACATCCAGTTCGCATCTACCCTTAACCACCGTACCTCGATAGTGAAAGGTGAATGGTCTATTGGGTTTAGCTCTAGTCATTTCGCATCCCACTGGTTGCCGATGACGGACATCCGATGATCTACTATCCTTGTTGGTCGTGACCCTCTGCCTCCCCGTTGAGGCGACCGCCGAATCACCCTTGTGTCACATCGTCACAACATTATGACTACAAAGCTACTTTTGCAGTCAAGGCCCAGCCATCTGGTAGTTACGCGCAGAACCAACCTCTAAGAGCACAACCTAAACATCTACCACTACATAGAGGACTACCAGGAGTACCTTACGTACCTCAGGAAGTTGCATGCTTCCCCTTCCAGTCCTTCAAAGCCGACAGAATAATCCGATGAACGTGCACTCTCCTTGTGCCTTATGACACCACGATGATCTACCACGTTGGGTTATTCACCCTCAAACATGTGGACTGGTCCAAGCGCCTTACTTTAATATGTTATTGGACCCTATGTCTAAACATTCTTTTATGCGCTTGCTTTACCCCATCGGGTTTCCATTTAACTTGTTTATCATCTTAACTTTTTATTTAGGTTACCAAATTTTTTTAGCCCAGCATGTTGTTCTCTAGATTTTGATCCAAGGTCTGTAATACACAATCCCTTTTATATTCTTGTTTGATTCAAGGTTACAATAACATGTTCTACTTAATACATAATTATGTATATCTCAATTTACATGTTTTCTGTCTAACATCTCAACTTACCTGGTGTCCTCCTCAAATTAGATTTTTCAAAAGCATTTGACTCTGTGAATTAGGTATTTATTTTACAAATGTTTAAGCACAGGGGTTTCTCTCAGCGTTGGTGCAATTGGATTGAATGTATTATTAAAATGAGTTATTCGTCTGTCTCTATTAATGGCAGTATCAGTGGTTTAATTAAATTCAATAGGGGATTGAGATAGGCGGATCCATTTTCTCCCCTCACATTTGTTCTAATTGCAAATGTTTTTAACCGGATGGTTAAGAGAGTGATTGCTTACAATCTATTTAATGGAATTCATCTTCCTAATTCCTCTATAGCAATTTCTAACCTCCAATTTGCAGATGATACAATTATCTTTTCCTCTCCTGACCTAAATTGGATTCATTGTGTGAAAGTGGTTCTTTATGTTTTTGAGCTTATCTTGGGTCTGTCTATTAACTTTTCTAAAAGCTTAATCATTATGTTAGCGAATGCTGATCATCCTGGTCCTTTCATCTCTTCCTTCCTTAATTGTTCTATCCATAGGTTCCCAATTCATTATTTGGGAATCCCTCTTAGACCCACTAGACTTCATAAATCAGACTGGTTGCCACTCATTCACAAGGTTGAACAGAGGTTATCTTCCTGGAAGGACAATTCTCTATCTTCTGCTGGTCGGTTAGTGTTGGTTAAAGCGGTTTTTTCTGCTATGCCAACTTATTGGATGTCTTTTCAAAAACTTCCTAAGTGGATAATTTCGAAAATTGATTCAATAAGGAGTGATTTCCTTTGGAACGGAAGTAAGGTCCAAAAACTAGTTAATTGGCAAACTGTATGCTTACATATTAATCAGGGGGGTTTGGGTACTGTAAATCTCTCTAATTTCAACGTGGCTCTTCTATCAAAATGGTTATGGCGCATAGTATTATCAGGTTCCTTCATTTGGAAAGACTGGATCCTTTCTCTTCATTATTCAAGTAATCCCCACTTAGTATTGCACTCTTCCCCCTCTGTTAAGCATTCTCCTTTTTGGTCTGGTGTAATATCTTGTATTCCTCGTATTAACAACTTATTTCACGTTAAATTGGGGAATGGAGAATCTTGTTTATTTTGGCATGACATTTGGCATGATCATTTTCCTCTTTATCAAACATTTTCTTCTCTTTTCCCTTTTACTTCCAATGTATTCAATAGCAAATCTGATTCATATTGGTCCCTCTGCGCTTTGTCCATCAACTTTTTTTTTATGTTAATGTCCTTGATAATCTTCTAGATGCTTCTAATTTGATCATGCAAACTCATTTTTCTTTCTCTCCAGATTGCTACCTTTGGGATTTATCTCCAAGAAAAGGATTTTTAGTTGCTCCAGTGTACAATTTCATTAATTTCACTAGTAGAGTATTCTCTTTCCCAAGACTTTGGAAAATTCGTCTTCCACCAAAAGTTCTCTTCTTTAATTGGTGTTTGATTCATGGTAAAATCAATACCAGAGTTAAGTTACATAGACTTAACTTGATTGAGAGTCCTCTCTGTGCTTTTTGTATAGATCTTGCAGAGTCTATAGATCATCTTTTCTTTGATTGTAAATTCTCATTCCCTATCTTTGCATCCACTAGCTCTCTTTTGCTTGGATTTGTGCCTAGCATTGTTTCAGTGTTCGATTATTGGGAATTCAATGCTGCTAATGTTGCTTTAGATTCCTTTTTAGCAAATATATTGTTGGTGCATTTGGAAAGGAATGCAGTGATTTTTAATAAACCATTGAAACAGTTTGAAGGATTAAGAAGACTCATTATTTTCTACTTTAACTCTTGGACAGGTCAACCTTCTTCTTCTCCAGTGAAGTTCATGCTTGCTCTGCCAGCGTCTAATAGCCCAGCTGAATCAGTGGGTTCTAATCATGGTGATTCAAGTCCATATTTGCATTAATCTGGATATGCTTGTTTGGTCTTGTATGTTCTTCTTCTATGGTTTCATATTTTGGCTAGCAATGGTACTGCATATTATTGAAGTGGTTCTTGGGATGTTTTGCTTTTGCTGTAATGGTTGTTATGTTGTAACATATTGTATAATTATCTCTTTTAAACTTTCGTACTATTAGCCACCAGTTGGGGTTGTCAACTGGATTATATATATTAATATTATGCTTAATCGGCTGTGTAGTCTCGCGCTACACATCTGTTCTACTCAAAAAACTTATTTCGTTTCATAATTTTGCCTCACTCTTTCCTATTTAATCATAATTCCATCTTACATTGTCACTACAACTTATCGTTGTTTACTTATTAACTTATTTCTCTTAACTAAGGTTAACTGATAAGTATCCTTTCCTTTTATTATATCCTATGCTATAATTTTCTCTTGTCCCTAGAACAAGCCATAACACGTTATTCTTATCAGCTTATTTCAGACTTCCATTACCTAATTTATAATTAAGTACAACTTCTTACATTTCATATACTTCCCTCTTTTCTCTACTTATTACAAACAACTGGTTTCAGGCTTCCCCGTTTACTGATTGCTTAATTTACAATTAAGTGCCACTTATCTCATTTCACTAGTTATCTCATTTCCTTACTAGTTTATTATAACCTAAGTTATAATCTTCACTTGTCCCTGGGACAAGCCTTCTTATCATATAGTATTCTCATTAATGTAATTCATTTATAATAGGTTATTATCATTCCCCGTTCATTCCTTTCCCTTTTACTGTTGTAATTATCTTTCATTCAATTCCATTCACTCCCATTAATTACAATTAATGCCATTTATCAATCCTGCCATTTACATATATTTAAACATATGTTTATGCACTAGATCTCTCACATTAAGCCTACACTTATGGATGCTGGATTTGCCGGACGGTTCCTCCCAGACTTGTTCCACAAGTTGACTTAACCTCGTGTCTTAGCACCGTTACATGTTTTATTTATGCACTTATACCCCTCATATTAGATTTACCAGTTGTGGATGCTGGATATGCTGGGCGGTTCCGGGTAGATTTCTTCCCCAAGTGTAATCTAACCTCTTGTCTAAGGTTGGTTACAGTTTCTTATTTACTGTAAATCTTCTATATAATCTAGGCATGTCTATTCTTTCAAATTTCCAATGTAATTTATGTTTTACATATCATAATATTATGCCTATTTTATGTCATACATTCCTTTTAACATATAATCGATTCTATTCCATTATGTAATCAATTAATCAGATAATTATTCAAATTTAACAATAACATGTGTATAACACCCCTTCCTCCACCAGGGTGGCTCTTGCAAGCACTCTGACTTTGGAGGGGCGTTTGTACCGGGTAAACATGCATAATGATATATCAAGGCAGAACAAGAACATATGTATATATGTAAACAGAGTAAATAAGATAAGTAAAACAGCGGAAGATTACAAACTATTTCAAAACAAGTCTGGTACAACATAACTTTCCAAATAAACAAGTCTAGATAAAAACAACATCAACTGAAAAACTGACATACGTAAGTACTATCCCCAAAATAAGTGATAACCATAGCTAGCTTCATGTCAAGACCGTACATGAGCTAAAATCCCACAAGCAAGCGATCAGAAATCCAAGCTAAGCTCCAATATTCCCACCCTGAGAACCTGGGGGGGGGGAACGGAAGAAAAGAGGCGAAAGGAAAACAGGTCAATCAAAAAGACTGAGTAAGCCATACTACAATCAATGTAAACTGATAAAGTTAACTGGCATGAGAAGCAGGGATGAACATAAGGATAACAACATACTAGCATGATGATTAACTAACAAGGTAGATAAAGGTGTCATCGCATAATCAGGTTAAAGGTTTTTGCACCACAGGTGTACTAGCAAACTAACATGACTTGAATAAACAAGTATTGATCCCTTGGCCCAAGCTTTGGCCCAGTAACATGAAGTGACCCTAATACACGGTCCAACCAAACGGTCTAGTCGATCGGCTCCCTATAAGCCTAACTCGTCACGTGTTGGTGTCAATACGGCCCAAACATAATTGTAGTCAGACTGTGCCGGGTCTCCCGTCGGGTGTATCAAGCCCTAGGGTGTCAACCCCTGGACACCATAAACATATGTGCACAGTCTCGATCTACTGGTACCCGTGCATGTTTTCCCCGGCTTCGGACTATATGCACGACCATAGTCCGCCCGGAACTACACCGGCGTACCAATCTGCCATCGTTTTTGGTCACTTACCTCAAGTCCAGTAATCGTGCCCCCACCCTAGCCTAGTCCCTAGGGTCATAATGATACAAACTTGGGATTACTGCTGGAGTGGACCCCCATTGCTAGGATTTTTTTAGTGGGTTAAGTACGGTTTAACCCTTTTACTAATCATGGATTAACTTGGTTAAGTGTAACGATGGGTTCACGACTTAACCCCGATTAATCCACCAAGCCCAAATTGGTTAAGTATTAAGTGGACCATGACTTAACCCTAATCATGAGGCATTAATTAATTAATGTGCCTTAACCTCTCACATTAGACCTTGTTGTGGTTACTAGTTAAGCCGGGCGGGTCCGGGTAGCTTTACACCACAACTTGGTCTAACCTCGGGTTCAAGGTACAACCTGACCAACTTCTCACATTGGGTCCTATTGTTTGTAGCAACTAGTTAAGCCGGTCGGTTCCGGGTAGGTTTACGCTACAAACTCAACCCAACCTCGAGTTGTTCACACTTATATTTTCTAAGTGTCATGTCCATTATGTTTCCAAAACATATTTCAAGTTTTCAAGCATTTGGGTAGACCTAACTTAATAGGTAAATTCCCAATGGGTAGACCTAACTTAATAGGTAAATTCCCAATCTTATGTTTTTATGTCTTTTAAGTTTACCCAACCCCAAACGCAATGCCATCGCTTACATATCGCAATAGCGCATAAAGGATAGAAAGAGGGAACTTGGCATAATCATGACATAAAGGTGTTGAAGCCACAAGTTTAACATGGTGGCATATGAAATGTACATATGTTCATATACTTGCATATTACATTTTTAGGCCTCAAAAGCATGCATAAAACCAAACTTAGCATATTGGTGATACATGGTCATAAATGACATGTAGAAATGGCCATAAGTTCGCATTTAGCCTCACATGCAAGTTATCATAAGGGATATGATAACTTACATGTTGCCAAAATGCAACCTTTAGCATAAAGCTTGAAGCTTTAAGCTCATAAACCCAAGATAAGCTTGCATAACATGATAACATGAGCAAAATGATCAACCCAAACTTGCATAACATAACTTGCATATCATATGGCAAACTTGCATATCATAACATAGCAAACTTGCATAACATAACATGATAAACTTGCATATCATAACATGGCAAACTTGCATAACATAACATGATAAACTTGCATATCATAACATGGCAAACTTGCATAGCATAACATGGTAAACTTGCATATCATAACATGGCATACTTGCATAATATAACATGATAAACTTGCATATCATAACATGGCAAACTTGCATAACATAGCATGGCAAACTTGCATATCATAACATATCAAACTTGCATAACATGACATGGTAAACTTGCATATCATGGCAAACTTGCATATCATAATGATCAACCAAACTTGCATCATTCATTTAACTTTAGAGTTTAAATATGAAAGTAGAAAAGGGCTTACAATGCTTATGAAGACACAAAAATATGACAAAGCCCTTATGCAATCAATTAGACCCAAAATGCAAGCTCTAATAGAAAAACCCTTGAGCCAAAATGATCAAAACCCTTGCTTTATGATGTAAATATGGAAACTTGACTTGAATGCAAGCTAATGATGCTCATACAAGCTTGAAAACACTTGTATGCATGGAAAATCTCTCATAGAAATTTATTTAGGAATTTTATGAAGAGAGTGGAGGCCATGAGAGGAATAATTTAGCCATAGTTTAGTTGTATGAATGAATAATGATGATTTAGGGTTAGGTTAGGGGCTTATTTATAGAGATTAGGATTAGTTTCAACCTTAGGATTAAACCCTAATTCCAATCTCAGCCCTTAAAACCGAATCTGGCCCCAAAACCTAACCAAAACCCCAAAATGGTGCACCAGGCAAAACTGCCCGGCTGAGCCAAGTCGACACCCAAGTCGACAGGGCTGTCGACTTGGGCCTAACCATGTCGACTGCCCAGTCGACAGGGCTGTCGACATGGGTGGTCTGGCGGGAAATTTCCCGCCTGCGCCCAATTGCCCTAATTTCCAAATTCAAACTTGAATTTGAAATCTGTTTTTACTTTGAAATTTTCTGAAAACTTCGTTGGGCCTTAATCGGGTCATACGGACTCCGATTTTCGAAAACTCAGACCCTATTTCGCGTATTTTTCCGAGACAAACGCAATGGCATAGCCCGTTTCCCTTGATTCAGATTTATAAATTAAATTCTGCCTCGATTTACGTTATAACAGGTTATTGAAAATACGGGTTGTTACATTCTCCCCTCCTTAAAGGATTTCGTCCCCGAAATCTCTAAGTTAGGAAGAACATATCCTACCATCCAACATCCATCTACTCAAAACATCATCCACGAGCAATCACTGTCCTTACAAGATTCTAAATGTTGTATGAACATATGCAAAGGTGTGTGTATATGTACTTATCTAATGCAAATATCATCTATGCAAATTATGTTAGTGAAATGAATCCATATGTATGCAATTCCTAACATAATGTATAACATCTATATGTGTGCACATAACATACATCCATATGCAACATCCATGTGATAACACAAAAATTTTCATCCATGAATAAGCATAAACACTCATGCATATGCAATATGAGGAGTGTGTGAGCCGATCTAGTGCCTAACGTGTATAATGCATCCACGAGTAACCACTTGCAAACACTTGCAACCACTTGCAAACATCAAGCATAACATGTTTCAAACACATGTTTCATCCAAAGGGTTTCTACCTAAGGTTCTCATGACAAGATTAACACGATAAACTAGATAAACATGGATAGCAAAGAGAAAGATATGCTACAAAGAGATCGGGAAGATAAGCAAGATATACTCCTTTTGGATTACAAGAAATCCCTTCCTAACCCAACCCATATTCTATGAAAGCCCAAAAGGTTTAGTCAACCTAACGGACTCCTTCAAACCCTGACATGTATTACTAGCCAATAAGTCATACCTCCCGACAGAAATAGGACCGAGAATGGGACCGAGAGGATATACGAAAAAAAGATAACATGCGAGTAAGTTCCACAGGAAAACAAGGATCAAGGATATACTCTTAGAAAGAGATATGATGCGCGTATCTAGCCTTCAGTCTTCTAAGTCACGTTTCCTTGAGTTTAAATCCACTGTGCTTTGACCATCTTTTACCTCATGATTTCTTAGCTTCTTAACTCTTATTTCCAAATATGAGTTGGAACCCATTTCATTGTCGCCTCTCGTCTTCCTCTTTCACTTACTCTTCTTCTATCATACTTGGCTTAAACATAACTGTGACCTCATGGTTTCATGCAAGCTCTCCAAAATTCACCAGTGAATCCTGGATCTCGTTTACTTACTATAAAGTATTCCATGCAGCAGAATTTTTCTTGAAAATACCAATCCACGTTGCCAATTGCTCTTACTAACGTGATTTTCTATAACTCATGGTTGAACGAAATGAACCATCTGCCTGTGAATGATAGGCCGTACTTAGATTCAGTTGCTTTCCCATGACTTCCCGTAGACTATCCCAAGACTGGCTGAGTCATGGTTACTAACTATCCTTTAGGGAACCCTGTGCAACCGCTTTATTTCTTGAAAGTAAACTGTCGCTAGTTACGATGCAGTCCTTTCGCTCTTTACCGGAGTGAAATGAGCACTCTTCGTGAGTCTACCTACTATGACCCACATGCTCTTATTCCCTTTCTTGATCTAGGCAGTCCATCCACGAAATCCTTCGTGACGTTTTTCCTACTTCCATTGCGGGGACCTCCAATGGATGTAATAGCCCACCGGGCTTCTATGACTCGGCCTTTAACCTGTTGGCACAACATGCGCCTTGGGACAAACTCGGCCACCTCCTCGAGTGATGTGCATCTTCAAGAACCTTCTTTCTCTCATCGCGTCTTAGCCGTCCCTTGTCATCTATAGCGAGGTGACTTACCATCTCGCCTCGACTCAACTTGTCCATGATCTCGACTAACTGCGGGTCTTCTTTCTGTGAAGTCCCTACTTGATCCAGAAGGGTAGGTCTAAGCTCAAGGGACGCTAACTAACTAATTAAACTGAGAGAACTTCTTACTTCAATTGTCCTCGTCGGAGCTTTTCGGTTTTGAACCGCGACCACTTTAGCAGGATCCACCACTAAGCCTTGCTTAGAAACTATGTGCCCAAGAAATCTAACTTCTTTTCTCCAAAATGATATTCGGAGGACTTGGCTTTCAACTGATGGGCTCTAAGCGCATCCATCACCTCCTTGAGATGTCTAGCATGTTCTTCCTCGTTCTTTAAGAAAGTCAGGATATCGTCTACAAGGACTACCACAAACTCGTTCAGGAATTCCCTAGACACCCTACTCATCAAGTCCACGAAGTAGGCGGGTGCATTAGTCAAACCGAATGGCATGACCGGCCATTCTAAGAATCCATCTGGAGTTCTGAACGCAGTTTTGTCTATACTATCCTCAGCTACTCTGAGCTGAAGGGATCCAGTAGCAAGATCAAGAGAAAACAGATGTTCCTACAAGCTGATCAAACAAATCATCGATTCTTGGTAATGGTTGTCTATTCTTCTTGTTCTACTCACGATAATCAACACACGGGCGAAGCGAACTGTCCACATTAGTAGCGAATACTACTAGAGCACCCTCCTCGGAAATGCTTCATCGTATGAAGTTCTTCTCAAGCAACTCCTTGACTTGCTTTCTTAACTCTCATCTCGCGGGACCATGTGCCTAACCGGCCACGTAACTGGCTTGGCATTATCAACCAGATAAATGCGGAAATCAATCTCTCGCTTAGGGGTAACCCCCCCTTCACTTCACCCAAGATATCAGGATATTCTCGGACCACCCTCACCGATTGCAAACTATCGATAGACGAGTTGAGGGATTCAAGATAACACAACATGACGGGACTCATAGGGTTACTAGAAATTTTTAGGGTATTACCGAGGCGAGTCATGAGCCTCTCAACCCTATGCTCAAAAATCAAGAATGGCTCCAAAACTGGACAACCAATCCATGCCCAAAATCAACCCATACCCCATGACCGAGAATATAAGCATCACGCGAGAATTCTATACTCAAGATAGAGATTTTCAAATCCACATAGATAATAGACAAATGGGCGGAACCCCCCAATTGGATTTGAAACACACACGGGATCATTAACTAGACTAGTACTTAGGTGCAAACTTTCAACTAGATCAGATGAAATAAACTATGCGATGCACCAAAATCAAACAAAGTACAAACAGGAAAATTAGAAATGTAAACAAGACTTTTAACAGAAACACTACCTCGATCAAGAGCTGGAAGAACGTTGTTGAGGGGGTGAACTCGCCCTTCAGACGGTCTTGCACACTGAGTCTGACCTTGCCCTTGCTTCTTCGGGCAATCTTTGCTGAAATGTCCAAACTCACCACAACGATAGCATTCACCACTCTTCCTTTTCCTCTTCTTACAATCCTTAATAAGATGCCCAACTGAACCGCAATAATGGCACTTCCTCTTGTCGTTATTGCCCTTGTTGTTGTTCCCCTTGTTGCCTTGACTCTTGTTCTTGTTCTTATTGCCTTGACTGCTCTGACCGCTTGGATTACCCTGATTTCCTTTCCACTGGGAATCAGTCTTCTTGGCTTGAGTATCATTCATCTTGATCTCCTTCTTGTCACTCCTATTCTCTTCATTGAGTAGGGCCATATTCACCAAGCTCTCGAAAGTTGCCCCCAAGGGTATATGAGTCATGGCTAAACCATGTAATGGCTCGTTTAATCCTAGAGCAAAGTATAGGGCCTTCTTCTGAGCTGTGTTAACCAAGTCTAAACCGACCCGAGCCAGCTGATTAAACTTATCTATGTATTCCCTAATAGTCATGTCCCCTTGCTTCAGTGATAGGAACCTTAGTCCAAACTTTCCCCGAAAGTCATCCCAAGTCTCAATTGGCCTAGTAGCGGTGGTGACCACCCACCAACGTGCAGCTTCTTCCTTTAGCAACCACACTGCTAATAAAACCTTCCTACGGTCATCTATATCAAAGAAGGCAAAAAGATCTTCGGTTTCTTTCAACCAATTCCTTGCCTCTACATAAGTCTCGGTTCCAAAGAAATTCTTGCCACCCATCGTCTTAAAGTCTTTGCAAATCTCCGCGAAATCCGCTTGTGGATGCTGAGGGGGAGGAGGAAGAGGAACCTCAACGACAGGAGGAGGAGGAACATTAACTACCGGAGGAGGAGGAGGAGGAACATCGGCGGGGCCGGCTTCGGTCGCCCTAGCCTCCAAAAGTATCCTATACCAAACAGGTACGTGTACTCCCTCCGGAATGGCAAAGTTATTGGCCATACTGAAAACGAAGAAAAAATAGATTCAGAATGGAGAAAAACGAAGGAATTTTGCTAATGTCTTTTTGGGGAATAGCCTTTAAAATAAACTAGACTTTTCTTTGGAAAATACTTTATACTCGGTTTTGAAAATAGTTTTCCAAAAGTTTTCTAAAAACCTTTTTGTTCCTTCTCGTAAACCATATGCTCTGATACCAAATGTAACACCCCTTCCTCCGCCAGGGTGGCTCTTGCAAGCACTCTGACTTTGGAGGGGCGTTTGTACCGGGTAAACATGCATAATGATATATCAAGGCAGAACAAGAACATATGTATATATGTAAACAGAGTAAATAAGATAAGTAAAACAGCGGAAGATTTCAAACTATTTCAAAACAAGTCTGGTACAACATAACTTTCCAAATAAACAAGTCTAGATAAAAACAACATCAACTGAAAAACTGAAATACATAAGTACTATCCCCAAAATAATTGATAACCATAGCTAGCTTCATGTCAAGACCGTACATGAGCTAAAATCCCACAAGCAAGCGATCAGAAATCCAAGCTAAGCTCCAATATTCCCACCCTGAGAACCTGGGGGGGGGGAACGGAAGAAAAGAGGCGAAAGGAAAACAGGTCAGTCAAAAAGACTGAGTAAGCCCTACTACAATCAATGTAAACTGATAAAGTTAACTGGCATGAGAAGCAGGGATGAACATAAGGATAACAACATACTAGCATGATGATTAACTAACAAGGTAGATAAAGGTGTCATCGCATAATCAGGTTTAAGGTTTTTGCACCACAGGTGTACTAGCAAACTAACATGACTTGAATAAACAAGTATTGATCCCTTGGCCCAAGCTTTGGCCCAATAACATGAAGTGACCCTAATACGCGGTCCAACCAAACGGTCTAGTCGATCGGCTCCCTATAAGCCTAACTCGTCACGTGTTGGTGTCAATACGGCCCAAACATAATTGTAGTCAGACTGTGCCGGGTCTCCCGTCGGGTGTATCAAGCCCTTGGGTGTCAACCCCTGGACACCATAAACATATGTGCACAGTCTCGATCTACTGGTACCCGTGCATGTTTTCCCCGGCTTCGGACTATATGCACGACCATAGTCCGCCCGGAACTACACCGGCGTACCAATCTGCCGTCGTTTTTGATCACTTACCTCAAGTCCAGTAATCGTGCCCCCACCCTAGCCTAGTCCCTAGGGTCATAATGATACAAACTTGGGATTACTGCTGGAGTGGACCCACATTGCTAGGATTTTTCTAGTGGGTTAAGTACGGTTTAACCCTTTTACTAATCATGGATTAACTTGGTTAAGTGTAACGATGGGTTCACGACTTAACCCCGATTAATCCACCAAGCCCAAATTGGTTAAGTATTAAGTGGACCATGACTTAACCCTAATCATAAGGCATTAATCAATTAATGTGCCTTAACCTCTCACATTAGACCTTGTTGTGGTTACTAGTTAAGCCGGGCGGGTCCGGGTAGCTTTACACCACAACTTGGTCTAACCTCGGGTTCAAGGTACAACCTGACCAACTTCTCACATTGGGTCCTATTGTTTGTAGCAACTAGTTAAGCCGGTCGGTTCCGGGTAGGTTTACGCTACAAACTCAACCCAACCTCGAGTTGTTCACACTTATATGTTCTAAGTGTCATGTCCATTATGTTTCCAAAACATATTTCAAGTTTTCAAGCATTTGGGTAGACCTAACTTAATAGGTAAATTCCCAATGGGTAGACCTAACTTAATAGGTAAATTCCCAATCTTATGTTTTTATGTCTTTTAAGTTTACCCAACCCCAAACGCAATCCCATCGCTTACATATCGCAATAGCGCATAAAGGATAGAAAGAGGGAACTTGGCATAATCATGACATAAAGGTGTTGAAGCCACAAGTTTAACATGGTGGCATATGAAATGTACATATGTTCATATACTTGCATATTACATTTTTAGGCCTCAAAAGCATGCATAAAACCAAACTTAGCATATTGGTGATACATGGTCATAAATGACATGTAGAAATGGCCATAAGTTCGCATTTAGCCTCACATGCAAGTTATCATAAGGGATATGATAACTTACATGTTGCCAAAATGCAACCTTTAGCATAAAGCTTGAAGCTTTAAGCTCATAAACCCAAGATAAGCTTGCATAACATGATAACATGAGCAAAATGATCAACCCAAACTTGCATAACATAACTTGCATATCATATGGCAAACTTGCATATCATAACATAGCAAACTTGCATAACATAACATGATAAACTTGCATATCATAACATGGCAAACTTGCATAACATAACATGATAAACTTGCATATCATAACATGGCAAACTTGCATAGCATAACATGGTAAACTTGCATATCATAACATGGCATACGTGCATAACATAACATGATAAACTTGCATATCATAACATGGCAAACTTGCATAACATAGCATGGCAAACTTGCATATCATAACATATCAAACTTGCATAACATGACATGGTAAACTTGCATATCATGGCAAACTTGCATATCATAATGATCAACCAAACTTGCATCATTCATTTAACTTTAGAGTTTAAATATGAAAGTAGAAAAGGGCTTACAATGCTTATGAAGACACAAAAATATGACAAAGCCCTTATGCAATCAATTAGACCCAAAATGCAAGCTCTAATAGAAAAACCCTTGAGCCAAAATGATCAAAACCCTTGCTTTATGATGTAAATATGGAAACTTGACTTGAATGCAAGCTAATGATGCTCATACAAGCTTGAAAACACTTGTATGCATGGAAAATCTCTCATAGAAATTTATTTAGGAATTTTATGAAGAGAGTGGAGGCCATGAGAGGAATAATTTTGCCATAGTTTAGTTGTATGAATGAATAATGATGATTTAGGGTTAGGTTAGGGGCTTATTTATAGAGATTAGGATTAGTTTCAACCTTAGGATTAAACCCTAATTCCAATCTCAGCCCTTAAAACCGAATCTGGCCCCAAAACCTAACCAAAACCCCAAAATGGTGCACCAGGCAAAACTGCCCGGCTGAGCCAAGTCGACACCCAAGTCGACAGGGCTGTCGACTTGGGCCTAACCATGTCGACTGCCCAGTCGACAGGGCTGTCAACATGGGTGGTCTGGCGGGAAATTTCCCGCCTGCGCCCAATTGCCCTAATTTCCAAATTCAAACTTGAATTTGAAATCTGTTTTTACTTTGAAATTTTCTGAAAACTTCGTTGGGCCTTAATCGGGTCATACGGACTCCGATTTACGAAAACTCGGACTCTATTTCGCGTATTTTTCCGAGACGAACGCAATGGCAAAGCCCGTTTCCCTTGATTCAGATTTATAAATTAAATTCTGCCTCGATTTACGTTATAACAGGTTATTGAAAATACGGGTTGTTACAATGTGATAGCCAAATCATGTAATTTTTTCTCAATTTCTATCGTTAATGGTCCAGGTGCGTATATGTAACGAGTTAACATGGAATTGAAATAACAGCAATTGCTACACATATTTTGGCAAAAATTTCAACATATTAATATCCTAGCATATTACTATTCCAACATGTCATATTCGTCACTTTAATTGTGACACCGCACGTCCGTTAATGTCACTCACTCAGGGAATGCACTAAGTTTCGTGAAGCGTTATAGGTAAACAAAAACATAATTATTACAAGACAGATATAAAAGCAACAGCGGAATTTAAATTTTTATTTCAAACATAAATCATAACATCGTGGTCCAAAATACCATAAGCCTGAAACTACATAAAACCCATTACAATAATATAAAAGTTCTGTCTTGTAACATCAGAGTGCAGAAAATACATAAAAAGCATAATTCCCCAAAAGAGACAAAGCCGCAGTAGTTAAAGATAGAAACTTGAGCAATACTTCAAAAGCTGCTCTAAGCAAGATGATATCCAAGTCCTGAATAAACCTAAGAATTCCCACCCTGCTAACCTAGGGGGGATGGGGTGGGGGGTCGGAAGAAAGAAGAGGAAACAAAAAGGGTTAGATATAAAGTCTGGCGAGCCCAGTTACTTTAAGCAAGTAAATAAGTAAAAGTATCATGACAGGCATATAAGATGGACAAGAAAGATAACATCATAAAAGGTAAGTATGAGGAGGTAGCCATGATAGAGTTTATTCCCTAATGATTACTCTGTTTATTCTCTGTACTAATACTAGTATAAACAGGATGAGATGATCCCCAACATGTATAAGATGGTAGACTTAGGTGTAACACCCCGAAAATTCTATAACTGTGAAATTAACAAATTAAAGTATAATTAATTTAAAATCAAAGAACTAAGGGAAACGGGTTACGCCAGTGCATTCGTCTCGGAAAAATACGCGAAATAGAGTCCGAGTTTTCGAAAAACGGAGTCCGTATGAAGAAGATATGGCCTTCGGAAGTTTTTAAATTAAGTTTAAAATTCAAACAGAATAAAACAATTAAAAATTCCGAAGTGGGGCCCGATGGGCCAGGGCGGGGAGAGGCCCGCCTGACGCACCCAGGTCGACTGGGCTGTCGACCTGGTCTAACCAGGTCGACAGGCCTGTCGACAGGGGTGTCGACCTGGTCCAGAGCCAGGTCGAGCCCAGTCCAACCTGGCTGGCCTATTCTGTGTTTGGCCGATTTTCTGTGGTTTGCTTTGTCATTAGGGCTAGGTGGCAAGCTCTAATTGGTCTCTCTATCGAATGAATGGCTACGATCAATCCAAGCAACATCAATGGCCCTAATCAGTTCATTACCCCTATAAAAACAACCCTAGACTAACCCTAATCTATTCATTCAAAAATAAGAACAAAGCCGCCATGTTGCTGGGGAGCGTCTAGGAGTAGCCACCAAATTGGAGAGAAGATTAGGAGGAAAATTCTAAAGCCTAAAGCAATTCAAGCAAATCAAATCAAACCGCATCTTCTTATTCCTAAAATTAGAGAATTCGCCGCAACGATTGTAAGTAGAGTATTATTTTGGTATGAACAAATAATTGTGTGGATATGTATACTTGATTTGTGGCGATAAAATAATTCATATTTGTGCGTTGGAATATTGTATACGTTTGGATGTTCTTGAATTATGTTACTCATTATGAAAAACTACATGCGGTAGTTTTATGCAAGTATGACGTTTGGATATTCGCAAAATATGTAATTTATGTTGAAGCTACATGTATGTAGTTGATTATTGAAATTCATGCAAGTTTGGGATTTTGTTACTATGCCATCATAGTGTGTATTTTTACACAAACATCATTTTTGTGAAGTAATTGGAATAAGGTTGGGATTATCATAATTCATATGAAATTATATTGAAAAGTTTGGCACCATGATCTATGTATTAAGCCATGTTTTGTACTAGAAACCTATTTGCAAACTTATGAATATGGCTAGGCTATGATCGATATTTCGCATAATTGAAACCTTGTTAGGTCTATATTGTTAACAAGAATTATATGATGACATATGTGGTACATGACTAGGTTAGATTCAAAAATCCCTTTTTGCAAGTTTACATGACTAAAGCAAAAATCATGATTTCATGTTAGAAATATTTATGCCATAGTTATGTGAACAAATTTAACTATACTTATGCCATGCTTATGTTTGACATTATGCCATGCTTATGTTTGACATTATGCCATGCTTATGTTAGAAATATTTATGCCATGCTTATGTTTGACATTATGCCTAAACAAAAATATAGGTTCATGTTGGAGTTAAGCCCATGTGTTAATAGTGATATTCTTAACTTAACTACAAGTTTACATGGTTTGATTCATGTCACTTATGCTTTTATGATCAAAGTATATGTTACTACTATGCAAGTACACCAGTTTCTATTTTGTATTTCCAACATCATATTGCAAGTTCATACGCTCACCTTCCCCTTTTTGTGTATGTAACCACGCTTTAAGCCTCCCCTCTTTCGCATGGCTAAGTTGGGCTTAAAAAGGTTAAGCCCAACATATAAACGAACGTATTAAACGGGGGAAAATAATGTTGGGCTAAATTAATTAATAAATGAAAATATAAAGTAGAAGGGCCCAAATTCAAGTATGGGTTGGGCCCATGATTGGTGTAACCTTTACACCATTAACTTAATAATGGGCCGCAAATATTTACATATAAATAAAGAAGAAAGACAAAATATGTAAATGTAGAACATACGATGTGTTTAACCCGAGGTTGGATTGAGTTGTGATGTAAACCTGCCCGGAACCGCCCGGCTGTCCAGTAGTCACAACAATACCTATCCAATGTGGGAGGTTAAACATGGAGCCCAAGAAGGACCCGAGGTTAGACTGAGTTGTGGCGTAAGACTGCCCGGAACCAACCGGCAACAGGCAGCCACAACAATACCTGTCTAATGTGAGAGGTCAGGGCCTTAATAAGACAATTAAGGCTGAGTCAGGATTGTTAGGATTAAGTGAACTAAAGACTTAATCAAAATGGAACATGCTAAACTAAACGGACTGGTGGGGTTAGGTTAGAAAACACTTAACCAACTTAGCATGTGGTTAGAGATAGAAAACCTAGTAACGGGGGACCCTTTTCAGCAGTAACCCTAGAAGGTGTATCAGGAAACCCTGAAACTAGGCAGGGTGGGGCACGATTACTGGGCTGATTGTAAGAGGTCAAATCGACGGCGGTGGTGTAGCAGTGTAGGTTCTAACGGGGTGCGGGCGTGCACACACTCCGGCGCAGAAAAATAAGGCACTGGACACCAGTAGCATACCTGTGCACTCTAGGATTGTGTCGGGTCGCCACCATGGGACTTGATACACCCCATGGTGGGACCAGCATAGGTAACTACAACATCGGGGGCCGTAAGACACATGTAACTATGCGAGTAGGAGCCGATCATCATAGAATGGATCACATCACCCTGATTATGGGGTGCCAGTTGGAAACTAGTTTATATGGGTTCAGAGATTGACATGGGGGTACGATAGTATATTCGACCCTAGACAACTTAACCAAGTTAGAGTGCTTTTCCACTTCTTGTTTATACTCATCTTACCCAGTTCTTTATTCATAGACAAAATAGTACTAGACTTACTCAGGCTTTATGTCTGACTCTACTTTTCTTTCGTCTTCTTTTCTTCCGTTTCCCCCCCCCCAGGTCCACAGGGAGGGAACACTGCAGCTTGACCAGCATAATCATCCAGCTTGAAGAAGAGAAATGTATTGCTTGGACTTTTTCGCTTTGAACTATGGCTTTGGACAATCCACTATGGGGCTTTTGCAGTTTATCTATGTTTTATTTATGCTTCTTTAAAATGATGTAATCAAGACAGATTATGAAAGTGTTATGTTATGTTTTTGAGAAAAGATGTAAGACAATTATGGTGTTGTTGTTGTAACACGTATTTGCTTTCATGAAATAAAAGTTTGTTGATCTTCCGCTGTTTACAAATATGTGTTCTTATATCTGTCTTGTATATCTGTGACTTATACTTATAAACCTCCACCAAAATTAGGGCATTCCCTTTGAGAGTGACTCTAACGGAGGTGGGGTGTTTCACTTGGTATCAGAACGAGGTTTACCAGATAAGATAAAAAGTTTTGAAAAATTATTTTCAAAAAGGAAATTTAAAGAAGCATTTTTAAAGGAAAAATATTATTTTTATTTAAAAAAAAAGGCAAAGTCCACTCCCCAAAGCCATAGGTATTATCTCTTATCCTTCGTTTTGAATCTATCCTTTTTGTTTCAGCATGTCCCAAGAACTTAACTTGCCAGAAGGGGTGCCAATACCTGGTTGGTTTAGACGGTTCTTAGAAGCAAGAGCCACTCAGCCAGGTCCTACCGTTCCTCCTCCCCCAACTGCCGGAAATCATCCAGCTGCAACGGCACATTTTCCTCCACCTCCTCCTCGGGGAAACACGTTTGCTAAGATATGTAAAGATTTTAAAGCTATGGGAGGAAGGGATTTCCATGGAACTGAGTCCTTCGTGGCAGCTAGGAATTGGCTGAAAGAAACGGAGGACCTATTCATCATCTTTAAGGTAGAGGACAGACAAAAAGTACAATTGGCAGTGTGGCTATTGAAGGGTGAGGCTTCCTACTGGTGGGAAGTCACTAATGCTGAAAGACCAGTGGAGACATGGGAGGACTTTCGGGCAAGGTTTGAGACTAAATTTCTCTCAGATGTAGAAAGAAGTTTGCAGTTGGAAAAATTCTTATTTCTTAAACAAGGGGACAAGACGGTCAGAGAATATGTGAATCAGTTCGATGAGCTGGCTAGGTTTGGGCTTGACCTAGTCAATACCCCGCACAAGAAGGCTCTCCATTTCGTCAAAGGGTTGAATGAGCCATTACACAGTTTGGCCATGACCCATATACCCATGGGAGCCACGTATGAAAGATTGGTGCAAATGGCATTGCTGAATGAAGAGGATAAAGGCAAGAAGGAGTCAAAGGCAGAAAGCTCTCAAGTGAAGAAAGAGGGTTTGCAACCTAAAAAGACAGACTTTAAGAAAGGCGGGAAAGGCAACAAAGAGAAGAGGAAGTGCGATTTCTGTGGCAAAGTGGGGCACTTAGTAAAGGACTGCCGGAAAAAGAAGGCCAAGGAGAATGGTGGGTGCTTTTCTTGCGGTGAGACGGGCCACAGGGCTAAGGACTGCCCAAAGAAACGAGGACAGGGGCAGAGGGCTGGATCCACCCCAGGGGCACAGGTTCATGTGCTGGAAGCGCCACCTCTGCAACAGCGAGGTATAAATACTTCTGTAGAAAGTGTAGTTTATCTTTATGATCACCCCGTTCGCACTTTATTTGATTCTGGCGCATCACACTCCTTTATCTCGTCTGCTCTAGTAGAATCTCTGCACCTAAAAACTAGTATGGTAGAGGACCCCTTAATTGTTTCAAACCCAATTGGGGGCCCAGCTCATTTGTCCATGATCTGTTTGGGATTGAAAATTTCTATTCTAAGCGTAGAATTTCAATGTAGTGCCTTTGTTTTGGGCTTTTCGGGTTATGGTTTGATTTTGGGTATGGATTGGCTATCCAGTAATGGGGCCATCCTTGATTGTGAGAAAAGGGTTGTTAGGCTCCTAACCCAGCTCGGTAATACTTTGGAAATTTCTTGTAATCCCTCGTATGCGGTTATGCTTAGTTATCTTGAATCGCTAGATGCCTCTGTTGAAAATTTGCAATCAGTTAGAGTGGTCCGGGAATATCCGGATGTTTTCGAAGAGGTGAAGGGCTTGCCTCCGAAGCGGGAAATAGACTTCCGCATATATCTTGTAGATAATGCAAAGCCCGTTGCGTTGCCCGTTAGACACATGGCTCCACGAGAAAGGAAAGAGCTCAGTAAACAGATTAAAGAGCTTCTAGAAAAGGGGTTCATTAGGAGGAGCATTTCAGAATGGGGCGCTCCAGTGGTGTTCGCTACAAAGGCGGATGGTTCACTCCGTCTATGTGTTGACTATAGGGAGCTCAACAAGCTAACGAAAAAGAATAGGCACCCTCTCCCTAGAATTGACGATTTATTTGACCAGCTTGTAGGAGCGTCTGTTTTCTCCCAACTCGATTTAACAACCGGTTTTCATCAGCTAAGGGTGGCTGAAGATAGCATCGATAAAACGGCGTTCAGAACCCCAGACGGCTTCTTTGAATGGCTTGTCATGCCTTTCGGTTTGACAAATGCACCTGCTTACTTCGTGGACCTAATGAGTAGGGTATTTAGAGATTTCCTCAACAAATTCGTAGTGGTCTTCGTAGATGATATCCTTATCTTCTCAAAGAGTGAAGAGGAACATGCTCAACGGGCAATCATGGAAACTTTGCGAGTCCATCAACTAAAAGCCAAGTTCTCCAAATGCCACTTTTGGAGGGAAGAGGTGAGGTTCCTTGGGCACATAGTATCCAAACAAGGGTTAGCAGTGGACCCTGCTAAGGTAGTGGCGGTACAGGATTGGAAGACACCAAGGAATGCAACTGAAGTCCGAAGCTTTCTAGGACTAGCGGGTTTCTATCGAAAGTTCATAAGGGATTTTGCGAAAATCTCAGCTCCGCTCACGAAATTGACTAAGAAGAATCTAGTGTTCAATTGGGACTTGGATTGCGAGTTTGCTTTCCAACGACTGAAAAGGGCTCTCACAACAGCCCCAGTTTTGACGCTGCCAGATGGGAGCAAGATGTTCACTATTTATACGGATGCATGTGGGACAGGGCTAGGCGCCGTCTTAATGCAAGAAGGGAGGGTAGTAGCTTATGGCGGGAGGCAGTTGAAGGTGCACGAAAAGAACTACCCAACCCACGATCTTGAGTTAGCAGCCATCGTCTTTGCACTCAAGTCTTGGCGACACTATCTCCTAGGTGAGAAGTTCGAACTTTACACTGACCATAAATCGTTGAAATATCTTTTCTCACAGAAGGATCTTAACTTGAGGCAACAAAGATGGATGGAGTTTCTTGCCTCGTACGATTTCGAAATCTCCTACACTCCGGGCAAAGGCAACGTAGTGGCAGACGCGTTGAGCCGAAAGAAATTGACCCTAAGCCCGTTGTTTGTTGAAAGACAAAGCCTAGAGTTCATAGCCAGCTTCGACTTTAGGCCTTCCTCCGATTTCGTACCAGGCTTGCTAGCATCTCTCGAAGTGCGCCCAACTTTAGTGGATTCAGTAGGGACAGCACAACGCGAAGACCCTCAACTTGTGGAAACAATTGATAGGCTAATTAGGGGTGAGACTTCAAGTCACCTCAACAGATACTCCATCGACGATAAAGGTCTGCTAAGGCGAGACGGAAGGCTATGCGTCCCACAGACAAAAGATTTAATAAAGAAGGTTCTCGAGGAAGCACATCACTCCAAGATGACGATACACCCAGGCGGAGATAAAATGTACAAAGACATAAAAAGGACTTTCTTCTGGAACGGCATGAAAAAGGACGTGGCAGAGTTCGTTTCTAAGTGTATGGTGTGCCAACAGGTTAAGGCGGAACAGAAAAAGCCTGGCGGACTGCTACATCCTCTGGAGGTCCCACAGTGGAAGTGGGATAGCATCTCAATGGACTTCATCGATGGGCTGCCTAGGTCTAGGAGAGGCAACACTAGCATTTGGGTAATAGTGGATAGGCTTACTAAAAGCGCCCACTTTTTACCGGTCAAAAGTAAAAGAACTGCCTCATCCCTAGCATCACTTTACCTTAAGGAAATCGTTCGACTCCATGGAATACCATCTAGCATTGTAAGTGACCGAGACCCCATCTTCACCAGCGAGTTTTGGCGAAGTCTGCAAGAAGCAGTAGGAACGCAGTTATGCTTGAGCACAGCCTATCATCCCCAAACCGACGGCCAAACAGAGAGAGTGAACAGAGTTTTGGAAGACCTTCTAAGACTATGCGTCCTTGACTTCGGAGGGACATGGGAAGACCACCTTCCTTTGGTGGAATTTGCCTACAACAACAGCTATCAAGCAACCATCGGAATGGCGCCCTTCGAAGCTTTGTATGGAAGACCGTGCCGATCGCCCACTTGTTGGTGGGAGTCTACTGATAAGCTCATACTTGGACCAGATATGATCCGAGAGACTTCAGAGAAAGTAGACTTAATACGAAGAAGGATGAAGACGGCCCAAGACAGACAAAAGTCCTATGCCGACAAGAGAAGGACCGACCTTGAATTTGAGGTTGGAGACAGAGTTTTTCTCAAGGTATCACCGCTAAGGAACGTTGTTCGTTTTGGAACCACAGGAAAACTGGCACCAAGGTTCGTAGGGCCATTCCCTATCATCGAGAAAATTGGGAAAATGGCCTATAGATTAGAGCTACCCGAGAAGTTGGCTGGAGTCCACAACGTTTTTCACGTTTCACATCTCCGAAAATGTCTACATGAGTCTGCTGAAGTGGTAGAGCCAAATATCCTCGAAGAGGCCGAAGTGGAACGCGAAGCAACCATAAGAAGAGTTCCAACCCGCATCTTAGGGACGGAAGTGAAGAAGCTACTCAACCGCGAAGTCAAGCTCGTCAAAGTTCAGTGGAGCGACGCCGAGGGAGACGCGACTTGGGAAACTGAAGCTAGAATCCGTACTGCCTACCCTTTTCTGTTCGAGGGTACATCCTTGATCTTTCTTTTTCCTTAAGTTGCGCTTTTATCTATCTTTTTAGGTATATTTCCTCGACCGTATCTTTAGGTAGAAACCCTTTGGATGGAAACATGTAATTGAAACATGTTATGGATGATGGTTGCAAGTGGTTGCAAGTGATTGCTAGTGGTTGCTCGTGGTTGCATATACACACACAATCTAGGTTTTAGATCGGCTCAGTCACTTCATAATTGCATATGCATATATGTTTGCATTCGTATATGGTTGAACATTAATGTGTTGTCATATGGATGTTGCATTTGTATTGAATGATTGTGCACTCATGTAGAATCATGAATAGGAAAATTTGCATACATAATGGATTCATGGCACTTACATAATTCACATTAAGGAGGTCAACTGAATCAGTAGACCGCCTGATTTTGCATTAGATAAGTACATGTATACACACACACACTTTGCATATGATCATGAAGCATTAGAAGTCTTTTAAGGACAATGGATGCTCGTGTTTGATGGATGAGTAGATGGATGTTTGGATGTTAGGATTTACATTCCTCCTAACTTGAAGATTTCGGGGACGAAATCCTTTTAAGTGGGGGAGAATGTAACACCCCGAAAATTCTATAACTGTGAAATTAACAAATTAAAGTACAATTAATTTAAAATCAAAGAACTAAGGGAAACGGGTTACGCCAGTGCATTCGTCTCGGAAAAATACGCGAAATAGAGTCCGAGTTTTCGAAAAACGGAGTCCGTATGAAGAAGATATGGCCTTCGGAAGTTTTTAAATTAAGTTTAAAATTCAAACAGAATAAAACAATTAAAAATTCCGAAGTGGGGCCCGATGGGCCAGGGCGGGGAGAGGCCCGCCTGACGCACCTAGGTCGACTGGGCTGTCGACCTGGTCTAACCAGGTCGACAGGCCTGTCGACAGGGCTGTCGACAGGGGTGTCGACCTGGTCCAGAGCCAGGTCGAGCCCAGTCCAACCTGGCTGGCCTATTCTGTGTTTGGCCGATTTTCTGTGGTTTGCTTTGTCATTAGGGCTAGGTGGCAAGCTCTAATTGGTCTCTCTATCGAATGAATGGCTACGATCAATCCAAGCAACATCAATGGCCCTAATCAGTTCATTACCCCTATAAAAACAACCCTAGACTAACCCTAATCTATTCATTCAAAAATAAGAACAAAGCCGCCATGTTGCTGGGGAGCGTCTAGGAGTAGCCACCAAATTGGAGAGAAGATTAGGAGGAAAATTCTAAAGCCTAAAGCAATTCAAGCAAATCAAATCAAACCGCATCTTCTTATTCCTAAAATTAGAGAATTCGCCGCAACGATTGTAAGTAGAGTATTATTTTGGTATGAACAAATAATTGTGTGGATATGTATACTTGATTTGTGGCGATAAAATAATTCATATTTGTGCGTTGGAATATTGTATACGTTTGGATGTTCTTGAATTATGTTACTCATTATGAAAAACTACATGCGGTAGTTTTATGCAAGTATGACGTTTGGATATTCGCAAAATATGTAATTTATGTTGAAGCTACATGTATGTAGTTGATTATTGAAATTCATGCAAGTTTGGGATTTTGTTACTATGCCATCATAGTGTGTATTTTTACACAAACATCATTTTTGTGAAGTAATTGGAATAAGGTTGGGATTATCATAATTCATATGAAATTATATTGAAAAGTTTGGCAACATGATCTATGTATTAAGCCATGTTTTGTACTAGAAACCTATTTGCAAACTTATGAATATGGCTAGGCTATGATCGATATTTCGCATAATTGAAACCTTGTTAGGTCTATATTGTTAACAAGAATTATATGATGACATATGTGGTACATGACTAGGTTAGATTCAAAAATCCCTTTTTGCAAGTTTACATGACTAAAGCAAAAATCATGATTTCATGTTAGAAATATTTATGCCATAGTTATGTGAACAAATTTAACTATACTTATGCCATGCTTATGTTTGACATTATGCCATGCTTATGTTTGACATTATGCCATGCTTATGTTAGAAATATTTATGCCATGCTTATGTTTGACATTATGCCTAAACAAAAATATAGGTTCATGTTGGAGTTAAGCCCATGTGTTAATAGTGATATTCTTAACTTAACTACAAGTTTACATGGTTTGATTCATGTCACTTATGCTTTTATGATCAAAGTATATGTTACTACTATGCAAGTACACCAGTTTCTATTTTGTATTTCCAACGTCATATTGCAAGTTCATACGCTCACCTTCCCCTTTTTGTGTATGTAATCACGCTTTAAGCCTCCCCTCTTTCGCATGGCTAAGTTGGGCTTAAAAAGGTTAAGCCCAACATATAAACGAACGTATTAAACGGGGGAAAATAATGTTGGGCTAAATTAATTAATAAATGAAAATATAAAGTAGAAGGGCCCAAATTCAAGTATGGGTTGGGCCCATGATTGGTGTAACCTTTACACCATTAACTTAATAATGGGCCGCAAATATTTACATATAAATAAAGAAGAAAGACAAAATATGTAAATGTAGAACATACGATGTGTTTAACCCGAGGTTGGATTGAGTTGTGATGTAAACCTGCCCGGAACCGCCCGGCTGTCCAGTAGTCACAACAATACCTATCCAATGTGGGAGGTTAAACATGGAGCCCAAGAAGGACCCGAGGTTAGACTGAGTTGTGGCGTAAGACTGCCCGGAACCAACCGGCAACAGGCAGCCACAACAATACCTGTCTAATGTGAGAGGTCAGGGCCTTAATAAGACAATTAAGGCTGAGTCAGGATTGTTAGGATTAAGTGAACTAAAGACTTAATCAAAATGGAACATGCTAAACTAAACGGACTGGTGGGGTTAGGTTAGAAAACACTTAACCAACTTAGCATGTGGTTAGAGATAGAAAACCTAGTAACGGGGGACCCTTTTCAGCAGTAACCCTAGAAGGTGTATCAGGAAACCCTGAAACTAGGCAGGGTGGGGCACGATTACTGGGCTGATTGTAAGAGGTCAAATCGACGGCGGTGGTGTAGCAGTGTAGGTTCTAACGGGGTGCGGGCGTGCACACACTCCGGCGCAGAAAAATAAGGCACTGGACACCAGTAGCATACCTGTGCACTCTAGGATTGTGTCGGGCCGCCACCATGGGACTTGAGACACCCCATGGTGGGACCAGCATAGGTAACTACAACATCGGGGGCCGTAAGACACATGTAACTATGCGAGTAGGAGCCGATCATCATAGAATGGATCACATCACCCTGATTATGGGGTGCCAGTTGGAAACTAGTTTATATGGGTTCAGAGATTGACATGGGGGTACGATAGTATATTCGACCCTAGACAACTTAACCAAGTTAGAGTGCTTTTCCACTTCTTGTTTATACTCATCTTACCCAGTTCTTTATTCATAGACAAAATAGTACTAGACTTACTCAGGCTTTATGTCTGACTCTACTTTTCTTTCGTCTTCTTTTCTTCCGTTTCCCCCCCCCCCCCAGGTCCACAGGGAGGGAACACTGCAGCTTGACCAGCACAATCATCCAGCTTGAAGAAGAGAAATGTATTGCTTGGACTTTTTCGCTTTGAACTATGGCTTTGGACAATCCACTATGGGGCTTTTGCAGTTTATCTATGTTTTATTTATGCTTCTTTAAAATGATGTAATCAAGACAGATTATGAAAGTGTTATGTTATGTTTTTGAGAAAAGATGTAAGACAATTATGGTGTTGTTGTTGTAACACGTATTTGCTTTCATGAAATAAAAGTTTGTTGATCTTCCGCTGTTTACAAATATGTGTTCTTATATCTGTCTTGTATATCTGTGACTTATACTTATAAACCTCCACCAAAATTAGGGCATTCCCTTTGAGAGTGACTCTAACGGAGGTGGGGTGTTTCATTAGGCGTACTTTCTGATGAGATGTTTTAACCCCATACAATCCGCAGGCAGCCCAAATAACGGACTCCTAAACTTACCATAGTCTAGATGTACCCTAACCACTACCCTAGTCGATCGGCTCCCTACTCAGTAGACACCCTGTGCCAGGCCCACATTTGGGGGTATCACTTCCCTAAAGTGACAACCCTTCGTTGATATGCACAACCTTATCTATTAGTGTCACGGCGTCTTATTTTCCTCTGTTTGGACCATGCACGCACATGACCTAGTCGGTGTGCACCGCCCACTCCGTCCTCTTCGTTTGGATATCTTACAATCAGTTCAGTAAGCTTGCCCCAACTCCGACCTAGTTCGGAGTACTCGTTTGATACCTACTACGGGTTACTGACTGAAACGGGTCCCACACAAGATGATGCAAACTCTCCCCTTTGTCTTGCATCCCCACTACTAGGTTTTCCACTGGTTATGTTTTACCTAACAGTGTCTTTAATTACATAACCCAAACAGGTTAAGTTTGTGGGCCTATATATACAAATATAACCCACCAACCCAAGATGTACTTAACCTTCCCACTGTTCCATTTAAACATTACTTAACCCCTAATCAAGTTGTCATGTTCACACAATCCCTATGGATTTAACTAGGTTAAGTATTCCACTTCATTACCATATTCTTTTATGGTTAAAGTGTGTTAGACCACCTACATTAGGCCCACAACTTGTGGACGCTCGATATGCCGGTTGGTCTGGGGCAGACTTCTTACACAAGTCAGGCTTAACTCGTGTCTTAGCATGGCTCGTATTTGTGCACTTATACCTCTCACATTAGATTCAACACTTTCGGTCGCTGGATATGCCGGTCGGTTGTGGGAAAACTTCAACCGCAAGTGCAATCTAACCTCGTGTCCTAAGTGCAGTTATAGTTTCTAGTTACTGTAATCCTAGGAGTTTCATTATTAGCTAATTTTACCTATGTCATTATAGGTGTTCATACCCCTTTTCCCATTATGTTCATATTGAATTATATGTCCAAATTCATGTTCATAGACATTATTCAAGTTATGCCAATTTTGGTGCTATCACCCATTCCCTTACTAATGCATTGGCATATATTTCGCGGCATGCCTAGGCTAGAAAGTAGCCTGGCCATAAACAACAAAAGGGAAAGGTAATGGGAAGATGACAATAGTGATTACTCTAACATAACCGGCATATATATATATATATATATATATATATATATATACTGGCATATTGATAAGGTGGACATATAAGAATAGATTTGGTGAATTTATGATAATTTAACTAGTTCTAACATAGTAGGGATGTCATAATAAGCATGACAGATATAAATAATAATTTAGATGTCCAACTAGTTCAGATCCAATATGATAGACACAAGGTGATCTAAATAATAAGCTAGATCTAAAATCAAAAGTAAATCTGACATAATAAAGGTTAAGATCCACATCATAGTTATGATAGAATGTCATAGATTCACAAGTTACAACAGATCCTATATGATAGATATTGAGATCCAAGTCATAACTAATTCATAATGTCATAGATTCACAATTTACAATAGATCTGGTAAAATTCAGTCATAGGAATGGATCTAAACTATAGTCATATCATGTTTACTTTTAATCATTTAAATCTAAAAGTAACATAAAACTCACAATGTTTGGATTAAGAAAACAGAACTGGAAGAGAGGATTGTTGAGTCATAGATCTACACTTGAATCTTTGATTGCAGAAGAAGGAAAAGGATTTGGTTCAGTCCAAGCATCGACATCATTTGGCCTCCATTGACTTCAGTGTAAGAAAATAGGAGAAATGGACCTTTATTTATAGCTTCCAGCCCCTAGAAATCGACTTCCACCTCAGCCCTAGGGGGGTCGACCCACCCCTTAGGGGTCGACCTTGGTGTCGGCACCCCCCTTGGGGGGTCGACCCTGGTGTCAACACCCCCTTAAGGGGTCAACTCCCCTAGAGTGGGAATTTAGCCGCTTATTTTCTTTTGATTTTTGAATGGTTTTTCTGATTTTTGATTAAATATATTTATATATAAATCTTTTGCATGTATACAAAGTTCAAACCCTCATAACTTTTTCATACAGTGCTCGTTTTATGCAACCAAATGTCAATCCTAACCAGAATTTTGAGACAGATGCAATGGCGCAGTTCGTTTCCCTTAATTTGAATATTAAATTAATTATTATTTCATTTATCCTCTTCTAATGTTGTTAAAATTACAGGGTGTTACATTCTCCTATACTTAAAGGATTTCGTCCCAGAAATTTTCAAGTTAAGAAGGATGTATCCTACTATCCACTTCCATCTACTCATCCACCAATCATTGGCATCCATTGTCCTTAAAAATTTCTAATGCTTATATGAGTATATGCAAAGGTGAGTGTGTATGTCCCAATACTAATGCGAAAATCATGCGATCTACTGATTCAGTTGATCTCCTTAATGCAATGTATGTTAGTGCCATGAATCCAACATGTATGCAAATAACCTTATTATAACATATAAGTTTTGTATGCATGCACAATCATTTGTCCAAATGCAACATCCACATGATGATACATCCATTTTCATCCATTAAAAGAAGAAAAATGCACACACATCCATATGCAGTATGAGAGTGATTGAGTCGATCTAGTGCCTAGTGGTTGTGTATATGCATCCACGAGCAACCACTAGCAAACACTTGCATCCATCAATCATAACATGTTTCAAACATATGTTTACAATCATGGGACTCCTACCTAAAGATCGAAGACTCAATCGATAGGATATACTTAAATGATAGAAACTAGCATAGATAAAAGCTTTGGAAAAGGAGTTAAGAACATACCCTCGAAAAGGAAAGGGTACGAAGAACGAATCCTATCTTTGGTCTCCCAAGTCGCATCCTCCAAGCTATCTCCCCACTGAACCTTCATCAACTTGATTTCTTTATTGCAAAGTTTCTCAACTTCCGATCCAAGAATACGGGTAGGAACTCGTCTAACTGTCGCCTCCCATTCCACTTCCACATCCTCCAATATACTTGGCTCAACAACTTCTACGGTATCATGTAAGCACTTCCAAAAATGAGAAACATGGGAAACATTGTGAATGCCAGATAGTCTCTCGAGTAGCTTTACTCTATAGGCCATTTGGCCAATCCTTTCTATTATGGGAAATGGCCCTGCAAATCTTGGTGCCAGTTTCCCTATAGATCCAAACCGAACCACATTTCTTAACAGAGATACTTTTATGAAAACCATATCTCCTACCTCAAACTCGATGTTAGTCCTTCTCTAGTCTACATAGGACTTCTGCGTATCTTGAGCAGTCTTCATTCGCCGTTTAATAAGATCAATCTTCTCGGACGTATCCCTAATCATATCTAGTCCAAGCAATTGTATTTCTGTAGATTCCCTCCAACAAGTCGGTGATCTACTTGGTCGTCCGTAAAAGGCTTCAAAAGGTGCCATGCCAATGCTAGCTTAATAACTATTGTTGTCGGAAAACTCTACTAAAGGAAGATGCTCTTCCCAAGTACCACCAAAGTCTAGAATGCACAGCCTCAAAAGATCTTCAAGAATTCTGTTCACCCTCTCCGTCTGTCCATCGGTCTGAGGATGATAAACGGTGCTCAAACATAACTGTGTTCCTAATGCTTCTTGCAAGCTCCCCCAAAATTCGCTAGTAAAGATGGGTCACGATCACTTACCATGCTGGAAGGTATTCCATGAAGATGAACTTGTTGTATATAACAGTGTTGTATACACAATTATATGATTTTTGTTTGATGATAACAAACAAGTATATATTATTTTGAATGTGTTTGTTATTGTACTGTTATATCACATTACAGACAGGAATATAATATTTATATTTAAATAAAGTACGACTGTACAGAAATTCAAATATTCACAGTGTTTTATTTAAATATAATATTTTATTTCAATATTCAAACAGTACAAATTTTTTTAACTCCACTATTTGTACATCACTGTATTACATATCAAATACAATTTCATATACAGTCTTCTCCACTACAACACTCTATTTTTTAGTCACAGTTTCACTCATTCATTCTTTTACATAGACTCGTATACATATACACTTTTTCACATTGTTCTTGTCTTCAGTCTTCTGTCTTCACAGCATCTTCACTGTCAGTCCAGTCACCGTCTGCTTACCTGTCACATGAAACAGAAAACACACAGTACACTGCAATAGAAACAATACTAAATATATGCGAATATAAATTTTATTTTTTAAAAATTTTTATTTGCCTCAGATTTCTGGTGTATTTCTCATCATTTTTCTGACTTGATCTGATTTATATAATCATCAATCTGTGTCTAGACAACTTGTGATATTCATAGTGATACACTATAAATACCACAAGGTAGACATTATGTATATACGATGCAGGGACAGAAAAATATTCTGGATGGCTGCATATACACACGTGCATATATACACACGTGTGCACTGCCTCGCCAATCCAGTGTGCAACTGAGGAGTAGCCACGTGGACCATCTCGACTCAGTTCAACACTCAAGCAACAAAACAAATGTCAACCAGCATAGTCAAAGTCAACACAAGTCAATACAAAAGCAGTACATAAATGAACTAAAGTCAGCATGACAAGTGCAAACAAAAATGGCCGAGCACAATACATAGTACAAACTTGAGCATGCAAGTATACAAGGTGAATCATGGTCGAGCTCATATTAATATGGCAGCAACATCAAAACAGCAATGATTAAAACATGCAAAGTGACATGCCAACTTCATTTTGTCAAGTCAAAGCCAAGCCAGCAAGCAAGCATATACATGTGTCATGGACAAACAAAAGTGGTCGAGGCAACATCAATTCAAAATGCACACATGTATTTCACTTCAGAATGATCATGTATGAACAAGCTCAGCAAAATGGATCGTGCACAAAGTTTCAGCAAATCATCAGGAAGGTGGACAGTGGGCATGTGCAGGTTCATTGCAAAATACTCATGTCATTCATGGGTTCATGTTCTTATCAGTAGTATACAAGCATATATGCAGATGGCATGGTAGCTGCAATAGTGGGTATAGCTCAAACATGGAGCAAGTCAGAAATGAACAAGCACAAATGGGTCGAGCACAAAATCAGTTTACTACAGCATGTATTCATGAAACAAGGTCAAACAAAACATTCAAAGTGCAAAACAGGTTTCAAAATACTTTCCAGAAATCCACAACAAGGGTCTATGTATAGCAAATGGACTCAAATATGCATGGAAAAGACAAGGGTCTATGTATAGCAAATGGACTCAAATATGCATGGAAAAGATTTCATGTTCATATATGGGAAGTATTGCAAGTAAGCAAGAAGGTGCAAGAAATCAGTTTTCAAAATAACAAATTATCTCTAAATTTATACCAATCAGTGTCATGTTATTGGCAAGAAATTCATGCAGCATTTTTGGGAAAGATTTCATTTTGTAAAATTTATTTTTAATGGGCAGCACATATGTGGCATATTCAATCAAGGGACAGGGAATTAACATTTCCAGATTTACTAACATCAGCAATTCGCATTTGGCAAGAAAATCATTTCTTTTTGGGACAATTTATTTCAAGAAACTCAATCTGTTTTTGACAACAGATTAAAAGATTCAAGTCACATGGCAAGAATTTGATCAAGCAAATTCACAGCATAAATTCAAGGGGCCACAAACTTTCAATCAAGAAATTCACACAAGGGAAAATACCATGGGGGCCACAGATAATATATTTCCAGATTTGTTCAAAATCATAAAAGCAATATTCAAATCCGATTGATTCAATCAAGCATTTCATACGTGTTTCTCATTCGCACAAAAGGATTCAATCAACAAATTCAAAAAGGGGCAAAGTTATTTTTTCCAGATTTATCATTTCCAAATCGAGAATTACAAAAAGGGAAACCCTCAAATCAGATCGAAATCATGTTTGAAATCAGAGCTCAATTAAAGGATTTCTAAATCCTATTTACCACCAACATCATCACTGGCAATCCAGATCGAAAAACCACAATCAACTTGCAGGAAAAACCAACATCGAAATCACTAGCTCAAAGAAAAATCAAACAAGAAATTACTCACAGGATTTTCGATCAGAAGCCAGAGAGAAACATCTCAAATCGAAGAACCAGCAAGCCGTAAAGTTTTCATGCTTCAGAGATTATCAATGTCATCAAGCATCAATTCGATTTGGGTAGAGAAACCCTAGAAATTCACTTCGGAGCCGCCATTTTTTTATCTCAGAAGAAAAGGGAGATCGGGCTAAAGAAATAAATGGGCCGGCCATTTTGACTTTAAGGGCTAAGAAGAAAAGGGAGATTTAATTTTATTTAGCCTAGGGTTTTTATATTTGTTTTTTCTTTTATTTTGTATTGTTTTAATTTTAATTTCTTTGTAAACCGAACAGTTTATAGATTCTGTAAAATCTAGGGGGAACCAGTTAGGGGTTTAACTGGCAGTTGACTAGTCTGTGTAAAACTAGGGGAAATTCTGATTCAGGGGTTTGAATCAGTCTAGGGTTTTGAGCGTAGAGTTAGAATAGGAGCGAGAGTCGCGAGTGTACAAGGTCTTGTATGCGGGATCTGTTCTATCACCTAGTAGAAACCTTAGAAATGCAGCAGTAGGCAGGGTTTTGCCGAAGCTGGGTATATCTGTGTGTGATTTATTTTCTGCATTTCTGTTTCTATTACATTATGTGATCTGTTTATTATTTTAATACCCGGTCAGTTTTTCAATTCAGTTAAAAACTGTGATTAACCCTATTCACCCCCCCTCTAGGGTTATTCTAGATCCAACAGAACTATCTCACGAACATAAACTATGCTAACCATGATGTCGTCCTCTTGATCTTAATCGGAACGAAATGAGCGCTCTTAGTCAGCCTATCAACTACCACCCAAATACTGGTGTTGCCTTTCTTTGATCTAGGCAAACCATCTATGGAATCCATTGAGATGCTCTCCCACTTCCACTGCGGAACCTCCAACGGATGAAGTAAACCTTCGGGCTTCTTTGCCTCAGCTTTAACTTGCTGGCAAACCAAGCACTGAGAAAAAAACTCCACCACATCTCTCTTTATTCCAGCCCAAAAGAAAATCCTCTTCATAATCCTATACATTTTATCACCATCTGGATGAATCGTCATCTTAGAATGATGGGCTTCTTCTAGGACTGTCTTTATCAAGCTTCCAATACGAGGAACACAAAGCCTTCCATCCCGTCGCAACCACCCTTTATTGTCTGTTGAATACCTATCGAGGTGACTAGAAGTCTCCCCTTTACTGGGCCTATCCAAGATGTCCAAAATCTGTGGATCTTCTCGCTGCGAAACTCCTATCTGATCCGTAAGAGTAGGTTCTATCTCTAGTGATGCTAATAAGCCAGGCAAGAGTTCGATGGAGGGTCTAAAGTCAAAAGTCGATATAAACTCCAAGCTTTTCCTTTCCATAAACAAAGGACTTAAGACCATCCTCTGCTTACTTAGTGCATCCGCCACTACATTACCCTTGCCAGGGGTATAAGCAATCTCGAAGTTGTAAGATGCTAAGAATTCCATCCACCTTTGCTGCTTCAAATTAAGATCTTTTTTGCGAAAACGTGTACTTGAGAGATTTATGATTAGTGTACAACTCGAACTTCTCTCCAAGCAAACAATGACGCCACGTCTTAAGCGCAAATACTATTGCAGCTAGCTCTAGGTCGTGGGTAAGGTAGTTCTTCTCATGAACCCTTAGTTGTCATCCACCATAACATACTACCCTTCCCTCTTGCATCAGAATTGCACCAAGCCCTGTACCACATGCATCAGTGTATACTGTAAGCACTTTATTTCCATCGGGCAAGGTCAAGACTGGGGCTGTTGTCAGAGCCCTTTTTAGTCTTTGGAAAGCAACATCAATATCTATATCCCACGTAAGCGTCAGATTCTTCTTCGTCAGCCTAGTGAGTGGGGATGATCTCTTTGCGAAGTCCTTAATGAAATTCCTATAATATCCCACCAACCCCCAAAAAACTTCTCACCTCCGTTGCATTCTTTGGGGTCTGCCATCCTTGAACTGCAACATCCTACGTGGGAACCACTGCTATCCCTTCTTTAGAAACCACGTGCCCTCAGAATCTCACTTCTTTTCTCGAGAAATGGCATTTGGAGAATTTTTCCTTAAGTTGATGCGTAAGAAGAGTTTTCGAAACCTCTCTTATATGCAAGGCATGATCTTCCTCACTCTTTGAGAAGATTAAGATATCATCAACAAAGACCAAGACAAATTTGTTTAGGAACTGCCGAAACAACCTACTCATAAAATCAACAAAATAGATCGATGCATTCGTCAACCCAAAAGGCATAACGAGCCACTCGAAGAAACCATATGGAGTCCTAAAAGTAGTCTTATCTATATTGTCCTCAGCCACCCTCAACTAATGAAACCCCGTGGTTAAGTACAACTGAGAAAATACTTATGTACCAAAAAGCTAATCAAATAAATCATCAATCCTTGGGAGCGGGTGCCTGTTCTTCCTTGTGAGTTTATTCAACTGTCTATAGTCCACACACAAGCGAAGCGAACCATCCGCCTTAGTTGTGAATACTACAGGAGCACCTCATTCAGATATGCTTTGCCTGATAAACCCTTTTTCAAGTAGCTCCCCTACTTGTTTGCTAAACTCCCTCCTTTCTTTTGGAGCCATATGGCGCACGGGCAATGTAACTGGCTTTGCATTGTCCACCAAATATATGCGGAAATCGATCTCGCGCCTTGGGGGCAAACCTCGACCTCATCAAAAACATCAGAATAATCTCGGACTACTGGAACATATTGCAGATCATTGATAGATGCATCAAGGGACTCTAGGAAACTAAGCATAACAAATCCTTGTGGGTCACAAGAAATCTCGAGGGTCCTCCCATGACAAGTCAGAAGCCAAATGACCCTTCTCTCACAATCCAGAATGGCACCATACATGGTAAGCCTGTCCACTCCTAGAATCAACCCATAGCCCATAAACCCGAGCACATATGCGTCGCATTCAAATTTGATGCCTAACATAGATATTCTCAAACCCCGACAAATCATAGATAAATGACCCGAACCACCAATAGTGTTTGAGATAATAATAGGATCCACTACCATACTAGTATTTAAGTGCAGAGATTCAACTACAGAACTAGATATAAGTGAATGCGAAGCACCATAATCGAAAAGAGTTCTAATAGGGTGACTGGAAAGAGAAATCAAATCTTCCACAGAAACTTTTCTACCTCTATATATAGCACTGGTTACTAGAGAATTCGCTTGACCCATAGAGGGTCCTGCACTTTGACCTTGTCCCTAATTCCTTGGGCACTCCCTAGAATAGTGTCCAACTTCTCCACAAATGAAGCAAGAATTCTTCCTTTTCTTGCAGTCCTTGACCAAACGACCCTCTCGCCCACAACTATGGCACTTCCTCTTATCCTTAGCCTTGTCATTCTTTTTTCCCTTCTTCTGTTGTTGTTGTTGTCCTTTATTGGGCCATACCTTCTTATTTTGAGTTGTTTCCTCAGCTTTTACTTCTTTTCTCCTTTGTCTTCCTCATGCATCAAGGCCATATCAACAAGCCTTTCAAAAGTAGCTCTCATTGGAATATGGGACATAGTCAACCCATGAAGTGGTTCATTCAGTCCTTTGGCAAACCGCAAAGCTTTCTTATGCGGAGTGTACACCAACTTTAATCCGAATCTCGCCATCTGGTTAAATTTTTAACATATTCTTTAACCGTCATGCTCCCTTGATTGAGCTCCAAGAACCTCTCCATTTGCATGCTTTTCTTAGCTTGGGAAAGAAACTTCATCTCAAACCTCATTCTAAAATATTCCTAAGTTTTCACCGGATGCCCATTTTGCGTCACCTCCCACCAAAACGAAGCTTCATCTTTCAGCAGCCAAGCAGCTAACTGAATTTTCCTCCGATCTTCCACCTCAAAAATTCCAAATAGATCCTCCGTCTCTTTCAGCCAGTTTCTTACCTTTACGAACAACTCAGTACCTTGGAATGGCTTTCCACTCATAGAACAGAAGTCTTTGCAGATCTTAGCGAAATTATCTTCTTTTGGAGGATGAGGATGGGGAACGATAGGTGCAGATAGGGGAGGAACGTCAGCTTGACCTCCGGCAGGCGCCGTGGTCTCTAGATACCTACGGAACCAGCCTTGTATCGTAACGCCCCCTGGGATATTAGTTTCCCCAAACATGCTGAAAAGAAAAGGAAAGAGATTTAGACAAAGGACCGAAGGATATTACATATGGCTTTAGGGGAATATGTTTTTAAATATAGACTTTTTTCCTTTTTGAAAAATGCTTTCTTAAAACCTTTTTGAAAATATTTTTCAAAAACTTTTATCTAATCTGGTAACCTTCAGCTTTGATACCGAGTGTGACACTCCACGTCCGTTAATGTCACTCAATAAGGGAATGCATTAAGTTTTGTGAAGCGTTATAGGTAAATAGAAACATAATTATTACAAGACAGATATAAAAGCAATAGCGGAATTTAAATTTTTATTTCAAACATAAATCATAACATCGTGGTCGGAAATACCATAAGTCTGAAACTACATAAAACCTATTACAATAATATAAAACATCTATCTTGTACCATCAAAGTACAAAAAATACATAAAAAGCATAATTCCCTAAAAGAGACAAAGCCATAGTAGTTAAAGATAGAAATTTGAGCAATACTTCAAAAGCTGCTCCAAGCAAGATGATAACCAAGTCCTGACTAAGCCTGAGAATTCCCACCCTGCTAACCTGGGGGATTGGGGGCGCAGAACGGAAGAAAGATGAGGAAACAAAAAGGGTCAGACATAAAGTCTAGCGGGTCCAGTTACTTTTAGCAAATGAGTAAGAGTATCATGACAGGCATATAAGATGGACAAGAAAGATAACATCATAAAAGGTAAGTATGACGAGGTAACCATGATAGAGTTTATTCCCTAGTGATTACTCTATTTATTCTTTGCACTAATACTTGTATAACCAGGATGAGGTGATCCTCAACATGTACAAGATGATAGACTTAGGCGTACCTCTGGTAAGAGATTTTAACCCCATACAATCCACAGGCAGCCCAAATAACGGACTCCTAAACTTACCAGAGTCTAGATTACCCTAACCACTACCCTAGTCGATTGGCTCCGTACTCTGTAAATACCCTGTGCCGGCCCCCCATTAGGGGGTATCACTTCCCTAAAGTGGAAACACCTTGTTGATGTGCACAACCATATATATTGGTGTCACAGCGTCTTATTTTCCTCTGTCCGGACCATGCACGCACATGACCCCGCCTACACCGTCCTCTTCGTTTGGATCTCTTACAATCAGCTCAGTAAGCGTGCCCCAACTCCGACCTAGTTCGAATGGTTACTGACTGAAACAGGTCCCACACAAGATGATGCAAGCTCTCCGCTTTGTTTTGCATCCCCGCTACTAGGTTTTTCACCGGTTATGTTTTACCTAACAATTTCTTTAATTACATAACCCCAACAGGTTATGTTTGTGGGCCTATATATTCAAATATTACCCACTAACCCAAGGTGTACTTAACCTTCCCACTGTTCCATTTGAACATTACTTAACCCCTAATCAAGTTGTCATGTTCACATAATCCTTATGGATTTAACTAGGTTAAGTATTCCAATTCATTACCGTATTCTTTTATGGTTAAAGTGTGTTAGACCACCCATATTAGGCCTACAACTTGGGGACGCTGGATATGTTGGTTGGTTCCGGGCAGGCATCTTCCACAAGTCGGGCTTAACCTCATGTCTTATAGCGCTCGTATTTGTGCATTTAGACCTCTTACATTAGATTCAACACTTTCGGTCGTTGGATATACCGGTCGGTTCCGGGCAGACTTCCACCGCAAGTGCAATCTAACATCATGTCCTAAGTGCAGTTACAGTTTCTAATTACTGTAATCCTAGGCATTTCATTATTAGTTAATTTTACCTATGTCGTTATAGGTGTTCATACCCATTTTCTCCATTATCTTCATATTGAATAATATGTCCAAATTCTTGTTCATAAACATAATTCAAGTTATGCCAATTATAATGTTTTCCCATGTTCCACAACTAACGTATTCACATATATTTAGCGGCATGCCTAGGCTAGAAAGTTGCCTGGCCAAAAACAACAAAAGGGAAAGGTGATGGGAAGATGACAATAGTTGTTACTTTAACATAGCTGGCATAAATATATATACTGGCATAGTGATAAGATGGACATATAAGAATAGATCTGGTGAACTTATGATAATTTAACTAGTTCTAACATAGAAGGGATGTCATAATAAGCATGACATGATCTAAATAAAATTTTTGATGTCTAACTAGTTTAGATCCAATATTATAGGCACAAGGTGATCTAAATAATAAGCTAGATCAAAAATCAAAAGTAGATCTGACATAATATAGGTTAAGATCCACATCATAGTTATGTCAGAATGTCACAGATTCACAAGTTGCAATAGATCCAATATGATAAAGATTGAGATCCAAGTCATAACTAACTTGAAATGTCATAGATTTACAATTTACAATAGATCTTGTATAATTTATTCATAGGAATGGATCCAAACTATAGTCATAACATGTTTACTTTTAATCATTTAAATCTAAAAGTAACTTAAAACTCACAATGTCACTACAAGAAATTGTGTATTTAGTTGCTGTATACAGCGGCGTTTGAACATTAACCGCGGCTAGTTCATTGATTCCGCTAAAATAGTTGCGTTTAAGTCTTTGATGGGCGGGATTTATTTTTCCGTTCCCGCTTACTGTAACACCCCACTCCCGCTATGATCACTCACTAAGGGAATGCCATAGCATCGGTGGAGTATTTTAGTGAATATAGAACAGAAAAATTACAACAAGACAGATATAAATAGTACTTGAAATTTTAAAACATCATCTCATAACAGCGGAAGTAAAACATGTCTGGTTACATCATAAAACCACAATAAAGGTCAAGTACAATATCCATCAAAATAAAGAAGTACATAATCCCACTCTCATACAATAGCCAAACAAAAGAAAAGATAACTGGATAACTGGAGCTTTACATCTATCCAAGCTCCTAAAGACTGGAACAGCAATCCGATCAAGCTCCACTACTGCTAGGATCCACCGTAGGACCTGAGGGTTGGGAAAAAGATAAAAACAACAGGGTCAGACATAAGTCTGAGCGAGTCCTATAACTTTAACAATACAATCGTTAAAGTAACCAGAGAAGACATAAACTGATATACGGTAACATATAGGGATGAATGGCTACCCTAAGCAGTCAACTAAACGAAGATAAAGGATAAAGACGCATCTACCCTCCCTAAGGTAAATTACTAAACTGCACCACACCAGTCGTTCCTAACTTAAAGGTTGATCCCACCCAAGGACTTATAAAATTTACTAATTAGTACCTGCGTACCCCTAGGTGACCAAGTAGGCGCCACGGGGCCCTACAATCCACTAGGTGTACACACTACTTCCCATTCGATCGGCTCCCTAACGTAGATACCCGTGCTGGCCCCACCGTGGGATGTATCATTCCCCAATGTGGCAACCTGATGGAACTAAAGGTGCACGGCTTATATCTACTCGATGCAACAACGGCTTACCTACCAGCCCGGGCCCACTCACGCATATGAAGCCCGTTGGACTTGCGTTGCCACCGCTAACCCGTTTGCCTCTTACAGTCAAGCCCAGTATGCGTGTCCCGTCCTCGACATGGGTCGAGCCCACAAAGATACGTATGGGTTACTGGTTGAAATGGGCCTCCACAAGCTACCCACCTAAGCTTGTCCCTTTTTCTAGTATATCCCACTTAACCCTTTAATCATGTTTTAATTACATGTTCCATTTTGGTTAAGTATTCTAATCGTATTTTCTATTGCCACCCAAGGCAACCACTAGATTTTCTCATGCCACCCGAGGCACCCACTTAACCCCTCATGTCCCTCTACATGCTAATGTGGTTAAGTGTTTCTTAATTAATTAATTAAGAACGTACCCTTTGTAAAGACCTCTCACATTAGACTGTCTTTTATGACCGCTGGTTAAGCCGGTTGGGTCCGGGCAGCCTTATGTCATAACAGAGTCTAACCTCGTGTCTTTACATTAATTACGTATTTAGTTTGTGCCTAAGACCTCTCACATTGGGCTAACATTTGTAGCAACTGGTTAAGCCGGTTGGGTCCGGGCAGTTTTACGCTACAACTGAGTCCAACCTCGTGTCTTAGTCAATTAATTACACCTAATTAATCACCCTCATAATTTTATATTAATTATCCCTAATTAATCAAGTTTTCTTAACATGGGTAGACCTAACTTAATAGGTAAATTCCCATGGGGTAGACCTAACTCAATAGGTAAATTCCCAACACATAGTATGGGTACACCTAACCAAATAGGCAAATTCCCATACTATGTTTATTTATTTTGTGTTATGCATAATTATATTAATTTCACACAATCTTATTAACTTATGCATTTAATTACCCCATCGTTCCCACGTAATTTCGTTCATGATATAACACATATAAAAGGTGTCAACTTGCATATGAATGAACATGTTTCAAAGGTGCCATCTTGCATATTAACAAACACATAACTTGCATATGAACTTGCATAACATGTCACATAACTTGCATATAATATGTCACATAACTTACATATTCATTTTGCATAACAAACTTGCATATTAGCTTATAGACTTGCATAATGTGTCATCATGAACTTGCATATTAATAAACATGTAACTTGCATATTTACATACATGTAACTCGCATATTAACAAACATGTAACTTGCATATAAAGAAACATGTAACTTGCATATTTACATACATGTAACTTGCATATTAACAAACATGTAACTTGCATATTAACAAACATGTAACTTGCATATTAACAAACATGTAACTTGCATATTTACATACATGTAACTTGCATAGCATATTACCATGAACTTGCATAACATGCATATGATTACATAGCCCACAACTTGCATATTTAGCATCATGCAAACATAACATACATCATATTAAACTTGCATAAGCTTACATACTCAACATGCATAAACATAAGATTAATGCTAACATCATATCATATGATTCAAAGCTCATTAACCCACATACAAAACCATAAATCTCATCACATCTCATCTAATTAGTTTACCAAAAGATCATCAAAGTGATAGAAACTCACAACTAGCAACTTTGAACACCAAATGAAGAAGATTAAGATGCTAAGAAGGGATTAGAAGTTGATTAGAGAGTGATTAGTATGCAACCCTCTTCATAAAATTAGTGGAGGCCATGAGAGCTAGCATTTTGCCATAGTTTAGTCACTAGGTTTAATTATGAATGAATTAGGGTAGGTTAGGGTCTTATTTATAGATTAGGCAAGTGTTTTAGGCCATAGGATTAACCCTAGATTCAATCCAAGCCATCAAAGCATGTCTTGGGGAAGAAGTCAAGTGTAGGAACCATCTAGGGCCTTTAGATTAAAGATGGACCATGAGAACCATTCAAATGCAAAATCTGCACTTGAGCGAATCGGCCCACGGGTTGACAGCCAAACACCCTGGATTAACCCCTAGTCGACCCAGCGGGCTCGGGTCGACTTCAAAAATCGGCCGGTTCGGTTATTCCCCTCTCCCAATTCGCTGTTTTGAGCATTTTTGCATATTTATTTATTAAATTTTCAATTATATATATATATATATATATATATCAATATATATATATATATATATATCTACACAACCCATTTCACTTAATTAAGTATACTTTAATTTGGGAATTTTCGTGAAACTTCGCGAGGCCATATCTTGGTCATACGGACTCCGATTTTCGAAAACTCGGACTCTATTTCGCGTATTTTTCCGAGACGAACGCAATGGCATAGCCCGTTTCCCTTGATTCCCATTTTAGAATTAAATTCTGCCTCGATTTATGTTATTACAGGTTATTGAAAATACGGGTTGTTACATTCTCCCCTCCTTAAAGGATTTCGTCCCCGAAATCTTCAAGTTAGGAAGAACGTATCCTACCATCCAATCATCCATCTACTCAAAGCATCATCCACGAGCAATCATTGTCCTTACAAGATTCTAAATGCTGGATGGATATATGCAAAAGTGTGTGTATATGTACTTACCTAATGCGAAAATCAGGCGGTTACTGATACAGTAAACCTCCTTAATGCAAACCATGATAGTGCCATGCATCCAATATGTATGCGAAACCCTATTGACACATACAAATTTCTACATGCGTGCACAACCATACACAAAAATGCATCATCCATATGATAACACAGCCATGATACATCCATCAATCTAACTACCACATCCATTTATGCAATATGCAACATGAAGTGACTGAGCCGATCTAGTGCCTAATGTGTGTGTATATGCATCCACGAGCAACCACTAGCAAACAATTGCATCCATATGCATCCATCAACCATAACATGTTTCAAACACATGTTTCAACCATAGGTTTTACCCTATCTAAAGGTCATAGGTATTAGCGAGAGGATATACTAAAGATAAGATAAGTACTAGACAAGCAATAAAGGAGAAGTTAAAAGACATACTCTCAAAAAGAAATGGATACAAAGAACGCATCTTTGCTTCCGTCTCCCAAGTAGCATTGCTTTCGTCATCTCCCCATTGCACTTTAACTAGCTGAACTTCTCTGTTTCTCAACTTCCTAGTTTCTGACCCAAGGATGCGAGTAGGAGCTCGTCGAATCGTCGCATCACGCTCTACCTCTACATCTCTAAGCAAGCTCGGCTCTACCACCTCCGCGGTCTCATGTAAGCACTTCCTCAAATGTGATACATGGAATACATCATGAACACCACTAAGTCTGTCGGGCAACTCCACCCTATATGCCATCCGTCCAATCCTTTCCTTAATAGGAAACGGCCCAACAAATCTCGGTGCTAACTTCCCTACGGACCCAAAGCGAACAACATTTCTCAATGGAGATACTTTGACAAAAACCATGTCCCCAACCTCAAACTCAAGATCCGTCCTTCTCCGATCCGCATAAGATTTCTGTCTATCTTGCGCTGCTTTCATCCTTTTTCGAATTAAATCAATCTTCTCTGAAGTCTCTCTAACCATATCCGGCCCAAGCAAGATCTTATCCGTAGATTCCCACCAACATGTAGGAGATCGACAAGGCCTTCCATAAAGAGCTTCGAAAGGAGCCATACCAATACTGGACTGAAAGCTGTTATTATATGCGAACTCCACCAAAGGAAGATGTTCTTCCCATGTACCTCCAAAATCCAAGATACAAAGCCTCAAAAGATCTTCTAAGATACGGTTCACCCTCTCAGTCTGACCGTCCGTCTGAGGATGATATGCGGTGCTCAAACACAACTGAGTCCCTACCGCCTCTTGCAAACTTCTCCAAAACTCACTAGTGAAAATAGGATCTCGATCACTCACAATGCTGGATGGTACGCCATGCAATCTAACAATCTCTCTAACATAGACTGAAGCAAGCCATGGAGCGGTCCTCTTACTCTTTACGGGTATAAAATGGGCACTCTTGGTAAGTCTGTCTACCACAACCCAAATTCCCGTATTGCCCTTCCTCGATCTCGGTAACCCGTCGATGAAATCCATCGAGACACTATCCCACTTCCACTGTGGAACTTCCAATGGGTGTAGCAACCCACCGGGTTTCCTTTGCTCCACTTTAACTTGTTGGCACACTAAGCATCTAGCCACATACTCGGCCACATCTTTCTTCATACCGGCCCAGAAGAAAACTCTCTTCATGTCTTGGTACATTTTGTCTCCACCGGGATGAATAGTCATTCTTGAACGATGTGCATCATCCAAAATAGCCTTCTTCAAACCCTCATCTTGCGGTACACAAAGTCTACCGTCTCTATGCAACCATCCCTTATCATCTATGGTGTATCTACCCAAATGGCTGGACGACTCCCCTCTTATAAGCTTCTCTACCAACACAACCAACTGTGGGTCGTCTCGCTGAGCCTCGCCAATCCGTCTCAAAAGAGTAGGTCTAACCTCCAAGGATGCCAACAAACCAGGTACAAAATCAACAGAAGGTCTGAAGTCAAACAAAGAAAGAAACTCCAAGCTTCGTCGTTCCACGAACAATGGACTCAAAGATAGCCTTTTTCTACTTAAGGCGTCTGCCACCACGTTACCCTTACCAGGGGTATACGCTATCTCGAAATCATAGGATGCTAAGAACTCCATCCACCTTTGCTGTCTTAAGTTTAAATCCTTCTGAGAGAATAAGTACTTCAATGATTTATGGTCGGTGAACAACTCGAATCTCTCACCAAGAAGATAATGGCGCCAAGACTTAAGTGCGAAAACAATCGCGGCCAACTCTAGATCATGGGTAGGGTAATTCTTCTCATGCACTCTCAATTGTCTCCCTCCATAGGCTATTACCCTTCCCTCCTGCATCAAGACTGCGCCTAATCCTGTTCCACAAGCATCGGTATAAACAACAAACGGCTTACTCCCATCCGGGAGCACTAAAACTGGAGCGGTGGTCAAAGCTCTCTTTAACCGTCGGAAAGCATCATCACAATCTACATCCCACGAGAAAACCAGATTCTTTTTCGTCAAGCGGGTTAATGGGGCTGATATCTTCGCGAAGTCTTTGATGAACTTCCTATAATATCCTGCCAACCCCAAGAAACTTCTTACCTCGGTAGCATTTCTAGGAACTTTCCAATCCTGGATAGATACTATCTTTGCGGGATCCACAGCTATCCCTTCCTTAGAGACCACATGCCCTAAGAATCGCACTTCTCTTCTCCAAAAATGGCATTTAGAGAATTTAGCTTTAAGACTATGCGCTCGAAGAGTCTCCAACACTTCCTTGAGATGTAAGGCATGCTCTTCTTCATTCTTGGAAAAGACCAAGATGTCATCCACAAAAACTACTACAAACTTATTCAGATACTCTCTGAACACTCTACTCATGAGATCAACAAAGTATGCGGGGGCGTTTGTCAACCCAAATGGCATCACTAGCCACTCATAAAAACCATCCGGAGTCCGGAAAGCAGTCTTCTCTATACTGTCCTCCGCCACTCTTAACTGATGAAACCCTGTAGCTAAGTCCATCTGCGAAAATACTGACGCGTCAACCAACTGATCAAAGAGATCATCTATCCTCGGTAATGGGTGTCTATTCTTCTTCGTGAGCTTATTAAGTTCTCTATAATCCACACAAAGTCTGAGGGACCCATCCGCCTTCGTGGCAAACACTACTGGAGCTCCCCACTCCGATATACTTCGCCTTATGAACCCCTTCTCAAGCAACTCCCCTACTTGCTTATGAAGTTCTCTTCTCTCACGAGGAGCCATGTGGCGTACTGGCAAAGACACTGGTTTGGCATTATCCACCAAATAAATTCGGAAATCTATCTCCCGCTTCGGAGGCAAACCCTTTACTTCTTCAAACACATCCGGATATTCCCGGACTACTCTGACAGAACACAAACTCTCGACCGAAGCATCGAGCGATTCAAGATAACTTAGCAAAACAGATTCCATGGGATTGCAAGAGATCTCGAGAGTGTTACCCAAGCGGGTCATGAGCCTGACAACTCTCCTTTCGCAATCAAGAACGGCACCATTACTGGATAACCAGTCCATGCCCAAGATCAACCCATAGCCCGTGAAGCCCAATACAAAAGCATCACATCTAAACTCAACGCTAAGTATAGAAATCTTCAAACCCAAACATATCATAGACAGATATATGGAGCCCCCAATTGGGTTTGAGACAACCAAGGGATCATCAACTAGACTGGTGTCTAAGTGCAGTGACTCAACTAACGATGATGAGATAAAAGAATGCGATGCGCCAGAGTCAAACAAAGTACGAACTGGATGATCAAACAGAAAAACCAGACTTTCAACGGAAATAGTTCTACCTCTCTGCTGAATCGGTGGAACTGAGAGAACCTGAACTTGCCCCCCTGACTGAGGTGGTGCTATAAGAGCTTGCACCTGGCCTCCTGAGGTAGACCCCGTCTTCTGCCCCTTCTTTGGGCAGTTTTTCACAAGATGCCCTGCTTCACCACAATGAAAACAACCGGTCTTCTTCTTTTTGCGACAATCCTTACTAAGGTGTCCTGGTGTTCCACAATTGAAGCACTTCTTCTTCGTCTTCTTTTTGTCACCATTGCCTTTTCCGCCCTTGCCTTGTTGTTGCTGTTGCGGTTTCTTCTGATCCCCCTTTTTCTCTGGTGCCTTAGAATTCTTATCATCCTCATGCATAAGTGCCATGTAGACAAGCTTCTCAAAAGTGGCCCCCATAGGAATGTGAGTCATAGCTATTCCTTGCAATGGTTCGTTCAAGCCTCTAACGAACCTCAAAGCCTTCTTCTCCGGTGTATTCACCAACTCTATGCCAAACCTTGCTAATTGATTGAATTTGTTGACATATTCTTTCACCGTGAGATTCCCTTGCTTCAAATTCAAGAACTTCTCCATAAACAGATTCTCTTCCGCCCTTGAGAGAAACTTAGCCCCAAACCTTTGCTTAAAATCTGCCCAAGAGTCAACAGGGCGTTCTCCATTAGTGACCTCCCACCAGAATGAGGCCTCTCCCTTCATTAACCAAGCCGCCAACTTGACTTTCTTTCCCTCTTCCACTTCAAAGATATCTAGCAACTCTTCCACTTCCTTAAGCCAATCTCTAGCCTCTACGAAAGTCTCTGAACCAAGAAAAGGTTTTCCTCCTATAGCCTTGAACTCCTTGCAAACCTTAGCAAAATTATCCACTCTAGGCTGAGGAGGAGGAGCGGTTGTCTCTGGTGTAGTAGCATTGGCCGGACCCGCAGCCGCGGCCCTAGCCTCTTGCAACCTCCTATACCATAGTGGTATAACTAAACCCTCCGGGATGTTAAGATCTTCAGCCATGCTGAAACGAAAGAGGAAAGATTCAAAAAGGAGATTCCGAAAGATAAAGATATGGCTATTGGGGATTATGCTTTTCTTTTTCAAAAACTTTTTCTCTTAGAAGACATGCTTTTAAAAATACTTTCTTCGAAAATACTCTTAGAAAGTAGTTTTTCTCAAAAATTTTATCTGTTCTGGTAACCTTAAGCTCTGATACCACGTGTAACACCCCACTCCCGCTATGATCACTCACTAAGGGAATGCCATAGCATCGGTGGAGTATTTTAGTGAATATAGAACAGAAAAATTACAACAAGACAGATATAAATAGTACTTGAAATTTTAAAACATCATCTCATAACAGCGGAAGTAAAACATGTCTGGTTACATCATAAAACCACAATAAAGGTCAAGTACAATATCCATCAAAATAAAGAAGTACATAATCCCACTCTCATACAATAGCCAAACAAAAGAAAAGATAACTGGATAACTGGAGCTTTACATCTATCCAAGCTCCTAAAGACTGGAACAGCAATCCGATCAAGCTCCACTACTGCTAGGATCCACCGTAGGACCTGAGGGTTGGGAAAAAGATAAAAACAACAGGGTCAGACATAAGTCTGAGCGAGTCCTATAACTTTAACAATACAATCGTTAAAGTAACCAGAGAAGACATAAACTGATATACGGTAACATATAGGGATGAATGGCTACCCTAAGCAGTCAACTAAACGAAGATAAAGGATAAAGACGCATCTACCCTCCCTAAGGTAAATTACTAAACTGCACCACACCAGTCGTTCCTAACTTAAAGGTTGATCCCACCCAAGGACTTATAAAATTTACTAATTAGTACCTGCGTACCCCTAGGTGACCAAGTAGGCGCCACGGGGCCCTACAATCCACTAGGTGTACACACTACTTCCCATTCGATCGGCTCCCTAACGTAGATACCCGTGCTGGCCCCACCGTGGGATGTATCATTCCCCAATGTGGCAACCTGATGGAACTAAAGGTGCATGGCTTATATCTACTCGATGCAACAACGGCTTACCTACCAGCCCGGGCCCACTCACGCATATGAAGCCCGTTGGACTTGCGTTGCCACCGCTAACCCGTTTGCCTCTTACAGTCAAGCCCAGTATGCGTGTCCCGTCCTCGACATGGGTCGAGCCCACAAAGATACGTATGGGTTACTGGTTGAAATGGGCCTCCACAAGCTACCCACCTAAGCTTGTCCCTTTTTCTAGTATATCCCACTTAACCCTTTAATCATGTTTTAATTACATGTTCCATTTTGGTTAAGTATTCTAATCGTATTTTCTATTGCCACCCAAGGCAACCACTAGATTTTCTCATGCCACCCGAGGCACCCACTTAACCCCTCATGTCCCTCTACATGCTAATGTGGTTAAGTGTTTCTTAATTAATTAATTAAGAACGTACCCTTTGTAAAGACCTCTCACATTAGACTGTCTTTTATGACCGCTGGTTAAGCCGGTTGGGTCCGGGCAGCCTTATGTCATAACAGAGTCTAACCTCGTGTCTTTACATTAATTACGTATTTAGTTTGTGCCTAAGACCTCTCACATTGGGCTAACATTTGTAGCAACTGGTTAAGCCGGTTGGGTCCGGGCAGTTTTACGCTACAACTGAGTCCAACCTCGTGTCTTAGTCAATTAATTACACCTAATTAATCACCCTCATAATTTTATATTAATTATCCCTAATTAATCAAGTTTTCTTAACATGGGTAGACCTAACTTAATAGGTAAATTCCCATGGGGTAGACCTAACTCAATAGGTAAATTCCCAACACATAGTATGGGTACACCTAACCAAATAGGCAAATTCCCATACTATGTTTATTTATTTTGTGTTATGCATAATTATATTAATTTCACACAATCTTATTAACTTATGCATTTAATTACCCCATCGTTCCCACGTAATTTCGTTCATGATATAACACATATAAAAGGTGTCAACTTGCATATGAATGAACATGTTTCAAAGGTGCCATCTTGCATATTAACAAACACATAACTTGCATATGAACTTGCATAACATGTCACATAACTTGCATATAATATGTCACATAACTTACATATTCATTTTGCATAACAAACTTGCATATTAGCTTATAGACTTGCATAATGTGTCATCATGAACTTGCATATTAATAAACATGTAACTTGCATATTTACATACATGTAACTCGCATATTAACAAACATGTAACTTGCATATAAAGAAACATGTAACTTGCATATTTACATACATGTAACTTGCATATTAACAAACATGTAACTTGCATATTAACAAACATGTAACTTGCATATTAACAAACATGTAACTTGCATATTTACATACATGTAACTTGCATAGCATATTACCATGAACTTGCATAACATGCATATGATTACATAGCCCACAACTTGCATATTTAGCATCATGCAAACATAACATACATCATATTAAACTTGCATAAGCTTACATACTCAACATGCATAAACATAAGATTAATGCTAACATCATATCATATGATTCAAAGCTCATTAACCCACATACAAAACCATAAATCTCATCACATCTCATCTAATTAGTTTACCAAAAGATCATCAAAGTGATAGAAACTCACAACTAGCAACTTTGAACACCAAATGAAGAAGATTAAGATGCTAAGAAGGGATTAGAAGTTGATTAGAGAGTGATTAGTATGCAACCCTCTTCATAAAATTAGTGGAGGCCATGAGAGCTAGCATTTTGCCATAGTTTAGTCACTAGGTTTAATTATGAATGAATTAGGGTAGGTTAGGGTCTTATTTATAGATTAGGCAAGTGTTTTAGGCCATAGGATTAACCCTAGATTCAATCCAAGCCATCAAAGCATGTCTTGGGGAAGAAGTCAAGTGTAGGAACCATCTAGGGCCTTTAGATTAAAGATGGACCATGAGAACCATTCAAATGCAAAATCTGCACTTGAGCGAATCGGCCCACGGGTTGACAGCCAAACACCCTGGATTAACCCCTAGTCGACCCAGCGGGCTCGGGTCGACTTCAAAAATCGGCCGGTTCGGTTATTCCCCTCTCCCAATTCGCTGTTTTGAGCATTTTTGCATATTTATTTATTAAATTTTCAATTATATATATATATATATCAATATATATATATATATATATCTACACAACCCATTTCACTTAATTAAGTATACTTTAATTTGGGAATTTTCGTGAAACTTCGCGAGGCCATATCTTGGTCATACGGACTCCGATTTTCGAAAACTCGGACTCTATTTCGCGTATTTTTCCGAGACGAACGCAATGGCATAGCCCATTTCCCTTGATTCCCATTTTAGAATTAAATTCTGCCTCGATTTATGTTATTACAGGTTATTGAAAATACGGGTTGTTACACTTACCATTCCTCCTTAATTTTCATTCTCTCTCTCCCACTGCTTTGTCAATCTCAGATCTGCCCAAAATTTTCGTCTCCCTCCTATTTACTTTCTCACTCCCAAAACCTATTCTATTGATAATCGCTAAAGCACGACTCTTCCTGTCGATTTTCCACAAACTCAAAGCCGCTAGTGGATCTCCATCGAGCCCTGTACGTCGACGTTCCCATAAAGACTCAAATCCATCATTCGCTTGCGCTGATTTATGTTTTCCTAAACCATAAGAGGTGAATTTTTTTTATATGTATATTAAGCAATCATTTATAATTTAATTTTTGTATAATTTTCCCTAATTTTATTTCAACTTCAACTTGCTAATTTGTGCGTTGTTCTATTTTCATCCATGAATATATACTGTTAAAGGTGCTGCATATGTTTTTACTAAGAGAATCAGTGTTTTGTTAGTTCATTTCATAATAAATTTTTGTTAGGCATGTTATGCTGACCACTGAGTTGCTTTGGCAGTCTTTTAAACTCTGTTTTTCCTACTTTGCAAGCAACTGTTAAAACAGTGGTTAGGATGTTTACTGTAAAGTTAACAATCATTTCGCTTTGTGATCCATCAGTGTATAGAATGTAATTATTTTCCATGAATAGATATGTACAGATAGTAATCTTTTGAATACTGCAGCTTCACTATATTCAAAGTTATAGGTTTTACATTGTGTGACATATAAAACAGAGTAAATATGTTCAGTTCAAAACAATATTCATAAAGTATTTGTGCTAAATACATAGATAAATAACTCTATATGTAGTATGAGTTATTTAAGACATGAAAAAGATATCAAGTACTTTCCAGAATCTTTACAATACTTGCATATGATTTAATTATACCAGCTCAAGTTGTTATGTAAGAAACTTCTAAAGTTGTCAACTAACTTGGGTTGAAAGATTATGTTTGGAATTAAAATAATAACTCATGTATGTTAACTTATTAGTCCCTTCGGTCATTTTGCCACTTTTAGTTCCATCTTTAACCATCCCTTCAATTCGTCTATAATTATACACTAGGTTCCTTTATATTTCTCTAATTTACTATAACCAAAATATAATATATTAAATGACTACACTGCATAAAATTCCACATAGTTAAAGAAAATATTTTGACTGTTATCTGAATCGAAATATCAAAATAATGGGAAATTAATTTTATATTAGGTTAACACAAAAATGCTAGAAAAACGAATAAGCTTTTCTATGGTGGGTGCATATGAGGGCAGTAACAGCATTTCTAAAATCCTAGGATACTAAGGGACATGGCAAGAAATTCAATTTCCTTTGTTTTCCTTCTACTTTTGGAACAAGTGGGTTTTTGAGTATCATCTTTTACTGTTATGTAAAAATTATTTTGTTGATTGTATAATTCAATTTACTATAACTAGTTTGTTGACCCCTGCATAAGTTATCTTATGTATAATGATGTTTTTAATTACTTCATTTGATACCGTAACTCCTAGTTAATAACACCACAAAGTACATACAAAAAAATTAATAGTCATACCAATTTCCTATGATTGGGGCTCAGCCGTGATCTATAAGGAAGCTCCAAATGCCACTGGAAAGAAAGATGAGAAGGCCATCAAAGCTGCTAGGTATAGCACCACGAAGATCTAAATTTTTAACAAGCCACCATGTGTATAAATGAAGCTGCAGTAGCATAACTTTGAACATGGGTGAAGCTTACGAAGCAATCATAAATTTCTGTTCATTAATGGATATGTATGTTTGTTTCAATCAATTTGTAGATTGTAATCTTTTGAATACCAATGCACGTTTGTTTGAATTACATAAAGGTAAGATACATATAGGGAAATCAATGTCTATTATAAATGGATGGTTATCTAAGTCATGTTCTGCTGTTTGCAATGAGCAGTGTATTGTAAGAGGAGTGAGGGTGTTCTAGACGCATTCAAGGGGATCAAGTAAACTAGGTTAATCAGGTATGTCCCATGCACATTCACTCTTGTGTGTAATCTTGTGTTAGTTAAAAGCTTGGTTGAGATTATGAATGATTCGACTGTTAGAGAGTCTGTTGGTTTTATCCCTCTCCTTTAACCCCTATGGAGAATTCTGCACTATTCTTAACACTATACCTATCAATATCAATCACCATATCATCCCCATTGTTGGTGGAATGCAGAATGGGTGCCCATCACCACCGCCGACCAAGCATACATGTCAATTTTCAAGAAACGAGATGTAGGGCGTACTCGATAAGCTTGACTAATTTACGTGCCGTAGGTGACGGTGTCACCTCTAACATGAAGGTGTTTTACTCCGCCATCGATCATTTAATCGGGTTCAAAAACGAAGGTGGTGGCTTGTTGTACGTCCCCGGGGATAAGTGGCTCACGACACCTTTTAATCTCACCGCGAGCTATTTTACTCTGTTTCTGGCCAGTGATGCTGAGATTCTGGCTACAACGAACATAGACAACTGTGTAATAATTGACCCTTTGCCTTCATATGGATGAGGACGATATTTGCCTGGTGGAAGATATAGTAACCTCATAATGGGATCGAGTCTTACTGATATTATCATAATAGGAAATAATGGAACTATAAACGGATAGGGCCAGATTTGGTGGGACAAATTTCACCAGAAACAGCTTGAGTACACTCGCAGTTATTTACTTGAAATTCTATACTCTGATCACGTTCTCATATCAAACCAGGCATTTGTTGACTCTATGTCATGGAACATCCACCCAATTTATTGCAAGAGCGTTGTAGTATCTGGCATTACGATTCTTGCACCAACTCATTCCCCAAATTCCGAGTCCAAATCGAAGACTGCTACGTAGTCTCAGGAGATGACTGCATCGCCATAAAAAGCGGCTGGGACGAGCATGGAATAATAGTGAACATCCCAAGTGAAGACATAATAATTCGCCGCCTCACATGCATCTCCTCAACAAGTGTCGTAGTTACCCTCGGATCAGAAATGTCTGGTGGCATCCGGAACGTCCAAGTCGAGGACATAACCGCCATCAACTCCGAGTCTGGAGTTAGGATCAAAACAGCCATCGGACGTGGAAACTACATAAAGGAAATCTATGTACGTCGAATGAATCTACACACAATGAAGTGGGTGTTCTGGATGGCGGGCAACACCTGGATGACGGTTGGAACCCAAAACCATACCCAAAATTAGCGATATTAGTTACTGTGATGTGGTGGCCGAGATGTGACCATGGTTGGAAGTTTGACCGGGATTCCTGGAGATGCTTCAAAGGGATTTATATGTCGGATGTGACCGTTGAAGTTACTAAGTCGAAGAAACCTATCTGGATTGTACGGATATTGAAGGGGTGGTGAGTGATGTGAGTTTGGTTCCCTGTGATGTGCTGCAGGATAATAATGGACACACAGGGCTTCCCTTTTCTTGATGATAGGTTAGAGGTTGAAGATGTTGAGTTTGGTACTTGCTACAATAGTAAGCCCATTTTAAACTTAAAATCCAATATGTATCACCAATTTTACGATGCTGTAACTTATATAAATGTGGCGTTTGTGCACCTAACGTATAATTCAATACTTTACTTAAAAAAAGTCCATTGGTTTTAACGATGGGGTTATTGGTGAAACTGGTACGGATACAACTGGTGTATTCCTTATTATAAATGATATGTCAACTGCAACACGTGGTTCAGATGGGGTCATGGTACATTATGATATTGGATATATCATAAAGGATGTGCATTGTTGTTTTACTAAGGAGGCTGTGCACTAGGATATCATAACCAGTTGGTCATATTTGCACATCTACAATCAGTATTTTATGAGAATAACCAGGTGTACTGTCATTGCTGTATGAATGCTTGATTTATCCCTCATACACGTCTTAAGTCTATTATTAGTGGTAATCAGTTTTTCTTTGATATCAAGGAAAAGGCTATCCAGATGTTCATACCAGATTTTAAGCTCATTATTTAGGATTGTTTCACATGTTCTTTTTAGATGAATTTAATTTTGCTAGTCCCTGATGGTGGTTTTATATTGTATATATTCTACCAGATTTTTGCACCATCTTGCGAAACAGCTGCAATTTCCTGTGTACTGTTTGATGGACTCAGATCCATACCGTTTTGATACCTTGACTACCTATAGATTTGGCTCTAAGTCTCATAATATCGTCATGTCATTCAATAGTTCTTTGTACTTGATGCTTCCTTTTCTAATCTTGAAATGCTTGCTAATTTATAATATGAACCTTTAAATCAACCTTTCAAATAAAAATGAACACCGATTCGAATAGGACCACGACCCATATAAATCAAGATGAGTTTAATTTGTTTGCATATGCTTGATTTCAGTTTATCTTCTGTACAGAAATTGTTTTCTGTTGATTAAGGGTTACTTATGCAATGTTTTCCGTTTCTTTCAATTATTTTTATAAATTTTATTTCAGACTATGGCGTTTGATGCAAAATATCCGTATGTTCCATAGTGAAGCATGAGGTACCGAAGCATGATTAAGGTACTGAAGCATGAGGTCTACGAGGTGTTTTAAGGTACTTTGTTAAGTTTTTAGACACGTAGCATTTTTATTGTTATGAACACTGATTGGAAAACATTTGTACTATTAAATTTTGTATATATTCTAATTGGTGTTTAAATTTTACAAGAAAAAAGAAGCGGCGTAATTCGGATTAATTGAGGTTTCTTGGAGTATGAACTACCTTAATGATTTGTTCGTGGGTTCCCGTTTGAATTATTTATTCAGAGTATGAAATGTCATTGTCAAAATGAACTGGTCATTATGGGTTTGAATGCATAAAGATCAGTTCACGGGTTCATATGTTAATCACTTATATAGGGACAATATTTGTATGATTATATGAACATAGTTGAAGCAATATAAGAAATTATATGCTATAAGAAACCAATAAAAAAATGATGTTCAGAGTATGCAATGTTATATGCAGGGTTGGACGGAGGAACTGATTGGTCAGGGCCATACCATTTCACTGTGTCTTTGCAAGTTTCCAGGTAAATTTCCAGCCATACCATTTCTAACATGAGAAATAAAGAAATTTTTTATTAACAGGTATATGCATGCATGTATGATTCCAACATACAATATTCATTTGTGAGGACAATGAAAAGGGGGGTGTATGTGTACACAATATTCACTTGTGATGACACCGAATAGTAGTGCATATCGGCATGCGTGGATTTCGAATAAGGTTGACAGAAAGATAATTTCTTGATCTCCATTTGCCTGATTTTAACATAGAGAAAGTTTAGCATTCCAAATAACAAGTCCTAAAAATGCATCTGTAATAGTAATAAAAAATTGATGCTAGTGTTGATACAATTATATTATTGTGCTTTTTAGGGGATAATTAAAACTGAACTTGGTCATGTTGCAGACTAGAATAGAAACCTGAGTGTGGTTTCTTTATTTTGCCTTGGTAAATACATCAAAGTAAATTTATTTTTGTTGACGTTAGTATCTTCTCTTACTGTTCTATTTTACTATCATCTCACTTAAGACCAAATAACCAAAAGAGGTAGGGTTGTTATTATGGTAATTTAAATTAAGGTCAATGGTGTTGGATCAGGTTCAAGCTCGCTTAGCATATGGTAATTTAAATTAAGTACTAAAATTTAATCTAGGTTTCAAATTATAAAATTGTATAATTCGCCCAATATTTATCTGGCTGACATAGAACTAGGTGGCATAATTGTTTAAAGGAAATTTGGTGGAAATTTAAAGGGCATAGGAATAATTACAATGATTCATAATTAATATCGGCAACTAGTACCTGTTACTGGAACAAAATGTTCCAAAATCTCGTTTTGCTATTTTTAAGTTTATTTTATTACTAATCTGTTTAATATAATAAGACATCGTTTTTTATTTTGTTAATTTACAGCAACAGGATAGCAAGAAAATATGATGCACGTAATACATTTTACATTTCAGTTGCGAATCGAAGAAAATATTTGGATTGTGAAAACATGTAGAAAAGCATATTGAATTGCACAGAACAATGAAATAAAACCAACTTAAAATAGTATTATAATATGTAGGATGAATTCCAGTCAATAATCATACAATTCTGTCTCTACATTTACCTTCAATTTGTAGCATCTTCAAGCTAGAAATTATTTTTTGATCGTTCTCTCGATTTTGCTTTAGGCTATTCTTATAGTTTACACTGAACCAAATTTAGAAACTAAATGAACAAGAGAAGTGGTCTTAGAATAAAAACAAAAACAAAATGCACAAATCAGCTGCATATGCAATGAATATATTTTTCCAAATTGTTTGCAAATGCGGAGTGTCCACTATTTCAAACTAAACACTATATTTGTTTGTCTCTCCGGTTTTTCAGTTATGAATCGAAGAAAATAGTTGGATTGTAATGTGCATTCAGTTAATTTTATTGGCGACGTTTATAGTGTGATTGCAGCCGATGTTTTTTATTTTCTAATCGATGGTTTGGTTACGTTAACTTCCGCTTTTCTAAAATATCGGTTGCTTTTATTGTTTCCCTCCCTCTATTTTGTTTTCTCCCCCCAAACCCGAAAACTATTTTCCTCATTATCGTCTTATCGCCTCGTTTCTTCCATCTTTTCCTTCAATCGACAAATCCTTTTCCTTCAATCGACAAATCCTTTTCCTTCAATCCACAAATCCCCATCTTCTCCTTCAATCGTCAATTTCCCTAACGTTTTGTCTATTCGCATAACGTTTCCTCCTCTTCAATCCACGCAACGTTCGCTTCTCCTTCAGCCGACAAATCACATACGTATTCGAATGTCGTGAGTAGATCCATGTACGTTTTGCAGTTGTTTTCTAACTATTTATGGTTTTTGATTCACGGATCTACAGCTCTGCATTCATTTCGGGATTCTTGTTCGAACGATTCAGATTAAGGTAATCGCTTTATTACAATTTCGTATTTTTTAGAGCATTTTATGATTGTTGAATTTGGAATGCTGATGGTCGCCATTTCGAATCAAAAGCCATCTCGATTAAAAATTGCATCCTGTGTAAAGATGTATTTAGACTTAATAATATGAATATAAGATTTTAATAATCTTTTGTACGTTATTTATGTACTAGCGGATGAATATTAGATTTTCTATTAGCTATATCATTCCATATTAACTTTCATATCGTTTTAATTTGGGGTTTTGGAACATATTTTCCATGATTTATAACTATGAGATAACATATATATTGGTTTCAATGACTAGTTAATATTTCATTTTTCTTCTCTAACTTGGAAAGAAGGAAAATTACATATAATGCATTTTTTATTTATTTATAAAAATAAATGTGTTTACGGATGATGTCGCCATTGGGTTGTTGGCCATTTGTTACCCGGATCGGTACCGACCCCCATCGGTACCATGAGCTGTGATTTACGGCATTAATAATAAAACTGTCACTCTGTGATGTTGTACTAAGAAAAATACCATTAATAATATTTATTCACTATGTAAGTGCATATGTTGTACTAAGAAAAATACCATTTTGATATAAGAACAAAGGTTTTTCTAATGAAATCATATTTATTACATCGTATTGTTTTCAAAGAAGTTTCTATGCACAAACATTCATTCTCCTGATGTTAAGTCTGCTTGAATGTCGTTATATAACTTTTAGGTATATCTAGAAGCATGTATTTATACATCTTTGTTGTTTTTACATTGATCATGATGTATTGTCATATGACCATATTATGTACCATTTACTATTTTGTTCACTCACTTGTTATTTTGTTCATGTATTCACCCATTTATTATTTTGTTATGCATAGTTTTTTCCTTCCCAGTTTTGCGTATCCAAAAAGAAAAGGCATTGTCAAAACTGTTTTGTTCCATGGTGGCCTTTATCTTTTTTTTGAGTCATTTTCCTCGCCTTTGAAGCCCTGCTTTCCAACCCTATATTTACCTTTGAGGGTGAAGGGAAGCAAAATGATGCTGCTATGTCCTTCATATTGAGTTTGTGGACATTAAAGATGTGCTTCATGGAATGAGGGTCATACCACAATAAAAATGTGCTTTTGTTTTCCATGAATATTATAGCAATCGACTTGAATGTATTTGAGAAGCTCGGAGTGGAACTTGACCAAATTGCAGGACGAAAAGAAAATTATTATCTTTTTTGATTTGTTTCTCTTCAGAAAAGCGTAGAGAACAAGAAATCTTTTGTCACTAGGCACAACACAATAGCCTTGTTGCAAACCTTTAGAAAAGCGTAGGTAACTATTATCTTTTTTGAATGATCTTTTGTCACTAGGCAAGTGCTTGAAAATTGCCTTAGTCTGAGTAGTTGAGAAAAGAGCAGTCTGCCTATCCTTAGGTAAGCGCTTAAAAATTGCCTTCATATCCTCCTTAAAGTTGGCTTCTAATATTCGATCCGCTTCGTCATTTATAAGACACACCAAATTTTTGAAAATGAATCCTTTGGTATTTTGGATGTGATCAAGTAGTCTTCCAGGAGTGGCAACTAATACATTTACTCCCTTGACAAGATGTTCCGCTTCTCGATTTCGTGTAGCTCCACCCATAACCATTCAAACAGTTTGTGAATGGTATTTAATAGATCTTTTGCCATAGCAAGAGTCAGAATAGCATGCCCCCTAGTTGGGCAAATAATTCAACACTGTACACCATTTATTTGGAGCTTCGGATAGTAAACTCTCTTTTATCCAAATAAATTTAATGGTTATCAGATTACCATCAAACTGATATAAAGTTCAGTGGCTGAAACAACAAATATGATGCCATATTAGCATCAAACTGATATAAAGTTCAAGAGCGGATAAGTCAGAGACTCAGAAAGAAAATGTAGATAATGACAGCAATATCTTTTGGCTGGTAAAATCACAAAGTAACACAGAACGACAATAGGGTTAATATATGATATATTTGAGATATGATGGAAATAGACATGTGGCCCATAATTATTCAACAAAAGTAAGTTAGATGCTTGAGTAGCATAAAAGAATTCTTCAAAGTGCATTTACTACTATAACCTATATGCTTGGGTTACTACAACTTTATAAACAGGTATATATCTACGTCTAAATGAGCCTTTTATCCACAAGATCCTGCATTATGCAATTCTTAAACATAATTGAAAACATTGCTTGCTTCACATTACCCACAAGAGCCTTCATGATTCTTGATAGGAAAATTTGCATCTTTATACCGGTATTTTGGTGCTTCACATTACCCACAATTGAAAACTTGCATCTTCATGATTCATTTATTTCTTGTTTTGTAGATGGATGCATAGGAACACCATATTTTAAATGCACTATATCATAATGTACAATATTGTTTGAATGTTATTTGATATTCAGCTTAATTATTTATGTGTTTGTTTTAATAACGATCAATTAATATTGTTTGAATGTTATTTGATAATTCGTGACAAATACTTATTGTTGATTATTGAATGTCTTTACAGGTAATTTGCTTTTCTGGACTAAAGACCATCACCAACCATGGACACATGACTTCAATTGTTATATGTATTATGATATTAGTCGGTACTTAAGTAAAACTCTTTGAGAATGCTTGTGGTATGTGAACTTGCTTATTTTGTCAAACAACTATTATCTAAATGGTTATGGATAGTACTTATGTAATTATTGTGTTTTCAACTTGAATATGATGATTATATGATTGGTTGACTGTTGGTTTGAATGTGATAATTATACGATTGTTGATGATTTTGGTATGACTATTATAAAGCTGGTTGCTGCAAACAATGTAAACCATTAACAGTATAGTAGCATTTAAGAAATGCTACAAATTACATTTCAGCAGCGTTTTTGAAATGCTACTGAAGCAGACGTAAAATATTATCTGAATTTATAGTGGCATAAAATAAATGCAATGAAAAGTTTTTAGTTACATAAAATAAACGCTACGGAAAATCAAAGAAAAGGACCAAGCACAAACGCAACTAAAAAATGTTAGTTTTGGTTGGATTTTTTAAACGCTACAGAAAACTTTGGTTGCTTACGTTTGGCAGCGTTTTTCAAAATGCAACAAAAAAACAGACCTTTAGTTGCGGGACCTGTAGTAGCGTTCTTTAAAACGCTACCAAAGGCTTTGGTAGCGTTTTTTAAACGCTACCAACGGTCATTTCTGGTGTAGTGTGTTTGGATTAAGAAAATAGAACTAGAAGAGAGGATTGTTGAGTCATAGATCTATACTTGAATCTTTAATCTTTGATTGCAGAAGAAGGAAAAGGGTTTAATTCGGTCCAGGCATCAACAACATTTGGCCTCCATTGATTTCAGTGTAAGAAAACAAGAGAAATGGACCTTTATTTATAGCTTCCAGCCGCCAGAAATCAACTGCCACCTCAGCCCTGGGGGTCGACCCTGGTGTCGACACCCCCCTTTAGGGGTCGACTCCCCTAGAGCGGGAATTTTACCGCTTCTTTTTTTGATTTTTGAATGGGTTTTCTGATTTCTGATTAAATATATTTATGTATAATTCTTCTGCGCGTATACAAACTTCAAGCCCTTATAACTTTTTCATATGGTGTCCGTTTCATGCAAACCAATATCCATCCTGGCAAGAATTTCGAGACAGACGCAATGGTGCAGTCCGTTTCCATTAATACTGAATATTAAATTTATTATTATTTCATTTATCCTCTTCTATTGTTGTTAAAATTACGGGGTGTTACATTAATATTTTTAACATGTGTTTAAACATTTCAACAGATCATAATGAAACGACCCGAACTTCCCCAGTAAGGAAAGCACGGATTGAATTGAGAACAAGCCACATCGGGACGCAAACAAAAGAACATTTCATTGTATATTACAACAATTCCATCAGAATACAAGAATATACAGAGTATGAATAAATATTACATAGAAAATATCAGAGATTTAAATTACAATTAAATACATCGCAGCGGAAAATAATACAAAACACAACTAGAAGTAATACACGGATACAGAGCTTTCCGAGTATCGTTCCAGCTGTAAATCAGGATCCTGTGAATATAAATCTACAAAACCAAAACTACTAGCTGCCCGTGTCAAAATAAGGGCACCCAGAGTTTAGGTTAAAACAATAAACTCCAGGTCAGTCATCTGACTGGTGTGAGAACTAAAATAGTTATTTATCTTTATTTTAAAGTTAGGTAAATCAAGGGACCACGTCGTATAACACGGAATGGGTTTCCTCTCAAGAACACCAGTGCATAAAACAAACAGCGCAATGCTAGATAAAGAACAATGAAGCTATTATAAGACCCAAGTCCCATCACACAATGCAACGCAAGCCAGAGGATAGGGTTTTACCTTATAATAGATAAAGAATGCTTGATACGCTAAATTTCATGTTTTAATTCTTAATCAGACTCCAACCGTAAATTAGTAAGAGAACGATTCCCTAAGTATTAACCCGAAGGCCGAAACCAACATCAGACTAATACCCAGGAAACCACCCATCTTAGCTCGTTTCCAGTTAGTTTCTGATTTTATATATAATCATAAATATCAATCATAGGCGACATGAGCGTCCCATGCCACTATGTCGCCATATATAGGTTTACAATCAAAACCGCAAAGTCACGTATTTGGAAATTCGTTTTCCATCTGTGAACCAAGGCAAAAGATAGTCCTCTACCGATTTGAGACAATCTAACCTACCATGTCTCAGGATCAGAGCTCAAGTGACCCTTGGATCATCAGGGCCGGTCCACCGATGTGGATTAAAATGCCTGAACACTACGTTTCTCCGCCCTTTGGGGCGCAAATGAGCCAACAAATGACTCCATCGGCTCCACATAGTCACCGATATATCCGAGGCGCCTCGCAACAGCAACAACCACATAAGTCAAATTCATCAGGGCGTGTAAAACCACTGACGCCGCTTCTAGCTAGAAAGAAATGCATGTCCTCCCTGAGGTCCTCTCCCGTTTCTGGTTCACAACCGGGGTGTGAGGCTCGCGAATCAATGCTACACAAAGCTACGCCACAAAGGCCGTGCTTTGATCATCAACCACAAGAATTTTCTTTTCAACAAAAGCCTTGATCATTTGCATCTTAGCATGCCACACAGGCAAACCACTCCATGCAACCGATATCCACCAATCACACAGAATGATATCCAATGTCAGACACACAGTCCATTTACAAGTCCGTTCTGGGTCTGAACGAAACCGGAGGCACCTTATACCTCACATATCCATCGATCTCCAAGTACGTCTGGACGATCACCAACTGATTCCCACCTCTTGGGTGTACAACACAATCAAGATCATCGGTAATTATCCAAACGACGTAAAGACCTCCGGTCTTCAACCACTGTCTTCACCTTTGACTTATCGTCGTATCAGTTATTCAGAATGGGATAAACCCGGTCTTTCCGAATAACTCGCGTATATAATTGTTACACAAACACAAAATACGCCTCATTCCAACTCATCAGTCACTAACCGTAAATTAGCAAGAGAACAATTCCCTAAATATTAACCCCGAAGGCCGAAACCAACATCAGATCAATACCCAAAGAAATACAATAAATAGGTACCTATTTGTCGGGCAAACAATTTTATTCCTCTTCTCTAGCCTCCTTGCTATGACCTGTTCAATGTAAGTACATGTATATGCATGCAAATGCGACAAATTTTCAATATAACTCACTATTTGATTCAATTTGGCTAAAGGTTCAACAATTTAATTAATCAAACAATATCAAACAACACAATCAGCAATCAATTAGTTGATTATCTTTTAAATCACATAATTTTGATATATAGTCAAAAATCACATTTTTGGTGCCAAATCACAACAATAAGCCCTATCTAGTTTTGGTTCTCACACCAGCCTAATGGAAATATATAGACGCCACACTTTCGAAGCTCGGACATAAATACTGATGATGAGATATCAATCATCAGTATCATCTTTGGGTGTCTAGAATGTGATTCTATATCCATCCAATATATTTGGTACTTCGTATAGACACTAGCTAGGCGTATATGCAAAATCTTCATATACTAGATTGTCCAAATCAATTTAAAATAAATTATTCAAATACATACAATACGATTTAAATTTCAAAACAAAATTTTTTTTTCTTTTTATATTTCAAAAATATACTCTTCACACTCCTTCTAGGATACTACTGATCCATCTCTAACGAGTCATTCCCATTGGATATTACTAATCCAATTTCTGATGAATTCTTTCGTTTGGTTCTAACGTGTCCTGTTCTCGAGCTTTGTAAACCAAAGCTATGATACCAAAATGAAATAGCCGACGAAATCCGGTAGGCTTCGCAACGATCCCTTCATCCCCCAAGCTGCAGGTAATACCCTCCGTGGCTCTCACTGGTCCCCCAGTCCTTTGTTTTATGGCGACCCTCTAGAGTCTCCCGGCACTACCGAACCAACCTCAACAGGGACATGTAGAGGTAAGAGTCCCCCGTTCGCCACCAAACCGCGAAGCGAGAACCCCCTATCATGCGTAGCCATCCTACTCAGGAGCAGCCACAATAACTGGTGATACTCCATTCTCGATCTTTTCAATCTAATTAAAGATTCATTAAAACTACAATTAGTTTTAATCTTTAACTGGGTTAAAGAACCAATGTCATTTAAAACACGATTCGCGATAAACCCAAAATCACATTCCATTCTATCAGCCTTTAACCACAAAATAGCAAGTGAGTCATTCCCTAAGTATTAACCCGGAAGGCCGAAACCAACATCTGATCAATACCTAAGAAACCATTCAACTTAACTAATCTCCAGTTAGTTTCTGATTTTCTTAACTCCTTTGGGTCTAAGAACAGTATTATTGAAGATACCGTTCACGACAACCCAAACTCACATTCCATTAATTATCGAGTTAAAGAACAAGTGTTATTTAAAACACTGTTCATGATAAATCCAAAAATCAATACCAATTCAATTCCAATTAAATATTATTTAATTGGTACACTTCATTAAATCTAAATAAAAAGATTTAATCTTTTTCTCAACTGGGTTAAGAACAATGTTAATGAAGACACCATTCATGGACAAACCCAAATCCCATTTGATATTAAATACAAGGCTCTGAATAGAAAATATATCGGCTTATATTCAATATCAATTTCAACGACCGACAAATATCGTATTGGAAATAACGATATAAATATATCTTTCAAATTTCCATAACAATATCTGTATAATCCCGAAATCCAACATCGAAATATTCCAAAGACGATTTCGATTCAAATCCATTCCAATTCAATTATTGGACATCCTGGTTATTATCAAAACCATTTCAAATCCTATTTATTTATTTTAAAAATAAACAAATTATTATTCTAGTTCAAAACTAGTTCATTTCGATAAAAATCTACATTTTTTTTCAAATATGGAGTTTTTCATCCCGATTTTTCAAAAATCATTTCTTATGATTTTACACAAATTATTACTATTTTTAATAATTTTATCAAGGCCCGTACAGTCGATTTTCATCAACGGCCATCGAACTGCACTTACAGCGACCTTTTCCAAATTTGATTTGGACATAATTCCAGATCCAACCATTAGATTTAAAATCACTAATATTCATTAGAAAGCCCTTTTCGATACGAACCCAACGGTTCCTGTTTTAGGAGAATCCGACGATCGGATCTCCCGCAATGTCCATTTGAAGTCAATGGTCGAAATTCACGAACTGCCGCAGCGCGGCGCGTTCTATTCTGGCCATTATATATATAATATATATACATATATTATTTCATCGATTTCCTTTTAAAACGTATTTTATAAATTGTTTTAAATTCGTTTTCAAAATGATTTCAACTTCATATTCAATTTCAAATCAAAATTGAATATTCCGCATCATCGTTATGCAAATGATAATATTTTCAAAACGTTGTATTTTGAAATCAATTTCTTTTCTATATTCATTATAAAAATGAACAAAATCGATATAAGTATCGTCCACGTAAAAATGACGTCAATCTAATCAACATGGCTTATATTCAACACATGAGTATTTATTCTATTCAACACATGAATTTATTTTCACAATTCAACAAATGAATTTTCTTTACAATTCAACAAATGAATTTTCTTTACAATTCAACAAATGAATTTTCTTTACAATTCAACAAACGAATTTTCTTTATATTTCAACAAATGAATTTTCTTTATATTTTCCAAATTGGAATGAGGCCCAATCAATTACCATATAACGTTAATTAAATGGATTCCCTACAACACATGTATATAATAGTAACGATAAATGATCAACCATCATCCAGAGTGCATTCTACACTGTATAAGCATCAAATATAAATATCCAACGCTTATAACAGCCTGTCAATCAATCGATCGACATACAGCTAATTATTGGGATTAGTGTATGTCCAATTTCATCCCAACACCCGTGTGGGGTTTTCAAACAATCAAACACAGATTTTATTTGTGCAGTTGGGCGATGTGTAAAATTTATCGTCCCAATCAATATCAGTCAAATTAGTGTATATAAACAAATCGTCCGATTTGTTAATAAATATTTTTTTTATATACACGTTAAAAATTATATTTTTAACTATAAAATATTTTCCACTATAAAATATTTTACTTCATTCCACATCACACAATCAAATTTCACAACATAGCAACCAAACAAACAAGTCATCCATGGTCTGTGGATGACGGGTATCGGGTGCTACTAAACACCGTCTGCATCCTAGTATATATTTTAACTAGAAAAATAAGATTTAAAGTGATAAGTTCTCACCGACTAGCTAATCCAATACCACGACTCTTCTTGTGTAGAAATCTTGGTCGTGCTCGCCTTTTGTCACTTCCTTCTCCGTATTCACTACATATATAAAAATCACATTTTCATTTTGATGCTATGTATATAAAAATTACATTTTTATAATCACTCTATATGGATAAAAATTACATTTTTATACCGCTACTATAAAGATAAAAATTCTATTTTTACCACGCTATTCACTATATAAAAATTATATTTCTAACTTACCACTCGAATAAAAATTATATTTTTAACCTTTCTATAATATAAAAATTATATTTTTTTTTCTATCTATAAAAATCATTCCTTCTTTCTATAATTCAAAAATCTTGTCTTTCCCATCATAAAAATCCTAACTTTCTACAATGAAAGTTCGGTTTAACAGCAGAGGGGAGGGGGAAAGAGAGGAGGGGAAGAGGAGATAGGGGTCATCGATATGAGGTGGAGGGGTGGTGCTTGGCGCGGTCATCGACAGCAGGGGCGGTCGATCGTCGGTTTGGGTTTTCTTGGTTTTTTTTTCTTTTCCTGAGAATTCACGAGGGGAGTAAAGGAGAAAAGGGGCGTTGACTCTTTTTTTTTTTATTATTTAAATTTTCAAAAAGTTACTTTTTATTTCGACCTCCAAACGAGGCCCACCTACTGTCGTCCTTAACTAATTACCCCCATTCCGAACACAATGGGATATGTTTCGTAAGCCAATTCGACGGTTATGATCAGTTTTTCTTTAAATTCAATTATAAATCAATATATATTTACTTTAAACGTACATTTGAATTTACCGGGGCCACATACGGGCTCTAAAAATTCCCGAAAAATATTTTCTAACTTTGTATTGACGATACGGTCCTAACAAAACTTGTTTCGTCGAATTCTGAGACCGTTTGAAAAAAGGCCATTTTCCAGACGATTAAAATCAACTGAAACTAGTCAAACGCGTTTTCCTTTACCACGCTCACATATTGATTCGAAAATTTACGAATTTTGGAATCTAGCAATAATTTGACATCACGGTTCCAACAAAAGTGGTTTCGTCGAAAACCGAGGTCGTTTGCAAAATGGTTATTTTCAAGGCCTTTATATATATTAAAATATATATAAATTCCACAACGACTTTTCTGAATTTTAAACTGGACATATCTTTCAAATTCTAAAGTGAAATCTCTGTTTCTTACATCCGTTAGAAAGATATGATTAAACAGATTCAAATATTTCTTGTTTCTCTCAATTCCGACTTATATTGAATTCTGTATATTCATTTGAAATTTGAAATCAAATTTTCGAATTGCCGCGACATTTCAGGCTCGATATATAATTAAAATAAATTTATTCGTTTTAACTTCGTCGAAAATAAATTTCTCGTCATTATTATTTAAAATAATTCATTTTAAATATTCAAAATTCACTCAAATTGCCAAAATAAAAAATTTAAATTGGCTCAGAATTTCTGGGTTATTACAATCTCCCCTACTTTAAACTTTACGTCCCCGAAAAGGAACGAAGCCGAAAGTTGTTTCACAAATCAACTCAACTTTCGCTATTTCCATTACGTCTTAAGTTCTTCAACTTTCAGTTTCTAAGAACTTTTCAAATTTTTCAAAAATTTGGCTAACACCCTAAATTTTCGAAAAATTTCGCCATAACCTCCCCTGCACCGGGGACTTCGGGATATTTCATATAGCCAAAAGAAAAAGCCAATCGGCTCATAAAATCATCCAAACCCAAAGAAATACAATAAATAGGTACCTATTTGTCGGGCAAACAATTTTATTCCTCTTCTCTAGCCTCCTTGCTATGACCTGTTCAATGTAAGTACATGTATATGCATGCAAATGCGACAAATTTTCAATATAACTCACTATTTGATTCAATTTGGCTAAAGGTTCAACAATTTAATTAATCAAACAATATCAAACAACACAATCAGCAATCAATTAGTTGATTATCTTTTAAATCACATAATTTTGATATATAGTCAAAAATCACATTTTTGGTGCCAAATCACAACAATAAGCCCTATCTAGTTTTGGTTCTCACACCAGCCTAATGGAAATATATAGACGCCACACTTTCGAAGCTCGGACATAAATACTGATGATGAGATATCAATCATCAGTATCATCTTTGGGTGTCTAGAATGTGATTCTATATCCATCCAATATATTTGGGACTTCGTATAGACACTAGCTAGGCGTATATGCAAAATCTTCATATACTAGATTGTCCAAATCAATTTAAAATAAATTATTCAAATACATACAATACGATTTAAATTTCAAAACAAAATTTGTTTTTCTTTTTATATTTCAAAAATATACTCTTCACACTCCTTCTAGGATACTACTGATCCATCTCTAACGAGTCATTCCCATTGGATATTACTAATCCAATTTCTGATGAATTCTTTCGTTTGGTTCTAACGTGTCCTGTTCTCGAGCTTTGTAAACCAAAGCTATGATACCAAAATGAAATAGCCGACGAAATCCGGTAGGCTTCGCAACGATCCCTTCATCCCCCAAGCTGCAGGTAATACCCTCCGTGGCTCTCACTGGTCCCCCAGTCCTTTGTTTTATGGCGACCCTCTAGAGTCTCCCGGCACTACCGAACCAACCTCAACAGGGACATGTAGAGGTAAGAGTCCCCCGTTCGCCACCAAACCGCGAAGCGAGAACCCCCTATCATGCGTAGCCATCCTACTCAGGAGCAGCCACAATAACTGGTGATACTCCATTCTCGATCTTTTCAATCTAATTAAAGATTCATTAAAACTACAATTAGTTTTAATCTTTAACTGGGTTAAAGAACCAATGTCATTTAAAACACGATTCGCGATAAACCCAAAATCACATTCCATTCTATCAGCCTTTAACCACAAAATAGCAAGTGAGTCATTCCCTAAGTATTAACCCGGAAGGCCGAAACCAACATCTGATCAATACCTAAGAAACCATTCAACTTAACTAATCTCCAGTTAGTTTCTGATTTTCTTAACTCCTTTGGGTCTAAGAACAGTATTATTGAAGATACCGTTCACGACAACCCAAACTCACATTCCATTAATTATCGAGTTAAAGAACAAGTGTTATTTAAAACACTGTTCATGATAAATCCAAAAATCAATACCAATTCAATTCCAATTAAATATTATTTAATTGGTACACTTCATTAAATCTAAATAAAAAGATTTAATCTTTTTCTCAACTGGGTTAAGAACAATGTTAATGAAGACACCATTCATGGACAAACCCAAATCCCATTTGATATTAAATACAAGGCTCTGAATAGAAAATATATCGGCTTATATTCAATATCAATTTCAACGACCGACAAATATCGTATTGGAAATAACGATATAAATATATCTTTCAATTTTCCATAACAATATCTGTATAATCCTGAAATCCAACATCGAAATATTCCAAAGACGATTTCGATTCAAATCCACTCCAATTCAATTATTGGAAATCCTGGTTATTATCAAAACCATTTCAACTCCAATTTATTTATTTTAAAAATAAACAAATTATTATTCTAGTTCAAAACTAGTTCATTTCGATAAAAATCTACCTTTATCTTTTCAAATATGGAGTTTTTCATCCCAATTCTTCACAAATCATTTCTTATGATTTTACACAAATTATAACTATTTTTAATAATTTTATCAAGGCCCGTACAGTCGATTTCCATCAATGGCCATCGAACTACACTTACAGCGACTTTTCAAATTTGATTTGGACATAATTCCAAATCAACCGTTAGATTTCAAATCATTAATATTCATTAGAAAGCCCTTTTCGATACGAACCCAACGGTTCCAGTTTTAGGGGAATCCGACGGTCGGATCTCCCGCAATCGTTCGAAGTCAATGGTCAAAATTTACGAACTGCCGCAGCGCGGCGCGTTCTATTCAGGCCATTATATGTATATAATACATATATATTATATATATTTCATCGATTTCCTTTTAAAACGTATTTTATCAATCGTTTTAAATTCGTTTTCAAAACGATTTCAACTTCGTATTCAATTTCAAATCAAAATTGAATATTCCACATCATCGATATACAAATGATAATATTTTCAAAACGTTGTATTTTGTTACGACCCCAAACCCCGTACTGACGGTGGCAAGGGTAATTTTGGGAATATAACACATAAACAGATAATAGCAGAACAGAAATAAATAAATACACCAGATAATGTACAAATAATACACTGGATAAACGTAATCATCAAAGTTACACAGTATACAGGATCATATTTAGTACAAATACAGTTCAACTATACATAAATGCCTACAGCGGAAAACAAACATAATATGTACAATAGGAGTTGAACAGCATAAAAAGAGATAAATGATAGAATCCATCTTCGACTCCAGCTATACAGAAAGTGCCTGCTAAACTGAATACAAGGCTGCCCGTGTAGAAAAAGGGGCACCCGAGTTTGCAAGTGAAACAAACTACGAGTCAGTCGTGGGACTGGTATGAGAAATCTACTCAACACATTTATAATATGGCTAATCATAGGACCACGCCACTTTCGTGGAACGGGTTTACTCCATTGGATTGCCAGTGCTTTAAAACAAATCTTTCTTTTAAACATCGCAATGCTTTTTATAAAAATGAAGCCATTATAAGACTCAGTTCCCATCACACAATGCAACACAAACCGGAAGATAGAGTATTTACCTTATAATGGCCAAAATATGCTTGATAGGAATAAAACAAAAGAATTTGTTATTATTACTAGTGTTTATATATTTCAAAAACAATTTCAAATCATAAGTCTCAATCATAGACGGCATTAATGCCCCATACCACTATGTCGCCATATATAGGTATACAATCAAAACCGCACGATCACGTATTTGGAAATTGGATTTCCGTCATGAACCAAGACAAAAGATAGTCCTTACCGACTTCGAGACGCTCTACCCGTGTCTCAGGAAAGTACTCAGTCAAGCCTTTGGATCGTCAGGGCCGGTCCACTGATGTGGATTAAAATGCCTGAACAATGCGTTTCCCCGCCCTATGGGGCGTCAATGAGCCAACGAATGACTCCATTGGTCCCAGATCGACTGATATAACCGAGGCGCCTCGCAACAGCAACAACCACACAGGTGAAAATAATATATATGTCAGCCAGTTTAAGCATCGACACCACCTCTAGCTAGAAGGAAACGCATGCCCTCCCTGAGGTCCTTCTCCCGTTTCTGGTTCATACCGGGGTGTGAGGCTCGCGAATTCATGTTATACACAAAGTTACGCCACATAGGCGGTGCTTTAATCATCAATCACAAGACTTTGCTTTTCAATAGAAGCCCTGATCACTGCATCTTAGCATGCCACACAGGCAATTCACGCCATGTAACTGATGGATATCAATCGCACAGAATTAATTCCAATGTCAGACACACAGTCCATTTACAAGTCCGTCCTGGGTCTGAACGAAATAGGAGGCACTATATACCTCGCAAACCCATCGATCTCCACGTATATCTGGACGATCAACACTCATTATCCATATTACGGGATGCCTCCCAATCAGGACATCAGTTACCATCCAAATGAGGTGAAGATCTCCGGTCATCAACCACCGTCTTCATCTTTGATTTCTTATCGTCGATTCAGTTATTCAGAATGGGATAAAACCGGTCTTTCTGAGCAACTCGCGTTTATAAATAATTAGTGCTACACAAACACAACATACGCCTCTTTCCAATTCATTAGTCACTAACCGTCAATCAGTAAGAGAACGATTTCCCAAATATTAACCCCGAAGGCCGAAACCAACATCAGATCAAAACCCAGGAAATCATTCGACTTAGCCAACCTTCAGTTAATTTCTAAATTTCACATTCCATATCGTTTATAATATTTTATAATGATTTACGCTATTTTTATTTATTTTAAAATAGCCAATTTATTCAAACGACGCTTCGGGCCATGACGCGGCCGTGGCGCTATTTTTCTTCAGATTTGATTTACACATATCTGAAAATCTAACCGTTGGATCTTCACAAATTTTATATCGTTAGAAAGATCTTTTCAAAACGAATTCAACGGTTCCAGTTTTGAGAAAATCCGAAGGTCGGATCTCCCGGTACAATCGTTTTAAGTTTCGATTCCAAAATACAAACTACAGCATCGTTATTCGATTTAATTTAATTATATTTATATATATAATCGATTTTGGCACTGTTTTTCTTCAGATTTAAATTAAACATACCAGACAATCCAACCATTGGATTTTCACAAAGTGGGTATCGTTGGAAAGATATTTCCAAAGCGAACCCAATGGTTTCGGTTTCGGGAAAATCCGATGGTCGGATCTCCCGCACTAATCGTTTGAAATCACGGTTTCAAAACATGAACTGCAACTTCGTTATTCGATATATTTCGATTCTATATATATATATATATATATATATATATATATATATCGATTCCTCGATCTCAAAACTATATTCTTTTCATACATTTGATAAAAATGATATTTTTATCCGACCGACAATTATTTCAACACTTCGCTATTTTTAACAATTCATGTATATAGTAAAAATGTGATTTTATTGTAAAACAATTCATTTCAAAAAACGATTATTTTATATAGTTCATATAGATGATAAAAATATGATTTTTATTATAAACAATTTATTTTAAAACACGAATACCACTCAACACATGAATTTCTATTCAATGAATGAATTTCTATTCAACACATGAAGGTTTTCTTATCCACACACGAATATAGTTTCAACACATGAAAATAATTCTAACACATGAATATTATTCAAAATTCCGGCAGCATAACGGCAGGGTAGTTAAAACCGGGGCCGTCCCTAGTACGGCTCCTCGCTCTACCTTAAAGCCTCGCAGCTTTTGACAATGGGGATTTCATGCATCTAGTTCGCACGCAGGCAGCATGTATTTTTTTCATTTCCACAAACTAATCCTATGTGGTTTCAACCAAATAATTCTCAACCACAAACGGGTATTTTTCAACCACAATCAATCAATTTCAACCACAAACTATTCAAATCAACCTTTCGCTATCAACCAATTTTCACACCAATCACAACCAATAAATATCGTCCATGGTTTGTGGACGAGGGGCGTATATATATAAGCATATTTCACTTCCATTCAACACATATATAATTTTTACAACGCATATATAACTTATATATCGAACGTACAACTTATACAACGCTTATACAAGAGGTGTACAACGCTTATATAACTCATACATCGACTATATAATTTATACATCGTCGATTTCCATATCATTTATAATTTAGAAATCACACATTGGGTTCCACTCCACCAAAAATAGCAGAAGGCTCGGAAAAATATGCGGTCTCTTCTAGAATGTAGAAGGCGTCCGCACGAGTCCATTGTCTCTTGTTTCACTTAATTTCGTCAAGAAACGAAAAAGATATGATTTTTACAATGAAATCAAAAACTGTAGCGCTTTAAACTGCTATAATATAGTTTATATAATTTAACAGTCGTATACCTTCAGTTTTGTTCAAAACTAGGTTTTGAAATAACTTCCAATTCGAAGAACGTTGCATCGATTAGACTACACAACATCGAAGGGGGTGGAGAAGGCTTCTCGCGCGTGGTGGTGGCGTCGAGATCAAACCGTCGTGGAGGGAGAATTTGCGGTCGACATCGGCGAACTTTGCAAGCCCAGAACTCGATGATGGAATGATGGCAGGAGGCGAGGTTAGGTCGGATTTGGAGAGGAAGGAGAGGGATTTCGAATATGGGTGGTGGCAGGCGATGGCTCGACGTGGCGCGGCCGGAAAAGAGGAGAGAAGGAAAGAAGGGGGCGTCGCTTTCTTTATCGAGGAGAGAGAATATCGGGGGGGGGGGGTTTCTGATGTGGACCAACCCCTTTTTTTATTTATAAAGTTTTAAAAATCCGAAAATACCACTTGCCTCCTACGAACTCCAATCCAAACCCAACGACTATCGTCCCTAGCGTTTTACCCCCATTCCGAACACAATGGGATATGTTTCGTTGGCCCATTCAACTGTTTCAATCAGTTTTTCTTCAATTTAAAATATATAACATTCAATACTCGATTTGAACGTACATTTCAATTTGCCAGGGCCATAAACTGATTCGAAAAATTCTAGAAAAATAAATCTAGCTATATTTTGACGATATGGTCCCAATAAAACTAGTTTCGTCGAATTCTGAGACCGTTTGAAAAATGGCCCATTTCTGGTCAATCCAATTTAATTGTAATTGACCAAAACACATTTTTCTTTGCCATGCTCACATACTAGCTTCAAAAATTATGAAATTTTAAACCTAGCAATAATTTAACATCTCGGATCCAACAAAAGTGGTTTCGTTGAATTCCGAGGTCGTTTGCAAAATGGCCATTTTTACGGGCTATATAAACTCCATAGCGACCTTTCAGAAAATTCATTTGGCCATAACTTTTGCTTCCCGCTATGAAACTTCAATTTTTCAGATTCGTTAGAAAGGTATTCACAAACAGATTTAAATATTTTTGGTTCCACTCAAATCCGTTTTATTTTGCACCCGGTACAATCAGTCAAAGTTTGAATTCAAATTTTGAAACTACCGCGCCATTTCAGGCCTTCTTTATAATTAGAATTAATTATATTCGTTTTCATATGTCGATTCAAAATTACTTTTCATCGTTATTATTTAAAATATTTATTTTAAATATTTAAAATCCACTAAAATAGCCAATTTAAAAATTTTAAATTCGTTCAGATTTTCCGGGTCGTTACAATCTCCCCCACTTAAAACTTTTCGTCCCCGAAAAGGAACAAAGTCGAAAGTGGTTTGATTAATCAACTCTACATTGAATCTGGCTTCCTTTCTCCAACTTTTCAGTTTCTCAGAATTTCCAATTCTTCAAAAATTTGGCTAACAACCGGAATTTTCGAAAAATTTCGCCATAACCTCCTTTGTATGGGGAGGGGTTTGGTAATTTATTGGGCCGTATTAGGTACCCAATAAATCCTATAAAGCATACACATATTTATAGTGATATATTCTGGTGTTTACAGGGGAGCGTGTATACATAATAACTCCAGAGAATAAATTCTCGTCACCCTGTCAAAGACTGAGGGAGTGTGTATTTTAATTGCTCCAGAGAAAAAATTCTCGTCACCTCGTCCCGTGTGGGAAATAAATAATCCATGTGCCGTATCTAATAACTAGAGAGACATGATTATTGTCAACTCCAGACCCGTGTGGGGTTTTTATTAATCTGGCAATTTATCGTTACAATTTTATATCGTCATGTCAGTCATCAGTTCAACCTGTAAAATGTAGTCATCGCCATACGAGCCTCTCGCTCTTATGGTAAATCTTCCACATCGTCACACAAGCTCCAAATGCTTATGTGGTATATGATTAAGTATGCTTATTCTTCAAGAAGTATGCCATGTGGTGTAGTTCCAAAATTAATTGTTACTATCCTATGGCGATGTTTATTATTACACACCGAACAACCAGCACTCCGCATCCAATGGTGTTCATAGGAGTTGATATAATAATATTTCGCATCCAACTCATTAAGGTTTACCTATTTGTCGGGCATGCAAATAATTTCTTTACTCAACAGCTATCCATTTACCTGTTCAAACATATATGATGCACATGTATATATTTCTATCTATTTTTAAATCAGTTCAATGTGTGATTTAATCGAATAAATTCTACCATTATTCTCTTATTGATTAAATTAACTATCGTTCTAATAATTTGATTAATCAAATCTACTATCACACAACACAAACAACAATCCAATTTATTTTTAACTTTTCAAAAATGTCCTAATCAATTCATATACTCTTTTAAAATCATTCACACTATAGAATTAAAAGTTTACATTCATGAAAGAAAATAACAACGAAGCAGAGAACTAAATGACAATGCAAAGTATGATAAATGTACCTTACACCGGAGTCAATCAGAGATATCTACTCGACACCTAGGATAGGCTTTCTGAATGCTCTCCTCAGTTTCCCAAGTACAATCTCGCGGATCCCCACTCCATTGCACTTTGACTAAGTGAACCTTCTTGTTCCTCAGTTCCTTGGTTTCTTTGCCAATGGACTTTAGCGGCTCTCTTCTCACACCCAATTCTGGAGTAATTTCATATCCTGTTGTACTGCTTCTTCCACGATCAAGTCTGATCATGAACGTGCTTTCGAAGTTGAGATATGTAAAATACATCATGTACTCCAGGCAACGCAATCAGGAAATTTAACCCTATAAGCGAGAGTTCCAATCTGTTCTAGAATAGGAAACAAACCAATGAATTTGGGCGCCAATTTCCCAGTTTTACCGAACCGGATAACTCCTCTCTTCGGCGATACTTTCAAATATACATAGTCGCCAACAGCAAATGATATATCTCTTCTTCTCTTATCGGCATAGTTCTTCTGGCGGCTTCGAGCGGCGAGTAATCGTTTCTTAACGAAATCGACTTTGTCGGCAGCCTCATGGATCATATCCGGTCCCAATACAAGTCTATTACTGGGTTCGACCCAACAAGCAGGAGATCGGCATGGTCTACCAAACAACGCTTCGAATGGTGACATTGTCAGGCTCGCCTGGTAGCTGTTGTTATATAAGAATTCAGCCAAATGCAGATGGTCTTCCCATGATCCACCAAAATCTAGAACACAAGCCCGCAATAGATCTTCTAAAATACGATTCACCCTCTCAGTTTGACCATCTTTCTGAGGATGATAGGCAGTGCTCAGGTTCATCTTTGCTCCCAGTTCTACTTGAAATGCCTCCCAGAACTTGCTAGTGAATATTGGATCTCTATCACTAACTATACTGATCGGCACTCCGCGTAGTCTAACAATTTCCTTGAAATAAATCTGCGCCAGACTCTGAGCAGTTCTGTTTGATCTGACAGGTATGAAATGGGCGGTCTTCGTGAAGCGATCTACGATCACCCAAATACTATCATTTCCTTTTCTGGTTCTGGGCAAACCATCTATGAAGTCCATGGAAATATGTTCCCACTTCCAACCTGGAACGTCCAACGGTTGCAACAATCCAGCTAGTTTCTGTTGGTCGCTTTTGACTAGTTGGCAAGTAGGGCATCGACTAACATATATTGAAACGTCTCTTTTAATAGCCTTCCACCAGAATGTTCGCTTGAGATCGTTATACATCTTGGCCACACCGGGATGGATACTCAGCTTGGATTTGTGACACTCGTCTAACACTTCCCTTTTGAGCTCGGGGATGCCAGGAACACAAATCCTTCCTTTCAATCTCAGGATTCCATCGTTATCTATTTGAAAACACGAGGGTTTGCCTTTCTGAATCCTTTTGATCATATCCTTAACAAAATTATCATCCTTCTGAAGAATAGATATTTTGTCAATCAAGGAAGTCGTAATTATAAAGTTGGCGATCATTAAATTCTTTCTACTCAGTGCATCAACCACGACATTGGCTTTCTCTGGAGTGTATAGAATCTCAAAATCGTATGCTGCAAGGAACTCTAGCCAATGTTGCTGCCTCAGATTCAGTTCTTTATGGGTGAACAGATACTTTAACGACTGATGGTCTGTAAATAGTTCGAATTTCTCACCCAGAAGATAGTGTCTCCAGATTTTCAAAGCGAATACGATAGCCAACAACTCAAGATCATGCGTGACGTAGTTCTTTTCATGTGGCTTCAGCTTACGGCTAGCATATGCAACAACCTATCCTCTCTGCATTAATACTGCACCAAGGCCTTCTCTAGAGGCATCCATCCATACTTTCAAATCCTTATTGCCGTCGATTATCGTTAACACTGGGGCAGTGGTTAATCTTAACTTTAGCTCCTCAAAAGCCTCCTCACACTCTGGAGTCCACTTGAATTTTGCGTGCTTCTTTGTAAGCTTTGTTAAGTAACCAGATATCTTCGAAAAGTCTTTAACGAACTTCCGGTAATAACTAGCCAATCCGAGAAAACTGCGGATTCTGTGGGAGTACTAGGCTGCTTCCAATTTTGAATAGCTGTGATTTTACTTGGATCTACAGCAATTCCTTCTTTCGATACGACGTGTCCAAGAAATTTCACTTCATCTTGCCAGAATATACATTCGAAAAGTTTAGCTTTCAATACATTCCTTCTCAGAATTTACAGAACCTGTTCCAAATGCTTTTCATGTTCGACCTTTGATTTAGAGAAAATTAGAATATATCCAATAAAAACCAGAACAAATTTATTCAGGACTCCTCTGAACACTCTATTCATCAAATCAACGAAGTAAGCTGGAGCGTTACATAAGCCGAACGACATTACTAACCACTCATAGAATAAGTCTGGACCTCTGAATGATGTCATAGAACACACTCTTCGGCAATTCGAAGCTGATGGAAGCCTGTAGCTAGGTCCATCCTTGAAAATACTTGGGCTCCATTCAGACGATCTAATAAACCATCGATTCGCGGCAATGGATATTTATTCTTGATTGTCTGCTTGTTTAAATCACGATAATCCACACATAGTCGCAGAGTACCGTCAGATTTTGGGACAAACACCACTGCTGCTCCCCAATCAGAGAAACTAGGCCTAATCAGACCCTTCCATAAAAGCTGTCGAGTTTGATTATCTAACTCTTATTTCTCCTTTAGGGTCATCCTCCGAATAGCGTGCACTACTGGCTTGGCATTCAAAATCAAAGCGATCTTGAAATCAATTTCTCTTTGCGGAGGTAGACTAACGACTTCCTCGAACACATCTGCATAATTCTTTACGACAGGAATATCTTTGATGAGGTCTGGAATATTCTCTATGACTACAGGGATATTTTCTATTTGAGCAGGAGAAACATCCAAAGCTGCCCAGAATTCCTTTCTATTAGAATTCTGACCTTCATAGGGAATGGTTATATAATCACCTGATTTAATCTTCGCCTTTACGACTCTGTCGGCGCATTTAACCTCAGCTTCATATTTGGTCAACCCGTCTAACCCCAAGATAAGATCAAACTCTGTAAAATTCATGACGATCGCGATGGTAGGGAACCGATAACGAGAAAAGGAAATCGGCACCCCACAAACCCAACTGAGATCGAGGGAACCCCCAACCGGGTTATGGACAGTCATTGGTTCTTTGAGCTTCTTCAAATTCAAATCTAGCTTCTTAACCGCATTCTTTGCAACAAAGCTTCACGACATGCCAGTGTCAAATAGTAATTTAACTGGAATATCTTTGACAGTTAGCGTGCCTTCTAAAACATTTGGCCTTTCTTGACTAGCTGATGGCTCAGAAGTTTCTGCTATTTCATTTATATGTACTGCTTCAGATTCCTTTGAGAGTTGGCACTCCCGTGCAATATGACCTGCTTGGTGACACTTATGGCATTTCCTTTCCCTATGTGGGTTCTTTTGCTTCTTAGTGGGTTTAGATCCACTCTTGATTCGTTTCTTTAAGGGTCCGCAATTTATCGACAAATGCCCTTTCTGATGGCAGTTACTGCACATGGCAGTTGTTACTGGTTCTTTCACATATCTGGCCCTTTTTCGATTGACTTTAGGCTTTTTGCTGACCTCAGACATCGTACTGGCCTCAGGAATATCAGTTTCCGACTCTTCTTTGTTACTAGAATAGACTTCCTCTTCGTCACGCAACATACCTTTCTTATGGAGATCTTCATACTGATAAGCCATATAAATCATTTCTGAAAAAGGAAGCTTCACATTCCTCATCACACTATTCTGATATTTTCTTTGCAGGCCATGGATAAACCTCAGATTCTTCCTCTTTGGATCTTGAATCAGATGAGGAGCAAAGTGAGAAAGTTCGTTGAATTTCTTATGATATTCTGGAATGGTCATATCTCCTTATATCAGATAAGAGAATTCATCACATAATCGCTCAGTCACTTCAGGAGGAGTAAATCTTTCTAGGAAAATCTCTTTTGAATCTATCCCAGGTGATATAACCTTATGGATTATCTTTGATGATTGTTTCCCACCAGATTAAAGCTTCTTCTTTGAGCGCCCAAGATGCCACTAATCTTTTCTGATCATCTCTCAACTGGATACATTAAAAAATTCTTTAGACAGAACTCATCCAAGCTTGAGTCTGAATTATAGATTCATTGCCCGAGAATTGTGCTCCTCCCAGATTTCGATATCTCTTTAATAGAGCCTCTAGATCGGGTTCTGCATTTCTTCTGTTTCTGACACTCATTTTCTAGTACTTCTGCAAATGGCAGATCAAGTGTCAGGTCACAGAAAAGATATTTCAAAACATAGAGACATATACTTCAAATGTATATGTGTCTACTGGGGTGTATTTCATTCTTCAATACTCATACTAAGATATTACTGATCCTATCTGTAATGAATTACCCATCCTAGAACACTACTGGTTCTATTTCTGACGAGTTCGTTAATATGTTATATTCCAGCACTAAGCTTAGCCAAAGCTCTGATACCACATTGTGACGACCCCAAACCCCGTACTGACGGTGGCAAGGGTAATCTTTGGAATATAACACATAAATAGATAATAGCAGAACAGAAATAAATAAATACACCAGATAATGTACAAATAATACACTGGATAAACGTAATCATCAGAGTTACACAGTATACAGGATCATACTTAGTACAAATACAGTTCAGCTAAACATAAACGCCTACAGCGGAAAACAAACATAATATGCACAATTGGAGCTGAACAGCATAAAAAGAGACAAATGATAGAATCCATCTTCAGCTCCAACTATCCAGAAAGAGCCTGCTAAGCTGAATACAAGGCTGCCCGTGTAGAAAAAGGGGCACCTGAGTTTGCAAAGTGAAACAAACTACGAGCCAGTCATGGGATTGGTATGAGAAATCTACTTAACACATTTATAATATGGCTAATCATAGGACCACGCCACTTTCGTGGAACGGGTTTACTCCATTGGATTGCCAGTGCTTTAAAACAAACAATTCTTTTAAACATCGCAATGCTTTTTAAAAAAAATGAAGCCATTATAAGACTCAGTTCCCATCACACAATGCAACGCAAACCGGAGGATAGAGTTTTTACCTTATAATGGCCAAAATATGCTTGATACGAATAAAACAAAAGAATTTGCTATTATTACTAGTTTTTATATATTTCAAAAACAATTTCAAATCATAAGTATCAATCATAGATGGCATTAATGCCCCATACCACTATGTCGCCATATATAGGTATACAATCAAAACCGCACGATCACGTATTTGGAAATTGGATTTCCGTCATGAACCAAGGCAAAAGATAGTCCTTACCGACTTCGAGACGCTCTACCCATGTCTCAGGCAAGTACTCAGTCAAGCCTTTGGATAGTCAGGGCCGATCCACCGATGTGGATTAAAATGCCTGAACAATGCGTTTCCCCGCCCTATGGGGCGTCAATGAGCCAACGAATGACTCCATCGATCCCAGATCGACCGATATAACCGAGGCGCCTCGCAACAGCAACAACCACATAGGTGAAAATAATATATATGTCATCCAGTTTAAGCACCGACACCACCTCTAGCTAGAAAGAAACGCATGCCCTCCCTGAGGTCCTTCTCCCGTTTCTGGTTCATACCGGGGTGTGAGGCTCGCAAATTCACGTTATACACAAAGCTACGCAACATAGGCGGTGCTTTGATCATCAACCACAAGACTTTGCTTTTCAACAGAAGCCCTGATCACTACATCTTAGCATGCCACACAGGAAATTCACGCCATGTAACTGATGGCTATCAATCACACAGAATGAATTCCAATGTCAGACACACAGTCCATTTACAAGTCCGTTCTGGGTCTGAACGAAACAGGAGGCACTATATACCTCGCAAACCCATCGATCTCCACGTACATCTGGACGATCACCACTCATTATCCATATTTCGGGATGCCTCCAAATCAAGACATCAGTTACCATACAAACGAGGTGAAGATCTCTGGTCTTCAACCACCATCTTCATCTTCGATTTCTTATCGTCGATTCAGTTATTCAGAATGGGATAAACCCGGTCTTTCTGAGCAACTCGCGTATATAAATAACTAGTGCTACACAAATACAACATACGCCTCTTTCCAATTCATTAGTCACTAACCGTCAATCAGTAAGAGAACGATTTCCCAAATATTAACCCCGAAGGCCGAAACAAACATCAGATCAAAACCCAGGAAACCATTCGACTTAGCCAACCTTCAATTAATTTCTAAATTCCACATTCCATATCATTTATAATATTTTATAACGATTTATCGCTATTTTTATTTATTTCAAAATAGCCAATTTATTCAAATGACGCTTCGGGCCATGACGTGGCCGTGGCGCTGTTTTTCTTCAGATTTGATTTACACATATCTGAAAATCTAACCATTGGATCTTCACAAATTTTATATCATTAGAAAGATTTTTTCAAAACGAATCCAACGGTTCCTGTTTTGGGAAAATCTTAAGGTCGGATCTCCTGGTACAATTGTTTGAAATTTCGATTCCAAAATACGTACTGCGGCGTCGTTATTCGATTTAATTTAATTATATATATATATATATATATATAATTGATTCTGGCGCTGTTTTTCTTCAGATTTGAATTAAGCATTCCAGACTATCCAACCGTTGGATTTTCACAAAGTGGGTATCGTTGGGAAGATTTTTCCAAAGCGAACCCAACGGTTTCGATTTCGGGAAAATCCGATGGTCGGATCTCCCACACTAATCGTTTGAAATCACGATTTCAAAACATGAACTGCAGCTTCGTTATTCGATATATTTCAATTCTATTTATATATGTATATATATATCGATTCTTCGATCTCAAAACTATATTCTTTTCATACATTTTATAAAAATGATATTTTTATCTGACCGACAATTATTTCAACGCTTCACTATTTGCAACAATTCATGTATATAGTAACAATGTGATTTTTATTGTAAAACAATTCATTTCAAAACACGATTATTTTATATAGTTCATATAGATGATAAAAATATGATTTTTATTATAAACAATTTATTTTAAAACATGAATACCACTCAACAAATGAATTTCTATTCGACGAATGAATTTCTATTATGAAGGTTTTCTATTCCACACACGAATATAGTTTCAACACATGAAAATAATTCTAGCACGTGAATATTATTCAAAATTTCGGTAGCATAACGGCAGGGTAGTTAAAACCGGGGTCGTCCCTAGTACGGCTCCTCGCTCTACCTTAAATCCTCGCAGCTTTTGACAATGGGGATTTCATGCATCTAGTTCGCACGCAGGCGGCATGTATTTTTTTCATTTCCACAAACTAATCCTATGTGGTTTCAACCAAATAATTCTCAACCACAAACGGGTATTTTTCAACCACAATCATTCAATTTCAACCACAAACTATTCAAATCAACCTTTCGCTATCAACCAATTTTCACACTAATCACAACCAATAAATATCGTCCATGGTTTGTGGACGAGGGGCGTATATATATATAAGCATATTTCACTTCCATTCAACACATATATAATTTTTACAACGCATATATAACTTATATATCGAACGTACAACTTATACAACGCTTATACAAGAGGTGTACAACGCTTATATAACTCATACATCGACTATATAATTTATACATCATCGTTTTCCATATCGTTTATAATTTAGAAATCTCACATTGGGTTCCACTCCACCAAAAATAGCAGAAGGCTCAGAAAAATATGCGGTCTCTTCTAGAATGTAGAAGGCGTCCACACGAGTCCACTATCTCTTGTTTCACTGAATAACATCAAGAAACGAAAAAGATATGATTTTTACAATGAAATCAAAAATTGTAGCGCTTTAAACTGCTATAATATAGTTTATATAATTTAACAGCCGTATACCTTCAGTTTTGTTCAAAACTAGGTTTTGAAATAACTTCCAATCCGAAGAACGTTGCGTCGATCAGACAACACAGTGTCGAAGGGGGTGGAGAAGGCTTCTCGCGCGTGGTGGTGGCGTCGGGATCGAACCACCATGGAGGAAGAATTTGCGGTCGACGTCGGCGAACTTTGCAGGCCCAGAACTCGATGATGGAGCGATGGCAGGAGGCGCGGTTAGGTCGGATTTGGAGAGGAAGGAGAGGGCTTTCGAATATGGGTGGTGGTAGGTGGTGTTTCGACGTGGCGCGACCGGAAAAGAGGAGAGAAGGAAAGAAGGGGGCGTCGTTCGCTTTATCGGGGAGGGAGAATATCGGGGGGGGGGGGTTTCTGATGTGGACCAACCCCTTTTTTTATTTATTTATAAAGTTTTAAAAATCCGAAAATACCACTTGCCTCCTACGAACTCCAATCCAAACCCAACGACTGTCTTCCCTAGCGTTTACCCCCATTCTGAACACAATGGATATGTTCCGTAGGCCCATTCGACTGTTTCAGTCAGTTTTTCTTTAATTTAAAATATATAACATTCAATACTCGATTTGAACGTACATTTCAATTTGCCAGGGCCACAAACTGATTCGAAAAACTCTAGAAAAATAAATCTAGCTATGTTTTGACGATAGGGTCCCAACAAAAATAGTTTCATCGAATTCTGAGACCGTTTGAAAAATGGCCCATTTCTGGTCGATCCAATTTAACTGTAATTGACCAAAATACATTTTTCTTTGCCCTGCTCACATACTAGCTTCAAAAATTATGAAATTTGAAACCTAGCAATAATTTAACATCCTGGATCCAACAAAAGTGGTTTCGTCGAATTCCGAGATCATTTGCAAAATGGCCATTTTCACGGGTTATATAAACTCCATAACGACCTTTCAGAAAATTCATTTGGCCATAACTTTTGCTTCCCGCTATGAAACTTCGATTTTTCAGATTCATAAGGTATTCACTAACAGATTTAAATATTTTTGCTTCCACTCAAATCCGTTTTGTTTTGCACCCGGTACAGTCAGTCAAAGTTTGAATTCAAATTTTGAAACTACCGCGCCATTTCAGGCCTTGTTTATAATTAGAATTAATTATATTCGTTTTCAAATGTCGATTCAAACTTACTTTTCATCGTTTTTATTTAAAATATTTATTTTAAATATTTAAAATCCACTAAAATAGCCAATTTAAAAATTTTAAGTTGGTTCAGATTTTCTGGGTCGTTACATATTTTGAAGTCAATTCCTTTTCTATATTCATTATAAAAATGAATAAAATCGATATAAATATCGTTCACATCAAAATGGCGTCAATCTAATCAACATGGCTTTTATTCAATACATGAATAATTATTCTATTCAACACATGAATTTATTTTCACAATTCAACCAATGAATTTTCTTTACAATTCAACAAATGAATTTTCTTTACAATTCAACAAATAAATTTTCTTTATATTTCAACAAATAAATTTTCTTTATATTTTCCAAATTGGAATGAGGCCCAATCAATTACCATATAACGTTAATTATATGGATTCCCTATAACACATGTATATAATAGCAACGATAAATCATCAACCATCATCCAGAGTGCATTCTACACTGTATAAGCATCAAATATAAATATCCAACGCTTATAACAGCCTGTCAATCAATCGATCGACATACAGCTAATTATTGGGATTAGTGTATGTCCAATTTCATCCCAACACCCGTGCGGGGTTTTCAAACAATCATACACATATTTTATTTGTGCAGTTGGGGGATGTGTAAAATTTATCGTCCCAATCAATATCAGTCAAATAAGTGTATATAAAAAAATCATCTGATTCGTTTATAAATATTTATTTTATATACACGTTAAAAATTATATTTTTAACTATAAAATATTTTCCATTATAAATATTTTACTTCATTCCACATCACACAATCAAATTTCACAACATAGCAACCAAACAAACAAGTCATCCATGGTCTGTGGACGACGGGTGTTGGGTGCTACTAAACACCGTCTACATCCTAGTACATATTTTAACTAGAAAAACAAGATTTAAAGTGTGAAGTTCTCACCAACTAGCTAATCCAATACCATGACTCTTCTTGTGTAGAAATCTTCGTCGTGCTCGCCTCTTGTCACTTCCTTCTCCGTATTCACTACATATATAAAAATCACATTTTTATATTGTTACTATGTATATAAAAATTACATTTTTATAATCACTCTTTATGGATAAAAATTACATTTTTATACCGCTACTATAAAGATAAAAATTCTATTTTTACCACGCTATTCTCTATATAAAAATTATATTTCTAACTTACCACTCGAATAAAAATTATATTTTTAACCTTTCTATAATATAAAAATTATATTTTTTTTCTATCTATAAAAATCATTCCTTCTTTATATAATTCAAAAATCTTGTCTTTCCCATCATAAAAATCCTAACTTTCTATAGTGAAAATCATATTTCTTTTCTTCAAAAATCAAATCTTTTTACAAAAGAAGATCAATTTTTTCTAGAAAAATCTTATCTTTAACTCTACAACTACTTAATTTCTTCTTTGAAAAATCGTATTTTTCCTATATTAAAAATCAAAACTTTATCATCAATATGCTATCATATATATAGAACCTATTTTTATACGCATATATAAATAAAAATAAAAACTCACATTTTTCTATTGAAAAAAAAACGCATCTTTGAGGGTGGAGGGGCTTCACGTCGATTTCAGGAGGAGGAGAAGAAGAGGCGGAGGAGCAGGAGCGGTGGTGGTCAAATGGCTGAGGGCGGCGGTCGGCGACTGGTGGGCTAGGGCTTCAAGGGGGGTTTGCGGTTCGGTTCAACAGTAGAGGGCAAGGGGAAAGAGAGGAGGGTAAGAGGAGATAGGGGGCATCGATATGAGGTGGAGGGGGGGTGGTCGGCGCGGTCATCGACGAGGGGGGGTGGGTCGATCGTTGGTTTGGGTTTTCTTGTTTTTTTTTCTTTTTCTGAGAATTCACGAGGGGGTTAAAGGAGAAAAGGGGCGTTGACTCTTTTTTTTATTATTTAAAATTTCAAAAAGTAACTTTTTATTTCGACCTCCAAACGAGGCCCACCTACTGTCGTCCTTAACTAATTACCTCCATTCCGAACACAATGGGATATGTTCCGCAAGCCAATTCGACTATTACGATCAGCTTTTCTTTAAATTAAATCATAAATCAATATATATTTAATTTAAACATACATTTGAATTTACCGGGGCCACATACGGACTCTAAAAATTCTCGAAAAATATTTTCTAACTTTGTATTGACGATACGGTCCTAATAAAACTTATTTTGTCGAACTCTGAGACCGTTTGAAAAAAGGTCATTTTACAGTTGATTAAAATCAACTAAAACTGGTCAAACGCGTTTTCCTTTGTCACGCTCACATATTGATTCGAAAAATTACGAATTTTGGAATCTAGCAATAATTTGACATCACGGTTCAAACAAAAGTGGTTTCGTCGAAAACTGAGGTCGTTTGCAAAATGGCTATTTCCAAAGCTTTGTATATATATTAAAATATATATATAAATTCCACAGCGACTTTTCTGAATTTTAACTGGACATATCTTTCAAATTCTAAAGTGAAATCTCAGTTTCTTACATCCGTTGGAAAGATATGATTAAACAGATTCAAATATTTCTTATTTCGCTCAATTCCGACTTATATTGAATTATGTATATTCGTTTGAAATTTGAAATCAAATTTTCGAACTACCGCGCCATTTCAGGCTCGATATATAATTAAAATAAATTTATTCATTTTAACTTCGTCGAAAATAAATTTCTCGTCGTTATTATTTAAAATAATTCATTTTAAATATTCAAAATTCACTAAAATTGCCAAAATAAAAATTTTAAATTGGCTCAGAATTTCCGAGTTATTACACATAATAACATTTCAATACTTTTAATTATTCTAGCCAATTCACATTTTACAATAACAGGGAATATTAAACTATAATATATCATTACCTAAAATGATATAACTTTAATCCACTCACCTTGATATGTCGATCTAGAAAAGAATCTCTTTGGATTGGTTGCAGATGGAGAGTCATAAGTGTTGTTGCAGTTGAAAATGCCTTATTTTCTGAATTTGTCTTTGTTAACGATATTTTTTTTTCATTAATCTTCATTTAGATAGCACTCCAATATTATAATTAATAATTTTATTCAAAAATTATATAGAGGAAGAAGAGAGTGAAGAAACAACAAGTGAGAATGGAGAGCTATATGGTCATTTATCTATGAAGCTTAAATCAATGCTAACGGTCTATTTTCCCTGATGAAATCTATTCTTTCTATGTCATATAGCCAATAGAAGTCGCCACGTCAACAATAATTTTTAATTGGACCAATAGAGTAAAAGCCAACAAGGCATGCATTGTCACTTCCCACCAATTAAATGTGCCAATTAGGCGCAAAAGTTTGAATTCTGAATGTTTTGGCGCAGAAATTTGATTTTGAACTTTTGAATTTCTGGAATTTATTTAAATGTTATATTCATATATATATTCTTCATATATGTGTACAATTCTTATAACAACCATTTTACGCGTATATATATACGCACAACTTTTGTTTCATTTTCAAAATTCAAACGGTATTGCACCGCTATTTGATTCTTGCCATATTTCTATGATTTCAGCTTTATCTTGAACTTATCCCCTGTATATGTATATATTCCTACACATATATACGCGTGTATTCTCATATACATATATTTTCTTTTTCTTTGACATAGCCGACCGGTTTTTATAGTGTTCCGTAACACTCTTTAATTATGACTAATAGTAAAATTACAATGTAGTACGGGTGACTGTAGTTAGCAGTTAGCTAATTCAGTTTCTAAGGTGGACCGTCCACCGTCAACGACATTTATAGTGGGTCGTCCATTGAATTTAAACTATATTACAGTCCACGAGCTAGTTTAAGTTACTAGACTACTATATATCATCTCCACGCAGGGGGAATTAACATAAATATAAGCTACACAAAAGTAACAAGTACTAGTTACATGAATAATACCTTTGGCTAGTGCTATGAACAACATCCTTGATCAGATTAGATAGTAGCCACCCATCCAGCCAAAATTACATAAGGAAACCCAAACGCTACACAAAAAGTATCCATCTAATTGTACAGAGTAGTAGGCCCATGGGTAACATAACATTGCATGGAGTAGCTGAAAAGCATAACTTGACAGAGACAGAACAAAACGTGCCCATAACTCTGTGCGCAGTAACATTGAAAGTAGGGACCAAAATGGTACCCCATTACATCCCAGCAAGAGTAGGAAAATAACTTGAAGACATCGCATTTAGGCTGTGAACTAGAAAGCATAAAATGATGGTAATGAAGCTGCATCGGCAAGGCTTGCTGAACACAGAGGAAATGAAAAACACCATACATATTATCCACATCCACACCCAGCAGAAAGCTTTAACATGTACGATTCCTTGGCAGTTACCACAGTAGCTTACCATCGGCAAAATGACTCTGATCGGAGAGAACAGAACCACAAATGCACAATTGTAACAGTAGCATATCACAATTCCACATGAAGGAAATGTAAGACATAAATCATAAGAGCAACAAAAAATTTCCAGCAGATACGAGCTAGGCTTCACTTGAAGCTGAAAACAGTGTTGCTCGACAAGCAAGAATAGACTTACGCCACCATAGCCAACACTCAACCAGTGAAAAATAATTCTGAACCACCGAAAGTTTTCAATAAACCATAAGATACCAAGACCCAAACCATCCAAATACCCCCTCATAGACAACACACCAGAGATTGAAACCCAAAAAACCAAATTTAAAAAGGCATACCCTTGATTTTGCTGCAAGTAGTCACATTTGAGGGTTTGCTTCCGACAGAGCAGACAAAGAGGGTTCCAATGATAATTGTGGATCCGCGCAGAAGCAGTAGCAGATGGATCATCAAAAGGTAAGAAAGGGGTGGAGATAAAAGACAGCGATTTAGATCTGGGGAAAGGGTAATATGGTATATTGGGGCAGCTCAGCATATATCCAGGCATAACGAAAGCTAAATCTGTGACGATCCCAAAACCCCGTTACACGGTGTTAAGGATAATCATTGGAATATAACACATTAATCATCATTAGCAGATCACAGATAAAAGCATAAACAGAAAATAGAATAATTTACACATATATGACAGCGGAATCATATAGATATCACCACATCAGAGAGCACAGTGCAGGATACAACTTAGTGCATATAATACATAATCAGTCACCATCGCCAGAGGCGGAATCATACATAAAGAGTACACAAAACAAATATCAGTCTACATCGCCAATGGCGGAATCATAATATAGATACAATAATGGCGGAAAGAGTTGAAGTCAGCACGGTGTAGTCAAGCCTCGCCATGAGCCAAAAGTGCCAGATACCTGTAACTAGGCTGCTCGTGTGAAAATGAGGGCACCCGAGTTTGCAAGGTGAAACAAACTACGAGTCAGTCATGGAACTGGTATGAGAAATCTACTTAACTTATTAACAACAATAAGAAGGAAAATCAAAGGACCACGCCACTTTCGCGGAACGGGATTACTCCAATGAGTGCTAGTACATGAAATAAAGTATATGATTAAATCATCGCAATGCTTTTTATAAAATGAAGCCATTATAAGACTCAGGTCCCATCACACAATGCAACGCAAGCCGGAGGATAGAGTTTTACCTTATAATGGCCAAAAATGCTTCATACGAATAAAACAAAAGTGTTTGATATTATTACTAGTGCATATATGTTTCAAAAGCAAATTCAATCATAAATATCAATCCTAGGCGGCATAGCTACCATCTACTATGTCGCCATACTAGTAATACAATCACGTCCGCATATTTCGTATTGTAAATTGGATTCCTTCATGAGTCGAGGCAAGGGGAAAGCTCCTCTCCGTTCGAGACACTCTAGCAAATGCCTCGGGACCGCACACAGCAATCCCTGGATCCTCCAAGGCCGGTCCTCTCTTACTTTTGAGGATTAGTTATTCCTGAACACATGTTTCCCGGTCCTTACAGACCTATAATCGAGGCGCCTCGTATTCCAACAACCACACAGGTGAAAAGTAGATATAAATGTCAGGGCTGGGAGGTCACTGACACCACCATAGCTAGAAAGAAACGTCGTGCACTCCTTGGGTCCTTCTCCCGTTTTTGACTCATACCGGGGTGTGAGGCTCGCGAATTCACGTTATACACAAAGCTACGTCACACATACCATGCTTTGATCATCAACCACAAGACTTTGCTTTGCAACAAAAGCCTTGATCACATGCCACTTAGGCGTGCCACACAGGCAATCCACTCCATGCGACCGATTTCTATCAATACATAACCTCTGAGCTCGTACGTCTCAGAGAAGGGCGTTAAGCAAGAGAATAAATTCTCCGCCGCCAAGCAGATATATATATTTAACAGAGATCAATCAGCACAGAACAAAATCCAATGTCAGACACATGGTCCATTTACAAGTCCGTTCTGGGTTTGAACGAAACCGAAGGCACCAATTCCTCGCATATCCGTACAATCAACAGTATGTCTGGACGGCTACTACTTCAGCTCCTTCATGGTAGCTACTCCAATCACGAGCATCAGTAGCGCCCATCCATCCAATGTGAAGATCGTCGGTCTTCAACCGTCTTCGACTCTTTGACTTCTCAACGTCGATCGATTATTTGAAATGAGATGAACTCGGCCTTTTTAAATAACCCACGTATATTTAGATTTTCAAATCAATTTATCCCATGGTTGGACTATTCAACATTCACATTTCAGTTCTTTAGTTATAATTTTCATGTTAAATACATTCAACCATCACATATCAAGCAAACACAACAAAATTGGTTTATTTCCACTCTATATCGTCTATAGTATTTTATAACGATATATCGCCATTTTTATTTATTTAAAACGGCTATATTTAATTAAACGACGATACAGGTCGTGCCGATGCGCCGGCGCTGTTTTTCACTAAATTTGTTTTACACATATCTGAAAATCTAACCGTTCGATCTTCACAAAATTTATATCATTAGGAAGGTCATTTCAAAACGAATCCAATGGTTTTAGTTTCGGGAAAATCCTACGGTCGGATCTTCCACACTAGCCATTTGAAGTTACGATTTCAATTTACGAACTGCAGCATCGTTATTCAATTTAATTTAATTATATTTATATGTATAAATATAATCGTTTCTGGCGCTGTTTTTCTTCATATTTGAATTAAACATTCCAGACAATCCAACCGTCGGATCTTTACAAAGTTGGTGCCGTTGGAAAGATATTTCCAAGGCGAACCCAACGGTTGCGGTTTCGGGAAAATCCAATGGTCGGATTTCCCACACTAGTCATTTGAAATCACAGTTTCAAAACACGAACTACACGGCCACGTTTCGTTTTAATTTTATTTATATTTATATATTTATATAAATATAGTTCATTCAAAAATTCATATATCGTTTCCACTTCAAATATTTCACTAACGCCTTTAAATTTTGGAAAATTTCGCCATAACCTCCTTTGTACGGGAGGGGCTGGGAAAATTCTCAAATAGCCACACGGGCGTCTCATGTCAAAAAGAAAAAGAAAAAGCCAAGCGGCAAGCCAACAGGCTCATAAAATCATCACCCAAACAAAACAGTAAATGTGTACCTATTTGTCTGGCACAAAATTTTATTCCTCTTCTCTAGCCCCTTTGCTATAACCTATTCAATATATATGCATGTACATATATGCAGTTCTTGTCACTTATCATTTTCCATTCAACTTCATATTTGATTTACTTCGGTTTGAAAACACCGTTCAGTCTAATGTTGCATGCATAGGCAAAAATCATATCATTAGCCAATTAATGTATATTTCAACACATGCATATTTATTTGAATAAGTGGCTATTTTTAACACTTAACATTTCAAAGATGTTAATTTTGGCGAACTAAAATATATTTCAACACATGACTATTTTATTTAGTTCCTATGCATGTTAAAAATAATATTTCTTTCACAAATATTCATTTCAACGCTCGCATATCTTTAGCATATCACATATATGATAAAAATGATATTTTTATCATTTAAAATATTTATTCGACACATGAATGTTTTCAACACTTTATAATTTCAATAAAAATGTAATTTTTATTGTTCAATCTTTTTATTCAACACATGAACTTTTCCAATACACGCACTTCTCAACACATGAGCACCTCCACACATGGATATTTAATATATGTTATTCATATAGGAAAGATGGAATTTTTATTGTTGAAACTATTTATATATAAGGCGAATATTTTTCCTACTTCATATATATTATAAAAATGTGATTTTTATTGTTTAAACACTTCATTTATTCATAAATGAATTTAATTTTCACACATCACTTTTCAACACACGAACATTTCCACACATGGATATAGTTTCAACGTATGGCTTTAATTTCAATGCATGAAGATAATTTCAACATATGAAAATAATTCTAACACATAAATATTATTCAAAATTTCGGCAGCATAACGGCAGGGTAGTTAAAACCGGCACCGTCCCTAGTACGGCTCCTCGCTCTACCTTAAAACCTCGCGGTTTTTGACAATGGAGATTCATGCATCTAATTCGCACGCAGGTGGCACGTTTTATTTTTATTTCCACAATTATACCAATTCATTTCAATCACCAATGGGTATTTTTCAACCATAACCAAACAATATCAACCACAAACAATTATTCAACCATTCGTATTTTTCATCCTATGTTTCACACCAATTCACAACAATAAATATCGTCCATGGTTTGTGGACGAGGGGAGTATATATATATATATAATTGCTATATTTCACTTGTATTTCAACACATATATCAATTATTCTATGCATGTATAATTCATACTTCGCTTATGTAGCCTACACATCGCATGTACATGAGGTATACAACACGTGTGTAATTTATATTTCTCTTATATAATTTATACACGATATTTTCCATTCAAATTGAATTAATTTAGACTTCTCACATTGGTTTTCGGAGTGCTAAAAATCGGAGGTGACTCAGAAAAATCTGCGGCTTCTTCTATGTGGTAGAGAGCTTCCTTGCGGTCCTGATGTTTCCTGTTTCATCGAATTTCGTCAACACACCAAAAAGATATGATTTTTCAAAGTGCAAACATAAAAAAGGACTCACCTTTCACGATGGTTCGAAACTAGGGTTGCGGTTTTCGTGAAATCCGTGGCACGTGGGGACGATCGGGGGTGCTGACGTGGAAGAGGAAGGAGAGGCAGTCCTGTCGGTGGCGGTTTGGGGTGGCTCGGTGGTCGGTGGAGATCAGGGCGGCGGTGGGAAGTGTTCGACTTTGGGTCGATGGTTCTGGCGAAGGAGGAGGCGATAGGGGTCGGATAGGAAGAGGAGGAGGAGGTGCGTCGACGTAGGGGGTGGAGCAAGAGGAAATCGCCTGTGGCGGCGGCGATTTGGGGGAGAAGCGGCGGACGATTTGAGTCGTCGATCGGGAGAGAGAAACGAGGGTTTCTGACTTTTTTTATTTTTTAAAAATAATGAATGGAAATTTCTGATTGGCCCATAATTTCAATAAATTTTTAAATAGTGTTTCTCCACACGGACACCAATTCAAACACAACGACTGTCGCCCCTAACTAAATACCCCCATCCCGGACACAATGGGATATGTTTCGTTGGCCAATTCGACTGTTACAGTCAGTTATTTTTTAGATTAAAGTATAAAACATTTAATTTTTAACTTTGAACGTACATTTCAATTTGCCAGGGCCACAAACTGATTCGAAAAATTCCAGAAAAATAAATCTAGCTATGTTTTGACGCTACGGTCCCAACAAAACTAATTTCGTCGAATTCTGAGATCGTTTGAAAAATGGCCATTTTCTGGTCGATCCAATTTAACAGAAATTGACCAAACACATTTTCTTTTGCCACGCTCACATACTAGCTTCAAAAATTATGAAATTTGAAACCTAGCAATAGTTTGACATCCCGGACCCAACAAAAGTGGGTTTTTCGAATTCCGAGGTCGTTTGCAAAATATCAATTTTCCAGGGCTATATATTTTATATAGCGACCATTCTGAAAATTCATTCGACCATAACTTTTGATTTTCGTTATGAAACTTCAATTTTTCAGATTCGTTAGAAAGGTATTGACTAACAGATTTAAATATTTTTTGTTTCACTAAAATCCGTTATATTTTCCACCCTCCATAGTCAGTCAAAGTTTGAATTCAAATTTTCAAACTGACTCACTATTTCTAATTCACTATTTTTTTGAAATATTCTATTTCAATGGTTCAAATCCCCTGGAAATGACCAATTTAAAAATTTTAAATTGGCTCTTATTTTCCGGGTTGTTATAATCTCCCCCACTTAAAACTTTTCGTCCTCGAAAAGGAAACAACAGTAAAGTAGGAAACAAAATGTAAATGCAAAGTATTGTAAAGGTACCTTGCACCGTTTTTAGTCAGAGATGTCCACTCTGCATTTGGGGTAAGCTTGCTTAATGCTTTCCTCAGTCTCCCAAGTACAATCTCTTGGATCACTACTCCACTGCACTTTAACTAAATGAACCTTTTTGCTTCTTAGTTCTCTAGTTTCTTTTCCAACAATCTTTAATGGCTCTCTTCTGAGTGCTAATTCTGGAGTTATGTCTATATCCTGTTGCGCTGCTTCTTCTACAACAAGATCTGGATCATGCACATGTCTTCTAAGTTGAGATACGTGAAATACATCATGCACTCCAGGCAACCAATCTGGTAATTGAACCCTATAAGCAAGAGTTCCAATTCGTTCAAGTATAGGAAAGGGACCAATAAATCTCAGTGCCAACTTCCCAGTTTTTCCAAATCTGATTACTCCTCTCATCGAGGAAACTTTCAAATAAACATGTTCACCAACAGCAAATGTCAAATCTCTTCTTCTAGAATTTGCATAACTTTTCTGTCGGCTTTGCGTGGTTCTCAATCGCTTTTTGATGAAGTTGACTTTATCAGATGCTTCTCTAATCATATCGGGTCCTAACACAAGTTTGTTGCCAGGTTCTACCCAACATGTTGGAGATCTGCACGGTCTGCCATATAATGCTTCAAATGGCGACATTCCCAAACTTGCTTGATAGCTATTGTTATATGAGAATTCTGCCAAATGCAAGTGATCTTCCCATGACCCACCAAAATCAATTATACAAGCCCGCATTAAATCTTCTAGAATTCTATTCACCCGCTCAGTTTGGCTATCTGTTTGAGGGTGATAAGCGTGCTCATATTCAGTTTCGTTCCCAATTCTGTCTGGAAAGCCTCCCAGAATTTGCTAGCAAATATTGGGTCTCTATCAATGACTATGCTGATGGGAATTCCATGCAGCTTAACGATTTCCTTGAAATATATATGTGCTAGACTTTGAGTGGTTCTATTGGATCTGACAGGTGTAAAATGGGCAGTCTTCGTGAAGCGATCTACGATTACCCAAATGCTGTCATTACCTTTCCTGGTTCGCGGCAAACCATCTATGAAATCCATGGAAATCTGTTCCCATTTCCAACCTGGGACTTCCAACGGTTGCAACAATCCAGCTAGCTTCTGTTGGTCGCTCTTGACCAATTGACAAGTAGGGCATCTGCTAACATACAAAGAAATATCTCTCTTCATTGCCTTCCACCAGAAAGTGCGTTTGATATCGTTGTACATTTTACTCACACCAGGATGAATGCAAAGTTTGGATTTATGGCATTCATCTAGCACCACTCTTCAAAGGCCTGGAATATTTGGAATGCAAATCCTATCATTTAACCTGAGAACCCCTTTATCGTCAATACGAAAACTTGTGGTTTCTCCTTCCTTGAACCTCTGACTGATTCTCTGAATGAATTCATCGTCTTTTTGAAGGGCTGAAATCTTATCAATCAATCCAGGCGTAATTATAAGATTGGCAATGATTGCGGTTTTTCTACTAAGCGCATCTGCTACAACGTTAGCCTTTCCCGGCGTATACAGGATATCAAGATCATACGCTGCAAGAAATTCTAGCCAACGCTGCTGTCTCAAATTCAGATCTTTCTGGGTGTATAAATACTTCAATGATTGATGATCAGTATACAGCACAAATTTCTCGCCCAATAAATAATGCCTCCAGATTTTCAACGCAAAAATGATAGCTAGCAACTCAAGATCATGAGTTACATAATTCTTCTCATGTGGTTTCAGTTGGCGGCTTGCATAAGTGACTACTTGGCCTCTTTGCATTAACACTGCACCAAGACCTCTAATAGAAGCATCTGTCCAAACCATCAAATCTTGATTGCCATCAATAATGGTTAACACTGGAGCAGTCGTCAGTTTCGATTTCAATTCCTGGAAAGCTTCTTCACAGTCGGAAGTCCACTTAAATTTCTCATGCTTCTTAGTGAGCTTCGTTAACGGACCGGAAATTTTCGAAAAATCCTTAACGAACTTTCGATAATAACTAGCCAACCCCATAAAACTTCTAACCTCTGTGGGAGTAGTGGGTTGTTTCCAGTCTTGAATCGCTGTTATTTTGCTCGGATCTACAGAAATCCGTTTCTCTGACACGACATGGCCAAGAAACTTGACTTCTTCTTGCCAGAAGACACATTTAGAGAATTTGGCTTTGAAGATGTTCTTTCTCAGAATCTCCAATACTTGTTCTAAATGTTTTCATGCTCAGGTTTTGATTTGGAGTAGATTAAAATATCATCGATGAATACGAGGACAAATTTATTCAGAACTCCCCTGAACACTCTATTCATTAGATCGACAAAGTATGATGGAGCATTGCACAGGCCGAACGACATTACTAACCATTCATAAAATATGTCTGGACCTCTGAAAGCTATCAAAGGAACACACTCCTCTGCTATTCTCAATTGATGAAAACCTGTAGCTAGGTCCATTCGGGAAAATACTCTCGCCCCATTCAATTGGTCTAGCAGATCGTCGATGCGGGGTAACGGATACTTGTTTTTGAGCGTCTGTTTGTTGAGGTCTCGGTAATCAATGCATAATCGAAGAGTACCGTCTGACTTTGGGACAAACACAACCGCTGCACCCCAATTAGAAAAGCTAGGTCTGATTAGGCCCTTCCACAAATGTTGACGAGTTTGATCGCCTAATTCTTCTTTTTCTTTTGGAGTCATTCTGCGAATTGGATGTACCACTGGTCTGGCATTAGGAATTAGATCGATTCTGAATTCTATTTCTCTTTACGGAGGTAAGTTTTCAACTTCTTCAAACACATCCGCATAGTTTCTGACAATAGGAATCTTTTCTAAGGAAGTGGGGATAACTTCTAATGTAGACCAAAATTCTTCTTTATTTGGATTCGAACCATGACAGGGTATAAATATATGTCCAAGCTTCGTTCGAATTTTTACTATTCTTTCTGCACACTTTACTTCGGCTTCGTATTTCGTTAACCAATCAAGCCCGAGAATGATATCGAATTCGGGAAAGTCCATAACGACTAGATTGAAAGGAAACTTGTAGAAAGAATAAGAGGCTGGCACTCTACAACATGAACTGAGAATAATAGAACCCCCTATCGGATTATGTACTTCAACCGAATCTTTAAGCTTTCTCTGTTTTAACTTTAATTTGTGCATTGTGTTGCTAGAAATAAAACTACGCGACGCACCCGTATCAAACAATACAGAAACAGGAATATTTTTAATTGTAAGGGTACCTCCCAAAACATCGGGTTTACCTGCTCCTTCGGAAGCAGCTGGCGGGCTCGACCCGTCATACACGTGAGCTACTGCGGCCTTCTTCAGCAAAGGACAGTCTTTGACAAGATGATCCGTCTTGCGGCAATTAATGCAGGAGCGAGGGTTCTGAGAACCCTAGCTTGAACCTTGTGAATTTGTCTTCTGCCTCTTCGGGGCTGTGCACAGAATAGAGAAGTGCCCCATTTTGCCACAGTTATAGCGGTTTCCTCTCGGCGGCTTGCCTGTCTGGGGTTTCGAGGATGCTGCTTGGCTTGACTCAGCTTGATTCACAGTAGGCTTGCATTTGTTCCCGGCTTGACTTCTAGCGCGATCCTTCTCCAGATGCCTTTGGTCAAGGTCTTCGTAGTTGCATGTCATTTCCACCAATTCATTAAATTCCAGCTTGACACGGGCCATGGCTCTATCATGATACTGTCGCTTTAGCCCGAGGATGAACCTCTTATTTTTGGACTTTGCAGTGGCGACGAGCTCCGGAGCATAGGGCGACAACAGTGTAAATTTATTCAGATAATCCTGCACTGAAAGATCCCCTTGCCGGAGGTTGGCGAAGGCATCGTGCATTCGTTCTAGGGCTTGTTCCGGGACATATATCTCTTTGAAGAGTTCTTTGAATCCATCCCAGGTTCTTCCAGCTTCTCTATTCCCTGTGGTGAGAGATTCCCACCATAATTCAGCTTGTTCCTGCATAAGCCAGGCGCCCATAATAGCTTTATCTTGATCACCAAGCCTTAGGCCTTCTAGTATTTTCTCGCACGTTTTGAGCCATGCAAGGGCCTCTATTACTGTGCCAGTTCTCGAGAAGGTCTTGCCTCCTAGGTTTTTATATCTCTTAGCTACGCGGTCCAGCTCGAAGTATTGAGCGGCCGGGGGTTGTATCAAAGGTCCTTCTTCTACTAGGACTTCTCCCCGTCCTCTGCCACGGCCTGCACGGCCTCCTCTAGCGGCGGCTGCTCTGGTAGCCATTTTTGAGATTCTATATAAGCAAGAAAAGAGTCAGCTTACAGAAACGATAATTTATTGCATGGTTAGGCAGAAACTTTAAAGAAAGATAACGATGGACTGATCAAATTGTTTTTGCTATTCTGCTGGGCTCATTATAGGACTTTACTAGTCCTATCTCTAATGAGCTACTCGCCTTAGAATACTACTGATTCTATTTTGACAAAGTGTTTAATGTGTTAGACTCCAGAACTAAGGTTAACCATAGCTCTGATACCAGCTGTGACAATCCCAAAACCCCGTTACACGGTGTTAAGGATAATCATTGGAATATAACACATTAATCATCATTAGCAGATCACAAATAAAAGCATAAACAGAAAATAGAATAATTTACACACATATGACAGCGGAATCATATAGATATCACCACATCAGAGAGCACAGTGCAGGATACAACTTAGTGCATATAATACATAATCAGTCACCATCGCCAGAGGCGGAATCATACATAAAGAGTACACAAAATAAATATCAGTCTACATCGCCAATGGAGGAATCATAATATAGATACAATAATGGCGGAAAGAGTTGAAGTCAGCATGGTGTAGTCAAGCCTCGCCATGAGCCAAAAGTGCCAGATACCTGTAAATAGGTTGTCCGTGTGAAAATGAGGGCACCCGAGTTTGCAAGGTGAAACAAACTACGAGTCAGTCATGGGACTGGTATGAGAAATCTACTTAACTTATTAACAACAATAAGAAGGCAAATCAAAGGACCACGCCACTTTCGCGGAACGGGTTTACTCCAATGAGTGCTAGTGCATGAAATAAAGTATATGATTAAATCATCGCAATGCTTTTTATAAAATGAAGCCATTATAAGACTCAGGTCCCATCACAAAATGCAACGCAAGCCGGAGGAAAGAGTTTTACCTTACAATGGCCAAAAATGCTTCATACGAATAAAACAAAAGTGTTTGATATTATTACTAGTGCATATATGTTTCAAAAGCAAATTCAATCATAAATATCAATCCTAGGCGGCATAGCTACCATCTACTATGTCGCCATACTAGTATTACAATCACGTCCGCATATTTCGTATTGGAAATTGGATTCCTTCATGAGTCGAGGCAAGGGGCAAGCTCCTCTCCGTTCGAGACACTCTAGCAAATGCCTCGGGACTGCACACAGCAATCCCTGGATCCTCCAAGGCCGGTCCTCTCTTACTTTTGAGGATTAGTTATTCCTGAACACACGTTTCCCGGTCCTTACAGACCTATAATCGAGGCACCTTGTATTCCAACAACCACACAGGTGAAAAGTAGATATAAATGTCAGGGCTGGGAGGTCACTGACACCACCATAGCAAGAAAGAAACGTCGTGCACTCCTTGGGTCCTTCTCCCGTTTTTGACTCATACCGGGGTGTGAGCCTCGCGAATTCACGTTATACACAAAGCCACGTCACACAGACCGTGATTTGATCATCAACCACAAGACTTTGCTTTGCAACAAAAGCCTTGATCATATGCCACTTAGGCGTGCCACACAGGCAATCCACTCCATGCGACCGATTTCTATCAATACATAACCTCTAAGCTCGTACGTCTTAGATGTGACGGCAAAGAATTTCGCTCGGTCCGAACCAGTCGCTAAACCGACTCAGACCGTTCGAAACGCCCTATCGTTTGAGAACACGACAAAACAGAACGCATACAGAAGAACGTTTCATTGTATATTACAACAATGCATCAGATTACAAGAATATACAGAGTATAAATGAATATTACACAGAAATATCAGAGATTTAAATTACATTTAAATACATAGCAGCGGAAAATAATACAATACACAACTAGAAGAGATATACGGATACAAAGCTTTCCGGATATCGTTCCAGCTGTAAACCAGGATCCTGTGAATATAAATCTGCAAAACCGAAACTACTAGCTGCCCGTGTCAAAATAAGGGCACCCAGAGTTTAGGTTAAAACAATAAACTCCAGGTCAGTCATGTGACTGGTGTGAGAACTAAAACAGTTATTAATCTTTATTTTAAAAGTTAGGTAAATCAAGGGACCACGCCGTATAACACGGAACGGGTTTTCTCCCAAGAATACCAGTGCATAAAACAAACAGCGCAATGCTAAATAAAGAAAGATGAAGCTGTTATAAGACCCAGGTCCTATCACACAATGCAACGCAAGCCGGGGGATAGGGTTTTCCCTTATAACAGCCAAAGAATGCTTGATACGTTTAAAACAAATCATTTGATACTATAATAAGTGCATAGTGCATAAAACAACTTCAAATCATAAGTATCAATCATAGGCGGCATGGGTACCATATATCATGTCGCCATATATAGGTTTACAAATAAAACCGCAAAGTCACGTATTTGGAAATTGGATTTCCTTCTATGAACCGAGGCAAAAGATAGTCCTCAACCGATTCGAGACTGTCTAGCCCGAGCCTCAGGAACAGCCGCAACTGCCCCTTGGATCGTCAGGGCCGGTCCACACGGAGTGGATTATTATGCCTGAACAATACGTCTCCCCACCCTATGGGGTGTAAGTCTGGTCCGTCAGCCGACCAGAATGCATTCGGCCGAAACCGATATAACCGAGGCGCCTCGCAACAACCACAACCACATAAGTCAAACTCGTCAGGGCGTGTAAAACCACTGACGCCACTTCTAGCTAGAAAGAAACGCATGCCCTCCCTGAGGTCCGTCTCCCGTTTTTGGTTCATACCGGGTGTGAAACACGCGAGGTAAACGTTACACAAAGCTACGCCACAAAGGCCGTGCTTTGATCATCACCACAAGACTTTGCTTTTCAACAGAAGCCTCGATCATTTGCATCTTAGCATGCCACACAGGCAAGCCATCCTATGCAACCGATATCAGTCACACAGAATGAAATCCGATGTCAGACACACAGTCCATTTACAAGTCCGTTCTGGGTCTGAACGAAACCGGAGGCACCTAGTACCCCGCATATCCATCGATCTCCAAGTACGTCTGGACGATCACTAACTGTTTCCATCTTCTTGGGTGTACAGCCCAATCAAGATCATCAGTTATCACCCAAACGACGTGAAGACTTCCGGTCTTCGACCATCGTCTTCATCTTCGACTTATCGTCGTATCAGTTATTCAGAATGGGATAAACCCGGTCTTTCCGAATAACTCGCGTATATATTATAAAAGTGTTACACAAACACAACATACGCCTCATTCCAATTCATTAGTCACTAACCGTAAATTAATCAAGAGAATAATTCCCCAAATATTAACCCCGAAGGCCGAAACCAACATCAGATCAATATCCAGAAAACCATTCTGCTTGGCTAACCGCCAGTTAGTTTCTAAATTTCACATTCAAATCTAATTAAAGATTTAACTATCGCCTGGAGCAAAACTGGTGATACTCCATTCTCGATCTTTTCAATCTAATTAAAGATTCATTAAAACTCCACTTAGTTTTAATCTGTGACTGGGTTAAAGAATCAGTGTCATTTAAAACACGGTTCACGATAAACCCAAAGTCACATCCCATTAATTATCGGGTTAAAGAACAAGTGTTATTTAAAACACTGTTCACGATAAACCCAAAAATCAATATCAATTCAATTCCAATTAAATATCATTTAATTGGTACACTTCATTAAATCTAAATAAAAAGATTTAATCTTTTCTCAACTGGGTTCAAGAACAGTGTTAGTGAAGACACCATTCACGACAAACCCAAATCACATTCGATATTCAATACAAGGCTCTGAATAGAAACTATATCGGCCTATATTCAATATCAAATTCTACGATTAACAAATGTCGTATTGGAAATAACGATATACATATATATCTTTCAAATTTCCATAACAACACCTGTAATATCACGAATTCCAACATCGAAATATTCCGAAGACAATTTCGATTCAAATCCACTCCAATGCAATCATTGGAAATTTTGGTTATTTTCAAAACCATTTCAAATTCAATTTATTTATTTAAAAATAAATAGAATTATAATTCTAGTTCAAAACTAGTTCATTTCGATAAAAATCTATTTTTATCTTTTCAAATATGGAGTTTTTCATCCCAAACTTTCACAAATCATTTCTTATGATTTTACACAAATTATTACTATTTTTAATAATTTTATCAAGGCCCGTACGGTCGATTTCCATTAACGGCCATCGAACTGCACTTACAGCGACCTTTTTCGAATTTGATTTGGACGTATCTCCAAATCCAACCGTTAGATTTCAAATTTCTAACATTCATTAGAAAGCTCTTTTCGATACGAACCCAACGGTTCCGGTTTTAGGAGAATCCGACGGTCGGATCTCCCGTAATGTCCGTTTGAAACAAATGATCGAAATTCGCGAACTGCCGCAGCGCGGCGCGTTCTATTCAGGCCATTATATTATATATATAATATATATAATATATATTTCGTCGATTACTATTTAAAACGAATTATATAAATGGTTTTAAATTCGTTTCAAAAGCAATTTCAACTTCCTTTTCAATTCAAATCAAAATTGAATTCTTCTTTATAAATTCGTTTCAAAATTCATTTCTATTCAATTCAAATTTCAATTCAATTTGAATTCATTTCAATTCGCTTTCAATTCCATTTGAATTCGTTTTCAATTCAATTCATTTCGAAATCGTTTTAAAATTCAATTCATTTCGAAATCGTTTTCAATTCAATTCATTTCGAAATCGTTTTCAATTCAATTCATTTCGAAATCGTTTTCAATTCAATTCATTTCGAAATCGTTTTCAATTCAATTTATTTCGAAATCGCTTTCAATTCAATTTGAATTCGTTTTCAATTCATTTCGAAATCGTTTTCAATTCAATTTATTTCGAAATCGTTTTCAATTCAATTCATTTCGAAATCGTTTTCAATTCAATTTATTTCGAAATCGTTTTCAATTCAATTCATTTCGAAATCGTTTTCAATTCAATTTATTTCGAAATCGTTTTCAATTCAATTCATTTCGAAATCGTTTTCAATTCAATTCATTTCGAAATCGTTTTCAATTCAATTCATTTCGAAATCGTTTTCAATTCAATTCATTTCGAAATCGTTTTCAATTCAATTCATTTCGAAATCGTTTTCAATTCAATTCATTTCGAAATCGTTTTCAATTCAATTCATTTCGAAATCGTTTTCAATTCCTTTTATAATTATATATAAATATTTATATTCTAACGACGACGCGTATAATATATACGTTCGATTTATATTCTAAATAAATTTCTCGTCGATATTATTTAAAATAATTCATTTTAAATAATCAAAATTCACTAAAATTGCCAAAATAAAAATTTTAAACTGGCCCAGAATTTACGGGTTGTTACAATCTCCCCCACTTAAAACTTTTCGTCCCCGAAAAGGAACAAAGTCGAAAGTGGTTTGATAATTCAACTCTACGCTCGATCTGGCTTCCATTCTCTAACTCTTCAGTTTCTGAGAATTTTCAAAATTTCAAAAATTTGGCTAACACCCTAAATTTTCGAAAAATTTCGCCATAACCTCCCCTGCACCGGGAGCATCGGGGAATTTCAAATAGCTTCCCCGGTCCTTCAGATCTCAAAAAGAAAAAGAAAAAGCCAAGCGGCTAGCCAATAGGCTCATAAAATCATCATCACCCAAACAAAACAGTAAATTATGTAATAAACATGTACCTATTTGTCGGGCAAACAAATTTTATTCTCTGTCTCTAGCCTCCTTGCTATGACCTGTTCAATGTAAGTATATGTATATGCAAGCAAATGCGACCAAATTTCAATACAATTCAATATTTGATTCAATTAGGCATAATGATTCAAAATTATCAAACAATACAAACATCAATCAATTAGTGAATTAGAGTTTCAAATTCATAATTTTGATACATATACAAAAAATCATGTTTTGATGCCAAATCACAACAATGAATTCTAACTATATAAGTTTTGGGTTCTCACACCAGCCTAATGGAAATATATAGAAAATCACACATTCGAAACACGAATATAAATACGGATGATGTCATGACAATCATCAGTACCATCTCCGGGCGACTAGAATGTGATTCCATATCTATCCAGTATATTAAAACTTTGAATATACGTTTGCAAGGCGTATATGCAAATTCTTTATATACTGAATTGCCCAAAATCAATATAAACAAATAATCAAATACGAATAGTTGATTTAAATTTTCAAAACAAAATGTTTTCATTTGAAAAATATACTCTTCACACCCGTTCTAGGATACTACTGATCCTATCTCTAACGAGTCATTCCATTGGATATTGCTAATCCAATATCTGATGAATTCTTTCGTATGGTTCTAATGTGCCTTGTTCTCTGAGCTTTGTAAACCAAAGCTCTGATACCAAATGTGACGGCAAAGAATTTCGCTCGGTCCGAACCAGTCGCTAAACCGACTCAGACCGTTCGAAACGCCCTATCGTTTGAGAACACGACAAAACAGAACGCATACAGAAGAACGTTTCATTGTATATTACAACAATGCATCAGATTACAAGAATATACAGAGTATAAATGAATATTACACAGAAATATCAGAGATTTAAATTACATTTAAATACATAGCAGCGGAAAATAATACAATACACAACTAGAAGAGATATACGGATACAAAGCTTTCCGGATATCGTTCCAGCTGTAAACCAGGATCCTGTGAATATAAATCTGCAAAACCGAAACTACTAGCTGCCCGTGTCAAAATAAGGGCACCCAGAGTTTAGGTTAAAACAATAAACTCCAGGTCAGTCATGTGACTGGTGTGAGAACTAAAACAGTTATTAATCTTTATTTTAAAAGTTAGGTAAATCAAGGGACCACGCCGTATAACACGGAACGGGTTTTCTCCCAAGAATACCAGTGCATAAAACAAACAGCGCAATGCTAAATAAAGAAAGATGAAGCTGTTATAAGACCCAGGTCCTATCACACAATGCAACGCAAGCCGGGGGATAGGGTTTTCCCTTATAACAGCCAAAGAATGCTTGATACGTTTAAAACAAATCATTTGATACTATAATAAGTGCATAGTGCATAAAACAACTTCAAATCATAAGTATCAATCATAGGCGGCATGGGTACCATATATCATGTCGCCATATATAGGTTTACAAATAAAACCGCAAAGTCACGTATTTGGAAATTGGATTTCCTTCTATGAACCGAGGCAAAAGATAGTCCTCAACCGATTCGAGACTGTCTAGCCCGAGCCTCAGGAACAGCCGCAACTGCCCCTTGGATCGTCAGGGCCGGTCCACACGGAGTGGATTATTATGCCTGAACAATACGTCTCCCCACCCTATGGGGTGTAAGTCTGGTCCGTCAGCCGACCAGAATGCATTCGGCCGAAACCGATATAACCGAGGCGCCTCGCAACAACCACAACCACATAAGTCAAACTCGTCAGGGCGTGTAAAACCACTGACGCCACTTCTAGCTAGAAAGAAACGCATGCCCTCCCTGAGGTCCGTCTCCCGTTTTTGGTTCATACCGGGTGTGAAACACGCGAGGTAAACGTTACACAAAGCTACGCCACAAAGGCCGTGCTTTGATCATCACCACAAGACTTTGCTTTTCAACAGAAGCCTCGATCATTTGCATCTTAGCATGCCACACAGGCAAGCCATCCTATGCAACCGATATCAGTCACACAGAATGAAATCCGATGTCAGACACACAGTCCATTTACAAGTCCGTTCTGGGTCTGAACGAAACCGGAGGCACCTAGTACCCCGCATATCCATCGATCTCCAAGTACGTCTGGACGATCACTAACTGTTTCCATCTTCTTGGGTGTACAGCCCAATCAAGATCATCAGTTATCACCCAAACGACGTGAAGACTTCCGGTCTTCGACCATCGTCTTCATCTTCGACTTATCGTCGTATCAGTTATTCAGAATGGGATAAACCCGGTCTTTCCGAATAACTCGCGTATATATTATAAAAGTGTTACACAAACACAACATACGCCTCATTCCAATTCATTAGTCACTAACCGTAAATTAATCAAGAGAATAATTCCCCAAATATTAACCCCGAAGGCCGAAACCAACATCAGATCAATATCCAGAAAACCATTCTGCTTGGCTAACCGCCAGTTAGTTTCTAAATTTCACATTCAAATCTAATTAAAGATTTAACTATCGCCTGGAGCAAAACTGGTGATACTCCATTCTCGATCTTTTCAATCTAATTAAAGATTCATTAAAACTCCACTTAGTTTTAATCTGTGACTGGGTTAAAGAATCAGTGTCATTTAAAACACGGTTCACGATAAACCCAAAGTCACATCCCATTAATTATCGGGTTAAAGAACAAGTGTTATTTAAAACACTGTTCACGATAAACCCAAAAATCAATATCAATTCAATTCCAATTAAATATCATTTAATTGGTACACTTCATTAAATCTAAATAAAAAGATTTAATCTTTTCTCAACTGGGTTCAAGAACAGTGTTAGTGAAGACACCATTCACGACAAACCCAAATCACATTCGATATTCAATACAAGGCTCTGAATAGAAACTATATCGGCCTATATTCAATATCAAATTCTACGATTAACAAATGTCGTATTGGAAATAACGATATACATATATATCTTTCAAATTTCCATAACAACACCTGTAATATCACGAATTCCAACATCGAAATATTCCGAAGACAATTTCGATTCAAATCCACTCCAATGCAATCATTGGAAATTTTGGTTATTTTCAAAACCATTTCAAATTCAATTTATTTATTTAAAAATAAATAGAATTATAATTCTAGTTCAAAACTAGTTCATTTCGATAAAAATCTATTTTTATCTTTTCAAATATGGAGTTTTTCATCCCAAACTTTCACAAATCATTTCTTATGATTTTACACAAATTATTACTATTTTTAATAATTTTATCAAGGCCCGTACGGTCGATTTCCATTAACGGCCATCGAACTGCACTTACAGCGACCTTTTTCGAATTTGATTTGGACGTATCTCCAAATCCAACCGTTAGATTTCAAATTTCTAACATTCATTAGAAAGCTCTTTTCGATACGAACCCAACGGTTCCGGTTTTAGGAGAATCCGACGGTCGGATCTCCCGTAATGTCCGTTTGAAACAAATGATCGAAATTCGCGAACTGCCGCAGCGCGGCGCGTTCTATTCAGGCCATTATATTATATATATAATATATATAATATATATTTCGTCGATTACTATTTAAAACGAATTATATAAATGGTTTTAAATTCGTTTCAAAAGCAATTTCAACTTCCTTTTCAATTCAAATCAAAATTGAATTCTTCTTTATAAATTCGTTTCAAAATTCATTTCTATTCAATTCAAATTTCAATTCAATTTGAATTCATTTCAATTCGCTTTCAATTCCATTTGAATTCGTTTTCAATTCAATTCATTTCGAAATCGTTTTAAAATTCAATTCATTTCGAAATCGTTTTCAATTCAATTCATTTCGAAATCGTTTTCAATTCAATTCATTTCGAAATCGTTTTCAATTCAATTCATTTCGAAATCGTTTTCAATTCAATTTATTTCGAAATCGCTTTCAATTCAATTTGAATTCGTTTTCAATTCATTTCGAAATCGTTTTCAATTCAATTTATTTCGAAATCGTTTTCAATTCAATTCATTTCGAAATCGTTTTCAATTCAATTTATTTCGAAATCGTTTTCAATTCAATTCATTTCGAAATCGTTTTCAATTCAATTTATTTCGAAATCGTTTTCAATTCAATTCATTTCGAAATCGTTTTCAATTCAATTCATTTCGAAATCGTTTTCAATTCAATTCATTTCGAAATCGTTTTCAATTCAATTCATTTCGAAATCGTTTTCAATTCAATTCATTTCGAAATCGTTTTCAATTCAATTCATTTCGAAATCGTTTTCAATTCAATTCATTTCGAAATCGTTTTCAATTCCTTTTATAATTATATATAAATATTTATATTCTAACGACGACGCGTATAATATATACGTTCGATTTATATTCTAAATAAATTTCTCGTCGATATTATTTAAAATAATTCATTTTAAATAATCAAAATTCACTAAAATTGCCAAAATAAAAATTTTAAACTGGCCCAGAATTTACGGGTTGTTACATTAGAGAAGGGCGTTAAGCAAGAGAATAAATTCTCCGCCGCCAAGCAGATATATATTTAACAGAGATCAATCAGCACAGAACAAAATCCAATGTCAGACACACAGTCCATTTACAAGTCCGTTCTGGGTTTGAACGAAACTGGAGGCACCAATTCCTCGCATATCCATACAATCAACAGTATGTCTGGACGGCTACTACTTCAGCTCCTTCATGGTAGCTACTCCAATCACGAGCATCAGTAGCGCCCATCCATCCAATGTGAAGATCGTCGGTCTTCAACCGTCTTCGACTCCTTGACTTCTCAACGTCGATCGATTATTTGAAATGAGATGAACTCGGCCTTTTCAAATAACCCACGTATATTTAGATTTTCAAATCAATTTATCCCATGGCTGGACTATTCAACATTCACATTTCAGTTCTTTAGTTATAATTTTCATGTTAAATACATTCAACCATCACATATCAAGCAAATACAACAAAATTGGTTTATTTCCACTCTATATCGTCTATAGTATTTTATAACGATATATCGCCATTTTTATTTATTTAAAACGGCCATATTTAATTAAACGACGAAACAGGTCGTGCCGATGCACTGGCGCTGTTTTTCACTAAATTTGTTTTACACATATCTGAAAATCTAACCGTTGGATCTTCACAAAATTTATATCATTAGGAAGGTCATTTCAAAAAGAATCCAACGGTTTCAGTTTCGGGAAAATCCGACGGTCAGATCTTCCACACTAGCCATTTGAAGTTACGATTTCAATTTACGAACTGCAGCGTCGTTATTCGATTTAATTTAATTATATATATATATAAAATCGTTTCTGGCGCTGTTTTTCTTCAGATTTGAATTAAACATTCCAGACAATCCAACCGTCAGATCTTTACAAAGTTGGTGCCATTGGAAAGATATTTCCAAGGCGAGCCCAATGGTTGCGGTTTCGGGAAAATCCAATGGTCAGATTTCCCGCACTAGTCGTTTGAAATCACGGTTTCAAAACACGAACTGCATGGACACGTTTCTTTTTAATTTTATTTATATTTATATTTATATAAATATAGTTCATTCAAAAATTCCTATATCGTTTCCACTTCAAATATTTCACTAACGCCTTTAAATTTTGGAAAATTTCGCCATAACCTCCTTTGTACGGGAGGGGCTGGGAAAATTCCCAAATAGACACACGGGCGTCTTATGTCAAAAAGAAAAACAAAAAGCCAAGCGGCAGGCCAACAGGGTCATAAAATCATCACCCAAACAAAACAGTAAATGTGTACCTATTTGTCGTGCACAAAATTTTATTTCTCTTCTCTAGCCCCTTTGCTATAACCTGTTCAATAAATATGCATGTACATATATACAGTTCTTGTCACTTATCATTTTCCATTCAACTTCATATATGATTTACTTCGGTTTAAAAACACCGTTCATTCTAATGTTGCATGCATAGGCAAAAATCATATCATTAGCCAATTAATGTATATTTCAACTCATGCATATTTATTTGAATAAGTGGCTATTTTTAACACTTCACATTTCAAAGATGTTAATTTTGGCGAACTAAAATATATTTCAACACATGACTATTTTATTTAGTTCCTATGCATGTTAAAAATAATATTTCTTTCACAAATATTCATTTCAACGCTCGTATATCTTTAGCATATCACATATATGATAAAAATGATATTTTTATCATTTAAAATATTTATTCGACACATGAATGTTTTCAACACTTTATAATTTCAATAAAAATGTAATTTTTATTGTTCAATCTTTTTATTCAACACATGAACTTTTCCAATACACACACTTCTCAACACATGAGCACCTCCACACATAGATATTTAATATATCATATTCATATAGGAAAGATGGATTTTTTATTGTTGAAACTATTTATATATAAGGCGAATATTTTTCCTACTTCATATATATTATAAAAATGTGATTTTTATTGTTTAAACACTTTATTAATTCACAAATGAATTTAATTTTCACACATCACTTTTCAACATACGAACATTTCCACACATGGGGATAGTTTCAACGTATGGCTTTAATTTCAACGTATGAAGATAATTTCAACATATGAAAATAATTCTAACACATAAATATTATTTAAAATTTCGGCAGCATAATGGCAGGGTAGTTAAAACCGGCACCGTCCCTAGTACGGCTCCTCGCTCTACCTTAAAACCTCGCGGTTTTTGACAATGGAGATTCATGCATCTAATTCGCACGCAGGCGGCATGTTTTAGTTTTATTTCCACAATTATACCAATTCATTTCAATCACCAAAGGGTATTTTTCAACCACAATCAAACAATATCAACCACAAACAATTATTCAACCATTCGTATTTTTCATCCAATGTTTCACACCAATTCACAACAATAAATATCGTCCATGGTTTGTGGACGAGGGGAGTGTGTTTATATATATATATATATATATATATATATATATATATATATATATATAATTGCTATATTTCACTTGTATTTCAACACATATATCAATTATTCTATGCATGTATAATTCATACTTCGCTTATATAGCTTACACATTGCATGTACATGAGGTATATAACACGTGTGTAATTTATATTTCGCTTATATAATTTGTACATGACATTTTCCATTCAAATTCAATTAATTTAGATTTCTCACATTGGTTTTCGGATTGCTAAAAATCGTAGGTGACTCAGAAAAATTTGCGGCTTCTTCTATGTGGTAGAGAGCTTCCTTGCGGTCCCGATGTTTCCTGTTTCATCGAATTTCGTCAACACACCAAAAAGATATGATTTTTCAAAGTGCAAACATCAAAAAGGACTCACCTTTCACGATGGTTCGAAACTAGGGTTGCGGTTTTCGTGAAATCCGTAGCACGTGGGGACGATCGGGGGTGCTGATGTGGAAGAGGAAGGAGAGGCGGTCATGTCGGTGGCGGTTTGGGGTGGCTCGGTGGTCGGTGGCGATCAGGGCGGCGGTGGGAAGTGTTCGACATTGGGTCGATGGTTCTGGCGAAGGAGGAGGCGATAGGGGTCGGGGTAGGGTCGGATTGGAAGAGGAGGCGCGTCGAGGTAGGGGGGTGGCGCAGGCGGAAATCGCCTGTGGCGGCGGCGATTTGGGGGAGAAGCGACGGACGATTTGAGTCGTCGATCGGGAGAGAGAAACGAGGGTTTCTGACTTTTTTTATTTTTTTAAATAATGAATGGAAATTTCTGATTGGCCCATAATTTCAATAAATTTTTAAATAGTGTTTCTCCACACGGACACCAATTCAAACCCAACGACTGTCGCCCCTAGCTAAATACCCCCATCCCGGACACAATGGGATATGTTTCGTTGGCCAATTCGACTGTTACAGTCAGTTATTTTTCAAATTAAAGTACAAAACATTTAATTTTTAACTTTGAACGTACATTTCAATTTGCCAGGACCACAAACTGATTCGAAAAATTCCAGAAAAATAAATCTAGCTATGTTTTGATGCTACGGTCCCAACAAAACTAATTTCGTCGAATTCAGAGATCGTTTGAAAAATAGCCATTTTTTGGTCGATCCAATTTAACAAAAATTGACCAAACACATTTTCTTTTGCCACGCTCACATACTAGCTTCAAAAATTATGAAATTTGAAACCTAGCAATAGTTTGACATCCCAGACCCAACAAAAGTGGTTTCGTCGAATTCCGAGCGCGTTTGCAAAATATCAATTTTCCAGGGCTATATATTCTATATAGCGACCATTCTGAAAATTCATTCGGCCATAACTTTTGATTTCCGTTATGAAACTTCGATTTTTCAGATTCGTTAGAAAGGTATTGACTAACAGATTTAAATATTTTTGGTTTCACTAAAATCCGTTATATTTTCCACCCTGCACAGTCAGTCAAAGTTTGAATTCAAATTTTCAAACTGACTCACGATTTCTAATTCACTATTTTTTTGAAATATTCTATTTCAATGGTTCAAATCCCCTGGAAATGACCAATTTAAAAATTTTAAATTGGCTCGTATTTTCCGGGTTGTTACAAAATCCGAAAAGGAGATGAAGAATGTGTAAGGGATAAGCAGTAGGGTCGTTGTTAAAGAAGAAAGTAGAAGGAAAAGGGGAAGAGGGATGGTGGATTCAGTCGCCATTTCCAGAACTAAAACCGAGCTTTCCTTACAACCATGAATTCTGAATATACATATATTTTCTTTACTTCCTTATATGTATATTTTTCCTTATATGTGTGTTTATACATATTTTCTCTCATGAATATGTGTTATTTTAGCCGTTTACCTTAAAACAAAAATATGGCGCTGGGAGGGATCGAACTCTGTACCTCTTGTATGTAAGTCACGTGTTCTAACAAACGGACTACTAAGGCTTTTGTAACAAGTCTTATAGCAATTATAATTATTGTTCTCTCCTTACTTCTCTTTTTAATATTTGTTACAATATTTAAATTAAACCATTGCATGAATCCTTTTCTTTTATTTCTCTTTTAATATTAATGCATAATGTTTGCAAATCAGTGCATGCAACATATTTACATCGCATGCAACCGCTTTCTTTCTTTCAATGCATGCATTACATTTTTTTAGTTCATGTATTTACTACATGCAATCCTTATTTTATTCTTTATTTTATATTTTGATTTGTATATATATATATATATATATATATGTGTGTGTGTGTGTGTGTGTGTGTGTGTATGTGTGTGTGTTTCTGTTATGCGTATACAAACTTCTAAGCTTAATAACTTCTTCATACGATGTCCGTTTTATGCAAACCAAGTGTCTATCTTGACCAGAGTTCCGAGACAAACGCAATGGTGCAGTCCGTTTTACTTAATTCTCATTATTTAATTAATTTACTCACATTTTATTATCCTAAAAATGTGGGGTGTTACAATCCTCATCTCCAACAATTGGTATCAAAGTTACCATAATCTGGTTTTTAAAAGGTTTAATTGGTAAATTTTTAACACTATTTTTTGTATGGATATGTCATAAATTCATCATGGTATTATTATTATTTAAAATTATATTTAGTTATTTTGAAAATTCACTTGACTCTTTGAAAAAGTGTGTTGTTATGCAGAAAAAGAGTTATGTCTGATGACTGTTGGTCAAAAGGCACCAAGATGTTCATTCATCAATCAAGAAGAAAAGGAAGGATATGTAATAATAAATATACAATGAAAAGGGTATCTGATCAATGCAATTTTGTGACAAAAAGGAATTTCGCTCGGTCCGAACCAGTCGCTAAACCGACCCAGACCGTTCGAAACGCCCTATCGTTTGATAACACGACAAAACAGAACGCATACAAAAGAACGTTTCATTGTATATTACAACAATGCATCAGATTACACGAATATACAGAGTATAAATGAATATTACAGAGAAATATCAGAGATTTAAATTACATTTAAATACAAAGCAGCGGAAAATAATACAATACACAACTAGAAGAGATATACGGATACAAAGCTTCCCGGATATCATTCCAGCTGTAAAGCAGGATCCTGTGAATATAAATCTGCAAAACCAAAACTACTAGCTGCCCGTGTCAAAATAGGGGCACCCATAGTTTAGGTTAAAACAATAAACTCCAGGTCCGTCATGGGACTGGTGTGAGAACTAAAAACAGTTATTAATCTTTATTTGAAAGTTAGGTAAATCAAGGGACCACGCCGTATAACACGGAACGGGTTTCCTACCAAGAACACCAGTGCATAAAAAAAACAGCGCAATGCTAAATAAAGAAAAATGAAGCTATTATAAGACCCAGGTCCTATCACACAATGCAACGCAAGCCGGGTGATAGGGTTTTTACCTTATAATAGCCAAGAATGCTTGATACGTTTAAAAGAAATCATTTGATACAATAATAAGTGTATAGTGTATAAAACAACTTCAAATCATAAGTATCAATCATAGGCGGCATGAATGCCCCATACCACTATGTCGCCATATATAGGTTATACAATCAAAATCGCAAATGTCTCGTATTTGGAAATTGGGTTTCCGTCTATGAACCGAGGAAAAGGTAGTCCTCAACCGATTCGAGACTCTCTAGCCCGAGCCTCAGGACCCAGACTCAGGTGGGCCCTTGGAGCGACAGGGCCGGTCCACACGGAGTGGATTAAAATGCCTGAACTATATGCTAGTCTGCCGTATGGGGCATAAATGAGTCCAATGACTCCATCGGTTCGAGAACGACCGATACAACCGAGGCGCCTCCAATTCCAACAACCTCATGAGTCAAACTCGTCAGCCAGTTCAAGCACTGACGCCACTCCTAACTAGAAACCAGCAAATGTCCATATCCCTGATGTTCGTCTCCAGTTTTTGGTTCATACCGGGGTGTGAGGCTCGCGAATTCACGTTACACAAAGTTGTGCCACACAGGCTGTGCTTTGATCATCAACCACAAGACTTTGCTTTTCAACAGAAGCTTTGATCAATTGCATCTTAGGATGCCACACAGGCAAACCATTCTATGCAACCGATATCAGTCACAGAGAATGAAATCCGATGTCAGACACACAGTCCATTTACAAGTCCGTTCTGGGTCTAAACGAAACCGGAGGCACCTAGTACCCCGCATATCCATCGATCTCCAAGTACGTCTGGACGATCACCAGCTGTTTCCATCTTCTTGGGTGTACAGCCCAATCAAGATCATCAGTAATTACCCAAACGACGTGAAGACCTCCGGTCTTCAACCACCGTCTTCATCTTCGACTTATCGTCGTATCAGTTATTCAGAATGGGATAAACCCGGTCTTTCCGAATAACTCGCGTATATTTTAAATAAGTGTTACACAAACGCAACATACGCCTCATTCCAATTCATCAGTCACTAACCGTAAATTAATCAAGAGAATAATTCACCAAATATTAACCCCGAAGGCCGAAACCAACATCAGATCAATATCCAGAAAACCATTCTGCTTAGCTAACCGACAGTTAGTTTCTAAATTTCACATTCATAGGGAAAGGTTCCCATTAATTTTATCAAAGATAAATTCTTTAATTTATTCTTTAATCCACTTTTGAATATCAATTCAAACTAGTCGGGATTAGCGAAACTTACCGAAGTAATCATTTGTTTTAATTTCCCAATCCCAACCTATTCATCCCAAGAAGTAAAACTGGTAATACTTCATATCTAACACCACAGTGTTATCGGTAAATTCAATTACCATTTCACGTTCAAATCTAATTAAAGATTTAACTAACGTCTAGAGCAAAACTGGTGATACTCCATTTCGATTATTTCAATCTAATTAAAGACTCATTAAAACTCCACTTAGTTTTAATCGCTAACAGGGTTAAAGAATCAGTGTCATTTAAAACACGGTTCATGATAAACCCAAAATCACATCACATTAATTATCGGGTTAAAGAACAAGTGTTATTTAAAACACTGTTCACGATAAACCCAAAAATCAATATCAATTCAATTAAATATTATTTAATTGGTACACTTCATTGAATCTAAATAAAAAGATTCAATCTTTTCTCAACTGGGTTTAAGAATAGTGTTAATGAAGACACCATTCACGACAAACCCAAATCCCATTTGATATTCAATACAAGGCTCTGGATAGAAAATATATCGGCTTATATTCAATATCAAATTCTACGATTAACAAATGTCGTATTGGAAATAACGATATAAATATATATATCTTTCAAATTTCCATAACAACATCTGTATAATCACGAATTCCAACATCGAAATATTCCGAAGACGATTTCGATTCAAATCCACTCCAATGCAATCATTGGAAATTCTGGTTATTTTCAATTCCATTTCAAATTCAATTTATTTATTTAAAAATAAATAGAATTATAATTCTAGTTCAAAACTAGTTCATTTCGATAAAAATCTATTTTTATCTTTTCAAATATGGAGTTTTTCATCCCAATCCTTTCTAAATCATTTCTTATGGTTTTACACAAATTATTACTATTTTTAATAATTTTATCAAGGCCCGTACAGTCGATTTCCAACAACGGCCATCGAACTGCACTTATAGCGACCTTTTTCAAATTTGATTTGGACGTATCTCCAAATCCAACCGTTAGATTTCAAATTTCTAATATTCGTTAGAAAGCTCTTTTCGATACGAACCCAACGGTTCCGGTTTTAGGAGAATCCGACGGTCAGATCTCCCGTAATGTCCGTTTGAAATAAATGGTCGAAATTCACGAACTGCCGCGGCGCGGCGCGTTCTATTCAGGCCATTATATAATATATATATATATATATATATATATATATTATATATTTCGTCGATTACCATTCAAAACGAATTTTATAAATAGTTTTGAATTCGTTTCAAAAACAATTTCAACTTCCATCTCAATTCAAATCAAAATTGAATCTTTCCTTATAAATTCGTTTTAAAATCCATTTCTATTTAATTCAAGTTTCAACTCAATTGAATTCATTTCACTTCGTTTTAAATTCAATTCGAATTCGTTTTCAATTCGATTCAATTCAAAGTGGTTTTCTATTCGATTCAATTCAAATTGGTTTTCTATTCAAATCAAATTCGTTTTCTACTCAAATCAAATTCGTTATCTATTCAATTCATTTCGAAATCGTTTTATATTCAATTCATTTCGAAATCGTTTTGTACTCAATTCATTTCGAAATCGTTTTATATTCAATTCATTTTGTAATCGTTTTATACTCAATTCATTTCGAAATCGTTTTATATTCAATTCATTTCGTAATCGTTTTATATTCAATTCATTTCGAAATTTCATTTCAAAATATTCGATTTCGAAATCACTTTTCAATATTCATTTATAATGAATAAAATCGATATAAATCTCGTTCACGTCAAAATGGCGTCAATCTAAACAACATGGCTTCATATATTTCTATTTTCAAGTATTCTATTTCGAATATTTCTATTTCAAATATTTCTATTTCAAAACTGGAATGAGGCCCAATCAATTACCATATAATGTTAATTATATGGATTTTCTACAACACATGTATATATCAACAACGATGAATAATCAACCATCATCCAAGGTGCATTCCACACTGTATAAGCATCAAAGATAAATATTCAACGCTTATAACAGCCTGTCAATCCATCGATCGACATACAGCTAAACAATCGGGATTAGTGTACGTCAAATATCATCCCAATACCCGTGTGGGGTTTCAAGCAATCAAACACAGATTTTTATTTGTGCAGTTGGGCGATGTGTAAAATTTATCGTCCCAATCAATGTCCTTCAAATAGGTGTACATAAACAAACCGTCCGGTTTGTAAATGAATATTTATTTATTCACATTCACGTTAAAAATTATATTTTTAACGATCAAACTATTTTATTCAACCTATGAATATTCTATTCGGTTCGTCTATTAAATAAAATGTTATCTTTATTTTGCTAACTTATTTTTAGAAAATTTTGGCGGCATAACGGCACGATACTAGAAACGGGACAAGGCCTAGCCTTATCCCCGGTCTAGTGAAGTCCCACGCCATTCACACATCAATCAAATCAATTTCATTTCACCAAACAATTCAATTTCAAACCAAATAATCTAACCAACTACACAACCAAACAATTAAACAAACAAGCCATCCATGGTCTGTGGATGACGGGTGTCGGGTGCTACTAAACACCGTCTACATCCTAGTATATATATAACTAGAAAAAGAAATTGAAAGGTGAGAAGTTCTCACCGATAACTATCCAATACTACGACTCTTCTTTGATAGGAATCTTCATCGTTCTCGCCTTTTTATCACCTTCGTTGCCCGTATTCACTACATATGTAAAAATCACATTTTTTACTTCGCTATTCAATATATAAAAATCGAATTTTTATTTCGTTATTCAATATATAAAAGTCGAATTTTTACTTTGATAAAAATGAAATCTTTACTTCGATAAAAATGAAATCTTTACTTCGATAAAAATGAAATCTTTACTTCGATAAAAATGAAATCTTTACTTCGATAAAATATACATAATGAAAACTGATTTTTTTTATAATGCTAATTACATTGAATAAATAGAATAAAATAAAATAAATAAACAAAAATAGAAAAGCTTACAAAATTTCGTTCGTCGGAGAGGGGGTGGGGGTTTCTGCATCGGATTGGCGGAGGGACTTGCTGGCATCGACAACAAAGGAGGAGGAGGGGAAGTCGTGGGTTAGAAAAGGAGGGGCGCAGCGAGAAGAAGTGGGAGGAGGAAGAGGGGATCGAAGGCTTGAGGGGGGGGGGAACTGGCTCGTCGGCGGGTGGTGCGGTTGGGAAGAGGAGGTGGAGGCGCAGGCGGCTGGGGTCTTCGCGGTGGGCTAGGGTTAAAAGGGGTTACGGTTTTTAAGAGAGGAGGGAGGGGGAGCGAGAGAGAGAGGAAGGGGAGGGTCGAGGGGGTGGCGGAGGGGCTGAAGAGGCGGGCGACGGTCGGCGGTCGAGCCATCGACGGGGAGGAACGAGAGAGTTTTTATTTATTTATTTTATTTTCTGTTTGAATCGGGGGGGCCTAGGTAGTCATGGAGAGGGTATATATTTTTTTTGTTTAATTATTTTATTTCAAAAAGTTGACTTTTTCAAACGACCTCTAAACGAGGCCCACTGCCTGTCGTCCATAGCGTTTCACCCCCATTCCGAACACAATGGGATATATATCGTAAGCTGATTCGGCTGTTACAATCAGTTTCCGTTAAAATCAACATATAACTCTATATATTGAATTTGAACGCGCATTTCATTTTACCGGGGTAACATACTATCTCTAAAAAATCCAGAAAAATATTTTCTAGCTTCGTATTGACGATACGGTCCTAACAAAACTAGTTTCGTCGAATTCCGAGACCGTTAGAAAAATGGCCATTTTCCAGTCGATTAAAATCAACTGAAACTGGTCAAATGCGTTTTCCTTTGCCACGCTCACATATTGAATCGAAAAATTATGAAATTTGAAACCTAGCAATAATTTGACATCACGAATCCAACAAAAGTGGTTTCGTCAAAATCCGAGGTCGTTTGCAAAAATTCCATTTTTAAGGGCCTGAACTCCATAACGACTATTCAGAATTTTCAACTGGACATATCTTTTGATTCCCGCTATGAAATCTCAATTTTTCGGATTCACTGGAAAGATATCATCAATTAGATCCTAATGTTTTGCACCCGGTACAAACAATTGAAGTTTGAAATCGAATTATCGAATTACCGCGCCATTTTCAATTCATTTTATAATTATATATAATTATTTATATTCTATCGTTAATCTATACAACTATATACCATTGAATTTTATTCAAAAGAAATTTTCTCGTCGATATTATTTAAAATAATTCATTTTAAATAATCAAAATTCGCCAAAATCGCCAAATAAAAAATTTAAACTGGCCCAGATTTTCGGGTTGTTAGAATCTCCCCCACTTAAAACTTTTCGTCCCCGAAAAGGAACAAAGTCGAAAGTGGTTTGATTAATCAACTCTACGTTCGATCTGGCTTCCATTCTCCAACTTTTCAGTTTCTGAGAATTTTCAAAAAAATTCAAAAATTTGGCTAACACCCTAAATTTTCGAAAAATTTCACCATAACCTCCCCTGCACCGGGAGCCACGGGAAAATCCTGAAATTGCCATATAGGCCTTCTGATCTCAAAAAGAAAAAGAAAAAGCCAAGCGGCTAGCCAATAGGCTCATAAAATCATCATCACCCAAACAAAACAGTAAATTATAGTAAACATGTACCTATTTGTCGGGCAAACAAATTTTATTCTCTGCTCTAGCCTCCTTGCTATGACCTATTCAATGTAAGCACATGTATATGCAAGCAAATGCGACCAATTTTCAATATAATTCAATATGTGATTCAATTGGGCTAAATGGCTAAAAATTAGCAAACAAATAAACAAACAACACAAACATCAATCAATTAGTGAATTAGAGTTTCAAATTCATAATTTTGATACATATACAAAAATCATGTTTTTGATGCCAAACCACAACAATAGGCCCTATCTAATTTTTGGTTCTCACACCAGTCAATAGGAAATATATAGAAAGCCCACTTTCGTCACTCGAACATAAATTCTAATGATGGAGCTCCATCATCAAAATCATCTCCGGGCGATTAGAGTGTAATTCTATATCTATCCAGTATATTAAAACTTTAAATACACGTTTGCAAGGCGTATATGAAAAATCTTTATATACTGGACTGTCCTCATCAATATAAAATAAATAATCAAACACGTTTAAAACTATTTAAATTTCAAAACAGAATTGTTTTCATTTGAAAAATATACTCTTCACACTCGTTCTAGGATACTACTGATCCTATCTCTAACGAGTCATTCTCATTGGATATTACTAATCCAGTTTCTGATGAATTCTTTCGTATGGTTCTAATGTGTCTTGTTCTCTAAGCTTTGTAAACAAAAGCTCTGAAACCAACTGTGACGAAAATGGAATTTCGCTCGGTCCGAACCAGTCGCTAAACCGACCCAGACCGTTCGAAACGCCCTATCGTTTGAGAACACGACAAAACAGAACACATACAAAAGAACGTTTCATTGTATATTACAACAATGCATCAGATTACACGAATATACAGAGTATAAATGAATATTACACAGAAATATCAGAGATTTAAATTACATTTAAATACATAGCAGCGGAAAATAATACAATACACAACTAGAAGAGATATACGAATACAAAGCTTCCCGGATATCATTCCAGCTGTAAACCAGGGTCCTGTGAATATAAATCTGCAAAACCAAAACTACTAGCTGCCCGTGTCAAAATAGGGGCACCCAGAGTTTAGGTTAAAACAATAAACTCCAGGTCAGTCATGGGACTGGTGTGAGAACTAAAAACAGTTATTAATCTTTATTTGAAAGTTAGGTAAATCAAGGGACCATGCCGTATAACACGGAACGGGTTTCCTCCCAAGAACACCAGTGCATAAAACAAACAGCGCAATGCTAAATAAAGAAAAATGAAGTTATTATAAGACCTAGGTCCTATCACACAATGCAACGCAAGCCGGGGGATAGGGTTTTTACCTTATAATAGCCAAGAATGCTTGATACGTTTAAAAGAAATCATTTGATACAATAATAAGTGTATAGTGTATAAAACAACTTCAAATCATAAGTATCAATCATAGGCGGCATGAATGCCCCATACCACTATGTCGCCATATATAGGTTATACAATTAGTGACATTTAAAACACGGTTCACGATAAACCCAAAATCACATCACATTAATTATCGGGTTAAAGAACAAGTGTTATTTAAAACACTGTTCACGATAAACCCAAAAATCAATATCAATTCAATTAAATATTATTTAATTGGTACACTTCATTGAATCTAAATAAAAAGATTCAATCTTTTCTCAACTGGGTTTAAGAACAGTGTTAATGAAGACACCATTCACGACAAACCCAAATCACATTTGATATTCAATACAAGGCTCTGGATAGAAAATATATCGGCTTATATTCAATATCAAATTCTACGATTAACAAATGTCGTATTGGAAATAACGATATAAATATATATATCTTTCAAATTTCCATAACAACATCTGTATAATCACGAATTCCAACATCGAAATATTCCGAAGACAATTTCGATTCAAGTCCACTCCAATGCAATCATTGGAAATTCTGGTTATTTTCAATTCCATTTCAAATTCAATTTATTTATTTAAAAATAAATAGAATTATAATTCTAGTTCAAAACTAGTTCATTTCGATAAAAATCTATTTTTATCTTTTCAAATATAGAGTTTTTCATCCCAATCCTTTCTAAATCATTTCTTATGGTTTTACACAAATTATTACTATTTTTAATAATTTTATCAAGGCCCGTACAGTCGATTTCCAACAACGGCCATCGAACTGCACTTATAGCGACCTTTTTCAAATTTGATTTGGACGTATCTCCAAATCCAACCGTTAGATTTCAAATTTCTAATATTCGTTAGAAAGCTCTTTTCGATACGAACCCAACGGTTCCGGTTTTAGGAGAATACGACGGTCGGATCTCCCGTAATGTCCGTTTGAAATAAATGGTCGAAATTCACGAACTGCCGCGGCGCGGCGCGTTCTATTCAGGCCATTATAATATATATATATATATATATATATATATATATATATATTATATATTTCGTCGATTACCATTCAAAACGAATTTTATAAATAGTTTTGAATTTGTTTCAAAAACAATTTCATCTTCCATCTCAATTCAAATCAAAATTGAATCTTTCCTTATAAATTCGTTTTAAAATCCATTTCTATTCAATTCAAGTTTCAATTCAATTGAATTCATTTCACTTCGTTTTAAATTCAATTCGAATTCGTTTTCAATTCGACTCAATTCAAAGTGGTTTTCTATTCGATTCAATTCAAATTGGTTTTCTATTCAAATCAAATTCGTTTTCTATTCAAATCAAATTCGTTATCTATTCAATTCATTTCGAAATCGTTTTATATTCAATTCATTTCGAAATCGTTTTATACTCAATTCATTTCGAAATCGTTTTATATTCAATTCATTTCGTAATCGTTTTATATTCAATGCATTTCGAAATTTCATTCCAAAATATTCGATTTCGAAATCACTTTTCAATATTCATTTATAATGAATAAAATCGATATAAATCTCGTTCACGTCAAAATGGCGTAAATCTAAACAACACGGCTTCATATATTTCTATTTTCAAGTATTCTATTTCGAATATTTCTATTTCAAATATTTCTATTTCAAAACTGGAATGAGGCCCAATCAATTACCATATAATGTTAATTATATGGATTTTCTACAACACATGTATATATCAACAACGATGAATAATCAACCATCATCCAAGGTGCATTCTACACTGTATAAGCATCAAAGATAAATATTCAACGCTTATAACAGCCTGTCAATCCATCGATCGACATACAACTAAACAATCGGGATTTGTGTACGTCAAATATCATCCCAATACCCGTGTGGGGTTTCAAGCAATCAAACACAGATTTTTATTTGTGCAGTTGGGCGATGTGTGAAATTTATCGTCCCAATCAATGTCCTTCAAATAGGTGTACATAAACAAACCGTCCGGTTTGTAAATGAATATTTATTTATTCACATTCACGTTAAAAATTATATTTTTAACGATCAAACTATTTTATTCAACCTATGAATATTCTATTCGGTTCGTCTATTAAATAAAATGTTATCTTTATTTTTCTAACTTATTTTTAGAAAATTTCGGCGGCATAACGACACGATACTAGAAACGGGACAAGGCCTAGCCTTATCCCCGGTCTAGTGAAGGTCCACGCCATTCACACATCAATCAAATCAATTTCATTTCACCAAACAATTCAATTTCAAACCAAATAATATAACCAACTACACAATCAAACAATTAAACAAACAAGCCATACATGGTCTGTGGATGACGGGTGTCGGGTGCTACTAAACACCGTCTACATCCTAGTATATATATAACTAGAAAAAGAAATTGAAAGGTGAGAAGTTCTCACCGATAGCTATCCAATACTACGACTCTTCTTTGATAGGAATCTTCATCGTTCTCGCCTTTTTATCACCTTCGTTGCCCGTATTCACTACATATGTAAAAATCACATTTTTTACTTCGCTATTCAATATATAAAAATCGAATTTTTATTTCGCTATTCAATATATAAAAGTCGAATTTTTACTTTGATAAAAATGAAATCTTTACTTCGATAAAAATGAAATCTTTACTTCGATAAAAATGAAATCTTTACTTCGATAAAATATACATAATGAAAACAGATTTTTTTTATAATGCTAATTACATTGAATAAATAGAATAAAATAAAATAAATAAACAAAAATAGAAAAGCTTACAAAATTTCGTTCGTCGGAGAGGGGGTGGGGGTTTCTGCATTGGATTGTCGGAGGGAATTGCTGGCATCGACAGCAAAGGAGGATGAGGGGAAGTCGTGGGTTAGAAGGGGAGGGGCGCGGCGAGAAGAAGTGGGAGGAGGAAGAGGGGATCGAAGGCTTGAGGGGGGGAACTGGCTCGTCGGCGGGTGGTGCGCCTGGGAAGAGGAGGTGAAGGCGCAAGCGGCTGGGGTCTTCGCGGTGGGCTAGGGTTAAAAGGGGTTACGGTTTTTAAGAGAGGAGGGAGGGGTAGCGAGAGAGAGAGGAAGGGGAGGGTCGAGGGGGTGGCGGAGGGGCTGAAGAGGCGGGCGGTGGTCGGCGGTCGAGCCATCGACGGGGAGGAACGAGAGAGTTTATTTATTTATTTATTTATTTTCTGTTTGAATCGGGGGGGGCCTAGGTAGTCAAGGAGAGGGTATATATATATATATTTTTTAATTATTTTATTTCAAAAAGTTGACTTTTTCAAACGACCTCTAAACGAGGCCCACTACCTGTCGTCCATAGCGTTTCACCCCCATTCCGAACACAATGGGATATATATCGTAAGCTGATTCGGCTGTTACAATCAGTTTCCGTTAAAATCAACATATAACTCTATATATTGAATTTGAACGCGCATTTCATTTTACCGGGGTCACATACTATCTCTAAAAAATCCAGAAAAATATTTTCTAGCTTCGTATTGACGATACGGTCCTAACAAAACTAGTTTCGTCGAATTCCGAGACCGTTAGAAAAATGGCCATTTTCCAGTCGATTAAAATCAACTGAAACTGGTCAAATGTGTTTTCCTTTGCCACGCTCACATATTGAATCGAAAAATTATGAAATTTGAACCTAGCAATAATTTGACATCACGGATCCAACAAAAGTGGTTTCGTCAAAATCCGAGGTCGTTTGCAAAAATTCCATTTTTAAGGGCCTGAATTCCATAGCGACTATTCAGAATTTTCAACTGGACATATCTTTTGATTCCCGCTATGAAATCTCAATTTTTCGGATTCGCTGGAAAGATATCATCAATTAGATCCTAATGTTTTTTTGTTTCACTAAAATCCGGATTGTTTTGCACCCGGTACAAACAATTGAAGTTTGAAATCGAATTATCGAATTACCGCACCATTTTCAATTCCTTTTATAATTATATATAATTATTTATATTCTATCGTTAATCTATACAACTATATAACATTGAATTTTATTCAAAAGAAATTTTCTCGTCGATATTATTTAAAATAATTCATTTTAAATAATAAAAATTCGCCAAAATCGCCAAATAAAAATTTTAAACTGGCCCAGATTTTCTGGTTGTTACAAATTTCCTACAACTTGATTCAATACTATACTTCTCTTCATGTGCTACGCAATGCCTCTGGTTTCATGTAAATCCATCAAGAAATGACCAGGTTATGATCAAATGAAATTTTGTTGCACAAAGGGAAAAAGAAACCAAAATGTCACTGGTATTTCTCATATTTCGTCTAGATATTTTAAGTATTTCATTCCAACTCTCTTTTATTGTAGTTCTTGTTATCGCGGTCATTTTGATGGGTAGATCATCAAATTTCGGTCAAAATTGAGTGAGATATGGCACTTTGATTTTGGCTATCCAAAACCGAAAAATGTGCATGGGATTTTTTTGTATTTCTCTTAATATTTCAGCCTGCTGCACCATAATGCCATCCAAATTCATTGCTAATCTATTATTACATCATATCCTTTGCTTTCCTCTTCGAATTGTTGCTAGTTTCATCTGATTCCGTTAAGAAATGAAGAAGACATGCCTTCCGAAAGATTGATAGTAAGTTGAAAAACGGGAAGAAGAAGAAGATAAACTCTTGTGAAGAGATATGACTTTTAGTCCTACTTATAGTTGTTGAAGTGTCAATTCATTCAAATTCAAATTCAAAATGTTGGCGCCAAGCTGGTTAAACTACTAAATCATCGGTATCTCTCTTATATGGCCTTCAAATTCAACAAACAACTATACTACACTGATAAAAAATGAGCCCAACAATAAAGCAGATCTCTCATCAAATTCTTAAAGATATGAATGTGTGGTTTGTGGCAATGGAGGATGTTTGCAAAAAAAAGTGATACGCTTTTACTACGATTTCATAATTATCATTGCATTTAGAAATATACAATCATGCACATAGTTAAGTATATAAATTTATCTCTTTAGATATTTTGATCCATATGTCGATACATCGTAGTATACATATCAATATACCTATCTAACATTCTTTAAAAAAATCTTTTCTTATTTTAAATTTAAATTTTATCACTCTTCACTTTGATTTTAATTTTTTTTGAAAAGAGATCTTTTCAAATAAAAGTGTTAGTTCAAACTCTAGTTATCAATTTGGTTTGTCTACTTATTTTCTTTAAAAAGTATATATATTGAAAGTACATAAATCAATAAAATTATATATAGTGATATGGTATATATAACTTGAAAAAATTTAAAATTTTTAAATATTTGATATTGTTATAAAATATAATTTTATATATTTTTATATGTAGTTTCAACGTATACAGTTTAACTTATATATTTTTCACATATATTTTCATAAAAAAATTTGGGTTGCATTATCATAAATACCATTTTTAACTTAATTCTAATTATTATTTGTTATTCGATTAGTTTTATAAAACTTATTTAACTTAATAGTTTGGTATGAAAGTGATTTATATGTCTTAAAATAAGATGTTATAATCTTACAATTTACTTTATAATACCTGATTTCATCAAAAATAAATTGTTATAATTAAAGATTCTATATTAACATAAATTTTAAGTTGTAACATTTAATGTTTCTCTAGCAAATTAATATATTTTGATTTCTAAAAGTATAAATCTAAAATTAATTTATATTAAAAGATTGATGTACATCTCACAATAAATTATTATTTTTATATATCTTAATTTCTTTTTAACATTAGCTTTTATATTTATATATATAATTATGAATATATCATAATAGTTTACTTTATATAAAATTTTATATTCTCTTTAAATAGATCTTCAATATTTGCTATATTTTTTTAAAAAAGGAAGTTCCCTACTAAAATTATTTAAATTCATATTTCTTAGAAAGTTATGTTGAATACTTATTTTTTATTACTACCTGTCATGAATACATATATTTTAATTATTTTTTAACTTTAATCTTTACTATCCGTTCAATCTCTTTCATTAGTATCATTAACCTATGTTTAGAAATTAATGTATATTACCTTTTTTTGATTGAAATAATTTATAATATATATATATATATATGTATATGCATAATAGTTAAAAATTACTTTGAATATCATTAATGAAATAGATATCATCATCAAATCATTATGTATATAACCATTACGCATCTTATTTCATATCATACCTCATTATTACAAATCATAATGCATGTCAAATCAAAATCATACACATCACAAGTTGTGTTTCATTAAATATATCATATTGCTTTGCATATGACATACATTTCATACTGCATTATAATCAACATACTGCACAACTACATTACATGTTAACTTTTAACACCACACATAACAAGTATACTGTATGAGAAGTTATTGTCTTAGAAATATATAGGATTATTAATTAAACATGTAACATGTTTACTTTGAATTGATTAACTTGTTTGGCTTGATTGATTTGATTGACTTGATAGACTTATTTAGCCTGACTGATATGTTTGACTTGTTTGACATGGTTGGATTTGATGTGTGTATGTGTGTATTGATAGGTTTGAAGTATGCTTATACATATGTAGGTATCGAATAATATAACGGTATTGTTATTGACACTCCAAATATTGTTAAGGTGGGTCAAATTCTAAAAACACTCTTACCATAAAAAGAATGTTACGGGAGTCACATACTTAATTTTAACGTTCCCTTTTTACCTTGGTAATAACATCATTTACCATCTCAAATCCTAATCAATTTCAAATGCAAAAAAAATCAAATCCTTATATTATTTACAAATAAAAAAAGTTGTAATGACCCGAAAATCCGGTCCAATTTGAGCTGACCAAAAACACAAGTCCAACCCCAAATTAAACTGAAAATCAGGAAATTAATAGAAAGAAAACAGAGGGTGAGGAAAGATAAGATAGAAACTTAGAATAGAAGAAGAAGAACAACACAACATCAGAGTAACACGAATCTCACAGCGGAACGAATAACATATAATATATAACATAACTTTGAAATATAACGTTGTATTTGAATGTACATCATTTTCAAAGTACAACACTTACAACATAGCGGAAATAAACTATAGCTATATGATCCTGAAGCCTCCTGCTCTAGCTCTTCCATTATATCTGTAAATCCCGACTACTTGACTGCCCGTACAAAATTAGGCACCCAAGAGTTTAGGGAAACAAACAAATAAAATCTGGGTCAGTCATGGGACTGGTATGAGTAAAACAGTTTAAAACAGTTCAAGCAGGTAAATGATATCTCATAAGACCACGCCGTATAATGGAACGGGTTTTTCCCTTATGAGAATCCAAATTATCTTTATATCAAAACCTTTGATATTATAATAGTGTCTATTAACTACAGTATAATAATCATCTAGCAGAAACTCTTTCATCACACGTTCTACATATATAATATACAATCAAAACCGCAAGCACGTATTGGGTAATGGATTTCCAACTATGACATGGTATGGAACCACCTTTCGCTAGTGTACCTCTACAAATGAATACACTGGGTTCAACAAGAACATCTTGTAACCCGGCCACACATGACTGACCACTCATTTCGCTTGATTGTATCGAATGTATATCACCAACGATTGGGATCAGCAACCGTTTCCCGAATGGGACAACATCAACAATAGATTTTTAGAAATAAATGAAACTCTAGATCAGGTGATTATACACCCTACTTCGGTGCGACCGACTTAGCCATGCTGCCTGCCCGATTTCTGTCATTTACCGGTTGATGAGGCTTGAAGCCACGCTTTATCATCACACCAGATTCACTTTGAATGCCACATCGTCAAACCCATCAAAACACCGATTGACTTCCTCAACCATACATTATGTGTTAGCTAAAAGAAGTTTCCTTCTCTGCTTCCACTCTTGGTACGGTTGGAGAAATCAATATACGTGATCGTCTGGAAATACTCTGTCAGACATCCGTCCATACAAGTCATCCAGGAACAGGATGAAACGAAGGCATTATTCAGCATATCCATCTTAGGCACTGTTATCTAAGATTTATACAATAGCCCTTGCACTTTACTCTGTCTTCAATTTCCTTTGGCATATATGATTCGCAACACTTATGCCAATACAGAGTGGTTCTTTGGATAATAATCCAACCGGTCTCTCCATATTAACAACGTTAAAATGGTCAAAAACTTCGATAGTCGGTGAGTTAACTATCAAAGAAAAACACGTATGCAAACAATGATATTATTTCCAGATGGAAATACTATCGATCAAACATCATTTAACATTTATATCCTTAGTTTATTTTTCATCTCCTGTTTCCCAATATTCAACATTTCTTATTTTCTAAATTTAGAAAATATATGTTATTACCATTGGAAAACATTTCCATTGCTTGTTTTCTATATCAGAAAATATTTCTGGTTCTTATTTGGAAAACATTTCCAAAACTCCTTCATTGGACTTAGACAGATGTTTAGAAAAAACATCGCTATGCCAACTCAAACCATTACGCTTATTAACTAAATTCCTTAACCATCCTTTACTGCCGAACCTTAAGCATTCCTTAGTTAAATACGAAGCCAATCAAGTTGGGGTAATACTACCTCTCAGACCTTAACTGAACAACGTTTCTAATCTTGAAATAGACAAAGTTCACCTTTTAATTCTTTAACAACTTCCTTACGTAACCCTCATTCGAATTATCTCTTATTCGATAATTCTATTCAATTTACTCTATTCGATTAACCCTTACCAATTAACTCTATTGGACTAATGCTATTGATTAACTCTATTGGACTAACGCTATTGGATTAACTCTATCGGACTAACGCTATTGATTTACTCGTTTCACTTAACTCCTTTCGAATAAACTATATTTGATAACTGCTTTAACTCTATTCGAATAAACTATATTCGATTAACTCCTTTTACTTAACTCCTTTGGATTAAACTATAATCGATAACTCCTTTCGATTAAAATATAATCGATAACTCCTTTCGATTAAACTATAATCGATAACTCCTTTTGAAAAACTAATTCAATAACACTTATGTGTTTAACTCTAGTCGAATAACTAATTCGAATAACCCTTATTTATTTAACTCTATTCGAATAACTAAGATTCGATTAACTCTATTCAACTAACTCGTCTCGACTAACCCCTTTCGAATAACATATTCGATTTACTAACTTTCGAATACCATATTCGATTAACTCCCTTCGAATAAACTATTCATTTATAAAGATTTACTTTTAGTAACGGTTCTTCACTTTACGAATGATTTCCTTTTTAGTAACGTTTTCCTTTTTATAACATCCTATTCAGTTATAAACAAATTTCCTTTTTATAACTCTATTTATTTTCTAAATATTTCCTATCAATTATATTTGTAAATGATTTACAAATCTTTCCTTTTCTATTATTCTATTTGCAAATGGTTTGCAAATATTTCCCTATCAAATCTATTCTTTGATTTTATAATTTCCCTTTTCTAAATATCTCCTATTTATAAATATTCCAATTTATAAATATTTCTTATTTATAAATATTCCATTTATAAATATTTTATTTTCAAATATCACTTTGAAAATATTCCCTTATCAACATTTCGGTATGTTATGGTATTCAACATATCAAATCAAGATGATCAGTATCGTCCAAACACATATAATCGACAACAGATTATATATCACATCATATATCACAATATATGAAAACAGTAAAATAAATGTTGAGGAACCCAGTTGGATTCCTCCAACCTGTTTCCCTGCATCACAGATGTTAAACAATATAGATAACATCACTTTCAGTTCCATATGATATACTCTGTTAAACAGAATCGATATAGACATTCAACTAACTGACTAGCAGTTAAATCAAACAGTCAACACACAGTCAATCAGCCAATATTTAACAGTTCTAAAAATACAACATGAAATTAATAAACTGTTTAGAGTTAGTGAGATTTACTCACATTGGCAGTTCATCGTTAAAGAACAATAAACTGTTTGTTTGAATTGAATCGAACAATTTATTTTGCCATAAATTCAAACGAGCTCCAGTGGACTTCCAGTCAGTTTCATTGTGGAGTGCTCGTCCATACGATCCTAACGGACCCAACCGTTCGTGATTCTGATAAAGTATGAGGGAGATATACATTATACAAGTTAAGGTACTATTCTCTTTAAATTAAAATTTAATAATAAACTTATTGGGCTTTACCCTCTTTGAACTCGGCCCATAACCCTTACTACCAAGCCCGAACCCACTGAATCATCTTCCTCCCGTCACTCCATCTCCACGCTTCAGTTCCTCATCTCAACTCCCACAGCTGACGTTTTCACCTTCTAAACTCCACTATTCCTTTACAAAAATTTCGACTTAAATCTCCATTTAACTTCTCTTCATCACCTCTCTCTACCCAAACAAACTGATCCAAGCTCGATCCTGATTCCAGAGTGCTACTTCTTGTACCAACACCGCATTGTACAGGCATCGATCGATACAAAAACCCACAGAATTCCTTAAAAAAAACAATGAGTTGTTATTCGATCTTCTGAGCACCATTCCAACCTTCAAATCACGATTTAAAGTCTGAATCACTCGAAATCGTGAACCCTAGCTTTTACAGTATACATTCCAGCTCGACAGAGCAAGATCGAACCCATTAATAACCAAATAGGATTGAAGAGCAACTACTGAGGATTGTGAATACATACCTATGAAGGTTTATAGTAATTTGTCTTGATTTCTAATGATTTTTGAAAGGATCGAAATAATTTCCTGGAACCAAAAACTTACGGCGGAAATTTGACTGAGGAATTAGGTCTTAAGGAATTTCTTAAGGGGCTATTTATAAGGAGAGAAGATATTTTCCCATCTATTATTACATTCTTTTTTAATCCACCGTTATTTGTATTCGTTGTTAAAAATTCCTGAGGTCACATACTATACCCAAAAATCACGAAACTTGACATGTAGCTTCAAGTCGACATTACGGTCCCAACGAAACTGGTTTCGTCGAATTCCGACTCCGTTTGCTCACATAGCGTATTTTTAACTGTCAAAATACTGACTGTTTTCACTCTAAAAATCCGTACGGCCACACAGTGATTCTAAAAATCACGGAACTTGGAATCTAGCAACTATTTGACATTGTGGATCCAACAAAATTGGTTTCGTCGAATTCCGACTTCGTTTACAAAAGTGTCTATTTTTAAAGCTCTGGATGACCCATTTAAATATATAAATATATTTAAATATAATTAAATAAAATATTAATAAATAAATATTAACGTCTATATTCACAGTGGAATACCATACAGCTCTACTGGGATTTATAACTTGATATTTCAAATCCCGATTAAATCGATATTCGATTTAAAAATGAAATTCCTTTTTAAAAATATAAATAATCCCTTTATAAATTATAAAGGAATTCCACAGCGACTTTTCTAAAATTTGATTTGGACGTAAATCAAAATCTACACGACGAAATCCCGATTTTTCTCTTCCACTAGAAAGATATACTCCACCAGCTCCACACATTTCTTGTTTCATAGAAATCCGGCTTAAAACGAATCCTGTATATTTAGTTGAAGTTCGAATCGCCAATTTACGAACTGCAGCGCCATTTCGAGCTCGATTTTAATTATAATATAATTATACGTTCAAACTGTCGTTCAAATAATATATTCGTCATTCTAATTCAATTCTAAACTAAATTAAATATCACAGATGATCCAGTTCACACCATATCGCCATTTCAGCCAATTCTGATTATTCAGAATTATATATATACTATTTAATTTATTATTTTAATTAAATATTCACCATTATTTAATTCCATGACCATTAAATTCACTATTCACTATTTATATAATTAAATAAATTAATTATAATACCTCTGCCAATGCGGGTCATTACAATCTTTCCCACTTAAAAATAATTTCGTCCTCGAAATTGCTAAAAGATAGAGGACAACCCTATCGACTGGTTAGAACATATTTGTTCACTTCTTAACTTCAGTTTCAACTGAACCAATTTAATTTCAATTAAATTATTAATTTATTCTTATCAACGAAAAATTTCAAAAATCCTGAAAATTTTCTAACACGTTAACTTTTTGAAAAATTTCGCCAGCACTTCCTTTGTACTGGTCAATAGGTCAAACTCCAACTCGCCTCTCTGGGCCATCTCCAACCCAAAAGAAAATCAAATAGCCAAGCGGCTTGCCAATTCGGCTCATAAATCTTATATCCAATAGAAATATAAACTTGTACCTTTTGTCGGCATATCATTATATCCTTTCCACCTGTTATTAATTCAGCGGATACAAGGGTCATCCCAATCAAATTCCAATCTGCTTTTATCCACAACACAACCATTTGCTTATATCCGAGCCAAATATCATTTCAACTCAAGTTTCTTCTAGATTCCCAACTCTTTACTTGATTGTCACATTACACTTCAAATTTGAATCTCACAATCCAATTTGTCTTGATATAATTCTGATTCAACCTCAGTTACCACTTTACTGGCTTTACTTTAATTCAAATTTGCTTTCACAAATTTCTGTTAAATTTGTTTTTAATTCACACAGTCTTTCCCTGGGAGTTTTTAAACAGTTTACTCTTTTCAAAAATAAAATTTTCCTTTTTGAACATATCACTGAGCCCTTAATTAATGTTCCATTAGTTAAATCACTTCTCTATTTCTTTATCAATATTTGTTAACCAAATATTTTCAAGAACCATATTGGCCTTTTACGTTATTTGGAAAACACTTCCGAATATCGCCTTCCTTTATTTTCTAAACTTTAGAAAATATATGATATTTATAATTGGAAAATATTCCAATTACTTATCTTTTTTCCGATCTCGTTTATTTCTATACTTAGGAAATATTCTTTATTATATTTCCCAGCTTACACTTATTTGGGTTAAAACGGATGTTGTGTAAAACATCGTTACGATAACCCAAATACTATATTCAACTAACTCTTATTCAACATTGATCTTCGAGCCTGAAATCTTACTACTTATTTGTTAATAATGAAATCAATCAAGTTGGGGTATAACTACCTCTCAGACCTTAAATGAATAACATTTATAACATCAGAACAAATATGACTACTTACTCGAATTATCAATACCATACAACTACTTATTCACTTTTAACCACGTATACGCTTTCTCTTTATATTCTTACAGGATTTTATTCCTAGTCTTCTTTTATGATTTTACTATTCTATTTCTAAGTTTGTTTCCTTATCGACTTCTATATATATATATCAATACGTTGATTTCTAACTATCAAATTATCTTAAAAATATTCTAACTCCTTAAATTCTCTGAAAAATTCTCCATAACCTCCTTTGTACCAGGAGCATCGGGATATTTCAAATAGCCTCCCATGGCCCTCACCAATCCAAAAGAAAAAGAAAAAGTCAAGCGGCTAGCCGATACAGCGAATAAAATCTCATATATGAATTAAGTACATACCTTTTCGTCGAGCATTCTATTTATATACCTTCATACCTTATCCATACCTATCTCATGTATATTTATACCTGCCCAATCTATTTTAACTATACCTGATCGTTTTAACTCAATTCGTTAATTAATTTGTTAATTAACTCTTTAGTATATTTCACATGACATGTTCAAATATATTTTAACTTTCTTATTAACTAATTTGAATCCAAATTTCAAATTTAAGTTCTATATTCGATTTAGAAAATCCATTTACAAATCCAATTCACCTTTCAAAGTTCAACTTCAAATTCAAAACTCGATTAACTAATTCCTCTTCGATTTAGTTAATTCTATTCAATTTCTATTCAAATTTTATTCAAATTCTATATATACAAATCCTATATATCAAATTCTACTCAAATTCTATTCAAATTCTATAGTTTAAATTCCATTTGAATTATATATTCTAATTTTATATTTGAATTTCTATATTCAAACTCTATTTCAATTCCACTGAATTTCATATATTCAAACTCCCTTTGAATTTCAATATTCAATTTCTATTTCAATTCCATTGAATTTCATATATTCAAACTCCCTTAAAATTTCTATATTCAATTTCTATTTCAATTCCATTAAATTTCATATATTCAAACTCCCTTTGAATTTCTATATTCAATTTCTATTTCAATTCCATTGAATTTCATATATTCAAGCTCCCTTTGAATTTCTATATTCAATTTCTATTTCAAACTTTCTTTATTCATTCTTTATTATAAATCCCATTTTGAAATTCAACACAACTTGTCTTTCCTAAAACAAATTCAAAACAGTATCTCTGGTAGTAATTCATTACTTACAACTCGAAAATGAATATTGATGATGCAACTATCATCATCAGAATCTATTTTCCAGCGATCGAACTGAGTTCAATACTATAAAACCATTTATAAACATTTCCACTTTGAAATTCGTTTCAAAATATAATTCTCACTGCTTGTAAAACAATTTAAATTCTCCCAAGATCTTAAATTTTCCTTATTTTTAATCCAAATCCATTTACAAACACTTATCCAATTCTCCAGAGTTTTATATTCAATTTCTGGTTTAAAATTTCAGATTCATCTCATCTGATTTCACGTATTTCACTTATATGAATTCTGATTGGTTATTTACATAACCATTTAATTTATAATCTTACTCGATTATAATCACAACCAATATGTCCAATATATTATAATTTATATATATATATATTCTCAATATCAAGATATACCTTGGGTAAACTTATTTTAATTTACCCTCTTTTCAAAACATATCGTGGCGACCCATCGTATTCGAGTGTTTATAAACTCCTACCGACACAGTGGATCAAACTGATCGACCAGAACCCATAAACAACTCAACCAATGAATCTTCACAATATAAAATTATTTTTATATCATATACAAATAAGTTCACTCGTATATATACACTCAAACTCAATCTAGGGTATTACTAACCCTATCTCTACCGAGTCACGCCACAGAGCCAAGGTAATTCACTTAACTTAAGCTTTGATACCAATTGTAATGACCCAAAAATCTGGTCCAATTTGAGCTGACCAAAAACACAAGTCCAACCCCAAATTAAACTGAAAATCAGGAAATTAAAAGAAAGAAAACATAGGGTGAGGAAAGATAAGATAGAAACTTAGAATAGAAGAAGAAGAAGAACACAACATCAGAGTAACAAGAATCTCACAGCGGAACGAATAACATATAATATATAACATAACTTTGAAATATAACTTTGTACTTGAATATACATCATTTTCAAAGTATAGCACTTACAACACAGCGGAAATAAACTATAGCTATATGATCCTGAAGCCTCCTGCTCCAGCTCTTCCAGTATATCTATAAATCCCGACTACTTGACTACCCGTACAAAATTAGGCACCCAAGAGTTTAGGGAGACAAACAAATAAACTCCGGGTCAGTCATGGGACTGGTATGAGTAAAACAGTTTAAAACAGTTCAAGCAGGTAAATGATATCTCATAAGACCACGCCGTATAGCAGAATGGGTTTTTCCCTTATGAGAATCCAAATTATCTTTATATCAAAACCTTTGATATTATAATAGTGTCTATCAACTACAATATAATAATCATCTAGCAGAAATGCTTTCATCTCACGTTCGACATATATATTATACAATCAAAACTGCAAGCACGTATTGGGTAATGGATTTCCAACTATGACAAGGTATGGAACCACCTTTCGCTAGTGTACCTCTAGAAAGGAATACACTGGGTTCAACAAGAACATCTTGTAACCCGGCCACACATGACCGACCACTCATTTCGCATGAGGGTATTGAATGTATATCACCAACGGTTGGGATCAGCAACCGTTTCCCGAATGGGACAGCATCAACAGTAGATTTTTAGAAATAAATTAAACTCTAGATCAGGTGATTATACACCCTACTTCGGTGCGACCGACTTAGCCATGCTGCCTGCCCGATTTCTGTCATTGACCTGTTGATGAGGCTTGAAGCTACGCTTTATCATCACACCAGATTCACTTTTAATGCCACATCGTCAAATCCATCAAATCACTGATTGACGTCCTCAACCATACATTATGTGTTAGCTAAAAGAAGTTTCCTTCTCAGCTTCCACTCTTGGTATAGTTGGAGAAATCAATATACGTGATCGTCTGGAAATACTCTAAAACACCCCACCTCCGTTAGGGTCACTCTCAAAGGGAATGCCCTAATTTTGGTGGAGGTTTATAAGTATAAGTCACAGATATACAAGACAGATATAAGTACACATATTTTTGAACAGCGGAAAACAACAACTTTTATTTCATCAAAATACGTGTTACACAAACCATGCCATTATTGTCTTACAATACTTCCAAAAACATTACATTTTCATAACTGTCTTGATTTCATAACTTAAAGAAGCATAAAAACATAAGTAAACTGCATAAGTCGCCATAATTGCTATCCAAACCCATAGTCCAAAACGAAAGAGATCCAAGCAATACATTCTCTCTCTTCAAGCTGGATGTGACACTGGTCAAGCTGCGGTATTCCCTCCCTGTGGACCGGGGGGAAACGAAAGAAAAGAAGACGAAAGAAAAGTAGAGTCAGACATAAAGCCTGAGTAAGTCTAGGACTATTCGGTCTATGAATAAGAAAAAGATCATGATAAGTATAAACTGGAAATGGGGAAGCACCATAAACTAAGTTAAGATGTCTAGAGTCGAATATACTATCGTACCACATATTAATCTCTGCACCCCTATAAACTAGTTCCCAACAAGCACCCCATAATCAGGGTGAAGTGATCCATTTCTAATGATCGGCTCCTACTCGCATAGTTACATGTGTCTTACGGCCCCCGATGTTGTAGCTACCTATGCTGGTCCCACCATGGGGTGTATCAAGTCCCATGGTGGCGGCCCGACACAATTCTAGAATGCACAGGTATACTACTGGTGCCCAGTGCCTAATTTTTCTACGCCGGAGTGTGTGCACGCCCGCACCCCGTTAGAACCTACACTGCTGCACCACTACCGTCGATTTGACCTCTTACAGTCAGCCCAGTAATCGTGCCCCACCCTGCCTAGTTCAGGGTATCCTGATACATCTTGTAGGGTTACTGCTGAAAAGGGTCCCCCGCTACTAGGTTTTCTATTTCTAGCCAACATGCTAAGTTGGTTAAGTGTTATGTATAAACCTAACCCCCAATCAGTCTGTATAGTTTAGCATGTTCAATTTGATTAATTATTAATTCAATTTACTTAATCCTATCAATCATGACTCGGCCTTAATTGTCTTATTAAAGCCTCAACCACTCACATTAGACAGGTATTGTTGTGACTGCCTGTTCCCGGTTGGGTCCGGGCAGTCTTACGTCACAACTCAGTCTAACCTTGGGTCTTTATAGGGCTCAATGTTTAACCACCCACATTGGATAGGTATTGTTGTGACTACTGGACAACCGGGCGGGTCCGGGTAGGTTTATGTCACAACGCAATCCAACCTCGGGTTAAACACATCGTATTTTCTAAGTTTACATATTTTGTCTCTTTTCTTTTTTTATATGTAAATATTTGCAACCCATTATTCAAATTCATCTTTATTGGGTAAAATTAATTTATACCACTTAAATGTTCTCAAGGTCGTTGGCATGCGTCAAACATGCCAACACATATGTTTTATATTTTTAACCCAACGTCATTACCCCCGTTTTATACGTTCGCTATATTATAACATATTTTGGGCTTAACATTTAAGCCCAACTTAGCCACATGAAAAAGGGGAGGCTTAGAACATGGTGTTTATATATCCTAAGTAACATCAAAAGGGGTGTGTGAATGCATGAACTTGCAACATAGCGTTCTAATTATCATAAATTAGGCACTTGTGAACTTGCATTGTAACAACATATAATCTTGACATAAAACATACCTAAACATGAATCATGGTTTTAATCTAGTCATGTAAACTTGCATTTAAAATGTGAATCTAACTTAATTATGTGTCGCATATGTTATCATATGAGTTTGATAACAACATAGGCCTAAAACATATTTTCAATTAGGCATAACACCAAACGTAATCTAGTCATGTCCATAGAGTCAACACAAGTTCACAAAGATGCTTACTTTTGTCACTAATACAAAAGTATGGTTTTCACTTGAATCATAATGCCTATTTCAACATAAATTCATATGAATCATAATACCCAAATGGATCCAACTACACTAAAAATGATCATAAAAATATACATAGAAGGATCTAAAATCATGTTGGCATAATAGAAAATCATATACTTGCATGAGTCTCAACTTGGTTGTAATAAACTACCACAAACATATATTTGTTAACTTTCAACATGAATCATATACTTGCAAATATCCAACAGATCTAACATCATTATACCACAACATCCCAAATCTATTCATAATTAGAATCATAGCAACATACAATTATGAATTATCATCACCACAAATTAAGTACAATTCCATTTCTCATTTTACAAAGATCAAATCTCAATTATTCATTCACATCGAAATAGCACTCTACTTACAACGTATGACGAATCTTTAATTCAGGATTCTGAATTCTGAATTTGGAGATGCTATCCTTTGTTGTAGGTGTTGTTTTGGTTTAATTGTCGTGGCTTTTAGCTTTGGAATGAACTCCTAATCGTCTCTCAACTTGACGGCTATTCCTAGTCTTTCTTCAGCAGCATGACAGCTCCATTCTCATTTTTATTTGTGTGAATTAGGTGGAGTCTTAGGTCCTTTTTATAGAGTTTGTGAATTGATTAGAGCCGTCGATGGAGCTTAGATTAATATAAGCCGTTCGTTTTAAAGAGAAACCAATCAGGAGTTGACACATAAGCCCTAGTGACAAGACAAAGCCCAGAAATTCGACCAAGCACAGACCAGGCCAGTAGGAGGGGCTGGGTTCGACCTGGCTCAGGGGCCAGGTCGACTACCCAGTCGACCTGGGTCTTGGGCGGGAAAATTCCCGCCCAGCCCAATCTGGGTCCGATTTTGAATTTTGAACTCGTTTCTGAACTGTTTCTGTCTGTTTGAATTTTAAACTGAATTCTGAAACTTCCGGAGGTCATATCTCCCTCATACGGAGTCCGTTTTACGCAAACTCGGACTCTATCTCAAGCAGAATTCCGAGACGAACGCAATGGCCTATCCCGTTTCCCTTAATTCTTTGATTTGAAATTAATTATCTTTAATTTGTTCATCTTACAATTAATGGAATATTTGGGGTGTTACATTCTCCCCTCCTTAAAGGATTTCGTCCCCGAAATCTTCAAGTCTAGGAGGATGTATATCCTAACATCCAAACGTCCATCTACTCATCCATAAAACACGTGCGTCCATTGTCCTTAAAAGACTTCTAATGCTTCATGATCATATGCAAAGTGTGTGTGTACATGTACTTATCTAATGCAAAATCAGGCGGTCTACTGATTCAGTTGACCTCCTTAATGCATATTATGTAAGTGTCATGAATCCATTATGTATGCAAATTTTCCTATTCCTGATTCTACATGAGTGCACACTCATTCATATAAATGCAACATCCATATGAAAACACATTAAACTTCAACCATATACGAATATAAATACATATATGCATATGCAATATGAAGTGACTGAGCCGATCTAAAACCTAGATTGTGTGTGTATATGCAACCACGAGCAACCACTAGCAATCACTTGCAACCACTTGCAACCATCATCCATAACATGTTTCAATTACATGTTTTCATCCAAAGGGTTTCTACCTAAAAGATAAGGTCGAGGAAATATACCCTAAAAGATAGATAAAGCATAACTTAAGGAAAAAGAGAGATCAAAGATGTACCCTCGAAAAGAAAAGGGTATGCTGCGCGTATTTTGTCCTCAGTTTCCCAAGTCGCGTCTTGCTCGGCGTCGCTCCACTAAACTTTGACGAGCTTGACTTCGCGGTTGCGTAGCCTTTTCACTTCAGTTCCTAAGATGCCGGTTGGAACTTTCCTCACGGTTGCTTCACGTTCCACTTCGGCTTCTTCTAGAATGCCAGGCTCTACTATTTCAGCAGACTCGTGTAAACACTTCCGGAGGTGAGAAACATGAAAGATGTTGTGAACTCCGGCCAGTTTTTCGGGTAGCTCCAATCTATAGGCCATTTTCCCAACCTTCTCGATGATAGGAAATGGTCCTACAAATCTCAGTGCTAGCTTTCCAGTGGATCCAAAATGAACAACGTTCCTTAGAGGAGATACCTTAAGAAAAACTCTGTCCCCAACCACAAACTCAAGGTCGGTCCTCCTCTTGTCTGCGTAGGATATTTGTCTATCTTAGGCTGTCTTCATTCTCCTCCGTATTAAGTCTACTTTATCTGAAGTCTCTCGGATCATATCTGGTCCAAGTATGAGCTTGTCAGTAGACTCCCACCAACAAGTGGGCGATCGGCACGATCTTCCATATAAAGCTTCGAAGGGCGCCATTCCGATGGTGGCTTGGTAGCTGTTGTTGTAGGCAAATTCCACCATAGGAAGATGGTCTTCCCACGTCCCTCCGAAGTCAAGGACGCACAGTCTTAAAAGGTCCTCCAAAACTCTGTTCAGTCTTTCTGTCTGGCCGTCGGTTTGGGGGTGATAGGCTGTACTCAAGCATAACTGTGTGCCTACCGCTTCTTGCAGGCTCCGCCAAAACTCACTTGTGAAGATAGGGTCTCGGTCGCTAACAATGCTGGATGGTATTCCATGGAGTCGAACAATTTCCTTGAGATAAAGAGATGCTAGAGATGAGGCAGTCCTTCTACTCTTGACAGGTAAAAAGTGGGCGCTTTTAGTAAGCCTATCCACTATTACCCAAATGCTAGTGTTGCCTCTTCTAGACCTGGGCAGCCCATCAATGAAGTCCATTGAAATGCTATCCCACTTCCACTGCGGGACCTCTAGAGGATGGAGCAGACCACCAGGCTTCTTCTGCTCCGCCTTAACCTGTTGGAAAATCATACACTTAGAAACGAAATCTGCCACGTCCTTCTTCATGCCGCTCCAAAAGAAAACTCTTTTCATGTCCTTGTACATTTTGTCTCCGCCTGGATGTATTGTCATCTTGGAACGATGTGCTTCCTCGAGAACCGTCTTTACTAAATCCCTTGTCCGTGGGACGCATAGTCTTCCGTCTCGCCTTAGCCAACCCTTATCATCGATGGAGTATCTGTTGAGGTGACTTGAAGTCTCACCCCTAATTAGCCTATCAATCGTCTCCACAAGCTGAGGGTCTTCGCGTTGTGCTGTCCCTATTGAGTCCACTAGAGTCGGGCGTACTTCGAGAGATGTTAGCAAGCCCGGTACAAAATCGGAGGAGGGCCTAAAGTTAAAACTGGCTATATACTCCAAGCTTTGCCTTTCTATAAAGAGCGGGCTTAGGGTCAGTTTCTTTCGGCTCAACGCATCTGCCACTACGTTGCCTTTGCCCGGAGTGTAGGAGATATCGAAATCATACGAGGCAAGAAACTCCATCCATCTCTGTTGCCTCAAGTTAAGATCTTTCTGCGAGAAAAGATATTTCAACAATTTATGGTCAGTGTAAAGTTCGAACTTCTCACCTAGGAGATAGTGTCGCCAAGACTTAAGTGCAAAGACGATGGCGGCCAACTCGAGATCATGGGTTGGGTAGTTCTTTTCGTGCACTTTCAACTATCTCCCTCCATAAGCTACTACCCTTCCTTATTGCATTAAGACAGCCCCTAGTCCTGTGCCGCAAGCATCCGTGTATACCGTAAACATTTTGCTTCCATCCGGCAAGGTCAGAACTGGAGTTGTTGTAAGAGTCCTTTTTAAGCGTTGGAAAGCAAACTCGCAATCCAAATCCCAATTGAACACTAGATTCTTCTTTGTCAGCCTTGTGAGTGGAGCTGAGATTTTCGCAAAATCCCTTATGAATTTTCGGTAGAAACCTGCTAGTCCTAGATAACTTCGGACCTCAGTTGCATTCCTTGGTGTCTTTCAATCCTGTACCGCTACTACCTTAGCAGGGTCCACAGCTAACCCTTCTTTGCATACTACATTCCCGAGAAACCTTACTTCCATTCTCCAAAAGTGGCACTTGGAGAATTTGGCTTTTAGCTGATGGACTCGCAGAGTTTCCATGATTTCCCTTAGGTGCTGAGCATGTTCTTCTTCACTCTTTGAGAAGATCAAGATATCGTCTACGAAGACTACCACGAACTTGTTGAGGAATTCTCTGAACACCCTACTCATCAGGTCCACGAAGTAAGCGGGTGCGTTTGTCAAGCCGAAAGGCATGACAAGCCATTCAAAGAAGCCGTCTGGGGTTCTGAATGTTGTCTTATCGATGCTATCTTCAGCCACTCTTAGCTGATGAAATCCGGTCGCTAAATCAAGTTGGGAGAAAACTGACGCTCCTACAAGCTGATCAAACAGATCGTCAATTCTAGGGAGAGGGTGCCTATTCTTTTTTGTTAGTTTGTTGAGCTCCCTATAGTCAACACATAGACGGAGTGAACCATCCGCCTTTGTGGCGAACACCACTGGAGCGCCCCATTCCGAAATGCTTCTTCTAATGAACCCCTTCTCTAGAAGCTCTTTAACCTGTTTACTGAGCTCTTTCCTTTCCCGTGGAGCCATGTGTCTAACGGGCAACGCAACGGGCTTTGCATTATCTACAAGATATATGCGGAAGTCTATCTCCCGCTTCGGAGGTAAGCCCTTCACCTCTTCGAAGACATCCGGATATTCACGGACCACTCTAACCGATTTCAAACTCTCAACAGAAGCATCTAGTGATTCAAGATAACTAAGCATAACCGCATACGAGGGATTACAAGTAATTTCCAGAGTGTTACCGAGTTGGGTCAGAAGCCTAACCACCCTTTTCTCACAATCAAGGATGGCACCATTACTGGATAGCCAATCCATGCCCAAAATCAAACCATATCCCGAGAAGCCCAAAACAAAGGCACTACATCTAAATTCTACGCTTAGAATAGAAATTTTCAATCCCACACAGATCATAGACAAATGAGCTGGGCCACCGATTGGATTTGAAACAATTAAGGGGTCCTCTACCATACTAGTTTCTAGGTGCAGAGATTCTACTAAAGCAAATGAAATAAAGGAGTGTGATGCGCCAGAATCAACTAAAGTGCGAACTGGGTGATCATAAAGATAAACTACACTTTCTACAGAAGTATTTATACCTCGCTGTTGCAGAGGCGGTGCTTCTAGCGCATGAACCTGTGCCCCTGAGGTGGATCCAGCCTTCTTCCCCTGCCCTCGTTTCTTTGGGCAATCCTTAGCCATGTGGCCTGTCTCACCACAAGAAAAGCACCCACCATTCAACTTGGCCTTCTTTTTCCGGCAATCTTTCACTAAGTGCCCCACTTTGCCACAGAAATTACACTTCCTCTTCTCTTGGGACTTGTTGTCTTTCCCGCCCTTCTTAAAGTCTGTCTTCTTAGGCTGTAAACCCTCTTTCTTCCCTTGAGACCCTTCTGCCTTTGTCTCCTTCTTGCCCTTATCCTCTTCGTTCAGCAATGCCGTCTGCACCAACCTTTCATACGTGGCTCCCATGGGTATATGGGTCATGGCCAAACTGTGTAATGGCTCATTCAATCTTTTGACAAAACGGAGAGCCTTCTTTTGCGGAGTGTTGACTAGGTCCAGTCCGAACCTAGCCAGCTGATCGAACTGATTAACGTACTCTTTGACTGTCATATTCCCTTGGTTAAGAAATAAGATTTTTTCCAATTGGAGACTCCTTTCAGCTTCTGAGAGAAATTTAGCCTCAAACCTCGCCCTAAAGTCCTCCCATGTTTCCACTGGTCTTTCTGCATTGGTAACTTCCCACCAGTGGGAAGCCTCGCCTTTAAGTAGCCATACTGCCAGTTGTACCTTCTGCCTATCTTCTACCTCAAAGATGACGAATAAGTCCTCGGTTTCCTTCAGCCAGTTCCTGGCTGCCACGAAGGACTCAGTTCCATGAAAGTCCTTCCCTCCCATAGCTTTGAAATCCTTACATGTCTTAGCAAAAGCATTACCACACGGAGGAGGTAGAGGAGGAGGTGCTGCTGCAGCTGGATGATTTCCTGCAGCTGGGGGAGGAGGAACAGTGGGACCTGGCTGATTGGCCCTTGCTTCTAAGAATCGTCTGAACCAACCAGGTATTGGTACACCCTCTGGCAAGTTAAGTTCTTCGGACATGCTGAAACAAAAAGGACAGATTCAAAACGAAAGATAAAAGATAGTACCTATGGCTTTGGGGGAGTATGCCTTTTTAAAATAAAATAACATTTTATCTAAAAAAATGCTTCTTTAAATTTTCTTTTGAAAATAAGTTTTCAAAACTTTTTATCTCATCTGGTTAACCTATGCTATGATACCAAGTGAAACACCCCACCTCCGTTAGGGTCACTCTCAAAGGGAATGCCCTAATTTTGGTGGAGGTTTATAAGTATAAGTCACAGATATACAAGACAGATATAAATACACATATTTTTGAACAACGGAAAACAACAGCAACTTTTATTTCATCAAAATACGTGTTACACAAACCATGCCATTATTGTCTTACAATACTTCCAAAAACATTACATTTTCATAACTGTCTTGATTTCATAACTTAAAGAAGCATAAAAACATAAGTAAACTGCATAAGTCCCCATAATTGCTATCCAAAGCCATAGTCCAAAACGAAAGAGATCCACGCAATACATTCTCTCTCTTCAAGCTGGATGTGAAACTGGTCAACCTGCGGTATTCCCTCCCTGTAGACCGGGGGGAAACGAAAGAAAAGAAGACGAAAGAAAAGTAGAGTCAGACATAAAGCCTGAGTAAGTCTAGGACTATTCAGTCTATGAATAAGAAAAAGAGCATGATAAGTATAAACTGGAAATGGGGAAGCACCATAAACTAAGTTAAGTTGTCTAGAGTCGAATATACTATCGTACCCCATATTAATCTCTGCACCCCTATAAACTAGTTCCCAACAGGCACCCCATAATCAGGGTGAAGTGATCCATTTCTAATGATCGGCTCCTACTTGCATAGTTACATGTGTCTTATGGCCCCCGATGTTGTAGCTACCTATGCTGGTCCCACCATGGGGTGTATCAAGTCCCATGGTGGCAGCCCGACACAATTCTAGAATGCACAGGTATAATACTGGTGCCCAGTGCCTAATTTTTCTGCGCCGGAGTGTGTGCACGCCCGCACCCCGTTAGAACCTACACTGCTGCACCACCGCCGTCAATTTGACCTCTTACAGTCAGCCCAGTAATCGTGCCCCACCCTGCCTAGTTTAGGGTATCCTGACACACCTTGTAGGGTTACTGCTGAAAAGGGTCCCCCGCTACTAGGTTTTCTATTTCTAGCCAACATGCTATGTTGGTTAAGTGTTCTGTATAAACCTATCCCCCAATCAGTCTGTATAGTTTAGCATGTTCAATTTGATTAAGTATTAATTCAATTTACTTAATCCTATCAATCCTGACTCAGCCTTAATTGTCTTATTAAAGCCTGAACCACTCACATTAGACAGGTATTGTTGTGACTGCCTGTTGCCGGTTGGGTCCGGGCAGTCTTACGTCACAACTCAGTCTAACCTCGGGTCTTTATTGGGCTCAATTTTTAACCACCCACATTGTATAGGTATTGTTGTGACTACTGGACAGCCGGGCGGGTCCGGGCAGGTTTATGTCACAACGCAATCCAACCTCGGGTTAAACACATCGTATTTTCTAAGTTTACATATTTTCTCTCTTTTCTTTTTTTATATGTAAATATTTGCAGCCCATTATTCAAATTCATCTTTATTGGGTAAAATTAATTTATACCACTTAAATGTTCTCAAGGTCATTGGCATGCGTCAAACATGCCAACACATATGTTTTATATTTTTAACCCAACGTCATTACCCCCGTTTTATACGTTCGTTATATTATAACATATGTTGGGCTTAACATTTAAGCCCAACTTAGCCACATGAAAAAGGGGAGGCTTAGAACATGGTGTTTATATATCCTAAGTAACATCAAAAGGGGTGTGTGAACGCATGAACTTGCAACATAGCGTTCTAATTAACATAAATTAGGCACTTGTGAACTTGCATTGTAATAGCATATAATCTTGACATAAAACATACCTAAACATGAATCATGGTTTTAATCTAGTCATGTAAACTTGCATTTAAAATGTGAATCTAACTTAATTATATGTCGCATATATTATCATATGATTTTGATAACAACATAGGCCTAAAACATATTTTCAATTATGCATAACACCAAACGTAATCTAGTCATGTTCATAGAGTCAACACAAGTTCACAAAGATGCTTACTTTTGTCACTAATACAAAAGTATGGTTTTCACTTGAATCATAATGCCTATTTCAACATAAATTCATATGAATCATAATACCCAAATGGATCCAACTACACTAAAAATGATCATAAAAATATACATAGAAGGATCTAAAATCATGTTGGCATAATAGTGAATCATATACTTGCATGAGTCTCAACTTGGTTGTAATAAACTACCACAAACATATAGTTGTTAACTTTCAACATGAATCATATACTTGCAAATATCCAATAGATCTAACATCATTATACCACAACATCCCAAATCTATTCATAATTAGAATCATAGCAACATACAATTATGAATTATCATCACGACAAATTAAGTACAATTCCATTTCTCATTTTACACAGATCAAATCTCAATAATTCATTCACATCGGAATAGTACTCTACTTACAACGTATGATGAATCTTCAATTCAGGATTCTAAATTCTGAATTTGGAGATGCTATCCTTTGTTGTAGGCGTTGTTTTGGTTTAATTGTCGTGGCTTTAAGCTTTTGAATCAACTCCTAATCGTCTCTCGACTTGACGGCTATTCCAAGTCTTTCTTCAGCAGCATGACAGCTCCATTCTCATTTTTATTTGTGTGAATTAGGTGGAGTCTTAGGTCCTTTTTATAGAGTTTGTGAATTGATTAGAGCCGTCGATGGAGCTTAGATTAATATAAGCCGTTCGTTTTAAAGAGAAACCAATCAGGATTTGACACATAAGCCCTAGTGACAAGACAAAGCCCAGAAATTCGGTCAAGCACAGACTAGGCCAGCCAGGAGGGGCTGGGTTCGACCTGGCTCAGGGGCCAGGTCGACTACCCAGTCGACCTGGGTCTTGGGCGGGAAAATTCCCGCCCAGCACAATCTGGGTCCGATTTTGAATTTTGAACTCGTTTCAGAACTGTTTCTGTCTGTTTGAATTTCAAACTGAATTCTGAAACTTCCGGAGGTCATATCTCCCTCATACGGAGTCCGTTTTACGCAAACTCGGACTCTATCTCAAGAAGAATTCTGAGATGAACGCAATGGCGTATCCTGTTTCCCTTAACTCTTTGATTTGAAATTAATTATCTTTAATTTTTTCATCTTACATTTAACGGAAAATTCGGGGTGTTACATACTCTATCAGACATCCGTCCGTACAAGTCATCCAGGAACAGGATGAACCGAAGGCACTATTCAGTATATCCATCTTAGGCACTGTTATCTAAGATTTATACAATAGCCCTTGCACTTTACTTTGTCTTCAATTTCCTTTGGCATATATGATTCGCAACGCTTATGCCAATACAGATTGGTTCTTTGGATAATAATCCAACCGTTCTCTCCATATTAACAACGTTAAAATGGTCAAAAACATCGATAGTCGGTGAGTTAACTATCGAAGAAAAACACGTGTGCAAACAACAATATTATTTCTAGATGGAAATTCTATCGATCAAACATCATTTAACATTTATATCCTTAGTTCATTTTTCATCTCCTGTTTCCCTATATTCAACATTTCTTATTTTCTAAATTTAGAAAATATATGTTACTACCATTGGAAAACATTTCCATTGCTTGTTTTCTATATCAGAAAACATTTCCGGTTCTTATTTGGAAAACATTTCCAAAACTCCTTCATTGGACTTAGACAGATGTTTAGATAAAACATTGCTATGCTAACTCAAACCATTACGCTTACTAACTAAATTCCTTAACCATCCTTTACTGCCGAACCTTAACCATTCCTTAGTTAAATACGAAGCCAATCAAGTTGGGGTAATACTACCTCTCAGACCTTAACTGAACAAGGTTTCTAACCTTGAAATAGACAAAGTTCACCTTTTAATTCTTTAACAACTTCCTTACGTAACTCTCCTTCGAATTATCGCTTATTCGATAATTCTATTCAATTTACTCTATTCGATTAACCCTTATCAATTAACTCTATTGGATTAACGCTATTGATTAACTCTATTGGACTAATGCTATCGGATTAACTCTATCGGACTAACACTATTGATTTACTCGTTTCACTTAACTCCTTTCGAATAAACTATATTCGATAACTCCTTTAACTCTATTCGAATAAACTATATTTGATTAACTCCTTTTACTTAACTCCTTTCGATTAAACTATAATCGATAACTCCTTTCGATTAAACTATAATCGATAACTCCTTTCGATTAAAATATAATCGATAACTCCTTTCGAATAACTAATTCAATAACTCTTATGTGTTTAACTCTATTCGAATAACTAATTCGAATAACCCTTATTTATTTAACTCTATTCGAATAACTAAGATTCGATTAACTCTATTCAACTAACTCTTCTCGACTAACCCCTTTCGAATAACATATTCGATTTACTAACTTTCAAATACCATATTCGATTAACTCCCTTTGAATAAACTATTCATTTATAAAGATTTACTTTTAGTAACGGTTCTTCACTTTACAAATGATTTCCTTTTTAGTAACGTTTTCCTTTTTATAACGGTTTCCTTTTTATAACATCCTATTCAGTTATAAACAAATTTCCTTTATATAACTCTATTTATTTTCTAAATATTTCCTATCAATTCTATTTGTAAATGATTTACGAATCTTTCCTTTTCTATTATTCTATTTGCAAATGGTTTGCAAATATTTCCCTATCAAATCTATTCTTTGATTTTATAATTTCCCTTTTCTAAATATCTCCTATTTATAAATATTCCAACTTATAAATATTTCTTCTTTATAAATATTCCATTTACAAATATTTTATTTTCAAATATCACTTTGAAAATAATCCTTTATCAACATTTCGGTATGTTATGGTATTCAACATATCAAATCACGATGATCAGTATCGTCCAGACATATATAATCGACAACAGATTATATATCACATCGTATATCACAATATATGAAAACAGTAAAATAAATGTTGAGGAATCCAGTTGGATTCCTCCAACCTGTTTCCCTACATCACAGACGTTAAACATTATAGATAACATCACTTTCAGTTCCATATGATATATTCTGTTAAATAGAATCGATATAGACATTCAACTAACTGACTAGCAGTTCAATCAAACAGTCAACACATAGTCAATCATCCAATATTTAACAGTTATAAAAATACAACATGAAATTATAAACTATTCAGAGTTAGTGAGATTTACTCACATTGGCAGTTCATCGTTAAAGAACGATAAACTGTTTGTTTGAATTGAATCAAACAATTTATTTCTCCATAAATTCAAACGAGCTCCAATGGACTTCCAGTCAGTTTCATTGTGGAGTGCTCGTCCATACGATCCTAACGGACCCAACCGTTCGTGATTCTGATAACGTATGAGGGAGATATACATTGTACAAGTTAAGGTACTATTCTCTTTAAATTAAAATTTAATAATAAACTTATTGGGCTTTACCCTCTTTGAACTCGGCCCCTAACCCTTACTACTAAGCCCGAACCCGCTGAATCATCTTCCTCCCGTCACTCCATCTCCACGCTTTAGTTCCTCATCTCAACTCCCACAGCCGACGTTTTCACCTTCTAAATTCCACTATTCCTTTACAAAAATTTCGACTTAAATCTCCATTTAACTTCTCTTCATCACCTCTCTCTACCCCAAACAAACTAATCCAAGCTCAACCCCGATTCCAGAGTGCGACTTCATGTACCAACATCGCACTGTACAGGCATCGATTGACACAAAAACCCACGGAATTCCTCAAAAAAAACAATGAGTTGCTATTCGATCTTCTGAGCACCATTCCAACCTTCAAATCACGATTTAAAGTCTGAATCACTCGAAAACGTGAACCCTAGCTTTTACAGTATACATTCCAGCTCGACAGAGCAAGACCGAACCCATTAATAACCAAATAGGATTGAAGAGCAACTGCTGAGGATTGTGAATACATACATATGAAGGTTTATAGTAATTTGTATTGATTTCTAATGATTTTTGAAAGGATCGAAATAATTTCCTGGAACCAAAAACTTACGGCGGAAATTTGACTGAGGAATTAGGTCTTAAGGAATTTCTTAAGGGGCTATTTATAAGGAGAGAAGATACTTTCCCATCCATTATTATATTCGTTTTTAATCCACCAATATTTGTATTCATTATTAAAAATTCCTGAGGTCACATACTATACCCAAAAATCACGAAACTGGACATACAGCTTCAGTTCGACATTACGGCCCCAACGAAACTGGTTTCGTCGAATTCTGACTCCGTTTGCTCACACAGCGTATTTTTAACTGTCAAAACACTGACTGTTTTTCACTCTAAAAATCCGTACGGCCACACAGTGACTCTAAAAATCACGGAACTTGGAATCTAGCAACTGTTTGACATTGCGGATCCAACAAAGTTAGTTTCGTCGAATTCCGACTTCGTTTACAAAAGTGGCTATTTTTAAAGCTCTGGATGACCCATTTAAATATATAAATATATTCAAATATAATTAAATAAAATATTAATAAATAAATATTAATGTCTATATTCACAGTGGAATACCATACAGCTCTACTGGAATTTATAACTTGATATTTCAAATCCCGATTAAATCGATATTCGATTTAAAAATGAAATTCCTTTTTAAAAATATAAATAATCCCTTTATAAATTATAAAGGAATTCCACAACGACTTTTCTAAAATTTGATTTGGACGTAAATCAAAATCTACACGACGAAATCCCGATTTTTCTCTTCCACTAGAAAGATATACTCCACCAGCTCCACACATTTCTTGTTTCACAGAAATCCGGCTTAAAACGAATCCTGTACATTCAATTGAAGTTCGAATCGCCAATTTACGAACTGCAGCGCAATTTTGAGCTTGATTTTAATTATAATATAATTATACGTTTAAACTGTCGTTCAAATAATATATTCGTCATTTTAATTCAATTCTAAACTAAATTAAATATCACAGATGATCCAGTTCACACCATATCGCCATTTCAGCCAATTCTGATTATTCAGAATTATATATATTATCTAATTTATTATTTTAATTAAATATTCACCATTATTTAATTCCACGACCATTAAATTCACTATATCACTATTTATGTAATTAAATTAATTAATTATAATACCTCTGCCAATGCGGGTCATTACAAAAGTAATCGTTTAGGGAGAAATAATGGTGCAAACGAACAACGTGAAACACTCCTCCTAAGATCCTAAGATGATGGAGAAGCTGCTGACAAGGTACGTGTAATCGATTGTATAATGCCTTGGAAATGATGAAGGTTAGCGATGAAGGTTAGGGTTTTTCTTATGTCAGTATCGAGAGCTGAACGCCGTAGTGTCAAATTTTGTTTGGTGGAAGATGGTCGTTTTTTTTTTATTTATCAATGCCGAAATAGGTGAATTACTACATAGGTGTATGTCTGTTGTATTATATATTTTTGTTCGACACATTGTTCATTGTTTTTGAAATTTGTATTTATTGTCGGATTGCCGAAGTGGGGGAAATAGGGTGCATCGACAAATTCGGCGGTGGGATACCATATAAAAAAATTGTTCGATATATGCATATCGATTTCTATGAACGATATATTTTCATCTGATCCGATGCATATCGACAAATGAAATTATTGATAATTTGGTATAAAAATCTGATGTAGTTCGACTAATATATTGTATAATATTTTTAAATTGACAACTAAAAAAAGGATTATTGTAAAGGACGCTAATTTGGTAAAATAAACATTATTTGTTGAGGGGTGCTCTTTGCATTGACACTCCCCTTAAAAATTTCTTTTTTTTTTAAACTGACTCCCCCTTAACAATACTTGGAGTGTAAATAACAATCACCTAATATAACTATACTCTTTTTTTTTTCAAATTTCATTACTTTCATATAGATTTCTAGTATTAGATTAAAGGGGAGCTTTATAATTTATAGGATTAGTTGAAATTTCAATAAATGTTTGAATTGACATATATAGATTCCTACACACAAATATTCTTTGTTCTTCTTCCTCCAAACTACTTCTGAATAAAAATCAGAAAATACTGAGGTGCTGCCTAATCGTAGATTAAAGGGAACAATTCTATTTTTTCTACAACAACAAAATAAAGAGTATAAATCTAAAACATAGGCGTTCAAAATTCTGATCAACGTGAGGTAAGTTCTTGAATCTAATTTATTTTTCTCTTCCTCTTTCCCTCTTCTTTTAGTATCATATTTGTAAATCCGTGGTTGTTTAAAATTAGATTCAGTTAGGAAGACCATGGAATCACAGATCTGAATCAGATTAAAGGACTGGAAAGCTGTCAAGTGAGTGGATTTAGAATTATACCTTCTAAATAATGGTATATTTACCATTTACATTCCTTGTTATTCTTAACATGCTAAATAACTGTAAATTGTGGTAATTGGGACTCTAGAATGTTAAGAATACATTGTTGTACAAATATATTCTATTAATCTTCTATTTGGATTAAAAATCACTATAAAACTAGAATTGTTGAATTTACAATAAATGTGAATATGTTACTAAAAATGTTGTCAATGACAAATTGGATATTGTAAATCAAATTACAGTGAAATTGGGAATAATGAAAAAAGAATAGATATGCCTAATTTGTATGGAAAATTTACAATGATTTGAGAATGATAAATAATATCTAACTCAAAAAAAAAAGGAAATTTGTAGTGGACCGAGTTAGATGGATTTGGAAAAATTGATACATTTTCATAACAGTAAAATTACTAAGAACGTAGTTGCAAGAAAAGAAAGGGGAAAGCGATTAGTGTGAAATAGGGATTCTTATACGATATTGCAAACTAATCAGATAAAAAGATATATGTATGTCCATGACAAAAATAAAAGAAATATCTTATGACTACGGATCTTGATTTATGTGCGTTATGGAAATGGGTCTTTATATCTTTCCATTAATCAATCTAATGAGGGGTGTGAAATATTTTCCTGAAATAATGAGAATATACAAGATGGTAATTACATAAATGTTCAACAGTAAAAGTTTAATGTTAAGAAACCAAAGGAAAATGTGATGAACTGGGAATGCAACCTATTATAATTTATAGTAAGAATGAGAAGTTAATATAAATGGTAGGCTTGTCCGAGGGACAAGTGGAAATTATGACATGAATTATGATAAAAAAGAAAGGAAACTTATTAGTAAACCTTAGTTAGGGAAACTAAGTTAATAAGTAAAAAACAACAAGTGGTTGTAATAATGAGGTTATGATTAAATAAGAAAGAATGAAATAGGCTTATTATTAATAAATTAATAAATTGGAAATATGAAGTCTAATAAAGGAAATCAATAATAAGCGAAGGCCTGCTCCTGCAGCGTAGAGATAAATAAAGTAAGTAAGCAACCAATTTTGTGCTAATGAATCTGGTAACTTGAAATAACAGGGAAAAAGGGAACAATCAAGTTAATTAGCAACATGGTGAGATGTGACAACCGCTTAATAAAAAGATTAGACATAAGGTCTAATAACACGTTTCAATGATGCTCTTGCACCAGTTCGCGCGTACGAAGGTGAAGACCCCAGTGGGGTAGATCATCATGTTGTCTGGAGGCATGAGAGGAACACATTCATCTAGTTATTCTGCGTGATGCTCGGTGGGACTGGAGGGAAGCATGCGCCTTCCGAGGGACGTGGTAGGGCACTTCGTGGTGGTCCTTTATTGCAGTACATGCTTAGGATGTACTCGCAGAGGTAGGGATCTGCGCGATACCACTCCGTGTGTATACATTGACTACAACGGTACAGTTAACAGTTAGAAGGCTATGGCGGATGGCATTTGGTGATTCGGCGATTGGCCTCGAAAGAGGTCGGTCAGGACCAAATTTGTAACGTCCCACCTTTTTGGTCACTTCAAATTCAAGCGTAAACCAGCTTAAAACATTCAAACCGATAGATCGTTATTTAGCTTATAGATTTTAAACAAAATCAACACAAAAAACACAAAATAAATAGATAACACAATATTGAATGGCGAAATAAAACTTTTATGTAGTACTCATAATTTTAATACAAAAATTTTCTATGCACCGAAATTCAAAATACAATTTGAATACAAGAAAAATATTGTTGTTTTAATCCTCAGAGTATGCGCGTGCTTGGAATCCCCAGCTTCGCCAATCTTCAAATCATCGGTGGTAATCTCCAAATTTGTAACGGTCAGGTCTGACCTGAACATTTCATGCAAAACAGAAAACACTCAAGTCAGTATTAATCTTTATTAAAGTGAATTAACTTCAATATAAACTAAAATATAACGGTTAATCCCAACATCAAATATATCCTATACAAATGTCAAATATTCATGGTTAGATTTGGACATAATCAAGTGCAACATGTGGGTATATATTGCAAACAAAACATGGCAAAACATGTGACCAGGTTTTCAACAAGGCAAACACATGATCAGGTTTTATAGCAAGGCTAAGCACATAGTTTCTAGTTTCAGCAAAACATGGTGTATGGGACCACACATGTACTTCAGGGTAAGTACTCCAATCAACTAGTGCATTCCAAGTTCAACAAGGCAAAGTATGTAGCCGACCCTTTTTCCTTTACTTTTTTTCCACTTTCAGGCCATTGCACAATAAGGTTAAATGATACGTTATAGTTTAATGCATGACAAAATGCATGTATACTTCAGTTTTACGAATCAGGACATGCAAATATACTAATGCAACATGTGTTCAAATTGCAAAATAAAGAAGCATTCATGAACAACTATGTGTATTCCAGTTTATGGAACAAGGAAATGTACAACTGTCTACAAATTTTCAAAATATAAAGGAAAAGAATGGAAATCAACCGAAAAGCAAGCATGCACAAGACAAAAATACATGTTCAATTTCGAAATCAAGTAAGGGTATGCAATGGGCGTGTATTGCATATTCATGTGACCATTGTTGTAGATAGTATGGTATGGCCTACTTCAGCTTTGTAGCAATTTAATAAGACACATATTGAATCACATGTAATTAAGTGTTCTCCAAGCAAGACAAATAATTAGTGCTGCATGAGTTTGAATTGTATAACTTAACAAGGCAACATGTATTCAGATTTTAACATGGTTTATATCTATATTTTATGGGAAAGTAGTATAAGTTCTATATCAAGGTAGACTGAATGTATAATTTGTTCAAATCAATTAAAACTAGGTGCACAATCCGTGTCAGTGTATAGACAAATGTATTATCAGTGTTATCAAATTTACACACGCAATATAGACATACACGAACTACTTATAATATGCACAATGTATCCCTGTAGATACCATAAGGCCGTGCCTATCAATATACACATGCATCAGGTTTAGTGTCGTGCTCATATACGAATGCTCCAGGTCATGACATACTACACACATGTGAACCAAGTGGAACAGTAACTCAAGTGACACGTACAATAATGACACATATAAATACAAAGCAATTTAAGTCTGCATTGGTCAAGCAATGGTTCAGTAATAAAGCCAAAAGGGACAATGTTTACAATTGGCATAGGACTCAAGTCTGAAGCGCAATAAGCATAAGATAATGCCACAGCAATGACAAACACTAACATAAATTCAGGCTTAGCCTAAGGTCAACATGGCAGTGAAGTAACACATGAAGTACAATAAATTTGCACAAGCCACAAGTTCATGGTCTAGTGAATACTCAAGGGAAGTTCAAGTCGTAATTATAGGTGCACATAGTTTCAGGTTTTAACAGAATACAACATATTCCAGTTTTAAACAAAATATACTAATACATAATCGTATTCAGGTTGTAGGCAAATATTTCAGAGCCAAAGCATTGTCTAAATGTGGCAAGTTCATATTTTTTAACACAGGTAGGTTATTTACAAACTAGCAAATGCACAACTAAGCCAATGTCAACCAGGAACATAGCAAAGATACAGTAAATAAAGTGCAACGGCAAGCATGGCAAGGGGGATTGGGTGTAATGTGCAATACAGTAATCAACAAGGTAACAACAATCACCAAACATCGTTAACAACAATCAAAACCAACTCTAGTTCATATGAAGTTAACATGCTTGAACCAAAAATAATCGTGAGGTTATACTCACTTCTACATCGACAAGATGGAACGACGGAGTTAGAAAGCTTTAAACTAAGGTTGCAGTGGTCTGAGCAGCAATGGAGCGTGGCATGCAAGATCTGGTCGATGCACAATGGTGGTGATTCGATTGCAGAAGTGAAGCTAGGGTTTCGAATTAGGGGAAGGGAGCAATGATGCTTCAGTTTTCTGGAGGAGTAGCTTTGGTTTTAGGAAACTTCGAGATGAAGGAAGCGATGGTGATTTGGGAAGAAGCCATTAAAGTGGAAAAAGAAGCTTCGATTTTTTTGCATAGGGAAATGAATGAGGAGCGAGATTTATAGAATGAGAAAATGGATAACAATGACATAAAATCAATAGATTTTAGTGTAGCACGCATTTTCATACCTAGGTCTGCACGAATTTAACTGAGGTAGGGTTTATTTATGTTTAATTTAATATTAAATTCTACCATGAATTACCACGGAATGCTCTAAATTCGTACCGCCAACACAATCTCCAAATGCAACAAAAATAGACGTACCTCTTAGTCTTCATGTTCTAAATCCAACAAAATTAGTTTGGTTGTAATCCGACTTCGTTTATATAACAATGATATTTTTAATTTTGAATTATTTATCGGTTCACTATTTATTCGGAAAACAACCTAGATTGATTCCATATTTGAAACACATATCCAAGCCAATTTCCATATATTCAATAAATAAAATTCACTGATTTATTTAACGTTAATAACATTTGTTTTTAAATTTGAACCATTTATATTTTTCAATCAAATTTCAATCCAATTCAAATATCCCACCCAATTCAATTCAAATATTCAACAATAAATATTTGATTCCTAACCAACCATTTTGAATTAAATATCGAGTTCAATACGTACTCCAAACTTTAATTTTAACCCAAGTACCAATATAAAAATTAATTGTTCATAGTTAAATCTTTAATTAGTTCCTTATTCCAGTTGTCAAAATTTCTGGGACGTTGCAAACACCCCTCTTAAAACTTTTCGTCCTCGAAAAGGAGAGATTATTAGAGTTATATCAATGTATACTTCAAATTTTCTTTATTTGTGTGAAATTTTTCCACAACTAATTTAAATATTGATATTTAAGTCGTCGATCCTCTTTGTTTATCCATCGTATTCAATTAACTCAGAAAATCAATGTAACATCCCATAATTTTCAGTATATTTAAATTTAGAGTTAAAATAAATAAGTGGAATAATATTAGATAAAAATCAAAATTTTGTTAATTTTTAATGATGGTGATTATTTGAATTGGGTATAAATAGATTTTTCAAATTTAGATTTATTTAGAATGGCTGTAATTTGAAATTTATTATTTAAATAATTAAATTAATTTGAGTGGGTTAATTTAAAAGTGGAATTCAAATTTAAATTGGAAATGGTGGAATTTTAAGTCATTGAATTATAACTGAAATTCAAATCAAAATTTCAAATAATCAAATTAAGATGTAAAAATGTGTGTAATTTATTTATAGAGTTTATTTAGGTTATAATTTGGTTTAAATTTGAATTTAACGAATATTTAAATTGAATTAAACCAGTCAATCGAACAATTGAATATTTTATTTATTTAACTGTGAAATTTAACTGTTTTGGCGACTGCCGCGGAATTCTACGAAACAGGTGTCATTGGAACCAGAACGATGAATTATGATAGGATTTCAATTTTCGTTAAGATCGGACTTGTTATTTGACCGTACGAGAGAGAGTGTGAATAAAATCAAATGAACAGGATAATTGGTTGTTCTAAAAAAATTTGGGCCTCTTATATACATATAAATAAAATTCCCTTCCACATCATCAGCCGTTCTTATCATACGTACATTTTTCCTCCATCAAAACTCATCGTTAAGGGTTGAAATCAATATTTTCAAACCCTAGAAATAAAATTTCAAACTTTGAATTTCAAATTTCTTCAAACCACAATAAATTATATACCGATTCGAAGATCTCATCGATACGAAGCTAAGGGTATGATTGATTTCAACATGCAGCGCACGGTTTTGTCTAAATTCTTGGTCAAAGTCATGAATTTTCAAAAACCCCAACTTCAAATTAGGGCTTTTTGATTCGGGAATGAATCGAGGAAACGGGTTTCTGGGTTTGGTTCAGATTTTCATTGGGAGAATAATGATCATGTTCGCATCATTTTTTATCAAGTGATTTGCCGGGAATTTTAGTTTTAGGTCAGGAAGTCGTTTTCGTTCATGCTGGCGCCGGTGGCAACTCAGGTCATCGGAGCTCACGGCGGTGGTTCCATCTGAGGCGGCTCTCGACGAGGGTTCGGATAACGGCAGTCTCGAAGGCTGAAATCATCGGAGGGTGGAGTATTCGTTGGTCAAAGGCAGTGCATGGATGCGTTCTCCATTCGGTTTACTGTAGCGAATTGTGAACGAGCGGGAACGGGTAGAAGACGTGCTGATGTGGTGAAGCCCAATTAGGTGAGATTTGTATATTTATTTATTTTATATAATTTAATTTCAAAGAGTAAAACGCTTATAACTTTTTCGTTTTAACTCGATTTTGGACGCGGTTAGGTGCTTTGGGATCGTGGTGAGATGACGGTCGTTCTGAGACTAGTTTCGCTGCATTTGGGGACTGTGAAATTTTGGGCTTTGGTTGGATGTCCGATCCACTAAGAACCCAAAGGTGAGTGATTTTTCCACTCTCAATGAACTGAATTATTCCCATATTTATTGGATTAAATTATGAAATAAGTGTGGTTGCATGGTTGTGATTGGCTGTTGAAATTGGTTGCTTACATTTGATATACAAGTGTGTTAACATGCAAAGCAGATCGATAAGTAGTTATTTAATTTAATTAGATTTCTAATTGGAAATTTTGGACTCTTGAAAATCCATGTAACAGGCTAATACTGATTAATTAGATGGAATGGTTGTGATGGATTTTTGGTTGAAAATTATTTCTAAATTGATTTTGACACTACTAATGCTCAGTATATTGTGTTGCATGTTCGATTTGACGATGAATCCCATTTTCCCTTGATGTTACGGGCATCTAATAAACCCAGGGTTTGTCGATAAAATAAATTAAGAACACGGAGTGAAATGATAAATCTCTGTGACCCCGATTTGGATTGAAATGATATATCCATCCCTGAAATATCGAGTAATTAAATTAAAAATCACTTGGCCATTGGATAGATAATTAAATATAGACATCGGTTGGTTAAATGATTTTAAATATTTGGAAATTTTATTTGATAGAATTTTCATTAGAAGAATGTGCTAATGCTCGATAAATCCATTTCTTTAAAGATTCTAAACTCGGGATGTTATTAAAAAGGGTTAAGGAAACTTTCCCAAACAAAGTGGAAATTCTTAAATTGGGATGTGGGTATGATTTGGAGTTTTTTCAAATTTGTAGGGGTGGATTTGAATAAAATAAATTCTTATTGAATTAAATTTTTGAATAAGGGAATCGAGGTATTCTGAGTTGTTAAACTCAGTTTTGAATATTGATTTGAATTCTTGAAATTGAAAGATTGGTTTGCAGTTAAAACAAGATATTGAACTATGTAACACCACTGAGACTGGGGTATGGATTCAAGTATTAGAAGCTCGGAAGAAAGGAGAAATTTTGATTAAAGAAATTTTATATATGTATATACTTACAATGTTTGATTTCAAATAAGTTATTCTTTCCTTAAAATTTATTATTTAACTTTTACCAATAGACTGTTTAACTTAGCTTAAATTTTATTTTATTTTATTTATTTAAACTAATTAGTAAGTTTTATTATATATATATATATTCATAATGATCTAAATTATCTTATTTTGTTTAACCATTATTTCTATACATATATGTTTATATAAAGATTTTATTTAAAAAAATATATATATTTTCAAGTATATTAAATAATCGTAAATTGCTTCTGAATGGAAAGTGCTAGAATTAAACCCTAGTTTGAGATGGAGTCGAGATAATGTATTCAAATATGAATCGACTTTAACCAATTTCTCATGGAAATGTAATTGATATTTTATTCAAGTATAATGGATTCCATAATGATATGAATGGGTTGTTATGGGGAATTTATACTCTATTGAATATGAATGGATTTCAAATTCAAATCGATTTGTGATAATTATAATCTTTGATATGAAGTATATTCTACTTGAATATAAATCGATTTGGTGAAATATTATATGATTATAATATAATGAGATGAAATATATTCTAGTTTGGAATATAATCAGTTTGGGAATGATTGGGATATTTGATATGGAATTATATTCTATTTTGAATATAAATTGGGTTCGAAACAAATATGATATTTTGATATGAAAAACGAACCTTTGAGAAATGTAAAAGAACCAACCGATGTGGAAAATGTAAACGTTGGTTGTTAAGGAGAACAGAGTCGACATAAGGCATATTCTCTGTCAGTGTCAATACCACTTTGACAACTATTAACGTTATGACGTGTCCAGAATCAGTATGATGACTTGGAGGCGATTATTGAATCGAAGAAGATGAACGATGACGAAATAACCCTGACCTTCGGGTCAGAATTGAAATGACTAAAACAGGAGCTATACCGTGACTAACTGAGGTAGCACCTTTGATCGGACACACTTCTTCGATACTATTTCTAAGACTATAATGATGATGATTATTTGGGCCCATTTATGACTTTGGGAGTGTGTTCCGAGGTGGGCGGTAGTGGCTGCTATGCATTACAACTGGTCCGGGAGTGCAATTGGTAGAATCCTACCCTGGGCATTGCCTCGAGTGCCTTGTCATATTGATCCATATCGAGCCCTTTACGATTATGATTTAGCATTGCTTTCTATGGAGTGCCCTCTGATAACACCAGTACGGTGAATTTATGGTACTGTATAGACTGTTGTTGCCTGTAAACGGCGTAAGGGTAATATGGTAATCCCGCTTACGCTATTTTTATGATATTTACATTACTGGAAAGACACTATCATAATAGTGTATTATACTATGTATGTATTAGTTTAACGGATCCTCGTAAGATGGAAAAATCCCGTAACGTCTCTTGAGTTACTGCACCCATGACACTGATGTTATTTCATATTTTAATTTGACTAATATGAGATTGATTTAGTGCTGATCCGAATGTTTGTTGTGTTTCTTTTATGCAATACGCTCGGGTCAGCAGATGTTACAGTTAGCGAAGATTTCCATAGCTTGGAGGAAGGAAACGAATATTTGGTATATACTTACTATATATATATATATGTATTTCCACTGCATTGTGTTTCCGCGGTCTTGTTATGTATATCTGTAAATGTGTAACTCTGATAATCATTGTATATTCTTGTCAATGTATGTATTTCAACTGTTTTGAAACTGATAGTTAGTTATTATATGTTGTCCTTCCGCTATGAGAACTCTGTTTTGTCTTTCTCTTTTTTCTTTTTTTTCTTCTTTTTCTTCTTTCCCAATAACTACCTATATTTGAGATTTGTTTGGGTCGACATGTGTAGTTTATTGTCGATTTTTGAACGGTCAAAAATATGGGTCATTACAATTTGGTATCAGAGCGATGGTTATCGATAACCTTGGCTCTGTTTGGGAATTAACTTATTAGAGATGGGGTTAGTAATGCCCTAGAATGAGTTTGAGTGATATACGAGAGAGCATATTTGTATTTTTGATATAAATTGGTTTTATTATGTTGACTTGTTCTGTTGAATATTTATGGATTCTGGTCGATGTATGGGATGCCATAGAATCGATAGGAATTCCTAAATAATCAAACAGAATGATCGACATAATATGGTTTCGATTATATGTTTTATATATATTAAATATAACATTATTGGTTTTCAGTGCATATGCGATTGTTGTTAGTAGGTGATAATGTTAATCTATTAACTATTATGGTTGATTTGATAATAAATCTAATAAAGAAATCAAAAGGTTTTATAAAATATTTGAGAATGGTTTTTATAAGATATTTGCGATAAATAGGAATGACCTTGAAACTTGATCCTAGGGTACTTTTGAAAATAGTTTTGGTCAAATTTTTGAAATAATATCATATTATAAGTATTTTCGGAAGGAATGGTTTAAAGAATTTTTTTTTAAAAAATTAAGTGTGTAATCCCTTCTCGGACATCAGAAATGACTTCGGTAATGAGTGCACACAGTATGGACGTTTATTATGAAGTGTCTAAGTGGGGGAGACCACTCCGTACTTTCATAATTTATTTGAAAAGTATTTTGGATTTAATTTCATATTGAATAATTTTATATGAAGGTATTAATATATATTGTTATGTTGGGCTTAAATTTAACCAGAATTGGAAATTTGTTCCTTGTAAATTTAAAGATTTAGATTTGGAAAAAATATATGGCATGGTTTTCTCTAAATAGTATAAATACATATATTATTTAAACTTAGTTATAACCCGAAATCAAGGCATTCAGGTTCATCCTAAAAATAATGTTAATTGAGAGCTAAGACAACTCGATTCAATTAGAGAATTTCGATTTTTAAACTAAGAAATGGACTTGAGGGTTAAGAGAAAGGAACCATCATTTAAACACATAAATGTGAACGATAGTTAAGTTAAATAAGTTACAAATTTGGTTGATGTGAGTATTATAGGATTTGATTAGCCACGAAATAAACTCCAACTAAAGCCAACCAAAACAATTTGAAAATTGTTATGTAAGAAAGTTGGCAACAGCATATGCCTTGATTAATAAATGAGTAAGTGAAATTAGTCGAGAAGAAGTTGGAAAGGGATTTAAATTAGTTACTAAAGCGTGACTTGCGAATAAATATAAATAAGGAAATAAACGGCAAGTTAGTATATATGTGAAGTCAAAGCATACGAAATCCAAATGGGGTAAATCTTATTTGAATAATATATAGAATATAAATCTTGGTATAAAAAAACGAAATGAATGGAACCAAATTTTTGTCAAATAAAATATAACTTAATTCGTACAGAAACCAAGTTAAATAAAGTTTAACTTAGAAAATCAAATAATAATGGTTGTGAACTAAGTATGGAAAATTTTGAGTGTGAACATCTCTTAATTCAAACCATGGTTTGAGAGTCGAATAAATAAGTCGAGTGAATGAAATAATAGTTAACTTGAAATGAAATGGGAAAACGAATTAAATAAAAGGGATAAACCATTTGCAAATTTGATAAGGTTTGAAAACGACGTGGAAATTTAGTAAACATGGTAAAATAGAATGGTTTATATAAAAGACCATAACGTATCTAACCCATGGTTATGGATTTAAAGTTAACTAATAGAACGAGGAGAAGAAATAAAATGGAATTAATCTCGAGAAATATAATTTAGTCGGAAAAAAAACCCAAATATAAATGAAATGAAATGAAATTTGGATGAACTTGAATAATTAAATCATTAGATCAGAACTAATCCAAGGGAACGGCTAATCAAATATAGATAAATGAGTTGACATCCAATGAAATAAGGGTGAATTAAGTAAGAAAAATGGAATTTGGCTATTGGATTCATGTTTATGAATTTATTATTTAATACGACTCGATTCAAGTTTATTCGACGTTGATGATTTAAATGAAACGAGAAATGTATCGAAAATATTGGAGTGAAATAAGCAATTGGATATGAATTCATTGCTGGATAATGAAGTAACTGCAAATGTAACACCCCGAATTTTCTATTAACACTAAAATTGCTAAAATATTAATAAGTGTGTAAGAGAGGGGATGTATCTAATATGAATATAAAAATATTAATAAGTGTGTAAGAGAGGGGATGTATCTAATATGAATATAAAAATATTAATAAGTGTGTGAGAGAGGGGATGTATCTAATATGTATATAAAAACAATAATAAGTAAAGGGGGATGTATCTAATATGTACATTGTAGAAAATATATATATATTTATGACATGAATAGAAGTTTATTAATATGCTGAGTGTTTGTTGAGTCACTTCTGACTCATTGCTGAGTCAACAAGATAAACCCCATCTTGTCTGGACGGCTGCGGTTATTTCTAGGTTAAATCTAATGGCCTAAACGCATTCTAAAATCTATAAATAAGTGGGTAGACCCTAGACCTAAATCACTTGTAAAATTAGAGAAGCTACCGTCATGATGCTGCCATGGAGTTCAGCATAGCCGTCACAAACTAAGAAGAGGAAGCCTAATCATCTACAACTAAATCTACACAAATCAAATCAAAAGATCTCTCTTTCTCTAATTCTTTTCTTTTGTTGGTGAGTATGATGATTCTCACAAGACTATTACAAACTAATTTGACTCAGTTATGAATGGATCACAAGAAAGTGATGTGATTTGTAATTGTAAATTCTATATATTGTGGATTCTCTTATTATGTTATTATGTTGTCGTATGATGTAAATTATATATGCTATGTCATGCTATGTTGTAAATTCTCTTATGCTATGTCGTGCTATGTTGAGAATCATGTCAAGCTATGTTATACTATCATACTATGCCATGTTATAAATCATGCTATATTATGTTGAAAAATCATGATGTTGTTGGATCATGCTTAAAGTTATGTTTTTTTTTCTTAATTTAAATGGATCTTGTTTATGGGAATTTGCCTATTAGGTTAGGTGTACCCATAAACTTGAAACTATAATTAAATAAAACTTGAATATGGGAATTTGCCTATTGAGTTAGGTGTACCCATATAAAACCATGTTGTTAAAAAAATTAGATGATGTTGATTCACACATGTTCATATGTAAGTTTATGAAAATTGATTGAGATTATATTAGGTGAATTTTGAACAAGTTGACACCTTTAGGTCCATGACATGTATAATCTATGCAAGTTGGACATATGCAAGTTTCACCCCTTATTATGATTCATTTGGTCACATATACATGTTGTTATTATGATAATCTCTTTTATGCTATGAGTTAGGCTATTCGAGTCTAACATATATTTTGCGAATAAACGTTCAAACGTGGGGTAGGGGTAATATTAGGAATTAATAAATTGGGTGCAATTTTGTAAGATTTTGCATACCATGAATGGATGTCCATAATTGAGTCAATTATGGACATTGTTAAAAATTGGAAGTAATTAATAATTCAAGTAGGGAATTATTAAAATTGGGGGTAAGTGGATTATTATTAATAATCAATGCTTAGGACACGAGGTTGGACCCGTTTGTGATGTAAACCTGCCCGGACCCGCCCGGCAAATCCAGTAGTCACAAATGTCGGCCCAATGTGAGAGGTCCTAGGCCCAAACTAAAGCATAACAGTTGTAAAGACACGAGGTTAGACTCTTTTATGGTGTAAGACTGCCCGGACCCGCCCGGCAAATCCAGCTGCCATAAATGCCAGTCTAATGTGAGAGGTCTTTATGAGGTTATGGCCTTAATGAACTAAGAAATACTTAACCAGATAATCATGTAAGGTGGGACATGGGGGTTAAGTAGGTGCCTTGGGTGGCATGAGGAATCTGGTGGTTGCCTTTAGAGGCATTTGAAATACGATTAGACTTAACCAAACACACATGTAAATGAACATGACTAAGTGGGTTAAGTGGGATGGACTAATGGGGACAAGCTTAGGTGGAATGCTTGTGGTAAATAGTGGGGGCCCATTTCAACCAGTATCCCAAAACGTATCTTTGTGGGCTCGACCCAAGTCGAGGACGGGACACGCATACTGGGTTTGACTATAAGAGGCCAAAACAGGGAGCGGTGGCAACGCAAGTCCAACGGGTTTCATATGCGTGTGTGGACCCGGGCTGGTAGGTAAGACGTTGTTGCATCGTGTAGGTATAAGCCGTGCATGTCCGTTGTATCAGGTTGCCACTTTAGGGGAGTGATACACCCCACTGTGGGGCCAGCACGGGTATCTACGAGTTAGGGAGCCGATCGAATAATGGGAAGTAGGGTACACCTAGTGGAGATAGGGGCAGGCGGCACCTATGTAGTCAGCTAGGGGTACGTAAAGCCATTGGGAAAGTTTCTAAGTGAAGCTAAGTGGGATGAATCTTTAGGGTGACTGGTGTGGTGCAGTATAGTGTTTATCCTTTAGTATTTAGGAGCGCCTATAACGTTGCCTTTAGCGATTGTCTATGTCCTTAATCTGCTCTTCATAGACATTTTCTTGTTTTCCAGCTTATGCCTTAGTCCAGTTATTTTGGTAATAGTATTGTAGAATTATCATATTCACCAGACTTTATGTCTGACCCCCTCTTTTCCATCCTTTTCTCCCTTCAGGTCCGCAGGTTGGGCCAAGTTCTAGTGGAGTCTAGTTGGATCGCTTATCTTCTGGAAAGCTTGGACTGCTGAAGTAAAGTCCAGCTTGTTATCTTTCTTTTAATGGCTATTCATGTAATGGGATTATGTACTTGTTTTATCAAGATAGATATTGTACTTGACATTGAATATGGTGTTATGATGTAATCAAACATGTTTTGACTTCTGCTACAATGAAATAAAGTTTTTGAATTTCCAAGTACTATTTTATATCTGTCTTGTTGTAATTTTATTGTTCTATATTCACTTAAAACCTCCATGGAAGTTAATGCATTCCCTTTGTGAGTGACATTAATGGACGTGGGGTGTTACACGTGGTATCAAAGTATAAGGTTACCAGAACAGATAAAAATATTTTTTTAGAAAAATATTTTTTTTTCTAAAGTATTTTTGGAAGAAGTGCTTTCAAAAAAAAAAAAACATGTTATTTAAAGAGAGTTTTTATGAAAAACATAATCCCAAATAGCCACATCCTTATCTTTATCTTTCGAATTCTCCATTTTGAATCTTTCCTTTTTCGTTTCAGCATGGCTGAAGATCTTAATCTCCCAGAAGGTGTGACGATTCCAGGGTGGTTTAGGAGATACTTGGAGGCTAGGGCCACCACTGCAGGCCCAGCGGATACTCCTCCACCCCTAGTTGCACCCATTCCTCCTCCTCCTCCTCCTCCTCGTGTTGACACTTTTGCAAAGACGTGCAAGGAATTCAAGGCTATGGGAGGAAAAACTTTTCAAGGGACTGAGACGTTTGTGGAGGCCAGAGATTGGCTTAAGGAGACTGAGGAATTGTTGGATATCTTTGAAGTGGAAGATGGGAGGAAAGTCCGTTTAGCTGCTTGGTTAATGAAGGGAGAGGCCTCGTTTTGGTGGGAGGTCACTAACGGGGAACGTCCAGTTGATTCATGGGCGGATTTCAGACGAAGGTTTGAGGCAAAGTTTCTTTCAAGGGCAGAGGAGAACTTAAATATGGAAAAATTCCTGGCACTAAAGAAAGGGAGCTCATCAGTAAAGGAATATGTCAATAAATTTAATCAGTTAGCAAGGTTTGGCTTGGAGTTGGTGAACACGCCAGAGAAGAAAGCTTTGAGGTTCGTTAGAGGCTTGAATGAACCGTTGCAAGGGTTGGCTATGACCCACATCCCTATGGGAGCCACCTTTGAAAAGCTAGTAGAAATGGCACTTATGCATGAGGATAAGGCAGTTGAAAAGAAAGGGGATCAGAAGAAACCCCAACAGCAAAATAAGAAGGGTGGTAAAAACAATAATGGCAATGGGAAGAAGAAATGCTTCAATTGTGGGACGCCTGGCCATCTCAGCAAAGATTGTAGAAAGAAAAAGAAGACTGGTTGTTTTCATTGTGGAGATGCGGGACATTTAGTGAAGGACTGTCCAAAGAAGGGGCAGAGGGCAGGGTCTACCTCGGGAGGACAGGTGCAGGCTCTTATGGCACCAGGGCAGGCAAGGGGGCAAGTTCAGGCTATTGCGGCCCCACCGCTGCAAGAAAGAGGTAGAACAATTTCTGTTGAAAGCTTAGTTTTTCTGTTTGATCATCCTGTCCGTACCTTATTCGATTCTGGCGCATCTCATTCGTTTATCTCTGCATCATTAGTTGAATCACTGCACTTGAACACCAGTTTAGTAGAGGATCCCTTGGTCGTTTCAAATCCAATTGGGGGTTCGGCTCATTTGACCATGATATGTTTGGATTTGAAAATCTCTATACTTAGCGTTGAATTTAGATGTGATGCTTATGTATTGGGCTTCACGGGCTATGGGCTAATTTTAGGAATGGATTGGTTGTCTAGAAATAGGGCCATTCTTGATTGTGAAAGGAGAGTAGTTAGGCTTGTGACTCGCCTTGGTAATGCTCTCGACATCTTTTGTAATCCCATAAATTCCGTTATGCTAAGTTATCTTGAATCGCTTGACGCGTCTGTAGAGAACCTGCGATCGGTAGAAGTGGTCCGGGAATATCCGGATGTGTTTGAGGAGGTAAAGGGCTTACCTCCAAAGCGGGAGATAGACTTTCGAATTTATCTTGTGGACAATGCTAAACCCGTATCTTTGCCAGTGCGCCACATGGCTCCTCGTGAAAGGAGGGAACTCAATAAGCAAGTAAAGGAGTTGCTTGAGAAGGGGTTCATAAGACGTAGTATATCGGAGTGGGGTGCTCCAGTAGTTTTTGCCACAAAGGCGGATGGGTCTCTTAGACTTTGTATGGACTATAGAGAACTAAACAAGCTTACTAAAAAGAACCGACACCCACTTCCGAGGATTGACGATCTCTTTGATCAGTTAGTTGGCGCCTCAGTGTTTTCGCAGTTGGACTTAGCCACTGGCTTTCATCAACTGAGAGTGGCTGAGGATAGTATAGATAAGACTGCTTTTAGGACTCCTGACGGATTCTATGAATGGCTAGTGATGCCCTTTGGTTTGACAAACGCCCCTGCATATTTTGTTGATTTGATGAGTAGGGTGTTTAGGGAATACCTTAACAAATTCGTGGTAGTCTTTGTGGATGACATCTTAGTCTTTTCTAAGAATAAAGAAGAGCACTCCCTACATCTTAGGGAAGTGTTGAAAACCCTTCGAGCGCATAACCTTAAGGCAAAATTTTCTAAGTGTCACTTCTGGAGGAAGGAAGTACGGTTCTTAGGGCACGTGGTTTCCAAAGAAGGGATAGCAGTGGATCCCGCAAAGGTGGTGGCCATCCAAGATTGGAAGGTCCCTAAAAATGCAACCGAAGTAAGAAGTTTCTTGGGGTTGGCTGGCTATTATAGGAAGTTTATCAAAGACTTCGCAAAAATATCAGCTCCATTAACACGGTTAACGAAGAAGAACCTGGTTTTTACGTGGGACAAAGATTGCGATGATGCGTTCCAACGTTTAAAGAGAGCCTTAACTTCAGCCCCAGTCTTAGTGCTGCCAGACGGGAATAAACCGTTTACCATCTATACTGATGCTTGTGGGACGGGACTTGGCGCGGTCCTCATGCAAGAGGGAAGAGTAATAGCCTATGGTGGAAGGCAGTTGAGGGTTCAGGAAAAGAATTACCCCACGCATGACTTAGAGCTAGCCGCAATTGTTTTCGCGCTTAAGTCTTGGCGTCACTATCTTCTTGGTGAGAAATTCGAACTGTTCACTGACCACAAATCATTAAAATACTTATTCTCTCAGAAGGATTTGAATTTAAGGCAGCAACGGTGGATGGAATTCTTAGCCTCCTACGATTTTGAAATAGCATATACCCCGGGCAAGGGTAACGTGGTGGCAGACGCCTTAAGTAGGAAAAGGTTGTCCTTGAGTCCGTTGTTTGTTGAACGACAAAGCTTAGAATTCATCTCTATGTTTGACTTTAGACCCTCCGTTGACTTAGTACCCGGTCTGTTAGCATCCTTGGAGGTTAGACCTACACTTCTAGGACGGGTTGGTGAGGCACAGCGAGACGACCCACAGTTGGTTGAGATAGTAGAAAAGCTCAAAGGGGGGGAGTCGTCAAGCCATCTTCGTAGGTATACCCTAGACGATAAGGGTTGGTTACGAAGGGATAATAGACTTTGTGTACCACAAGACAAAGACTTAAGGAAGGCCATTCTTGATGATGCTCATCGCTCAAAAATGACCATTCATCCCGGCGGGGATAAGATGTACAAAGATATGAAGCGGGTTTTCTTTTGGGCCGGTATGAAAAATGATGTGGCCGAGTACGTCGCTAGATGCTTGGTGTGCCAACGAGTTAAAGCAGAACAAAAGAAACCCGGTGGGTTGCTTCACCCATTAGAAGTTCCACTATGGAAATGGGAAAGCATCTCAATGGATTTTGTGGATGGATTACCAAGATCAAGGAAGGGTAACACGGGGATTTGGGTTATAGTAGATAGACTTACTAAAAGCGCCCATTTTATTCCCGTGAAAAGTAAGAGGACTGCTCCGTGGTTGGCTTCTGTATACATTAAGGAGATAGTTCGTTTGCACGGTATTCCTTCTAGTATAGTAAGCGACCGTGACCCCATCTTTACTAGCGAATTTTGGAAGAGTTTACAAGAGGTGGTAGGGACTCATCTATGTTTGAGCACCGCATATCATCCTCAGACAGACGGCCAGACCGAGAGGGTGAATCGCATTCTAGAGGATCTTTTAAGGCTTTGTATCCTAGACTTTGGGGGTACATGGGAAGAGCACCTTCCGTTAGTAGAATTCGCATATAATAATAGCTTTCAGTCTAGTATTGGCATGGCACCTTTCGAAGCTCTTTATGGAAGGCCTTGCCGTTCGCCTACATGTTGGTGGGAATCTACCGATAAAATCCTACTTGGGCCCGATATGGTTAGGGAAACCTCGGAGAAGATTGAGATGATTCGAAGGAGGATGAAAGCAGCACAAGATAGGCAAAAATCGTATGCTGATAAGAGGAGGACAGATCTTGAGTTTGACATTGGGGACATGGTTTTTATCAAAGTATCTCCGTTACAGAATGTTGTTCGCTTTGGGTCCGTGGGGAAATTAGCACCAAGGTTTGTAGGGCCGTTTCCTGTAAAAGACAGGATTGGGAAGATGGCATATAGGGTGGAGTTGCCTGAGAAACTTAGTGGAGTACACGACGTATTCCATGTATCACATTTGAGGAAGTGTTTGCACAAGACCGCGGAGGTGGTAGAGCCGAGCTTGCTTAAAGAGGTGGAAATAGAGCATGATGCAACAATTAGACGAGCTCCTACATGCATTCTTGGGTCGGAGATCAAAAAGTTGAGGAATTGAGAGGTCAGACTGGTTAAAGTGCAATGGGGAGATGATGAGAGCAACGCAACTTGGGAGACAGAAGAGAAGATGCGTTCGTTGTACCCTTTTCTTTTTGAGGGTATGTCTTTTAATTTCTCCTTTATCGCTTAGCTTATCTTATCTTATCTTTAGTATGTCCTCTCATTAGTATCTTTGACCTTTAGTTAGGATAATCCTATGGTTGAAACATGTGTTTGAGACATGTTATGTATGATGGATGCAAAATGGATGCAAGTGTTTGCTAGTGGTTGCTCGTGGATGCATATATACACACACTTTAGGCACTAGATCGGCTCAGTCACTTCATATTGCATATTGCATATATATGGATGTATTTAGTATAATGGATGTATAATGGTTGTACCATCATATGGATGCTGCATTCGGTTGTATGGGTATGCACGCATATAGAAGTAGTATGTAAGCAATTAGGATCTTTTGCATACATAATGGATTCATGACACTTACATAATTTGCATTAAGGAGGTCAACTGAATCAGTAGACCGCCTGATTTCGCATTAGGTAAGGACATGTACACACACTTGCATATGATCATAAAGCATTAGAAGTCTTTTAAGGACAATGGATGCCTGTGTATGATGGATGAGTAGATGGACGTTTGGATGGTAGGAGATACATTCTTCCAGACTTGAAGATTTCGGGGACGAAATCCTAAAAGGAGGGGAGAATGTAACACCCCGAATTTTCTATTAACACTAAAATTGCTAAAATATTAATAAGTGTGTAAGAGAGGGGATGTATCTAATATGAATATAAAAATATTAATAAGTGTGTAAGAGAGGGGATGTATCTAATATGAATATAAAAATATTAATAAGTGTGTGAGAGAGGGGATGTATCTAATATGTATATAAAAACAATAATAAGTAAAGGGGGATGTATCTAATATGTACATTGTAGAAAATATATATATATTTATGACATGAATAGAAGTTTATTAATATGCTGAGTGTTTGCTGAGTCACTTCTGACTCATTGCTGAGTCAACAAGATAAACCCCATCTTGTCTGGACGGCTGCGGTTATTTCTAGGTTAAATCTAATGGCCTAAATGCATTCTAAAATCTATAAATAAGTGGGTAGACCCTAGACCTAAATCACTTGTAAAATTAGAGAAGCTACCGTCATGATGCTGCCACGGAGTTCAGCATAGCCGTCACAAACTAAGAAGAGGAAGCCTAATCATCTACAACTAAATCTACACAAATCAAATCAAAAGATCTCTCTTTCTCTAATTCTTTTCTTTTGTTGGTGAGTATGATGATTCTCACAAGACTATTACAAACTAATTTGACTCAGTTATGAATGGATCACAAGAAAGTGATGTGATTTGTAATTGTAAATTCTATATATTGTGGATTCTCTTATTATGTTATTATGTTGTCGTATGATGTAAATTATATATACTATGTCATGCTATGTTGTAAATTCTCTTATGCTATGTCGTGCTATGTTGAGAATCATGTCAAGCTATGTTATACTATCATACTATGCCATGTTATAAATCATGCTATATTATGTTGAAAAATCATGATGTTGTTGGATCATGCTTAAAGTTATGTTTTTTTTTCTTAATTTAAATGGATCTTGTTTATGGGAATTTGCCTATTAGGTTAGGTGTACCCATAAACTTGAAACTATAATTAAATAAAACTTGAATATGGGAATTTGCCTATTGAGTTAGGTGTACCCATATAAAACCATGTTGTTAAAAAAATTAGATGATGTTGATTCACACATATTCATATGTAAGTTTATGAAAATTGATTGAGATTATATTAGGTGAATTTTGAACAAGTTGACACCTTTAGGTCCATGACATGTATAATCTATGCAAGTTGGACATATGCAAGTTTCACGCCTTATTATGATTCATTTGGTCACATATACATGTTGTTATTATGATAATCTCTTTTATGCTATGAGTTAGGCTATTCGAGTCTAACATATATTTTGCGAATAAACGTTCAAACGTGGGGTAGGGGTAATATTAGGAATTAATAAATTGGGTGCAATTTTGTAAGATTTTGCATACCATGAATGGATGTCCATAATTGAGTCAATTATGGACATTGTTAAAAATTGGAAGTAATTAATAATTCAAGTAGGGAATTATTAAAATTGGGGGTAAGTGGATTATTATTAATAATCAATGCTTAGGACACGAGGTTGGACCCGTTTGTGATGTAAACCTGCCCGGACCCGCCCGGCAAATCCAGTAGTCACAAATGTCGGCCCAATGTGAGAGGTCCTAGGCCCAAACTAAAGCATAACAGTTGTAAAGACACGAGGTTAGACTCTTTTATGGTGTAAGACTGCCCAGACCCGCCCGGCAAATCCAGCTGCCATAAATGCCAGTCTAATGTGAGAGGTCTTTATGAGGTTATGGCCTTAATGAACTAAGAAATACTTAACCAGATAATCATGTAAGGTGGGACATGGGGGTTAAGTAGGTGCCTTGGGTGGCATGAGGAATCTGGTGGTTGCCTTTAGAGGCATTTGAAATACGATTAGACTTAACCAAACACACATGTAAATGAACATGACTAAGTGGGTTAAGTGGGATGGACTAATGGGGACAAGCTTAGGTGGAATGCTTGTGGTAAATAGTGGGGGCCCATTTCAACCAGTATCCCAAAACGTATCTTTGTGGGCTCGACCCAAGTTGAGGACGGGACACGCATACTGGGTTTGACTATAAGAGGCCAAAACAGGGAGCGATGGCAACGCAAGTCCAACGGGTTTCATATGCGTGTGTGGACCCGGGCTGGTAGGTAAGACGTTGTTGCATCGTGTAGGTATAAGCCGTGCATGTCCGTTGTATCAGGTTGCCACTTTAGGGGAGTGATACACCCCACTGTGGGGCCAGCACGGGTATCTACGAGTTAGGGAGCCGATCGAATAATGGGAAGTAGGGTACACCTAGTGGAGATAGGGGCAGGCGGCACCTATGTAGTCAGCTAGGGGTACGTAAAGCCATTGGGAAAGTTTCTAAGTGAAGCTAAGTGGGATGAATCTTTAGGGTGACTGGTGTGGTGCAGTATAGTGTTTATCCTTTAGTATTTAGGAGCGCCTATAACGTTGCCTTTAGCGATTGTCTATGTCCTTAATCTGCTCTTCATAGACATTTTCTTGTTTTCCAGCTTATGCCTTAGTCCAGTTATTTTGGTAATAGTATTGTAGAATTGTCATATTCACCAGACTTTATGTCTGACCCCCTCTTTTCCATCCTTTTCTCCCTTCAGGTCCGCAGGTTGGGCCAAGTTCTAGTGGAGTCTAGTTGGATCGCTTATCTTCTGGAAAGCTTGGACTGCTGAAGTAAAGTCCAGCTTGTTATCTTTCTTTTAATGGCTATTCATGTAATGGGATTATGTACTTGTTTTATCAAGATAGATATTGTACTTGACATTGAATATGGTGTTATGATGTAATCAAACATGTTTTGACTTCTGCTACAATGAAATAAAGTTTTTGAATTTCCAAGTACTATTTTATATCTGTCTTGTTGTAATTTTACTATTCTATATTCACTTAAAACCTCCATGGAAGTTAATGCATTCCCTTTGTGAGTGACATTAATGGACGTGGGGTGTTACAGTAAAGGATTTAATGGATGAAAATGGAAATAAGTAATTGAAATAAAATACATTTAATATAATTGAAATGAATATGAACCTATTTAAGTATTGAAAAGGGAAATCGTATTATGAGTATAATGGGCAATAATTCATTTTGATGGTTAAGTTAATAAAAGTTTTGAAAACCATTCCTCGAGTAAAGAGTGATAACTAGTGGGAAGTGAAAAATATTTGTAAAAGTTTTAGAATCCGAAGGGTTGAAACTCCAATTAAATAAGTCGGCGTTTATGCAAAAAAAATCTGAAATATTTGATAAGCTGAAACTAAAACGATCATAACTTTTGATGGGATAATCGGAATTCGATGATTCCGAACTTTTCGGAAACCTCAGAAACTGAGTTAAAACATTAGTTAGTAAAGCCTTGCCTAATTTCCAAGATAATTATGTTGAAAACCGAGAACTAGACTTAGTTGTATGCGCAGAAAATAAAAATTTGAATTGAATACCAATGTTGTTTTGGTCATAACTTCCTAACGGAGCATCGGATTTTAATGTGCGAGTACAATTCGGAAAGCCCAGAATCTGAACTAAAACTTTCTGAAACGACCCGAACATCTGTACCCTTTGAGTCGACTAATCATACCACACGTCCAACCCAAATTGCACAGAAATACGAATCATTTTTAGAAAGAAGTTAGAGGGTGAGAAATAGAAAGAAAGAAATATTAGAATAGGAGAAAACGAAGATCACAAACTCACAGCGGAACGAATAAAATATATTAGATAATATAACTTTGAAGCACAAATCAGTATTCGTATATACATACCATTATCAGAGCACAACGATTATCCCTGGAACAGTTATAAACACCTGTTTCCAGATACAACATAGTACACAGCGGAAAATATGATAGTCTATAGCTAACTGGTGAAACCTCCTGCTTCAAGCTCCTCCAAGTAAATCTGAAAAATCCCGACTACTTGACTGCCCGTACAAATTTGGGCACCCAAGAGTTTAGGGAAAAACAAAACAAAATAAACTCTGGGTCAGTCATGGGAGTGGTGTGAGTAAACTCCAACCATTGGTTTAACTTTCAAAAATCCTTTCGAAAGAAATGATAATCGTAAGACCGATCCACACATAAACACGGATGGTTTTTCCCTTACGATAACCAAAAATATTTTTGATATCAAATCCAGTGATATTATAATAGTGTCTAACTCAAATAAATAGAATCTAGCGGAACGCTTGCATCTCACGCTCCATATATAATATAAAATTTAAAACAACCGCAAGGCGCTTATTGGAGATTGGATTTCCAACATGACAAGGTATGGGACCACCTGCCGATAGTGTATCTCTAGAGACGAATACACTGGGTTCAACAAGAACGTCTTGCAACCCGGCCCACACATGACCGACCACTCATTTCGCTTGAGTGTATCGAATGTATATCACCAACGGTTGGGATCAGCAACCGTTTCCCGAAAGGGACAGCATCGATATATTAAAGAACAAATAGAATTTCTCTAGATAGGTGATTATACATCCTAATGGGTGCGACCCACATAGCCATGCTGCCTGCCCGATTTTTTGTCAATTCCGGGTTGATGAGGCTTGAGGTTTGAATTATCTTCCAGAACATCTGGCCATCATCCACTTTGAATGCCACATCGTCAGATCCATCGGAAATCACTAATTTGATTCCCACAAAAATGCTCAGATTGTTAGGCTAAAGAAGCTTCCCTTCTATGCCCCAACTTCGTACGTTTGAAGGAATCAACGTACGTAATTCCCTTTGGAAATACTCTGTCAGACACTCGTCCATACAAGTTGTCCTGGGTCTGGACAAACCGAAGGCACTATCCCGTAAACAGGATAGCCCTTGTATAACTCCGTCTTCAATTTTCTTCAGCATAAGTTGCTTCATAACACTTACGCCAATACGGAGTGGTTTTCAGATATCAAATCTGATCCCGGTCTCTCCATATTGACAACGGAGGTATATAAAAAAAATAAAAACTTTGATAGTCGGTGATTTAACTATCAAAGAAACATCCATACAATCAACGGTCCTATTTCCAAATGGAAATTCTATCAATCAAGCATCAAACAACACTGGGCCCTTTTTATATTAGTTCTTTATTACATTATCATTTCCAATTCCAATTTTCCACCTTTCGTGTTCTTTCAAAGCTCTATTTTCTCTCTTGATTATTGGGAAACATTTCCAATATATATATAATTCCTTTATTGAGAAAATATCTTTTACTCCAGTTAGAAAACATTTCTAAATCCTTTGAATTAACTGATGTTATAAACATCGTTATTATAACTCAAATCATAAATCATTCGTTAACTAACGATATCACTAACCAACCCTTGCTATCGAGCCTTAACCATTTCTCCGTCAATAATGCAGTCAGTCAAGTTGGGGTATAATTACCTCTCAGACCTTATCTGATCGACATTCTTAACTTTGAAATAGTCAGAGCTCACTACTTCTAACGAAACATTGCTTACGAAACTCTTAGATTCAATCTAAGAACATACTTCTTTTATGGGAAAACATTGATTATAACGGTAGCGTTATAATCGCTGTATTTGATTTATAAAACACTCTTTTAACGACAGCGTTACAATCGCTGTTTATAATTATTAAACACTTAGTGTAACAACAGCGTTATAATCGCTGTTTTAAATTTTCAAAACATTTGTTATAACAGCAGCACTATAATCGCTGTTAGAAACATTTACTATAACAGCAGCGTTAAAATTGCTATTCAGATTTACCAAAACATTTATTATAACCGCAGCGTTTAAAGTCGCTGTTATAATTTACAAACCATGTATTATAGCAGCGGCATTATAATCGCTGTTTTAAATTTTCCAAGTATAAATTATAACAACAGCGCTATAGTCGCTGTTTAGATTTACAAAACATATATTGTAATATCAGCGCTATAATCGCTGTTTTAATTCTCCAAACACTTATATTAAAACCTCTTCATCGAATAAAAATTGGTTCTATGTTCTTATTTCAACATATCCCTTTTTACACGAATTGTCTTCCCCTTTAAATTTCCAATTGAATTTATATTTCCAAATTCAAATCCCCACTATAAGTAATTTCACTTTAAACATTATTCACTTTTAGTTGTGAATAATATTCTCTTTTATAAAATCAAACCCATTTGATTTTATAACTTTAAATAATATTTTTTTTCCCAAATTTTCTTTATTGACTTCTAATGATAGAATCATTCACAGAAATCTTATTTTAGTTTTATCTCATTATAATCTAGTTTATAACTCTATTTATAATTGCTAAGTTCTAAATCTCATTCAAATATCGATTCCAAAAACCCATTTCCACTTTTCCATATAAATTCAATTTAATCCAATGACAATATTTTACTAAATTTTTAACACAAGTTTAAAATCAACTTCTTGTTTTTATTTGTTAAAACAGGTTCCTGCTTTCAAGTCTATTCAAAATTCAATTTTCTACTTTGGAAATAAATTTCCCTTTTTAAATTCCAAATCCCTTTTTATTTTTCAAAAATACTTTACGGTATTAAAACACCACATTTCTAGGGCCAGTGTGATTCACACATGATAAATCACTCATTTTATATCACATCAAATATCACAATGAATAACAACAGTAATATAAATGTTGAGGAATCCAGTTGGATCCCTCCAACCTATTTCCCTGCATCCACAGATGTTAATCAACATCAATATGAAATATCAGAACCAATAATCGATCAACGATGCCATCATATCAACCAACTTTATCAACTACTCATCCAAACACCCATCAAACAGTATTGAATAAATTAAAAACTCTTTTATATAAAAATATAAAGGAGGTAGAGTTAGTGAGTTTACTCACCTAGATTTGCAGTTGATGATTCTTCCTTTTGTTTCGTTCAAAACCAGACAGACGTTTGATTTTTCACGATATTCCAGTAGCTCTGTTCTCGGCCATGATAGTTACACAACGTAAATCACATCGTTATGGATCCAACGGATTCGATCACGTTTAATTCCAATAAATCTCGATAATGCATATGAGGATTTCTTTCTTCCCTTTTTATTCCTGAAATGATTAGAATAAGTCGCTCCATCTTTTACATGGCCACTGTCGATTATCAACTCCTCCTTAAACCCAATACAGTAGATAGTTCATCCACCACTTCCAATAAATTTTGCTTCAGTAAAATTACCCAAAGTCATTAGCGTGCCATCCACTTTTAACAATGGAATATGATCCCATTCCCTGTAACACCTGTACACGATCAACCTTGGCGCCCTCCACCACTTCTTTCCGCCCCTTTAATCCCTCCATTAAGTTTTAAATTACCCTTCTTCACCAAACCGCACTTCCCACCCTCAGAAATTCCACAACCAAAAATCACCACGCAACTCCTCCTTTACCACTAAGGTGATGTCTACTCCCTTAATACGTTAGCTACATATTTGCAAATGCTAATTTCAAGTTGTAGTCTTTGAATTTTAAGACCTTGGGAAGGATATGTATTGTTATGATGAATGGGTACCAGTGGGTCTGAGCATTAGTGAAGCTAAATTACGTAGGCGACAATGATCATTTAAGGCGAGAAAAAGTTTGTTGGATACCCTTCCCATCCCAAATACTGAGAGCCCATCGTTTCAAAAACTATACTTACTGTTTTAATCAAATCCAAGATCGTTCTTACTGTTAATCGGAATCCCTTCATCACTTTTCCCCCTTAATTCGTTCTTCTGCTTCTTCGAATACAGGACTTTCCTGTTAATGTCCACGATGGCCACCTTCTTCCCACCGCAATCCCCCTTATCTCAAAACAATGGCCTGTGCTCCATCCCGTCACCAAACCCTTTGATCCACAACAGTCATCCCATGTTAAACATATGCCATACCTTATTTTACAAGCAAACTCGAACCACGCCACACTCTTTAACCCATCGCTGGCCCCACAAGACCGTCATCCCCAAGACCAGCTCGTCACCTTCGAACTCATGCTCCGACGCCATGAAATTTTAGGGGGGTCCGTACCCTAGGCTACGGTAGGTGTGAGACAGGGAACAAAACTCATGCAACCCCTTTTCCTCTTAAGTTTTCTTTGAAGAAAAGAGAAAGGACGGCTTCGTTTTGATTGAATTTACAGAGAGGAGCAATTGAATTAGGAGTTTGGTTTGTAGTAGGAAGATGGGTCAACCGTGACTTTATTTGGATTTTTTTTTTTTTGATTACTGAATGAACAATCTTCTTTTCAATTTTGTTCTGTGCGTGGAAACGAGGAAGTCCAGTATATAAAGCAAGAGTGACTTGGTAGTCACGGGTATTAGCCTTGGACAGCACGGTCTAAGAAGCGTGGGGATCACGGTACTACAATTTCTTGGGACACACGACTCTAATAGCTTCAAAGGCACGGTTTCAAATTACTTGCCCCTCACGGTCTTGAAATCGTGGAAATCACGCTGAAAAGATAAACCCTTCTTCTTATTTTTTTTGTTTGTTTGTTAATGCCATATAAGATCTTCTGGTGCAAATGAATCCACGTCATGTGTTGAAGTACTGAACAGTGATCGCCCATTTGTACATTAGTTGTTGTTTTTAAAAGAGGTTGTAACAATTGCACGATATTATTTGATTATGAACGAATAATCATATGAATGAACAGCCTGTTTACTGATAAAAAAATTAATCTTGGTATAAAAAGGTATTCTGAACCCAACGGGACAAGTTTCGTCGAATTCCGACATCGTTTGAAAAAAATTCCTTTATAAAACCAGAAATGAATACACATTTTAATTTTTCACGATCACTAGGTAAATCAAAAAAAATTGAAACTTTGAAATCTTAAAATAATTTTTCAATACGAGCCCAATGGCACCAGTTTCGTCGCATTCTGAGACTGTTTTCCCCGGTAGGCTATTTTTAACGCGTACCGCACTGCCCCTTTTAACGCCAAATTTTCCGGTCTCCAAAAATAACAAACTATATACCTATCATGACTATAATCGACGCTACAAACTCAATGGAACTGGTTTCGTGGCTTAATTCGATCATCTGTTCCAGTTACGCCCAAATATCCCTTTATTACGTGTTGTAGAAATTGAACGGGCGTTTATGGTTGCCGTGGTCACATACGACATCGGTTTTCCACCTAGTTTGATTTTCTGACAATAATTTAACGATAAGGTTCCAATGACATTGGTTTCATCGAAAACGGAGGCTGTTTGCAAAATGGCCATTTTAAAGGCCGATAACGATTTCTATAGCGTTTATTTCAAAATTTGATTTAGCCATATCTAACAATCTACAACACGGAATCTGGATTTTTCCCTTTCATTTGAAAATTATAATCAATACGGTTCCAACGTGTCTTGTTTCACAGAAATCCGACTTTTATCGGATCCTGTATCCTCACTTGAAGTTCAAAACTCTATATTACGAACTGCCGCGCAATTTCGAGCTCGTTTTATAATTATATTATAAATAAACGTTCAAACTTCGTTTTTAATTAATAAATTCCTATATGTAATTCAATTAAAAATTTTAAAACAAATTTAAATATTCAGAGTTCAACGGCCGAAAATCCGGGTCGTTACATTCCTTCCCCCTTAAAATAATTTCGTCCTCGAAATTGCTAAGGTAGGAAAAGATGCTACGTACCCTGTTAACTTGGTCCAATAATCCTTTTTGTTTTTTTCACCTCTTAACTCCAGTTTAACTGGACCAATTTATTTCAATTAAAATATTCATTTATTCTTACTAACGAAAAAAAATTCTGAAAATTTTCTAACACTTTAAATTCTGAAAAATTTCGGCAGCATCTCCTCTGCACGGCTCGATCGGTACAACCACAACTCGCCTTTCTAGGCCTTCTCCAATCCAAAAGAAAATCAAAAAGCCAAGTGGCTTGCCTCATAGGCTCATAAAATCATCAACCCAAACAATATTGTAAACATGTACCTTTTTGTCGGGCATAATTCTATCTCTTGCACTTGCTTCCATTCTGCTCAGCATACATATATCCATTTTCAGTTGGTTTCAAATCAATCCAACCTTTGATCTTTAACTCCTGATTTGATCACTTCTATTCACTAATCCAAACTGAGTTCTATTTTCCAAAGTCAACCCTCTTATTCTGCTTGGGCTCAAAAATAACTTAACTCCAATTAACGACGTACAATATAAGTATTCAACTTGTTTAGTATAAGTCGAATTTATTTTAATATTTCGAATTTCAACATCTCTATACTTAATTTCATTCGGGATTACTTCTAATTCAATCCAGTTTTATTTAACTTAAGTTAAATCCCAATTCATTTGATACATTTTGACCATTTTCAATCTATTCAACTTTTTCAAGTTAAAAAATTTCAGAATTCAAATTCCCGGGTTTTATTTCAAATTAGTTTGAAATCATATATATATTTATACACATATTTATAATCAACTCAATTCAAAACATTTGAATTTCTAAATCATCATTTCCTTTTTAAACATTTTTTTTTCTTTTCATTCCTAAATTACCCTGGTAGCAATCCGTCACTCAGAAACTTGAAAATGAATACCGATAATGCTGCAGTCCATTATCAGAATTATTTTCTCGCCACTGAAGTGGTTTCAGTGCTTAATCACTTTCAAACTCATTAAAAATCATTCTCATTCAAAAATACCTTCAAGTAATGCTATATTTCCTTTAAAATACTTCAGAAAATATTTCTAAACTCCCGGAATTCGAATTCTAATTCTGGTTTGAATTTAATTTCAGTTCATCTTATTTATGTATATTTCCCATATACAAGTTATATTTGGTTATATATAACTGTTTCAATATTTTATAATTCCATTTGATTGTAATAACAATCCATACATCCATACATAATAATTCAGAAATTATTTCTTTTATATCAAAATAGTTTTTGGGTAAATTTATTTCATTTACCCACTTTAAAACAATACTGTGTTGAATTACTTTGTTCGAGAGTTTAGAAACACCTATCAATATAGTTGTACATCCTGTATCGACCAGAATTCATAAGCCACTCAACAAACCAGCCAACACAATATAAAACAATTTTATATCAAATCTACAAATACGCTCCCTTATATGTATACACACTCAAACCCAATCTAGGGTATTACTAACCCCATCTCTATTGAGTTACGACACAGAGCCAAGGTAATCACTTAACCCCATCTCTATTGAGTTACGACACAGAGCCAAGGTAATCACTTAACCTTCAGCTCTGATACCAAATGAAACGACCCGAACATCTGTACCCTTTGAGTCGACTAATCATACCACACGTCCAACCCAAATTGCACAGAAATACGAATCATTTTTAGAAAGAAGTTAGAGGGTGAGAAATAGAAAGAAAGAAATATTAGAATAGGAGAAAACGAAGATCACAAACTCACAGCGGAACGAATAAAATATATTAGATAATATAACTTTGAAGCACAAATCAGTATTCGTATATACATACCATTATCAGAGCACAACGATTATCCCTGGAACAGTTATAAACACCTGTTTCCAGATACAACATAGTACACAGCGGAAAATATGATAGTCTATAGCTAACTGGTGAAACCTCCTGCTTCAAGCTCCTCCAAGTAAATCTGAAAAATCCCGACTACTTGACTGCCCGTACAAATTTGGGCACCCAAGAGTTTAGGGAAAAACAAAACAAAATAAACTCTGGGTCAGTCATGGGAGTGGTGTGAGTAAACTCCAACCATTGGTTTAACTTTCAAAAATCCTTTCGAAAGAAATGATAATCGTAAGACCGATCCACACATAAACACGGATGGTTTTTCCCTTACGATAACCAAAAATATTTTTGATATCAAATCCAGTGATATTATAATAGTGTCTAACTCAAATAAATAGAATCTAGCGGAACGCTTGCATCTCACGCTCCATATATAATATAAAATTTAAAACAACCGCAAGGCGCTTATTGGAGATTGGATTTCCAACATGACAAGGTATGGGACCACCTGCCGATAGTGTATCTCTAGAGACGAATACACTGGGTTCAACAAGAACGTCTTGCAACCCGGCCCACACATGACCGACCACTCATTTCGCTTGAGTGTATCGAATGTATATCACCAACGGTTGGGATCAACAACCGTTTCCCGAAAGGGACAGCATCGATATATTAAAGAACAAATAGAATTTCTCTAGATAGGTGATTATACATCCTAATGGGTGCGACCCACATAGCCATGCTGCCTGCCCGATTTTTTGTCAATTCCGGGTTGATGAGGCTTGAGGTTTGAATTATCTTCCAGAACATCTGGCCATCATCCACTTTGAATGCCACATCGTCAGATCCATCGGAAATCACTAATTTGATTCCCATAAAAATGCTCAGATTGTTAGGCTAAAGAAGCTTCCCTTCTATGCCCCAACTTCGTACGTTTGAAGGAATCAACGTACGTAATTCCCTTTGGAAATACTCTGTCAGACACTCGTCCATACAAGTTGTCCTGGGTCTGGACAAACCGAAGGCACTATCCCGTAAACAGGATAGCCCTTGTATAACTCCGTCTTCAATTTTCTTCAGCATAAGTTGCTTCATAACACTTACGCCAATACGGAGTGGTTTTCAGATATCAAATCTGATCCCGGTCTCTCCATATTGACAACGGAGGTATATAAAAAAAATAAAAACTTTGATAGTCGGTGATTTAACTATCAAAGAAACATCCATACAATCAACGGTCCTATTTCCAAATGGAAATTCTATCAATCAAGCATCAAACAACACTGGGCCCTTTTTATATTAGTTCTTTATTACATTATCATTTCCAATTCCCATTTTCCACCTTTCGTGTTCTTTCAAAGCTCTATTTTCTCTCTTGATTATTGGGAAACATTTCCAATATATATATAATTCCTTTATTGAGAAAATATCTTTTACTCCAGTTAGAAAACATTTCTAAATCCTTTGAATTAACTGATGTTATAAACATCGTTATTATAACTCAAATCATAAATCATTCGTTAACTAACGATATCACTAACCAACCCTTGCTATCGAGCCTTAACCATTTCTCCGTCAATAATGCAGTCAGTCAAGTTGGGGTATAATTACCTCTCAGACCTTATCTGATCGACATTCTTAACTTTGAAATAGTCAGAGCTCACTACTTCTAACGAAACATTGCTTACGAAACTCTTAGATTCAATCTAAGAACATACTTCTTTTATGGGAAAACATTGATTATAACGGTAGCGTTATAATCGCTGTATTTGATTTATAAAACACTCTTTTAACGACAGCGTTACAATCGCTGTTTATAATTATTAAACACTTAGTGTAACAACAGCGTTATAATCGCTGTTTTAAATTTTCAAAACATTTGTTATAACAGCAGCACTATAATCGCTGTTAGAAACATTTACTATAACAGCAGCGTTAAAATTGCTATTCAGATTTACCAAAACATTTATTATAACCGCAGCGTTTAAAGTCGCTGTTATAATTTACAAACCATGTATTATAGCAGCGGCATTATAATCGCTGTTTTAAATTTTCCAAGTATAAATTATAACAACAGCGCTATAGTCGCTGTTTAGATTTACAAAACATATATTGTAATATTAGCGCTATAATCGCTGTTTTAATTCTCCAAACACTTATATTAAAACCTCTTCATCGAATAAAAATTGGTTCTATGTTCTTATTTCAACATATCCCTTTTTACACGAATTTTCTTCCCCTTTAAATTTCCAATTGAATTTATATTTCCAAATTCAAATCCCCACTATAAATAATTTCACTTTAAACATTATTCACTTTTAGTTGTGAATAATATTCTCTTTTATAAAATCAAACCCATTTGATTTTATAACTTTAAATAATATTTTTTTTCCCAAATTTTCTTTATTGACTTCTAATGATAGAATCATTCACAGAAATCTTATTTTAGTTTTATCTCATTATAATCTAGTTTATAACTCTATTTATAATTGCTAAGTTCTAAATCTCATTCAAATATCGATTCCAAAAACCCATTTCCACTTTTCCATATAAATTCAATTTAATCCAATGACAATATTTTACTAAATTTTTAACACAAGTTTAAAATCAACTTCTTGTTTTTATTTGTTAAAACAGGTTCCTGCTTTCAAGTCTATTCAAAATTCAATTTTCTACTTTGGAAATAAATTTCCCTTTTTAAATTCCAAATCCCTTTTTATTTTTCAAAAATACTTTACGGTATTAAAACACCACATTTCTAGGGCCAGTGTGATTCACACATGATAAATCACTCATTTTATATCACATCAAATATCACAATGAATAACAACAGTAATATAAATGTTGAGGAATCCAGTTGGATCCCTCCAACCTATTTCCCTGCATCCACAGATGTTAATCAACATCAATATGAAATATCAGAACCAATAATCGATCAACGATGCCATCATATCAACCAACTTTATCAACTACTCATCCAAACACCCATCAAACAGTATTGAATAAATTAAAAACTCTTTTATATAAAAATATAAAGGAGGTAGAGTTAGTGAGTTTACTCACCTAGATTTGCAGTTGATGATTCTTCCTTTTGTTTCGTTCAAAACCAGACAGACGTTTGATTTTTCACGATATTCCAGTAGCTCTGTTCTCGGCCATGATAGTTACACAACGTAAATCACATCGTTATGGATCCAACGGATTCGATCACGTTTAATTCCAATAAATCTCGATAATGCATATGAGGATTTCTTTCTTCCCTTTTTATTCCTGAAATGATTAGAATAAGTCGCTCCATCTTTTACATGGCCACTGTCGATTATCAACTCCTCCTTAAACCCAATACAGTAGATAGTTCATCCACCACTTCCAATAAATTTTGCTTCAGTAAAATTACCCAAAGTCATTAGCGTGCCATCCACTTTTAACAATGGAATATGATCCCATTCCCTGTAACACCTGTACACGATCAACCTTGGCGCCCTCCACCACTTCTTTCCGCCCCTTTAATCCCTCCATTAAGTTTTAAATTACCCTTCTTCACCAAACCGCACTTCCCACCCTCAGAAATTCCACAACCAAAAATCACCACGCAACTCCTCCTTTACCACTAAGGTGATGTCTACTCCCTTAATACGTTAGCTACATATTTGCAAATGCTAATTTCAAGTTGTAGTCTTTGAATTTTAAGACCTTGGGAAGGATATGTATTGTTATGATGAATGGGTACCAGTGGGTCTGAGCATTAGTGAAGCTAAATTACGTAGGCGACAATGATCATTTAAGGCGAGAAAAAGTTTGTTGGATACCCTTCCCATCCCAAATACTGAGAGCCCATCGTTTCAAAAACTATACTTACTGTTTTAATCAAATCCAAGATCGTTCTTACTGTTAATCGGAATCCCTTCATCACTTTTCCCCCTTAATTCGTTCTTCTGCTTCTTCGAATACAGGACTTTCCTGTTAATGTCCACGATGGCCACCTTCTTCCCACCGCAATCCCCCTTATCTCAAAACAATGGCCTGTGCTCCATCCCGTCACCAAACCCTTTGATCCACAACAGTCATCCCATGTTAAACATATGCCATACCTTATTTTACAAGCAAACTCGAACCACGCCACACTCTTTAACCCATCGCTGGCCCCACAAGACCGTCATCCCCAAGACCAGCTCGTCACCTTCGAACTCATGCTCCGACGCCATGAAATTTTAGGGGGGTCCGTACCCTAGGCTACGGTAGGTGTGAGACAGGGAACAAAACTCATGCAACCCCTTTTCCTCTTAAGTTTTCTTTGAAGAAAAGAGAAAGGACGGCTTCGTTTTGATTGAATTTACAGAGAGGAGCAATTGAATTAGGAGTTTGGTTTGTAGTAGGAAGATGGGTCAACCGTGACTTTATTTGGATTTTTTTTTTTGATTACTGAATGAACAATCTTCTTTTCAATTTTGTTTTGTGCGTGGAAACGAGGAAGTCCAGTATATAAAGCAAGAGTGACTTGGTAGTCACGGGTATTAGCCTTGGACAGCACGGTCTAAGAAGCGTGGGGATCACGGTACTACAATTTCTTGGGACACACGACTCTAATAGCTTCAAAGGCACGGTTTCAAATTACTTGCCCCTCACGGTCTTGAAATCGTGGAAATCACGCTGAAAAGATAAACCCTTCTTCTTATTTTTTTTGTTTGTTTGTTAATGCCATATAAGATCTTCTGGTGCAAATGAATCCACGTCATGTGTTGAAGTACTGAACAGTGATCGCCCATTTGTACATTAGTTGTTGTTTTTAAAAGAGGTTGTAACAATTGCACGATATTATTTGATTATGAACGAATAATCATATGAATGAACAGCCTGTTTACTGATAAAAAAATTAATCTTGGTATAAAAAGGTATTCTGAACCCAACGGGACAAGTTTCGTCGAATTCCGACATCGTTTGAAAAAAATTCCTTTATAAAACCAGAAATGAATACACATTTTAATTTTTCACGATCACTAGGTAAATCAAAAAAAATTGAAACTTTGAAATCTTAAAATAATTTTTCAATACGAGCCCAATGGCACCAGTTTCGTCGCATTCTGAGACTGTTTTCCCCGGTAGGCTATTTTTAACGCGTACCGCACTGCCCCTTTTAACGCCAAATTTTCCGGTCTCCAAAAATAACAAACTATATACCTATCATGACTATAATCGACGCTACAAACTCAATGGAACTGGTTTCGTGGCTTAATTCGATCATCTGTTCCAGTTACGCCCAAATATCCCTTTATTACGTGTTGTAGAAATTGAACGGGCGTTTATGGTTGCCGTGGTCACATACGACATCGGTTTTCCACCTAGTTTGATTTTCTGACAATAATTTAACGATAAGGTTCCAATGACATTGGTTTCATCGAAAACGGAGGCTGTTTGCAAAATGGCCATTTTAAAGGCCGATAACGATTTCTATAGCGTTTATTTCAAAATTTGATTTAGCCATATCTAACAATCTACAACACGGAATCTGGATTTTTCCCTTTCATTTGAAAATTATAATCAATACGGTTCCAACGTGTCTTGTTTCACAGAAATCCGACTTATATCGGATCCTGTATCCTCACTTGAAGTTCAAAACTCTATATTACGAACTGCCGCGCGATTTCGAGCTCGTTTTATAATTATATTATAAATTAACGTTCAAATTTCGTTTTTAATTAATAAATTCCTATATGTAATTCAATTAAAAATTTTAAAACAAATTTAAATATTCAGAGTTCAACGGCCGAAAATCCGGGTCGTTACACTTTCCTTTACTATGCTATGTAAAATTCTGAGATTTAAAGGGGTAAAAATTGGGTTGAACAACTCAGACCTGCATTTTTCAGTGTATGGGCTAAGGCGTTCGCCTTCACTAAAATAGTCCTAACTTTTGAACAAATTATCCGAATTCGACGAATTCGGACAATTCAGAAAGCCTGAAAGAAATGCTACAACTTTTACCTAGTGTTTTTTGGTCTAGTTCCGTCTTTTATAGGGTGATAATCGAGGATATGTTTGTTGGCCTGTCATGAATACGATAGTTGTGGTTGAAATGTCGATGATATGTTGTGTAAGCGATATGCATGTGCTATTTAGTATATATATTTTTTATTTTCATGTATATGTGAGTATGTAACAGGTGTAAGGAAGTCGTGTTACGCTTGGAGCTCGCTTGCGCTAAATGCTAAATGCTAAGGTAAATAAAAATGCAAATAAACGCTAAAGAAGGTACGTGTTTGAGTTATATAGTTGTGTAGCTACATATATATGGTGTTTTCCCCATTTTGGGATGCCTCATCGAATGATGAGATGTATATTTGAATTTTATGTATGTTGTGATTTTTTCGGAACTCCCCGTACAAAGGAGATGCTACCGAAATTTTTCGTGATTTCGAGAGTTAGAAAATTTATTAAATTTTACAACTATATAACTTATCATATAAATACTATTTTAAAAGTATGGATTTTGGAAGTATGACTTGTTTAACATCGTTTCGTTCTCTTTTCGAGGACGAAAAGATTTTTAAGTGGGGGAGAATGTAACATCCCATAATTTTCAGTATATTTAAATTTAGAGTTAAAATAAATAAGTGGAATAATATTAGATAAAAATCAAAATTTTGTTAATTTTTAATGATGGTGATTATTTGAATTGGGTATAAATAGATTTTTCAAATTTAGTTTTATTGAGAAAAGCTGTAATTTGAAATTTGTTATTTAAATAATTAAATTAATTTGAGTGGGCTAATTTAAAAGTGGAATTCAAATTTAAATTAGAAATGGTGGAATTTTAAGTCGTTGAATTATAACTGAAATTCAAATCAAAATTTCGAATAATCAAATTAAGATGTAAAAATGTGTGAAATTTATTCGTAGAGTTTATTTAGGTTATAGTTTTGTTTAAATTTGAATTTAACGAATATTTAAATTGAATTAAACCAGTCAATCGAACAATTGAATATTTTATTTATTTAATTAACTGTGAAATTTAACTGTTTTGGCGACTGCCGCGGAATTCGACGAAACCGGCGTCATTGGAACCAGAACGGTGAATTATGATAGGATTTCAATTTTCGTTAAGATCGGACTTGTTGTTTGACCGTACGAGAGAGAGTGGGAATAAAATCAAATGAACAGGATAATTGGTTGTTCTAAAAAAAAATGGGCCTCTTATATACATATAAATAAAATTCCCTTCCACGTCATTAGCCATTCTTATCATACGTACATTTTTTCCTCCATCAAAACTCATCGTTAATGGCTGAAATCTATATTTTCAAACGCTAGAAATAAAAATTCGAACTTTCAATTTCAAATCTCTTCAAACCACAACAAATTATATACCGATTAGAAGATCTCATCGATACGAAGCTAAGGGTATGATTGATTTCAACATGCAGCGCACGGTTTTGTTTAAATTCTTGGTCAAAGTCATGAATTTTCGAAAACCCCAACTTCAAATTAGGGCTTTTTTATTCGGGAATGAATCGAGGAAACGGGCTTCTGGGTTTGGTTCGGATTTTCGTTGGGAGTACGATGATCATGTTCGCATCATTTTTTGTCAAGTGATTTACCGGGAATTTGGTTTTAGGTCAGGAAGTCGTTTTCGTTCATGCTGGCGCCGGCGGCAACTCAGTTCATCGGAGCACACGGTGGTGGCTCCAGTTGAGGCGGCTCTCGACGAGGTTTCGGATGATGGCAGTCTCGAAGGCTGAAATGATCGGAGGGTGGAGTATTCGTTGGTCAAAGGCAGCGCATGGATGGGTTCTCCGTTCGGTTTACTGTAGCGAATTGTGAACGAGCGGGAACGTATAGAAGACGTGTTGATGTGGCGAAGCCCAATTGGGAGAGATTTGTGTATTTATTTATTTTATATAATTGACGATGAATCCCATTTTCCCTTGATGTTACGGGCATCTAATAAACCCAGGATTTGTCGATAAAATAAATTAAGAACACGGAGTGAAATGATAAATCTCTGTGACCCCGATTTGGATTGAAATGATAGATCCATCCCTGAAATATCGAGTAATTAAATTAAAAATCACTTGGCTATTGGATAGATAATTAAATAGAGACATCGGTTGGTTAAATGATTTTAAATATTTGGAAATTTTATTTGATAGAATTTTCATTAGAAGAATGTGCCAATGCTCGATAAATCCATTTCTTTAAAGATTCTAAACTCGGGATGTTATTAAAAAGGGTTAAGGAAACTTTCCCAAACAAAGTGGAAATTCTTAAATTGGGATGTCGGTATGATTTGGATTTTTTTTCAAATTTATGGGGGTGGATTTGAATAAAATAAATTCTATTGAACTAAATTTTTGAATAAGGGAATCGAGGTATTCTGAGTTGTTAAACTCAGTTTTGAATATTGATTTGAATTCTTGAAATTGGAAGATTGGTTTGAGTGGCGGTTAAAACAAGATATTGAACTATGTAATTCCATTGAAACTGAGGTATGGATTCAAGTATTAGAAGCTCGGAAGAAAGAAGAAATTTTGATTAAAGAAATTTTATATATGTATATATTTACAATGTTTGATTTCAAATAAGTTATTCTTTCCTTAAAATTTATTATTTAACTTTTACCAATAGACTATTTAATTTAGCTTAAAATTTTCTTATATTTTATTTATTTAAACTAATTAGTAACTTTTATTATATATATATATATTCATAATGATCTAAATTATCTTATTTTGTTTAACCATTATTTCTATACATATATGTTTATATAAAGATTTTATTTAAAAACATCTATTTTCAAGTATATTAAATAATCGTAAATTGCTTCTGAATGGAAAGTTCTAGAATTAAACCCTAGTTCGAGATGGAGTCAAGATAATGTATTTAAATATGAATCGACTTTAACCAATTTCTCATGGAAATGTAATTGATATTTTATTCAAATATAATGGATTCCATAATGATATGATGGGATGTTATGGGGAATTTATACTCTATTGAATATGAATGGATTTTGAATTCAAATCAATTTGAGATAATTATAATCTTTGATATGAAGTATATTCTACTTGGATATAAATCGATTTAGTGAAATATTATATGATTATAATATAATGAGATGAAATATAATTTGGAATATAATCGGTTTGGGAATGATTGGGATATTTGATATGGAATTATATTGTATTTTGAATATAAATTGGGTTTGAAACAAATATGATATTTTTATATGAAAAACGAACCTTTGAGAAATGTAAAAGAACCAACCGATGAGGAAAATGTAAACGTTTGTTGTTAAGGAGACCGGAGTTGACATAAGGCATATTCTCTATCAGTGTCGATACCACTTTGACAACTGTTAACGTTATGACGTGTCAAGAATGAGTATGATGACTTGGAGGCGATTATTGAATCGAAGAAGATGAACGATGACGAAATAACCCTGACCTTCGGGTCAGAATTAAAATGACTAAAACAGGAGCTATACCGTGACTAATTGATGTAGCACCTTTGATCGGACACACTTCTTCGATACTATTTCTAAGACTATAATGATGATGATTATTTGGGCCTATTTATGACTTTGGGAGTGTGTTCCGAGGTGGGCGGTAGTGGCTGCTATGCGTTACCACCGGTCTGGGAGTGCAATTGGTAGAATCCTACCTTGGGCATTGCCTCGAGTGCCTTGTCATATTGATCCATATTGAGCCCTTTACGATTTGATTTAGCATTGCTTTCTATGGAGTGCCCTCTGATAACACCAGTATGGTGAATTTACGGTACTGTATAGACTGTTGGTGCCTGTAAACGGCATAAGGGTAATATGGTAATCCCGCTTACGCTATTTTTATGATATTTACTTTACTGGATAGACATTATCATAATAGCGTATTATACTATGTATGTATTAGTATAACGGATCCTCGAGAGATGGAAAAATCCTGTAACATCTCTTGAGTTACTGCACCCATGACACTGATGTTATTTCATATTTTAATTCGACCAATATGAGAATGATTTAGTGTTGATCTGAGTGTTTTTTGTGCTTCTTTTATGCCATACGCTCGGGTCAGCAGATGTTGCAGTTAGCGAAGATTTCCATAGCTTGGAGGATGGAGACGAAGATTTGGTATATACTTACTATATATATGTATTTCCACTGCATTGTGTTTCCGCTGTCTTGTTATGTATATCTGTAAATGTGTAACTCTGATAATCGCTGTATATTCTTGTCATATGTATGTATTTGAACTGTTTTGAAACTGATAGTTAGTTATTATATGTTGTCCTTCCGCTGTGAGAACTCTGTTTTGTCTTTCTCTTCTTTCTTCTTTTTCTTCTTTCCCAATAACTACCTATATTTGAGATTTGTTTGGGTCGACATATGTGGTTTATTTTCGATTTTTGAACGGTCAAAAATTTGGGTCGTTACAATCAATTTTCCTTTCTTATAGTTCTAGATCAATTTTAATCAAATGCGATTTTCTTTATCTCGAATTGGGTTTTATTTGTTTCCATGCTTTTTAAACTATGTTCATTTTTCTTGGACCAATTTCTATCTCAAATTATTTTGAGATATCTCCCAATTTCTCATTCTATCTAATCATCTAAGAGATTCAAAATCATATAATTTCTTTTCAAAACCAATCTCTTTTTAAATTTCAATTTCTACGTAAGCTGATTTGTGCCTCTCAAATTTTTCTTTATAAACCTCATCTGTCAATGTTTAGTTATTCATTGTTGCACTTATTCCTTACAATCCAAGTTCAACCTGATCTCTTACATTCAATCCATTTATTTTTTCCCAACATTCATTAAAGAGTGTAAATAACATCTCCTCTTCAAGTAGACAATTTGTAAATTAAAGGCTTGAAATTTTCTAAAATCCGAAATATTTTATAACTTTTATACATAACATGAAATTTGTGTAGAAATATTTATATCATTTCCCCAAAGCTATGGACTTGAAAATACCCTGAAATCCTCTTTCTTAAATTATTAAGTTAGGTACATTTTAATTTCAAATTATTGTTTTGAAAATACTTGATAACTTGAAGTTTGACAAGCCTATTGTCCTTCTCAAAGATGTTAGGCATACGCTGGCCAGGAGCATGATTAAAATCTCCAAGTACTAAATATCCTTGCTTCAACTCCCACTGAAAATATTTCAAAAATCCCTTTTTTTTAAATGATACGAAAAGTACCAATGTGATGTCTATTGTTTATGAATTGCAGATACACAATGGTTTCGTTTGGATCTCCCAGAAAACATCCGTATCCACAGGAAATCACTTCCCTGCGAATTTCGTCATGGACAAATCAGCATAAGACATTTAAGAATCAAAGAAAATCTGAGGTCACCGAGCATGGGCTGCTCTATCTCAAGGTCACGAAAACAAATCATGAAAATAAATCAAGTCATGAGGACAAATCAAGTCACAAAGACAAAGTGTTGCATCAAACAAGTGGCTCGATATCACTAAGATATCTCAAACATCGCTTGGCCCCATTCAATGTTTAGTAACTTTAGTGGCTACAACTCTTTCACTTGTAGATATGCCATATGGACTGTAGGTACATAATGGTTACGTCTGGTTCCCCTTGGAAACATCAATACCTATAAACTTTCATAGCTCTGTGAATTACGCTCTTATAAACGACTGTAGATCGCAGCAGACGCAATGGTTATGCTTGGTTCCCCCAAGAAACATCCGTCCGCTGTAGGCCATCTACAACCCTGCGAATTTCGCTACACGGCCATGTTCTTCTAGAAATTTTGACAAATGATGAGTTTATTGTCCTAACAACCTACTACCACCAGCAGAACATCTCAACTAAGCTCAAAATTCAAAGAAGAAGGAAGGTACTCTCCTTATCTTGATTGGAAAACATATGATACTATGTACATATAGTACTTTATTTCACTTTCCGCATATCTCGTACTTATGTAGATTGACATAAAATTTTCTCATTGTATTTTCCAAATAATGTTTTCCAACCCATCATTATTATATAAATTATGTTATATAAAGTTTTATCTCAATCCATTACCTTCCAAATCAATAGTTTCCGAATTTGTTATATTCTTAATTTTTTTCCATATAAGTTTCGAAAACTTCTATATCCAATATCTAAAACCGAATATCCTCAAATTTCCATTCAAATTTCAAAATTTTAGTTACACTATGCAAACTCAACAACACAAAATGATGTACAAACATAATAACAACGCCATTTGAAACGATGTACAAGCATAACAACAACATCAATTGAAGCATTGTAGTATGTTGTTTTTCTACAGCGTTTTGCAAAGTATTGTGATATTTCCATGATCTATAACAACCTGTCAGTAGACAACGTTCATCAAAACGTTGTAAAAGGATATTACAACATTTTTCCAATGCCGTCAATGGGCATATTTGTTGTAGTGTGCACCAGTGTTAACAATTATAAACGGTAATCATGATTTGACTGTCTATACAGATGCTTCTCATGAAGGAGTAAGTGCGGTGTTAATGCAAAGAGGAAAATTTGTTTCTTATGCTAGTCGTCAGTTGAAGCCGCACGAGAAAAGGTATGTTACTCATGATTAGAGCTGTTAGCTGTGGTATTTGACTTAAAGATTTGGAGGAATTACCTACTGGGTGAGAAGTTCAAGTTATATACAGATCATAAATCTTTGAAATATCTGTTCACCCAGAAGAATTTGAATTTGAGACATCAGTGTTGGTTGGAATTTCTTGCAGCATATGATTAAGATATTTTGTGTACTCCAAGGAAATCCAATGTCATGGCAGATGCGCTCAGTAGAAAGGAAGCGATTTTTGCTAATCTTATTAGCACGCCCTCGTGGATTGAGAAGATATATGTTTTTCAGAAAAACGATGAATTTATTCATAAGATTAGCAAAAGAATTCAAGAAGGAGAAGTCTCGAATTTTCAATTAGATAGTGGAGAAATTCCAGGATTGCGAGGCCAAGTCTATGTTTCGAATATTACTGAGCTCAAAAGGGAAATGATGGATGAATGCCACAAGTCTAAGCTAAGTATCCATCCAAGGTTGAGTAAGATGTATCATGACCTAAAGCGCACATTCTGGTGGAAATATATGATAAGAGATATTTCTATACATGTTAGCAAATTTCCAACTTGCCAACAGGTTAAGAGAGATCAGCGAAAGGTCGTTGGGTTGTTGCAACTGTTAGAGATTCCGGAACGGAAGTGGGATCAGATTTCTACGGATTTCATTGATGATGTACCTAGAACCAAGAAAGGCGGTAGCATTTGGATTATAGTAGATCGTCTAACAACGAGCTCCTATTTTATTCTAGTGAAATCAAATAGAACAGCGCAGAGTCTTGCTCAAATATACGTGAAAGATATTATTAGACTGCATGGCGTTTCCAACAGGATAGTCAGTGATCAAGATCCGATTTTTGCTAGTAAATTATGGGAAGCATTTTAGTCGGAGTTGGAAACAAAACTTAATCTTAGTACCGCATATCATTCTCGGATGGACGGTCAAACCGAGAGGGTGAATAACATTTAAATGTCCTGTTACAAGCATGTATTCTCGATTTCGGAGGATCTTGGGAAGATCATATACATTTGGTCGAGTTCTCATATAATAACAGATTCCGGGCAAGTTTCAATATGTCACCGTTTGAAGCATTATATGGTAGACCATGTAGATCTCCTGGACGTTGGATAGAGCTTGGAAATCAGCTAGTGTTGGGTCCTGATATGATCCAAGAAGCTGCGAATAAAGTGGATTTTATTAAGAAGCGGTTGAAGGCAGCACAGAGCCGACAGAAAAAATATGCAGATTCTAGAAGAAGAGACTTAGCATTTACTTTTGGTGATCAAGTATATCTGAAGGATTCTCCATTGCGAGGAGTGGTCCATTTTGGGAAAACAGGGAAGTTAGCACGAAGTACATTGGTCTGTTCCCGATACTGGAAAGGATAGGAATCTAGATTACAAGGTTCATGTAATAACCCAGATTTTTGGCAACATAAATTAATTATTAGAATTTCGAAAATAGGAATTTCTGCAAATAATGGAATTTGACCACGAAACATAAACCGATGCATTCATCTCAGAATTCTGGTGAAATTTCATGTTTGGAGTTTCACGAATGGAGTCCATATGAAAAAGTTACGGACGAAATGAAAAAATGGAGGAAAATAAATAAATCAGAATAATTAAATAATATACACCTTATTTAATTAGCCTTACTGGGCATTTGACGACCCTAGCGGTTGACCCACTGGGCGTCAGAATCCCCAGTGGCGGCTAGGTTTTATAAGGTTAGGTTATAATATAATATTGAATGGATGGACGGAGATGTTAATTAAAATGATTCTAATGGTTCAAGTTCAATTCCACTCCCACAAATAAAGGGGTATGGCCTCATTCTTTTCCACACAAAGCTGTAGCAGTAGTGAAGCTCTACCATTTCCCTCCATCTTCTAATCTAATTTCTTAATTAAAAATATATTCATATACAATAAATCAAATCCAAATCATAAGGAATTATGTGGATTATCAGATTTAATGGAAAATGAATCTGAATTGATGCTCCAAATCAGATTCTCTCCTCTCTTCCTATTTTCTTACACATCTACTGGTCTGAAATTTATCCCTTTTCAGACAAACTATAGATTTATAAGAATTTGGGAATTGTAGGCCTAAAAGGTTCAAAATTTGGATTTGGATGTTAAAGGTGAGTGATAAATTTACGAATACATTTATAATAGCCTATTTATTTCGTTTGAATTAGATCTAAAATTTTATGCCTATTTCCATCAGATATGTTCACTAAATTGTTGTAATTGTACTGACACCCATCAGATCTGATTGTAAACATTGTTAAAACTTGTATATCGTGAATTGCGGTTAGGCATAATATAAATTGTGGGATTTTTAAAATTGTTTATACATATTTCCTACAATTATGTTGTTAAATGTATTATGGATGTTGCAAATCGTGTAGATCTAGAAACCAGTCCCATTAAACACCATTTAGATGTTGCTATATTCCATATCCCTATTTTCAGTGTTGAATAATAAATTATGTGAATATTGGATTAAACATTAAATTGTGTGATTGTATTTTTAAAATAATTATACGTATTTGCATTCGATGTTGTTGGGTTTTGGCATAATTGTTGTAAATATGCTATTTTCCTCTTTTTGAACAAAAAGATTTATTTTGAATTCACAATAGCTGATAAAAAGATTGGAAAAGGGAAAAGTGGTGCAAACCTATGTATAAATATAAATATACATATTTGTGCATAGTTCGCATCAACTATTCTAAAAATTTATTTAAACATATATATTTATTGTGAATTTGAAATATGTCTATTCCACAAATCAGGCATAATTTACAATAATTATAGCTAATGGTCATTATTGAAGATTTGAAACCTTTTGAAAAATTGAATGCAAAAAGGAATGTTTGTTTATTGATTAAACCAAATCACTAAAATTAAAAATAATAAGATAAAAGATAATTACGTTGACCGTGCGAAAACATAAATATAAATATATACATATTATCTGTCCAAATCAGCGCAAAACAGTAAAATATACATTGTATGGAGTGTTTGAATGATGTTCAATTATGGAATCATATGATAATGTAATCCATATTGAATTAATATATTTGTGGTGACCATTGCAGCAATTAATATAATTTATTGCTATAAATGGAATTGCAAATCAATAAATAACAATCGTAACCAATGTTTAATAGGGAAAGTAAATATAATTGGATAATGGTTACAGTTCCTAAATTAATTAGAATTAATTTTGTACACCCCAAATAGGAAATTTGAATTATAACCGCATTTAGACACAAGGTTAAACTTAACTTGTGGAAGAAGTCTGCCCGAAACCGACCGACAATCCAGCATCCACAGGTGGTCGGCTTAATGTGAGGGCTCTAATGCGCAAATATAAATGTACCAAGGCACGAGGATAAGTTCAACTTGTGGTAGAAGCCTCTCGGAACCGACCGGCAAATCCAGCATCAATAAGTGGTCAACTTAATGTGAGAGGCCTGGTTCAATATATATATATATATATATATATATAACAAGAAACAAATAAATAAATAAGAATAGAAATTATCTATTAGGGAACAACAAATAGATACCTTGAGAGTGATAAATGGTTGTCTTACGAAAATATGACCATTATGGTCATAAAGTGGAATAAACAAACAAATAAGAAGTAAACGGGTGTAATAAAGGGATTAATGGATATTGATTGTTGTTTAAATACTAAATCCAATTAGGGAAGTAATTAAATAAATATCCAAGGGTAAAGAGGATATAAATTTTGTTATTTATATTTACGTGTATAAATCTTACAATTAAAAGTAGAGTTGGACTTAGTAGGTTAATAATGTAAAGATATTATTAACCATAGGAACCCGTGACGATAATAAACCTTATGCATATAATATTTTCGTGAAGGGCGACTAAATGGAAAAGACGTAATTGCGTGGCCCACTTTATTCCAATAGGGAAAGGTACTAAGGGCTAATGGGGTACGAACCTAATAATCTTCACGTATAATCCTCTTCCTAGGTCTTAAGCGGTTGGGTTTGAAGAGTCCACCTGGAAGTAGGTCTTTCAGTTTTGGGGTCTTAAATGACATAAGTGTGGGGGCCTACCTAAACCTGGAAACTAAAAAAATCAGATATGACTACCAACCCTACGGGAAGTAGTAAGTGACTAATGGGGTTATCCAATAAGGTCGGCTAGAAGGTATAGCAAGCAATAAAATACCATCTCTTACCTTATATGAGGAAAGGGTATATGCGTGAATGACAGGAGCCTTAATTAGTAGGGTCATAGCTAGTGCCCTTTGATTTATAATAATGTTGAACAATTTATCGAGACGTTTTAAATGACTAATAAATCCGTTGACCAATAAGTCCTCCTAGGGTCTTAAGTTATCGAGAGAATCCACCCTATCTATCATTGATAGTGAGGCATTAAATAATAAAGGGTAAGTGGATGAAAAGGTATATATATATGTATAAAGTCCTCCATTAGGGGTTCACTTCTCGGTCTAATAATTAATTAATTATGGTTTAAAGGCTTCCTAAATATATGCGTACTTGTTCTGTCTCGGTATCATTGTTTGGAACACTACTGTGTGAAGAATAGTAGGGTCCAGCGTAAACATTTCCAAGGTTAGGCTAAAATCACTAACCTTGGTAGGCATACATCTTAGGTTTGAAACAAACGGGATACATCTATGTATTATAATTTGTGTTGTACATTTCCTATCCACTAGAACTTTGTTGTTCCGACCCCGTCTCATTACAACCACCTAGATTTTCAAGAGAAGGTCGGGTTCTCACAGGTGTTTTAGTTTGGCTTTAAGTTCTCGTTCTATCGTATGCTCGGTATTGGAAAGTGACTTACTTTAAAAAGGTAGTTACTTGAGTTAATAGTGGTTTATCTTATTTCGTTTCTGCTGTGAGTTATCTTAACATACTCTAATTTTTCCCATGCTCATTTATTTGCAGGTACCGGATATACACACGCTCCATTCTAGAATGTGTTTGAGTTTCAATTTTTGTCGAAATTTGGGCGTAGAAAAGTATGGGTGTTACATTTAGTATCAGAGCCTAGGTCAAACGATTATAGGAATTTGTTAAATTAGGATTCGTGAGAGAACATAATTCGATTTCCTTTTCTTTTTTTCTACGTCTTTCTTACTCGACTTTAATTTATTTCAATGATGAATTAGTTGTGGGCCTAATTATATAAAATGGTCATTAAGCAACTAAGAGTTGAAATATGTTGAGTTCGGGTTTCTAGCCAATTATATCTTACCCCAAGGTACGTTGGCAATATCGTCGTGAAGAGCATGAGGACGACATATGGTGAATTCTGGTTATTCGAGTTCAGAGACCGGAATAGTAATATATAAAAAATAAAATTCTAGCTACAACTGAGATAGTCACATTTCTGGTTTCTGGTTTTGTTTAGCAATTCTGGATAACACCATTACTCGATCTAAAATGGGAAAAGTCCACATTATCATGTCATATCCATTTTGGAAATGTAATCACGAGGTATATCCATTTGTCACTTCATTAAATTTCCGAATCTTCCTTTATTGAAACATTTAATCGAGTTTTTGGCCTTATGTTCGAGGAAATTTTATTTTTAAAACTATTTGGAGAAAATAAAAATGGGTTTTTAAAGTTATGAAATACGGTTTCAGAAAATGTTTTTATAAAGGCCTAGATTTATAAAGATACAGTTTTTAAATTTTAGTCCATTCGTGTTTCAAAATTATAAGGGCTGTTGTGTAATTTTGTATCATTAGTAGGAAGGAAGAAATTAGAAATGACGAGGAATATGCCACTAAACTTGAGAATAATAAATATTCATTGCTTGTAATTTTTAGTATCCCTCTCCCTATATATATATATATATATATATATATATATATATATATATATATTGGATAATTTATTGAAATTATCATGATTAATCATTAAGATTTTTAAAGCTCCAAAATTTTGAACATTAAAAGGTTTATTAGTTTGTAATCTAAATTGGTATATAATAATAATAATAAGATGGTTTATAAATACAAAACCGTTAGTTTATAATAAAATTCCACTTTTGGAAAAGTTTTAAATTTTACTTCTATAAGGCTAAGGAAAATCCTTTGTTCAGATTTTGAGTCATTTAGTTTATGTCGGCTAGTAAGGGAAAAATTCGTATCAAATTTTATTTCATATTTCTAGCTGATTTCCTGTTTTAAGTTATTTTGATTCGATGGTTACAAGTCTTTTTGGAGGCAGGGAAAAAGATGTTGGAAAATTTACTCGACAAGTAGTAGAAGTCGATATGAGAATTGGATGGGAGCGGAAGTTGTTTCGACATAATAGCAATTTTATTTTAATTTATATACAATTTATATGAGCCGTTGGGACGAGGTTCGTACAATGCTTTTTGAAGGACAAGCAGTCGACCGCCCTTTTAGGTCCAAGACGACCGCTTCCTCCTTATTGACTGTAACACCCCGAATTTTCTGAGAATATTAAAATTAACAAATTCAAGAATATTTAATTTTTAGAAGAAGAATTAAGTGAAATGGGTTGCGCTATTATGTTCATCTCAAAATTTTGGTCAAGATAGACATTTGGTTTGCATAAAACAGATACCTTATGAAGAAGTAACTAAGCCTTGAAGTTCGTATGCATATGAGAAATATATATATATATAAATAAATATGCAAAAAAGTTCAAAACAATGAATCGGGAGGGGGAACAACCGAACCGGCCCATTTTTGAGGTCAACCCGAGCCTCGCTGGGTCGACAAGGGGTTGATTCAGGGTGTTTGGCTGTCAACCCGTGGGCCGATTCGCTCTAAGGCAGATGTGGCATCTGATTGGTTCTGATGGACTCCTTGCTGAGTCATTAGGGCTGATGTGGCTATTCTATCTTGTCTGAATGGCTTTGATTTGCTCTAGGTTAATCTGACGGTTCCTATTAAATCAAACTTCTATATAAGCAACCTAATACCTCAACCCTAAATCGTATTAAAAATCAACCCAAGAGCCATCATGCTGTCGTTGGACAACCTCGAGTAGTCGCCGTTCAACTTGAAGCAAATTAAAAGAGACAAACCAAATCAAATCAAAATTAAACTAAAACAACGATTGTCTACATCAAAGGCCAGCATTTCAACTTCAGAATACAGATTCCAAAAATCAAGATTGTCTTTTGTAAGTGTAGTTATCTTTTATATGTAAATAAATTTAAGACGTGATTTGATATAAAGTGAAAAATAGAATTATACCATGTTGTATAATATTGACGATGCTAATTCATGTTTGTTTCTTGTGATGATTTTATCATGAATTGTCTTGGAATGTTTGTGGCTTATTGGACTTGATGTCGGATCTATTACAGGTTGAGAATGAAACTATCAATATCATATGCAAGTTATATGTTTCATGTTAAGATCTACATATATATGTTTATATGATTAATGCAAGTTGTATGTATTATGTTAGATCCAAGTCAAGATCTACATATATATATATGCATATGCTTTATGTTAGATCCATATGCCTATATATATGTTCATATGTTCATATGCAAGTTACAAGTTTTATGTTGGATCCATGTCAAGAACTATCTAGGTTCATATGATTAATGCAAGTTATATGTTTTATGATAGATCCAAGTCACGATCTAATTATACATATGTTCATATGCAAGTTACATGTTAGATCCAAAACTAGATCTATATTTATATGCATGCTTGTAAAGTGGACTTATGCAAGTTCACCTTGTTAGATCTAGTTCACACCTATATGTTAATGTTAAAATTATACATGCCTTGGGATTGGACATGTCATGATTATGTCATATGCTAGTTTATAATTGAGGTTATGTTCACACATGCCTAGATCTACATATTAACATGTTTTAGGCTTATGATTATCTAAGTCTAAATTATATGCAAGTTCATGTGACATGTTAAATTATATGAATAAAGTTTTATGCAAAATTTACATGTTCGGTTGAATCTATATTATGCATGTTCCCTTCTTTACCTCTTGTTTATAAATTGGGCTAATATGCAGGCTCAATGACTTTATGTGATTAATACGAATGAACAAACGGGGGTAACGCTGGGATAGTTATTAAATCAAAACATGTTAATAATGTAGGTGGGCCTAAAACCATGTAAATGGTTAAGGCCATGAATGGTATAATTTATACCATTAGTCTTGAACATAATTAAAATATATGACATGAAACACATGTAGAAAATTCACATATATAAAATGTAAAAGATGAATATGCCTAACCCGAGGTCAGACTGAATTGTGGTGTAAACCTGCACAGAACCGACCGACACATCCAGTAACCACAACAATACCTGTCTAATGTGAGAGGTTAGTGCATCAAGCCCAGAAAGACCCGAGGTTAGACTGAGTTGTGGTGTAAAACTGCCCGGAACTGACTGGCACATCCAATAACCACAACAATACATGTCTAATTTGAGTGGTTGGTGCTTTAATTAATTAATTAATTAAAACTCATGAACAACCAAGCTAGAAATGGTAAGGTAAAGTAATTAAGGGAACACTTAACCAACTTAACATGTTAACAAGACAAGATTGGTGGGGTTAATTAATTGAGGAAACATTTAACCAACTTAACATGTTAACTAGACAAGATTGATAGGGGTTAAGTCAAACCAAGGACACTTAACCAATTTAGCATGTTGACTAGAAAAACCCTAGTAACGGGGACAGTTTCAGCAGTAACCCACATGGATGTATCAAGGTACCCTGAACTAGGCAGGGTGGGGCACGATTACTGGTCAGTGTAGGTTCCGACGGAGTACGGGCGTGCACGGGCTCTGGAGTGAAAAAGCAGGCACTGGGCACCAGGCGTACGCTTGTGCATCTTTTAATTGTGTCAGGGTTGCCATTATAGGACTTGATACACCCTATACTGGAACCAGCACGAGTGCTTAAAATTCACGTGGAGCCGCATGACACTGGGAATACAAGAATGCGAGTAGGAGCCGATCAATACATGAATGGGATCACTTTATCATGAACATACATTGCTAGTTAAATAGCTCTTAGTGGGTGCAGAGAAGTAAAAGTCAGTGCGATAGCCAAATCTAGTTAAATCTTACTTTACCTCATTTTAGGACTACCCTATCCTTGTGGTATCATTCTAAGTTCAGTTTATTCATGTCATAGTCTTTTACTTGTTTACATGCTATTAAATAACTGGGCTTACCAGACTTATGTATGACCCATTTTCCTTTCGCTTCTTTTCTTCCGTTCCCACCCCCTCCCCCAGGTCCGCAAGGAGGAAACACTTCTGCCTAGTCCAGGTTAGCCAAAGCTTGAAGACCGTAGATGTAAGGCTTGTACTTTCCTTTTTGAGCTTTAGCTAAGGTCAAGCACTTATTGGGGATTTATGTCATTTTATTTTCAATATTGCTTCTTTATGTTTTCAAGACAGATGAAAAGTTATAATAATTTGGAAGATTGAAACAGTTGTTGAATTGTTGTGTTAAACAAGTACTTATGAAATAATATTTATCTTTTTCCGCTGCATAAATTTACTGTCTTGTAATTTATTAGTATCTTGTACCTTAAAACGCGCCACCGAAGTTAAGGCATTCCCTTTAAGGGTGACCTTAACAGAGGTGGGGTGTTACACTTGGTATCAGAGCTAAAGGTTACCAGATCAGATAAAAATTTTGAAACTATTTTTCAAAAAGAAGTCATAAAGAAGCATTTTCAAGAAAAAGTGTTAATTTAATAAGGTATAATCCCCAAAGCCATATGCACTATCTTTCTATTCTTGTTTTGAATCTTTCCTTTTTGTTTCAGCATGTTTGGGGATCTTAACCTTCCAGAGGGTGTACTGATACCTGGCTGGTTCAGGAGATACCTAGAAGCTAGGGCCAATGACGTGAGCCTAGCTGACATTCCTCCTCCCCCAGCTGCTGCTCCTCCTCCTCCTTCGAGAGGAAATGCTTTCTCAAAGATCTATAGAGACTTTAGATCCATGGGTGGAAAAGACTTTAAGGGGAGCGAATCATTCGTGGAAGCTAGAAACTGGCTCAAGGAGACTAAGGACTTATTCATTATCTTTGAAGTAGATGAGAGGCAGAAACTACAGTTGGTGGTGTGGTTGTTCAAAGACGAGGCCTCCTTCTGGTGGGAAGTCACTAATAATGAAAGACCGATAGAGACTTGGGAGGACTTCAGGGCGAGATTTGAAATGAAGTTCCTCTCACAAGCTGAGCAGAGTCTGTAAATGGATAAGTTCCTATCACATAAACAGGACAGCTTGTCGGTCAAAAAATACGTCAATAAATTCAACCAGCTTGCTCGATTTGGACTGGAGTTAGTAAACACTCCACACAAGAAGGCTCTCCACTTTGCCAAAGGACTGAATGAACCACTGCAAGGTTTGGCAACTATGGGAGCGACTTACGAGAGACTGGTGGACATGGCTCTGTTGCAAGAGGAGAAAAAAGATGGCAAGAAGGAGGTGAAGAAGGAAGAGCCTCAAAACAAGAAAGGAGATGGATCTCAGAACAAGAAGACGGACCCCAAGAAAGGCGGGAAGGATAATAAATCCCGTAAGAAGATGAAGTGCAATTTCTGTGGGATACCTGGACACTTGGCTGGGGACTGTAGAAAGAAAAAGAGGAAATTGGGCACTTGTTTCCAGTGCGGGGATAATGGACACTTGTCAAAGGAATGCCCAAAAAGGCAAGGGCAGGGACAAAGGACTAGATCATCTACTGGAGGGCAGGTCCATGCTCTCGTTGCACCTCTACAGGAACGATGTAGACATATTTCTGTTGAGAGTTTAGTTTATCTGTTTTATAATCATGTTTGTACTCTCTTTGATTATGGCGCATCGAACTCTTTTATATCTACTACTTTAGTTGAATCTTTGCACCTAGACACCCATATAGTAGAGGATCCCTTGGTTGTTTCAAATCCAATTGGGGGCTCAGTTTATTTGTCAGTGATTTGTTTGGATTTGGAAATCTCTATTTTAAGCGTTGGGTTTAAATGTAATGCTTATGTTTTGGGCTTCAAGGGCTATGGCTGATTCTAGGCATGGACTAGCTATCCAGTAATGGTGCCATCCTCGATTGTGAAAAGAGAGTGGTTAGACGCATGACTCGCCTCGGTAACACTCTCGAAATTTCTTGTAATACCATGAATTCTGTTATGCTAAGTTATCTAGAATCTCTTGATGCGTCTGTTGAGAATTTACAGTCTGTTAGAGTGGTCCGTGAATACTCGGATGTGTTTGAAGAGGTAAAGGGATTACCTCCGAAGTGGGAGATAGACTTCCGCATATACCTCATTGACAATGCAAAACTCTTTGCTTTACCCCTATACACATGGCTCCAAGGGAGAGAAAAGAACTCAGCAAGCAAGTTAAAGAGCTGCTTGAAAAGGGGTTCATAAGACGGAGTATTTCTGAATGGGGTGCTCCAGTAGTGTTCGCGACCAAAGCCGATGGTTCACTCCGCCTATGCGTGGATTATAGGGAGCTGAACAAGCTGACCAAGAAGAATAGGCACCCACTCCAAAGAATTGACGATCTGTTTGATCAACTCGTAGGTGCATCCATTTTCTCCCAACTAGATCTGGCTATCGGGTTTCATCAACTAAGAGTGGCTGAGAATAGCATTGACAAGACCGCGTTTAGGACCCTGGATGGTTTCTTCGAGTGGCTTGTCATTCCTTTCGTCTTGACAAACGCACCTGCATATTTCGTGGACTTGATGAGTAAGGTGTTCCGGGGATTCCTCAATAAGTTTGTGGTGGTCTTCATGGACGATATTTTGATCTTCTCGAAGAGTGAGGAAGAGCATGCTCAGCACTTAAGGGAAGTCATGGATACTCTCCGTGCACATCAGTTGAAAGCCAAATTCTCCAAATGCCATTTCTAGAGAGAAATTAGATTCCTTGGACATGTGGTGTCCAAAGAGGGGTTAGCCGTGGACCCCACAAAAGTGGTTGATGTGCAAGATTGTAAGATTCCATGAAACGCAACTGAAGTCTGAAGCTTTCTCGGGATAGCAGGCTTTTACCAGAAGTTCATCAAAGACTTTGCGAAAATCTCATCTCCAATTACAAGGTTGACGAAGAAGAACCTAGTTTTTGCTTGGGATTTGGATTGCGATATGGCTTTCCAACGCTTGAAAAGGTCTCTAACAACAGCCCCAGTTCTGACATTGCCTGATGGGCGCAAGATGTTTGCCATATACATGGATGCATGTGGTATAGGATTAGGCGCTATCTTGATGCAAGAAGGGAAGGTAGTAGCTTATGGTGGAAGGCAATTGAAAGTACATGAGAAAAACTACCCAACCCATGACCTAGAATTGGCGGCCATCGTTTTCGCTTTTAACTCTTGATGCCATTATCTCCTAGGTGAAAAGTTTGAATTGTTTACTGACCAGAAATCGTTGAAGTAACTTTTCTCACAGAAAGATCTCAACTTGAGGCAGCAAAGATGGATGGAGTTTCTTGCCTCATATGATTTTGAGATTTCCTATACTCCTGGCAAGGGCAATGTGGTAGCAGACGCTCTGAGTAGAAAGAAGCTGACCTTAAGCCCTCTCTTTGTTGAAACGAAAAGCTTGGAGTACATAGCCAACTTTGTCTTTAGACCCTCCTTTGAATTTGTACCTGCCTTGTTAGCAACACTGGAAGTGCGGCCTACTTGTTGGACTCAATAGGAACCGCACAACGTGAAGACTCTCAGCTAGTTCATGTGATAGACAAGCTGATTAGGGGTGAGACTTCGAGTCACCTCAATAGATACTCCATCAATGATAAGGGATGGTTGAGACGGGATGGAAGGATATGCGTTCCACACGTAAGAGATTTAGTGAAAACGGTTCTAGAAGAAGCACACCATTCAAAGCTGACCATACACCCAGGCGGAGGCAAAATGTATAAAGACATCAAAAGAGTTTTCTTTTGGAATGGCATGAAGAGGGACGTAGCTGAATTCGTTTCTAAGTGCATGATATGCCAGCAGATCAAGGCGGAGCAGAAGAAACCTGGTGGTTTGCTTCATCCTCTAGAGGTCCTACAGTGGAAATAGGATAGCATTTCGATGGACTTTATTGATGGGTTGCCTAGGCCAAGAAGGGGAAATACCATTATTTGGGTAATAGTGGACTGGCTCACAGAAAGCGCTCATTTTATACCTGTCAAAAGTAGAAGGACTGCCTCATCTCTAGCATCTCTATATCTTAGAGAGATAGTTCGACTGCATGGGAAACCTTCCAGCATAGTAAGAGATCGAGACCCTGTCTTTACAAGCGAGTTCTGGAAGAGTATGCAAGAGGTTGTAGGCACACAACTATGTTTAAGCATGGCCTACCACCCCAAACCGATGGATAGATGGAAACGGTGAACAGAGTCTTAGAAGTCCTCTTGAGATTGTGTGTTCTTGACTTTGGAGGGACATGGGAAGATCATCTTCCTCTGGTGGAGTTCGCCTACAACAATAGCTACCAAGCTACAACAGGCATGGCACCCTTCAAAGCCTTATACGGGAGACCGTGTCGATCACCAACCTGTTGGTAGGAATCCACAGACAAGCTTATACTTGGGCCACACATGATTAGGGAAACCTCAGAAAAGGTGGACCTAATAAGAAGATGAATGAAGACTGCTCAAGATAGACAGAAGTCCTATGCAGATAAAAGAAGGACCGACCTTGAGTTTGAGGTTGGAGACAAAGTGTTCCTTAAAGTATCTCCTTTGAGGAATGTTGTTCGCTTTGGATCCAAAGGGAAATTGGCACCTAGATTCATAGGACTATTTCCTATCAATGAAAGAATTGGGACGATGGCCTACAGATTAGAGCTACCTGAAAAGTTGGCTGGAGTTCACAATGTCTTTCATGTTTCTCACCTACGGAAGTGCTTACATGAGTCTACGGAAGTGGTGGAACCAAAGATACTAAAAGAGGTAGAAGTGGAACGAGAAGCAACAGTGAGAAGAATCCCAACTCATATCTTGGGAACGGAAGTCAAAAAGCTACGCAACCGTGAAGTCAAGCTTGTTAAAGTACAATGGAGTGACAATGAAGAAGACACGACTTGGGAGACCGACAGCAAGATACGCGCAGCCTTCCCTTATCTTTTTTAGGGTACATCTTTGATCTCTCCTTTATCATAAGTTTATTCATGCTTAGTTATCTTCTCGGTCCTATTTCTTGATCCTTAGTAGAAATCAATGGATGTAAACATGTATTTGAAACATGTTATGGTTGATGGTTGCAAAGTGGTTGCAAGTGGTTGCTAGTGATTGCTCGTGGATGCATATGCACATACACATTAGGTTCTAGATCGACTCAATCACTTTCATATTGCATTTGCATATGAACGCATGAAATTGTATATGGATTGAAACTTAATGTGTTATCATATGGATGTGGCATTTGTATGAATGATTGTGCACTCATGTAGAATTATGAATAGGAAAAATTGCATACATAATGGACTCATGGCACTCTCATGATTCGCATCAAGGAGGTCAACTGGATCAGTAGACCGCCTGATTTTGTACTAGATAAGAGACATATACACTCATTCTGCATATGTTCGTATGGAATTAGAAGTCTTTTAAGGACAATGGATGCTTGTGGATGATGGATGAGTAGATGGATGATTGGATGTTAAGATGCATTCTTCTTAACTTGAAGATTTCGGGGACGAAATCCTTTAAGGAGGGAAGAATGTAACACCCTGAATTTTCTAAGAATATTAAAATTAACAAATTCAAGAACACTTAATTTTTAGAAGAAGAATTAAGTGAAATGGGTTGCACTATTACGTTCGTCTCAAAATTTTGGTCAAGATAGACATTTGGTTTGCATAAAACGGATACCTTATGAAGAAGTTATTAAGCCTTGAAGTTTGTATGCATATGAGAAATATATATATATATATATATATATTAAATAAATAAATATGCAAAAAAGTTCAAAACAGCAAATCGGGAGGGGGAATAATTGAACCGGCCCATTTTTGAGGTCGACCCGAGCCTTGTTGGGTCGACTAGGGGTTGATTCAGGGTGTTTGGCTGTCAACCCGTGGGCCGATTCGCTCTAAGGCAGATTTGGCATCTGATTGGTTCTGATGGACTCCTTGCTGAGTTATTAGGGCTGATGTGGCTATTCTATCTTGTCTGAATGGCTTTGATTTTCTCTAGGTTAATCTGACGGTTCCTATTAAATCAAACTTCTATATAAGCAACCTAATACCTCAAACCTAAATCATATTAAAAAATCAAACCAAGAGCCGTCATGTTGCCATTGGACAACCTCGAGTAGCCATCGTTCAACTTGAAGCAAATTAAAAGAGACAAACCAAACCAAATCAAATCAAAATTAAACTAACACAACGATTGTCTACATCAAAGGCGAGCATTTCAACTTCAGAATACAGATTCCAGAAATCAAGATTGTCTTTTGTAAGTGTAGTTATCTTTTATATGTAAATAAATTTAAGACGTGATTTGATATAAAGTGAAAAATAGAATTATACCATGTTGTATAATATTGACGATGCTAATTCATGTTTGTTTCTTGTGATGATTTTATCATGAATTTTCTTGGAATGTTTGTGGCTTATTGGACTTGGTGTCGGATCTATTAAAGATTGAGAATGAAACTATCAATATCATATGCAAGTTATATGTTTCATGTTAAGATCTACATATATATGTTTATATGATTAATGCAAGTTGTATGTATTATGTTAGATCCAAGTCAAGATGTACACATATATATTCATATGCTTTATGTTAGATCCATATGCCTATATATATGTTCATATGTTCATATGCAAGTTACAAGTTTATGTTGGATCCATGTCAAGATCTATCTAGGTTCATATTATTAATGCAAGTTATATGTTTTATGATAGATCCAAGTCACGATCTAATTATACATATGTTCATATGCAAGTTACATGTTAGATCCAAAACTAGATCTATATTTATATGCATGTTTGTAAAGTGGACTTATGCAAGTTCACCTTGTTAGATCTAGTTCACACCTATATGTTAATGTTAAAATTATACATGCCTTGAGATTGGACATGTCATGATTATGTTGTATGCTATTTTATAATTGAGGTTATGTTCAGACATGCCTAGATCTACATATTAACATGTTTTAGGCTTATGATTATCTAAGTTTAATTTATATGCAAGTTCATGTGACATGTTAAATTATATGAATAAAGTTTTATGCAAAATTTACATGTTTGGTTGAATCTATATTATGCATGTTCCCTTCTTTACCTCTTGTTTATAAATTGGGCTAATATGCGGGCCCAATGACTTTATGTGATTAATACGAACGAACAAACGGGGGTAACGTTGGGATAGTTATTAAATCAAAACATGTTAATAATGTAGGTGGGCCCAAAACCATGTAAGTGGTTAAGGCCATGAATGGTATAATTTATACCATTAGTCTTGAACATAATTAAAATATGTGAACATAATTTATACCATGTAAATGTAAAAGATGAATACATCTAACCCGAGGTTAGACTGATTTGTGGTGTAAACCTGCCCGGAACCGACCAACACATCCAGTAACACAAAAATACCTATCTAATGTGAGAGGTTAGCGCATCAAGCCCAGAAAGACCCGAGGTTAGACCGAGTTGTGGTGTAAAACTGCCAGGAACCGACCGACACATCCAGTAACCATAACAATACCTATCTAATGTGTGTGGTTGGTGCTTTAATTAATTAATTAAAGCTCATGAACAATCAAGCTAGAAAAGGTGAGGTTAACTAATTAAGGGAACACTTAACCAACTTAACATGTTAACAAGACAAGATTGGTGGGGTTAAGTAACTGAGGAAATACTTATCCAACTTAACATGTTTACTAGACAAGATTGATAGGGGTTAAGTCAAACCAAGGACACTTAACCAATTTAGCATGTTGACTAGAAAAACCCTAGCAACGGGGACCTGTTTCAGCAGTAACCCACATGGATGTATCAAGGTACACTGAACTAGGCAGGGTGGGGCACGATTACTGGGCTGAATATAAGCGGTCGAAAGGGCGGCGGTTAGGTGCGTCAGTGTAGGTTCTGACGGAGTACGGGCGTGCACGGGCTCTGGAGTGGAAAAAGCAGGCACTGGGCACCAGGCGTACACTTGTGCATCTTTGAATCGTGTCAGGGTTGCCATTGTAGAAATTGATACACCCTATACTGGAACCAGCACAAGTACTTAAAAATCACGTGGGGCCGCATCACACCGGGAATACATGAATGCGAGTAGGAGCCGATTAATACATGAATGGGATCACTTTATCATGAACATACATTGCTAGTTAAACAGCTCTTAGTGGGTGCAGAGAAGTAAAAGTGGGTGCGATAGCCAAATCTAGCTAAATCTTACTTTACCTCGTTTTAGGACTACCCTATCCTTGTGGTATCATTCTAAGTTCAGTTTATTCATGTCATAGTCTTTTACTTATTTACATGCTATTAAATAACTGGGCTTACCAGACTTATGTCTGACCCATTTTCCTTTCGCTTCTTTTCTTCTGTCCCCCCCCCCCCCTTTCCAGGTCCGTAGGGAGGAAACACTTCTTCTTAGTCCAGGTTAGCCAAAGCTTGAAGACCGTAGATGTAAGGCTTGGACTTTCCTTTTTGAGCTATGGCTATGGTCAAGCACTTATTGGGGATTTATGTCATTTTATTTTCAGTATTGCTTCTTTATGATTTCCGCTGCATAAATTTTCGATCTTGTAATTTATTAGTATCTTGTACCTTAAAACTCTCCACCGAAGTTAAGGCATTCCCTTTGAGAGTGACCTTAATGGAGGTGGGGTGTTACATTGACGTTGCCTGGAACCCGACCCGAATCGGCTGAGAATATATATATATATATATATATATATATATATCACTCCTGCCGACTCTTCCTCCCTTAACCCCAATTTCCACCAAAACCCAAACCTTCCTTGATACCAATCTTCAATTCATGTAACCTCGACTTCGTTCTGTCCCTAATTACCACCAAAATCCTTCTTATGCAGGTCTCTACCCAATTATACTCAAGATTTGCAATTTCCTTTGCCCAATTCGTTGATTCCACCATGGCATTTCACACCCAACATCCCGGTCTCACGCCTCAGGAAGTCGCTTGGTTAGATCGCAATGAGGTTAAGTTCAAGCACTACATAGCCTCGGCTTAGCACCGATCCTACGCTTCGCCGCTTTTGGTTTGGAGGAGCTTTTTATCGCCGCAGGCCTACCACCGATCCTGCGTTTCGACACTTTTGAGCATGACCTGTATCTGCGATGTATCCATCTGTTTGATACCCAGTTGGATGCCGACATCGATGATGAGTCTTGCGACATCTGATCTGAGGTTATGGGCACCTACATTGAGTTCAACAATGACAATTTAGCTCAGATTTTGGGCATCTCGGTAGTCGAAGCTGAGCTTGATGCTATCGAGATGGAGGACCATTAGATCCTTCAACATATCTTCCTTGGAGCCCCTGGAGCCTGGACCATCGCCAATCTGCTACCCATCGCCCAAGTGGTTGTGCGCATCATACAAAATAACACTATCCCGAAGACATGAAGCTTGGAGCAGAATTGTCCTTCTATTTGCCATGCCTCCTATGCTATTCTAGGCGGCAAAGCCGTCAATTGGGCGCATGCTTATGATTCATCTTTGTGATCCCTTCGTCGGCACCCCACGGAGCCTTTTCCTTACAGTCACCTTCTTGCCTGTGTCTTCCAACACTTCTAGGTGAGACTGTTTGGGGAGAAGGCGATGAAGAAGGCGCCGACCGCTATTAGCCGTGCCACTATCTGGAAGATGGGTATTGAGCTGCCCGATGCTCCTTTCCCCACACCACCCGCTCCAACACAGTAGTCTCTGCATCTCCAACAGCCTGGTCAAGAGAATCCGAAGCTCGCCGCCCTCTGCACTATCCAGGCCAAGTTTCGAGAGGTTCGCGATGAGCAGCACCGGATGGTGCATGATATTAGATGCATCTCCGCTATACTATGCTCCTAGCGTGGGCTTGGTAATGGTTCAGGCTCCAGCCACGGAGGTAGACCAGCCTACAGTGGGTAGTCGTTGTTATTATTAGTGTATGCCATGCGCATATTATATCTTCTATCGTGTGTTTTCCTTTTCAACATTTTTCTTTACCTTTGTTGTTGTTGTAGTGTCTGAAACTGCTTGTATTGAAAATCGCATGACTTTGGTTAATAAGATTTCAATGTTTGAATAGCTTTGTCATTCAAGCATATTTATTTGAATGAAATCTCGTTCATAAACTAGAATTTTTCCTAGAGCTAGAAAGAATAGAATTCGGTATTGGATAAATTTTAGTAAAGAACCGGTTCCGCTTTACGGTTATATAAATAAATAAATAACCGCTCCTTGTTAAAACTGAAATTTGTTTCAGCCTTTTATGTGATTTCAGTTATCGCATTTTTATGTGACTTCTTTCTTTCTCACCAACAAGTTACCTGAATCGTTTAAGTTTCCGCAAAATACATATCTTTTAAAAAAATTGGAAGACATTTTTTGAAAAAAACGTTTTGTCACTTTCCTATTTTTGTAGGAAAGTGAAACGGTTTTGAAAAGAAATTTTCAAAAAATATATGTATGAAGTTTTCAAGCGGAAGTTTATTTTTATGAAAAATTCCGATTTTTGGTCACATGAATTTCGTAGGGAATATTTTTGGATGATTTGTGTGCGTGTTTAGCAGTGAAGTAGGACCATTGACATGATAAAAATGTTAACGAGAACAAGGAGAAGGTTATTTTAGCCTTGGAAACGTTGTTTCCTTACCTGGTCAATGATGCACACGGGTTATTAATAAACTTGTTTTACATTTTAGAGCTTGTTTTAAGCCTCTTTTACAGTCTACAGATGGAAATTTTGGAGTATTTTGGGTAACTGAGGTGAAAATTCCACTATAGGGTGGGAAATGGAAAAGTTGTATGCGGAAAAAATGTTAAAATTCTTCGCTTTGATTTCCTTTTTTCGGATTAAGGGAAATCAAATAGGAAATGATTAGACTACGTGACGTTTTGGATGGTAGGGTTTGGATGCAAAATTGTTGCTTCACAGTCTTATTCGTAATTGTGTGAAGGTAATGGATGTAAAAGAGTTTTCAAAATTTGCATTCATGTAGAACTACCAGTATATTTAAGGTGTTTTGTATCATGCTTTCAAAAATATTTCAAAAATGTAATGCATACATATAAGAGGATCCGATTTAGAATCATCTTACATGCATATTTTATGGTTGAAATATTATTATGTACACCACGCACATATACACATGGTTGCAAAGTGGATGTACACAAACTGGTTGTGTAGAATAGGACTATAGGTGTCAAAATTTCGGAACGAAATTCCTTTTTAGGAGGGAGGGATGTAACAACCCAAGATTTTGGCAACATAAATTAATTATTAGAATTTCAAAAATAGGAATTTCTGCAAATATTGGAATTTGACCACGAAACTTTGACTGATATGTTCGTCTTAGAATTCTTGTCAACTTTCATGTTTGGAGTTTCGCGAACAGAGTCTGTATGGAAAAGTTATGGACGAAATACGAAAATGGACAGAAAATAAATAAATTAGAATAGTTAAATATTATGTACCTTATTTAGCTAGCCTTAATGGGAGATTGACGACCTAGGCATTCGACCCTAGCGATCTAACCACTAGGCCTCAGAACGCCCAGTGACCGCTGGGTTTTATAAGGTTAGGTTATAATATAATATCGAATGGATGGACAGATGCTAATTAAAATGAATCTAACGGTTCAAGGTCAATTCTACTCTAATAAATAAAGGGATAAGGCCCCATTCTTTTGCATACAAATCTGTAGCAGCAGTGGAGCTCTGCCATTTTCCTCCCTCTTATATCCTAATTTCTTAATTAAAAATATATTCATATACAACAAATCAAATCCAAATCATATGGAATTGAGAGCATTATCAGATTCAATGGAAATGAATGTGAATTGATGCACCAAATTACATTCTCTCCTCTCTTCTTATTTTCTTGCATATCTACAAATCTGAAATTTATCCCCTTTTCAAATAAACTATAGATTTATAAGAATTTGGGAATTGTATGCCTAAAAGGTTTAAACTTTGGATTTGGATGCTTTAAGGTGAGTAGGAAATTTACGAATATAGTTATAATAGCCTATTTATTTCATTTGAATTAGATCTAAAATTTTATGCCTATTTCCATCATATCTATTCACTAAATTGTTGTAGTTGGATTGACACCCATTGGATCTGATTGTAAACATCGTTAAAACTTGTATATTATGAATTGTGGTTAGGCATAATATAAATTGTGGGATTCTTAAATTTCTTTATACTTATTTCCTACACTTATGTTGTAAAATGTATTTTGGATGTTGCAAAGCACTACAGATCTGGAAATCAGTCCCATTAAACACCATTTAGATGTAGCAATATTCCAGATCCCAATTTTCAATGTTGAATAATAAATTATGTGAATATTGGACGAAATGTTAAATTGTGTGATTATAATTTTAAAAGAATTATACCTATTTGCATTCGATGTTGTTGGGTTTTGGCTTAATTGTTGTAAATATGTAGTTTTCCTCTTTTTCAACAAAAAGATATTATTTTGAATTCATAAGAGATATGCCAAAAATATTAGAAAAGGGAAAAGTGGTGTAAACATACGTATATATATATATATATATTTGTGTGTAGTTTGCATCAACTATTCTAAAAATATATTTAAACATATATATTTCTTATGAATTTGAAATATGTCTATTCCACAAATCAGGCATAATTTACAATAATTATAGCTAACGGTCTTTTTGGAAGATTTTGAAACCTTTTGACAAGATTGAATGCAAAAAGGAATGTTTGGTTATTGATTAAACCAAATCATTAAACTTAAAAATAATAATAAGAATAAAAGATAACTATGTTGACCGCACGGAAACATAAATATAAATATATACATATTATCTGTCTAAATCAACGTAAAACAGTAAAATATACATTGTATGGAATGTTTGAATGTTTGAATGATGTTCAATTATGAAATCATATGAAAATTTAATGCATATTGAATTAATATATTTGTAGTGACCATTGTAGCAATTAATACAATTTATTGCTATAAATGGGACCGCAAATCAATAAATAACAATTGTAACCAATGTTGAATATGGAAAGTAAACATAATAGAATGATGGTTACAATTCCTAAATTAATTAGGATTAACGTTGTACATCCCAATTAGGAAATTTGAATTAAAACCACATTTAGACACGTGGTTAAGCTTACCTTGTGGAAGAAGTCTGCCCGAAACCGACCGGAAAATCCAACATCCACAGGTGGTCAGCTTAATGTGAAGGGTCTAATGTGAAAATATAAATGTACCAAGGCATGAGGTTAAGTTCAACTTGTGGTAGAAGCCTACCCAGAACCAAACGGCAAATCCAGCATTCACAAGTGGTCAACTTAATGTGAGAGGTCTGGTTCACAAATAATATATATATTATAAGCAACAAACAAATAAATAAATAAGAATAGAAATTGTCTATTAAGGTATAACAAATAGATACCTTGAGACTGATAAATGGTTGTCTTAGGAAAATATGGCCGTTATGGTCATAATGGGCAATAAAAAAATAAATAAGAAATAAATGGGTGTAATAAAGGGATTAATGGATATTGATTGTTGTTTAAATACTAATTCCTATTTGAGAGGTATTTATATAAATATCCAGGGTAAAGAAAATATAACTTTCCATATTTATATTAGTGAGTATAAAACTTACAATTAAAAGTAGACTTGGACTTAGTAGGTTAATAACGTAAAGATATTATTAACCATAGAAACCCGTGATAATAATAAACCTTATGCATATAATATTTTCGTGAGGAGTAACAAAACGGAAAAGAAGTAATTATGTAGCCCACTTTATCCTAATAGGGAAAGGCACTAAGGGCTAATGGGGTACGAATCCAATAACCTTCGCATATAATCCGCTTCCTAGGTCTTAAGCGGTTGGGTTTGAAGAGTCCACCTAGGATTAGGTCTTTTAGTTTAGGTGCAACGAACAAGAATTTTCGACTTCGAAAATCAACACAAAACAACATGTCGATTATTCGAACATCGGAAATGCCAGGTCATTAATAGAAAGAAGTTAGAGGGTGAGAAATGTAACAACCCGTATTTTCAATAACCTGTAATAACATAAATCGAGGCAGAATTTAATTCTAAAATGGGAATCAAGGGAAACGGGCTATGCCATTGCGTTCGTCTCGGAAAAATACGCGAAATAGAGTCCGAGTTTTCGAAAATCGGAGTCCGTATGACCAAGATATGGCCTCGCGAAGTTTCACGAAAATTCCCAAATTAAAGTATACTTAATTAAGTGAAATGGGTTGTGTAGATATATATATATATATATTGATATATATATATATATATAATTGAAAATTTAATAAATAAATATGCAAAAATGCTCAAAACAGCGAATTGGGAGAGGGGAATAACCGAACCGGCCGATTTTTGAAGTCGACCCGAGCCCGCTGGGTCGACTAGGGGTTAATCCAGGGTGTTTGGCTGTCAACCCGTGGGCCGATTCGCTCAAGTGCAGATTTTGCATTTGAATGGTTCTCATGGTCCATCTTTAATCTAAAGGCCCTAGATGGTTCCTACACTTGACTTCTTCCCCAAGACATGCTTTGATGGCTTGGATTGAATCTAGGGTTAATCCTATGGCCTAAAACACTTGCCTAATCTATAAATAAGACCCTAACCTACCCTAATTCATTCATAATTAAACCTAGTGACTAAACTATGGCAAAATGCTAGCTCTCATGGCCTCCACTAATTTTATGAAGAGGGTTGCATACTAATCACTCTCTAATCAACTTCTAATCCCTTCTTAGCATCTTAATCTTCTTCATTTGGTGTTCAAAGTTGCTAGTTGTGAGTTTCTATCACTTTGATGATCTTTTGGTAAACTAATTAGATGAGATGTGATGAGATTTATGGTTTTGTATGTGGGTTAATGAGCTTTGAATCATATGATATGATGTTAGCATTAATCTTATGTTTATGCATGTTGAGTATGTAAGCTTATGCAAGTTTAATATGATGTATGTTATGTTTGCATGATGCTAAATATGCAAGTTGTGGGCTATGTAATCATATGCATGTTATGCAAGTTCATGGTAATATGCTATGCAAGTTACATGCATGTAAATATGCAAGTTACATGTTTGTTAATATGCAAGTTACATGTATGTAAATATGCAAGTTACATGTTTGTTAATATGCAAGTTACATGTTTGTTAATATGCAAGTTACATGTATGTAAATATGCAAGTTACATGTTTCTTTATATGCAAGTTACATGTTTGTTAATATGCGAGTTACATGTATGTAAATATGCAAGTTACATGTTTATTAATATGCAAGTTCATGATGACACATTATGCAAGTCTATAAGCTAATATGCAAGTTTGTTATGCAAAATGAATATGTAAGTTATGTGACATATTATATGCAAGTTATGTGACATGTTATGCAAGTTCATATGCAAGTTATGTGTTTGTTAATATGCAAGATGGCACCTTTGAAACATGTTCATTCATATGCAAGTTGACACCTTTTATATGTGTTATATCATGAACGAAATTACGTGGGAACGATGGGGTAATTAAATGCATAAGTTAATAAGATTGTGTGAAATTAATATAATTATGCATAACACAAAATAAATAAACATAGTATGGGAATTTGCCTATTTGGTTAGGTGTACCCATACTATGTGTTGGGAATTTACCTATTGAGTTAGGTCTACCCCATGGGAATTTACCTATTAAGTTAGGTCTACCCATGTTAAGAAAACTTGATTAATTAGGGATAATTAATATAAAATTATGAGGGTGATTAATGAGGTGTAAATAATTGACTAAGACACGAGGTTGGACTCAGTTGTAGCGTAAAACTGCCCGGACCCAACCGGCTTAACCAGTTGCTACAAATGTTAGCCCAATGTGAGAGGTCTTAGGCACAAACTAAATACGTAATTAATGTAAAGACACGAGGTTAGACTCTGTTATGACATAAGGCTGCCCGGACCCAACCGGCTTAACCAGCGGTCATAAAAGACAGTCTAATGTGAGAGGTCTTTACAAAGGTTACGTTCTTAATTAATTAATTAAGAAACACTTAACCACATTAGCATGTAGAGGGACATGAGGGGTTAAGTGGGTGCCTCGGGTGGCATGAGAAAATCTAGTGGTTGCCTTGGGTGGCAATAGAAAATACGATTAGAATACTTAACCAAAATGGAACATGTAATTAAAACATGATTAAAGGGTTAAGTGGGATATACTAGAAAAAGGGACAAGCTTAGGTGGGTAGCTTGTGGAGGCCCATTTCAACCAGTAACCCATACGTATCTTTGTGGGCTCGACCCATGTCGAGGACGGGACACGCATACTGGGCTTGACTGTAAGAGGCAAACGGGTTAGCGGTGGCAACGCAAGTCCAACGGGCTTCATATGCGTGAGTGGGCCCGGGCTGGTAGGTAAGCCGTTGTTGCATCGAGTAGATATAAGCCGTGCACCTTTAGTTCCATCAGGTTGCCACATTGGGGAATGATACATCCCACGGTGGGGCCAGCACGGGTATCTACGTTAGGGAGCCGATCGAATGGGAAGTAGTGTGTACACCTAGTGGATTGTAGGGCCCCGTGGCGCCTACTTGGTCACCTAGGGGTACGCAGGTACTAATTAGTAAATTTTATAAGTCCTTGGGTGGGATCAACCTTTAAGTTAGGAACGACTGGTGTGGTGCAGTTTAGTAATTTACCTTAGGGAGGGTAGATGCGTCTTTATCCTTTATCTTCGTTTAGTTGACTGCTTAGGGTAGCCATTCATCCCTATATGTTACCGTATATCAGTTTATGTCTTCTCTGGTTACTTTAACGATTGTATTGTTAAAGTTATAGGACTCGCTCAGACTTATGTCTGACCCTGTTGTTTTTATCTTTTTCCCAACCCTCAGGTCCTACGGTGGATCCTAGCAGTAGTGGAGCTTGATCGGATTGCTGTTCCAGTCTTTAGGAGCTTGGATAGATATAAAGCTCCAGTTATCCAGTTATCTTTTCTTTTGTTTGGCTATTGTATGAGAGTGGGATTATGTACTTCTTTATTTTGATGGATATTGTACTTGACCTTTATTGTGGTTTTATGATGTAACCAGACATGTTTTACTTCCGCTGTTATGAGATGATGTTTTAAAATTTCAAGTACTATTTATATCTGTCTTGTTGTAATTTTTCTGTTCTATATTCACTAAAATACTCCACCGATGCTATGGCATTCCCTTAGTGAGTGATCATAGCGGGAGTGGGGGGTTACACGTGGTATCAGAGCTTAAGGTTACCAGAACAGATAAAATTTTTGAGAAAAACTACTTTCTAAGAGTATTTTCGAAGAAAGTATTTTTAAAAGCATGTCTTCTAAGAGAAAAAGTTTTTGAAAAAGAAAAGCATAATCCCCAATAGCCATATCTTTATCTTTCGGAATCTCCTTTTTGAATCTTTCCTCTTTCGTTTCAGCATGGCTGAAGATCTTAACATCCCGGAGGGTTTAGTTATACCACTATGGTATAGGAGGTTGCAAGAGGCTAGGGCCGCGGCTGCGGGTCCGGCCAATGCTACTACACCAGAGACAACCGCTCCTCCTCCTCAGCCTAGAGTGGATAATTTTGCTAAGGTTTGCAAGGAGTTCAAGGCTATAGGAGGAAAACCTTTTCTTGGTTCAGAGACTTTCGTAGAGGCTAGAGATTGGCTTAAGGAAGTGGAAGAGTTGCTAGATATCTTTGAAGTGGAAGAGGGAAAGAAAGTCAAGTTGGCGGCTTGGTTAATGAAGGGAGAGGCCTCATTCTGGTGGGAGGTCACTAATGGAGAACGCCCTGTTGACTCTTGGGCAGATTTTAAGCAAAGGTTTGGGACTAAGTTTCTCTCAAGGGCGGAAGAGAATCTGTTTATGGAGAAGTTCTTGAATTTGAAGCAAGGGAATCTCACGGTGAAAGAATATGTCAACAAATTCAATCAATTAGCAAGGTTTGGCATAGAGTTGGTGAATACACCGGAGAAGAAGGCTTTGAGGTTCGTTAGAGGCTTGAACGAACCATTGCAAGGAATAGCTATGACTCACATTCCTATGGGGGCCACTTTTGAGAAGCTTGTCTACATGGCACTTATGCATGAGGATGATAAGAATTCTAAGGCACCAGAGAAAAAGGGGGATCAGAAGAAACCGCAACAGCAACAACAAGGCAAGGGCGGAAAAGGCAATGGTGACAAAAAGAAGACGAAGAAGAAGTGCTTCAATTGTGGAACACCAGGACACCTTAGTAAGGATTGTCGCAAAAAGAAGAAGACCGGTTGCTTTCATTGTGGTGAAGCAGGGCATCTTGTGAAAAACTGCCCAAAGAAGGGGCAGAAGACGGGGTCTACCTCAGGAGGCCAGGTGCAAGCTCTTATAGCACCACCTCAGTCAGGGGGGCAAGTTCAGGTTCTCTCAGTTCCACCGATTCAGCAGAGAGGTAGAACTATTTCCGTTGAAAGTCTGGTTTTTCTGTTTGATCATCCAGTTCGTACTTTGTTTGACTCTGGCGCATCGCATTCTTTTATCTCATCATCGTTAGTTGAGTCACTGCACTTAGACACCAGTCTAGTTGATGATCCCTTGGTTGTCTCAAACCCAATTGGGGGCTCCATATATCTGTCTATGATATGTTTGGGTTTGAAGATTTCTATACTTAGCGTTGAGTTTAGATGTGATGCTTTTGTATTGGGCTTCACGGGCTATGGGTTGATCTTGGGCATGGACTGGTTATCCAGTAATGGTGCCGTTCTTGATTGCGAAAGGAGAGTTGTCAGGCTCATGACCCGCTTGGGTAACACTCTCGAGATCTCTTGCAATCCCATGGAATCTGTTTTGCTAAGTTATCTTGAATCGCTCGATGCTTCGGTCGAGAGTTTGTGTTCTGTCAGAGTAGTCCGGGAATATCCGGATGTGTTTGAAGAAGTAAAGGGTTTGCCTCCGAAGCGGGAGATAGATTTCCGAATTTATTTGGTGGATAATGCCAAACCAGTGTCTTTGCCAGTACGCCACATGGCTCCTCGTGAGAGAAGAGAACTTCATAAGCAAGTAGGGGAGTTGCTTGAGAAGGGGTTCATAAGGCGAAGTATATCGGAGTGGGGAGCTCCAGTAGTGTTTGCCACGAAGGCGGATGGGTCCCTCAGACTTTGTGTGGATTATAGAGAACTTAATAAGCTCACGAAGAAGAATAGACACCCATTACCGAGGATAGATGATCTCTTTGATCAGTTGGTTGGCGCGTCAGTATTTTCGCAGATGGACTTAGCTACAGGGTTTCATCAGTTAAGAGTGGCGGAGGACAGTATAGAGAAGACTGCTTTCCGGACTCCGGATGGTTTTTATGAGTGGCTAGTGATGCCATTTGGGTTGACAAACGCCCCCGCATACTTTGTTGATCTCATGAGTAGAGTGTTCAGAGAGTATCTGAATAAGTTTGTAGTAGTTTTTGTGGATGACATCTTGGTCTTTTCCAAGAATGAAGAAGAGCATGCCTTACATCTCAAGGAAGTGTTGGAGACTCTTCGAGCGCATAGTCTTAAAGCTAAATTCTCTAAATGCCATTTTTGGAGAAGAGAAGTGCGATTCTTAGGGCATGTGGTCTCTAAGGAAGGGATAGCTGTGGATCCCGCAAAGATAGTATCTATCCAGGATTGGAAAGTTCCTAGAAATGCTACCGAGGTAAGAAGTTTCTTGGGGTTGGCAGGATATTATAGGAAGTTCATCAAAGACTTCGCGAAGATATCAGCCCCATTAACCCGCTTGACGAAAAAGAATCTGGTTTTCTCGTGGGATGTAGATTGTGATGATGCTTTCCGACGGTTAAAGAGAGCTTTGACCACCGCTCCAGTTTTAGTGCTCCCGGATGGGAGTAAGCCGTTTGTTGTTTATACCGATGCTTGTGGAACAGGATTAGGCGCAGTCTTGATGCAGGAGGGAAGGGTAATAGCCTATGGAGGGAGACAATGGAGAGTGCATGAGAAGAATTACCCTACCCATGATCTAGAGTTGGCCGCGATTGTTTTCGCACTTAAGTCTTGGCGCCATTATCTTCTTGGTGAGAGATTCGAGTTGTTCACCGACCATAAATCATTGAAGTACTTATTCTCTCAGAAGGATTTAAACTTAAGACAGCAAAGGTGGATGGAGTTCTTAGCATCCTATGATTTCGAGATAGCGTATACCCCTGGTAAGGGTAACGTGGTGGCAGACGCCTTAAGTAGAAAAAGGCTATCTTTGAGTCCATTGTTCGTGGAACGACGAAGCTTGGAGTTTCTTTCTTTGTTTGACTTCAGACCTTCTGTTGATTTTTGTACCTGGTTTGTTGGCATCCTTGGAGGTTAGACCTACTCTTTTGAGACGGATTGGCGAGGCTCAGCGAGACGACCCACAGTTGGTTGTGTTGGTAGAGAAGCTTATAAGAGGGGAGTCGTCCAGCCATTTGGGTAGATACACCATAGATGATAAGGGATGGTTGCATAGAGACGGTAGACTTTGTGTACCGCAAGATGAGGGTTTGAAGAAGGCTATTTTGGATGATGCACATCGTTCAAGAATGACTATTCATCCCGGTGGAGACAAAATGTACCAAGACATGAAGAGAGTTTTCTTCTGGGCCGGTATGAAGAAAGATGTGGCCGAGTATGTGGCTAGATGCTTAGTGTGCCAACAAGTTAAAGTGGAGCAAAGGAAACCCGGTGGGTTGCTACACCCATTGGAAGTTCCACAGTGGAAGTGGGATAGTGTCTCGATGGATTTCATCGACGGGTTACCGAGATCGAGGAAGGGCAATACGGGAATTTGGGTTGTGGTAGACAGACTTACCAAGAGTGCCCATTTTATACCCGTAAAGAGTAAGAGGACCGCTCCATGGCTTGCTTCAGTCTATGTTAGAGAGATTGTTAGATTGCATGGCGTACCATCCAGCATTGTGAGTGATCGAGATCCTATTTTCACTAGTGAGTTTTGGAGAAGTTTGCAAGAGGCGGTAGGGACTCAGTTGTGTTTGAGCACCGCATATCATCCTCAGACGGACGGTCAGACTGAGAGGGTGAACCGTATCTTAGAAGATCTTTTGAGGCTTTGTATCTTGGATTTTGGAGGTACATGGGAAGAACATCTTCCTTTGGTGGAGTTCGCATATAATAACAGCTTTCAGTCCAGTATTGGTATGGCTCCTTTCGAAGCTCTTTATGGAAGGCCTTGTCGATCTCCTACATGTTGGTGGGAATCTACGGATAAGATCTTGCTTGGGCCGGATATGGTTAGAGAGACTTCAGAGAAGATTGATTTAATTCGAAAAAGGATGAAAGCAGCGCAAGATAGACAGAAATCTTATGCGGATCGGAGAAGGACGGATCTTGAGTTTGAGGTTGGGGACATGGTTTTTGTCAAAGTATCTCCATTGAGAAATGTTGTTCGCTTTGGGTCCGTAGGGAAGTTAGCACCGAGATTTGTTGGGCCGTTTCCTATTAAGGAAAGGATTGGACGGATGGCATATAGGGTGGAGTTGCCCGACAGACTTAGTGGTGTTCATGATGTATTCCATGTATCACATTTGAGGAAGTGCTTACATGAGACCGCGGAGGTGGTAGAGCCGAGCTTGCTTAGAGATGTAGAGGTAGAGCGTGATGCGACGATTCGACGAGCTCCTACTCGCATCCTTGGGTCAGAAACTAGGAAGTTGAGGAACAGAGAAGTTCAGCTAGTTAAAGTGCAATGGGGAGATGACGAAAGCAATGCTACTTGGGAGACGGAAGCAAAGATGCGTTCTTTGTATCCATTTCTTTTTGAGAGTATGTCTTTTAACTTCTCCTTTATTGCTTGTCTAGTACTTATCTTATCTTTAGTATATCCTCTCGCTAATACCTATGACCTTTAGATAGGGTAAAACCTATGGTTGAAACATGTGTTTGAAACATGTTATGGTTGATGGATGCAATTGTTTGCTAGTGGTTGCTCGTGGATGCATATACACACACATTAGGCACTAGATCGGCTCAGTCACTTCATGTTGCATATTGCATAAATGGATGTGGTAGTTAGATTGATGGATGTATCATGGCTGTGTTATCATATGGATGATGCATTTTTGTGTATGGTTGTGCACGCATGTAGAAATTTGTATGTGTCAATAGGGTTTCGCATACATATTGGATGCATGGCACTATCATGGTTTGCATTAAGGAGGTTTACTGTATCAGTAACCGCCTGATTTTCGCATTAGGTAAGTACATATACACACACTTTTGCATATATCCATCCAGCATTTAGAATCTTGTAAGGACAATGATTGCTCGTGGATGATGCTTTGAGTAGATGGATGATTGGATGGTAGGATACGTTCTTCCTAACTTGAAGATTTCGGGGACGAAATCCTTTAAGGAGGGGAGAATGTAACAACCCGTATTTTCAATAACCTGTAATAACATAAATCGAGGCAGAATTTAATTCTAAAATGGGAATCAAGGGAAACGGGCTATGCCATTGCGTTCGTCTCGGAAAAATACGCGAAATAGAGTCCGAGTTTTCGAAAATCGGAGTCCGTATGACCAAGATATGGCCTCGCGAAGTTTCACGAAAATTCCCAAATTAAAGTATACTTAATTAAGTGAAATGGGTTGTGTAGATATATATATATATATATTGATATATATATATATATATATAATTGAAAATTTAATAAATAAATATGCAAAAATGCTCAAAACAGCGAATTGGGAGAGGGGAATAACCGAACCGGCCGATTTTTGAAGTCGACCCGAGCTCGCTGGGTCGACTAGGGGTTAATCCAGGGTGTTTGGCTGTCAACCCGTGGGCCGATTCGCTCAAGTGCAGATTTTGCATTTGAATGGTTCTCATGGTCCATCTTTAATCTAAAGGCCCTAGATGGTTCCTACACTTGACTTCTTCCCCAAGACATGCTTTGATGGCTTGGATTGAATCTAGGGTTAATCCTATGGCCTAAAACACTTGCCTAATCTATAAATAAGACCCTAACCTACCCTAATTCATTCATAATTAAACCTAGTGACTAAACTATGGCAAAATGCTAGCTCTCATGGCCTCCACTAATTTTATGAAGAGGGTTGCATACTAATCACTCTCTAATCAACTTCTAATCCCTTCTTAGCATCTTAATCTTCTTCATTTGGTGTTCAAAGTTGCTAGTTGTGAGTTTCTATCACTTTGATGATCTTTTGGTAAACTAATTAGATGAGATGTGATGAGATTTATGGTTTTGTATGTGGGTTAATGAGCTTTGAATCATATGATATGATGTTAGCATTAATCTTATGTTTATGCATGTTGAGTATGTAAGCTTATGCAAGTTTAATATGATGTATGTTATGTTTGCATGATGCTAAATATGCAAGTTGTGGGCTATGTAATCATATGCATGTTATGCAAGTTCATGGTAATATGCTATGCAAGTTACATGCATGTAAATATGCAAGTTACATGTTTGTTAATATGCAAGTTACATGTATGTAAATATGCAAGTTACATGTTTGTTAATATGCAAGTTACATGTTTGTTAATATGCAAGTTACATGTATGTAAATATGCAAGTTACATGTTTCTTTATATGCAAGTTACATGTTTGTTAATATGCGAGTTACATGTATGTAAATATGCAAGTTACATGTTTATTAATATGCAAGTTCATGATGACACATTATGCAAGTCTATAAGCTAATATGCAAGTTTGTTATGCAAAATGAATATGTAAGTTATGTGACATATTATATGCAAGTTATGTGACATGTTATGCAAGTTCATATGCAAGTTATGTGTTTGTTAATATGCAAGATGGCACCTTTGAAACATGTTCATTCATATGCAAGTTGACACCTTTTATATGTGTTATATCATGAACGAAATTACGTGGGAACGATGGGGTAATTAAATGCATAAGTTAATAAGATTGTGTGAAATTAATATAATTATGCATAACACAAAATAAATAAACATAGTATGGGAATTTGCCTATTTGGTTAGGTGTACCCATACTATGTGTTGGGAATTTACCTATTGAGTTAGGTCTACCCCATGGGAATTTACCTATTAAGTTAGGTCTACCCATGTTAAGAAAACTTGATTAATTAGGGATAATTAATATAAAATTATGAGGGTGATTAATGAGGTGTAAATAATTGACTAAGACACGAGGTTGGACTCAGTTGTAGCGTAAAACTGCCCGGACCCAACCGGCTTAACCAGTTGCTACAAATGTTAGCCCAATGTGAGAGGTCTTAGGCACAAACTAAATACGTAATTAATGTAAAGACACGAGGTTAGACTCTGTTATGACATAAGGCTGCCCGGACCCAACCGGCTTAACCAGCGGTCATAAAAGACAGTCTAATGTGAGAGGTCTTTACAAAGGTTACGTTCTTAATTAATTAATTAAGAAACACTTAACCACATTAGCATGTAGAGGGACATGAGGGGTTAAGTGGGTGCCTCGGGTGGCATGAGAAAATCTAGTGGTTGCCTTGGGTGGCAATAGAAAATACGATTAGAATACTTAACCAAAATGGAACATGTAATTAAAACATGATTAAAGGGTTAAGTGGGATATACTAGAAAAAGGGACAAGCTTAGGTGGGTAGCTTGTGGAGGCCCATTTCAACCAGTAACCCATACGTATCTTTGTGGGCTCGACCCATGTCGAGGACGGGACACGCATACTGGGCTTGACTGTAAGAGGCAAACGGGTTAGCGGTGGCAACGCAAGTCCAACGGGCTTCATATGCGTGAGTGGGCCCGGGCTGGTAGGTAAGCCGTTGTTGCATCGAGTAGATATAAGCCGTGCACCTTTAGTTCCATCAGGTTGCCACATTGGGGAATGATACATCCCACGGTGGGGCCAGCACGGGTATCTACGTTAGGGAGCCGATCGAATGGGAAGTAGTGTGTACACCTAGTGGATTGTAGGGCCCCGTGGCGCCTACTTGGTCACCTAGGGGTACGCAGGTACTAATTAGTAAATTTTATAAGTCCTTGGGTGGGATCAACCTTTAAGTTAGGAACGACTGGTGTGGTGCAGTTTAGTAATTTACCTTAGGGAGGGTATATGCGTCTTTATCCTTTATCTTCGTTTAGTTGACTGCTTAGGGTAGCCATTCATCCCTATATGTTACCGTATATCAGTTTATGTCTTCTCTGGTTACTTTAACGATTGTATTGTTAAAGTTATAGGACTCGCTCAGACTTATGTCTGACCCTGTTGTTTTTATCTTTTTCCCAACCCTCAGGTCCTACGGTGGATCCTAGCAGTAGTGGAGCTTGATCGGATTGTTGTTCCAGTCTTTAGGAGCTTGGATAGATATAAAGCTCCAGTTATCCAGTTATCTTTTCTTTTGTTTGGCTATTGTATGAGAGTGGGATTATGTACTTCTTTATTTTGATGGATATTGTACTTGACCTTTATTGTGGTTTTATGATGTAACCAGACATGTTTTACTTCCGCTGTTATGAGATGATGTTTTAAAATTTCAAGTACTATTTATATCTGTCTTGTTGTAATTTTTCTGTTCTATATTCACTAAAATACTCCACCGATGCTATGGCATTCCCTTAGTGAGTGATCATAGCGGGAGTGGGGTGTTACAAGAAATAGGAAGAAAGAAATCTAGAATAGAAGAAGAAGAACACAACAGAACGGAATCAGAGTAAACATGAATCTCACAACGGAACGAAAAATATATATTATATAACAACTTTTGAAATACAAAACTATAACTGCATATACATACCAGTATAACACATGACATCACAACAGAAATATACTCTATATATAACTAATGTTGAAACCTCCTGCTCCAAGCTCCTCCAAGTATCTGAAAATTCCCGACTACTTGACTGCCCGTACAAATTTGGGCACCCAAGAGTTTAGGGAAAAACAAAACAAAATAAACTCTGTGTCAGTCATGTGACTGGTGTGAGTAAACTCAAATCACTTGGTTAAACTTTTATAATCCTTTTAAAAGAAATGATAATCGTAAGACCAATCCTCACACTAACAAACAAGGAATGGTTTCTACCTTACGATAACCCAAAACATTCTTTTCTAAAACAATACTTTTCTGATACAATAATAATGTCTAAATCAAGTAAATAACAATCCAGCAGAATGCTTTCATCTCACGATCTACATATCTAATATAAAATCAAAAAACACGTGCTCTTATTGGGTAATGGATTTCCAATTATGACAAGGTATGGAACCACCTTCCGATCAGTGTACTCTAGGAGCGATACACTGGAGTTCAACAAGAACATCTTGTAACTCAGCCACACATAACCAGCCTTTCATTTCGCTCGAATGTTATGAATATATTATCACCTTACGGTTGGTATATCGACATAATCATTCCCAGAAGATGCAGAATCGAAATTAGTAACAAATGTGAATATTCTCTAGATGGTGACAATATACCCTAATTGGGAGCAACCCACTTGACCAAGTTGCCTGCCCGATTTTTTTCATTTCCCGGCTGTTGAGGCTTGAGGTTATAATGTATCTTTTTGCGCTTCATCTACTTTAAATGCCACATCATCATACCTGCCAAATCACAAATTGATTTCTCTAAAAGTATCGTGAGTATAAAGCTAAGAGAAACGAGTTCCTCTGCCACCAAACGTAAATACATTTGAAGAGATCAACTTACGTGATCTATTAGATATACTCTGTCAGACATTTGTCCATACATGTTGTCCTGGGATTGGACAACCCGAAGGGACTATTCTCTAAATCCGTCTTAGGCAATTTCTACCTAGGATTGCCAGAACAGCCCTTGCATAAACTCCATCTTCGATTTTCTTTATCAAAAATGATTCGCAACGCTAACTCTTATACAAAGTGGTTTTCATATAGTAAATTTGATCTCGGTCTCTCCGTATTGACAACAGAAAAAGGTCAAACACTTTGATAGTTGGTTATTTAACTATCAAAGAAAAACATGTACACAAACAATGATCTAACTTCTAATTGGAAATTATATCGATCAACTATCAATCAATACTGAGCCACTTTAAATAGATTTATCAATAATCATTTCGTTTTCCAATTTTCCTTAAATATCTTTACCTAAATAATTTCCTAACTCGCTTAGCCGGTCACTATTTCTTGGAAAACGTTTCCATAATTCCATAACTCCTTATTTTCTCTTATTTTGAAATTACGTTATTAACATTGGAAAACATTTCCATATCTTAACCATGCATCACTATTTTTTCACATCCATCAGTCCCTAACCATAAACTAGTAAGAGAACAACTCCCTAAGTATCAATCCCGAAGGCTTAAACCAACATCAAATAAATACTTAGAAAATTATCCAACTTAACTAATCTCCAGTTAGTTTCTAATTTCCTTAGCTCCATTTCTTAATTTATTCTCAAATCACTGCTTACACAACTCTCGAATTCAATTTACAAATCTACTCCTTTTACGCAAAAACATGGATTTTAACGATAGCATTATAATCTATGTTTCCAAAATATTCATCTTTAAAATATAACCGGATTCGTTACTTTGAATAAATAAATAATACTTAATTATTTAATTAAACAAATAAAGTCTTGATTTAGAATGGAAAGTAAATAGTACTTTTCTAAATTCGATACAATCAAATTTTAAGTATAACTCTCTTTCGAATAGAATCTATTCGACTAATGTTCCGAACGCTGGAATAAACTCACCATTTCAGGTTAACTTGGTTTCTAAATTCACTTTTGAATTTATCACTTCGTATATTTATCAGTTTCTCTTTATAACCTATTTAATCTACAAACGTTTTCTTTTAAATTATTATTCACTTTAAACGTGAATATTATTCCTCTATAGTAATATGGACTCATTTTATTAAATCAAATCTTGATTTAAATAATAAAAACCATTACAATTTAAAATTCCATTCATCTTGTTATTTTATAAATTCATACTTTATATCCCATTTCATAAACTCGTTTTACAAGTCAATCTCTTGTTAATTATATGTCAAATTTATAACTTCATCTCGATACCACATTTGATTATAAATTATTGGTTATAAACTAATATTAATTGCCTTGTAAATTTCCAAATTTATACAATATATAATTTTTAAAATAACTTATTTTAATAACATTCAATTACACAACCTTATAGTTTAATTCAGTTCATATTCACATTTCAAGCCTCGAAATAAGTTCAACAATTTCCCTTTCCATTACTTAATTTTAAATTAACATTCACGGGTTATTTAATAATAATTGTTTAACAATAATTATTTTACTCCATTTGAAAATATCATCAACAAAACAAACTGTTTGTTTTATTATGATTAAAACAAGTTATTAAAACCCCAAATTCTTTACCAATATATTTGAATATATTTTGCGGTATTTAAATACCAATTATTTCATATCAATGTTATTCAAACATTCCTAACACACAACAATCAACCAAAGATTATTTGTGACATCATATAATACAACATATGAAAAACAATAATATAATTGTTGAGGAATCCAATTGGATCCCTCCAACCTGTTTCCCTGCATCCATCGATTGTTAATCAATATAAATAACACTAATTTCATATCAATATGAAATTATTAAATTAGTATTTAACCAACAACTTCACATATATAACTATCAACAAATTTATTTGTAAATCATCCAAGTAACCATCACACACAACATTCAATCATTATTTGTCAATATTAAATAATGCTTATAAAATTATAAAACTTGACAGAGTTAGTGAGTTTACTCACATCGGTCGATAACCGTTAAATAACGATTTACGGTCGATAGATCTGGACAGACGTTTTAATCTGCTATAAATCGTAATGACCTCCAAATTACTCCAGCTGGTTCCGTTGTGTGGCCTACATCCATTGATTCCAACGGATTTGATTTCATCAAATTATGATAACATACAGGGAAGATATGATTTTTACAATCTATTGAAAAGTTAAACATCAATAACATTAATAATTATATAATTATACCTTAAATCATAACTTCTAATCTACATTTTAAACCTTTAATAACGCTGCTAATTACCCTTCCCCTTCCAATATTTTCATTGCTATAGACGAACCCTTTAACTCACTTTCTCTCTTCATAGTTTAATTTAATTTAGAAACTAACTTAAATTAAACTTAAATAGTGGGCTTTACCATTTTTGTTAAATCACGTCGGCCCACACTTCAACCTGTCAACCTACCAAATTAACACCAACCATTTTGTACCCTTTTCCCCAAACCCATGCAAGTTCTTCCTTCTGCATATGTATATATATATATATATCTATATTCCTTTTTTCTCTTAAAACAGTGGGCCTTACCCTTAAATTTCTAGCCGACCCAATCCCGCCAATCCCAAACCGTGATACATAGGGTTCTTCCTAAAAAATAACTGGCGCAAGCTCCTGATCAATGTCCATTTCGAATTTTCATCTCCAAGTTCTCACGCTCAATCTCATGCAAAAGTCATCTTTCTTCATCTCACCTAATCTCTCCATGGTCTGCCACGCATGTACCCATTTCCACGAAAAACGTCTGTTGCTGGAAACCTCATGTCAGACTCCTCCTTCTTCAACTCGCATCTTGCTTTCCCATCTCCTCCTCTAATTCCTAACGCAAGCTCAGACCCACTCTCTTCATCGTCCTGCACTTGCACTAATCCCCAATCTCGTTTCTCCATCAACCATCTCTCAAGCTCTTGTACATTTGGAAACACACACCGCTGAAAGCACAGAACTACAAACTTCGACTGCTTCTCCTCCTTAGATCACCAACACCCATCTGACTCACTTTTTCAACCTCCTTCTCCTCTTCTACCTTCGACCAGAGCCACGCCAGACTCCACCCTAGCGCCAAAACTACCCACTCGCACACCTCATGTTGCTCGCGTTGACCGGATATTTACACAGCGACAGAAAAACGATACCCTTATTTTTTTATTAATGGGAGTGCATAGGTTTTTATTTTGGCTTTTCATTACCATTGAAGGATTTGTTTTAAGTTGTTGAAGACCAAAATAAAGGAATAGCATTGCTGTCGGTTTATGTATAACAGATGATCCTTGCGTTTGAAGTAATAGGGTTATAGATTTGCAGGCTTCATTAAATTTGTGATATGCCTAGACATAGCTTTGTAGTGTAGACGAGACAGGGTAGGCTGTGCGAGATGTGAAGATACAGGCAGATGATTTTTTTCCATCTTAAGGGTTAAGCAACGATAAATATATATACATATATTTTTATGTTCAAATATTTAAATTTTAGGATGTCGCGCTATACACATTTTTATCATTTAGGGACCACTATTGACAAAAATAAAAATATAATTGGGACAAGAAATGTGCCACGATCCCAAAAATATAATAAAATAGACTAGTTAGCTTTATTTGTGAAATCCCAAAAGTGCTGATATAGGACATAAAGTACTTCAAATAAAAAGTTGCTCATTTTCCAAAATAAAAATTACAGGAAAATTCTATAAATTAAATTAATAATACGTTTGAGAAATCTTGTCCAAATTCGAAATAAATAATAAGTTATATTAAAAGAACCATTATGGCTTAAAAACAATTTCATAGCGACTATTTGAAATTTTGATTTGGGCATAACTTACAATCTATAAGACGAAAACTCGATTTTTCACTTCCATTAGAAAAATATAACTTAACGGATTCAAACATTTCTTGTTTCTAAGAAATTTGACTTATAACGAATCCTGTACACTCAGTTGAAGTTCAAAACTCAATATTACGTACTACCACGACGTTAAGAGCTCATTTATAATTATATTATAATTAATACGTTCAATGGTCGTTTATAAATATATTCAGTATAATAATTTAAATTCTAAACTGAATTAAATCTATTAAATTATCTAGTTCACGCAATACGACCACTTCAACTTATCTCGGACTATCTCGGAATATAATATATTATCATCTCATTATTAATATTAATAAAATAATTCAAAATATTTGAATTAAATTATTTAAATTAACAAACTAATATATATAAAATAAATTAATTATTAAATTACTAAAATCCGAGATGTTACTTTCGGGCTCTTAAATGGTGTAAGTATGTGAGGGATTCCCAAACCTGTAAACTAAAAATGTCAGATATGGCCACCTACCCTACGGGAAGTAGTAAGCGACTAAAGGGGTTATCCAATAAGGTCAGCTAAAAGGTATGTCGAGTGATAAAATATGATCTCTCACCTTATATGGGGAAAGGGTATATGCTTGAATGACGGGAGCCTTAACTAGTAGGGCTGTAGCTAATGCCCTCTGGTTTATAAGAATGTTGAAAATTTTACCGACCGGTATTAAATGACCAACAAGTCCCCCGACTAGTAAGTCTTCCTACGGTCTTAAGCGATCGAGAGAATCCACCATATTTATCATTGATAGTGAGGCATTAAATAATAAAGGGTAGGTGGATGAAAAGGTATATATATGTATAAACTCCTCAGTTAGGAGTTCACTTCTCAGTCTAATAATCAGCTAAATTATGGTTTAAAGGCTTCCTAAATATACGTGTAAACGTTTTATCTTGGCATCATAGCTTGGAACACAACTGTGTGAAGAATAGTAGGGTCGTGCGTAAACATTTACAAGGTTTGGCTAAAATAACTAACCTTGGTAGGCATACATCTTGGGTTGAAGCAAACGGGATACATTTGTGTATTGTAATCTTTGTTGAACATTTCTTATTCACCAGAATTTTGTTGTTCTGACTCCCCTTTTGCATTACAATCACCCAAGTTTTCTAAAGAAGGTCGGGTTCTCACAGGTGTTTTAGTTTTGCTTTCGGTTCTCGTTCTCTCTCATGCTCGATATTGGCAGAGTGACTTACTTTAAATAGGTAGTTACTTGAGTTAACACTAGTTTATCCTATTTTGTATCCATTGTGAGTTTTCTTATCATACTTTGATTATGCTCATACTCATTTATTTGCAGGTACAAGATATACACACTCCATTCTTGGATGTGTTTGAGTTTCGATTTTTGTCGAAATTTGGTCATAGAAAAGTGTGGGGTGTTACAGTTCAGTTGCCAGATTGGTCTCCTGGAATGCATGATGTGTTTCACGTTTCTTAACTTCGGAAGCAGGTACATGATCCATACTCGATTATAGAAGAAGATCACAATCGATATTAGATATTACTCCTAATTTTTCTTTGCATAATAAGACGATAAAGATAATTGGCCTAGACACAAGAGTTATATGAAATAAGAAAGTGAACTTAGTCAAAACGCATTGGAGTGGAGATCCTTGAGACTGTACGTGGGAGATAGAGGATAGTATTAGACAGGCTCGTCCTAGGTGCAGAGTGGATATCTTCGAGTAGCTCTTGTGAGAGGTAAACTTATATTATGTTCTCGTTTTATTTCCAGTTTTTCTATTTTCACCCTTTTCAGGGATGAAAATTTCTAAGTGGGGGGAGATTGTAACAACCCGGAATTTCAAAACCAATTTAAAAATTATTTTTAATATAATTTAATATGAAAATACGATTGAATTTCAAAAACCGATTATTTTGAAGCTTATTTGATCAGTTTATAAAGGAACATTATTGAGGTGACCTCGGAATTCAATGTATTGACGTCAATAGTTGGTCACTAGAGATAATCAACCCCCAATTATGTTTAGAACACACGAATCACAGAGTACGGTAAAGTAAGTAAGAATGGGGAACACATACAGAATTTTTATAGTGGTTTGACAAAATCGGTGCCTATGTCCACTTTATATGTATTGATTTTTTTCGATTACAAGTACAATCTGTTTTCTTTTTGAAGAAATTGGGAGATGAGAAATATGAACACAAAATACTTATGTTTGAGTAGGATGAGAGCTGGCTATTTTTGGAATTAGCCGTGGGTTTCTTTCACAAAATCCACAATGCCTTTCTTCTTTGGGGAACGAGGTATTTATAGGTGAAGAAGTGGGCTGAGCGAGGTGCTACGTGGCTTACTTCTTTTTTGGAACTTGGACACGTGGAGCTCGATCCAGTGGAATAATTGCAACGAGGGGGGAGCCGGTCCACTGCTGAGCAATAGTATCCTCGAGAATTGTGGCTTGCATGGCACCCAAGATGTGGTGTATGAAAAGTAGAGCTTTGGCTGGGAGTGTTGACCGCCTTTAATGCCTTGAGAATCAGGCTAAGTAATTAATGACTCATTTGGATATTTCTAGGTAGATTCAGAGATATTTGATCAATTCGAACTTTAAGGAGATGGTTGACACGGTCGGCTAGGAGAGCTATTATGTCACTGCTTAAAGGAGAATGGCTCGGGCCGAATCTTGCTTAGGCTTTCTGGAATATAGGCCGCTTGTTGGGATCAGTCGGTACTGAATGGTGAGTCTTTTGACACTGGACTTCGATCCATTAAACCGTTTTTGCCAAAAAGTTAGTCAACACTTTGCTTTCCTGAATACATCTTTCTTGGTGAAAGAAGGTGTGTTCTGGATATTGTATCGAAGCTCAATGTTTGGGTAGTTGTGGCTGCGCTGAACCATATTAAGGCTAGAAATCTAATGATCCTAATAGTTGTATTAAGGCCAGAAGTTCGTCATTTGATGCAGATCGTATTAAGGCCAGAAAACCAACAACCACCAAAGACCGTATTAAGGCCGAGAGTGCCACGAAAGTAGTTTTCATTGCAGTATTCAATGCCTTCAAAGATAGTATAGGCCATTCTTGGTTTAGAGATAGCTTTGAGCTTGGTTGGGCGAGTATTAACCATACTCATCTTAAAGAGTCGGCAAGCGGTAATAACACTTGGCTTAAAGAGGTGGCGAGTATCAGCCATACTCGGCTTACGTAGTTGGCGAGTATTATCCATACTCGGCTTATAGAGGTGGCGAGTATTATCCATACTCGGCTTATGTAACGACCCAGGATTTCGGCCTTGAAAATCGACATAAATACCTTTACCGTAACTCATGCCAATCCTCCAAGCACCGAAAACACTGGATAGTTTTAGAAAGAAATTAGAGGGTGAGATAAGAAAGAAAGAAATATTAGAATAGAAGAAGAAGAAGAAACAACACAACACAGAGTCTCACATCGCAACGGAACAAAATATAATACATAAATAATCTTTATTGAGACCTTTAAAAATACTTACAGTATCAGAGTATATCACACAATGGGATAGTTATAATGACCTGTTCCCATATCCAACACACAGCGGAATGGTAGCTATATCATATCATACATCTGAACATCTTCAACTCGTCTCTGGACTTCACAGCACTCGATAACCTGAACCTGTACGCTCCAGGCTAACCCGAGCATTTACAAAACACCGGGTCAGTCTAGTGAACCAGAGTGAGAATAACTTGCATAGTATTTACGATAAATCATCCAACCATGATTTTAAAGTTCAAAATCTTTTCAAAAGGAAAGGATAATCGTAAGACCAAATCCACACATAAACACGGACGGTTTTTACCTTACGATAACCCAAAACATTTTTGAAACCAATATCTTGTCTGATATTATAATAATGTCTGAATACAAGTAAATAGAAATATAGTAGAACGCTTGCATCTCACGCTCTACATATATAGTATACAAACGAAAACCGCGGGCGCTTATTGGAGATTGGATTCCAACTATGACCAGGTATGGGACCACCTGCTGATAATGTATCTCTAGAGACGAATACACTGGGTTCAACAAGAACGTCTTGCAACCCGGCCCTCACATGACCGACCACTCATTTCGCTTGAGTGTATCGAATGTATATCACCGACGGTTGGGATCAGCAACCGTCTCCCGAAAAGGGACAGCATCGAAACATAGATTTAAGAACAAATAGGAATTTCTCTAGATATGTGATTATACATCCTAATGGGAGCGACCCACATAGCCATGTTGCCTGCCCGATTTTTGTCATTTCCTGGTTGAAGAGGCTTGAGGTCAGAGTTTATTCTTGAAACATCTGATCACCATTCACTTTGAATGCCACATCGTCAGATCCGTCAGATATCACTAATTGAGGTCCACAAAAATACTCTAGCTGGAAGCTAAGAGAACGGCGATTCTCCGCCAACAACTGTAGCACGTTTGAAGAAATCAACGTATGTGACCCTTTGGAAATACTCTGTCAGACACTCGTCCATACAAGTCCTCCAGGAATAGGATGAACCGAAGGCACTCTCCTACTGCATCCAATATATGAATCACCACATGGATCAGTAGCGAGAAGTCCTTGCAACCCGTAGATTTCAACTACGACAGAATCACAGCTTATCTCTGCTTGCTAGGCAGAGAATATTAGTGGTTCTTCCGTGTATGAAAATCCACGGTCTTCAATGCTCCATCTCGATCATCTTCTGATATCTTCACGTATTTGTTGGTCGGAATGGTTTTTGAATATAAATTCGATCCCGGTCTTTCCATACCAACAATCGTATTGGACAGGGTTGATCGGTGTTTTAACTATCAAAATATACAGTGTTTCAATCATGACACTCCAATGAGTCCACTGGTTAAGTATTCAGCATCATCTGGCCTTTTAACACTTGATTTACTTTGTTAAATCAAAACTTCTAACTCTGTTAATATTTAAAAATACGATATTTGAATAACTCTAATTCGATTTAGCCCTAATCGATTAACTCCAATTGATTAACTCAAAGTGGTTAACTCTAACTGATTAACTCGACTTCTTTAACCCTATCGATTTACTACTATTTTACTTAACTCCATTCGCTTGACTCTAGATCGCGGCGATCACAATGGTTACGCCTGATTCCCTCAGGAAATATCCGACCGCCGTAGGCTATCTGCAGCCCAGCGAATTACGCTAGCAGTCGTACGAAATGGCACTCATCTTGAAAAAAAAACTATGTTTGACTAACTCTAGCTCGAATAACTATATTCAATTTCCCACTTAAATCTTCCTTCCAATCATCTTTTAAATTCGGAAATCCATTAGTTTTAACAAAGAAATTTATAGCACATATGTTATAACAATAGCGTTATAATTACTATATAGATTTACAAAACAATAGCGCTATAATTGCTGTTTAGGTTTACAACCCATTTACTATAGAAAAAGCGCAACAATCGCTATATTAGATTTACAAAACATATATTATAACAACAGCGCTAAAATCGCTGTTTAGATTTTCAAAACATATCCACTAACGTCTCTTACGATTACCAACTAATACTATCTTCAGATAATCCCGATGTTGTTCAAGTTGGGGTATTTTAATTACCTCTCAGACCTTGATCAAACAATGTCCGTATCCTCAGATAAATATCAGTTGTAACCCAAACACCAAAACTCCACTCCAGTCTCCAAAACAAATCCCATTATAAATTGGGTTTGGTTATCCAACCCTATGACCCACTTCTTAACCCAATTGCACTCTCACCAATTTCCTTTCAAATCCTTTAACCATTTTCATTGGATTTCCATTTCAACCTCGATTTCTTTTGAAAAGTAATTTTTCCCTAAATCCTTATTAATTAAAAATATAATTTATTTCAAACAATTTACTACATTAGTAGTTAACTCCTTTATTTACTAAAATAAATAGTAAATCCTTGATAAAAACCTTATTTACATTTAAATGATATTCATTTAACTATTTAATCAAAACACTTTAATTGGATAATCAATTTCAATTCAAACTGGTCAATTTAATTAACGCAAACCTCGATTATCTCATTAACGGATTCAAATTAATCCTTACCTTAAATTAATTAAAAATATAATTAATTTAAATAAATTCTATTACTTGTTTCCTTAACAAAACAATTACCAAAGTTTAATCATTTAATTCATTTCTTACTCTTCTACTTGTAAATCTGATTAACATCAGCATTTACTTTGCAAAATAAATTAATAACCAATCAAAATAAATAAAATATTTATTTATTTCCCTTAAATAACTTTTATTCAAAATGATATAATTCAAAATCTAACTCTGGTTATAAAATAAATTTTATAACCTCAACTCTATCGATTCACCTGACGGTGAATCAATATTTACAAAACGAATTGATTTTATAGGCCATACGCTGCTAAATACTCAACCAATACAGTCTATGGGTTTAAACAGATGTTAAATATTCAATAATCAACAATTAAATCGATCACCCAAACAGGACAGTTCATATATGATAATATGAAGACAAACAATATTTTTGAGGAATCCGGTTGGATCCCTCCAACCTGTTCTTCCCTGTATTCAAAATGGTTATCACAAACCAGATCATTCAGTTTGATTTAACTGATAACAATAAATAACGGCCATTAACAGCAACCAATTCACAAGCAATTCAACAATTCAAACAATTTTAAACACGTTTATTTTATAAACGTGACCAACCAAGGCGAGTTACCTTTATTGGAACCAATCGTTAAAAATAACAATTGGTGTTACACTGAAATTAAACACAGTTTAATTTCATCAGATAAAACAACAAACGAATGTATAATTAGCAAACAGGCAACCAGCAGCAAACAGAGCACACAAAATAAAAACCCAATTTATATAAAAAATATAAATGGGAAACTGAGTGAGTTTAACTCACCTTGATTTCAATCGTTGCTAAAAACAGACTGTTTTAATAACTCGCAGCGGTACCTAGCTCTGTCCAACCCAGGCCAGAATATTACGTTTGTCGATACAGTCCCAATGTCATTTGTTCCATTCGATTCTGGTGCTATCTGACAACGTCATAACATTTATACGTTATTCCCTATTAAATTTTGATATATTAAAACCTTAATAATTTATTAAATTCTACTCACGCTTCTAACTTTGTTAGGCACATTAGAACGGTTAAGCATAATGTATGTACCTATCACCAAAAAAAAATGATAATGATTCTCTTTATCTTTGCTCACGTTTAAACCCGATTAGGACCATTTTAGACACTATTGGCATGTTATAAAATTGGTTTGGCAACTTTAATATCAACTAGTCACCCTTTTAAAACCTTATGACTAGGCCACGGTTGACCCATTACTTCTTAGCATAAACCATACTATGTTATTACTAACTTAAAATATTGTGTCTACTGTTTATACTATATAAAATCAGGTTAACACAGGTTAGGCACTATCTAAAGCTTAATTAATATTATAAAAAAATGATTAGGCATTGTAACACTGCAACTTACCCAAGCCTCGTTTACTGCTGCTCACCGATTGCTGTCAACAACAGGCTACGCTCGATCACCACCTTAGCTTCGCCGACACCCCCCATGACTCTGACTCCCCACTGCTACTGTTTCCACGGAACCATGGAGAAACATTCCATTCCACCCCGTCCTCTCACTCCCAGAAACCCCTGTTTCGTCTGACGCCACCTCCCCTTGAATGTTGCGCCCCCTCGTCACCCTCACTGCTCCACTATCGAGCTGATCTCCACTTCAACGAGTACGCCACTATTTTTCGCTCCATCTCCGACTTCCTATAGCCAGCCTCCATGCCAAACTCAGCACACTTCCATGCTGCTGTCACGCCAGTCTCACCGTATCCCATGTTTCACCTTTTTTTTTTTTTGAAAAGCGCCAAAGCTCCCTCCCCACAACACACTCCAACACGTCAGCCATATTGTTGTCCCCATGCACCACGTTACATGCTGCTCCTCTCCCCACGCTAGTCCATCCAGTCCTTCATTTTTCTGTTTTCATGTAGGATGTTGTTTTTTTTTTATTAGTTCGATTCCTTTCTGGTGAGCAAAACAAAGAAAAAGCACGGGTATATATAGAAGACGGATGTGTGGAGAGCACGCAACTGAGATGTCAATTTCATTGGGGCGCTTGGTCGGCAAGGTTCCTTTTAGATGAAAAGAAAATACAAACATAGGGTAGGTTACTGTCTTGTGTACTTTGTTTGCAGTGTTTTCATTTTCAAGTGGGGAAGCGAGGAAGGCTGTATGTATTTGGGGTTGATACAGGGGAAGGCTTTGTTTGTTTTGAAAACGCAGGATGCAGCAAGTTTATTTATGTGATTTGAAGATTTACGTGTTTGAGAGTAGGATTATAAATAATATTATTTTATTATATCGAAGCTTCGTGGTAAAGTAACACGTAAAATTATCCTCAATTGATTTCTGTTTACTGATAAAAAAGCTAATCTTGGTGTAAAAAGGTATTCCGAACCCAACGGGACAAGTTTCATCGAAATCCGAGGTCGTTTGGAAAATTTTCCTTTATAAAACCAGAAATGAACACGCATTTAATTTTTCCACGGTCACCAGATAAACCAAATCAACTTTAAATTTTGATATCCTAAAATAATTTGTGTATACGAACCCAATGGCACTAGTTTCGTCGCATTCTGAGACTGTTTGCCCGATAGGCTGTTTTTACCCCGAACCGCCCTACCCTTTTTAACGCCAAATTTCTCGATCTCTAAAAATAACAAACTATATACATATCCTGACTCTAATCGACGATACGAACTCAACAGAACTGGTTTCGTGTCCTAATTCGATCGTCTACTCAAGTTCCACTCAAATATCTCTCTATTAATTTAACTACGCGCTATAAAATTTGATTGGGCGTTTACTGCCACCGTGGCCACATACGACATCGGTTTGCCACACGGTTTGATTTTCTGACAATAATTTGATGATATGGTTCCAATGAAACTAATTTCATTGAAAACAGAGTTCGTTGGCAAAATGGCCATTTTAACGGCCGATAACGATTTCCATAGCGTTTTTCTCAAAATTTGATTTGGCCATAACTATCAATTTATAACATGGAATCTGAATTTTTCTCTTTCATATGAAAATTTTCGTCAATACGGTTCCAACGTGTCTTGTTTCACAGAAATCCGACTTATATCGAATCCTGTATTCCCAGTTGAAGTTCAAAACTCGAATTTACGAACTGCACGCCATTTTCGAACTCTATTTATAACTATATAAATATATAACGTTCGAACTTCGTTTAAATAACGGATTAAATATTAAATTCCATCGATATTCCAAATATAATATTTAAATTAAATTAAATATTTGCTTCCAAAAACACGGGTCGTTACATTCTTCCCCCCTTAAAATAATTTCGTCCCCGAAATTGCTAAGGTGAGAAAGAATGTTTTAAACCCATAAATTTCCAAATCCAGTTTATTTTAAATTAGAAATAAATTCAATACTGTAAATAAATATTTTCAAAAAATGTTTCTTGCTCTAGCAGAAAGACTTGTCGGAAATCGCCGGTTGGGTTGGTCCAACCAAGGCTCCCTGTCTTGTTTATTCAGCTAGCTTTTTGAAAATAATCTAATACCTTAAATTTCCGAAAGATTTCGCCAGCACCTCCTCTGCACGGCTCAATCGGTACAACTCCAACTCGCCTTTCTAGGCCTTCTCCAATCCAAAAGAAAATAAACAGCCAAGCGGCTTGCCAAATAGGCTCATAAATCTCCAAACCCATATAAAAATAAACGTGTACCTTTTTGTCGGCATATCCTTATATCCCTTCTGTCTGCTACCCTGTCACCATATACAAATGCATTTCCAACAAAATTCCAACTTTATCCTCAAAACCAAATGCTTTACTCGCCCAGGCCAAATCTCATTCTTAACTCAATTTCCATCCATTATCAATTTCAACTCTTAACTTACCAGTCCAACACCGTTTCAGATTCCTGTTTCACAGTTCAGAATCTGATTCTACCTGATATATTATATCTCGATTAAATTTCCAGTTAATTTGTTTCAATTCAATTCATATTTGCTTTTCCAATTTCTATTTAATTTTGCCTTTGTTCACACAATTTCCCAGGGATTTTTTAAATAGTTTAGCTCTTTCAAGAAAATCAAATATTCCTTTTTCAGGATTCAAAACAACTTGTTTTTACTCAAGCAATTCAAAACAAAATCTTTGGTAGTAATCCGTCACTTAGAACTCGAAAATGAACAATGATGATGTGGCCAGCATCATCAGAGTTATTTCCTAGCTATCGAAGTGAGTTCAATACTATATCACTTATCAAAACCATATTTAACCAATTTCATTTTGGAATCTATTTCAAAATACCAAACACAATGCTCATAAAACAAATTAAATTCTCGCAGGATTTTAAAATTCTCATATATTCGATCCAAGTTCATTTGCAAACAACTTTCCCACTTTTAGGAATTTTGATTCCAATTCTGGTTTTAATTTCAGATTTAATAAATCTGCTTTCATATTAAACGAATTCTAATTGATTATTTATATAAGCATTCGATTATAATAACAAACAACACATCAAATATATTGTAATATTTCAATATATATAATTTCTTTATATTCAAAATATAATTTGGGTAAATTATTTCATTTACCCTCTTTCAAAACATACTGCGTTGGTTTATCGTACTTGAGTGTTTAGAAACCCCTATCGATACAGAGGATCAAACTGATTGACCAGAACTCATAAACAACTCAACCAACAAATCTCCATAATATAAAATAATTTTTATAAAATCTACAAATACGTTCACTCGTATATATACACTCAAACTCAATCTAGGGTATTGCCAACCCCATCTCTACTGAGTCACACCACAGAGCCAAGGTAATCACTTAACCTTTAGCTCTGATACCACTGTAACGACCCAGGGATTTCGGCCTCGAAAATCGACATAAATACCTTTACCGTAACTCATGCCAATCCTCCAAGCACCGAAAACACTGGATAGTTTTAGAAAGAAATTAGAGGGTGAGATAAGAAAGAAAGAAATATTAGAATAGAAGAAGAAGAAGAAACAACACAACACAGAGTCTCACATCGCAGCGGAACAAAATATAATACATAAATAATCTTTATTGAGAGCTTTAAAAATACTTACAGTATCAGAGTATATCACACAATGGGACAGTTATAATAACCTGTTCCAATATCCAACACACAGCGGAATAGTAGCTATATCATATCATACGTCTGAACATCTTCAACTCGTCTCTGGACTTCACAGCACTCGATAACCTGAACCTGTACGCTCCGGGCCTAACCCAAGCATTTACAAAACACCGGGTCAGTCTGGTGAACCAGAGTGAGAAAAACTCGCATAGTATTTACGATAAATCATCCAACCATGATTTTAAAGTTCAAAATCTTTTCAAAAGGAAAGGATAATCGTAAGACCAAATCCACACATAAACACGGACGGTTTTTACCTTACGATAACCCAAAACATTTTTGAAACCAATATCTTGTCTGATATTATAATAATGTCTAAATACAAGTAAATAGAAATATAGTAGAACGCTTGCATCTCACGCTCTACATATATAGTATACAAACGAAAACCGCGGGCGCTTATTGGAGATTGGATTCCAACTATGACCAGGTATGGGACCACCTGCCGATAGTGTATCTCTAGAGACGAATACACTGGGTTCAACAAGAACGTCTTGCAACCCGGCCCTCACATGACCGACCACTCATTTCGCTTGAGTGTATCGAATGTATATCACCGACGGTTGGGATCAGCAACCGTCTCCCGAAAAGGGACAGCATCGAAACATAGATTTAAGAACAAATAGGAATTTCTCTAGATATGTGATTATACATCCTAATGGGAGCGACCCACATAGCCATGCTGCCTGCCCGATTTTTGTCATTTCCTGGTTGATGAGGCTTGTGGTCAGAGTTTATTCTTGAAACATCTTATCACCATTCACTTTGAATGCCACATCGTTAGATCCGTCAGATATCACTAATTGAGATCCACAAAAATACTCTAGCTGGAAGCTAAGAGAACGGCGATTCTCTGCCAACAACTATAGCACGTTTGAAGAAATCAACGTATGTGACCCTTTGGAAATACTCTGTCAGACACTCGTCCATACAAGTCCTCCAGGAATAGGATGAACCGAAGGCACTCTCCTACTGCATCCAATATAGGAATCACCCCATGGATCAGTAGCGAGAAGTCCTTGCAACCCGTAGATTTCAACTACGACAGAATCACAGCTTATCTCTGCTTGCCAGGCAGAGAATATTAGTGGTTCTTCCGTGTATGAAAATCCACGGCCTTCAATGCTCCATCTCGATCATCTTCTGATATCTTCACGTATTTGTTGGTCGGAATGGTTTTTGAATATAAATTCGATCCCGGTCTTTCCATACCAACAATCGTATTGGACAGGTTTGATAGTCGGTGTTTTAACTATCAAAATATACAGTGTTTCAATCATGACACTCCAATGAGTCCACTGGTTAAGTATTCAGCATCACCTGGCCTTTTAACACTTGATTTACTTTGTTAAATCAAAACTTCTAACTCTGTTAATATTTAAAAATACGATATTTGAATAACTCTAATTCGATTTAGCCCTAATCGATTAACTCCAATTGATTAACTCAAAGTGGTTAACTCTAACTGATTAACTCGACTTCTTTAACCCTATCGATTTACTACTGTTTTACTTAACTCCATTCGCTTGACTCTAGATCGCGGCGATCACAATGGTTACGCCTGATTCCCTCAGGAAACATCTGACCGCCGTAGGCTATCTGCAGCCCAGCGAATTACGCAAGCAGTCGTACGAAATGGCACTCATCTTGAAAAAAAACTATGTTTGACTAACTCTAGCTCGAATAACTATATTCAATTTCCCACTTAAATCTTCCTTCCAATCATCTTTTAAATTCGGAAATCCATTAGTTTTAACAAAGAAATTTATAGCACATATGTTATAACAATAGCGTTATAATTACTATATAGATTTACAAAACAACAGCGCTATAATCGCTGTTTAGGTTTACAACCCATTTACTATAGCAAAAGCGCTACAATCGCTATATTAGATTTACAAAACATATATTATAACAACAGCGCTAAAATCGCTGTTTAGATTTTCAAAACATATCCACTAACGTCTCTTACGATTACCAACTAATACTATCTTCAGATAATCCCGATGTTGTTCAAGTTGGGGTATTTTAATTACCTCTCAGACCTTGATCAAACAACGTCCTTATCCTCAGATAAATATCAGTTGTAACCCAAACACCAAAACTCCACTCCAGTCTCCAAAACAAATCCCATTATAAATTGGGTTTGGTTATCCAACCCTACGACCCACTTCTTAACCCAATTGCACTATCACCAATTTCCTTTCAAAACCTTTAACCATTTTCATTGGATTTCCATTTCAATCTCAATTTCTTTTGAAAAGTAATTTTTCCCTAAATCCTTATTAATTAAAAATATAATTTATTTCAAACAATTTACTACATTAGTAGTTAACTCCTTTATTTACTAAAATAAATAGTAAATCCTTGATAAAAACCTTATTTACATTTAAATGATATTCATTTAACTATTTAATCAAAACACTTTAATTGGATAATCAATTTCAATTCAAACTGGTCGATTTAATTAACTCAAACCTCGATTATCTCATTAACGGATTCAAATTAATCCTTACCTTAAATTAATTAAAAATATAATTAATTTAAATAAATTCTATTACTTATTTCCTTAACAAAACAATTACCAAAGTTTAATCATTTAATTCATTTCTTACTCTTCTACTTGTAAATCTGATTAACATCAGCATTTACTTTGCAAATTAAATTAATAACCAATCAAAATAAATAAAATATTTATTTATTTCCCTTAAATAACTTTTATTCAAAATGATATAATTCAAAATCTAACTCTGGTTATAAAATAAATTTTATAACCTCAACTCTATCGATTCACCTGACGGTGAATCAATATTTACAAAACGAATTGATTTTATAGGCCATACGCTGCTAAATACTCAACCAATATAGTCTATGGGTTTAAACAGATGTTAAATATTCAATAATCAACAATTAAATCGATCACCCAAACAGGACAGTTCATATATGATAATATGAAGACAAACAATATTTTTGAGGAATCCGGTTGGATCCCTCCAACCTGTTCTTCCCTGTATTCAAAATGGTTATCACAAACCAGATCATTCAGTTTGATTTAACTGATAACAATAAATAACGGCCATTAACAGCAACCAATTCACAAGCAATTCAACAATTCAAACAATTTTAAACACGTTTATTTTATAAACGTGACCAACCAAGGCGAGTTACCTTTATTGGAACCAATCGTTAAAAATAACGATTTGGTGTTACACTGAAATTAAACACAGTTTTATTTCATCAGATAAAACAACAAACGAATGTATAATTAGCAAACAGGCAACCAGCAGCAAACAGAGCATACAAAATAAAAACCCAATTTATATAAAAAATATAAATGGGAAACTGAGTGAGTTTAACTCACCTTGATTTCAATCGTTGCTGAAAACAGACCGTTTTAATAACTCGCAGCGGTACCTAGCTCTGTCCAACCCAGGCCAGAATATTACGTTTGTCGATACAGTCCCAATGTCATTTGTTCCATTCGATTCTGGTGCTATCTGACAACGTCATAACATTTATACGTTATTCCCTATTTAATTTTGATATATTTAAACCTTAATAATTTATTAAATTCTACTCACGCTTCTAACTTTGTTAGGCACATTAGAACGGTTAAGCACAATGTATGTACCTATCACCAAAAAAAAAGATAATGATTCCCTTTATCTTTGCTTACGTTTAAACCCGATTAGGACCATTTTAGACACTATTGGCATGTTATAAAATTGGTTTGGCAACTTTAATATCAACTAGTCACCCTTTTAAAACCTTATGACTACGCCATGGTTGACCCATTACTTCTTAGCATAAACCATACTATGTTATTACTAACTTAAAATATTGTGTCTACTGTTTATACTATATAAAATCAGGTTAACACAGGTTAGGAACTATCTAAAGCTTAATTAATATTATAAAAAAAATGATTAGGCATTGTAACACTGCAACTTACCCAAGCCTCGTTTACTGCTGCTCACCGATTGCTGTCAACAACAGGCTACGCTCGATCACCACCTTAGCTTCGCCGACACCCCCATGACTCTGACTCCCCACTGCTACTGTTTCCACGGAACCATGGAGAAACACTCCATTCCACCCCGTCCTCTCACTCCCAGAAACCCCTGTTTCGTCTGACGCCACCTCCCCTTAAATGCTGCGCCCCCTCGTCACCCTCACTGCTCCACTATCGAGCTGATCTCCACTTCAACAAGTACGCCACTATTTTTCGCTCCATCTCCGACTTCCTGTAGCCAGCCTCCATGCCAAACTCAGCACACTTCCATGCTGCTGTCACGCCAGTCTCACCGTATCCCATGTTTCACCCTTTTTTTTTTTTTTGAAAAGCGCCAAAGCTCCCTCCCCGCAACACACTCCAACACGTCAGCCATATTGTTGTCCCCATGCACCACGTTACATGCTGCTCCTCTCCCCACGCTAGTCCATCCAGTCCTTCATTTTTCTGTTTGCGTGTAGGATGTTGTTTTTTTTATTAGTTCGATTCCTTTCTGGTGAGCAAAAGAAAGAAAAAGCACGGGTATATATAGAAGACGGATGTTTGGAGAGAACGCAACTGATATGTCATTTTCACTTGGGGCGCTTGGTCGGCAAGGTTCCTTTTCCCTAGATGAAAAGAAAATACAAACATAGGGTAGGTTACTGTCTTGTGTACTTTGTTTGCAGTGTTTTCATTTTCAAGTGGGGAAGCGAGGAAGGCTGTATGTATTTGGGGTTGATACAGGGGAAGGCTTTGTTTGTTTTGAAAACGTAGGATGCAGCAAGTTTATTTATGTGATTTGAAGATTTACGTGTTTGAGAGTAGGATTATAAATAATATTATTTTATTATATCGAAGCTTCGTGGTAAAGTAACACGTAAAATTATCCTCAATTGATTTCTGTTTACTGATAAAAAAGCTAATCTTGGTGTAAAAAGGTATTCCGAACCCAACGGGACAAGTTTCATCGAAATCCGAGGTCGTTTGGAAAAATTTCCTTTATAAAACCAGAAATGAACACGCGTTTAATTTTTCCACGGTCACCAGATAAACCAAATCAACTTGAAATTTTGATATCCTAAAATAATTTGTTGATACGAACCCAATGGCACTAGTTTCGTCGCATTCTGAGACTGTTTGCCCGATAGGCTGTTTTTACCCTGAACCGCCCTACCCTTTTTAACGCCAAATTTCTCGATCTCTAAAAATAACAAACTATATACATATCCTGACTCTAATCGACGATACGAACTCAACGGAACTGGTTTCGTGTCCTAATTCGATCGTCTACTCAAGTTCCACTCAAATATCTCTCTATTAATTTAACTACGCGCTATAAAATTTGATTGGGCGTTTACTACCACCGTGGCCACATACGACATCGGTTTGCCACGCGGTTTGATTTTCTGACAATAATTTGATGATACGGTTCCAATGAAACTAATTTCATTGAAAACAGAGTTCGTTGGCAAAATGGCCATTTTAACGGCCGATAACGATTTCCATAGCGTTTTTCTCAAAATTTGATTTGGCCATAACTATCAATTTATAACATGGAATCTGAATTTTTTTCTTTCATATGAAAATTTTCATCAATACGCTTCCAATGTGTCTTGTTTCACAGAAATCCGACTTATATCGAATCATGTATTCCCAGTTGAAGTTCAAAACTCGAATTTACGAACTGCACGCCATTTTCGAACTCTATTTATAACTATATAAATATATAACGTTCGAACTTCGTTTAAATAACGAATTAAATATTAAATTCCATCGATATTCCAAATATAATATTTAAATTAAATTAAATATTTGCTGCCAAAAACACGGGTCGTTACAGCTTATGGAGGTGGAAAGTATTATTCATACTCAACTTATGGAGGTAGAGAGTATTATCCATACTCAGCTTTGGCAAGTGTTAACCATACTCGGCTTATCTTATCCATACTCAGCTATTTGAGTCAGGTATATATATGGTGGCGGGCATCGGCCGTGTTCTTCGAGACGGTGGCTAGCACTGACCATATTTTCATAAGTGATTTGAAGATTTGAGTGTTTATTGTGCTTCTAAAAAGTTATTGTGAGATTCGGTCAGTGGCCATTACAGTCGGCCCAGAGAAGTGGCGAGTATCATCCATACTCGGCTTATGGAGGTTTGACCATACTCGACTTATGGAGTTGGTTTGATATGGCGGCAGGTATTGACCGTAACTTAGTAACAGTGGCTAACACAGACCATATTTGGGTCGATGAGCATTAATCATGCTCGGTTTTAAATCTTTCAAACATCATCCATGTTCGGAAAAGAAAGTTCATTGCTTCTAATGAGCTATTACAGGAAAATGGAAATAAACTCTAAGGGAGTGATAGTTGAATCCAGAGCATTCCTAGGAGTTAATTCCATACGTGTGTACTTCAACATATCCACATTATTTAAAAGAACAAAAATACATCTTAAAATGGAAAATCTAAAGTTTATTTAATTGATAATGATGTCGTGATTGCTGGGCTCAGGTTCCTTTCCATTTTTAGGAGCTCCGGGGCCGACCTAAGGAGCATGGGCAGAGGATTGCGACGGAATGGCCTGCGTAGATTTCTTGACATACTTGTTCATTTCTCCATGCCTAATCCTATCCTCGATGAGGTCATGTAAGTGCCTTCATTCACTGGTGTTGTGGCCTGCCATGTTTGGAACATGTAGTGCTTTCTACAGTCAAGTTCTTTCTGGGTCGACTCCCTTCGAGGAAGTTTAGGGAAGGGTAGAGTTCCTCGTACGTCAAGGTAGATGTCGTGCAGGAAGGAATTAAGCTTGGTGTATTGATCATACTTGTTCTCTCTTCGGAGTCGTACGTTGCGATCATTTTTTCTGAGACTTTTTTTTGCCTTTATTCTGGCTATTGGTGTCGGATGGACCTCCTCCTTTAGTGGCAAGTACTTCGAGGCTCTCCATCTCAATGTTGGAATCTTCCTGCCATAGGAACCTATCGGCTTCAGCATAGAAGCCTTTGATGTCTTTAGGGGGATTTTTGTTAAAGAGATCCGAAATTCTGATCAATTCTGGACATCTGCAATGGCGACCATAAGCACCATCGATGGCTTGGGTCAATCGACTGATGCTATAGCCACGTTGAATCTTTCTCAGAAGGATTCGAGGGTCTCACCAGACTGCTGCATGATAGAGGTTAGGAACATGACACTCTTGGGTCGGGCGATGTGGACTCTAAACTATTCGATGAAGCGAGTGACCAATATGTTCCAGCTATTGATTGACTCAGTTGTTAGCTGTCGAAACTACATGCCAGCTATGTCGGTGAGGAAGAGGGGAAGCACTTGGCCATGATGTTGGTTGATGCAGAGTGTACTTCCATGTGGCACATGTATCGTATGAGATGAATGGTTAGGACAACCTGGCAGTTGTAGGGCTCCAGGACCGGAAGCTTGAAGTTTGGAGGATTTCGGGAGTTTCTAATTTCCCGTGTGAATGGGCTACGGTGGATGTCATCCACATCCTATTGAGAAGAAGTTCCCGGGTGAATCATCTGATGATGCTCGCAAGCTGGCTTCAATCTTTGTGGAGTCTTTGCCATGAATCTAGCTCTGCATTGTTGAGGATCCCAGTACTAGGATCCGTCGAAAGCATGCTCGAAAGGGGATACGTTGGTTGGGCTCGACCTCCGATAAATGAGTGAAGGCGAGGGTGAGGGCGTGTCCCGACTTCGGGAACTGGTTCAATCACAACTAAAGTTGCTCGGTCATTATTGGACTGAGCAATACCTATGCTAGTAGGGTTGGTCCAAGTTTTGTTAACATTGGACCGACCCTGCATAGCATGTGATGTTCCGGGCGAGGCATCACCTCGCCTGGGATGATATTAGGACGATCTTCAGTAGAATTTCCCTCCGACCTACCCTGAGCTGTCTTGGTAGAGTGGTCTTGCTGGTTCGAAGGGTTGATGTCACCAGCTCTTTGTTGAAGGTGAGGCGGCATTGGGCGGGTTTGCAATAAGATGTTGGATCGGACTGGATGTAACAATGTTCCTGGTTCTAGCCGGCCTACCGGTTGGGCTTGTTATGGAGCTAGTTGTCCAGAGGCTTGTGTTGTTTCCTAGACTGGGGGCAGGTTAGTTGATTGATGTCGGATCTAATTGGGGTTGACCTGAGATTCTGCAACTACCAATGCTCCACTTAAAGTTGGAAGCGATGCCCCTGACTGGGGTCGATCGGGAAGTGAAGTTAAGCTAGGCGGAAGCAATGGTGTGGACCGATCTGGGGGATTGAATTTCTGCAAGCCGAAGATCAGTTGCTTCCCCAGCGTCACCCGGTAGAGGAAATGATACTGGAATGTGAGGCCCCTTTTCCATCCGAGCGAGAAGGTCGTTCATCACTTTGTGCTGATGTTTGAGAAGTTCAAACTGAGATGCCATCTGATTTTTGAACTCGGACAAGATTTTATCTGTTCGCCCCTAGTAAGGTATTGGGACCCGTCTTCATGGGAGGAATCCTCATGGCTTGCCTCCGCTGCTACTGTTTCTGTTCCATCTGCAGGTATGGGTTGAGAAGTTAAAGCATCCTTCTTCCTCTTGTTTGTCATGATCGGCTTAGAAATTGCTGAAGGAGATTGAAGGTCGTAGAGTATGTCTGGACGTGCCCCCACCTGGCGCATCAAAGTCTTAACATCAAAAGTTGGCCACTAGTGATAGTCAATCCCCAATCATGTTTAGAACATACGAATCACAATCACAGAGTACGGTAAAGAAAGTAAGAATGGGGAATACACATAAAATGTTTATAGTGGGTCGGCAAAATCGATGCCTACGTCCACTTTATATATATATATATATATATATATTGATTACAAGTACAATCTGATTTCTTTTTGAAGAAATTGGGAGATGAGAAATATGAACACAAAATACTTGTGTTTGAGTAGGATGAGATCTGGCTATTTTTGGAGTTAGCCTTAAGTTTCTTTCAAAAAATCCAGAATGCTTTTCTTCTTTAGGGAAGGAGCTATTTATAGGTGAAGAAGTGGGCTGAGTGAGGTGCTATGTGGCTTGCTTCTTTTGTGGAACTTGGACATGTGGAGCTCGATCCAGTGGAATAATTATGGAGGGGGGAAGAGGGGGATCTCGTCCACTGCTGAGCAATAGTATCCTCAAGAATTGTGGCTTGCATGGAACCAAAGATGTAGTGTATCAAAAGTAGAGCTTTGGCTGGAAGTGTTGACCGCCTTTAATGCGTTGAGAATCGGGCTAAGCAATGAATGACTCATTTGGATATTTCTAGGTAGATTCAGGGATATTCGATTGATCCGAACTTTAAGTAGATGGTTGAATCGGTCGGCTGGGAGAACTATTATGCCGCTGGCTGAAGGAGATTGGCTCGGGCCGAGTCTTGCTTGGGGTTCTGGAATAGAGGCCGCTCGTTGGCATCGGTCGGTACTGAATCGTGAGTCTTCTGACATTGTCTTCGATTCATTGAACCGTTTTTGCCGAAAAGTTGGTCAACACTTTCCCCACCAGAATACATCTTTCTTGGTGGAAGAAGGTGTGTTCTGGATATTGTATTGGAGCTCAATGTCTGGGTAGCTATGGTTGTGCCGAACCGTATTAAGGCCAGAAATTTGATGATCCTGATAGTTGTATTAAGGCCAAAAGTTCAACGATCGGTGCAGATCCTATCAAGGCCAGAAAACCAACTACCACGGAAGAACGTATTAAGGCCGAGATTGCCACGAAAGTAGTCTTCGTTCCAATATTCAATGCCTGCAAAGATAGTGTAGGTCATTCTCGGTTTAGAGTTGGCTTTGAGCTTTATTGGGTGAGTACTAACCATACTTATCTTAAAGAGTCGGCGAGTGGTAATAAAACTTGGCTTAAAGAGGTGGCGAGTATCATCCATACTCGGCTTATGGAGGTGGTGAGTATTATCCATACTCGACTTATGGAGGTTGTGAGTATCATTCATACTCGGCTTATTGAGGTGGCGAGTATTAACCATACTCGGATTTGGCAAGTGTTAACCGTACTTGGCTTATCTTATCCATAGTCAGCAAATGGAATCGAGTATATATATAGTGGCATGCATCGACTGTGTTCTTAGACACCGCGGCTAGCACTGACAATATTTTCATAAGTGATTAGAAGATTTGAGTGTTTGTTGTGCTTCTAAAAAGGTATTGTGAGATTCAGTAAGTGGCCATTACACTCAGCCTAGAGAAGTGGCGAGTATCATCCTTATGGAGGTTTGACCATACTTGGCTTATGGAGTTGGTTTGATTTGGTGGCAAGTGTTAACTGTAACTTAGTAATAGTGGCTAACACAGACCATATTTGGGTCGGCGAGCATTAATCATGCTCGGTTTTAAATCTTTCAAACATCATCCATGTTTGGAAAAGAAAGTTTATTACTACTAAAGAGTTATTACAGGAAAATGGAACTAAACTCTAAGGGAGTGATAGTTGAATCCAGAGCATGCCTAGAAGTTAATTCCGTACGTGTGTACTTCAACATATCCGCATTATTTAAAAGAACAAAAATACATCTTATAAACGGAAAATATAAATTTTATTTAATTGATAATGATGTCGTGATTGCTGGGCTCAGGGTCCTTTCCATTTCTAAGAGCTCAGGGACCGACCAGAGGAGCATGGGCAGTGGATTGTGGCGGCATGGCTTGCGTAGGTTTCTTGATGTACTCGGGCATTTCTCCAGGCCTAAACCTATCCTCAATGCGGTCACATAAGTGCCTGCATTCACCGATGTTGTGGCCTTCCATGTTTGGAGCATGCAGTGCTTTCTAGAGTCGAGTTATTTTTGGGTTGACTCCCTTTAAGGAGGTTTAGGGAAGGGTAGAGTTCCTCGTATGTCAAGGTAGATGTCGTGCAGGGAGGAGTTAAGCTCGGTGTATTGATCATACTTGTTCTCTCTCAGAAGTCGTACGTTGCGTCATTCTTTTCCAAGATTTTTTTTTGCCTTTATTCTAGCTATTAGTGTCGGATGGACCTCCGCCTTTGGTGGCAAGTACCTCGAGACTCTCCATCTCAATGTTTGGGTCTTCCTATCAGAGGAACATATCGACTTTGGCATAGAAGACTTCGATTTCTTTAGGTGGATCTCTGGTTAAAGAGATCCTAAATTTTGATCAGTTCTGGACACCTGCAATGGCGGCCATAAGCACCATCGATGGCTCGGGTCGATCGACTGATGTTGCAACCGCGCTGAATCTTTCTCAGAAGGATCTGAGGGTCTCGCCGGACCATTGCATGATAGAGGTTAGGAACATGACACTCTTGGGTCGGGCGATGTGGACTTTGAACTGTTCGATGAAGCGAGTGACCAACATATTCCATCTATTGATCGACTCAGTTGTTAGCTGTCAGAACCACATGCCAGTTATGTCGGTGAGGAAGTGGAGGAAGCACTTGTCTATGACGTTGGTTGATGCAAAGAGTACTTCCCCATGTGGCACGTGTATCGCATGAGATGAATGGTCGAGTCGGTCTGGCCGTTTTAAAGCTCCATGACCGAAATCTTGGAGTATAGAGGATTTTGGGAGTTTCTGATTTCCCGTGTGAATGGGCTGCGGTGGATGTCATCCACATCCTATTAAGAAGAAGTGCCTCAGGTGAATTGTATGATGATGCTCGCAAGCTGGCTTCCATCTCCGAGGAGTCATTGCCATGAATCCAGCTCTGCATTGGTGAGGACCCCAGTACTAGGATCCGCCGAAAGCATGCTCAGAAGGGGATCCGTTGGTTGGGTTCGACCTCCGAGAGTTATGTGAAGGTGAGGGTGAGGGGCATATCCTGGCTTCGGGAACTGGTTCAGTCACAGCTAAAGTTGCTCGATGGTTATTGGACTGAGCCATACCTATGCCGATAGGGTTGGTCCAAGTTTGGTTGGCATTGGACCGACCCAGCATAGCATGTGATGTTCGGGGCTTGTTATTGCCTCACCCGGGATGATATTAGGGTGATCTTTAGAAGCGTTTCCCTCCAACCTACCCTGAGCTGTCCTAGTAGAGTGGTCTTATTGGTTAGAAAGGTTGATGTCCCCAAATCTTCGTTGAAGTTGAGGCAGCATAAGGCGGGTATGCAGTAAGATGTTGGATCAGACCGGATGTAACAACACTCCTTGTTCTGGCCAACCCACTAGTTGGCTTTTTCTAGAGCTAGTTGTCTAAGGGATTGTGTTGTTTCCTAGACTGGGGGCAGGTTTGTCGATTGATGCTGGATCTGATTGGGGTCAATTGAAGAATGGAGTTTTGATGACAACAACCTTATTTCAAATATCATTGATTATAAAATATATACTAACGCTTTTTGTATATAATATATGTGTGTATATATATGTAGGAATTATATACAGGAAATATTACTGAAGATTGTGCAGTTATAAAGATGATAGAGATTCAAAGATCAGAGAAATTTCAAGACTCATGAGTAATCAAGATTTCAAGAGTTCAAGATCAATATAATTATAAGGTCAAGATTTTGTAAGACTCTAAGTAGCACTCCAGGTTCAAATTCAAATTTTCAAATTCTGATTTCAATTCTATCCTCAATCCTCTCTATTTTATTTTTCTATTTGTTTCAATTTTTATTCATCTTTGTTTTTCAAACTCAAGTTTTATATTTATGTATGTATATATATATATACACATTATAGTTATTCTTATACTTTATATTTATATAGTTTAAAACCTTATAATTTTATAAATATATTTATATAGATTAAATTTATGTTTTCATATGTTTTTCTATCATATAATATAAATTTACAACACTAGAATTTTACTCAAGAATTTCCAGAATTATTTTTATATCAAAACACTTGAAAAATGCTTTAAAATTTAAAAATACACTAGGGCATGTCGACATACCAAAAACTCCATGTCGACATACAACTTTCAATTTTTCTAATTTTGAAAGGAAGTGTCTTTTTCACTATTTGAAATGATTCAGAACCGTTGCAACCTTTCATACTCTATAAAAGAGGTTAAAACCGATTTTTTTATCATCTCTTCTTCTTTAACTTCATCCTCTCTACACCATTATTCTTAACCATTTTTATGGTTTTTACACTTATACTCTGCCGAATTCAGTTCCGTTTTGATCAAACTTCTTCTCTCTATACTCTCTACTCCCTACTCTCTGAATCAAGTGCTATTAAAGAGTTATTAGGCTATTTGTAATTGCTAGGTTTGAGTAAACATGAATCAGTGTGTCCTTGTAGCCGTGAAATCAAGGAAATAGAAGTCGGTATGTCCTTGTGAGCCGTGAAATCAAGGAAATAGGAGTCGGTGTGTCCTTGTGAGCCGTGAAATCAAGGAAGTAGGAATCGGTGTTTCCTTTTGAGCCGTGAAATCAAGGAGGTTGTACTTGACTATTGGAAAAAGTAACAAAACTCTACGCAATCCAGTGTTGTGAGGGACTGGACGTAGGAGCAATCTGAACCAGTATAAAATCTGGCGTGTTCTTTCCTTTTCTGCATTTTCATTTCTGTTCATTTTGCATTTGTGTTTGAATCTGTGTCTGCGATTGTGTTTGTGGTGTTTGATTCATCCAGTAGTTCACATAAGTTTTAGAGTTTGTTTAAATTCTTATAAACACTATTCACCCCCCTCTGGTGTGTACTTTGCCTTAACGATCCATTCTGCATTCCCTAACAATTGGTATCAGAGTAAGGTCTTTCAAAAAGTTCATAATTTGATTTTTGAAAATAGTGATAATGGCAACCAACACTGGTGGCAATAATAGTTCTTTTATAGAGTTTCAATCCATTGTTAGACCACCAGTGTTTAATGGTAGTAATTATTCATATTGGACATGTAGAATGAAAATTTATTTACAGTCAGTAGGATTAGACACATGGAATAGTACAGAAAATGGATATGTTGAACCCACAACTGCATTTGCACAATGGAAAAATGAACAAAAGACTGCTGCACAGAGCAATTCTAAAGCCATGAGTTTAATAGAGTATCAGTATGTAAGACTACTTATGAAATCTGGGGAACTTTACAAGTTCCTCGTGAAGGAACTGGTAAAGTTAAACAGACTAAGATAGGCAAGTTACTTAATCAATTCGAATTATTCAAAATGAATGAGAATGAGTCTATTTCAGATATGTATTGCAAATTTCAAGAGATAGTGCATTCGCTAACAGCACATGGAAAAACTTATTTAGAAGCAGATCAATCAGAAAAATATTGAACTCACTAACTCAAGAATGGGATTAGACGACTTTGGCTATTGAAGAAGACAATGATGTCAATGAAATGAAGATTGAAGAGTTAATCGGAAATTTGATGTCAGATGAAGTCCAACTACAGAAAAGAAAAGAAAATAGATCAAAAAAGAAATCTATTGCACTAAAAGCAACAACAAATGATTCTGACTCAAGTAGTGAAGATGATGAAGAAATAACACTCATGACAAATCATTTTAGAAGATTTCTAAAATATAGAAGGAAGGGTTATAATCATGCAAATTCAAAAATGAATGATGGACGATGTTTTAACTGCAGCAAACCAGGTCATACAAAGAAATTGTGTCCATATCCAGACAAATCGACTCAACAAACGGACAACAACAATTCATCAAGGAAAAGAAAGAAAGCATATGCAGCAACATTAGATGATTCAGATTCGTCATCAACTGATAAAGAACCATAAACTGGAAATACGAATATATGCTTTATGACAATTCAGAGTTCAGAAAATCATGAAGAAAAGGATCAAAAAACCCGGGAATGCATTAATTAAATTTTAATTTTATTTGGTTAAATGGTTGCTTTATTTGTTTGTTTTGCTTTGAATTTAAAATTTTAAAAACAAAATTTGAAATTAGAAATTCAAATTTGAATTTTGAATTTTGAAATTCAAAATAATAATATAATATTAAGTAATCCATAAATTAATAAAATAAAATTGTTTGAGTGCTTATTAGGATTAGAATTATTTCAGGAAATCGTTAAACCTGAAATATAGATTGATAATATTTTTCAAAAACTTAAAATCCTATTCCTTTTTTAAAATAAGCCTAGTATGTCGATGTACAGAAAAATACATGTCGGCATATCTAACCAGTTTTGGAATTTAAATTTTGAGTTTCAAAAGTTTAAACTTTCAAACTTCCCTCAAATCTTTTCACCAACTCCCAAGGTCTGAAAATGTATCCTTTCAATTTGAAAAGTTGTGCCTATTCAATTCATATTCATTCAATTCATATCTATTCAATTTCTATATATATCTATCCTTTCTGCTTTTCGTTCACAACTCAAAACAATATTCTTCATATCTACCCTCTTAAAAATTATCATTTCAATGGCTTCCACAAGTTCATCTCATAAATTGAAGACAACCAAAACCACTAAAGCTTATCTTTACAATGTCAAAGAGGCCATCAAAACCTATGGTAACTATTTAGCAAATGCTAAAGTTAACACGGGTGCTTTCGCTGTCTTTAGCAATTTTCCATTTTATGATCTCCTCTCTCTTTTCGAACACAATGAAGTGTTGAGTCTAATTGATTCTCGTGATAATAACGAAGTATGTTATCCCAAACTCATAAAGATGTTCTATGCAAATCTCAATCGTGGATTTTACGAAGGCAACTAATACCAAATTTGGAGTAGTGTCAAGGAAACTCAAATTGTTATCATTGCCGAACTTTTAGGCGAAATTATAAATTATAGAAGCGTGGGCTCGGATTTTTCAACTTTTGATATCAAAGAAACCGATATGGAAGCTTTTCACTATATCTTTGAAGATGGTGCTCCAATGGATTTCAAAAATCATTTCTTACGTCCAAAAACAAGAATTGTCAACCTTCTCCTTCAACACACCATCACTCCTCGTTTCGGAAATTTCAACAATCCAACACTTAAAGTCCAAAAAGCTCTCTTTGCAATTATGGGTGGATATCTTATCAATTAGGCCGAAATGATTCTAAATGAAATTAAGCCCATAAATTTATCCACAAGAGAAAACACTCTTTATTATGGTGTTTATCTCACTCGTATTTTCAAACACTTTAATGTGGATCTTCATGGAGAAGAATTTGTTTCTAGAAAAGTGTTTGATGCATCAATAATTCATCTCATGCAAATTCCTCTTACTTTCAAACCTTATGTGATATTCGAGGCCAAACAAGCTCGATTGCAACAAGAACAAGAGCCAGTGGAAGTCAAAGAAGAAGAAGAGGCTTCTATGGAAAGCATTGAGTATACAACCTCAGAGCATATCTACAAAGACATGATTACTCAAAATCAAGTAAAAATCGTCAACAATCAAAAGAAGCTTAATAAGAGGCTTTCCAAAATATCCAAATTCATGGTCAAGATAGGAAGAAAACTTGGAATTTCATCTTCCTCATCATCATTCGAAAACTAAGCCATCTAGTACAATCTATCTTTATATATTCCTTGTATTTGCTTTCGAATCTCGTATTTAAAGTGTGTTTTGTTTAGTTGGATGTATTTGCTTTCTATTAAGTAATGAATGGAGTTTTATTTCTGATAAAATCAACTTTACCTTTCTGGAAAAACTATAAAACAAATTATAACATTACAAGAGTTCAAAAGAATTCAAAAAATTTCAAAATTCACTATAGTATGTCGACATGCAAAAAGAGTATGTTGACATATAACTGACATATTTTCAAATTGTTGCAAATTTTAAAATTAAAATAACTACTCATGTCCATTCAAAATCCAATGAATTCCAGACCCTATTTAAGTATATTTCCTTCGGAAAAATTCATTACTCCTTCCTTAATCATTTCTCATCAAATCAATGGAAAATCCTATTCATAATCTTAGTGAAAATCTAGAAGAAACTCCCAATTCTTTCAAAAATATTCCCTCTATTATTCTACAAAATCAGCGCCATCTCAAGCTAAGTCAAATAAAGATGATCGAACAATAAGAGAAGCATTTTGATGCAATGCGATGGCTAATTTCTTATCTTTTCAGAGATGAAGAGAATATTCTCGCAAAGGCTCCACCAACCAAAGAAGATGAATATTGGGAAGTAATTAAGAGGGATCCTATCTTTGGAGAAGATGGTTGGGTTGAAGTTCTAAGAAATGTTTAATTCGATACGATTTGTTTAACTATTCTAAAACATATAGTGTGGTGTGATTTGGAATCTATTATTTAAAACTTGTATATATTAAGACATATGGTGTGATTTGATTTGGTTTGATTTGTATAAATATCAGACAAACATATGTTGTAACAACCCACGTCCATTAATGTCACTCACAAAGGGAATGCATTAACTTTCATGGAGCATTATAAGTGTATAGAACAGAATATTACAAGATAGATATATAAAATGGTACTTCAAATTTCAAAATAACTTCATTGCAGCGACTGCTGAGTATAGTATGGTTACAACATCAAAACAAAACAAAAAAGCCAAGTACAAGAATATCCATCTTGGACAACTTATTTTGAAAGAACATAAAAACAAAAGCATAATCCCACTCCAACTAGCCATAATGAAAAGAGATAAAGCTAAACATTACTTTAACGCTTCCAAGCACTTCAAGAAGAAAGAAAGCTGAGTCAAGCTCCACTAATCCCACCCTGAGCACCTAGGGGGAGGGGGAGAAAAGAAAAGAGGCGAAACAAAACGGGTCAGACATAAAGTCTGGCGAGTCTAGTGACTTTAACATATAATCAGTAAAGTAACAGGATAAGAACATAAACAGGATATGACAAGGTAACAAGATGGACAAGATAAGCAAGATATAACGTTGAATGCGCTTCTAATCACTATAAGATAATTCCTACACTGCACCAATGCTAATTACACCGCACCATTACTAGTCCCATACTGGAACTTGATCCCGCTTACTAATCATAATAATGGAAGTTTCGTGTACTTCTAGCTGCTATCGTAGGTGTCGCCTTCTCCTATCTCCACTAGTTGTACCCACAACCCTCCCCATTCTAATTACAACATTTATTCATAGTATGGTAGTTGTACGCCTAGCTGCTGTCATAGGTGCCGCCTGCTCCTATCTCCACTAGTTGTACCCACTACCCTCCCCATTGGATCGGCTCCCTAACTCGTAGGTACCCATGTTTGTCCCACAGTAGGGTGTATCACTCCCTAAAGTGGCAACCCGATACTACTAAAAATGCACGGCTTATACCTACACGATGCAACAGCGTCTTACCTACTAGCCCAGTTGATTTAACCCCCTCCACTAGGAATCCCCACTTAACTCCTTCTTATTCCCATGTCTTCTTACATGTTTCACCTTAGTTAAGTGCTTCTAATTATATTTCACATATCATCCATGTCACCCATGTCTTACCACACGCCTTATCTTGGTTAAGTGTTCATTATTTATGTTATACATGCTACCCATGCAATACATGCTGCACATGTCACCCACTTAACCCTTTTACTATTCCCATGTATTACTATTTGTCTTATCTTGGTTAAGTATTGTCTATCCGCCCAGTTGACTTAACCCCCTCCACTTATCAAATCAATATGTATTATTGGTTAAGCTTGCCCTAACCATATCCACTTTGTTCATGTAATATTGGTTAAGTTGTCATCTTGCACAGGTTAACTTAACCCCACCCACCTAACATGTTTTAGATATCATATTCATATTTGATCAGCATTAATTAGTTATTAATGCACAGACCTCTCACATTAAATCGATTGCTTGTGGCCGCTGGATATGCCGGGCAGTTCCGGGCACACTTCTGCCACAAGCCAGACTTAACCTCGTGTCTAAGCATCTTTTAGTTATGCCTACGACCTCTCACATTAGACTGACCGTTTGCAGTTGCTGGTAAGGCCGGTTGGTTCCGGGCAGGCTTCTACCACAAACGGAGTCTAACCTCGTATCTTAGCATGCATATCTTAGCCAATTTATTCGTTTGCAATTTATGCCAATTTCAAGCTAACTATGTCAATTACCAAAATTCCCAATTTTAAATCTTGGATTAAAATATATTCCAATTACCCATAATTTCTTATCTAGATTATGTCCATAATTTTAATCCTAATTAGGCCTATAATCTTATGTGTACTAGTTAGGCCTATAATCTGAATTCTGTATTCTGAATTTGATTAGCTAAACCGTTGTTGTAGAATTCTATTCTTATCTTCAAATATGAATTACTCCTATTTAGACTTGCTTTAGTGTAGAAGAAAGACTAGCTTAGGTTGCGGCAGCATGGAGGCATATGAATTAGTGTATTGTGAATTAGGTTTAGGTCAAGGTGTGTTTATATAGTTGTAGTGAGTGAATTAGGGCCTTTAGATCTGACTAGGATTCATCTAAACCATTCAGATTAAAAAGACACATCACTCAGCCAACCAGAAGAGGCTACGTCAGCCCTAAAACTCAAAAATCATCACTAACCAATAAAAAATGCGCTATGTGTGCAACATGATGCGCAGCAGCAGGGGTGTTGACACTCACATGTCACACACACACACACACACACACACACACACATATATATATATATATATATATATTTCTTTTTAGCTATCTTTCCAATTAACCCTTTTCATACTAAACCGCTTTTTTTAATTGATCTGCGTTCACACTAAGCCACTTTTTAGCCATTCCCCTAAAACAAAAATATGGCACTGGAGGGGATTAAACTTAGAACCTCTTGTATACAAGTCACATGTACTAACCAAATGAGCCACTAAGTCTTTTGCTAACAAGACTTAGGACAATGCTACACATTATTCTCTCATTCCTCTTTTTCATGTTTTGCTGCAATATTTAATTTAAAGATATCTTCTTCATTTTAAATCAGTTTTCTACAAACTATAGGTCTAAATTGACTAGAAAATCGCCACGAACGCAATGACGCTAATTTCATAACCAAATTCTGGAGACTCTTCAAATTATCTTTTTTATTTCTTTTTTAAATGTTTGCACGCATTTTTTCGCATTTCATGTATTGCATGTAATTCTTTTATTTATCTTTTTCTTCATTTCACTGCATTAACTTATTACATGCAATTTTTTGTCATTATTTAATTTCTCTCTCAAATATATCTATACAATATATAAACATATTTCCACATTTATAATTTCATTAAAAATGCGGGGTGTTACATTCTCCCCTACTCAAAGGATTTCGTCCCCGAAATCTTCAAGTTAAGAAGAATATATCCTACCATCCATCATCCATCTACTCATCCATCATCCACAAGCATTCATTGTTCTTAAAAGATTTCTAACGCTATATGAACATATGCAAAGGTGTGTGTATATGTTCCTTATCTAATGCAAAGATCAGGTGGTCTACTGATTCAGTTGACCTCCTCAATGCAAATTATGTTAGTGACATGAGTCCAACATGTATACAAAGGAATCTTAATGATACATATCATTTCTATTTGAGTGCACAACCATTCATTTAAATGCAACATCCATATGATAACACATTCAATATACATCCATTAGTTTAAATATGCACACTCATTCATATGCAATATGAAAGTGATTGAGCCGATCTAGTGCCTAATGTGTGTGTAAATGTATCTACGAGCAACCACTAGCAAACACTTGCATCCACTAGCATCCACCAAACATAACATGCCTCAAACACATGTTTACAACCATAGGATTTTCCTACCTAAAGATCGAAGATGAAATAGAGAGGACATACTAAACGATAGAACAAGTAGAAACAAAGCGGTAGAAAAAGGAGAAGTTAAGACCACACCCTCAAAAAGGAAAGGGTATAATGCACGTATCTTGTCCTTTGTTTCACAAGTCGCGTCTCCATGATCATCTCCGCATTGGACTTCAACCAACTTGACCTCTCGGTTGCGTAACTTCTTTACCTCCGACCCAAGGATGCATGTAGGAGCTCGTCTAATCGTGGCATCTTGCTCCACTTCCAATTCCCTAAGCATGCTCGGCTCCACTACTTCCGCGGTATCATGTAAACACTCCTGCAAATGTGACACGTGAAATACGTCATGAACACCACTAAGCATCTCCGACAACTTCACTCTGTATGCCCTCTGTCCAATCCTCTCTGTAATGGGGAATGGCCCTACGAACCTTGGTGCCAACTTCCTTACAGATCCAAAATGAATAAAAACCATGTCCCCAACACCAAACTCAAGATCGGTCCTTCTCTTATCACAATATGACTTTTGTCGGCCCTATGCCGTCTTCCAGAATTGTCTTTCTCAAGCTCTCGTCTCATGAAACGCATAGTCTTTAATGAACTTCCTACAATAGCCTGCCAACCTTAGAAAACTTCTTACTTCCGTTGCGTTTCTAGGAATCTTCCAATCTTGGATTTCCACCACCTTCGCCGGATCCACTGCTATCCCCTCCTTAGAGACCACGTGTCCTAAGAACCTCACTTCCTTCCTCCAAAAATGGCATTTGGAGAACTTAGCCTTAAGTTGATGTGCTCAAAGAGTCTCTAAGACTTCCCTAAGATGTAGGGCATGTTCTTCCTCGCTTTTAGAGAATATCAAAATGTCGTCCACAAAGACTACTACGAACTTGTTTTGAAACTCCCTAAACACCCTACTCATCAAATCTCGAAATATGCGGGTGCATTCGTCAAACAAAAAGGCATGACGAGCCATTCGAAGAAACCGTCGGGAGTGCTAAAAGTAGTTTTATCTATACTCTCCTCAGCTACCCTCAACTGATGAAATCCTGTAGCTAAGTCCAACTGCGAGAAAACTGAAGTGCCAACCAACTGATCGAACAAATCATCTATCCTCGGTAATGAGTGTCTATTTTTCTTTGTGACTTTATTAAGCTCCCTATAGTCCATACACAATCTAAGTGAACCAGCCGCCTTTGTAGCAAAAACAACTGGAGCACCCCATTCCGAAATACCCCTTCTTATGAACCCTTTCTCAAGTAGCTCCCCTACTTGCTTACTGAGTTCCATCCTCTCTCCCTCGGAACCATGTGGCGCACTGGCAATGCAACTAGCTTTGAATTATCTACTAAGTATATACAGAAGTCTATCTCACGTCTCAGGGGTAAACCCCGAACCTCATTAATGACGTCATCATACTCACGGACTACACAAACAGATTTCAAATCATCGATGGATGCGTCAAGTGATTCTAGGTAGCTAAGCATCACCGAACCTCTAGGGTCACAAGAAAAATCAAGGGTCTTTCCACAATGAGTCAACAGTCTAACTACCCTCCTTTCATAGTCTATTATATGGCTAGCCAATCCATTCCTAGAATCAACACATAGCCCGTGAAACCAAGAACATAGGCGTTGCATTCAAACCCAACACCCAAGATAGACACTCTCAAATCCCGACAAACCATAGATAAATGAGCCGAACCACCAATAGGATTTAAGACTTCAATGGGATCCATAACTAAACTAGTATTTAGGTGCAGTGTTTCAACTAACGAAGTAGATATAAACGAATGCAAAGTGCAAGAGTCGAAAAGAGTTTGAGGAAAAAGAAATCAAATCTTCAACAGAAACTTCCCTTCTCTTTTCGGTATACTGACCACGAGAACACAACCTGCCCTCCAGAAGATCCTGCCCTCTATCCTTGTCCTTGCTTCACCATACTATAAACAACCACATGTCTTCCTCTTTTCGCGGACTTTATTATTCTTTCCACCCTTCTTAGGTTCTACTTTCTTATCCTGCGTCATATCCATGCCTCCACTGCACGTTCTCCATTCGTGACCTCCCACCAAGATGGAGCTTCATCCTTCATTAACCAAGCAGCTAGTTGAACCGTCCTTCCATCGTCTATCTCAAAGATACCAAACAAGTCCTCCACTTCCTTGAGACAATTTCTAGCCTCGACAAACGTCTCAGTCCTATGAAGCGGTTTTCCGCCCATCGCATGGAAGTCCTTATATATCTTAGGAAAAGCATCTAAACGCGGAGGAGGAGATTCAGAAAGGAAAAAGGAAGAGATTCCAAATAGAGAATTGGAATAAAGATATATGGGCCTTGGGGATTATGTTTTTCATAATAAACTTTTCTCTTGAAAACATCTTCTTTAAAACATGTTTTTGAAAATACTTCTTAAAAAATGCTTTTGAAAATGGTTTTTCAAAATCTTTTATCTGTTCTGGTAACCTTCAACTCTGATACCACGGGTAACACCCCACGTCCATTAATGTTACTCACAAAGGGAATGCATTAACTTTCATGGAGCATTATAAGTGTATAGAACATAATATTACAAGATAGATATGTAAAATGGTACTTCAAATTTCAAAATAACTTCATTACAGCGAAAGCTGAGTATAGTTTGGTTATAACATCAAAACCAAAAAAAATAAAGCCAAGTACACGAATATCCATCTTGGACAATTATTTTCAAAGTACAAAAAATCAAAAGCATGATCCCACTCCAACTAGCCATAATGAAAAGGGACAAAGCTGAACATTACTTTAATGCTTCCAAGCACTTCAAGAAGAAAGAAAGCTGAGTCAAGCTCCACTAATCCCACCCTGAGCACCGGGGAGGGAATAAAAAAAGAGGCGAAACAAAACTGGTCAGAGATAAAGTCTGGAAGTCCAGTGACTTTAACATATAATCAGTAAAGTAACAGGATAAGAACATAAACTGGATATAAGAAATGACTGTAACATGAATAGATATGACAAGGTAACAAGATGGACAAGATAAGCAAGATATAACGTTGATTGCGCTTCTAACCACTATAAGATAATTCCTACACTACACCAATGCTAATTACACCGCACCATTACTAGTCCCATAATGGAAGTTAATCCCACTTACTAATCATAATAATGGTAGTTTCGTGTACTTCTAGCTGCTATCGTAGATCCCGCCTGCTCCTACCTCCACTAGTTGTACCCACTACCCTCCCCATTCTAATTACAACATTTATTCATAGTATGGTAGCTATACTCCTAGCTGCTGTCATAAGTGTCGCCTGCTCCTATCTCCACTAGTTGTACCCACTACCCGCCCCATTTGATCGGCTCCTAACTCGTGGATACCCGTGCCGGTCCCACAGTAGGGTGTATCACTCCCTAAAGTGGCAACCTGATACTACTAAAAATGCACGACTTATACCAACACGATGCAACAACGTCTTACCTACCAGCCCAGACCCATGCACGCACATGACTCCGTTGGACTTGCACTGCTACCGCTAACTCTTTATTGACCTCTTATAATCAAACCCAATAAGCGTGTCCCGTCCTCGACCTAGTTCGAGCTCACATAGATATAGAATGGGTTACTGGTTGAAAAGGGTCCACACAGTTGACACAAGCTTCCCTCCTAAGCTTGGTCCTCACTAGGAATTCCCACTTAACCCCTTCTTATTCCCATGTCTTATTACATGTTTCACCTTGGTTAAGTGCTTCTAATTATATTTCACATGTCATCCATGTCACCCATGCCTTATCACATGCCTTATCTTGGTTAAGTGTTCATTATTTATGTTATACATGCTACCCATGAAATGCATGCTGCACATGTCACCCACTTAACCCATTTACTATTCTCATGTCTTACTACATGTATTATCTTGGTTAAGTATTGTCTATCCACCCAGTTGACCTAACCCCCTCCACTTATCAAATCAATATGTATTATTGGTTAAGCTTGCCTTAACCCTATCCACTTTGTTCATGTAATATTGGTTAAGTTGTCATCTTACACAGGTTAACTTAACCCCACCTACCTAACATGTTTTAGATATCATATTCATCTTTGATCAGCATTAATTATTTATTAATGCACAGACCTCTCACATTAAATTGATTGCTTGTGGCCGCTGGATATGTCGGGCGGTTACGGGCAGATTTCTGCCACAAGCCAGACTTAACCTCGTGTCTACGCATCTTTTAGTTATGCCTACGACCTCTCACATTAGACTGACCGTTTGCGGTTGCTGGTTAGGCCGGTTGGTTCCGGGAAGGCTTCTACCGCAAACGTAGTCTAACTCGTGTCTTAGCATGCATACATAGCCAATTTATTCATTTGCAATTTATGCCAATTTCAGGCTAATTATGTCAGTTACCAAAATTCCAAATTTTAAATCTTGGATTAAAATATATTCCAATTACCTATAATTTCTTATCTAAATTATGTCCATAATTTTAATCCAAATTAGGCCTATAATCTTATGTGTACTAATTATTCCAAATTAGGCCCAAACCAATTTAAGCTAAATTCATGTATGCAAGTTATACATAATTATGCCCCAAATTAGTTACATGATGTAATGACCCGGGATTTTGTCGACTTTGGTTATCGCCATAAACTCAATGATGACTAACCAAACATCGAAAAATACCGGTCATTTATGAAAGAAAACAGAGGGTGAGGATAGATAAGATAGAAACTTAGAATAGAAGAAGAAGAAGAACACAACATCAGAGTAACACGAACCTCACAGCGGAACGAATAACATATAATATATATAACATAACTTGAAATATACATATGTACTTGAATATACATCATTATCAAAGTACAACACTTACAACACAGCGAAAATAACTATAGCTATATGATCTTAAAGCCTCCTTCTCCAGCTCTTCAAGTATCTATAAATTCCTGACTACTTGACTGCCCATACAAAATTGGGCACCCAAGAGTTTAGGGAAAACAACAAAATAAACTCTGGGCCAGTCATGGGACTGGTATGAGTAAAACAGTTTAAAACAGTTCAAACTGGAAAATAATATCTCATAAGACCACGCCGTATAACGGAACGGGTTTTTCCCTTATGAGAATCCAAATTATCTTTATATCAAAAACCTTTTGATATTATAATAATGTCTAACCACAATATAATAATCATCTAGCAGAAACGCTTTCATCTCACGTTCTACATATATAGTATACAATCAAAACCGCAAGCACGTATTGGGTAATGGATTTCCAACTCTGACAAGGTATGGAACCACCTTTCCCTAGTGTACCTCTAGAAAGGAATACACTGGGTTCAACAAGAACATCTTGCAACCCGACCACACATGACCGTCAAAACAGAAAAAGGAAAAAAAAAATCTCGTATGATTCAGAATTAGGGCCTGAATTCCATAGCGATTATTCAGAATTTTCAACTGGACATATCTTTTGATTCCCGCTATGAAATTCCAATCTTTCGGATTCGTTGAAAAGATATTATCAATTAGATCCTATTATTTTTGGTTTTACTAAAATCCGGATTGTTTTGCACCCGGTACATTCCATTGAAGTTTGAAATCGAATTATCGAACTACCGCGCCATTTTCAATTCTATTTATAATTAAATATAATTATAATATTCTAACGACGACGCATATAATATATACGTTCGAATTATATTCAAAATAAATTTCTCGTCGATATTATTTAAAATAATTCATTTTAAATAATCAAAATTCGCTAAAATTGCCAAAATAAAAAATTTAAACTGGCCCAGATTTTCGGGTTGTTACAATTCCCCATTATTTTATTCCACGACCATTTAATTCACTATATCACTATTTATATAATTAAATAAATTAATTATAATACCTCTGCCAATGCGGGTCATTACAATCTTCCCCACTTAAAATAATTTCGTCCTCGAAATTGCTAAGGTAGAGAACGACCCTATCGACTGGTTAGAACATATTTGTTCATTTCTTAACTTCAGTTTCAACTGAACCAATTTAATTTCAATTAAATTATTAATTAATTCTTATCAACGAAAATTTCCAAAAATCCTGAAAATTTCCTAACTCCTTAACTTCTTGAAAAATTTCGCTAGCACCTCCTTTGTACTGGTTAATAGCTCAAACTCCAACTTACCTTTCTGGGCCATCTCCAACACAAAAGAAAATCAAACAGCCCAGCGGCTTGCCAATTCGGCTCATAAATCTTATATCCAATAGAAATATAAACTTGTACCTTTTGTCAGCATATCAACTCTATCCTTTCCACCTGTTATCAATTCAGCAGATACAAGGGTCATCCTAATCAATTTCCAATCTGCTTTTATCCGCAACACAACCATTCGCTTATATCCGAGCCAAATATCATTTTAACTCGAGTTTCTTCTCGATTCCCAACTCTTAACTTGATTATCCCATTGCACTTCAAATTTGAATCTCACAATCCAATTTGTCTTGATATCATTCTAATTCAACCTCAGTTACCACTTTACTGGCTTTACTTTAATTCAATTTTGCTTTCACAAATTTCGGTTAAATTGGTTTTTAATTCAAACAGTCTTTCCCTGGGAGTTTTTAAACAGTTTACTCATTTCAAAAATCAAATTTTCCTTTTGAACATGTCATTGAGCCCTTAATTAATATTCCATTAGTTAAATAACTTCTCTATTTCTTTATCAATATTTGTTAACCAAATATTTTCAATAACCATATTGCCCTTTTATGTTATTTGGAAAACATTTCCGAATATCGCCTTCCTTTATTTTCTAAACTTTAGAAAATATATGCTATTTATAATTCGAAAATATTCCAATTACTTATCTCTTTTCCGATCTCGTTTATTTCTATACTTAGGAAATATTCTTTATTATATTTCCAAGCTTACATTTATTTGGGTTAAAATGGATGTTGTGTAAAACATCGTTACGACTATATTCAACTAACTCTTATTCAACATTGATCTTCGAGCCTGAAATCTTACTATTTATTTGTTAATAATGAAATCAATCAAGTTAGGGTATAACTACCTCTCAGACCTTGACTGAATGACATTTATAATGTCAAAACAGATATGACTACTTACTCGAATAATCAATACCATACAACTACTTATCACTTTTAAACACGTATACACTTTCTCTTTCTATTCTTACTAGATTTTATTCTTAGTCTTCCTTTTGATTTTACTATTCTATTTCTAAGTTCGTTTCCTTATCGACTTCTATATATATCGATACGTTGATTTCTAACTATCAAATTATCTTAAAAATATTATAACTCCTTAAATTCCCGGAAAAATTCGCCATAACCTCCTTTGTACCAGGAGCATCGGGATATTTCAAATAGCCTCCCATAGCCCTCACCAATCCAAAAGAAAAAGAAAAAGCCAAGCGGCTAGCCGATACGGCGCATAAAATCTCATATATGAATTAAATACATACCTTTTCGTCGAGCATTCTATTTATATACCTTCATACCTTATCCATACCTATCTCATGTATATTTATACCTGCCCAATCTATTTTTACTATACTTGATCGTTTTAACTCAATTCGTTAATTAATTTGTTAATTAACTCCTTAGTCTATTTCACTTTTATATTTGAACATGACATGTTCAAATATATTTTAACTTGCTTATTAACAAATTTGAATCCAAATTTCAAACTTAAGTTCTATATTCGATTTCGAATATACATTTACAAATCCAATTCACCTTTCAAAGTTTAACTTCAAATTCAAAACTCGATTAAGTAATTCCTCTTCGACTTAGTTAATTCTATTCAAATTTTATATCACTTCTATTATTCAAATTCTATATATCAAATTCTATAGTTTAAATTCCATTTGAATTCTATATTCAAATTCTATATCACTTCCATTGAATTTCATATATCCAAACTCCCTTTAAATTTCTATATTCAATTTCTATTTCAATTCCACTGAGTTTCATATATTCAAACTCCATTTGAATTTCTATATTCAATTTCTATTTCAAACTTTCTTTATTCATTCTTTATTATAAATCCCATTTTGAAATTCAACACAACTTGTCTTTCCCAAAACAAATTCAAAACAGTATCTCTGGTAGTAATTCGTCACTTACAACTCGAAAATGAATATTGATGATGCAGCTATCATCATCGGAATCTATTTTCCAGCGATCGAAGTGAGTTCAATACTATAAAACCATTTCTAAACATTTCCACTTTGAAATTCATTTCAAAATATAATTCACATTGCTTGTAAAACAATTTAAAATCTCCCAGGATCTTAAATTTTCCTTATTTTTAATCCAAATCCATTTACAAACACTTATCCAATTTTCCAGAATTTTAATTCAATTCCTGGTTTATATTCCAGATTTAACTCATCTGATTTCATGTATTTCACTTATATGAATTCTGATTGGTTATTTACATAACCATTTAATTTATAATCTTACTCGATTATAATAACAACCAATATATCCAGTGTATTAAAATTTTGATATATATATATATATCTTCTCTATATCAAGATATACCTTGGGTAAACTTATTTTAATTTACCCTCTTTTCAAAACATATCGTGCCGACCCATCGTATTCGAGTGTTTATAAACTCCTACCGATATAGTGGATCAAACTGATCGACCAGAACTCATAAACGACTCAACCAACAAATCTCCACAATATAAAACAATTTTTATATCAATAACAAATATGCTCTCTCGTATATATACACTTGACTCAATCTAGGGTATTACTAACCCCATATCTACTGAGTCACGCCACAGAGCCAAGGTAATTCACTTAACTTAAGCTCTGATACCAATTGTAATGACCCGGGATTTTGTCGACTTTGGTTATCGCCATAAACTCAATGATGACTAACCAAACATCGAAAAACCCCGGTCATTTATGAAAGAAAACAGAGGGTGAGGATAGATAAGATAGAAACTTAGAATAGAAGAAGAAGAAGAACACAACATCAGAGTAACATGAACCTCACAGCGGAATGAATAACATATAATATATATAACATAACTTGAAATATACATCTGTACTTGAATATACATCATTATCAAAGTACAAAACTTACAACACAGCGGAAATAACTATAGCTATATGATCCTGAAGTCTCCTACTCCAGCTCTTCAAGTATCTGTAAATTCCTGACTACTTGACTGCCCATACAAAATTGGGCACCCAAGAGTTTAGGGAAAACAACAAAATAAACTCCGGGTCAGTCATGGGACTGGTATGAGTAAAACAGTTGAAAACAGTTCAAACTGGTAAATGATATCTCATAAGACCACGTCGTATAACGGAACGGGTTTTTCCCTTATGAGAATCCAAATTATCTTTATATCAAAAACCTTTTGATATTATAATAATGTCTATCAACCACAATATAATAATCATCTAGCAGAAACGCTTTCATCTCACGTTCTATATATATAGTATACAATCAAAACCGCAAGCACGTATTGGGTAATGGATTTCCAACTCTGACAAGGTACGGAACCACCTTTCGCTAGTGTACCTCTAGAAAGAATACACTGGGTTCAACAAGAACATCTTACAACCCGGCCACACATGACCGACCACTCATTTTGCTTGAGTGTATCGAATGTATATCACCAACGGTTGGGATCAGCAACCGTTTCTCGAATGGGACAGCATCAACAATAGATTTTTAGAAGTAAATGAAACTCTAGATCAGGTGATTATACACCCTACTTCGGTGCGACCAACTTAGCCATGCTGCCTGCCCGATTTCTGTCATTTACCGGTTGATGAGGCTTGAGGTTATGCTTTATCATCACATCAGATTCACTTCGAATGCCACATTGTCAGATCCATTGAAAATCACTAATTTGCATCTACAACAGTACATTACGTGTTAGCTAAAGAAGTTTCCTTCTCCGCTTCCACTCTTGGTGCGATTGAAGAAATCAATGTACGTGACCTTTCTAGAAATACTCTATCAGACATTCATCCATACAAGTCATCTGATTAACATAAAATGTGTTTATTTCATGCTCTTATATTTTATCTTTTGTAAATAAATAAATGATACTTTGGGTATTTTTATGTGTATTTACAGATTGTCAAGTGATGCCTCTTTCATTTCAAATTAAAGGCCAACTACAAAGAAAAAGCTACTTCCTTATGTCAACACTTTCTCAATCCCAAAAGAAGTTGTAGCTCACTGGTAAATGCATAGAGATTTGTACTGAGAGACCTGAGTTCGATCCCCGTCAAGCTCACTTTTTGCCAAAGAACGGAACATTCACACTGCCCCTTTGCTATGAAGAATATATGGAATAGTGATGTGTTATATGTATATATTCTTATGTATGTATATAATGCATGCACTTAATAAGGATTTTTGAATTTTAGCATAATCCCCTCAAGAATTCAAATCCAATTAATCGTATTTAATTGCCATGCAAAAAGAAGGGAATTTTTTAATCACACATCTTCAATTAAACACATCCTTATCTTCTCACTGACTGTGCAATGCATCAAAAGGAAGGACATTAATTACAATTCTTCAATCAAGCAAGGAATATTCCTTCATTCTGGAAAGGATATTTTCATGTATTTATTCTGTGGGCCTTGTATTCAAATAAGGGAGAAGGCTACATCCTGTATAAAAAGACCACTGTATCATTGTAAAAGAATGCCATTTTTTTATGCAATTATTATGTATTCTGTACTGTAATTTAGTTTTAATAAAGTTCTCCTTTGTTCTAGTTTATTTACTTTTCTTATATAACAAATTGTGTATCTACTCAATTAGTTTTGGGTAGAACACGAATTGTTAGTGTTATTTCTACTGCTTATTAGGATTGACCGTTGATTAGATTCAACGGCAATACTAATTTAATTTCTATTGTTTTTTTTTTGTTTATTGTTCATTTCTAGTATTTGTTCTTCGTTTTTGTGGTTGAATTTGGTATTGATATGATTAGATTCAGGTCCATAGTGAATTCAATAGCTTTGTTTTCAAAACCAACCCCCAACTATTGTCTAACTCGCCCAAGAATAAATAGATAATAATTTTTAATTACACCTCCCTGTGTTTGACCTGTATGCTACGCACCTGTATGCTTGCAGAATTTAATTTAAATATCGTGCTTTTCTAATTCATAGATTAGCGACGACCAAGTTTTTGGCGCCGTTGTCGGGGAGGTAACGTTAAATTTTATTATTTATTTAATTCTGATTCGTGTTAGTTTTTTTTCTTCTTCTTGTTTTTGTTTTGTTTTGTTCAGTAGAAAAAAAACTCTTGATTGGTAGATTGGATATTATTTATTGATATTTCAATCTCCAAAAACAAGGAAAAAAAATATTGCTAGTTTTTCTTTTATTTCTTTTTTGTTCCTCAGTCTATTCCTTTTTACAAGTTCCTCTCTCTCTTCATTTAAAAAAAAAAAAACTTGCCAATTCTTTCTCATTTTGTTTCTTTTCTTTCATGGCTTTCTTTCCTGTTTTTCAATACATTTGATTCCCTATCTTCTTTTCCAAACTTTCAAAAAAAAAATCATTTTGTTGATTTGGTACTGATAGTTGTAGCCATAATCTTCTAAATAAATAAAAAATTAAAAAATTAAAAAATAAAAACTTGTTTTTTTTTCTTATCCTCTGATTTCTTTCCCGTTTTTGAATTCCATTCCAATTCAAAAAAATATCTGGTTTAGTAATTTGGTTTATCAATTTGATTGGTACTGCCATCAACTAAATAGAGAAAAAAAAGACTTGCCCATTTTTATTCAGTTTCTTTTTTTTCTGTCTTCATTTCTTTCCCTTCTTACCTTTCCATTACAACCTGATTTCTTTCTCGAAAAAAAAAATATCTTTTCATTAATTTTTCCCTTATTTCCCTCTCTGCTTTTAATTCTCTCCCTTTTCTCACATTTCTTTCCCTTATTTTCTTCTCTATAGATCCACGCCATTCAAAATTCACACCCATCCTCTACTACAAAGCCACTGTCTTCTTCCATTTTCTAACCCTACACCAACACGCAAACCACCCACTTGCATCCAAACCTCCTCACGTCCAACACCAACAGCACCTCCCCCTTCATTGCCTCCGCAACTGCAAAGTCACCTTGCAAACACCACTTCACCCCAACATTCATCCACCGCCCATACATCTTCCTGCGCCAGCAAAAACCTCCCGGTCCTCCAAATCGCAACTCCTAAATCCGATTAAAAACCCAATTCGATTAGAATCAAGCTGAGTTGATTCGAGACCAGAAGAGTGAAAAAAAAACAAAGGAAGGTCTGAGTTGATTTTTTTGTTTTGTGCGTGATTTATCTGGGTTGAAACATAAAAGAGAAGGGGTATCAAAGAAGGAAGGGATTTTCATTGTTGACTATTTCTTTTCGGTCTCACTGTTCGTTGTTCTGTCTGTGACTTGCTGAAGCTTGTGTGTGGCACTGTTTTATAGTCATTTCTTTTGTGGTTGATTTGAAGAAATAAATTTCATACTTGTGATTTGCTTCCTGAAAAGTAAAGGAAGTGCGTTTGGGAAATCAAAGAAATAGGGGGTGTGATTGTCTCATAATTGGACTAGCGTGATTTTTTTTATATATTACAATAATTGGATAGTCAAGCCTGGTTCGTTCTTAGGGTTGTGTACGCTCATTTTGTGACCGGCTGAGTGCGTGTGATCTGCCAATTGGGTGCGTGAGTGTTGTCGCTTTGTTCTTGTCTCTTTGTCAGGTTTTATCGCTTTATTTTGTTGGAGTCTACTTTAGCTTGTTTCTTTTGTTTTGTGTTTGGTTAGTCTAGTTTATTTTTTTTTTTCTTCTCAAACAAACCAAAAAAAAAAAGTGTTTTAATTGATTGAGCGAGTGTCGGATTTTGTTTTAGAGTAAATTGTTTTTGTTTAGTTTAGTTTTTAATTTTATTTCTTCCTTCCAATTTAGTTCTTAAGTTGTTGTTTCTCTACCTTGTCTTTTCTTCAAAAAAAAAAGAGTTAGAAGTGAAAAAAGGCCCACACAACAAACAAAGAGATTCAAAAATCAGTCAACTTGCAAACAAAATTCGAATTGTTGGAGCGGTTGCACACCAAGTGGGGTGTGAACGCGCTAGCGCTTCCCAAATTCACTGGAGGACTGCCGATCAAGGTGAGAAATTTTTAAAACACTACAGGTGCTCTGCTGCAAAGAAAAAAAAATATCGACAATTGTTGTAAAAAAAATCTACAGGGCAGCGGCTTGAATGTAATTTTTTTTAATTTCTGCAATTGTTTTGTGTGATTGTTGTTATTTCTGCATTTTTATTCATTCTGTTAAGGCCAATACCCCAATTAACATAAGGTGAGGGATTTCATCACCCTTTCCTTAGCCCACAAATTGCATTTCATCGTAGAATCTGACTAATAATAACGGTTAGACGTTGGACTTAAGGGAGTCACAGGCTCATCTAGGGCTTAATTGTATTGTGATAGTTGATTCATTTGGAACGAATTATTTCTCGATGTCTAGACTACGGCAGAGAAATAACTGTTTATAAATATTACGGTGATTCGTAAATATTATATCGGCTGTTACTCTGAAGGTACTTAAACCTTCGGCTGCATTGCTAGGGTGATTCCTGGTGCACCGATAACTCCTGTCCGTTAACTGGCTGAGAAATATTTTGATCTAAGTAATCAAACGCGTCACTTTATAATTTTGGGTTAGGAGCCAATAAGGACAGAAAATTTCATTGTAGCTAATTTCTGTGCTTGCATCTAACAACAATGAGTGAAAAAAGTGTCAGCCAACAAAATTCTCCTAGGGGTTCTCGAATCAACCAAAATTTTCCAACCGAAATGGATCAAAATCGAGTGAATCAAAACTTTCCAAACCTCAATATCCAAATGGATAGACCCTTGTCTCTTCGTGATCGATGTTATCCTACTAGGACCGTTCAAGCATCTGTCATTGTGTTCCCACCAGCTGAAGGAAACAATTTTGAGCTAAAACATTCTTTTATCCAAGGGGTACCAAAGTTTACAGGATCTGAAAATGCTTATGAATTTCTGAGTGAATTTGAATTGTATGCTTCCACAACAAAAATGCAACAACTATCTAACGAATCGATCAAGCTAAGGCTAATTCCATTTGCACTACTTGAAAGCGCTAAAAGATGGCTAAATTCTCTTCCAAGACATTCCATAAGAAGTTGGGATGAATTTGTCACTGCATTCTTGAAAAAGTTTTTCCCTTTCCATAAAACTCTAAAAATCCGAACCGAGATAAATCAATTTTGTCAAAATGAGGGGGAAACTTTTTCAAAATACTTTGAGAGATTCAACCAGCTATTATATAGTTGCCCTCATCATGGAATTCTAAAAGATCGCTTATGTCAAATTGCATATGAAGGGCTGAACTATCAGACTAGAACTCAATTAGAATCAATGTGTGGAGGAGATTTTATGTCTAAAACAGCCGATGAAGCTTGGCGGTTCTTAGAAGACTATTCTGAAAAGGACATGCAATGGGAATCGATTCGTGTTCCCATTCGCACTTCTACCAGAGGAGTGCATGTCGTGGGCCCAAGCCAAATTCCTTTAGAAAATCAAACTCCTCAAGCCGAAGAAGGGTTACCCCACTATTACTCTCAGGACCAAGCCAATGCTATAGCTCAAAATAATCCTTACTCATCCACGTACAATCCTGGTTGGAGAAACCACCCAAATTTTTCTTGGTCAAACCATAATAATTCGGCAAATCCATCTCACATGCAACCCTTTATCCCCAACCCGAATTACCAAGCTTCGTCTCCCAAGTCTCAAACCTCTCAAGCTACACCTCAATCCAAACAACCTTATAGGCACCCCAATTTTCAATCATCAAACCAATCCTCCCAATCTTCTCAACCGTCACAAGATATTGTTCAATTAGAAAAACAAATAAATAATCAAGATGTTAAACTCGAACAAATGATGAATATGATGAAGGAACTAATGAAAAGTAATGAGAAAGGAAAGTTGCCTAGTCAACCCGAGGTGAATCCAAAATATAACTCTCGTACTCTAAATTCTTGTGAGGATGAAAACCACAATCCGGTCAACGTTGTTACAACCCTTCGATCTAAAAAGGGGATTGATAATAATGTTGGCAACCCTGACAAACCTTTGAACTCAACCCAAATACAAAAGCTTGATGATCACTTAATGGCTACAAATGCCAGTTCTTCTAAACCTCCATCTTCCTTAAATGTTGGCAATCCCAACAGTTCTTCTCTTTGTGTCGGCAAACCCGACCCACCTTTGAAAATCAATGTTGGCAATCCCAACATTTCATCTTCTACACCCCTACCACCTTTTTCCTCGAATGATGAAACTGATCGTAGAGTCGAAAAACCTATAGCTCCATTTCCCCATAGACTCAATAATAAGAAGAAAGCGGCAAATTTCGATAAAATTTTTGGAAATTTTCAAGCAAGTTCGTGTGAACATTCCTCTTTTAGACACCATTGAACAAATCCCTCAATATGCTAAATGTCTTAAGGAACTGTGTACACAAAAACGTGCAACTAATGTCCCAAAAACTGATTTTCTGACTGCGAATACAAGCTCTATTCTTTCGAATCTTGCCCCAGTCAAGTACAAAGACCCTGGCTGCCCTACCATTGATTGTAAAATAGGAAACACTCACATCTCTCGAGCCCTACTCGATCTTGGTGCCAGTGTTAATCTTCTTCCTTATATTGTTTATCGTCAACTTGGACTGGGGGAGATTAAACCAACAAACATCACTCTTCAGCTAGCTGACCGATCTGTCAAAAAGCCATTGGGAATAATCGAAGACGTCTTAATACAGATCGAACAGTTTTACTTCCCTGTCGATTTCATAGTTCGAGAAACCGAGCCTGTCCCAAATCCTAATGTTCAAATCCCGTTGATATTAGGACGCCCCTTTTTAGCAACCTCAAATGCTATCATTAATTGTAGGAACGGTCAACTTCGACTTTCCTTCGGGCATCTAACTATTGAGTTGAACATCTTTAATCTCAACAAACAACCTAGGGATTTTGATATCAATGAAATTGACATGATTCAAACCACCGTTGATGAATCCTTTAATGACACTTTTGAAGCCATGAAAATGTGTCTTGACCATTTCAACTCCAATTTCGATGAGCTCGAATACGTTTCTGAACTAAATGAATTTCTTGAATCCACACTTTCTCCATCTGAATCTGACCAAAGAATATTGACCAATGTGGACACACACGAACATCCCAAGTTGAGGTTGCCACACGACCTTAAGTATGCATACTTGGACCCATCACAAACTTTTCCCGTAATCTTGGCCTTTGATCTTACCGAGGACTAAGAAGAAAAACTTTTGGAAATTTTACGGGAAAATAAAGACGCCTTGGGGTGGGAAATTAGCGATATAAAAGGAATTAGCCCATCAATTGTAGAACATCGCATACATTTAGTTGATGAGGCTAAACCCACTCGTGAGGCTCAAAGGCGATTAAACCCAAACATGAGAGAAGTGGTCAAGGAGGAGATAATCAAATGTCTAGACAATAACATCATATATCCCATCTCTGATAGTACTTGGGTGAGTCCGGTACAAGTTGTACCAAAGAAGTCGGGAGTCACTGTGATCAAAAATGACAGTAATGAACTCATCCCAACAAAAATCAAAATAAAATGGCGTGTGTGTATTGACTATCAAAAGCTCAACTCAGCCACACGAAAAGACCATTTTCCCTTGCCTTTTATTGACCAAATGCTCGAACGCTTAGCGGGACATGAGTACTATTGTTTTCTCAATGGATACTCTGGCTATAACCAAATTCCTGTTGCTTTAGAAGATCAACATAAGACCACCTTTACTTGTCCCTTTGGAACCTTTGCTTATCGTCGCATGCCTTTCGGTCTTTGTAATGCCCCCGCGACTTTCCAAAGGTGTATGATGAGTATTTTCTCTTATATGGTGGAAGAATTCTTGGAAATATTCATGGACGATTTTTCAATCTATGGATCATCTTTTTCCCAATGCCTCACTCATTTAGAACTCGTCCTTAAGCATTGTAAGGAGAAATCACTCGTGCTTAATTGAAAAAAATGTCACTTTATGGTAAAAAGGGGGATAGTTCTAGGTCATGTCGTCTCAAAAGATGGCCTTGAAGTCGATAAATCCAAAATCGATTTGATTGCTAATTTACCTCCTCCTAAGTCTGTCAAAGATGTTCGTTCATTTCTTGGCCATGCGGGATTCTATAGAAGATTCATTAAGGATTTCTCGAAAATTTCAAAACTTCTCTCGAATTTACTTGCCAAAGACGTAAAGTTTGAATTTTCCAATGATTGCAATACATCTTTTGAAACTCTTAAGTCAATCTTGACCACAACTCCCACCATTCAACCCCCTGATGTGACGGCAAGGAATTTCGCTCGGTCCGAACCAGTCGCTAAACCGACCCAGACCGTTCGAAACACCCTATCGTTTGAGAACACGACAAAATAGAACACATACAGAAGAACATTTCATTGTATATAACAACAATGCATCAGATTACAAGAATATACATAGTATAAATGAATAAATATTACACAGAAATATCAGAGATTTAAATTACATTTAAATCCATAGCAGCGGAAGATAATACAATACACAACTAGAAGAGATATACGGATACCAAGCTTTCCGGATATCGTTCCAGCTGTAAACCAGGATCCTGTGAATATAAATCTGCAAAACCAAAACTACTAGCTGCCCGTGTCAAAAATAGGGGCACCCAGAGTTTAGGTTAAAACAATAAACTCCAGGTCAGTCATGTGACTGGTGTGAGAACTAAAACAGTTATTAATCTTTATTTTCAAAGTTAGGTAAATCAAGGGACCACGCCGTATAACACGGAACGGGTTTCCTCCCAAGAATACCAGTGCATAAAACAAACAGCGCAATGCTAAATAAAGAAAAATGAAGCTGTTATAAGACCCAGGTCCCATCACACAATGCAACGCAGCCGAGGATAGGGTTTTCCCTTATAACAGCCAAAGAATGCTTGATACGTTTTAAAACAAATCATTTGATACTATTATAAGTGCATAGTGTATAAAACAACTTCAAATCATAAGTATCAATCATAGGCGGCATGGGTACCATATATCATGTCGCCATACTAGTTCTACAATTAAAACCGCAAATGTCACGTATTTGGAAATTGGATTTCCATCTATGAACCGAGGCAAAAGATAGTCCTCAACCGATTCGAGACGCTCTAGCCCGCCCCTCAGGAACAGCCGCAACTGCCCCTTGGATCGTCAGGGCCGGTCCACCGATGTGGATTATTATGCCTGAACACTACGTCTCCCCACCCTATGGGGTGTAAGTCTGGTCCGTCAGCCGACTAGAATGCATCGGCCGAAACCGATATAACCGAGGCGCCTCGCAACCGCAACAACCACATAAGTCAAACTCGTCAGGGCGTGTAAAACCACTGACGCCACTTCTAGCTAGAAAGAAACACAAGTCCTCCCTGAGGTCCGTCTCCCGTTTTTGGTTCATACCGGGTGTGAAACACGCGAGGTAAACGTTACACAAAGCTACGCCACAAAGGCCGTGCTTTGATCATCACCACAAGACTTTGCTTTTCAACAGAAGCCTCGATCAATTGCCACTTAGGCATGCCACACAGGCAATTCACTCCATGCGATTGATATCCATCAATATATAACCCCTGAGCTCGTACGTCTCAGAGAAGGGCGTTAAGCAAGAGAATAAATTCTCTGCCGCCAAACAGATATATATTTAATAGAAATCAATCACACAGACTAAAATCCAATGTCAGACACACAGTCCATTTACAAGTCCGTTCTGGGTCTGAACGAAACCGGAGGCACCTAGTACCCCGCATATCCATCGATCTCCAAGTACGTCTGGACGATCCCCAACTGTTTCCATCTTCTTGGGTGTACAGCCCAATCAAGATCATCAGTTATCACCCAAACGACGTGAAGACCTCCGGTCTTCGACCATCGTCTTCGTCTTCGACTTATCGTCGTATCAGTTATTCAGAATGGGATAAACCCGGTCTTTCCGAATAACTCGCGTATATCTTAAGTAAGTGTTACACAAACACAACATACGCCTCATTCCAATTCATTAGTCACTAACCGTAAATTAATCAAGAGAATAATTCCCCAAATATTAACCCCGAAGGCCGAAACCAACATCAGATCAATACCCAGAAAACCATTCTGTTTGGCCAACCGACAGTTAGTTTCTAAATTTCACATTCATAGGGAAAGGTTCCCATTAATTTTATCCAAGATAAATTTCTTGAATTTATTCTCTAATCTTCTTTTGAATTTCGATTCAACTAGTCGGGATTAACGAAACTTACCGAAGTAATCATTTGTTTTAATTTCCCAATCCCAACCTATTTATCCCATGAAGTAAAACTGGTAATACTTCATATCTAACACCACAGTGTTATCGGTAAATTCAATTACCATTTCACGTTCAAATCTAATTAAAGATTTAACTATCGCCAGGAGCAAAACTGGTGATACTCCATTTCGATTATTTCAATCTAATTAAAGATTCATTAAAACTCCACTTAGTTTTAATCTGTGACTGGGTTAAAGAATCCGTGTCATTTAAAAACACAGTTCACAATAAACCCAAAATCACCTTCATTAATTATCGGGTTAAAGAACGAGTGTTATTTAAAAACACTGTCCACGATAAACCCAAAAATCAATATCAATTCAATTCCAATTAAATATTATTTAATTGGTACACTTCATTAAATCTAAATAAAAAGATTTAATCTTTTCTCAACTGGGTTCAAGAACAGTGTTAGTGAAGACACTATTCACGACAAACCCAAATCACATTTGATATTCAATACAAGGCTCTGAATAGAAAATATACCGGCTTATATTCAATATCAAATTCTACGACTAACAAATATCGTATTGGAAATAACGATACATATATCCATATCTTTCAAATTTCCATAACAACAGTTGTATAATCACGAAATCCAACATCGAAATATTCCGAAGACGATTTCGATTCAAATCCACTCCAATGCAATCATTGGAAATTCTGGTTATTTTTAAAACCCTTTTTAAATTCAATTTATTTATTTAAAAATAAATAGAATTATAATTCTAGTTCAAAACTAGTTCATTTCGATAAAAATCTATTTTTATCCTTTCAAATATGGAGTTTTTCATCCCAATTCTTCACAAATCATTTCTTATGATTTTACACAAATTATTATTATTTTTAATAATTTTATCAAGGCCCGTACGGTCGATTTCCATCAATGGCCATCGAACTGCACTTATAGCGACCTTTTTCCAATTTGATTTGGACATAATTCCAAATCCAACCGTTAGATTTCAAATTTCTAATATTCGTTAGAAAGCTCTTTTCGATACGAACCCAACGGTTCCGGTTTCAGGAGAATCCGACGGTCGGATCTCCCGTAATGTCCGTTTGAAATAAATGGTCGAAATTCACGAACTGCCGCGGCGCGGCGCGTTCTATTCAGGCCATTATATTATATATATAATATATATAATATATATATCGTCGATTTCTATTTAAAACGAATTATATAAATAGTTTTAAAATCGTTTCAAAAGCTATTTCAACTTTCTTTTCAGTTCAAATCAAAATTGAATTCTTCTTTATAAATTCGTTTTAAAATTCATTTCTATTCAATTCAAATTTCAATTCAATTTGAATTCATTTCAATTCACTTTCGATTCAATTTGAATTCGTTTTCAATTCAATTCATTTCGAAATCGTTTTCAATTCAATTCATTTCGAAATCGTTTTCAATTCAATTCATTTCGAAATCGTTTTCAATTCAATTCATTTCGAAATCGTTTTCAATTCAATTCATTTCGAAATCGTTTTCAATTCAATTCATTTCGAAATCGTTTTCAATTCAATTCATTTCGAAATCGTTTTCAATTCAATTCATTTCGAAATCGTTTTCAATTCAATTCATTTCGAAATCGTTTTCAATTCAATTCATTTCAAAATATTCGATTTCGAAATCACTTTTCAATATTCATTTTAAAATGAATAAAATTGATATAAATATCGTTCACGTCAAAATGGCGTCAATTTAATCAACACGGCTTCATAAATTTCTATTTTCAAATATTCTATTTCAAATATTTCCTTTTCAAAATAGTTGTTATTATCAAAATATTTCGTTCAACACATGACCAATCTCAATGAATGAGTACTGTCAACACATGAACTTTTATTTTATATCGATAAAGGTGCAAATTTTATTACTAAAATATTTCGTTCAACACATGACCAATCTCAATGGATGAGTACTGTCAACACATGAACTTTTATTTTATAATATTCTTTATTTTTCAAATTGGAATGAGGCCCAATCAATTACCATATAAAGTTAATTATATGGATTTCCATACAACACATGTATATAATAGCATTGAAAAATAATCAACCATCAACCAAAGTGCACTACACTGTATAAGCATCAAATATAGATATTCAACGCTTATAACAGCCTGTCAATCAATCGATCGACATATTTAATCAATCAGGATGAGTGAACTTCAAATTCCATCCCAACACCCGTGTGGGGTTTCAAACAATCAAACAAATATTTTATTTGTGCAGTTGGGCGATGTGTAAAATTTATCGACCCAATCAATGTCCTTCAAATAAGTGTACATAAACAAACCGTCTGGTTTGTAAATGAATATTTATTTTATTCACTTTCACTATATTCATATTCACGTTAAAAATTATTTTTTTTAACGATAAAACATTTTATTCTATCATATGAATTTCTATTATTCATTTACACAATAAAATGATATTTTTATTTTCTAACATATTTTAGAAAATTTCGGCGGCATAACGGCACGATACTAGAAACGGGACAAGGCCTAGCCTTATCCCCGGTCTAGTGAAGGCCCACGCCATTCACACATCAATCAAATCAATTTCATCTCACCAAACAATTCAATTCAAACAAATAATTCAACTAATCTATGCAACCAAACAAACAAGTCCATGGTCTGTGGACGATTGTGTCGGGTGCTACTAAGCACCGTCTGCATCCTAGTATATATATATATAATTAGAAAAGAAATTGAAAGGTGAGAAATTCTCACATATAGCTATCCTAGCTCCACGGCACTTCATTGATAGAAATCTTCATCGCTATCGCATCTTCGTCATCTTCGTTACCCGGATCCTCTACATATGTAAAAATCGAATTTTGACTTCGTTATTCAATATATAAAAATCGAATTTTTAGTTCGAAGTTCAATAGATAAAAATTATATTTTTATCACGCTATTTTCCACCTAAAGAATTCGCCTTTTTAAATTTAAAGATTTCATCTTTATAAAATCTCATCTTTATTTTTCTACACATATAAAGATGATATTTTTAATATTCCTATCATGTAAAAATTATATTTTCACTTCTCTACATAAACAAAAATCATATTTTTACGTCTTCCATATAGTAAAGATTATATTTTTAATACTTTAAAAATATAAAAATCATATTTTTACTTCTTCTACTCAATAAAAATTCCGCCTTTTCTATTTTAAAGTTCAAACCTTTTTTTCTATTTTAAACCTTTAAAATAAAATCAGTTTTAAATTGCTTTTTAAATCAGTTTTAATCTTCTTTAAAATCAGTTTTACTATCAAAGGAAATCATAAAAAGAGAAACTTACAGCTACAGGCGAATGGCGGCGAAACGGAGGGAGGTGCTCGCGGTGCTGTGTATCGCGATGGTGGGAAGAGGTCGTGCATCAGCTATTGGAGAAAAAAGGGGGGGTGCGGATCTTGATTGGGCTCGGACCGGGGGCTCGATCGCCTGAAGGGGAACCGGCGGTTGAGGGAGGCGGCGCTGGGGATTCGAACTGGGGAGGGGAGCGTGGGCTGAGAGGAGGGGGTCTGGGCGGATCGTCGGCGCGAGGGGGATAGCCGGAGAGGGCTCCGGCGAGGGGCGCCGGTCTTGGGGAGAGCGACGGTGGGTATCGCGCTGGACGTGATGGTTTTCTCTTTTTTTTTCTGAAATGAGCGATTGGTAAAGGGAGGGGTCAGGGTTTACTTAGAGGAGAGAGAGGAGGGAAAGGTGAGGGTTTTAATTATTATATTTTTATTTTATCCTCCTAAAAGTAACTTTAAATTTCAATCTCCAAACGAAATCCACCGACTGTCGTCCATAGCTAATTACCCCTATTCCGAACACAATGGGATATGTATCGTAAGCTGGTTTGATCGTTACAATCAGTTTCCGTTGAAATTTACATTTAAATCCTTATATTGAATTTTAAACGTACATTTCAAATTACCGGGGTCACATACTAACTCTATAAATTGCAGAAAAATATTTTCTAGCTTCGTATTGACGATACGGTCCTAACAAAACTAGTTTCGTCGAATTCTGAGACCGTATGAAAAATGGCCAATTTCCAGTCGATTAAAATCAACTGAAACTGGTCAAACGCGTTCTCCTTTGCCACGCTCACATATTGATTCGAAAAATTATGAAATTTGGAATCTAATAATAACTTAACATCACGGACCCAACAAAACTGGTTTCGTCGAAATCCGAGGTCGTTTGCAAAATTGCTATTTTTAAGGGCCTTATATATATAAAAATATATATAAATTCCACAGCGACTATTTCTAATTTTAAACTGGACATATCTTATCATTTCTAAGATGAAATCTCAGTTTGTTAACTTCGTTACAAAGATATAGTTATACAGATTCAAATATTTCTTGTTTCGTTCAATTCTGACTTATATTGAATTCTGTATATTCATTTGAAATTAGAAATCGAATTTTCGAACTACCGCGCCATTTTCAATTCTATTTATAATTATATATATAAATATTTATTTCTAACGACGACGCGTATAATATATACGTTCGAATTATATTCAAAATAAATTTCTCGTCGATATTATTTAAAATAATCTATTTTAAATAATCAAAATTCGCTAAAATTGCCAAAATAAAAAATTTAAACTGGCCCAGATTTTCCGGGTTGTTACAATCTCCCCCACTTAAAACTTTTCGTCCCCGAAAAGGAACAAAGTCGAAAGTGGTTTGACTATTCAACTCTACGCTCGATCTGGCTTCCATTCTCCAACTCTTTAGTTTCTGAGAATTTTCAAAATTTCAAAAATTTGGCTAACACCCTAAATTTTCGAAAAATTTCGCCATAACCTCCCCTGCACCGGGAGCATCGGGGAATTTCAAATAGCTTCCCCGGTCCTTCAGATCTCAAAAAGAAAAAGAAAAAGCCAAGCGGCTAGCCAATAGGCTCACAAAATCATCATCACCCAAACAAAACAGTAAATTATGTAGTAAACATGTACCTATTTGTCGGGCAAACAAATTTTATTCTCTGGCTCTAGCCTCTTTGCTATGACCTGTTCAATGATATATATGCATATGCAAGCAAATGCGACCAATTTCCAATATAATTCAATATGTGATTCAGTTAGGCTAAATGGCTAAAAATTAGCAAACAAATGATCAAACAACACAAACATCAATCGATTAGTGAATTAGAGTTTCAAATTCATAACTTTGGTACATAAACAAAAATCATGTTTTTGATGCCAAATCACAGCAATAGGCCCTATCTAATTTTGGTTCTCACACCAGTCAATAGGAAATATATAGAAAGCCCACTTTCGTCACTCGAACATAAATTCTAATGATGGAGCTCCATCATCAAAATCATCTCCGGGCGATTAGGGTGTAATTCTATATTTATCCAGTATATTAAAATTTCGAATACACGGGGATCAGACGTATACGCAAAATCTATATATACTGGATTGTCCATATCAATATAAATAGATAATCAAATACGAATAATTGATTTAAATTTTCAAAACAAAAATTTGTTTTCATTTTCAAAAATTTACTCTTCACACTCGTTCTAGGATACTACTGATCCTATCTCTAACGAGTCATTCTCGTTGGATATTACTAATCCAATTTCTGATGAATTCTTTCATATGGTTCTAATGTGTCTTGTTCTCTAGCTTTGTAAACCAAAGCTCTGATACCAACTGTGACGGCAAGGAATTTCGCTCGGTCCGAACCAGTCGCTAAACCGACCCAGACCGTTCGAAACACCCTATCGTTTGAGAACACGACAAAATAGAACACATACAGAAGAACATTTCATTGTATATAACAACAATGCATCAGATTACAAGAATATACAGAGTATAAATGAATAAATATTACACAGAAATATCAGAGATTTAAATTACATTTAAATCCATAGCAGCGGAAGATAATACAATACACAACTAGAAGAGATATACGGATACCAAGCTTTCCGGATATCGTTCCAGCTGTAAACCAGGATCCTGTGAATATAAATCTGCAAAACCAAAACTACTAGCTGCCCGTGTCAAAAATAGGGGCACCCAGAGTTTAGGTTAAAACAATAAACTCCAGGTCAGTCATGTGACTGGTGTGAGAACTAAAACAGTTATTAATCTTTATTTTCAAAGTTAGGTAAATCAAGGGACCACGCCGTATAACACGGAACGGGTTTCCTCCCAAGAATACCAGTGCATAAAACAAACAGCGCAATGCTAAATAAAGAAAAATGAAGCTGTTATAAGACCCAGGTCCCATCACACAATGCAACGCAGCCGAGGATAGGGTTTTCCCTTATAACAGCCAAAGAATGCTTGATACGTTTTAAAACAAATCATTTGATACTATTATAAGTGCATAGTGTATAAAACAACTTCAAATCATAAGTATCAATCATAGGCGGCATGGGTACCATATATCATGTCGACATACTAGTTCTACAATTAAAACCGCAAATGTCACGTATTTGGAAATTGGATTTCCATCTATGAACCGAGGCAAAAGATAGTCCTCAACCGATTCGAGACGCTCTAGCCCGCCCCTCAGGAACAGCCGCAACTGCCCCTTGGATCGTCAGGGCCGGTCCACCGATGTGGATTATTATGCCTGAACACTACGTCTCCCCACCCTATGGGGTGTAAGTCTGGTCCGTCAGCCGACCAGAATGCATCGGCCGAAACCGATATAACCGAGGCGCCTCGCAACCGCAACAACCACATAAGTCAAACTCGTCAGGGCGTGTAAAACCACTGACGCCACTTCTAGCTAGAAAGAAACGCAAGTCCTCCCTGAGGTCCGTCTCCCGTTTTTGGTTCATACCGGGTGTGAAACACGCGAGGTAAACGTTACACAAAGCTACGCCACAAAGGCCGTGCTTTGATCATCACCACAAGACTTTGCTTTTCAACAGAAGCCTCGATCAATTGCCACTTAGGCATGCCACACAGGAAATTCACTCCATGCGATTGATATCCATCAATATATAACCCCTGAGCTCGTACGTCTCAGAGAAGGGCGTTAAGCAAGAGAATAAATTCTCTGCCGCCAAACAGATATATATTTAATAGAAATCAATCACACAGACTAAAATCCAATGTCAGACACACAGTCCATTTACAAGTCCGTTCTGGGTCTGAACGAAACCGGAGGCACCTAGTACCCCGCATATCCATCGATCTCCAAGTACGTCTGGACGATCCCCAACTGTTTCCATCTTCTTGGGTGTACAGCCCAATCAAGATCATCAGTTATCACCCAAACGACGTGAAGACCTCCGGTCTTCGACCATCGTCTTCGTCTTCGACTTATCGTCGTATCAGTTATTCAGAATGGGATAAACCCGGTCTTTCCGAATAACTCGCGTATATCTTAAGTAAGTGTTACACAAACACAACATACGCCTCATTCCAATTCATTAGTCACTAACCGTAAATTAATCAAGAGAATAATTCCCCAAATATTAACCCCGAAGGCCGAAACCAACATCAGATCAATACCCAGAAAACCATTCTGTTTGGCCAACCGACAGTTAGTTTCTAAATTTCACATTCATAGGGAAAGGTTCCCATTAATTTTATCCAAGATAAATTTCTTGAATTTATTCTCTAATCTTCTTTTGAATTTCGATTCAACTAGTCGGGATTAACGAAACTTACCGAAGTAATCATTTGTTTTAATTTCCCAATCCCAACCTATTTATCCCATGAAGTAAAACTGGTAATACTTCATATCTAACACCACAGTGTTATCGGTAAATTCAATTACCATTTCACGTTCAAATCTAATTAAAGATTTAACTATCGCCAGGAGCAAAACTGGTGATACTCCATTTCGATTATTTCAATCTAATTAAAGATTCATTAAAACTCCACTTAGTTTTAATCTGTGACTGGGTTAAAGAATCCGTGTCATTTAAAAACACAGTTCACAATAAACCCAAAATCACCTTCATTAATTATCGGGTTAAAGAACGAGTGTTATTTAAAAACACTGTCCACGATAAACCCAAAAATCAATATCAATTCAATTCCAATTAAATATTATTTAATTGGTACACTTCATTAAATCTAAATAAAAAGATTTAATCTTTTCTCAACTGGGTTCAAGAACAGTGTTAGTGAAGACACTATTCAAGACAAACCCAAATCACATTTGATATTCAATACAAGGCTCTGAATAGAAAATATACCGGCTTATATTCAATATCAAATTCTACGACTAACAAATATCGTATTGGAAATAACGATACATATATCCATATCTTTCAAATTTCCATAACAACAGTTGTATAATCACGAAATCCAACATCGAAATATTCCGAAGACGATTTCGATTCAAATCCACTCCAATGCAATCATTGGAAATTCTGGTTATTTTTAAAACCCTTTTTAAATTCAATTTATTTATTTAAAAATAAATAGAATTATAATTCTAGTTCAAAACTAGTTCATTTCGATAAAAATCTATTTTTATCCTTTCAAATATGGAGTTTTTCATCCCAATTCTTCACAAATCATTTCTTATGATTTTACACAAATTATTATTATTTTTAATAATTTTATCAAGGCCCGTACGGTCGATTTCCATCAATGGCCATCGAACTGCACTTATAGCGACCTTTTTCCAATTTGATTTGGACATAATTCCAAATCCAACCGTTAGATTTCAAATTTCTAATATTCGTTAGAAAGCTCTTTTCGATACGAACCCAACGGTTCCGGTTTCAGGAGAATCCGACGGTCGGATCTCCCGTAATGTCCGTTTGAAATAAATGGTCGAAATTCACGAACTGCCGCGGCGCGGCGCGTTCTATTCAGGCCATTATATTATATATATAATATATATAATATATATATCGTCGATTTCTATTTAAAACGAATTATATAAATAGTTTTAAAATCGTTTCAAAAGCTATTTCAACTTTCTTTTCAGTTCAAATCAAAATTGAATTCTTCTTTATAAATTCGTTTTAAAATTCATTTCTATTCAATTCAATTTTCAATTCAATTTGAATTCATTTCAATTCACTTTCGATTCAATTTGAATTCGTTTTCAATTCAATTCATTTCGAAATCGTTTTCAATTCAATTCATTTCGAAATCGTTTTCAATTCAATTCATTTCGAAATCGTTTTCAATTCAATTCATTTCGAAATCGTTTTCAATTCAATTCATTTCGAAATCGTTTTCAATTCAATTCATTTCGAAATCGTTTTCAATTCAATTCATTTCGAAATCGTTTTCAATTCAATTCATTTCGAAATCGTTTTCAATTCAATTCATTTCAAAATATTCGATTTCGAAATCACTTTTCAATATTCATTTTAAAATGAATAAAATTGATATAAATATCGTTCACGTCAAAATGGCGTCAATTTAATCAACACGGCTTCATAAATTTCTATTTTCAAATATTCTATTTCAAATATTTCCTTTTCAAAATAGTTGTTATTATCAAAATATTTCGTTCAACACATGACCAATCTCAATGAATGAGTACTGTCAACACATGAACTTTTATTTTATATCGATAAAGGTGCAAATTTTATTACTAAAATATTTCGTTCAACACATGACCAATCTCAATGGATGAGTACTGTCAACACATGAACTTTTATTTTATAATATTCTTTATTTTTCAAATTGGAATGAGGCCCAATCAATTACCATATAAAGTTAATTATATGGATTTCCATACAACACATGTATATAATAGCATTGAAAAATAATCAACCATCAACCAAAGTGCACTACACTGTATAAGCATCAAATATAGATATTCAACGCTTATAACAGCCTGTCAATCAATCGATCAACATATTTAATCAATCAGGATGAGTGAACTTCAAATTCCATCCCAACACCCGTGTGGGGTTTCAAACAATCAAACAAATATTTTATTTGTGCAGTTGGGCGATGTGTAAAATTTATCGACCCAATCAATGTCCTTCAAATAAGTGTACATAAACAAACCGTCTGGTTTGTAAATGAATATTTATTTTATTCACTTTCACTATATTCATATTCACGTTAAAAATTATTTTTTTTAACGATAAAACATTTTATTCTATCATATGAATTTCTATTATTCATTTACACAATAAAATGATATTTTTATTTTCTAACATATTTTAGAAAATTTCGGCGGCATAACGGCACGATACTAGAAACGGGACAAGGCCTAGCCTTATCCCCGGTCTAGTGAAGGCCCACGCCATTCACACATCAATCAAATCAATTTCATCTCACCAAACAATTCAATTCAAACAAATAATTCAACTAATCTATGCAACCAAACAAACAAGTCCATGGTCTGTGGACGATTGTGTCGGGTGCTACTAAGCACCGTCTGCATCCTAGTATATATATATATAATTAGAAAAGAAATTGAAATGTGAGAAATTCTCACATATAGCTATCCTAGCTCCACGGCACTTCATTGATAGAAATCTTCATCGCTATCGCATCTTCGTCATCTTCGTTACCCGGATCGTCTACATATGTAAAAATCGAATTTTGACTTCGTTATTCAATATATAAAAATCGAATTTTTAGTTCGAAGTTCAATAGATAAAAATTATATTTTTATCACGCTATTTTCCACCTAAAGAATTCGCCTTTTTAAATTTAAAGATTTCATCTTTATAAAATCTCATCTTTATTTTTCTACACATATAAAGATGATATTTTTAATATTCCTATCATGTAAAAATTATATTTTCACTTCTCTACATAAACAAAAATCATATTTTTACGTCTTCCATATAGTAAAGATTATATTTTTAATACTTTAAAAATATAAAAATCATATTTTTACTTCTTCTACTCAATAAAAATTCCGCCTTTTCTATTTTAAAGTTCAAACCTTTTTTTCTATTTTAAACCTTTAAAATAAAATCAGTTTTAAATTGCTTTTTAAATCAGTTTTAATCTTCTTTAAAATCAGTTTTAATATCAAAGGAAATCATAAAAAGAGAAACTTACAGCTACAGGCGAATGGCGGCGAAACGGAGGGAGGTGCTCGCGGTGCTGTGTATCGCGATGGTGGGAAGAGGTCGCGCATCAGCTATTGGAGAAAAAAGGGGGGTGCGGATCTTGATTGGGCTCGGACCGGGGGCTCGATCGCCTGAAGGGGAACCGGCGGTTGAGGGAGGCGGCGCTGGGGATTCGAACTGGGGAGGGGAGCGTGGGCTGAGAGGAGGGGGTCTGGGCGGATCGTCGGCGCGAGGGGGATAGCCGGAGAGGGCTCCGGCGAGGGGCGCCGGTCTTGGGGAGAGCGACGGTGGGTATCGCGCTGGACGTGATGGTTTTCTTTTTTTTTTTTTTTCTGAAATGAGCGATTGGTAAAGGGAGGGGTCAGGGTTTACTTAGAGGAGAGAGAGGAGGGAAAGGTGAGGGTTTTAATTATTATATTTTTATTTTATCCTCCTAAAAGTAACTTTAAATTTCAATCTCCAAACGAAATCCACCGACTGTCGTCCATAGCTAATTACCCCTATTCCGAACACAATGGGATATGTATCGTAAGCTGGTTTGATCGTTACAATCAGTTTCCGTTGAAATTTACATTTAAATCCTTATATTGAATTTTAAACGTACATTTCAAATTACCGGGGTCACATACTAACTCTATAAATTGCAGAAAAATATTTTCTAGCTTCGTATTGACGATACGGTCCTAACAAAACTAGTTTCGTCGAATTCTGAGACCGTATGAAAAATGGCCAATTTCCAGTCGATTAAAATCAACTGAAACTGGTCAAACGCGTTCTCCTTTGCCACGCTCACATATTGATTCGAAAAATTATGAAATTTGGAATCTAACAATAACTTAACATCACGGACCCAACAAAACTGGTTTCGTCGAAATCCGAGGTCGTTTGCAAAATTGCTATTTTTAAGGGCCTTATATATATAAAAATATATATAAATTCCACAGCGACTATTTCTAATTTTAAACTGGACATATCTTATCATTTCTAAGATGAAATCTCAGTTTGTTAACTTCGTTACAAAGATATAGTTATACAGATTCAAATATTTCTTGTTTCGTTCAATTCTGACTTATATTGAATTCTGTATATTCATTTGAAATTAGAAATCGAATTTTCGAACTACCGCGCCATTTTCAATTCTATTTATAATTATATATATAAATATTTATTTCTAACGACGACGCGTATAATATATACGTTCGAATTATATTCAAAATAAATTTCTCGTCGATATTATTTAAAATAATCTATTTTAAATAATCAAAATTCGCTAAAATTGCCAAAATAAAAATTTTAAACTGGCCCAGATTTTCCGGGTTGTTACACCTGATTGGACTCAACCCTTCGAACTTATGTGTGACACTTCTGATTTTGCTATTGGAGCCATCTTGGGCCAGCGAATCGATAAACTTCCTCGAGTCATTTATTACGCTAGCAAAACCTTAAACGAGGCCCAATTGAATTACTCAACTACTGAAAAGGAATTTTTGGCAGTTGTTTTCGCTCTTGAGAAATTCAGACCATATCTCATAGGATCCAAAGTTATAGTTTACACTAACCAGGCGGCCTTACGATATTTGCTTTCTAAAAAGGATGCCAAGGCCCGTTTGATTCGTTGGATCCTTCTTCTTCAAGAATTTGATATAGAAATACGAGATAAAAAGGGTTCTGAGAATGTTGTAGCTGATCATCTCTCTCGAATTGTGCACGAAAATGTTGAAGACACCCAAATCGATGATTATTTTCCTGATGAACAAATCCTTTCGATCTCTAACACCCCTTGGTATGCTGACATTGTGAATTATCTTGTCACACAGCAAACACCCGCTGAATGGTCGAAACAAGATAAACAAAAATTTCTCTCGAAAGTTTGAAACTTCTATTGGGACAACCCATATCTTTTCAAATACTGTCCAGACCAAATCATTCGAAGGTGTGTGCCCGATCACGAACACCAAAGTATTCTTTCTTTCTAACATGACCATGCTTGTGGCGGTCATTTTGGAGCAAGAAAAACTGCTGCAAAAGTATTGCAATGCGGTTTTTACTGGCCCACACTCTTTCGTGATGCTTTCGATTTTTGCTCTAAATGTGATCGATGTCAACGAACGGGTCGAATTACTAAGCGGAACATGATGCCTCTCAACCTCATTCTAGTGATTGAGCTATTCGATGTTTGGGGCATCGATTTCATGGGACCATTCCCTAACTCATTTGGGAATCTTTACATCTTACTTGCGGTAGACTATGTTTCAAAATGGGTTGAAGCCATTCCGACCAAAACCAATGATAACAAGGTCGTTATCAAGTTCCTCAAAGAAAACATCTTTTCACGCTTTGGCACACCTCGAGCTATCATTAGCGATAATGGCACTCACTTCTGTAATCGTGCTTTTGAATCCTTGCTCAAGAAATACTCAATCACCCACAAGCTGTCGACCCCTTACCATCCACAAACTAGTGGACAAGTAGAAGTTTCCAATAGACAAATCAAACAAATTCTTGAGAAAACCGTGAATTCCAATAGAAAAGATTGGTCCTTAAAACTGATTGATGCACTTTGGGCTTTTCGCACTGCTTATAAAACCAAACTATGGATGTCACCATATCGATTAGTCTTTGGAAAAGCTTGCCACTTACCTCTTGAATTGGAGCATCGTGCTCTTTGGGCCATAAATTTTTTGAATTTTGACTTAGAGAAAGCCGGCTCACATAGAAAGTTGCAAATTTCGGAATTAGAGGAATTAAGAAATGAGGTGTATGAAAATGCGAAAATCTACAAAGAAAGAACCAAAGCCCAACATGACAAAAACATACTTCGTAAGGAATTCAACGTAGGACAAAAAGTTCTTTTATACGACTCTAGACTTTACTTGTTTCCAGGAAAACTCAGATCTCGATGGACTAGACCTTTTGTTGTAAAAACAGTATATCCTCAGGGAGCGGTTGAAATTGAAAATCCTAGGGATGGAAAAGTCTTCAAAGTAAACGGTCAACGACTGAAACCATTTTTGGAATTTGAGCAATATGACGAAGATGACCCTATCGATCTGCATGAGCCTGATCATCCACCATGAAATCAGGTGGTACACGTTCTTTTTCTGTTATTTTTCTTTTTCATTTTTTATTTTATTTTTGTTTTTCTGCCTTAGACAGTTGGGACACCGTCTCAATCAAGTGTGGGGGGAGTCTACATTGCATTCTTTTGATTTTTCTTTAATTTTTCTTTCTTTCTTTTCATGTAGGACCATCATACATTTTATATCGTAGTAACATACCAAATTTTTTTTTTTTTGGAAAATACGACTCATTTTCAATTGATACAACGAAATAAGTTTACAATTTTTAGCAGTTGATAGTATTTTTTCTCTCAGCCAAGTTCGAATTTGAAATATAATGAAAAGTTTAATTTTGAGGGATAATAGTGTAACCGGTACATAGGGAGATTCTTAGGTGATGGCCATGAAATCTATTCTATATTGTAGACTTTGTTTAAATAAGTGGAGGACTTAAAATATTTATAATGGCTTGTCAAACCTTTAAAACTAAGTTGTGTTAAGTTGAATTCGCGTAACTCTCTTTTTGTGCTTATAAATTCAATAATAATAATAATCCAAGGGTGTCCAACATTGCTTGTATATCGAGCGTTGGTGTGCAAACCCGCCAAGCTCTATCCGACATGTTGTTGACAAAGTCAGCGTTGGAATATCTTGGTCTCATTTTATGAGATTGGACACCTAAGGATTACCGACACGTTGTTGACAAAGTCAAAGTCGGCCTGCACAATCCGCCAAGCTCTTTACCCACTCTCCGTTAGTCCGCGAGGCAGTGCATGGGTGGTAAACCTTGGTCTTCTAAGTTAGGTGTATGTACTTAATCATAAATTTTAAAATTTTATAGAATAAAGAATAAGCAATGATGCCCAAACACTTCTTGACTTTATTGATTTGACTAGCCATACATGAGAAAATTAGAATACCACTTTACAAACTGTGCCAAGCAAACTAAGAATACATTTCATGGCTGCACTATGTTATCGACCGAACTAACTGGCCAAACTGGAATTTAACATTTGAAAACTTGATTTATATTGAAAATTTGTGACAAGTTGAGGTATCTAAAATAAAATCAACTGATTAGAAATTATTAACTTAATTTGTTGTACCACTTTCCTGAAATAAGTCATGTTTTCATTTTTCGTTTTTATTTTTGCATATGTCCATTGCATTCATGTAGTTTCATTAGAATCATAGCATACTGCATTTGGATTTTGTGGGTAGTATCCGCTGAAAACCCTCACGAGACACCACTCGTCCTACTAGGGACACCTAGAGGTTTAACGGCTTGTTGCATATGCTCAATGCAATCGTGTTACCTACGAAAGTGTGACCTATCTAGTTAGTTTTTCATTTCTTGTTTTACTCGAGGACGAGTAAAAGATAAGTGTGGGGGTATTTGATTAACATAAAAATGTGTTTATTTCATGCTCTTATATTTTATCTTTTGTAAATAAATAAATGATACTTTGGGTATTTTTATGTGTATTTACAGATTGTCAAGTGATGCCTCTTTCATTTCAAATTAAAGGCCAACTACAAAGAAAAAGCTACTTCCTCATGTCAACACTTTCTCAATCCCAAAAGAAGTTGTAGCTCACTGGTAAATGCATAGAGATTTGTACTGAGAGACCTGAGTTCGATCCCCGTCAAGCTCACTTTTTGCCAAAGAACGGAACATTCACACTGCCCCTTTGCTATGAAGAATATATGGAATAGTGATGTGTTATATGTATATATTCTTATGTATGTATATAATGCATGCACTTAATAAGGATTTTTGGATTTTAGCATAATCCCCTCAAGAATTCAAATCCAATTAATCATATTTAATTGCCATGCAAAATAAGGGAATGTTTTAATCACACATCTTCAATTAAACACATCCTTATCTTCTCACTGACTGTGCAATGCATCAAAAGGAAGGACATTAATTACAATTCTTCAATCAAGCAAGGAATATTCCTTCATTCTGGAAAGGATATTTTCATGTATTTATTCTGTGGGCCTTGTATTCAAATAAGGGAGAAGGCTACATCCTGTATAAAAAGACCACTGTATCATTGTAAAGGAATGCCATTTTTTTTATGCAATTATTCTGTATTCTGTACTGTCATTTAGTTTTAATAAAGTTCTCCTTTGTTCTAGTTTGTTTACTTTTCTTATATAACAAATTGTGTATCTACTCAATTAGTTTTGGGTAGAACACGAATTGTTAGTGTTATTTCTATTGCTTATTAGGATTGACCATTGATTAGATTCAACGGCAATACTAATTTAATTTCTGTTGTTTTTTTTTATTGTTCATTTCTAGTATTTGTTCTACGTTTTTGTGGTTGAATTTGGTATTGATCTGATTAGATTCAGGTCCATAGTGAATTCAATAGCTTTGTTTTCAAAACCAACCCCCAACTATTGTCTAACTCGCCCAAGAATAAATAGATAATAATTTTTAATTACACCTCCCTGTGTTCGACCTGTATGCTACGCACCTGTATGCTTGCAGAATTTAATTTAAATATCGCGCTTTTCTAATTCATAGATTAGCGACGACCATCATCCAGGAACAGGATGAACCAAAGGCACTATTTAGTACATCCATCTTGGGCACAGTTATCTAAGACTTATACAATAGCCCTTGCACTTTACTCCGTCTTCAATTATCTTTGGCATATATGATTCGCAACGCTTATGCCAATACATAGTGATTCTTTGGATAATAGTCCAACAGGTCTCTCCATATTAACAAAATTAAAATGGTCAAAAACTTCGATAGTCGGTGAGTTAACTATCGAAGAAAAACACGTGTGCAAACAACGACATCATTTCCAAATGGAAATTCTATCAATCAATCATCAATCATATATATATATATGTATATATTTCCTTATTTTCTATGTTTAGAAAATATATGTTAACACTGGAAAACATTTCCATAACTTGTTTTCTATATTAGAAAAAAACATTTCTGATTCTTGTTTGGAAAACATTTCCAAAACTCCTACGTTTGGATTAAGCAGATGTTTAGATAAAACATCGCTATGCCAACTCAACCATTTCCTTTAATTACTAAATTCTCTTTACCATCCTTTACTGCCGAACCATAACCATTCCTTAGTTAAAAACGAAGCCAATCAAGTTGAGGTAGAACTACCTCTCAGACCTTAACTGAACAACATTTCTAACCTTGAAATAGGCAAAGTTTACTTTAAATTTCTTTAACTAACTTCCTTACTTAACCTTTCTTTTCGAATAACTATATTTGATAATCTCTCTTACGAATAACTAGATTCGAAAACCTTTCTTTGAATAAACTAAATTCGATTAACTCTATTTATTTAACCCTAATCGATTAACTCTTTTTACCTAACTCCTTACTTAACTCCTTACTTTCTGTAACAACCCGTATTTTCAATAACCTATTATAACATAAATTGAGGCAGAAATTAATTCTAAAATCTGAATCAAGGGAAACGGGCTATGCCATTGCGTTCGTCTCGGAAAAATACGCGAAATAGAGTCCGAGTTTTCGAAAATCGGAGTCCGTATGACCCAGTTAAGGCCCATTGAAGTTTTCAGAAATTTCCATATTAAAAACAGATTTAAATTTTAAATTAAAAACAAGGATTAGGGCTAACTGGCGTCAGGCGGGAAAACTCCCGCCAGGACCCCCATGTCGACAGGCATGTCGACAGGGTCCCCAGCCCTGTCGACAGCCCTGTCGACACAGGGTGGCCGGGCAGTTCTGCCTGGCGCACCATTTTTGATTTGGGCTTGGTCTTGTGGCTTGGTTCTAGAGAATTCCGAAATCTGACGGACCTAAACTAACCTAGGGTTAATCCTAGGGCTAAAAACACTCTAATCTTCTATAAATAAGCCCCTAATCCTACCCTAAATCATTATTATTCATTCTAGCAACCAAACTATGTCAAATTGAATTCTCAAATGGCCTCCACCTAAAAACCCTAGCCTCCAACCTCTTCATAAATCATTCCTATGAAGATTATGATGTTCATACAAGCATTTCTAAGTTGTATGAATGATCATTAGCTTGCATACATCATCAAGTTGCAAGTTTTATTTGCTAAGATAGAGTTTTTGGGATTTTTGTTAAGGGTGTTTCTTATTGGAGCTTTGTTTTGGGATTTTATGCTTGCATAAAAGGGCTTCTCAATCTTTATTAGTAGATTTGTGTCTTCATAATATTTGTAAGCCCTCTTACCTTCATTTTAGAAACTCTAAAGTTAATATGTGATGAAAGTTGGGATTTATGCATGTTTAATAAGTTATGCATGCTTATGCGAGTTCACTATGCTATGTTATGCATGTTTAATAAGTTATGCATGCTTATGCGAGTTCACTATGCTATGTTATGCATGTTTAATAAGTTATGCATGCTTATGCGAGTTCACTATGCTATGTTATGCATGTTTAATAAGTTATGCATGCTTATGCGAGTTCACTATGCTATGTTACACATGTTTGATAAGTTATGCATGTTTATGCAAGTTCACTATGCCATGATTTGCAAGTTTAACAAGTTATGCATGTTTATGCAAGTTCACTATGCCATGATTTGCAAGTTTAACAAGTTATGCATGTTTATGCAAGTTCACTATGCCATGATTTGCAAGTTTAACAAGTTATGCATGTTTATGCAAGTTCACTATGCTAAGTTATGCAAGTTCAACATGTTATGCATGTTTATTATGATATGTAAGATTCCTCATGTATGTTGTGCCAAGTTCCCTCTTTCTATCCTTTATGCGTTATGACGAATATGTAAGCGATAGAATGACGTTGGGGGGTTTTGGGTAAAACTTAAAATACATGAAAATATAAGATTGGGAATTTACCTATTAAGTTAGGTCTACCCCTTGGGAATTTACCTATTAAGTTAGGTCTACCCAAGTATTTGTTAAACTTGTAATTATGTTTTGAAAATAAAGTGGACATGACACTTAGAAAACATAAGTGTGGCCAACTCGAGGTTGGGTTGAGTTTGTAGCGTAAACCTACCCGGAACCGACCGGCTTAACTAGTTGCTACAAACAATAGGACCCAATGTGAGAAGTTGGTCATGTGTACCTTGGACCCGAGGTTAGACCAAGTTGTGGTGTAAAGCTACCCGGACCCGCCCGGCTTAACTAGTAACCACAACAAAGTCTAATGTGAGAGGTTAAGGCACAATTAAATTAACTAATGCCTCATGATTAGGGTTAAGTCATGGCCCACTAATACTTAACCAATTTTGGGGATACGAGGGATTAAATGGGGTTAAGTGGTGAACTGTTGGTTACACTTAACTAATTTAATCCATGATTAGTGAGGGGTTAAACCACACTTAACCCTCTTAGAAAACCCTAGCAACGTGGTCTGTTCCAGCAGTAATCCCAGTTTGGTATCATTCACAACCCTAGAGGCTAGGCTGGGGCGGGGCACGATTACTGGACTGATGTAAGCGACCAAAGCGACGGCTGAGTGGTACAGCGGTGCGGGTCCAGGCGGGCTACGGACGTGCACGTAGTCCGGTGTTGGACAAACTCGAGGCACGGGTACCAGTAGGTTTAGACTGTGCATTATTTCTTAAGTGTCTGGGGTTGACACCCGAGGGCTTGATACACCCGAAGGTGGACCCAGCACAGTCTGACTACAACCATATGTGGGCCGTATGGACACCAACACTGGACGTGTTAGGTTTATAGGGAGCCGATCGACTAGACCGTTGGGCTGGACCTTGTATTAAGGTCACCTCATGCAATTGGGCCAAAGTTTGGGCTGAGGGATCAATACCTGTTATGTTAGTTTGCTAGTACACTGTGGTGCAAAGCTTAATCTTCTTTATGTGATGACACCTTTATCTATTGCCAGTATGTTCATCTCAGTTTCCATCATGATGTTAGCTTTATTAGTTTATAGACTGATCGTAGTAGGGCTTACCAGTCTTTTTGACTGACCTGTTTTCTTTCGCTTCTTTTCTTCCGTTTCCCCCCCCCCCCCCCCCCAGGTTCTCAGGGAGGGAACAGTGGTGCTTAGCTTGGATCGCTTTCTTGTTTGCTGGATAGCTCATGTATGTCTGGACATAGAGCTCACTATGGTTTATCATTTTTATTTTGGGGATAGCACTATGTATTACAGTATTTCTGTTTATGATGTACTAGACATGTTTATTTTGGCAGTTGACTTTATGATGTACTAAGACTTGTTTTGAGATGGTTTGAGAAATTCCGCTGCTTTATTCTCACTTACTCTGTTTTACATATATATTTATGTTCTTGTTCTGCCTTGATATATCATTATGCATGCTTACCCAGTTCTAACGCCCCCCAGAAGCTAGTGCCCCCGAAAGAGTGACCCTAGCGGAGGTGGGGTGTTACAAATTTGGTATCTGAGCATATGGTTTACAAGAAAGAACAAAAAGTTTTTAAAAGACTTTTGAAAAACTATTTTCAAAACAAGTATAAAGTATTTTCCAAAGAAAAGTCTAGTATTTTAAAAGGCTATTCCCCAAAAAGCCATTAGCGTTATCCTTCGTTCCCTTGACCTAATCTTATCTTATCCTTCGTTTCAATATGGCTGAGGATCTTGCCATCCCCGATGGAGTAAACGTACCACTCTGGTATAGGAGACTTCTAGAAGCTAGGGCGGCAGCCGGCCCCGCAAACCCTACTCCCACTCCTCCTCCTGTAGTTGAGAATCCTCCCCCTAATGTCCCTCCTCCGGTGGTTCCTGTTCCTCCTCCCGTTGCTAATGTTCCTCCTCCTCCAGTTGCTGAGGCTCCTCTTCCTCCTCTTCCCCCTCAGCATCCTCAGGTTGAGTTCACGAAGGTTTGTAAAGACTTCAAGGCGATGGGAGGCAAGAATTTCCTAGGCACGGAATCTTTTGTTGAAGCTAGGAATTGGCTGAAAGACACTGAGGACTTATTTGCTATCTTTCGGATTGATGACGAAAGGAAGATCTTATTGACAGTGTGGCTTTTGAAGGACGAAGCAGCCTATTGGTGGGAGGTCACCAATGGGACGAGGCCTATCGAGACTTGGGCCGATTTGAGGGCTAGATTTGTGGCCAAGTTTCTATCTTCTGCTGAGGCGAATTTACAAATGGAGAAGTTCATTGCATTAAAGCAAGGTGATATGTCGGTCAAGAAGTATGTGAACAAGTTTAATCAGCTGGCCCGTTTTGGTTTGGATATGGTGAACACTCCTGAGAAGAAGGCTCTTCAATTTGCTAGAGGGTTGAATGAGCCGCTGCAGGGCTTGGCGATGTCACATATTCCACATGGGGCTACTTTTGAGAGTTTGGTCGATATGGCTCTACTTCAGGGAGATGGAAAGAAAGAGGCCAAGTCGAGTGATACTCAAGCAAAGAAGACTGATTCTCAAGGTAAAGGCAATCAAGGTGGTCAAAGCAGTCAGGGGAATCAGAGCAAGAACAAGAAGGGAAACAACAACAAAGGCAAGGGAAAGTGCAATTACTGTGGTGCGCCTGGACACTTTGCTAAGGATTGTAGGAAGAAGAAAAGGAAGCTTAGTGGTGGATGTTTTTCCTGTGGTGAGACTGGACACTTCAGCAAGGAGTGCCCGAAGAAGAAAGGACAGGCTGGACCTTCAGGAGGGCAAGTTCATGCTCTCAATACCGCTCCAGTTCCCGATCGAGGTAGTGTTTCTGTTGAGAATCTTGTTTATGTTTCCGATCTTCCAGTTCGTACCTTGTTTGATTCTGGTGCATCACATAGCTTTATTTCATCTGATCTTGTTGATAGTTTGCACCTTAGTACTAGCTTAGTGGATGATCCCGTTTGTGTTTCGAATCCCATTGGGGGTTCTGCTCATCTATCTATGATATGTGAGGATCTGAGGATCTCTATACTCAGTGTAGAGTTCTTGTGTAGTGCGTATGTTCTTGGTTTCAGGGGATACGGATTGATATTGGGCATGGATTGGCTGTCCAGATATGGAGCCATTCTTGATTGTGAGCATAGGGTTGTGAGGCTTGTGACTCGCCTTGGCAACACCTTAGAGATTTCATGCAATCCGAAGGATCCCGTCATGTTGTGTTATCTTGAATCTCTCGACTCGTCAGAGGAAGCCCTTCAGTCTGTAAGGGTGGTCCGAGATTATCCAGATGTTTTTGAAGAAGTTAAGGGGTTGCCCCCTAAACGAGAGATTGATTTTCGCATTTATCTGGTGGATAATGCTAAGCCTGTTTCTTTGCCCGTTCGGCACATGGCTCCGCGTGAGAGACGGGAGTTCAGCAAGCAAGTAAAAGAGTTGCTTGAGAAGAACTTCATCAGACGAAGTATATCCGAATGGGGAGCGCCTGTGGTGTTTGCTACTAAGGCAGATGGTTCTCTTCGACTCTGTGTTGACTATCGAGAGTTGAATAAGCTGACTAAGAAGAACAGACACCCGTTACCGAGGATCGATGATCTCTTTGACCAGCTTGTTGGTGCTTCTGTTTTCTCTCAGCTTGATCTTGCTACTGGATTTCATCAGCTCAGAGTGGCTGAAGATAGTATAGACAAGACTGCATTCAGAACTCCAGATGGATTCTTTGAATGGCTTGTTATGCCGTTCGGTTTGACGAATGCACCCGCGTATTTCGTGGACTTGATGAGTAGGGTGTTTCGGGAGTTCTTGAACAAGTTTGTCGTGGTCTTTGTGGATGATATTTTGATCTTCTCCAAGGATGAAGAAGAGCACGCGAGGCATCTTGTAGAGGTGATGGATACGCTTAGAGCGCATCAGTTAAAGGCCAAGTTCTCCAAGTGTCACTTTTGGAGAAGGGAAGTTAGATTCCTTGGGCATATCGTATCCAAGCAAGGCTTAGCGGTGGATCCCGCTAAGGTGGTTGCAGTTCAGGATTGGAAGACTCCAAGGAATGCAACCGAGGTGAGAAGTTTTCTAGGTCTTGCGGGTTTTTACCGGAAGTTCATCAAGGACTTCGCGAAGATATCCGCTCCTCTTACTAAGTTGACGAAAAAGAACTTAGTTTTTGCTTGGGATATGGACTGTGAGCTTGCTTTTCAGAGACTCAAGAGAGCCCTTACCTCAGCACCAGTTCTAGCTTTACCCGATGGTGGTAAGATGTTTACCGTGTACACTGATGCTTGTGGCACGGGATTGGGCGCCGTTCTGATGCAAGAGGGCAGAGTTATATGTTTTGGTGGTAGGCAACTTAAGGTGCATGAGAAGAAATATCCCACCCATGATCTAGAGCTGGCAGCGATAGTATATGCACTCAAGGCTTGGCGTCACTATCTTCTGGGAGAGAGATTCGAGCTATATACTGATCATAAGTCTTTAAAGTATCTCTTTTCGCAGAAGGATCTGAACTTGAGGCAGCAAAGATGGATGGAATTCTTGGCGTCCTATGATTTTGATATAGCCTATACCCCTGGCAAGGGGAATGTTGTAGCGGATGCGTTGAGTAGAAAAAGGTTGACACTAAGTCCTCTATTTGTTGAGATGAAGAATTTAGAGTTCTTGGCAACCTTTGATTTTTCTTTGGCGGTTGAGTCGATGACCGGTTCTTTAGCATCTCTTGAGCTCAGGCCTACCCTTCTGGATTAAGTTGGGGCTTCGCAGAAGGAAGACCCCCAGATAATTGAGATCATGGATAAGCTGATTCGAGGGGAGACATCTAGTCACCTTGCTCGATATTCTATAGATGATAAGGGTTGGCTGAGGAGAGACGGAAGGCTTTATGTTCCGATGGTAGAAGACATGGTAAGGAAAGTTCTTGATGAAGCACATCGCTCCAAGATGACTATACATCCGGGTGGAGATAAGATGTATAAGGATATGAAGCGCATTTTCTTCTGGCCTGGAATGAAGAAGGATGTGGCAGAGTTTGTCTCTAGATGTGTTGTTTGTCAGAGAGTAAAAGCCGAGTCGAAGAAGCCCGGTGGGCTATTGCATCCTCTAGAGGTCCCGCTATGGAAGTGGGAGAGTATCTCCATGGACTTTATTGATGGGCTTCCAAGATCAAGGAAAGGGAATACGAGCATTTGGGTTATTGTAGATAGACTTACGAAGAGTGCTCATTTTATTCCAGTAAAGAGCAAGAGGACCGCATCTTGGCTAGCGTCTGTATATCTTCGTGAGATTGTGAGACTTCACGGAGTCCCTTCTAGTATTGTCAGTGACCGTGACCCAATCTTTACAAGTCAATTCTGGAATAGCTTGCAAGAAGCTATGGGCACGAGGTTGAACCTGAGTACGACTTATCACCCACAAACGGACGGCCAAACAGAAAGGGTGAATAGGGTACTAGAGGACTTGTTGAGGCTTTGCATTCTGGATTTTGGTGGTACTTGGGAAGACCATCTTCCTCTTGTTGAGTTTGCATATAATAACAGTTATCAGGCAAGCATAGGGATGGCACCATTTGAAGCTTTATATGGGAGGCCGTGCAAGTCGCCTACATGTTGGTGGGAGACTACAGAGAAGATCATACTTGGACCTGACATGATTAGAGATACATCCGAGAAGGTCGAGTTGATTAGAAGACGGATGAAAGCGGCCCAAGACCGACAGAAATCCTATGCTGATAAGCGAAGATCCGATTTGGAGTTTGATGTTGGGGATATGGTTTTCGTAAAGGTTTCTCCTTTGCGGAATGTGGTCCGATTTGGAGCTGTTGGGAAGTTAGCACCGAGATTTGTTGGACCCTTCCCTATCATAGAGAGAATTGGGAAGATGGCTTATAAAGTGCAATTGCCCGAGAAGCTGTCCGGAGTGCATAATGTCTTTCATATCTCGCATCTCCGAAAGTGCCTACATGAGTCCGCTGAGGTGGTTGAACCTAGCATTCTTGAAGACGTGGAAGTAGAGAAAGAGGCAACTTTGAGGAGAGTTCCGATTCGTATCTTGGGGACGGAGACCAAGAAGCTAAGGAATCGAGAGGTCAAGCTGGTGAAGGTTCAATGGGGTGAAGCCGAAGAAGACGCAACTTGGGAAACCGAGGAGAAGATGCGTGGGCTTTATCCATTCCTTTTTGAGGGTACACTCTCAATCTCTTTCCTTTGTTAGCATATCTTCCTCTTTGCTATCCATGTTTATCTAGTTATCGTGCTAATCTTGTCATGAGAACCTTAGGTAGAAACCCTTTGGATGAAACATGTGTTTGAGACATGTTATGATTGATGGTTGCAAGTGGTTGCAAGTGTTTGCAAGTGGTTACTCGTGGATGCATGATACACATTAGGCACTAGATCGGCTCACACACTCCTCATATTGCATGTGCATGAGTGTTTATGCTTATTCTTGGATGAAATTTGTATGCCATCACATGGATGTTGCATATGGATGTATGATTGAGCACGCATGTAGATATTATACATTATGTTAGGGATTTGCATACATATGGATACATTTCACTAACATATTTTGCATTGATCTTTGCATTAGATAAGTACATATACACACACTTTTGCATATGTTCATACAGCATTTAGAATCTTTTAAGGACAATGATTTCTCGTGAATGATGTTTTGAGTAGATGGATGTTGGATGGTAGGATATGTTCTTCCTAAGATTTCGGGGACGAAATCCTTTAAGGAGGGGAGAATGTAACAACCCGTATTTTCAATAACCTGTTATAACATAAATTGAGGCAGAAATTAATTCTAAAATCTGAATCAAGGGAAACGGGCTATGCCATTGCGTTCGTCTCGGAAAAATACGCGAAATAGAGTCCGAGTTTTCGAAAATCGGAGTCCGTATGACCCAGTTAAGGCCCATTGAAGTTTTCAGAAATTTCCATATTAAAAACAGATTTAAATTTTAAATTAAAAACAAGGATTAGGGCTAACTGGCGTCAGGCGGGAAAACTCCCGCCAGGACCCCCATGTCGACAGGCATGTCGACAGGGTCCCCAGGGTGTCGACAGCCCTGTCGACAGCCCTGTCGACACAGGGTGGCCGGGCAGTTCTGCCTGGCGCACCATTTTTGATTTGGGCTTGGTCTTGTGGCTTGGTTCTAGAGAATTCCGAAATCTGACGGACCTAAACTAACCTAGGGTTAATCCTAGGGCTAAAAACACTCTAATCTTCTATAAATAAGCCCCTAATCCTACCCTAAATCATTATTATTCATTCTAGCAACCAAACTATGTCAAATTGAATTCTCAAATGGCCTCCACCTAAAAACCCTAGCCTCCAACCTCTTCATAAATCATTCCTATGAAGATTATGATGTTCATACAAGCATTTCTAAGTTGTATGAATGATCATTAGCTTGCATACATCATCAAGTTGCAAGTTTTATTTGCTAAGCTAGAGTTTTTGGGATTTTTGTTAAGGGTGTTTCTTATTGGAGCTTTGTTTTGGGTTTTTATGCTTGCATAAAAGGGCTTCTCAATCTTTATTAGTAGATTTGTGTCTTCATAATATTTGTAAGCCCTCTTACCTTCATTTTAGAAACTCTAAAGTTAATATGTGATGAAAGTTGGGATTTATGCATGTTTAATAAGTTATGCATGCTTATGCGAGTTCACTATGCTATGTTATGCATGTTTAATAAGTTATGCATGCTTATGCGAGTTCACTATGCTATGTTATGCATGTTTAATAAGTTATGCATGCTTATGCGAGTTCACTATGCTATGTTATGCATGTTTAATAAGTTATGCATGCTTATGCGAGTTCACTATGCTATGTTACACATGTTTGATAAGTTATGCATGTTTATGCAAGTTCACTATGCCATGATTTGCAAGTTTAACAAGTTATGCATGTTTATGCAAGTTCACTATGCCATGATTTGCAAGTTTAACAAGTTATGCATGTTTATGCAAGTTCACTATGCCATGATTTGCAAGTTTAACAAGTTATGCATGTTTATGCAAGTTCACTATGCTAAGTTATGCAAGTTCAACATGTTATGCATGTTTATTATGATATGTAAGATTCCTCATGTATGTTGTGCCAAGTTCCCTCTTTCTATCCTTTATGCGTTATGACGAATATGTAAGCGATAGAATGACGTTGGGGGGTTTTGGGTAAAACTTAAAATACATGAAAATATAAGATTGGGAATTTACCTATTAAGTTAGGTCTACCCCTTGGGAATTTACCTATTAAGTTAGGTCTACCCAAGTATTTGTTAAACTTGTAATTATGTTTTGAAAATAAAGTGGACATGACACTTAGAAAACATAAGTGTGGCCAACTCGAGGTTGGGTTGAGTTTGTAGCGTAAACCTACCCGGAACCGACCGGCTTAACTAGTTGCTACAAACAATAGGACCCAATGTGAGAAGTTGGTCATGTGTACCTTGGACCCGAGGTTAGACCAAGTTGTGGTGTAAAGCTACCCGGACCCGCCCGGCTTAACTAGTAACCACAACAAAGTCTAATGTGAGAGGTTAAGGCACAATTAAATTAACTAATGCCTCATGATTAGGGTTAAGTCATGGCCCACTAATACTTAACCAATTTTGGGGATACGAGGGATTAAATGGGGTTAAGTGGTGAACTGTTGGTTACACTTAACTAATTTAATCCATGATTAGTGAGGGGTTAAACCACACTTAACCCTCTTAGAAAACCCTAGCAACGTGGTCTGTTCCAGCAGTAATCCCAGTTTGGTATCATTCACAACCCTAGAGGCTAGGCTGGGGCGGGGCACGATTACTGGACTGATGTAAGCGACCAAAGCGACGGCTGAGTGGTACAGCGGTGCGGGTCCAGGCGGGCTACGGACGTGCACGTAGTCCGGTGTTGGACAAACTCGAGGCACGGGTACCAGTAGGTTTAGACTGTGCATTATTTCTTAAGTGTCTGGGGTTGACACCCGAGGGCTTGATACACCCGAAGGTGGACCCAGCACAGTCTGACTACAACCATATGTGGGCCGTATGGACACCAACACTGGACGTGTTAGGTTTATAGGGAGCCGATCGACTAGACCATTGGGCTGGACCTTGTATTAAGGTCACCTCATGCAATTGGGCCAAAGTTTGGGCTGAGGGATCAATACCTGTTATGTTAGTTTGCTAGTACACTGTGGTGCAAAGCTTAATCTTCTTTATGTGATGACACCTTTATCTATTGCCAGTATGTTCATCTCAGTTTCCATCATGATGTTAGCTTTATTAGTTTATAGACTGATCGTAGTAGGGCTTACCAGTCTTTTTGACTGACCTGTTTTCTTTCGCTTCTTTTCTTCCGTTTCCCCCCCCCCCCCCCAGGTTCTCAGGGAGGGAACAGTGGTGCTTAGCTTGGATCGCTTGCTTGTTTGCTGGATAGCTCATGTATGTTTGGACATAGAGCTCGCTATGGTTTATCATTTTTATTTTGGGGATAGCACTATGTATTACAGTATTTCTGTTTATGATGTACTAGACATGTTTATTTTGGCAGTTGACTTTATGATGTACTAAGACTTGTTTTGAGATGGTTTGAGAAATTCCGCTGCTTTATTCTCACTTACTCTGTTTTACATATATATTTATGTTCTTGTTCTGCCTTGATATATCATTATGCATGCTTACCCAGTTCTAACGCCCCCCAGAAGCTAGTGCCCCCGAAAGAGTGACCCTAGCGGAGGTGGGGTGTTACACTTTCTATTCGAATAAACTATATTTGATTACTCACTTCGATTAAACTAATATTCGATAACTCTATTTAAATAACTCTAATTCGATTTAACTCTATCGATTAACACTAACTGATAAACTCTAACTGGTTAACCCTACTGTTTAACCTAACTGATTTACTCTAACCAATTAACTCTAACTGGTTAACCCTAATTGATTAACTCTGTTTTATTAACTCTAATTAATTAATTCTATTCGATGAATTCTGATCGGATAACTTCTTTTGGCTAAACTATATTCGAATGCCTCCTTTTAACTTTATTCGATAACTTCCTTTATTCTATTCGAATAACTAACTCGATTAACTCCTTTTCGAATAAACTATTCATTTATACAGATTTACTTTTAGTAACGGTTCTTCACTTTACAAATGATTTCCTTTTATTCTAACTTATCCTTTGTTTTTATAAATATTTCTTTTATAAAAATCCTTTTCCTTTTCTATATAAAATCCATCGATTTTATATAAATAATTCATTTTCAAAATACACTTTGAAAATCCCTTTTCCCATATCCAGTATTTCTTATGGTATTTAACATACCATATAACAACGATAAATATCGTCCAAACACACATAATCAACAACAGATTATATATCACATCATATATCACAATATATGAATCATAGTAAAATAAATGTTGAGGAATCCAGTTGGATTCCTCCAACTTGTTTCCCTGCATTACAAATGTTAAACAATATAGACAACATCACTTTCAGTTCCATATGATATATTCTGTTAAACAGAATCAATATAGAAATTCAACTAACTGACTAGCAGTTCAATCAAACAATCAATACACAGTCAATGAACCAATATTTAACAGTTCTAAAAATACAATATGAAATTATAAACTGTTCAGAGTAAGTGAGATTTACTCACATTTGCAGTTCATCGTTAAAGAACGATAAACTGTTGTTTGATCTGAATCAAACAGTTTATTCTGCCATAAATTCAAACGAACTCCAGTAAATCTGCACAACCATTTTCAGTTTTCATCCTTCCACCGTTCTTTGGTTTCTCCACAAATCCCAAAAATAAAACTACCAAACAAGTCTTCATCACTTCCTCTTCAAATAACACAGACCGTACCCCTCATATGACTATCCGTTGTTGCACCATTCATCAGTGTTTTCCCCCAAAACAAAACACTAATCTTAGTTCATCACCAAAACTGGACTGCACTGCCAAATTCTACTTCATCATCCCAATTCCACATACCAAACTCCCCTGCATCATTTCTACCATCGACCTCAAGAACAAAACAAAACAAAAATGTAGCACAAAATCATATACCCAACATTGAACTTCCGTCCTCCCCAAACATCACACTCCCCATCATTACACCATCCCAGTATTTACAAACCCAATCCTCAGTAAAACTTCTTCCTTTTTACAGTATAAACGCAATTCCAACTGTCTCCCCATGGCCGATAATTTCTCCTACCCGTACCTCCCACCACTCAACAGAAAATCCAAACCAAAATAATCAGTTAACTCCTCATCCAAAACTCAATCCACATAACCCTCACAGATGAACTCGATGATCGATCATCACTTCACAGCTGCGGTACCTAGCAATACTTCACGCTACAGAAAAAGGCACAATCTTTTTCTCTCTCAAATCACCAAACTTTCTGCATACGCCTTCCACTTCAATAACAAAACCGCCATCTTCCACTCGAGCTCAAACTCGTGTACTTGAAGTAACTGTCAAGCCTAGAACTCGCGCTGGTGAATTTCCAGCGAAGAGAAAAACCACCGAACCATCTAAAAATAGTATAGGATCGAAGAGCAACGCGATAGGGACTCGATTAAACATGTTTGAAGATTTATTGGATTTTATTTCGATTTTTACTTTGGTTTTCAACGTGAGTTTCTTCACGTTTTCAAGAGTTGGAGGCGGCGGAAAATTATTTTGACTAAAGAGAAAAAGTCTAGGGTTAGGCAAAGGATTTGGGGGTATTTATAGGAGATATAAATATCTACAAAATTTATTTTAATATTTGTTTTGCCTTCTAAAAATTCGTACGATCACATACGGTACCTAAAAATCATGAAACTGGACATGCAACTACAGTTCGACATTACGGTCCCAACGAAACTGGTTTCGCCGACTTCCGACTCCGTATGCTCACACAGCGTATTTTTAACCGTCGAAATACTAACTGTTTTTCACTCTAAAAATTCGTATGGCCACATACTGACTTCAAAAATCATGGAAATGGAAATCTAACAACTATTTGACATTGCGGATCCAACAAAATTAGTTTCGTCGAATTCCGACTTCGTTTGCAAAACCGTCTATTTTTAAAGCTCTGAATGACCCATTTAAATATATAAATATATTTAAATATAATTAAATTAAATATTTATAAATAAATATTATCGTATATATTCACAGTGGAATACCATACAGCTTCATAATATCCCTATATGAATTTCTAACTCGATATTCAATTCTGGGTTAAACCGATATTCGATTTATATTGAAATTCCTTTTTAAAATATAAATAATTCCTTTATAAATTATAAAGGAATTCCACATCGACTTTTCTGAAATTTGATTTGGACGTAAATCAAAATCTACACGACGAAATCCCGATTTTTCTCTTCCACTAGAAAGATGTACTCCCCCCGCTCCACACGTTTCTTGTTTCACAGAAATCCGGCTTAAAACGAATCATGTACATTCAGTTGAAGTTCGAATCGCCAATTTACGAACTAGAGCGCCATTTCGAGCTCGATTTTAATTATATTATAATTCTATGTTCAAACTATTGTTCAAATAATATATTCGTTATTCTAATTCAATTCTAAACTGAATTAAATATCACAGGTGATCTAGTTCACACCATATCGCCATTTCAGCCAATTCTGATTATTTCAGAATTAAATATATTATTTAATTTATTATTTTAATTAAATATTCCCCATTATTTTATTCTACGACCATTTAATTCACTATATCACTATTTATATAATTAAATAAATTAATTATAATACCTCTGCCAATGCGGGTCAATACACATGATTACAAACCAATTTATGTACACATTATTCAATATTTTCCCAAACTTTTCCCACCACGTTCCCACGTCATTCGTACGTATAATAAAATGTTAGGCTCGCAGTTAGCCTAATCTCATAAAAAGGAAAAGAACAGAAGAAGGGAAACGAATTAAAGCACCAAAACTGGCATAACACATAAAATAGATCCAATAACATATGGAATATAAACTTTGGGTATGCATAATAACATAGATCTAATAAGCATATGGATCATGAACTGGCATAGCATAATAACATAGATATAATAAGCATATGGATAATGAACTAGCATAGCATAATAACATAGATCTAATAAGCGTATGGATCATGAACTGGCATAGCATAATAACATAGATCTAATAAGCATATGGATCATAAACTGGCATCATCACATAAAATAGATCTAATTAGGCATATGATCACATAAAATAGATCTAATTAGGCATATGAACATAAACTGACATCATCACATAAAATAGATCTAATTTGGCATATAACATAAAATAGATCTAATTTGGCATATGAACATAAACTGGCATCATCACATAAAATATATCTAATTCGGCATATGAACATAAACTAGCATCATCACATAAAATAGATCTAATTAGGCATATGAACATAAACTGGCATCATCACATAAAATAGATCTAATTAGGCATATTAACATAAAATAGATCCAATTAAACATACGAACTTGCATCATAAAATAGATCTAATTAAACATATGAACTTGCATCATAAATTAGATCTAATTAAACATATGAACTTGCATCATAAATAAATCTAATTAAACATATGAACTTGCATCATAAAATAGATCTAATTAAACATATGATTCATCTCACAGTCATGTTCATAAAATCCAATCCACAAACTTATCACAATTACTTTAATTAATTATTTGTGAAAGCAACATGGACTCACAGTGGAAGAAGAGAAAGTAGATCTGAATTCTGTATTTTGAATTTGATTAGCTAAACCATTGTTGTAGAATTCTATCCTTATCTTCCAATATGAATTATTCCTATTTAGACTTGCTTTAGTTAAGAAAGACTGGCTTAGGTTGCAGCAGCATGGAGGCATGTGAATTAGTGTATTGTGAATTAGGTTTAGGTCTAGGTATGTTTATATAGTTGTAGTGAGTGAATTAGGGCCTTTAGATCTGACTAGGATTCATCTAAACCATTCAGATTAAAAAGACACATCACTCAGCCAACCAGAATAGGCCACATCAGCCCTAAAACTCAAAAATCTTCGTTAACTAATAAAAATGCGCCATATGTGCAACATGATGCGTAGCAGCAGGGGTGTTGACATCCACAGATATATATATATATATATATATATATATATATATATATATATATATATATATATATCATATATCATATATACTAGTTTGGAACCCGTGCTTCGCACACGGGAAGTTAAGTAATGTATTGTGTGAAAGTGGTTGAGTTGGAAGTGTAGTGATGATGGCAGTTGGTCCGTTCATGCCTTTGTGGATAATCTGCCGTTGAAATTGTAGTGTTAGGTATGTGCATGTTATTGTGGTATGTTTGTAGGCAGGTATCAATAGCTGGTATTTTCTTGTTTTGTACTTGATGCATGGTAAATGTTTTGGTGTTGAGGAATTTAGATGTGTTGTGTTAGGAATGTGGCTTTATTTAGTACGTTAACATAGCTTGTTGAAATGTTTAGTTTTTGTAATAGAGGATAGTATTGAGTTTGTAGTCGGGTGTATTTTTAGTTGGTAGTAAAAGTCGTGTTCCCTTCCAATTTAGGTGGACTTGTTGGTTTAAATTTTCATAAGGTAAACTATCATTTTAGATGAAATTAAATAGGGTAGAGTGGTAATGCGTTTATGTCATAGCGAAGATGTGGTAAGAAGACATAAAACATAAATATAGAAATGGAGATTGGGAATTGCGGAAGACGTTAAGTTTGGATGGCTTAGTAGTTAAGGGTAGAATGAGATAAAAATAGGTGTGAAATAATAAAATTAGGCGTATGTAATCAAAATAGAGTGGTGAGCGTTTGGTTAATTTGGTTGGTATTTAGGTAAAAAAGCTAAAAGTATATGAAAGTAGAAAGTTGTTAAAACCAACTGAAACCGGTATTCTTTTTGGTAATTTAGTATGTAATTGAGCTTACTCAACTCGGAGGATATCTTATTGTATCATTGGTTAATGCATCCAAAGAAAAATATAAATTTATGTGTTGAGAAAATGTGATCATTAAACTTAAGTTTACAATAATTGTTGAATTATGTATAACTAATTCGTATGTATTATATTAGTAAACCTTTTGTGTGAAGGACGCAAGTAACTTAAAGTTTTATAATGCGGTAAAAGTTTTAAATAATTAAGTTAAAACGATGGTAAATCAAAGTTATTTTACAAATCAAATTCAAATCGCAACCGTAATAAATAGGTTTGGTTGGTTATTTTGCTTGGAACGGAATATTGCAGATAAGGTACGTAAAGAAATGTCGTAAGTAGTTTTATGGTTTACAACAAAAGTGTGTTGTCGTAATAGTAGAGTGGTGGGTCAAACGCAGGATGATACGATCTTACTTTATAGGTCTGTAGTGTTGGAGTAGAAGTTTGTTAACACCATTTAAACGTGGGTCACCATGACACCACTAATGGTGTTAGTGGTGTTGGGCTATGATTACTCCCTGAATTTCTCCTATTAAATCTAAGCCACACACCACTAACATCATTAGTGGTGTCATGGTGACCCACGTTAAATAATGTCAACAAACTCGCACTCGTACTGTTGGTGTCATTGTGACAAAGTTGTATGTGTCAGGTCAAAATGTCTGCATTATTGATAATGAACAGAAGGCTAGTTGAGTAATATGAAAATAAAGGGTATTATGTAAAATAACATGAACGGTATGGTATTATAGTATAATAACAAAGTCAGATAACATTTGAAATGGGGAATAATATTGTAACAGGACACTGTATTTCATAAATGTTGTTAAAAAAATAAATTAATGTTGACGGTAGAGAAACTTTTGTACATGCTCATTTTTGATGGCCATCCGTTTATAGGTGTTCTATATTTTGTGTAAGAAGAAATGTCAAGTACATCAGTAGGCATCAGGAAAAAGATGATGAATATAATAACAAAAAATGCACTTTCGTACATAGGTACATACAGGTGAAGCAGAACATATATAGGATTAAAAAAAGGGGGCCAATGTACAACAGGTTTTTAAACGACACATAATTACATTTATTAAGGCATATTTACAAACTTCAACGCATACGTACAGATATACAACCACATATGCGGACCTGTACACATATTTGAAGACATTAACCCATATATACGCAAGCAAACACACATTTATAGAATTTAACATATATATATAGACCTAAACACGTGTGTATAGAGTTGAACACATTTATGCAGACCTGAACATATACTTGCAGACTTGCATCTGAATAATGGTAACAATTCAGGCAATATAACTTCATGATTTATTCTTCCTCTTACGTCCATCTTTCATCCAATTATTCTTTGAAGCAGCAACTTTGTTACCGAGTGTGTCACAGATAATTACACCTTTGCCATTAGAAGGCTTTCCTTTTGTCTTATTCCAATTCTTCATACGTATATTTTTCTGATCACCCTCATTGGAAAGTTCTATGGCTTTTCCCTTTGACTTTGGAGATTTGTGCGCACCGTGAACGTCTGAACTTGCTTCGACATCTGTAACTTCCGGCTTTATAGTTGTTTTCTTGGCAGAGGAAGAGTGCTCCAACCGTTTAATCTTAGAGGCTGTTAAATTTCCCTTTTTCTTTGAAATATCGTAATCTGTTGTCTTTATATCAATCAGCATCTGTCGTCCACACAGACGATTGAATATTGAATCAACCTGGATCCGACCGGTACTGGTGTGTAGTAGTTGCACCATTTAATCAGCAGAGTGATCTAACAGACCTTCAGCCTCTTTGTCAAAAACAACAACTGTCATAGAAGCGGTGTTTTCAAAAACCTCCAATGGCAGTCTAAATGTATTTGTAGGAGCAATTACGGTCTTGCAGCATTTTGGACAGTAGTAATGGCTTTCTTCGTCTTTCAATGTTTTCTTGCAGTCTGGACACGATATATAAAACCATCTACCTGATGTATTTATAGTCATAATCGTTGCAGCAAAGGAATATCTAGCACCCTATTAATAAAATAAAAGTCGAATAAGTATGTGCATATGAAGTGGTAAGTATATGTTAATAGATATACATATACCGAGGAGGTTGACTTTCTGATAGCGCTCAGCACTTCAGATAGTGGTTGACGAATAGGAGGATTGTAATCTGCGGTATTGTTAAGATGCACTATGGAATTTGTCTTCAACTCGGAGTCAAAATTCCTAAACACGTAAAGAAGGTGATGAACAAAAATACTGCAGTTAACACATCTTAGGCGTAAAAAGAGGTGAAAAAATTACCATGATAGTAGATCCTTGCTTTGAGGCTCGTCAATATTTATGTACACTTTGGTGGCGTTTGTTGAGTTAAAAGAGAATTCACCTAGAGGAAAAAAATGAATGAGGACTATCAGATGTACGTAGAAAGACATGAAGAGCGAGGAAAGATAAATACCTTTGTAGAGTTTGATAACGGTGGATGTTGCAACAACAGTAACAGGTTGATAAGTTATGTCTACCACAGATTCGTCAATAAGCTTGGTTTTCTCAGACCAGAGAGTAGCAACAATCAATTTTCCGTGTCCAGCAAAGCTATATGAATTCAAGTTAGAATCTTGGAAGTAAACGATGTTCTGTGAAAAAAGTTAGGACGCTTACCTGCCGCTTATAATTTGTAAATCTCTCTTGACTATGTGTAACCCTCTAGATGTAGTGAGAGGAGTGACATCGAAGATACCTCTGAGAATGCCGGATATATCTGTGTTATATTAAATCGTATGAGTTTAAGGTAGGTAATCATAGAAAAGTTTGTTACATTTGTTGGAAGTGGAAATTTGAGAATGCATACCTGTAAGAATCTCAGTTTTGCCAACTCTCGATGCAAGTATATCTTCGTTGACGATAGAGAATTTATATCGTGGAATATCAGCATCTACATGATTGACTGTTGTGACTATTGTACCAGACCTTATGAAAATAGTTAAATCGTCGTCAATCACACGATAATTATTGTCTGATTGGATTACGTTGAAGGTTTCAATTTCATATAACTCATGTTCATTGAATATGGGTTCATATTTTACCATTAGTGACTTTGGCACCAATGCCAACTTCTGATTTCCCTAGCAAAGATACGCAGAAATTTGAAAGAAATTAGTATTGAGTGAAGTTATAAACGAAGTAATGTAGAAGTAATGTGATAGGACAGACCATAGCATCCAGAAGTTGTAAGTTAAGACAGTAAGCTTCTCTGTTTTCTTGTTTGACAGAGTGCCAAATTCTACCGATCCTAACTTTTATTCGGACCCAGTTAGTGCCGAATGTAAGTTGTGATAGGGGTTGATAAACCTCCTCCATGAATATTGAATATAATAGGAGAAAAGCAGTGTATTGAGTACATGAGAATGGTGATCTGAATGTGTTGAAAAAGCGTAGCATGCCTATATTTATAGTTGAAATATCATGCTTACATCCTGGCATAACTGTCTCGTGGGAAGCGGTTAGACCAACGGAATAGTTTAAATTCAAATTTATGCCTAGCAGTTAAAAGGAGGCAACAGTTAAGTAACTGTTGTGGATATGTATTGGTCGACATAGTTATATAACTGTTGATTAAAAAGTGGTTATGTTCATGTGAATAACACGTGAGCAACAGAAAACAGTTCTTTTTTTTTTTGAGTCAAGGAGGAAGCAGTTATCAATGTTGGGGGGGAAAACATGTTTTTAATGCATGAAAAAGTAGTTAAGTTGTAATTCGAGGAAAAGGAAAAAGTCAGATTTGTCAGGAATATATAAAATGTGCATAAATTATGAGAGTAGGTAGCAGTGCAGAAAATGTGGTGGTGTCAGCAGTATTTACGTGAGAAAGGACAGTGCTTTCTCATGTGAAAAGTAAGAGTGAAATGTATGCAATGGTTGTTGATGTTAAATGTGAAATAGGACAAATGCAGGACAAAAAGATGACAACACAAATGGGTGTGTAATGTAGATGTTTTAAAGAGTGGGAACAGTGTTAGTATTACTAACCTTGGTGTATTTTTAATTACTGTATGGTCTAGTTGTAGATCTGTCCATATTAAAGTACGTAAATGCATAGAGTGTCAGAAGTAAAAGCTTCCTACAACGAATAATATGAAAACAGAATTATATTTCATTTCAGTTGGATATCCTGAATTTGAAATCAAAGATTTATGAGGTTAAGGAAAAACCTGTATGGTTGCTTCATGCTTTATAGACTGGCCTAAATAACATTCACCTATGACTGCAGAGGCTACTTGGAAATTAACAACCATTACCAAATCTTACTCTATTAATTTTATAAATATATTAATTTTAGCCAGAGTTATATTTCATTTCAGCTGGATAACATGAAATTGAAATTAAAGATTCATGAGGTTAAGGAAAAACCTGTATGGTTGCTTCATGCTTTATAGACTGCCCCAAATAACATTCAGCTATGATTGCAAACGCTACTTGAAATTTAACAACCATTACCAAATCTTAATCTATTAATTTTGTATATATATATATATATATATTAATTTTAGCAGTCTAACTTATTGATTTAAGTATATCTAAAAAATGGATTTAAATAACCATCATAGGTATGCCTGTAATATGTTATATGGTATACATATGTCAGTAGTGCATGGTAAATAGTGTAAGAAGTATTCCATGTGTGACTGTGTATGTACAGAAAAAATAGCATTACCGAAAGAGGGCGTTCTCGGATATGAAATCACCATTTGTTAATATGCACACTTAGGTAATTCAAATTCATGCAACAGAACTTGGTCCAGCAGAAGTGTTCTAGACGCGAAGACTTTTGCAGATAGATGAGTTTTCGCCAGGTGTTGCTAACTGCAAGGATAATAGCTAATGAGCGGTGTTTGTCTAATTCAAATATTGCCGAACTCTTTATTTGTAGTACCAGAAGGATCTTGTAACATGTCATCGACTGTAGATGATTTAATTATAGTGTACAAGGAAATTTTGGTGCAAATAAGGCCTCTAAGTTATTTGAATGAACAATGAGAAAGAGAAGGAGTTGAGAAACTGAAAGTTAAAAAAAACAAAGGAAAAAAATGGTACAAATTACATGGGAATTAAGTGAAAGATAGAATAAATTAAGAGTAGTAAGCACCATAATCATAAACCAAGATTTTGACATTATTGCTACCGTGTAAATTGGTGTACATAATGTACTGCCATCTTTGTCATGTTGATGAATTCGTATCACCACAAAATATTCCGAAGGACACAGCAGTTCCATCAGCAGTCTAACTACATGAACAAAAAACTGATATCAAAGTGCTAAAGCAGAGTACACAATAAATGTTCAGTTCTATGCGCTCCTGTGTCCACAACACTATCAAAACCCTGACTGCAAAACATAATGCTAACATTCGGAAAGAGTGATCATGTTTAAAATATACGTCAAATGACTGCGTAGAGAACCATGTTCAACCTTTTATAGGCATGATAGTGCTGAAGCGGAAAGTGTATGGCATGTTCAAAGCATACTTGCTTTATGAGGCCAGTCGTGGTAATAATCTGCAATATGCCACCAAATCCAAAAACAGGCGTTCATGACGTATACAAAAATTGTTTAAGATTTGTAGAGAATCACACAGCCAAGAAGAGAAAGGAAAAAAAAAACTTAATGTTAGATAACCATATTAAGTTAATCATATCTGAAGTAGTATAGAGAGGACCAAATAAACACATAGTTGGATCAGAGTAAAGCCCATCCAAATGAAGTTTGTAGTGAAGTACATAAGGAGGGGGAAAAATAGAAAACTAAAATCAGGATACTGGAATTGATAAGAAATTGTATATAAAGTTAGACTTTGATGCAAAAGAAGGTGAGATTGGAATAGTATTGTAGTAAAAATATATTGTAGCAAAAATAATGTAGAGTAACAACTTGTAGCAACCTCATTCATGATATAAAAATATATGTAGGAAATCCAAATTTAGTTTTACATACCACTTTGGAATGGTTATAATTTCATAGTTCAGAAGAGGTATACAAATATATGAATGGCTTAGAGACAAAAACATGAAAAATATATGCAAATGCACATAGAGGAAAACAGATAGAAGGGCAATAAAGAAGGAACAATGTTGTACTGCCCAAACTAAAAATCACCCGAAATACCCGAAATAGGGGTATTTGGAGTACTGAACTATTGTTTTAAAACAGAAAGCCGCCTCAAAAATCGTTTCGGGGAATGCCTGGAGAAAATAAGAGATAAAACGCCTGTACGCTTATTTCAGAAAACTTTTTATGTCTAAAGTTTATGCCTTCACAAATTGAAGAATATGAAGCATATAAAGTGAATGCCTCACACATCTCAAATTGCCGAGGCATACAACTCATAAATTCTTTTAACTTTGGTTGCAAATATTGACATTAATATAAGTTATTAAACTCCAATTATTCAATGGAAACGGAGAAAGATCAAAATATAAGAACATAAGATTTTGCAATTTTTACTTTTCAATTTCAATATCGACATGATCATGCAAAATTGTTGTTGAAACACTTATTAAGAGCTATATAAAGGATTTTCCCAATTGTTATTTAGAGAATGTTTCTAGTATAGTTTATTGACTCTTGAAATAAATTTTGCGGATCAGTTTGATTTGGAAGAACTAAAAATTGGAGTTTTATGGAACTTTCAAATAATTTCGGAAACATCAAAGTTCAAATTGTATTGATTTCGGTTATTTTTTTATTTATTCATAATAATGTATACTTGTTTAAAGCCAGATCTTAAATGATTTACTTTTCATTATCTGCATGGGTTAATTTCAAATTTCAAATTTTCGTTGTATGCTTTGTGTTGTTATTTCTATCCAAAAGCTTATGCATCGAGGTTCCTAGGCTTACGCCTTGCCTCAAAAACTTGAAAATTCATCATATACGCTTTCATATTTATGAACTTTGAATTAACCTAAAATTATTTTAGTACATTGGAAAACTGTTGGAAGAAGATCCAAAAAAAGCTATGTCAAACAATACGGGGGTATAAATTTATATCAAACATGAACGACATAGCTAAATATGCAAGTAAATGAACCTCAACCAATAAAGCCAGAGCAAGGACATGAGTATACGAATTGTAGAAGGTAACTTGAATTGCAGTCGTACAATCATACGGTAACTTGTGACGTATTCTCTTATTTGTCGTCGATGTAATCAATCATCTCATCTCTATTTGAGATTCACAACGTTACAATAACTCAGTAATATAAAAAATGTAACCGTATTCATCAAAACAACTTACCTCAATTTACAGAGATCAACGGTATATGAAGCACGGTTTTTCATTTGTCTACCACACTAATGAAAGAATAACATACTTAGTCAATTCCTGGTTGTTTCAGCTTAAATTCGCCACATGAAATTTAGAGCCAAAAGTCTATGCATAAAGTTAAACAGAGAAAAACTGATGGAGGTAAATAACTTATCTGCTGCATACAGTGGAATTGTTTCCTATCACAACCCACTTTCACTAAAATCATGAAAGTAAATATTCATAAAATAGAATTGAATATAGTGTAACAACAAAAAATTAAAATATTCCCCATGGATTCACTCCCATCATGAAGGCATTAATGATACTGAGCAATCTGGCAAAATTAATTCCCCATGCAAGTCTAATAATAAGTCCTCTCTGGTTAAGGGTAAACAAGTGGTAGTGGATAATGAAGTTGAGCATGAAGAAATTCAACTCAGCAATAACTTCGCTTTATTGGAGAATTTGTCAACCATGGAGCAGCTCAACGAGCTGTCATCTTCTACGCCAATTCTGAATGGTGAATCCTCACCTAAGTCAAGCCCCATCCCTAATTCTGAGCCTTCTGATGATCAGCTCAAGTTTGATGTTCATCCTAACTCACAGTTAAGCTATAAACTTAATTCTCCATATTCCCACCTTTCTCTGCTGCCACACATCATCCTCCCTCCTTCGATGTCAGTTGACAATAATGAAGCCTTGCCTGCTACTGAGAACCAACATGATTCTACTGGAAGTAAAAAGGGCAAGAGAGGTAGAAAGAAAAAAGTGTCCAATTCCACCAATCATGATGACTTGAGTGACGGCAAGGAATTTCCTCCTGATGAAACTATGCCTCTTTCTTCCTTGAAATTACCAAAGAAGAGGCACACAAGAAAACATCCTTCCAATTGATTTTAGTCTCCATTATGATGCATAGAATAGCCTTTTGGAATGTACGCGGTTTACATGAACCCGCCAAGCAAAGTGATGTTAAGGATTTTATCAAGCATAACAATATACAAGCCATTTGCATCTCGGAAACAAAACTTGACCTTCAGCTAACTATGGACGCTGCTTCTTTTATATGTCCAGGTTGGAGCTTCGATCATAACCTCAGTGATTTTAACTATGGACGCTTATTAACCATTTGGAACCCAAATTTTTATCATTTCATTAAGGTGAATTCCTCGGACCAATTCATTCATTACAAATGCCATCACTTGCCCTCTAAATCTTTCTTTTTTCTTACCTCTGTTTACGCTCGTAATTCGTCTGTTCATCGTCAGATTTTTCTGGACTTAATTCCATAGTTGCACAATACCTCTGATCCTTGGATTCTTGGCGGTGATTTTAACTACATGTTTTCTTCTCTCCAAAAATCTGGTGGTCGTATGCTTTCTATACAGTGTTGTCAATAGCGAATAGCGCAAAATAGCGCAAGGCCTGCGCTATGCGCTATTTTGCGCTATGCGCTATAGCGCGCGCTATAATGTTTTTTTTTTTTTTTTTTTGCTTACAGAAAAGAAGATCTTAAAAAAAACACAGGAAAAAGGCACAAAAGGAAAAAACTGTATGTTTAAAATCTCCAAAAAGGAAAAAAAAAGGAAAATGCATGTTCAAAAAAGAAAAAGCAAAATAGCGCGCTATTCATGACTGCGCTATGATAAAATAGCGCACTATAGCGCGCTATTTTTGCGCTACACGGGACCCCTGCGCTATAAGAACCAAAATAGCGCAACCTATGCGCTATGCGCTATTTTGCGCTATAGCGCTCGCTATGACAACTATGTTTCTATAAAGGACATTGCGCCCCTCAGTCAAGCTTTGACTCTCTCTTCTCTATCTCCAATCCCTGGTTTTGGTTTTGAGTTCACTTGGTCTAATCGAAGTAAAACCGGTACTCCAACTCAATGTAAACTCGATCACATCTTCGCTAATATTCACTTCCTTCACCTCTGGCCCAATTCCTTTTATCAAGCCACTCACTCATCCCTCTCTGACCATTGTCCGTTGATTCTTGACTGGGATAAGGAAAAAACTGTTAACAAGGGCAATTCCTCTTTTAATTTTTTTAAATTTTGGACTAAAAATGAAGAGTTTCAGTCTTTACTTATGCAGGCTTGGTCGCAGCAAGTTTCTGGCAACCCCTTACAAAGGATTCTAAGGAAATTGCGTCACCTGAAATTTATTTTAAAAACTTGGTCTGCGGCTAACTTCGGAAATAGCTCCAGGAAATCCTTTTTAATTAGACAGGACCTTGCCAATACTCAGGCGCTACTGCTTTACCAAACTAACAACAGCCGCTTGCTCCAAATTGAAAGCTTCCAACAGACGCAGCTGAGGATTGCATTAGACGCTGAACTGCAAGCTTCAAAGCAAATATCTTATTTAAAAAGAGAAAAGGAAGCAGATAGGAATACTAAGTGTTTTCACAATGCTATCAAAATCAGAAAAGCCATGAATTCTATTCATATGGTTAAAGATATGCATGGTGTAATACAAGACTCTGAAGATGGCATAAATAAAGCGTTTGTGGATTACTTTAAGTCAATTCTAGCAAATTCTGCTTCTTCAACTGTCAATGTGTCGCCTCTCTTTCACATTAGCCTTCCCTTCTTATCCAATGTTCAGTCATCTAGTATTGTTAGAGCGGTGACCAGCGAAGAGATAAAACAGGCAGTCTTCAGTCTTGATCCTAATAGCTGTGGAGGACCAGATGGTTTTAATGCGCACTTTTTTCAACAGTGTTGGTCCACTTTAGGTGATGATGTATTGTGTGCTATTAAATACTTTTTTATGCACAATCAGTTGCCTACCAGTTTTTCATCCACTGCAATTGCCCTAATTCCTAAGTCTGATAATCCAATTTCAGTTTCTGATTTTCGTCCGATATCATGCTGCACAGTTTTCTACAAAATTATTTCGAAGATATTGGTTGTCAGAATGCAGGAGGTATTGCCATTCATAATTTCGGGGAATCAGTCGGCGTATATCAAAGGAACAAGTATAAGTGACAACATTTTAATCACTCAGGAGCTTCTCTACAGTTATAACAGGAAAAATATTTCTCCCCGATGTATGCTTAAGCTTGATATTAGGAAGGCTTTTGACTCTGTATCATGGCACGCTATTCTGGCCATATTGTCTCGTATGAATTTTCTTGTGCCTTTTATAGCATGGATTCATACATGCATTTCTTCTCCTCATTTCTCAATCTCTCGCAATGGGATTTTGCATGGTTATTTCAAGGGTACGAATGGTGTTAGGCAAGGAGACCCCATTTCAGTTTATCTTTTCATAATCACTATGGAGTTGCTGAACTCTCTTCTTTTGGATAAGGTGCAGCAAGGTTTTCTAGAAGTTCATCCACGTTGTAAGAATCCTCTTATAACCCATCTTCTTTTTGCTGATGATTTAATCATTTTCACTAAACCAACTGTTCAGAATATCCAGTGTGTCTTTAACACCCTTGATCTCTTTTTCAACATCACTGGGCTGAGGATTAATGTCAACAAATCACATATCCTTATTGCTGGCCTTCCTTTGAATAGAAAAGTGGATATTATTAACTGCTCGGGTCTAGCTGAAATGCCTATGAATGCATACTATCTGGGTTTGCCTTTGATTTGTACAAGGATCACGAAAGATCAATGTCTTCCTCTCTTCGAAAAAATAATTCATAAACTTAGGCAGTGGACAAATTCAAAGCTCTCTCAAGCTGGTCGACTAACTATTATCCAATCAGAAGTAGCTGCCATGACCACCTACTGGATGAGACATTATATTCTTCCTACGAAACTGATTGATATGATTTCAAGTGCAATGAATAAGTTCCTCTAGCATGGTGACCCGTTCTCTAAGAAGATGATTCCATTTGCTTTTCACAAAATTTGCGTCAGTAAAAGGAATGGCGGTCTTGGTCTCACAAATCTTTATCAGTGGAATATTGCAGCTATTTCGGTATACTTTGATAAATTATTTGCTGCTAATAAAGGTCTATGGGCAAGATGGGTACATGCCAATTTAATCGGTGCAAAGAATTTCTGGACTATGAACACTCCTCAGGCATGCAGTTGGAGCTGGAGATCCATTTTGAAGTTACGTGGAACCTTTATCCATTTTGTTCAATGTAACTATCTTCATAACTCTAATCTACTCTTCTGGCATAGTCCTTGGGCAAAAACTGGAATGATTCTCAGTGAAATTGTTGATCAAAATGTTATGCATAATTCGGGTATCCCTCAGTTTGCTTTAGTCAGTGATTACATTCAAGAAGGATCTTTAGCTCTCCCTTACAGTAGTTTGGCTAGATTGAGAGAGCTTTGGAATGAGATTGACCGCCATTTCTATATCTCTAGAGACTATGCAATGCTTTGGAATGGAAAACCACGCTCAATTCATGCAGTTTACAATCTTTTGTGTTCTAACAGAGAAGCTTTTCCTTGGTACTCAAGGATTTGGAACTGCGGTAGCTCTGCAAAGGATAATCTTCTTCTTTGGAAGATCATGGCCAATGCAATAAACACAAAGAGTAAATTGCATTTGCGTGGTATTGTACATGACGATGTTTGTGTTTTGTGCTGTAGGGAAGCTGAAACTAATACGCATCTGTTTTTTGAATGCTCTTATGTGCATAGTATATGGAGGCGATTATTGGCAAATGGCGGATATCATCAGCCATCCACTAGTAGTCAAATTGAATGGTACAATATTTTCAAAGCGACGCGATGGAGAAGCAATAGGACAATGGTTTTAATGCAGCTCTTAAAGAAATTTGCTGCTGGTATATGGAGAGAAAGGAATAACAGGATTTTTGGTATTTGTAGTAACACTGCTGATCAATTATATATGCTTATTCATAGTAGTATGCTTAAGAAAGTTAGAATGTAAATTTTGTTAGCTTTTTTGTGTACTTGTAAGACGGTACGATGTAATTATTTTGTGTAAATAAATAAAAGTTCCACTTGCCTTTCAAAAAAAATAAAAAAAAATATTAATGCATTTTAAGCCAACCTGGCCTGCATATACCTTTTTTCGCTGCCTCTCTGGCTATAAGGTCAAAATAAGGCAAGGTAAATATAAGGGGGAAAAAAAATCTAATATACGACTTTATTATCAAATAAGATGCATGCTCTATCAGTAGAGTAGCACTTACCATAATCTTTTATTCCCTGAGTTGGGGAAAAAGCATAACATGAGTTGGGAAAATAATATGCTGCTCCTAACAAAATAGAAGATGACACAACATAAAGAAAATGCTCAACTCAACTTTGAGCCATTACTTGAACCATTGAAATGTTGATTACCCCCCTTGATGTTCAAATTGGTTACATCAGCCAAAGCATTTCTTCAAGTTCTACCTTTAACAGCACAATAAAAGACATCATACAAACAATAAAAGGAACTGCAAAAGGGAGATAGGGTCGTGGCCCCAGCTGGGGTTAGAGTGCATCCGCCCCTAATGATGTCCAACAAATATTTAAGAAATAAGTTTATTTAAGCAATAAAGGATTTTTCTGAATCGCACATTAAAACAGGAAAAGTATAATTGAGTACACCCAATAAACTTATGCATATTTAGGTAAATTAATCTAGTAGTTGACAAATTTACCCTAAATTCGGTAAATAAAATGGCCCAATATTATCATATGCATAAATTTAATAACAGGTTGAAGCCAAGCATATAAGTTTATAATACGAATCAATAAATAGAGGGTTGGATATGATAACACTAATTCATGTAAATTGTAAAAGTTGCCATTTGAATCTTTGCATGTTTTGTAGAATTGCGTGAATCCAAAATACTAAAGAAAGTATAGCATAATGCTTTTAGGTTCACATCATAAAAGTTATTCATATCAGGTTTGGATTTAACGCTTTGCATGTTCAAAAGAATTGTGTGAACTCAAATTAATAAAGAAACTATAGCATATTTCTTTAATGGTTACGCCATCAACGTGTAATAATGATTTAAGGTGGACAAATGATTAATCCAAGTTATAAACTGACATTAGAATCTTACAATGCACTATAAAACTGCAGTAATCAAAAATAATTTTAAGAACATCACTTGACTGTTTTGAAGCTGCATTTTAGACTGCAAATAAAAAACGTATCAAAAAACTTACTAAAACATTAGATGTGGAAACTCTATGAAGGGAAAGGTACAAAATACTAATATATGATACCAAAGTTAGTTGTTGTTCTATTTATTCACGCATGAAAGAAGGAAGCTATATTTGATTATGCATATAAGTAGTTTTGGCCTAAAAAATATGTTACGCAAGGCATGCATGCAACCATTGGAAAGTACATAAACAATATCATTAAAAAAAGAGTATGTTGATAAAATGAGTTGTTAGGTAATAAAATGGCTAAGTATTACAATGCAATGCATAAAATTGCTGAGTAAATCAAGAAAGTTGAACAAAGTTAAATATGATGGTCCCGTTTACTCAGTATACAGTTAAACGTACAAAATATGGGAAAAAATAATTGGATTAATACCAATTCAGTCACAACATTTAATCAAATTTATATCACTAAGTTAACCTGTAAGATATAAGTAATTATGCATAAACTGTATCAAAGAAAAGGCTCATCACCTAATGCATACATTGGTAAATATTACTGTTATATTATATTTATGATATACATATGAATAAACTATTTTATGATATACAAATCAGTATGCATAAATCTGTAATAATTGGAGCAGGGGAATTTTTTTAATCTTTCATGGCACACAAAAATCCCTTTAAATAATAAAAAGAAACTTGATTTTAATTTGTTCCAGTTTATGTTAATTACATTGTGACCACTTTATTACAGCTTATCATAATAATTCTTGAGAGGGAATGGTAATACCTTGACGTACCACATTTTAACACAGTGATGATGGAGCAACTTGACTTTAGCTCTATCAGATGTTTTGATGTACTGAACAAAACAGTTGTTGAATTGGAAAAGTGATAGGAAAAACGATATTACGGACAATACAAAAAAAGTGATAGTTAATACCAAGTAAGGAACAATGACCTGATCGTTGACAAAGAGGATAATATATTGTTGTAACCTTTACGGAATATAAATGAGATAGTCTAATAAGCAAGTAACATGCACTACTCTGAGTTAACATGACAATTACTTACATCAATTGAAAAAAAAAAAAAGACTGGAATGTAAACCGGAAGAAAGAGGTAATGAACAAATAGTAGCATGAATAAAATCTAAAACGTCAAGATGTTTAACATCACATTGGATCACAGGCTGATGTGCAGGGAAGAAACGTAGGTCCGCATCACACAGTAGTCGTCATATTCTGTCGCTGCTCCCAGATTCATTTTCTTCATTTTTTTGCGCTGATGGACAGGATGGTAGTACACATTTCAGCAAAGGAGAAAAAAATTGTTATTGAATTAAGGATAAATAAACGTACAGCAACCTACCCATCAATGATGCAAACACCTCTTTGTATACAATATTCTGTGTATGATCGCTTGGTCTGCTCTCAGGGTTGTTAATTAGCATTTTTAACCCTTGGTATGAAGTAGTTCTAGAGACTGCAACATATAACTGACCATGTGCAAACACTGGCTGTGGCAAGTATATTCCAACTGTTTCCAAAATCTGTCCCTGACTCTTGTTAATTGTCATTGCAAAACACACCTTGATCGGAAATTGCCGTCTTCGTAGAACAATTGGCCATTTAGTGTCGACAGATGTTAGAATTATTCTTGGAATTAAAACCTTTAACCCACTATTGTTTTCTGTTATAATTTGGGCTTCTATAACCCGACTTCCAAGTTGTGTAACACATTGTTGAGTACCATTGCAAAGCCCCATACCTTGATTAAGATTTCTTAACAGCATTATAGGTACCCCGCATTTAAGTTCCAGCTTATGATTGGGAATACCAGATACTTGCAAGCTATTTAAAAACTCGGTTGGATAAACTAAATTTTGATCATCAGATCCTTCTGTTAGTGGGCTAATTGAGTCGGCGCTGTAATAAGAAACTACATCTCCGCTCAGATTAGAAATAACAAAAGAATTTATTACCTCAACTGCTTCGTTTGTAGGAGTAAGAATACATCTGTCCCAAAGGAAAATTTTTTCAGTAAGTCTATCCTGTAGATCCGGATACACAGCTCTACAATACTTTTAACCTCAGCATTGCCATGAGATATAAGAAATTGCTTAGGTGTTTGTATCCACGAGTTATTACTACTCAAGTTAACTGACGTCATTTGGTTTTTTCCTTCGCCAACATCTAAAACCCATTGAGAAAACTTAGCAATTTTATTTTTTTCCTCCACAGTCGCATTATTGTTCTTTAAACGCATGTTTTCTTTGAGTTCAAACACGGTGCATTTACTCCACAACTCTGAATGATTAATAGTTGCATGTACTATCATTTGTCTAGTTCCATGCGCGATAACGGGTAATGTCTGTCTGAAATCACCTCCTAATAAAACTGTTTTACCACCAAATATTTTAACCTCTTTAATATTGTCAGTTGTTGGCATTATATCTATCATTGTTTTTTCAAATGCTTCCAACGCATTTCTATGAACCATGGGTGCCTCATCCCAAATTATTAAATCAGATTTCCTTAATAGCTCAGCTAAAGAAGATTGCTTAGATATGTTACAAACAGAATTATCTTCAAGTGTAATGGGTATTTTAAATTTAGAATGTGCTGTTTTACCTCTAGGAAGAAGTAATGATGCTATTCCAGAAGAAGCCACGGCATGCACAACTATACCCTTTGCTTGTAGATCATTTATTATAGCTTTCCACAGAAAGGTTTTACCAGTACCACCACTTCCGTAAACGAAGACAAATCCACCGTCACCACTTTCAACGGCATGTTGTATAACATTAAAGACAATTCACTACTCAGAGTTTAGTGCGGGCAACATAAATTGCAACTGCGCCTCGATTTCGGTAATATCATAGTTTTGCTCTTCCCGTAACAGGTTGTTGCGGAGAGATGAATGATCAAAATAACAAGACATAAAGGCATTTGAAAACTCGATTAACGAACGATTATTTCTACGCAATATTTTCTCCATCTCTTCCAGTGCCAACCCTTTCAACTGATTTTCTGTAAGTTCAAGCGATTCATCTTTTAAAATTTGTTTCTGCCTCCATGTTATGTCATTGGACAACAGTTCCCAATTTTTTCCCCATATTTTCAACGGATCACTGATTTCACAAAATTATAACATCATTACAAACATTTCACGTAAAGAGGATGCAGAAGACCAACGTCCTGCTTCTATGATCGCGTCATTCCACTCATTATCATCTTCAAGAAGACCTCGTGCTAAACATGCGCTTTTGAACGATTCATGAACTACATTGTTAACCGTTCTAATCTCTTCAAATGTACACGCGCCTTTAACAAAGTTTAGTAATAACCTTAAATAAAATCGTTCACCTGAAGTAGGATGTGCATAAAAGATTCTTCCTATTGTTGTACCCTTTTTTCGGCGTGTCCATTTTTTCAACGTCTTGTTCCACACCCATCACGTAGGAAAATCAGCGTATGTTAGTGCTCATGCTTCGGGGTATAATTTATTAGTCTCCATCCATTGTGTGAAAATGGTGTGTTCAACATTTGGTCGATTTGACACTTCCTTTAAATTATTTTTTGACCCAAAAAATACCAAATGCTCCTCTGGCATATGAAACTGTAATCTTTCTACAGCTGGACTGCGATACTGAATTTCAAACTCAAATATTCGCCAACATGATTCGGCTGCGGATATGTATCTACAATCTAAATAGGTTTTAACCTCATCAACTTGGTTCACAAAGTTATGATCAGTTACATTATTTTCCTCTATTACCATTGTTGCTCTATCATGCCCTTTGTTTATGTATTTGAATAAATACTTAATTAATCTTGCTCTATTGCATACTTCGACATTAATACGTGCCTGATACTTGATGACCAAATCAACATTATGTGGAATAACCCAGCCATTATCTAATTTTATATCATTAGCCACTTGCACATAATTCGCTATATTTCTTCGTCTGTACAGCGGAAAACCCTTTTTGTCAAAAGTTGTTTCATTTACAAACCGTCTTGAATAGTGCTTTGAGAAATCACCGTCAACCATATAAGGACATTTGTTGTTAAGTGCTCCACATGACCCGTGAATCATAAACTGGCTTATGGATGCATATGCAAGAGGATCAGCAACTTTATTAGGGATTTTTGCGTTGATGAACTGGTCCACATCTGCAATTGTCTTCGGCTTATCACTTTGGTGAAGAAATATAAGAATGTGTGCATGTGGAAGTCCTCTCTTCTGAAACTCGATTGTATACAACACTGGTACAAATAAAATATATGTTACAAAATGTATTATACGAATATATCGTACGTAGAAAGTTTTAAAGGACAGCAAAGAGTAAACCTGCTTTTGCACTTCCAAAAAATCCTCCCTTTATGTCTTGCAAAAGCTCCATCAATTTAATATGGAAAACACGTGCAACAATATCGGGTCTGTCTTCCACCACTTGCCCATCTATACATTTCAAATATTCTTTTATTTCTGGCCATTTTGGGTTACATGTAAAGGTCATGAAATAATCTGGAGATTCTGCCCAACGACAAATTGCCATAGCGTCTTGATAATTTTGTACCATATATCTAGGACCACCGATAAATGACGAAGGAAGAACCATACGTTTACCTATGGAAATTGCGGATGTGTCCCCTGCTGTTACTGCATCCCGTAACCCGCGATAAATTTCAGATCTAATGTGTCGTTGGTTATTTCTAATCCAACTTAGTCTATCTTCTTCTATCGCTGTGTACGCGTCAACTAAAAACTGTTGAAATAATCTTCCACCTTTCAACAATGTGTTTCCACCACCACCTCTAAACTGCATTATGTACGCATAGTATTCACACATGGTAACTGTTGTGTGTTTGCAAGATTTTGGAATCTTCTCAAGCACATAGCTAATATTTGGTCCAAATCCATCTTCTGCATATGGAAAAAGAATTGGGTACTTCATTGCCATGGAACTCGGATGTTTTTCATTGATTCTTCATAGCGGCCCGTTCTTTTCTTCAACCACAACATCCCTGAATCCTACGCTCTGTCCTAGTGTACCAACTGACAAAGCTGCAATTTCCGAAGTTGTGGGAAGGTTATATTGTCTTCCATCTCTTTCCCTACGTTCCAACAATGTTACGGTAATAGGTTGTTGAGTGTTACCCTTAAATCGATCTCTTGCCATTCTGAAAATCTTTGCCAACTCATTGCAACTATCAAACATAGAAATCAAATTCTGGACTATTTTCGCATCTAACTTTTTCTCACAATTATTCCCGGTTACTCCCATCCTATTCCTCACTTCATTATCAGTGTCCTAAATGTAGAGTTGTGCAAATTTTGGGTCTCCATCCATAGGAAGCAATGAGCCTATTTTATGATGATTTTGTCCATTTAATCTAAATACATAAGGTCCATGGCCATTGTTTACGGAGTGATCTACATGTCCACCCACTGATGTGAATGCAAATATAGAGTTATAGGCTCGTATATTATTTCTGAATTTCCTACTTTCTTTCCCACCACTGTATTGCAGCAGAGAATGTAAGTAATCCGGACATCGTTTGTACACTGGTAATTTAACCTTACCACTTTGACAGCACATGGAGAAATGCGGGTTTTCAAACACAGTAGACTTACTATTTCTTTCCTGGAACCACATCACCGCACCACAATCAGGACAAACATGCTTTAGTGGACCAAAGTTCCATTCTTTAAATATCTTTCCTATACTCGAACAAATGGTAAATAAACACTGTTAATACGTAAGAATGGATGAAATTTTGGGGTGACAATGCACTTACTGTTATGCGTGCTTCCTTCATCATTTATATCTTCTCTAGCGTGTCATGCATCAGAAATCTTTTGAAAAATACGACGCTGTACAACATTAATATTGCGTATAAACTTTTCAGACCTGCCTTGTACACGTTGATATTTACGGGCATGTGCTAACATTTAATGAAATAACAAATGTTATAAATTTAATTATGGACTGAGGGCGAAAAGTAGAATTCAAAATAATATAAATATAGCATATTTTGATTACCCTGATTCAAGCCGTGACATCTCTTCTTACAAACAGCGAGTGCACGATGTGCACGATGACATCGAGTTGCTAAGAAAAACATAAGTAATTTAGTACACAAAGTGCATACGACTACAATTAAAATTTATTCCTAAAAAATACCTTCGCCATTTATACGTGATTGTAAATTTGATTTCTGTGTGGAACGCAATAAATGCGAGGGCATCTCTTTTCGCTTACATTTGCTTTCAGTATCACGGGTACGTACCGTATCACAACGCTGCATGACATGAAGCTTTCTTTTAAGCCTTGCATACCTTTTTGTTATCATAACCTCTGATTCTGGATAAAGAGAGTCATTTAAAAAGAGCATTAATCCAACTTTTTGACTTTGAAATTCTACTGCTGTAACATGAGTCATATACGTTTGGTAAAAAACTCTGACTGTTTGGATGGTTGACTTTTGTGGGAAACACGCTAAATTTTATATCAATAGCCATTTAAGTTAGCAAGGAGTAACTAACATATGGTACAATTACTTGTTAACACCAAGGATATTGTACATCCAAAGACGTATGTTCAGTTAAAAGTGATGGGAATTTTAGCTAATGTATTAAAAGGCAGTTATTATGGGGTAAAAATGAAAAAAAAGTGAATTATCTTCCCCTGACTGACAATGGGTAATCGTCCTGTCCCAGCAACATCTGCACAGTGTGCAGGATGCAACCGCGTTGTTGAAAAATTAAACACCATGTCATATTACTTAGATGTGCCAAGCAAATGTAAACTCTAGTTAGAAGTACATACCTTCATGACAACTGCTGGGTTGGACAATGGACTTACGTTGTGTTGTTTCCTTCGTATGAACAGGATTTGGCACGGTAGCATAAAAAATGTTTTTTTTACCCTAGGTCATATCAATATGTGCACCGCAAGGAGACGAAAGTAACAATTATATGGCCGAACTCAGATTCTAAAAGTAACGTAACTGGTAAATTTCCCGAGATGCAGTTCATTTAAAAGCAGTAGTAGCAGCGATATCCTCAACTCCACAATCATAAATCTTTTGGCTGATAAAGTGACATGAGCAACTTTGATGTTAGTATCTCAAAATATAAATTCTTTCTTCATCCAAATAGAACCAAGTAACATAAGAATCAATACATGCCAATATGTCCGTTTTTGACCAACTAATCATGCAATAAAAAGATATGAAAGAACAATGTAGAAATTGGGTTTAACAACATCTGGTCCTAGTACTGTAATTTACATATAAAATTAATCAATACTATAATTACTAACTTTATGGGCATAACATTTGATTCTTAACTCATAATAGTTTGTGTTGTATGGATCCATATAAGCAGGAGTTCTGCAATCGTGGACATGGTATAAAAGAGAAACCGAAAAAGGCTTCACTTCAACCCTTTAACCAAAGTATTGCTAAAAAGAAATTAACTTCATGATGATCAGTTGCAAGGTTAGAAGGTAGGTGATATTTCATATTAAGGGAAAAATGGTTGACGCTGTATATTTAGGGATGAATTACAGTAATGGCTAGCATACTTGTTAGAAAAGGCACATAATTATTTTGTTGAAACATCAAAATTGAATCATACAAAATCTGCATATGGGGGAATAATGTCTTTCCTGTATCATTATAAAAAAAATTCTCATATAATTTTTTATCCAGTTTTACATAGTTGTCATAGCGAGCGCTATAGCGCGCTATAGTGCAAAATAGCGCATAGCGCACAGGTTGCGCTATTTTGGTTCTTATAGCGCAGGGGTCCCGTGTAGCGCAAAAATAGCGCGCTATAGTGCGCTATTTTATCATAGCGCAGCCATGAATAGCGCGCTATTTTGCTTTTTCTTTTTTGAACATGCATTTTCGTTTTTTTTTCCTTTTTGGAGATTTTAAACATACAGTTTTTTCCTTTTGTGCCTTTTTCCTGTGTTTTTTTTTTAAGATCTTCTTTTCTGTAAGCAAAAAAAAAAAAAAAACATTATAGCGCGCGCTATAGCGCAGGCCTTGCGCTATTTTGCGCTATTCGCTATTGACAACACTGCAGTTTTAATCTCCAGATCTAAAATTATGGCATAAACTGAGTCATATGTAAAATATTGGACTTAAGAAGGCTTTCTTACCAAAAAAAAATTGGCAAAAAAATGCATGGTGAGCATCAAGCATGGACATTGAAATAGCAGAAGGTATTTTAAAATCTGTTTAAATCGCCTTCCAAAAAAATCTGTTTTAGGGAAGAAACATAGAAAATGATTTTTCGTTTTAATGAGTATGTTTTTACGTTTAATAGGCTGAACAAATTGATACCATTTGAGAAACGTTTTGTAAAAGTCCATGCAAACAATTGAAAACTTATACGGTAATAAATATTTTTAATAGCAAACAGTTTATATTAGACATGGAACGCGGAAATTTATTCCTGTATATAACTGCAACATAATCATTTTAAAATTCCTTTACGATACTCATTCTAGCGAGACTACATCATGCAAAGTTAGAACCTTGAAATGAAAATAAGGAAATAACTCTTTTTTTCGACTCTCAGAAAAATTTAATTACCTGCCCTGTTTAAGAATAAAATCATGTGAATCAAATATGAAGTACATTTCATAACTTTTATTTCACCGAATTCGCATCAACCACGTCATACCCTGTAGTTTGCAGTCACCACTCATGGGTTTTCTATAGAAATAGAGAAGCTATTGTTCAAATTCATGAATTATTAAAAAATAAAAAATAAGCACACAAAAAATGCATTATTTAAACAATATTGATTGATAATACTAAAAGCATTCATTAATAGATGTATTATCCAAATTTGTAAATTTGTAAACTATACTAAAATTGTGCTTATGTACGTTTCAAGAATGTGGCTATTCCTGCATAAAATGTAGAAGATCAAATGCATAGAATTATCTTCTACATTAAACTATTTGTAAGTAAACTGTACCTACTCACCTTAACAACCTGACTTACATGTGTATTCACCCTACATTTCATATTTTGGATTAGAAAAGAAGGATAAAATATTATATTATCGTATAAGATATGAGTTATATCCATTAAGGAAAATATTAATTAAGCCATAAGCTAGAAATATCAAGAATTATCTGCCATAAGCCAGTAACTTGTAGTTTCAACACAACTGAATGAGCGATATGAGTAATGCACAAACAACAAAACTCATCAAAAACAAATATCAGGGTGTCGGGAAATTATGATGTGTACTTATCAAAGGCATATGCTGATGATATGGAGTCATGTTAAAAAATTGCATAAAAAGATATTTGAGCATGTGATCAAAATCATTTCGATAGTACAATGTCACAAATAGAAACGTAGCGCTACTTTGTACATGTACGGAACTTTAAAGCAGACATAATTGAAAAAAAAAGATACGATGAGAAGCTTATTTTCCAGTAACATAAATTCAAATAATATTCTACTCCAGTGTATTAAAAAATGAAAATGCAGCAAAGAAAGATACATTACAGACAATACAATCTTATGTCACATTAAAATATTTATTTCATTTGTTTGTACCAGAAAGATACTTAATTTTTACTTCTAAAAAATAAGTCAATCAGAATGATGTACATATATGTATGATGGTTCTATACCGATATAATGGATTACCTTTATCATTGCAGTGGAAATCAAAAGTAGGGAGATGGCTGTAAGTTAAAAAAGTGGATATTTTCACCAAACACTTATATTAGTTAAAATAATATGAGTGCACAACAGCGAAAAAAACTGTTAACTACCATTCATTCACATAAATGGTATAAATCCTGAAAGCTGCAAGTGCAGAAGTAATTAATCGTTGTGCTTGCTTAGATTGTAGGAAGAAAAATGTAAATGTGCGCACGTTCGCAATTTTTTTCATTCAATATTTGCTCATGCAGAACTGAAATTGAGGAAATTCAAATATGCGACTTGTAATAAAGAAGAACCATAAGATGATATTGAAAAGTTTGATAAAATGAATACAGTAGTTGGTTCCTTCTTTTGCATAATATGGAAAATAAATATAAGAAAACATCAATTGAGTATACCGAAGTTGATTTATTTCCTACAACGAAAAAAAATAGTGACGTAAATGATCCAAACATACTTCTGCAATAGTGGATGAAATACCTGTTTAAATGAAAGCTAAGATGATACGTTCTAAGACAAACTTTCATCGATGGAAGTCAGGGCCAAACCTTCCTTTATAGACATTAGTTTGCAGGGCTTATCAAATCCTATTGCTTCACTAAAGAACCCTGTACCAAGTTTTTGTTCAAGTACATATAGAATATGACGTTTTGACTGATTAAACAAATACAAACATCACATACAGTACATCTGACTAAGTAAAAATACAAATACGTAGATGGAATTAGAGAAAATATATTGTTGCTGGAGAAAGTTAATAACTATCTACTGTAAATAACATAAATGTGACCATAATGTGCCATTCAGTAAAATACCTTCAATCCTTTAACCAAAAATCATGTTAACTGAATTGAAAAGAAACTACTTTTCCGTCATAATGAACTTAAACAGGGACAAATTTCAGAACCTTCATAAACTTCAGATGAACTTAGAATAGCTGATTTTATCATCAGTAGACAATGAATGGAGGGTATGTAAAAAATTAGTTGTAAATACAGTAGATCAACAAAGACGGTTTAGTTCATAGTTTCTTATCGGTAAATCAGGTTTCAGTGGTGGTATAACAATTACTGCGAACAGGATAAACGGTCGGATTCATCGTATGACGGCATAAATTTTAACATGATTCGAACCTAATCGACAGTTGTCACTCGAATTTGACATAGGAAATTATATAATTTCGCATTACATGTTCGTAAATTGAACTTCATAACAAAAATATTGAAGAACTTTAACATACATCGTACCAAGTGAACAGATATCGTTAATGAAATCATGATTTGTAAGTAATCCCGCTTGTGGACTTACCGTCGAAGTTTGATGAGATTTGGAACAACTGCAGCAATAGATAAAGTGCTCCGACTCGATAGGCAGATCGGATGTAAAATTTAGGGGTTGAGGTAGTTAAAATTGATGGGGGGCAGAATTTGGGGGAAGATGGTGGGAGAAAGAGGGGAAGAAATACGATGGAGGACAAAAAATAACGTTGAAAGGGTCGATGTTTTCTGAGTAACAAAGTAATGCGGCCAAAGTTTTTTCCTTTCCCCAAAACGGAGAAGTGCACTCCCTGAGCGACACGTACGATTTGAAATAAATATAGGCAGTCCACTAGGTTTTTCTTCTATTTTACTTTCTATTATAGGTAATAGATATATATATATATATTTCTTTTTAACTATCTTTCCAATTAACCCTTTTCACACTAAACTACTTTTTTAATTGAACTGCGCTCACACTAAGCCACTTTTTAGCCATTCCCCTAAAACAAAAATATGGCACTGGCGGATATTGAACTTAGAACCTCTTGTATACAAGTCACGTGTTCTAATCAATTGAGCCACTAAGTCTTTTGCTAAGAAGACTTAGACAATGCCACACATTATTCTTTCATTCCTTTTCTTCATGTTTTGCTGAAATATTTAATTTAAAGATATCTTCTTCATTTTAAATCAGTTTTCTACAAACTATAGGTCTAAAGACTAGAAAATCGCCACGAACGCAATGACGCTAATTTCATGACTTAATTCTGGAGGCTCTTCAAATTCTCCTTTTTATTTCTTTTTTAAATGTTCGCATGCATTTCTTCGCATTTCATGTATTGCAAGTAATTTCTTTTATTTATCTTTTTCTTCATTTCACTGCATTAACATATTACATGCAATTTCATTGTCAATATTTAATTTCTCTCTCAAATATATCTATACAATATATATACATATTTCCACATTTTTAATTTTATTAAAAATGCGGGGTGTTACATATGTAATAATAATACTTGGGTTGGTTTGTATTTAATCATCATATTAGGTATTATTATTAAGTTTGAATAGATTAGGGGTGCATTCTTCTTCGAAATAGTTAATAAATTAAGGGGGAGTATTTTTATTAGGATAGTTAGTTATGTTCTACTCAGAGAATTATATAATTTAGGGGGAGTATCTTTAGGATTTCTTTTTTATAATGCCTAAGGGGGAGAAATTATAAAATATAGGCATAGTTTATAGGATTCTTACAGACAAGGGGAGTATAGAAGGAACATCGTCAAACAGGTATATACAGGTATGATATTTTATAAACTACGGTTGTCATCATAAAAAAGAGGGAGATTGTTGGAGAATGGAGTTTTGATGACAATAACCTTATTTCAATTATCATTGAATATAAAATATATACTAACACTTTTTGTATAGAATACATACATACACACACACACACACACATATATATATATATATATATGCAGGAATTATATACAGGAAATATTACTGAAGACTGTGCAGTTATAAATAGATAAAGATTCAAAGATCAGAGAAATTTCAAGACTCATGAGTAATCAAGATTTCATGAGTTCAAGATTAATACATTTATAGAGTCTAGATTTTTTAAGACTCTAAATAGAACTCCAGGTTCAAATTCTAATTCTAATTTTCAATTCTATCCTCAATCCTCCCTATATTAGTTTTCCATTTGTTTCTATTTTTTTATTCATCTTTGTTTTTCAAACTCAAGTTTTATATATATACTTTATAGTTATTCTTATACTTTATATTTATATAGTTTAAATCCTTATAATTCTATAAATATATTTATATAGATTAAATTAATGTTTTCATATGTTTTTCTGTCATATAATAATAATTTACAACACTAGAATTTTACTCAAGAATTTCCAGAATTATTTTTATATCAAAACACTTGAATAATGCTTTAAAATTCAAAAATACACTAGGGTATGTCGACATACCAAAAACTCCATGTCGACATACAACTGTCACTTTTTCTAATTTTGAAAGGAAGTGACTTTTCACTATTTGAAACGATTCAGAACCGTTGCAACCTTTCATACTCTATAAAAAGGTTAAAACTGAATTTTTCATCATCTCTTCTTCTCTAACTTCATCCTCTTTCTCTACACCATTATTCTTAATCATTTTTATGGTTTTTACACTTATACTCTACCGAGTTCAATTCCGTTTTGATCAAACTTCTTCTCTCTACACTCTCTACTCTCTTAATCAAGTGCTATTGAAGAGTTATAGGGCTATTTGTAATTGCTTGGTTGAGTAAACATTGTTTGTGTTGAATTGGTGTGTCCTTATAGCTGTGACATCAAGGAAATAGGAGTTAGTGTGTCCTTGTAGCCATGAAATCAAGGAAATAGGAGTCGGTGTGTCCTTGTGAGCTTTGAAATCAAGGAAGTAGGGATCGGTGTCTCCTTATGAGCCGTGATATCAAGGAGGTTGTACTTGACTATTGGAAATAGCAATAAAACTCTGCGCAATCCAGCGTTGTGCGGGACTGGACGTAGGAGCAATCTGAACTAGTATAAAATCCGGTGTGTTCTTTCCTTTTCTGCATTTTTATTTCTGTTTATTTTGCATTTGTGTTTGAATCTATGTCTGTGATTGTGTTTGTGGTGTTTGATTCATCTAGTAGTTCACATAAGTTTTAGAGTTTGTTTAAAGTTTTATAAACACTATTCACCCCCCCCCCCTCTAGTATTTGCTTTGCCTTAACGATCCATTCTGCATTCCCTAACAGGGTCGACTTGAGATTCTGCAGCTACCAATACTCCACTTGAAGCTGGAAGCAATGCCCTGGCTGGGGTCGATCGAAAAGTGAAGTTGAGCCAAGAGGAAGCAAAGGTATGGACCGATCTGAGGGATTGAATTTCTACAGGCCGTAGATCAGTTGATGTCCAAGCCTTGCCCGGTGAAGGAAATAATACTGAAATGTGAGGTCCCTTTTCCATTCGAGCGGAAGGTCGTTCATCGCTTCCTGCTGATGTTTGAGAAGTTCAAACTAAGATGCCATTTGATTTTTGAACTCGGACAAGATTTTATCCATGTCGTCCCTGGTGAGGTATTGGAACACGTCTTCATGGGAGGAAGCCTCATGGCTTGCCCCCGCTGCTGCTGTTTTTGTTGCATCTGCAGGTATGGGTTGAAAAGTTAAAGCATCCTTCTTCCTTTTGTTTGTCATGATCGTCTAAGAAATTGCTGAAGGAGATTGAAGGCCGTAGAGTATGTCTAGACGTGCCCCCTTACTTGGCGCACCAAAGCGTTGACGTCAAAAGTTGGTCACTAGTGATAGTCGATCCCCAATAGTGTTTAGAACACATGAGTCATAATCACATATTACGGTAAAGTAAGTAAGAACGAGGAACACGCATAGAATTTTTATAGTGGTTGGGCAAAATCGGTGCCTACGTCCACTTTGTATGTATTGATTTTTTCCGATCACAAGTACAATCTGTTTTCTTTTTGAAGAAATTGGGAGATGAGAAATATGAACACAAAATACTTGTGTTTAAGTGGAATGAGAGCTGGCTATTTTTTTTAGCCATGAGTTTCTTTCAGAAAATCTAGAATGTCTTTCTTCTTTGCGAAAGGAGGTATTTATAGGTAAAGAAGTGGGCTGAGCGAAGTGCCACATGACCTACTTCTTTTGCGGAACTTGGAAACATGGAGCTCAATCCAGTGGAATAATTATGGCGGGGGAGACCGGTCCACTGCTGAGCAATAGTATCCTCGAGAATTGTGACTTGCATGGAACCCGAGATATGGTGTATAAAAAGTAGAGCTTTGGCTAGGAGTGTTGATCGCCTTTAATGCATTGAGAATCGGGCTAAGCAATGAATGACTCATCTGGATATATTTAGGTAGATTCAGGGATATCTGATAGATCCGAACTTTAAGGAGATGGTTGACTCGGTCTGCTGGGAGAGCTATTATGCCGCTGCATGAAGGAGACAGGCTCGAGCCGAATCTTGCTTGGCTTTCTGGAATAGAGGCCGCTTGTTGGGATCGGTCGGTACTGAGTGGTAGTCTTTTGACATTGGGCTTCGGTCCGTTGAACCATTTTATCCAAAACGTTGGTCAACACAACGAAACTTTTTTTATTGAATCCGTAGCATTGAATAATGGTAGAATAAAAATTTCATAATTTTTGGAGCTAGCATGTGGATGTGCGAGATGAAAACATACGCTAAAATCGCATATTGAAATCAAGCTAAAACTCAATCAAAAAATAAAACAGAAGGTCAAAAAATCTCAGAATTCGACGAAACCCGCTCCATTGGTTCCGGGATTACGTTTATTGTCAGAATCCAAAGTTCGGGGCAGGTGGAATTAATTTGTTATTGTGCGAACAAAAGAGGTGGAGGCTAACTAGCACACATTTATAAATGTTGAGTTATAAAACTTAAATTAAAACGAAGGACATCCAACAGGCCAAGGTGGTTTTGTTGTGACTCACCGGATCGTGCCACCTCAGCGATCCGAGTGAGGGGGTTAAATTTGCAAATAGACCCCTTCCTTTTCCTTTCTTTATTTCTACTTCTTCCTTCTTTCCTCCTTCCTCCTTCACAAAAATGGCCACCCTCCACTACTTTCCCACTGTCGTCGCCCTTCTCTCTTCCTGACCAAGCCCGCCGCCGACGAGCCGCCACCGCCATAACCCCCTACGTCGCCGCCATGTCCCCTACCCCTTTTTGCCTAAAACACCGTCATTTCACCCCTGTTACAACTCCTACCACCTCTACCTCCTCCTCTAGCACCTCCTACGCAGCTCGAAACCCTCTCCCCTTCACTACCAGTTCCCGGACAACAGACCCCGCGAACCCCATAGCCCCAAACATCCTTCTTTCTTCGCGTTTAGTTCCAAACTCCACGGTATACAAGTTAGCAAGCGTTAGCAAGTCGTTCGAGCTTCGTAGGCCACCGTAAAGCCACGTTGAAACCCGGTAAGTGTCAACATCGAGTTAGCGTTCCTGCATTCCTTCCATTTGAAGTTTAACGGAGTGGAAACCTCGTTGAGATATTTAAATCCACTTATAATGGGCCTATATTAAAAATTAACTATTTTCAAGTTAATTATTGTAATGACCCGCATTTTTAGAGATATATAATTAATTTATTTAATTATATAATTGGTGATTTAGAGAAGTTAATGATCGTTTAATTAAATAATATTGAATATTTAATTAATAATTATAATATAATAATATATTATAATGTCGAAATAGTCGGAAATAGTGAAATTCACAATATCGTGTGAATTGAATAGCATACGAGATTTGGTGGAGTTTCGATTCGAAATATAATAACGATTATATTGAATCGACGACAGTTGAACGTATAGTTTATAATATATTTATAAACGAGCTCGAAATGGCGCTGCAGTTCGCTATTTGGCGATTTGAACTTCAACTGAATGTACAGGATCCGTTTTAAGCCGGATTTCTGTGAAACAAGAAACGTGTGGAGCTGGTGGAGTATATCTTTCTAGTGGAAGAGAAAAATCGGGATTTCGTCGTGTGGATTTTGATGTACGTCCAAATCAAATTTCAGAAAAGTCGCTGTGAAATTCCTTTACAATTCGTAATGCTTTATATACGTTATAAAAGGATTTTTCTATGTAAATTGAATATCGAATCAATCTGGACTCGGAATAGCGAGTATATAATTACCCTGGAGCTGTATGGTATTCCTCAGTGAATATAGACGATAATATTTAATTTTAAATATTTAATTTAATTATATTTAAATATATTTATATATTTAAATAGGCTATTTAGAGCTTTAAAAATAGCCACTTTTGCAAACGAAGTCGGAATTCGACGAAACCAGTTTTGTTGGATCCGCAATATCAAATAGTTGCTAGATGTCAAGTTTCGTGATTTTCAGAGTCACTGTGTGGCCGTACGGATTTTTAGAGTGAAGAACAGTTAGTATTTCGACAGTTAAAAATACGCTGTGTAAGCATACGGAGTCGGAATTCCACGAAACCGGTTTCGTTGGGACCGTGATGTCGAACTCTAGCTACATGTCCATTTTCGTGATTTTTGGGTATAGTATGTGGTCATAGGAATTTTTAGAAGACCAATACAAATAACGATACAATAAACGATGAATAAAATAATAAATATAAAAATATCCTAAAATCTATAACTGATCAAAAGAGAACCACGTCCACCTCTTCTCAACCACAACCCAATGATATAACGCACAAACAAATCCATCTCCTCAGAAGAACAAACGCAGGAAATCCTCAAAAGAAAATCAAGGGAAAATTAAACAAAAATTCTATTTATCGATATATACACACATTTGAGTCCCTCTTGCAATATTCCTTCGCCCAGTACAAGTTTTACTGCACTCGACGCAAGCTTGCTGATGATCGAAAACTTACAGAGGGCCTAGGGTTCGAATTTTGGGGAAAAAGGTGGATCGATGCAACGTTTTGATGGAGTATTTGGATTCCTGGCAATTCAAACTACCAGCGTGCAAAATAGGGTGAGATTCGAACACAATTTGGTTCGATACAGGGACTGTTCACCGCGGTTTCAAGTGGAGACGGAAATCCAATTTTTGAGTGCGAGTTGGGGGCTTGGGTGTGAGGATGGAAGGGTTCTGGAAGAGAGGAACACTGGTGTATTTAGTTTCGATTTTTGGTGAATGACTGAATGAGGATGTGGAGTTGTTTGCATCGGCTATGATATACCGAGAGGAGCAGTGGGTTTCAGCTTTGGGGAAGAAGGGGTAATAAGCGGGTTGGTGGGTTTGTGAGGGAAATTGGGCCAGGGTTTAATGGGCTGAGATTTTTTAAAAGGTTGAGCCCAGTGAGATTAGTTTAGTTTTATTTTAATTTAAATCAATGTATAAACTTGTATAATATATATCTTTCCCATGCGATATCAGATTGACGAACCGTAAGTTGCGTTGGGATCGTATGGACGACGGCTACAACATGAAACTGACCGGGAGTGGATTCGAGCTCGTTACAATATATGGCGAAATAAATTGTCTGATCAGAATCGACTAACGCAAATCGTTATTTAACAATGAACTGCCAATGTGAGTAAATCTCACTAACTCTGAACAGTTTATAATTTCATGTTGTATTTTTAGAACTGTTAGATATTGGTTGATTGACCGTATGTTGACTGTTTGATTGAACTACTCGTCAGTTAGTTGAATTTTCTATATCGATTCTGTTTAACAGAATATATCATATAGAACTGAAAGTGATGATAATCATATTGTGTAACATCTGTGGATGCAGGGAGACAGGTTGGAGGAATCCGACTGGATTCCTCAACAGTTATTTTATTGTCTTTCATATATTGTTATATGATGTGATATAAAATCTGTGGGCGATTATATGTGCTTGGACGATATTGAACATCGTGATTTGATATGATTGAATACCATAACATACCGTAATGTAGATAAGGGAATTTTCAAAGTGATATTGAAAATAGCATATTTATAAAATGGGATATTTATAAATAAGAGATATTTATAAAGTGGAATATTTATAAATAAGAAATGTTTATAAATTGGAATATTTATAAATAGGAGATATTTGAAAAGGAAATAAATTCAAAACATTTCTTTTTGAATGGAAAGGCCTGTGTGGCGAGTTTGGGGATTTTCCCGATGCTCCCGATACAAAGGAGGTTATGGCAAATTTTCCCGGGAATTTAAGGAGTTAGAATATTTCAAGAATAAATTTGAAAAGGAATTATTTGTAAACCATTTACAAATAGAATTGGAAAGGGAACATTATAAAAAGGAAATCATTTTTAAAGTGTAGAACCGTTATTTAAAAGTAAATCTTTTCAAATGAATAAAACGTTGTTAAAAAGGAAATCTTTATAAATTGAATAAAGTTAATCGAATATGGTATTCGAAAGGAGAAATCGAATATAGACATTCGAAAGGAGAAATCGAATATGGTATTCGAAGTTAGTTAATCGAATATAGACATTCGAAAGGAGAAATCGAATATGGTATTCGAAGTTAGTTAATCGAATATAGACATTCGAAAGGAGTTAATCGAATATGGTATTCGAAGTTAGTTAATTGAATATAGACAATCGAAAGGAGTTAATCGAATATGGTATACGAAGTTAGTTAATCGAATATGGTATTCGAAAGTTAGTTAATCGAATATGTTATTCGAAAGGGGTTAGTCAAGTCGAGTTAGTCAAATAGAGTTAACCAGTTAGAGTTAATCAGTTAGAGTTAACCAGTTGGAGTTAATTAGTTAGAGTTAATCGATTAGAGTTAAAACGAACTAGAGTTAATCAAATATAGTTATTTGAGACAGAGTTAGTCAAACATAGTATTCAGGGTAAGTTGCCATCTTGTACGACTGCTAGCGTAATTCGCAGGGCTGTAAATAGCCTACGGCAGTCGGATGTTTCCTGAGGGAGTCAGGCGTAACCATTGTGATCGCTGCGATCTAGAGTCAAGCGAATGGAGTTTAATCGAATATTAGTTATTCGATAGGAGTTAATCGAGTTGATCGAGTTGAGAAATAAGTTAAGTTAAGTAAGTCGAGTTAAGTTAGTCAAGTTAGTCGAGCCTAGTTAATCGAATCGAATTGGTCGAACCAAGTAAGTCGAGTTAAGTTAGTCAAGTTAGTCGAGTTTAGTTAATCGAATCGAATTGGTCGAACCAAGTAAGTCGAGTTAGTCGAGTCAAGTTAAGTTAGTCGAGTTAAGTTCGTCGAGTTAAATAAATCGATGTTACTTTCATCGAAAGGAGTTATCGATGTTAGTTTCATCGAAAGGAGTTATCGATGTTAGTTTCATCAAAAGGAGTTATCGATGTTAGTTTCATCGAAAGGAGTTATCGATGCTAGTTTCATCGAAGGGAGTTATCGATTATAGTTTGACACGACCCGAACTTCCCCATGAAGGAAAGCGCGGATAGCGTTGAGTACAAGACAAAATAGAATGCAGACGGAAGAACATTTCATTGCTATTACAACAATTCCATCAGATACAAGAATATACAGAGTATAAATGAATAATTACATTCGATAAATATCAGAGATTACAATAAATTACATAGCAGCGGAAAATAATACAAAACACAACTGAAGGTGATATACGGATACAGAGCTTTCCGGATATCATTCCAGCTGTAAACCAGGATCCTGTGAATATAAATCTGCAAAACCAAAACTACTAGCTGCCCGTGTGGAAAATAGGGGCACCTAGAGTTTAGGTTAAAACAATAAACTCCAGGTCAGTCATGTGACTGGTGTGAGAACTAAAACAGTTATTTGAAACTTTACTTTAAAAGAGAGTAATCCAAGGGACCACGCCGTATAACACGGAACGGTTTTCCTCCCAAGAATACCAGTGCATATAGAATAAACAACGCAATGCTTTTTCGAAAAATGAAGCTGTTATAAGACCCAGGTCCCATCACACAATGCAACGCAAGCCGGAGGATAGGGTTTTACCTTATAACAGCCAAACATGCTTGGTACGTTTAAAACAAATCATTTAATACTATAATAAGTGTATAGTGTCAAAACATTTCAATCATAAATATAAATCATAGACGGCATGAGTGCCCCATCCCACTATGTCGCCATACTAGGCTCTACAAATAAAACCGAAATACACGTATTGAAAATTGGATTTCCGTCATGAGTCGAGGCAAGGGGCAAGCTCCTCTCCGCTTCGAGACACTCTAGCAAATGCTCAGGACTACACACTCTGGGCAGCCACTTGGATCGGTTGGGCCGGTCCTTACTTACGTTAGAGGATTAGTTATTCCTGAACACACGTTTCCCGGTCCTTACAGACCTATAATCGAGGCGCCTCATTCCAACAACCACAAAGGTGAAAAGTATATAAATGTCAGGGCTGGTAAGTCACTGACACCACCAAAGCTAGAAAGAAACGTCGTGCTCTCCCAACGGCCCGTATCCCGTTTTTAACACATACCGAGGTGTGAGGCTCGCGAATTCACGTTATACACAAAGCTACGTCACAAAGGCCGTGCTTTGATCATCAACCACAAGACTTTGCTTTTCAACAGAAGCCTTGATCATTGCATCTTAGCGTGCCACACAGGCAATTCATGCCATGCGACTGATGTCCATCGATATACAACCTCTGAGCTCGCACGTCTCAGAGAAGGGCGTTAAGCAAAAGAATAAATTCTCCGCCGCCAACTATTTCGAAAGGAGTTAATCGAATATGGTATTCGAAGTTAGTTAATCGAATAAAGACATTCGAAAGGAGTTAATCGAATATGGTATTCGAAGTTAGGTAATCGAATATAGACATTCGAAAGGAGTTAATCGAATATGGTATTCGAAGTTAGTTAATCGAATATGGTATTCGAAAGTTAGTTAATCGAATATGTTATTCGAAAGGGGTTAGTCAAGTCGAGTTAGTCAAATAGAGTTAAACAGTTAGAGTTAATCAGTTAGAGTTAACCAGTTGGAGTTAATTAGTTAGAGTTAATCGATTAGAGTTAAAACGAACTAGAGTTAATCAAATATAGTTATTTGAGACAGAGTTAGTCAAACATAGTATTCAGGGTAAGTTGCCATCTTGTACGACTGCTAGCGTAATTCGCAGGGCTGTAAATAGCCTACGGCGGTCGGATGTTTCCTGAGGGAGTCAGGCGTAACCATTGTGATCGCTGCGATCTAGAGTCAAGCGAATGGAGTTTAATCGAATATTAGTTATTCGATAGGAGTTAATCGAGTTGAGAAATAAGTTAAGTTAAGTAAGTCGAGTTAAGTTAGTCGAGTCTAGTTAATCGAATCGAATTGGTCGAACCAAGTAAGTCGAGTTAAGTTAGTCAAGTTAGTCGAGCCTAGTTAATCGAATCGAATTGGTCGAACCAAGTAAGTCGAGTTAAGTTAGTCAAGTTAGTCGAGCCTAGTTAATCGAATCGAATTGGTCGAACCAAGTAAGTCGAGTTAGTCGAGTCAAGTTAAGTTAGTCGAGTTAAGTTCGTCGAGTTAAATAAATCGATGTTAGTTTCATCGAAAGGAGTTATCGATGTTAGTTTCATCGAAAGGAGTTATCGATGTTAGTTTCATCGAAAGGAGTTATCGATGTTAGTTTCACCGAAAGGAGTTATCGATGTTAGTTTCATCGAAAGGAGTTATCATTGCTAGTTTCATCGAAGGGAGTTATCGATTATAGTTTAATCGAAGTGAGATTTTCAAATATGAGATATTTGAAAAGGAAGAGTTATCGAATATTAGTTATTCGAAGAGAGATTATCGAATATCGTTTATTCGAGAAGAAGTTAATCGAATATAGGTTATTCGAAGAAGAGTTAATCAAATAGAGATTTCTCGAAGAGAGTTAATCGGCAAATTCGATTATATCGAATTCGGGAAAGTACTTATACTTTCCAGTGTTTAAATAGAGATTTATTTATTTATAAATAAATAAGTGTTAGGTTAATTATTCACTAATAAGAATAGAAGTTATGATTAAAGTTAGATAATTCGAAAGTAGGGATTATAACGTTATCGTTATAACCAATGTTTTAAATATAGAAGTGGATTAGTAAAATTGAATCCGAGAAAGGCGTAAAGAAGTTGTTAAAGATTAAAAGATAAACTTTGACCATTTCGAAGTTATAACGTTGTTCAGTTAAGGTCTGAGAGGTAATTATACCCCAACTTGAGTGACTTCCTTCTTGACTAAGAAATGGTAAGGTTTGATCGTAAAGGAGTTTTGGAAATGTTTTCCAAACGAGAATCAGAAATGTTTTCTGATAAAAGAAAAATAAGAATTTAGAATATAGGGAAACAGGAGATAAGTAAATAAATGAACTAAAGAGATTTATGTTAATTGATGTTTGTTCGATATAATTTCCATCTGGAAATAATACCCTTGTTTGCACACTTGTTTTTCTTTGATAGTTAAATCACAGACTATCGGAGTTTTGACCATTTTAACGTTGTTAATATGGAGAGACCGGTTGGATTATTATCCAAAGAACCACTCTGTATTGGCATAAGCGTCGCGAATCATATATGCCAAAGATAATTGAAGACGGAGTAAAATGCAAGGGCTATCCTGTTTACAGAATAGTGCCTTCAGTTTGTCCAGTCCCAGGACAACTTGTATGGACGAAGGTCTGACAGAGTATATCTTCAGTTTGTCCAGTCCCAGGACAACTTGTATGGACGAAGGTCTGACAGAGTATATCTAATGGATCGCGTAAGTTGATCTGTTCAAACGTATTCGCGTTTGGTGGCGGAGGAATTCGTTTCTCTTAGCTGTATACCCGTGTTATTTTTGGATAAGTCAATTTGTGATTTGGCGGGTATGACGATGTGACATTTTAAGTGAATGAAGATGGATGTCTGACAGAGTATTTCCAGAAAGGTCACGTACATTGATTTCTCCAACCGTACCAAGAGTGGAAGCGGAGAAGGAAACTTCTTTTAACTAACACGTAATGTACTGTTGTAAACGTCAATTAGTGATTTCGATGGATTTGACAATGTAGCATTCGAAGTGAATCTGGTGTAATGATAAAGCGTAGCTTCTAGCCTCATCATCCGGTAAATGACAGAAATCGGGCAGGTAGCATGGCTAAGTCGGTCGCACCGAAGTAGGGTGTGTAATCACCTATCTAGTGAATATTCATTTGTTTCTTAAATCTATCAATGCTGTCCCATATATATATATATATATATATATATATATATATATATATATATATATACGGGAACGGTTGTTGATCCCAACCGTTGGTGATATACATTCGATACACTCAAGCGAAATGAGTGGTCGGTCATGTGTGGCTGAGTTACAAGATGTTCTTGTTGAACTCCAGTGTATCGTTCCTAGAGTACACTGATCGGAAGGTGGTTCCATACCTTGTCATAGTTGGAAATCCATTATCCAATACGTGCTTGCGATTCTGATTGTATACTATATATGTAGAACGTGAGATGAAAGCGTTTCTGCTAGTTGATATCTATTTGTACATAGACATTATTATAATATCAAAAGGTTTTTGATATAAAGATATTTTGGATTCTCATAAGGGAAAAACCCGTTCCGTTCTGCGGTGTGGTCTTATGAGATATCGTTTACTTGTTCATATACCTGTTTAAACTGTTTTACTCACACCAGTCCCATGACTGACCCGGAGTTTATTTGTTTTGTTTTCCCTAAACTCTTGGGTGCCTAATTTTGTACGGGCAGTCAAGTAGTCAGGAATTTACAGATATACTGGAAGAGCGTGGAGCAGGAGGCTTCAAGATCATATAGCTATAGTTATTTCCGCTGTGTTGTAAGTGATGTACTCTAATAAGTGCTATTGTATACATAATTGTTATATTTCAAAGTTATGTTATCTATTATATGTTATTCGTTCCGCTGTGAGGTTCGTGTTACTCTGATGTTGTGTTCTTCTTCTTCTTCTATTCTAAGTTTCTATCTTATCTATTCTCACCTTCTAATTTCTTTCATTAATTACCGGAATTTTTCGATGTTTTGGTTATCGACATCGTGCTTACGTCGATAACCAAAGTCGCTCAAAATCCGGGTTGTTACAATTATTGAGTTAAAATAATGAATATTGGTTAATGAATAGAATTTATTATTATGCTAAATGATGTTTAACAAGTTAAAAATATCATTTTAATTGATATAAGTGAAGTAATTTGGATACGTGATATATAAACATAAACCCGTATCAATGATGAGAAATAGCAATTCAAAAAGGGTTAAACAAAATTAACTGTTAATTGTTAGTAGTTAATAGCAAAAATTTATGATGAAGTTATATGATGAATGTGGATTAATAATAATAAATTATTATTTTGTTAGTTGGTGATTAGAAAGATAAAAATATCATTTTTAATCGATATACGCGTAGTCGCTTACGTTTATGCGAAATTAAAATTTGTGTAGTAAGGGAGTGAATTTTAATTAATTGTTAGTTGTTGATTAAATATAATAAATATTTTTTTATCATTGATCACACAAGTTTATTTCTATGTTAAACATTGAATAGTTAGATAAAAATGTCAATTTTTGTCAATTATGTACAATATCCCTTGAGTTCAAAACTTGAACTACACATCAAGTAATCTAGAATTACTGCGCCTTAAATGACATTGGTTGCACAATTTAATTAGCATTATTGATTGTGTATGAATTGGATTCATTGTGATGGTTACTTGTGTGTAATTAAACATACAATAGGGAATAGTAAAAAATTATGGACCACACTGCATAATATATTAATATAAGCATGTAGTTGTTGATGCTTATACCACGAGGGGAGAAGAACCGCATATCAGGTAATTGTTTGATGACTATCTGATGTGGACTGGACAGTATAATCATATAGCATGAAATTATTGGATGCTTATATGATGTGGACTTAATAAACATATAACGAAAATTGCAGGATTTAATAACAAACCTCATCACAGGGTCTTGAGATGATAGAAACATACACGTCTCTTTTGCATGTATATAAGTCACATGGATTGCAATTAATCCCCATCACAAGTTCAAGGGATAACAATTTTTACACATCTCCCTTGGGTGTAGATAAGTCACAATTGTTTGTTCACATGATGTAAACCCCACATGGGTGTTGGGATGATAAATTTTTACATATCTCCCAATTGATATTGGCTATATATATATATATATATATATATATATACGTGTGTGTGTGTGTGCGTGCGTGCGTGCGTGTATATGTATGTATGTATATATATATATGGGCCTAAAGAGGCGAGTTGAGATTTTTCTGAGCACTTCGTACAAAGGAGGTTATGACAAATTTTTCCAAAAATGTAAGGTGTTTAGCCAAATATTTAATAAATAAAATACTTTGGAAGTCGTTCGATGTATAATAAAATATATACATCTAATATAAATTAAAATAAAACATATCACATAGCAGTAGTTTGCTTTTTCGACACATAACTTTAAACGAGCATGCCGGGAGATCCAACCATCGGATTTTCCCAAAATTAGAACCATTGGATTCATTTCAAAAAGATCTTTCTAGTGATAATAAATATGTTAAGATCCAACGGTTAGATTTAGAGAAATGCCTAACTCAAATTTGAACGAAAACATCGCTAGTGTAGTTGAATGACCTGAAATGTCATTCAACTAAAATGGACTATTTTTATAAATATAAAAACATTGTAAATCGTTTTAAAATATTATAAACGATCGTGAATGTGTATAAACTAATTTCACTTGGTTTATAATGATAAAAGTGGTTAAGCATGATTTTAGCGATTTTTGGCATGAAAGCCTATATAACTGGTTTCAGCAATGTTTAGAAATGGGAATTTTAATTCATAAATTGAATTGAGTTCTCGAGTAAAACTTTTAATATAGGATAATGAAAATGATTTGAAAATGCCAAATGACTTAACCAGAGGAAAGAATAAGATTTTAAATCTTAAGAAAGAAACCAATTAAAAAGTGATTTATTTGGTAAATCAATAATTCAAATAAGAATCAAATTTAATTTGTTTATGCCAGAATTATTTGAAAAGGTTGGGTTTAACCTATTTCAAAAAATTAAACGATGATTATGTTACGACCCGAAATCCCCCTTACGGGAAATCACAGATTGAGTTGAGGACAACACTAATTAGAAAGCAGACAGAAGAACATTTCATTGCTTATTACAACAATTCCATCAGAATACAAGAATATTACAGAGTATGAATAAATATTACACAGAAAATATCAGAGATTTAAATTACGTTTAAATACATTACATAGCAGTGGAAAATAATACAATACACAAATAGAAGTGATACACGGATACAGAGCTTTCCGAGTATCGTTCCAGCTGTAAATCAGGATCCTGTGAATATAAATCTGCAAAACCAAAACTACTAGCTGCCTGTGCGGAAAATGAGGGCACCCAGAGTTTAGGTTAAAACAATAAACTCCAGGTCATTCATGTGACTGGTGTGAGAACTAAACAGTTATTTAAAGCTTTACTTTAAATCAGATATATCAAGGGACCACGCCGTATAACACGGAACGGGTTTCCTCCTAAGAATACCAGTGCATATAACAAAACAGCGCAATGCTTTTTGGAAAAATGAAGCCATTATAAGACCCAGATCCTATCACACAATGCAACGCAAGCCGGGGGATAGGGTTTTCCCTTATAATAGCTAAACATGCTTGGTACGTTTAAAACAAATCATTTGATACTTGTTTGCGAACAAATTATGCAGTTGTAAACAACTGTAAAATCCGTTCGGCTTTCCTAAACAACAAGGATTGTTGTAGAGGGTGTCGAACTCTGGGACCAAATTATTTTATTAATAAATCCAATCAAGTTATCCCTAACTTTTGATTGGTTGAAAACAAAGAAAATAGCAAAATTAAATAAAAGAGAGTTTTAACAATAAGTGAAAGCAATTAGGGGATAATGACATAGATCAGATTCATAATCATCAATAGCCAAAAGATTAACCAGATCTAATACATGTTTCTGTCATAAACATGAATCAACGATAATAGGTTTTTAGAAACAAATATGTAAATAACGACAAGCATAGCCTATGCAGGAGCTCAGCTCTACAACCATAGGCTATCAGGACAGATTCACTATTTATTTCTAAAACCCTAAATATTAAATCTAAATCTGATAAGTGTTAGATTGAACTCGAATATACCCTGTGAAGGAGCACAGCTCTTAAACGACACAGGGTATGAAGGTTCAGATCTAACCCTTAATTCAGATCCAGATCTACATGTATACAGTCCTCATCTTTTGGCTATGTGATTCATATTGAATCATACTATCAGCGTCATCACCCCCTAATCAAAGGGGATTAGCTAGACATAGCTAAAGAAGAAGAAAATAAAAAGAAAATAACAGACATGAACATAAATAAAATAAACAAAAAGTAAAAAGAAAGGGAGAGAATGATTTTATTCCAAGAAGAGAATTACAGAATAAAACCCAATGTGTTTTGCAATGAATGAGATACAAGGTATTTATAGCTGATATGACAAAGGCTAGCTAGCTAATTACATAATGTGGGACTAAAGAAATAACCCAAATAACACATATGCCAGTGTGAACGCAGCTTTAGAGTGAGTGGTTTAGCAAATAGGCTAGTGTGAACGCAACATGAGTAAGAGGCCTTCCAAATGAACTAATGTGAATGCAGTTTGAGTCTTTATTGAGCCAAATCTTCTTAACTGAAATATAATTGCAACCGTTCTTCAAGCTTTAGACTCTTCAAGCTTTAGCAATTTTAAACTTCATGCTTTATCCATCAAATGCTCTAAACCATGCTTCTTGTCAACAATCTGAAAATACAGCTATAAATACAAAGTATCAATTATTTTAAAGGGAAAATAAGATAAATAAGCGGATAAAATATACACATTTACGTGTATATCAATACTATTATAAGTGCATAGTGTATAAAACAACTTCAAATATAAATGTATCAATCCTTGATGGCATGGGTACCATATATCATGTCGCCAATACTAGGCTCTACAATCAAACCGCAAAGTCACGTATTTGAAAATTGGATTTCCATCTACGAACCGAGGCAAGGGATCGTCCTCACCGGCTTCGAGATTCTCTAGCCCGAGCCTCAAGGTCAGAGCGCATCGACCCTTGGATCGTCAGGGCCGGTCCACCGATGTGGATTAAAATGCCTGAACACTGCGTTTCCCCTCCCTTTGAGGCGTAAATGAGCCAAATGACTCCATCGGCTCCACACAGTCACCGATATATCCGAGGCGCCTCGCAACAGCAACAACCAGACAGGTGAAAATAATATAAATGTAAGGGCTGGTAGGTCACTGACACCACCCTATCTAGAAGGAAACGCATGCCCTCCCTGATGTCCTCTCCCGTTTCTGGTTCACAATCGGTGTGTGAGGCTCGCGAATCAACGTTACACAAAGCTATGCCACACAGGCGGTGCTTTGATCATCAACCACAAGACTTTGCTTTTCTACAGAAGCCTTGTTCCATTGCCACTTAGGCATGCCACACAGGCAATTCACACCATGCGATTGATATCCATCAATATATAACCCCTAAGCTCGTACGTCTCAGAGAAGGGCGTTAAGCAAGAGAATAAATTCTCCGCCGCCAAACAGATATATATTTAATAGAAATCAATCACACAGAATAAAATCCATTGTCAGACACACAGTCCATTTACAAGTTCGTTCTGGGTCTGAACGAAATCGGAGGCACCTTGTACCTCGCATATCCATCGATCTCCAAGTACGTCTGGACGATCACTAACTGATTCCCTTCTCTTGGGTGTACAACCCAATTAAGATCATCAGTAATCAACCAAACGATGTGAAGACCTTCGGTCTTCTACCACCGTCTTCATACTCGACACCACGTCGAATCAGTTATTCAGAATGGGATAAACCCGGTCTTTCTGAATAACTCGCGTATATAATAAACAAAAACTATGAAAATCAGTCATATCTTTAGTACAGATTCTTGTAGATGCATATATTGTTCTTGATATCCAATGACAATATATATTTGAATTCGTTGAGGAAATAGAATGAAATCAGAGAGAGAACGATGTGAATTCAAATACAACTTTCTGATATTGTGTGGTTTGGAAATCCTTGAAGAATTGGAGTGAAAGATGGTGTATTTTCAAAGATAATTGAAAAATATTCAATGGATTTGTATTGCAAATGTATGGAGAAGAAGGTGTAGGATAAACTGAGAAAAACTGATGTCAAAATTTATTTTCAAAGGCCTTTACATAATGTTTAAAGGGATGTATTTTTTGGTAAAGAGATGGGGGGAAATGTCTCTTCATTTAAAATTTAAAAAACTGAAAAACAGCTACCATGTCGACATGTCCTACCCCCATATCAACAGGTGTTCTAACAATGAACAACAACACTAAAAAGTGTTGCAAGTTTTCAGCTATTCAAATTTCCTTATATTCATGGATTTTGGTGATTCTGTTGAGGTCAATGGTTGATGAGCTTCAAGTATAATTATTATAGGATCTTTAATGAGATATTATAAGGTACAACCAACTTCTCATCATAAAAAATGCCTATGTTCTTCAGCATTCTTTTCTTATAGGCTTTGGTCTTCAATTGTTCCAATTATCCTTACTCTATTATTCTTTCATCGCTCTAAAATTCTTCTTTTGTACTCTTATTTATCTATACAAATGTCTACATAATATATATTATCTAACTGCACAACTCGAAGATATGTTAGTAGTAATATTTATATGGTTGTTGTCATCAAAACCAATACCTAGCATGATGACTGCCCTTACCAGCCAATACTCAACTAATGGCGTTGTTCCAGTGTCTGACTAATACAAGGCGATCATCATTGTTAAAATAAGAAAATCCATAAAACCTGCCTTATATCTTAAAGCACATGGAACAAAATATAATAATAACATAAGACATAATATAAAACAGGCGAGATGGAATATGAGCTGGAATTTGAATCATAAATATTAGGGTAGCAGATTCACATTATAGCATAATATCGAACGAGTCATACATAAATATATCCCCAAAATATTGTCTTTAGCCAAAATGCTACAAATGCCCAAAGTAGCAATCAACGGAAGTAAACAGGGATAAGAGTAAATGTAGCACGTTGAAGCCTCCTCCTCATCTCCGGTTGGCTACTCAAGCAATAAGGAGCAATGCATAAAACCCCATATTAGACAAAGTCTGGTGTGAGTGATAGTGTGACACCCCACGTCCGTTAATGTTACTCACTAAGGAATGCATTAATTTTAGTGAAGCATTATAGGTAAAAAAACACAAAATAATTACAAGACAAATATAAATAAGATATAAGCGAAAATTTAAATTTTTATTTCAAACATAAATCATAATATCGTGGTCCACAATACCATAAGTCACCAAAACCATTACAATAATATAATTTCTGTCTTACATCATCAGAGTACATAAGAATATAAAAAACACATAATTCCCCAGTTGAAAGTGTTAAGCCATAGTAGAGACAAGAACTTGAGCCATACTTCAAAAGTAGCTCCTAACAAGATGATATCTGAGTCCTGACTAAGCCTAAGTATTTCCTCCCTGAGAATCTAGGGGGAAAATGGGAGAAAAAAGGAGAAACAAAAGGGTCAGACATAAAGTCTGGCGAGTCTAGTTACTTTTAGCCAGTAAATAAATAAAAGTAACATGATAGGCATATAAAGTTGATAAGAGAGATCATTACATAAATGGCAGGTGTGACAAAATAGACAGGGTAAGCTGTATACACTTCTCTAATGATTACTCTTCACTATTACAAGTATAACCAGAATGAGATGATCCCTTCCACTATATGGCGGTTAAATATGGGCATATGTGCAATTATACCCTAACCATTACCCTAATCGATCGCCTCCCTACTCCGTAGATACTTTGTGCCGACCCTATGGTAGGATGTATCACATCCTATAGTGTCAACCCCTCACTGATATGCACAGCCCCATATCTACTGGTGTCACGGTCGTCTTATCCCCCTCTGCCTGGCTCATGCATGCTGAGACGACCCAAAATCCCGTTCAGACGGAAACAAGGGTTATCTTTGGAATATAACACAGAAACAGATAATAGCAGAACAAAATTAAATAATTACACCAGATAATGAACAACAAAATATACTGGATAAAAGTAATCATCAGAGTTACACAGTATACAGGATCTTACTTAGTACAAATACAGTTCAGCTATACATAAATGTCTACAGCGGAAATAAACAAAATATGTACAATAGGAGCTGAACAGCATAAAAAGAAATAAATGATAGAATCCATCTTCAGCTCTAGCTATCCAGAAAAAGAACCAGCTAAACCTGAATACAAGGCTGCCCGTGTAGAAAAAGGGGCACCCGAGTTTGAAAGTGAAACAAACTACGAGTCAGTCATGGGACTGGTATGAGAAATCCACTCAACACATATATAATTGGCTAATCACAGGACCACGCCACTTTCGTGGAACGGGTTTACTCCATTGGATTGCCAGTGCTTTAAAACAAATCTTTCCAATAAACATCGCTATGCTTTTTATAAAAATGAAACCGTTATAAGACTCAGTTCCCATCACACAATGCAACGCAAACCGGAGGATAGAGTTTTTACCTTATAACGGCTAAATTATGCTTGATACGAATAAAACAAAGGCATTTGATATTATTACTAGTGTCAATATGTTTTGAAAACAATTTCAAATCATAACTATCAATCATAGACGACATTAATGCCCCATACCACTATGTCGCCATATATAGGTATACAATCAAAATCGCATCGTCGCGTATTTGGAAATTGGATTTCCGTCATGAACCAAGGCAAAAGATAGTCCTTACCGAATTCGAGACTGCCTAGCCTGAGCCTCAGGACCCAGACTCAGGTGGACCCTTGGATCGTCAGGGCCGGTCCACCGATTTGGATTAAAATGCCTGAACCATGCGTTTCCCCGCCCTTTGGGGCGTAAACGAGCCAACGAATGACCCCATCGGACCCGGATCGTCCGATCAAACCGAGGCGCCTCGCAACAGCAACAACCACATAGGTGAAAAGTATATAAATGTCAGGGCTGGTAGGTCACTGACACCACCCTAGCTAGGAAGAAACGCATGCCCTCCCTGATGTCCTCTCCCATTTTAGGTTCATACCGGGGTGTGAGGCTCGCGAATTCACGTTGTACACAAAGCTACGCCACACAGGCGGTGCTTTGATCATCACCACAAGACTTTGCTTTTCAACAGAAGCCTTGATCACTGCATCTTAGCATGCCACATAGGCAATTCATGCCATGCGACCGATGGCTATCAATCACACAGAACAAATTCCAATGTCGGACACACAGTCCATTTACAAGTCCGTTCTGGGTCTGAACGAAACCGGAGGCACTAAATACCTCGCAAACCCATCGATCACCACGTACGTCTGAACGATCACCACTCATTATCCATATCTCGGGATGCCTCCCAATCAGGACCTCGGTTACCATCCAAACGAGGTGAAGATCTCCGGTCTTCGACCACCGTCTTTATCTTCGACTTTCAATCGTCGGTCAATTATTTGAAATGAGAATTAACTCGGCCTTCTCAAATAATTCACGTATATTTAGAATTTCAATTCAATTTATTTCAATGGTTAAATTATTCGACAACACCAATTTTGTTCTTTAATGTAATTTTCACACCAAACACATTCAACCATCAAATATCATATAAATCAAGCAAATCCAGTTTATTTTTATTCCATAACGTTCCCGATATTTTATAACGATTTATCGCTATTTTTATTTATTTTAAAATAGCTCATTTATTCAAAACGACGCTTCGGGCCATAACGCGGCCGTGGCGCTGTTTTTCTTCGGATTTGATTTACACATATCTGAAAATCTAACCGTTGGATCTTCACAAAATTTACATCATTAGAAAGGTCTTTTCAAAACGAATCAAACGGTTCTAGTTTCGGGAAAATCCGACGGTCGGATCTCCCGGTACAATCGTTCGAAGTTTCGATTTCAAAATACGAACTGCAGCGTCGTTATTCGATTAAATATATAATTATATTTATATATATATAAATATAATCGCTTCTGGCGCTGTTTTTCTTCAGATTTGAATTAAACATTCCAGACAATCCAACCGTTGGATTTTTACAAAGTTGGTGCCGTTGGGAAGACATTTCCAAGGCGAACCCGACGGTTGCGGTTTCGGGAAAATCCAATGGTCGGATTCCCCGTACTAGTTGTTTGAAATCACGGTTTCAAAATGCGAACTGCACGACCACGTTTCGTTTTAATTTTATTTATATTTATATAATTATATAAATATAGTTCATTCAATGATTTCAATATCGTTTTCACTTCAAATATTTCACTAACGCCTTAAATTTTTGGAAAATTTCGCCATAACCTCCCCTGCACCGGGAGCATCGGGAAATCGCAAATAGCTTTCCCGGTCCTTCTAATCTCAAAAAGAAAAAGAAAAAGCCAAGCGGCTAGCCAACAGGCTCATAAAATCATCACCCAAACAAAACAGTAAATGTGTACCTATTTGTCGGGCACAAAATTTTATTCCTCTTCTCTAGCCCCTTTGCTATAACCTGTTCAATGAATATGCATGTACATATATATACAGTTCTTATCATTTATCATTTTCTATTCAACTTCATATTTGATTTCTATTTGGTTTAAAAACACCATTCATTCTAATGTTACATACATAGGCACAAATTATTTCATTAGCTAATTAATGAATATTTCAACTCATATATGTTTATTTTGAACAAGTGGCTATTTTTAACACTTCACATTTCAACGATTTATGCATACAATAAAAATGTGATTTTTATTGTAAAACAATTCATCTTAAAACACTATTATTCTATATAGTTCATATAGGTGAAAAAAATAGGATTTTTATCATAAAACAATTTCTTTTAAAACGAGATTATTTTACACAGTTCATATAGTCGATAAAAGGTGATTTTTATTATCAAACAATTTATTTCAAAATATGAATACCATTCAACACATGAATTTCTAATCAACGAATGAATATCGATTCAACACATGAATGTTTTCTATAGTTTCTATATATAGATAAAAATGTGATTTTTTATTATCAAACAATTTATTTCAAAATATGAATACCATTCAACACATGAATTTCTAATCAACGAATGAATATCGATTCAACACATGAATGTTTTCTATAGTTTCTATATATAGATAAAAATGTGATTTTTATTATCAAACAATTTATTTCAAAATATGAATACCATTCAACACATGAATTTCTAATCAACGAATCAATATCGATTCAACACATGAATGTTTTCTATAGTTTCTATATATAGATAAAAATGTGATTTTTTATTATCAAACAATTTATTTCAAAATATGAATACCATTCAACACATGAATTTCTAATCAACGAATGAATATCGATTCAACACATGAATGTTTTCTATAGTTTCTATATATAGATAAAAGGTGATTTTTATATTTAAAACGCGAATACCATTCAACACATGAATTTATAATCAACGAATGAATATCAATTCAACACATGAATGTTTTCTATAGTTTCTATATATAGATAAAAGGTGATTTTTATATTTTAAAACGCGAATACCATTCAACACATGAATTTCTAATCAACGAATGAATATCAATTCAACACATGAAGGTTTTCTATTCAATGAATAAATATAGTTTAAGCATATGAAAATAATTCAAACACACGAATATTATTCAAAATTTCGGCAGCATAACGGCAGGGTAGTTAAAACCGGGACCGTCCCTAGTACGGCTCCTCGCTCTACCTTAAAACCTCGCTGTTTTTGACAAAGGGGATCATGCATCTAGTTCGCACGCAGGCGGCATGTATATATTTATTTCATTTCCACAAACTAATCCTATGTGGTTTCAACCAAATATTTTTCAACCACAAACGGGTATTTTTCAACCACAATCAACCAATATCAATCCCAAACAATCCCAAACAACCATTCGCTATCAATCAATTTTCACAACAATTTCAACCAATAAATATCGTCCATGGTTTGTGGACGAGGGGCGTATATATATATATATATATATATATATATATATGTATGTATATATATATAGCAATTCACTTTTATTTCAACACATATATATATATATATATATAGAAAAAGAAATTGAAGAGTGAGAAATTCTCACATATATCTATCCAACTGCACGACACTTCACTTAGAGAAATCTTCGCCTTTCTCGCCTTTTGTCGCTTTCGTTGCCCGTATTCTCTACGTATGTAAAAATCGAATTTTTACTATGTTATTCAATTTATAAAAATTGCATTTCAAAAATATAGATTCCGCCTTTTCAAAAATAAAGATTATATTTTTAATATTCCTATGATGTAAAAATTATATTTTTATTACTTTAAAAATATAAAAATCATATCTTACTTCTTCTACTTACAGTTCAAATCTTTTTCTATTTAAAATTCAAATCTTTTTCTACTTAAAGTTCAAATCTTTTTCTATTTAAAATTCAAATCTTTTTCTACTTAAAATTCAAATCCTTTTCTATTTTAAATCTTAAAATTAAAATCAGTTTTTAAACCCTTTTAAAATCAGTTTTAAATCCTTTTAAAATCAGTTTTAAATCCTTTTAAAATCAGTTTTAAACCCTTTTTAAAATCAGTTTTAAACCCTTTTAAAATCAGTTTTAAATCCTTTTAAAATCAGTTTTAAACCCTTGGTTTAAAAATCTGTTTTAAATCTTATCAAAATCAGAATTTACAGAATAATAAAAAAAATCAGGATTTACATAATTAAAATAAAAAAATAAAATAAAATACTTACTGTAATCTGCGAAGGGGGGGGGGGGTCGTCAGGCGTCGGGATGTGGGCTGAGGCGGCGGAGTGGTGGTGCAGTCGGCGGTGGGAGGCTAGGGCACGGCGGAGGGTTCTTCGAGGTGGGCGCGGGTCTGGTGTTCTATGCGAGAGAGAGGGCGACTGCGAGCTGGGGGGGGATCTACGGCGTCACGGCGAAGCCTGCGGGGAAGCTCGATGCGGTGGGCGGCCTATTGGGGAGGAGCGACGTCGATCGCCTCCTTCCTCTTCTTTTCTTTTTTTTTCTTTTTTTTTCTTTTGTTTTCTGTTTAATGAAATCGGGGGGGGGGGGGCAGAAAGGGAAAAGGGAGGGAGATAATAAATTTTTTTTTAATTTTATTAATTAATTTAATTGCATATAGTTGACTTTTACCCACGACCTCGAAACGAGGCCCACCGCCTGTCGCCCATAGCGTTTTACCCCCATTCCGAACACAATGGGATATGTATCGCAAGCTGATTTGATCGTTACAATCAGTTTCCTTTTGAATTTACATTTAAATCACTATGTTGAATTTTAAACGTACATTTCAAATTACTGGGGTCACATACTAACTCTAAAAATTCCAGAAAAATATTTTCTAGCTTCGTATTGACGATACAGTCCTAACAAAACTAGTTTCGTCAAATTCTGAGACCATTTGAAAAATGGTCAATTTCCAGTCGATTAAAATCAACTGAAACCGGTCAAACGCGTTTTCCTTTGCCACACTCACATATTGATTCGAAAAATTATGAAATTTGAAACCTAACAATAACTTGACACTGCGGATCCAACAAAAGTTGTTTCGTCGAAATCCGAGGTCATTTGCAAAATGTCCATTTTTAAGGGCCTGAATTCCATAGCGACTATTCAGAATTTTCAACTGGACATATCTTTTGACTCCCGCTATGAAATTTCGATTGGTCGGATTCGTTAGAAAGATATTCACTAACAGATTTAAATATCTTTGGTTTCACTAAAATCCGGATTGTTTTGCACCCGGTATATTCAATTGAAGTTTAAAATCGAATTATCGAACTACCGCGCCATTTTCAATTCTATATATAATTATAATTAATTATATTCGTTTTCAAATGTCGATTCAAACTCAGTTTTCATCGCCATTATTTAAAATATTTATTTTAAATATTTAAAATCCATTATTTTAGCCAATTTAAAAAAAAAAAATTGGTTCAGATTTTCTGGGTCGTTACACATGCACATGGCCCGGTCATTTTGCGCCACCCACACCGTCCTCCATGTTTGGATCTCTTACAATCAGTCAGTAAGCATGTCCCCTCTCCGCCTAGTACAGAGTATTTTAATTGATACTTACTCCGGGTTACTAACTGAAATTGGTCCCACATAATATGATACAATCTCTCCCCTTTGTCTTGTATCCCCCACTAGGTTTTTCACTGACTATGTATACCACTAGGTGTCTTTATTTACATAGCCCTATGCCAGTTATGCTTACTCTTAAAGGTGTCTTTAATTACATAACTTCATTATTTTCTCTGGTTATGTATACGACTAGGTGTCTTTAATTACATAACCTTATCGGGCTAAGTTTGTGGGCCTATATGTAAATATTACCCACCCCCTCCAGATTTGCTTAACCCATCCACTATTCCAATCAATTTACTTAACCCTGACCATATTTCATAATCATACAATCCCTATGGATTTGACTTGGTTAAGTAGTCCAATTCATTACCCTATCCATTTATGATTTATAATGGGCTAGACCTCCCACATTAGGCATACAACGTGTGGATGCTGGATATGCCGGTTGGGTCCGGGAAGAGTTATTCCACAGTTGTGCCTAACCTCATGTCTTAGCCCGATTCGTATTTGCACGCTTAGACCTCCGACATTAGGTTTAATATTAGTGGTTGCTGGATATGCCAGTCGGGTCCGGTCAGACTTCCACCACTAATGCAACCTAACCTCGTGTCGTAAGTACAATTACAATTCCTAATTGTAATTACTAGATATTACATTCTTAATTAATAAATCCATTAATTAATCCTTTCCTTTTATAGGTGTTAATACCCATTTTACCCAATAATTTGAATTATATGTCCAAAAATGCTCATATTCAAATTATGCCAATATTAACCCTTTTTCCTCGTTTCATAACTAGCGCACTCATAAACTAGTGGCATGTCTAGGCTGGTCAATAGCCTAGTCATAAGCGATAATAAGGAAAATAATGGGAATATAACCAAAGTGATCATCTTGGCATACACATAAACTAGCATGATGATAAGGTGAACGTACATACTGGCATAGACATGTAATTAACATCATAACAAGGTGGACATAAAACTGATGAACTGGTAGCAGTCAATATAACTACGATATCACAATAAGAATAGTAAGATCTAAATTAGCAGTTTAGATGTCCAATTGGTTTAGATCTAACAAGATAACACAAGGTGATAAATTAGATCACATAATTCAGATCTAGGAGTTAAAATAGATCTAACACCATTAGAATGACATAATAGCATGTTTAGATTTAAATATGGGTTCACATGTCCAACTTACAACATATCTAAGTTGATCGCAATATGATAGGTGAAAGGTGATTTACATAAAGAGTTGGATCTAACCAATGTTGCAACTGTCCAAATTTACATCCACCATAACATAGTTACAAGTCAAGATCCACATAGGTAACATAATAAAATAACCACAATTGTATTGGATCTAAAGATGTAGGTCCATCATGACATAGTATAAGATTTAACAATAGCATAGATTCGTAGTTTACAACATATCCAATTCACAGTCTTTCATAATTTACTTTTATTTATCTAAACCTAAAATCAACTAGAAACTCACTGCGTTAGGTTTAGAGAATAGAGAGAATAGATCTTGAATTTATGGATTTTATTTGTAACAGCTTGGATTTCGCTCGGACCCAAACGATCGCAAAATCGACCAAGACCGTTCAAAACTCGAACTCGTTAACTTTGGGAATACAACAACATCAGAACAATAACAGTAGACTTTTATAAACATTACAATAATGTTACATCAGAGTACAGAACATATCAGAGTATATTGAATAAAATTACAGCAGAAGATAAATTACAATAAATTAAATACAATACACAGCGGAAGACTTCGATGCTCTGGACACAGCTTTAGGCTTCAATCCAGAATCCTGCTTGAGATAAGAACCTGTAGACAAACTACACGACTGCCCGTGTGGAGAAGAGGGCACCCGAGTTTGTAGGTGGAAACAAACAACGGGTCAGTCTTGGGACTGGTGTGAGAATTCTAAACTAATTTAACTAATAGTAATAAGGCAAATCCAAGGACCACGCTACTAACGCGGAACGGGTTTACTCCAATAGATTGCCGGTGCATAAATTAAATTAAATCGTTAAACAACGCAATGCTTTTTTAGGAAAAATGAAATCATCGTAAGACTCCAGTCCCATCACACAATGCAACGCAAACCAGAGGATAGAGTTTTACCTTATGATGATTAAACATTCTTGGTACGATAAAAACGAATTTGATATTATTATTAGAGTATATATGTTTCAAAAACATTTCAAAGTAAATGTATCAATCCTAGGATGCATAGCTACCATATATTATGCCTCCATACTAGTAATACAATCAAGTCCGTAGGGTCGTATTGGGAATTGGGTTTCCATCATGAGTCAAGGCTATGGAGGAGCTCCTTACCGATTCGAGACACTCTAGATAATGTCTCAGGATCCCCCGCAGTGAACCCTTGGAAAGCTGTAGGGCCGGTCCACACATACAGCTTTGTGGATTAGTTATTCCTGAACACACGTTTCCCGGTCCTATAGGACCTAACATCCGAGGCGCCTCATTCCATCATTCACATAAGTAAAATGTCAGCTAGTTTAAGCACTGACACCACTCCTAGCTAGAAAGAAACGTACTGCTCTCCCTGCGTTCCCTTCTCCCGTTTTTGACTCCAACCGGATGCGAGACTCGTGAAGCTGCGTAATACACAAAGTTATGCTTATCCAAGATGTGCTTTGATCGTCACCACAAGGTTCTTCATTTCAACAAGAAACCTTGATCATTGCATCTTAGTATGCCACGCTATCACTCCATATCACACTACCAATCCTTTGCCGAAATATATGAAAGGGTGTTAAGCAAGAGAATGAATTCTCTGCCACCAATCATTCATACATTCGACAGAAAATCAATAAATACAATATAAAGGAGTACAATGTCGGGCACACATTCCATTTATAAGCCTATGCTCTAGGTCTGAGCGAAAGCCAATGTGAAGACCCGTAACTTCCCCGTAGAGGAAAGCGACGGATAGTTCGAGAACAAACCACAACAGAACACATATAAAAGAACATTTCACTATATATCACAACAATGCATCAGATTACAAGAATATACAGAGTATAAATGAATATTACACAGAAATATCAGAGATTTAAGTTACATTTAAATACATAGCAGCGGAAAATAATACAAAGCACAACTAGAAGAGATATACGGATACAAAGCTTTCCGGATATCGTTCCAGCTGTAAACCAGGATCCTGTGAATATAAATCTGCAAAACCAAAACTACTAGCTGCCCGTGTCGAAAATAAGGGCACCCAGAGTTTAGGTTAAAACAATAAACTCCAGGTCAGTCATGTGACTGGTGTGAGAACTAAAACAGTTATTAATCTTTATTTTAAATCATTAGGTAAATCAAGGGACCACGCCGTATAACACGGAACGGGTTTCCTCCCAAGAATACCAGTGCATAAAACAAACAGCGCAATGCTAAATAAAGAGAAATGAAGCTGTTATAAGACCCAGGTCCCATCACACAATGCAACGCAGCCGAGGATAGGGTTTTCCCTTATAACAGCCAAAGAATGCTTGATACGTTTAAACAAATCATTTGATACTATAATAAGTGCATAGTGTATAAAACAACTTCAAATCATAAGTACCAATCATAGGCGGCATGGGTACCATATATCATGTCGCCATACTAGTTCTACAATTAAAACCGCAAATGTCACGTATTTGGAAATTGGATTTCCGTCTATGAACCGAGGCAAAAGATAGTCCTCAACCGATTCGAGACGCTCTAGCCCGCCCCTCAGGATCAGAGCTCGAGTGACCCTTGGATCCTCAGGGCCAGTCCACCGATGTGGATTAAACTTAAACCCTGAACATGCGTCTCCCCACCCTATGGGGTGTAAGTCTGGTCCGTCAGCCGACCAGAATGCATCGGCCGAAACCGATATAACCGAGGCGCCTCGCAACAGCAACAACCACATAAGTCAAACTCGTCAGGGCGTGTAAAACCACTGACGCCACTTCTAGCTAGAAAGAAACGCATGCCCTCCCTGAGGTCCGTCTCCCGTTTTTGGTTCATACCGGGTGTGAAACACGCGAGGTAAACGTTACACAAAGCTACGCCACAAAGGCCGTGCTTTGATCATCAACACAAGACTTTGCTTTTCAACAGAAGCCTTGATCACTTGCATCTTAGCATGCCACACAGGCAAACCATCCTATGCAACCGATATCAGTCACACAGAATGAAATCCGATGTCAGACACACAGTCCATTTACAAGTCCGTTCTGGGTCTGAACGAAACCGGAGGCACCTAGTACCCCGCATCTCCTTCGATCTCCAAGTACGTCTGGACGATCACCAACTGTTTCCATCTTCTTGGGTGTACAGCCCAATCAAGATCATCAGTTATCACCCAAACGACGTGAAGACCTCCGGTCTTCGACCATCGTCTTCATCTTCGACTTATCGTCGTATCAGTTATTCAGAATGGGATAAACCCGGTCTTTCCGAATAACTCGCGTATATTTTAAATAAGTGTTACACAAACACAACATACGCCTCATTCCAATTCATTAGTCACTAACCGTAAATTAATCAAGAGAATAATTCCCCAAATATTAACCCCGAAGGCCGAAACCAACATCAGATCAATATCCAGAAAACCATTCTACTTAGCTAACCGACAGTTAGTTTCTAAATTTCACGTTCAAATCTAATTAAAGATTTAACTATCGCCTGGAGCAAAACTGGTGATACTCCATTCTCGATCTTTTCAATCTAATTAAAGATTCATTAAAACTCCACTTAGTTTTAATCTGTGACTGGGTTAAAGAATCAGTGTCATTTAAAACACGGTTCACAATAAACCCAAAGTCACATCCCATTAATTATCGGGTTAAAGAACAAGGGTTATTTAAAACACTGTTCACGATAAACCCAAAAATCAATATCCATTCAATTCCAATTAAATATTATTTAATTGGTACACTTCATTAAATCTAAATAAAAAGATTTAATCTTTTCTCAACTGGGTTCAAGAACAGTGTTAGTGAAGACACCATTCACGACAAACCCAAATCACATTCATTAATTATCGGGTTAAAGAACAAGTGTTATTTAAAACACTGTTCACGATAAACCCAAAAATCAATATCAATTCAATTCCAATTAAATATTATTTAATTGGTACACTTCATTAAATCTAAATAAAAAGATTTAATCTTTTCTCAACTGGGTTCAAGAACAGTGTTAGTGAAGACACCATTCACGACAAACCCAAATCACATTTGATATTCAATATAAGGCTCTGAATAGAAAATATATCGGCTTATATTCAATATCAAATTCTACGATTAACAAATGTCGTATTGGAAATAACGATACTAATATATCTTTCAAATTTCCATAACAACACCTGTATAATCACGAATTCCAACATCGAAATATTCCGAAGACAATTTCGATTCAAATCCACTCCAATGCAATCATTGGATATTCTGGTTATTTTTAAAACCCTTTTCGAATTCAATTTATTTATTTAAAAATAAATAGAATTATAATTCTAGTTCAAAACTAGTTCATTTCGATAAAAATCTATTTTTATCTTTTCAAATATGGAGTTTTTCATCCCAATCCTTTCTAAATCATTTCTTATGATTTTACACAAATTATTACTATTTTTAATAATTTTATCAAGGCCCGTACAGTCGATTTCCATCAATGGCCATCGAACTGCACTTACAGCGACCTTTTTCGAATTTGATTTGGACATAATTCCAAATCCAACCGTTAGATTTCAAATTTCTAATATTCGTTAGAAAGCTCTTTTCGATACGAACCCAACGGTTCCGGTTTTAGGAGAATCCGGCGGTCGGATCTCCCGTAATGTCCGTTTGAAATAAATGATCGAAATTTACGAACTGCCGCGGCGCGGCGCGTTCTATTCAGGCCATTATATTATATATATAATATATATTTCGTCGATTTCTATTTAAAACGAATTATATAAATAGTTTTAAATTCATTTCAAAAGCTATTTCAACTTTCTTTTCAATTCAAATCGAAATTGAATTCTTCTTTGTAAATTCGTTTTAAAATTCATTTCTATTCAATTCAAATTTCAATTCAATTTGAATTCTTTTCCATTCACTTTCGATTCAATTTGAATTCGTTTTCAATTCAATTCATTTCGAAATCGTTTTCAATACAATTCATTTCGAAATCGTTTTCAATTCATTTCATTTCGAAATCGTTTTCAATTCATTTTGAATTCGTTTTCAATTCAATTCATTTCGAAATCGATATAAATATCGTTCACGTCAAAATGGCGTCAATCTAATCAACACGGCTTCATAAATTTCTATTTTCGAATATTCTATTTCAAATATTTCTTTTCAAAATAGTTGTTATTATCAAAATATTTCGTTCAACACATGACCAATCTCAAAGAATGAGTACTGTCAACACATGAACTTTTATTTTATAATATTCTTTATTTTTCAAATTAGAATGAGGCCCAATCAATTACCATATAAAGTTAATTATATGGTTTTTCATACAACACATGTATATAATAGCATTGAAAAATAATCAACCATCAACCAAAGTGCAATACACTGTATAAGCATCAAATATAGATATCTAACGCTTATAACAGCCTGTCAATCAATCGATCGACATATTTAATCAATCAGGATGAGTGAACTTCAAATTTCATCCTAACACCCGTGTGGGGTTTCAAACAATCAAACACATATTTTATTTGTGCAGTTGGGCGATGTGTAAAATTTATCGTCCCAATCAATGTCATTCAAATAGGTGTTCATAAACAAACCATCCGGTTTGTAAATGAATATTTTATTCTATTCACTTTCACTATATTCATATTCACGTTAAAAATTATATTTTTAACGATAAAACATTTTATTCCAACATATGAATTTCTATTATTCATTTACACAATAAAATGATATTTTTATTTTCTAACATATTTTAGAAAATTTCGGCGGCATAACGGCACGATACTAGAAACGGGACGAGGCCTAGCCTTATCCCCGGTCTAGTGAAGGCCCACGCCATTCACACATCAATCAAATCAATTTCATCTCACCAAACAATTCAATTCAAACAAATAATCCAACTAGTCTATGCAACCAAACAAACAAGTCCATGGTTTGTGGACGATTGTGTCGGGTGCTACTAAGCACCGTCTGCATCCTAGTATATATATATAAATAGAAAAGAAATTGAAAGGTGAGAAATTCTCACCAGTAGCTATCCAATAACACAACTCTTCCTTTATGGAAATCTTCGTCTATTTCGTCTTCTTGTCGCTTTCGTTTCCCTTATTCTCTACATAAGTAAAAATCGAATTTTTACTATGTTATTCAATATATAAAGATTATATTTTAAAAACAAAGATTATATTTTTAATATTTCTATGATGTAAAAATTATATTTTTATTACTTTAAAAATATAAGAATCACATCTTACTTCTTCTACTTAACAAAATTCTGTCTTTTCTCTTTTTTAAAAATATGATCTTTATTTTTAAAAGTTCAAATCTTTTTCTACTAAAAGATTAAATCTTTTTAATTTCAAAGTTTAAAATAAAATCAGTTTTCTTTTCCTTTTCAAATCAGTTTTTATTTTCTTTTCAAAACCGTTTTTAAATTATTTTCAAAACAGTTTTTGAAACTCTTTTATAAAAAATCTGTTTCTCTTTTATTAAAAATGCAGTTTTAAATTTCTATTCTTTTAAAAATGGTTTTAAATTTCTTTTAAAAATAGTTTTTGTTTTCTTTTAAAAACAGTTTTCAATTTTCTTTTCAAAAATTCTGTTTTCTAAAATTCTTTTAAAAATTCTGTTTTTAAAACTAAAAGAAATCGGTTTAAATTCTCTTTAACAAAATTCTGTTTTTTTCAAAACTAAAAGAAATATACAGTAATTAATTTTAAATCGTTTTATAAATCAGAAATCATAAAACAAAAATGAAAATAAATATAAAGTAAATGCTTACCGTGGTATGCGAAGGGGAGGAGGGAAGTCGAGGGCGGCTCAGGGAGGCGTCGCGACGAGGTTCGAGGGTTCGACGAGGGCTGCTTCGATTTGCGAGGGTGGTGGGGGCTCCGAGGTGTCGTTCGGTGGGAGGAGGTTGGTCGGGTGGTGGGGGCTTCCGCTCAATCGTCGGCGATGGCTTCCAGGAGTAAGGCGGCGGCGCGATTAGTTTCTAGGTTTTCTTCTTTTTTTATTTTTTTTTATTTTGTGATAAATGATCGGGGGGCCAAGGCAGAAGAAAAGGGGAGGGAAGGTAGATTTTTTATTTATTTATTTTATTATTATTAAATTTGCATTAGGGTTCACTTTTACATATGACCTCGAAACGAGGTCCACCGCCTGTCGTCCATAGCGTTTTACCCCCATTCCGAACATAATGGGATATGTATCGCAAGCTGGTTTGATCGTTACAATCAGTTTCCGTTGAAATTTACATTTAAATTCATATATTGAATTTTAAACGTACATTTCAAATTACCGGGGTCACATACGAACTAGAAAAATTCCAGAAAAATATTTTCTAGCTTCGTATTGACGATACGGTCCTAACAAAACTAGTTTCGTCGAATTCTGAGACCGTTAGAAAAATGGCCAATTTCCAGTCGATTAAAATCAACTGAAATGGTCAAAACACGTTTTCCTTTGCCACGCTCACATATTGATTCGAAAAATTATGAAATTTGGAATCTAGCAATAACTTAACATCACGGACCCAACAAAACTGGTTTCGTCGAAATCCGAGGTCGTTTGCAAAATTGCTATTTTTAAGGGCCTTATATATATAAAAATATATATAAATTCCACAGCGACTATTTCTAATTTTAAACTGGACATATCTTATCATTTCTAAGATGAAATCTCAGTTTGTTAACTTCGTTACAAAGATATAGTTATACAGATTCAAATATTTCTTGTTTCGTTCAATTCTGACTTATATTGAATTCTGTATATTCATTTGAAATTAGAAATCGAATTTTCGAACTACCGCGCCATTTTCAATTCCTTTTATAATTATATATAATTATTATATATTCTAACGACGACGTATATAATATATACGTTCTAATTATATTCAAAATAGATTTCTCGTCGATATTATTTAAAATAATCTATTTTAAATATTCAAAATTCGCTAAAATTGCCAAAATAAAAATTTTAAACTGGCCCAGATTTTCCGGGTTGTTACAATCTCCCCCACTTAAAACTTTTCGTCCCCGAAAAGGAACAAAGTCGAAAGTGGTTTGATTAATCAACTCTATGTTCGATCTGGCTTTCATTCTCCAACTCTTTAGTTTCTGAGAATTTTCAAAATTTCAAAAATTTGGCTAACACCCTAAATTTTTGAAAAATTTCGCCATAACCTCCCCTGCACCGGGAGCATCGGGGAATTTCAAATAGCTTCCCCGGTCCTTCAGATCTCTAAAAGAAAAAGAAAAAGCCAAGCGGCTAGCCAATAGGCTCACAAAATCATCATCACCCAAACAAAACAGGAAATTATGTAGTAAACATGTACCTATTTGTCGGGCAAACAAATTTTATTCTCTGGCTCTAGCCTCCTTGCTATGACCTGTTCAATGTAAGTATATGCATATGCAAGCAAATGCAACCAATTTTCAATATCATTCAATATTTGGTTCAAATAGGCATAAATGGTTCAAAATTAGCAAACAAATAAACAAACAACACAAACATCAATCAATTAGTGGATTTAGAGTTTCAAATTCATACTTTTGATACATATACAAAAATCAGATTTTTGATGCCAAATCACAACAATGTGTTCTAACTATATATAAGTTTTGGTTCTCACACCAGCCTAATGGAAATATATAGAAAATCACACCTTCGAAACACGAACATAAGTTCGGATGATGATCGATCAATCATCAGAACCATCTCCGGGCGTCTAGAATGTGATTCTATATCAATCTAATATATTAAAACTTTGAATACACGCGGATCAGACGTATACGCAAAATCTACATATACTGAATTGTCCACATCAATATAAATAAATAATCAACTACGAATAATTGATTTAAATTTTCAAAACAAAATTTGTTTTCATTTGAAAAATATACTCTTCACACTCGTTCTAGGATACTACTGATCCCATCTCTAACGAGTCATTCTAATTGGATATTACTAATCCAATATCTGATGAATTCTTTCGTAGGGTTCTAATGTGTCTTGTTCTCTAGCTTTGTAAACCAAAGCTCTGATACCAACTGTGAAGACCCGTAACTTCCCCGTAAAGGAAAGCGACGGATAGTTCGAGAACAAACCACAACAGAACACATATAAAAGAACATTTCACTATATATCACAACAATGCATCAGATTACAAGAATATACAGAGTATAAATGAATATTACACAGAAATATCAGAGATTTAAGTTACATTTAAATACATAGCAGCGGAAAATAATACAAAGCACAACTAGAAGAGATATACGGATACAAAGCTTTCCGGATATCGTTCCAGCTGTAAACCAGGATCATGTGAATATAAATCTGCAAAACCAAAACTACTAGCTGCCCGTGTCGAAAATAAGGGCACCCAGAGTTTAGGTTAAAACAATAAACTCCAGGTCAGTCATGTGACTGGTGTGAGAACTAAAACAGTTATTAATCTTTATTTTAAATCATTAGGTAAATCAAGGGACCACGCCGTATAACACGGAACGGGTTTCCTCCCAAGAATACCAGTGCATAAAACAAACAGCGCAATGCTAAATAAAGAGAAATGAAGCTGTTATAAGACCCAGGTCCCATCACACAATGCAACGCAGCCGAGGATAGGGTTTTCCCTTATAACAGCCAAAGAATGCTTGATACGTTTAAACAAATCATTTGATACTATAATAAGTGCATAGTGTATAAAACAACTTCAAATCATAAGTACCAATCATAGGCGGCATGGGTACCATATATCATGTCGCCATACTAGTTCTACAATTAAAACCGCAAATGTCACGTATTTGGAAATTGGATTTCCGTCTATGAACCGAGGCAAAAGATAGTCCTCAACCGATTCGAGACGCTCTAGCCCGCCCCTCAGGATCAGAGCTCGAGTGACCCTTGGATCCTCAGGGCCAGTCCACCGATGTGGATTAAACTTAAACCCTGAACATGCGTCTCCCCACCCTATGGGGTGTAAGTCTGGTCCGTCAGCCGACCAGAATGCATCGGCCGAAACCGATATAACCGAGGCGCCTCGCAACAGCAACAACCACATAAGTCAAACTCGTCAGGGCGTGTAAAACCACTGACGCCACTTCTAGCTAGAAAGAAACGCATGCCCTCCCTGAGGTCCGTCTCCCGTTTTTGGTTCATACCGGGTGTGAAACACGCGAGGTAAACGTTACACAAAGCTACGCCACAAAGGCCGTGCTTTGATCATCAACACAAGACTTTGCTTTTCAACAGAAGCCTTGATCACTTGCATCTTAGCATGCCACACAGGCAAACCATCCTATGCAACCGATATCAGTCACACAGAATGAAATCCGATGTCAGACACACAGTCCATTTACAAGTCCGTTCTGGGTCTGAACGAAACCGGAGGCACCTAGTACCCCGCATCTCCTTCGATCTCCAAGTACGTCTGGACGATCACCAACTGTTTCCATCTTCTTGGGTGTACAGCCCAATCAAGATCATCAGTTATCACCCAAACGACGTGAAGACCTCCGGTCTTCGACCATCGTCTTCATCTTCGACTTATCGTCGTATCAGTTATTCAGAATGGGATAAACCCGGTCTTTCCGAATAACTCGCGTATATTTTAAATAAGTGTTACACAAACACAACATACGCCTCATTCCAATTCATTAGTCACTAACCGTAAATTAATCAAGAGAATAATTCCCCAAATATTAACCCCGAAGGCCGAAACCAACATCAGATCAATATCCAGAAAACCATTCTACTTAGCTAACCGACAGTTAGTTTCTAAATTTCACGTTCAAATCTAATTAAAGATTTAACTATCGCCTGGAGCAAAACTGGTGATACTCCATTCTCGATCTTTTCAATCTAATTAAAGATTCATTAAAACTCCACTTAGTTTTAATCTGTGACTGGGTTAAAGAATCAGTGTCATTTAAAACACGGTTCACAATAAACCCAAAGTCACATCCCATTAATTATCGGGTTAAAGAACAAGTGTTATTTAAAACACTGTTCACGATAAACCCAAAAATCAATATCCATTCAATTCCAATTAAATATTATTTAATTGGTACACTTCATTAAATCTAAATAAAAAGATTTAATCTTTTCTCAACTGGGTTCAAGAACAGTGTTAGTGAAGACACCATTCACGACAAACCCAAATCACATTCATTAATTATCGGGTTAAAGAACAAGTGTTATTTAAAACACTGTTCACGATAAACCCAAAAATCAATATCAATTCAATTCCAATTAAATATTATTTAATTGGTACACTTCATTAAATCTAAATAAAAAGATTTAATCTTTTCTCAACTGGGTTCAAGAACAGTGTTAGTGAAGACACCATTCACGACAAACCCAAATCACATTTGATATTCAATATAAGGCTCTGAATAGAAAATATATCGGCTTATATTCAATATCAAATTCTACGATTAACAAATGTCGTATTGGAAATAACGATACTAATATATCTTTCAAATTTCCATAACAACACCTGTATAATCACGAATTCCAACATCGAAATATTCCGAAGACAATTTCGATTCAAATCCACTCCAATGCAATCATTGGATATTCTGGTTATTTTTAAAACCCTTTTCGAATTCAATTTATTTATTTAAAAATAAATAGAATTATAATTCTAGTTCAAAACTAGTTCATTTCGATAAAAATCTATTTTTATCTTTTCAAATATGGAGTTTTTCATCCCAATCCTTTCTAAATCATTTCTTATGATTTTACACAAATTATTACTATTTTTAATAATTTTATCAAGGCCCGTACAGTCGATTTCCATCAATGGCCATCGAACTGCACTTACAGCGACCTTTTTCGAATTTGATTTGGACATAATTCCAAATCCAACCGTTAGATTTCAAATTTCTAATATTCGTTAGAAAGCTCTTTTCGATACGAACCCAACGGTTCCGGTTTTAGGAGAATCCGGCGGTCGGATCTCCCGTAATGTCCGTTTGAAATAAATGATCGAAATTTACGAACTGCCGCGGCGCGGCGCGTTCTATTCAGGCCATTATATTATATATATAATATATATAATATATATTTCGTCGATTTCTATTTAAAACGAATTATATAAATAGTTTTAAATTCATTTCAAAAGCTATTTCAACTTTCTTTTCAATTCAAATCGAAATTGAATTCTTCTTTGTAAATTCGTTTTAAAATTCATTTCTATTCAATTCAAATTTCAATTCAATTTGAATTCTTTTCCATTCACTTTCGATTCAATTTGAATTCGTTTTCAATTCAATTCATTTCGAAATCGTTTTCAATACAATTCATTTCGAAATCGTTTTCAATTCATTTCATTTCGAAATCGTTTTCAATTCATTTTGAATTCGTTTTCAATTCAATTCATTTCGAAATCGTTTTAAAATCGATATAAATATCGTTCACGTCAAAATGGCGTCAATCTAATCAACACGGCTTCATAAATTTCTATTTTCGAATATTCTATTTCAAATATTTCTTTTCAAAATAGTTGTTATTATCAAAATATTTCGTTCAACACATGACCAATCTCAAAGAATGAGTACTGTCAACACATGAACTTTTATTTTATAATATTCTTTATTTTTCAAATTAGAATGAGGCCCAATCAATTACCATATAAAGTTAATTATATGGTTTTTCATACAACACATGTATATAATAGCATTGAAAAATAATCAACCATCAACCAAAGTGCAATACACTGTATAAGCATCAAATATAGATATCTAACGCTTATAACAGCCTGTCAATCAATCGATCGACATATTTAATCAATCAGGATGAGTGAACTTCAAATTTCATCCTAACACCCGTGTGGGGTTTCAAACAATCAAACACATATTTTATTTGTGCAGTTGGGCGATGTGTAAAATTTATCGTCCCAATCAATGTCATTCAAATAGGTGTTCATAAACAAACCATCCGGTTTGTAAATGAATATTTTATTCTATTCACTTTCACTATATTCATATTCACGTTAAAAATTATATTTTTAACGATAAAACATTTTATTCCAACATATGAATTTCTATTATTCATTTACACAATAAAATGATATTTTTATTTTCTAACATATTTTAGAAAATTTCGGCGGCATAACGGCACGATACTAGAAACGGGACGAGGCCTAGCCTTATCCCCGGTCTAGTGAAGGCCCACGCCATTCACACATCAATCAAATCAATTTCATCTCACCAAACAATTCAATTCAAACAAATAATCCAACTAGTCTATGCAACCAAACAAACAAGTCCATGGTTTGTGGACGATTGTGTCGGGTGCTACTAAGCACCGTCTGCATCCTAGTATATATATATAAATAGAAAAGAAATTGAAAGGTGAGAAATTCTCACCAGTAGCTATCCAATAACACAACTCTTCCTTTATGGAAATCTTCGTCTATTTCGTCTTCTTGTCGCTTTCGTTTCCCTTATTCTCTACATAAGTAAAAATCGAATTTTTACTATGTTATTCAATATATAAAGATTATATTTTAAAAACAAAGATTATATTTTTAATATTTCTATGATGTAAAAATTATATTTTTATTACTTTAAAAATATAAGAATCACATCTTACTTCTTCTACTTAACAAAATTCTGTCTTTTCTCTTTTTTAAAAATATGATCTTTATTTTTAAAAGTTCAAATCTTTTTCTACTAAAAGATTAAATCTTTTTAATTTCAAAGTTTAAAATAAAATCAGTTTTCTTTTCCTTTTCAAATCAGTTTTTATTTTCTTTTCAAAACCGTTTTTAAATTATTTTCAAAACAGTTTTTGAAACTCTTTTATAAAAAATCTGTTTCTCTTTTATTAAAAATGCAGTTTTAAATTTCTATTCTTTTAAAAATGGTTTTAAATTTCTTTTAAAAATAGTTTTTGTTTTCTTTTAAAAACAGTTTTCAATTTTCTTTTCAAAAATTCTGTTTTCTAAAATTCTTTTAAAAATTCTGTTTTTAAAACTAAAAAGAAATCGGTTTAAATTCTCTTTAACAAAATTCTGTTTTTTTCAAAACTAAAAGAAATATACAGTAATTAATTTTAAATCGTTTTATAAATCAGAAATCATAAAACAAAAATGAAAATAAATATAAAGTAAATGCTTACCGTGGTATGCGAAGGGGAGGAGGGAAGTCGAGGGCGGCTCAGGGAGGCGTCGCGACGAGGTTCGAGGGTTCGACGAGGGCTGCTTCGATTTGCGAGGGTGGTGGGGGCTCCGAGGTGTCGTTCGGTGGGAGGAGGTTGGTCGGGTGGTGGGGGCTTCCGCTCAATCGTCGGCGATGGCTTCCAGGAGTAAGGCGGCGGCGCGATTAGTTTCTAGGTTTTCTTCTTTTTTTTTTTTTTTTTTATTTTGTGATAAATGATCGGGGGGCCAAGGCAGAAGAAAAGGGGAGGGAAGGTAGATTTTTTTTTATTTTATTATTATTTAATTATTAAATTTGCATTAGGGTTCACTTTTACATATGACCTCGAAACGAGGTCCACCGCCTGTCGTCCATAGCGTTTTACCCCCATTCCGAACACAATGGGATATGTATCGCAAGCTGGTTTGATCGTTACAATCAGTTTCCGTTGAAATTTACATTTAAATTCATATATTGAATTTTAAACGTACATTTCAAATTACCGGGGTCACATACGAACTAGAAAAATTCCAGAAAAATATTTTCTAGCTTCGTATTGACGATACGGTCCTAACAAAACTAGTTTCGTCGAATTCTGAGACCGTTAGAAAAATGGCCAATTTCCAGTCGATTAAAATCAACTGAAATGGTCAAAACACGTTTTCCTTTGCCACGCTCACATATTGGTTCGAAAAATTATGAAATTTGGAATCTAGCAATAACTTAACATCACGGACCCAACAAAACTGGTTTCGTCGAAATCCGAGGTCGTTTGCAAAATTGCTATTTTTAAGGGCCTTATATATATAAAAATATATATAAATTCCACAGCGACTATTTCTAATTTTAAACTGGACATATCTTATCATTTCTAAGATGAAATCTCAGTTTGTTAACTTCGTTACAAAGATATAGTTATACAGATTCAAATATTTCTTGTTTCGTTCAATTCTGACTTATATTGAATTCTGTATATTCATTTGAAATTAGAAATCGAATTTTCGAACTACCGCGCCATTTTCAATTCCTTTTATAATTATATATAATTATTATATATTCTAACGACGACGTATATAATATATACGTTCTAATTATATTCAAAATAGATTTCTCGTCGATATTATTTAAAATAATCTATTTTAAATATTCAAAATTCGCTAAAATTGCCAAAATAAAAATTTTAAACTGGCCCAGATTTTCCGGGTTGTTACAGCCAAATCCGTACAAATCAACACTACGTTCGGATAACTACCATCTTAGCCCCGTCTTGGGAGCAAATCAATCAAGGGCCTCAACACTAGTTACCCATTCGATGTGAAGATCGTCGGTCTTCAATCGCCGTCTTCAATTCTTCGAACGTCGTATCATTATTTGGAATGAGAGTAAACTCGAATTTTCCAAATAATTCTTTCATATCGTTGTTAATATTTTATAATGATCTATCACTATTTTTATTTATATAAAATAGCCCAAATTCATTTAACGACGCTTCAGGTCGAAGGCGACCTTGGCGCTGTTTTTACCCAAATCTGTTTTACACATTTCTCTAAATCTAACCGTTGGATTTTAACACAATTCATATCGCTGGAAAGATCTTCCCAAGGCGAACCTAACGGTTTCAGTTTTGGGAAAATCCGACGGTCGGATCTTTCAGTATAATAATTTAAAGACATAATTCCAAAATGCGAACTACCACGCTCGATTCGTTTGATTTTAATTTCTATATGTATATATAATTATATATAATTCCGTCATCTATTCCATTCCATGTATTTTGCTAACATCGAATATCCCTATTTCTGTATGTAATATCGAGGTATAACATGGCACATAATAATGCTATTTTTATTTTAATTTACATACACATCCTAAACATAACAATGTATATTTTCTATTATCTTTCAAATTACACAAAATGTATATTTGGTTTCATTATTCTTTCTAATGAAAATCCATTCCTTAAAATGTAAGTTTTTAATCCTTTTATTTACATTGAAAAAGGTAAATTTCTATTCCTATTTTATTTACATGGAGAAATGTAAACTTATACTTCAATATATTATTATATTGAAAACGTAACTTTTATTTCATATTCTATTTACATTGGAAAATGTAAATTCCTAATCATTCTTTTTATTTCTTTTGTTTACATTGAAAAATGTAAATTCTTTAAAAGTATAACTTCTATTTCATCCTTATTTACATTGAAAAATGTAAGTTTCTATATTTCTCTAATTACATATAAAAATGTAACTTCCTATTTCCCTTTTATTTACATTGAAAAATGTAACTTCTTTTTACCGCCTCTAAAATGACGATAAAAATATATAATTTTTATTCTATTCTTTTATCGCATCTAAAATAACAATAAAATATACATTTTAATTATATATATTTTTATTCACGTTAAAAATGTAAACTTTCCTTTTTAATATAATCTACATTAAAAATGTGACTTTTCCTCTTTAATCTAATTTACATAAAAAGAATGTAAATAATTTTGCAATATCAAAATCTATTCTTTTCATTACATAAAAATGTAATTTTCTTACTTTAAATCTTAATTACATGAAAATGTAATTTTCTTACTTTAAATCTTTTTACATGAAAATAACTCTCTACTTAACCCTAAATGTAAATTTTCTTTTTAATTTAATTACAGTAAAATGTAACTTTCATCTCGTTAAACTAATTCACATCAAAAACGTAAACTTCTCTAACAAAAATGTTATTTTCATACTAGTGTGACATTTTAACAAAAATGATATTATTTTCCTAATGCAACATTTTACACTAAAAATGTTAATTCTTTTAAATGCAACATTTTATGTAAGGACCCGTAACTTCCCCGTGAAGGAAAGAGAGGATACTTTGAGAACAACACACAAATGAATGCAGACGGAAGAACATTTCATTGTTATTACAACAATTCCATCAGATACAAGAATATACAGAGTATAATTGAATAAATTACATTCGATAAATATCAGAGATTACAATAAGTTACATAGCAGCGGAAAATAATACAAAGCGTAACTGAAGGTGATATACGGATACAGAGCTTTCCGGATATCATTCCAGCTGTAAACCAGGATCCTACGAATATAAATCTGCAAAACCAAAACTACTAGCTGCCCGTGCGGAAAATAGGGGCACCCAGAGTTTAGGTTAAAACAATAAACTCCAGGTCAGTCATGTGACTGGTGTGAGAACTAAAACAGTTATTTAATTCAATTTTAAAGGAGTGTAATTCAAGGGACCACGCCGTATAACACGGAACGGGTTTCCTCCCAAGAATACCAGTGCATAGAATAAACATCGCAATGCTTTTTCAAAAAATGAAGCTATTATAAGACCCAGGTCCCATCACACAATGCAACGCAAGCCGGAGGATAGGGTTTTCCCTTATAATAGCCAAACATGCTTGATACGTTTAAAACAAATCATTTGATACTATAATAAGTGTATAGTGTCAAAACAATTTCAATCATAAATATAAATCATAGACGGCATAGCATCCCATGCTACTATGTCGCCATACTAGGCTCTACAAATAAAGCTAAAATACACGTATTGGAAATTGGATTTCCGTCATGAGTCGAGGCAAGGGGCAAGCTCCTCTCCGCGTTCGAGACACTCTAGCAAATGCCTCAGGGTTACGCACTCTGGGCAACCCTGGATGCGGCTGGGCCGGTCCTCACTTACGTTAGAGGATTGGCAATTCCTGAACACACGTTTCCCGGTCCTTACAGACCTATAATCGAGGCGCCTCATTCCGACAACCACAAAGGTGAAAAGTATATAAATGTCAGGGCTGGTAAGTCACTGACACCACCAAAGCTAGAAAGAAACGTCGTGCTCTCCCAGCGGTCCGTATCCCGTTTTTAACTCATACCGAGGTGTGAGGCTCGCGAATTCACGTTATACACAAAGCTGCCACGTAGGCGTGCTTTGATCATCAACCACAAGACTTTGCTTTTCAACAGAAGCCTTGATCATTGCATCTTCGCGTGCCACACATGCAATTCATGCCATGCGACTGATGTCCATCGATATACAACCTCTGAGCTCGTACGACTCAGAGAAGGGCGTTAAGCAAAAGAATAAATTCTCCGCCGCCAAACAGATGTATATTTAATAGAAATCAATCAACACAGAATAAAATTTAATGTCAGACACACAATCCATTTACAAGTCCGTTCTGGGTCTGAACGAAACCGGAGGCACTTTCCTCGCATATCCATCCATCTCCAAGTACGTCTGGACGACCACCAACTATTTCCATCCTCTTGGGTGTACAGCCAAATCAGGATCGTCAGTAATTGTCCAAACGATGTGAAGACTTCCGGTCTTCGACCGCCGTCTTCATCTTCGACTTATCGTCGAATCGGTTACTCAGAATGGGTATAAACCCGGACTTTCCGAACAACCCGCGTATATTAAAAACAAATGTTACACAAACACAACATACGCCTCATTCCAATTCAGAATATTCTTTTATTCACAAAATCACATTTTTAGGGAAAGGTTCCCATTAATTTTATCCAAGATAAATTCTTTAAAATTTATCCTTTAATCTTCCTTTGGATGATCTATCAAACCAAATTATGATTTTCCATCTAGTCGAGATTAGCGAACCACACCGAAGTAATTATTTATTTTATTTCCCAATCCCAACCTATTCATCCCATGAAGCAAAACTGGTAATACTCCATATCTAACACCACAGTGTTATTGGTAAAATTGATTACCATTTCGCGTTCAAATCTAATTAAAGATTTAACTATCGCTTTGGAGCAAAACTGGCAATACTCCATTTCTAACACCACGGTGTTATTGGTAAAATTAATTACCATTTCACGTTCAAATCTAATTAAAGATTTAACTATCGCTTTGGAGAAAAACTGGCAATACTCCATTCTCGCTCATTTTCTAAATTTGATAATTTAGATTATAGATTTACATTTCAATCTAATTGCAGATTCGTTGAAACTCCTTTTACTGGGTTAAAGAACTAGGTGTTATTTAAAACACAGTTCACGACAAACCCAAATCACATTCTATTTATCATCGGGTTAAAGAACTAGTGTTGTTTAAAACACAGTTCACGATAAACCCACAAATCAATTCTAGTTCAATTCAAATCAAATATATTAGGAATTCCGATTATTTAAAACCCCTTTTTAAATCTAATTTATTTATTTAAAAATAAAAACCCGGGTTTTAAATTGAGTTCAAACTAGTTCATTTCGATAAAAATCTATTTTTATCTTTTCAAATATGGAGTTTTTCATTCCAAATTTTCCCAAAACATTTCTTATGATTTTACACAAATTATTGATATTTTTAATAATTTTATCAAGGCCCGTACAGTCGATTTCCATCCATGGCCATCGAACTGCACTTATAGCGACCTTTTTCAAATTTGATTTGGACGTATCTCCAAATCCAACCGTTAGATTTTGAATTTCAAATATTCGTTAGAAAGCTCTTTTCGATACGAACCCAACGGTTCCGGTTTTAGGAGAATCCGACGGTCGGATCTCCCGTAATGTCCGTTTGAAATAAATGGTCGAAATTCACGAACTGCCGCGGCGCGGCGCGTTCTATTCAGGCCATTATATAATATATATAATATATATTTCATCGACTTCTATTTTAAAACGAATTATATAAATAGTTTAAATTCGTTTCAAAAACAATTTCAACTTCCATTTCATTCCAAATCAAAATTGAATTCTTCCTTATAGATTCGTTTTAAAATTCATTTTAATTCAATTCAAATTTCAATTCAATTTGAATTCATTTTAGTTCGTTTTTAATTCAATTCGAATTCGTTTTCATTTCAGTTCAATTTCTATTCGATTCAAATCAAATTGGTTTTCTATTCGATTCAATTCAAATTGGTTTTCTATTCGATTCAATTCAAATTGGTTTTCTATTCGATTCAATTCAAATTGGTTTTCTATTCGATTCAATTCAAATTGGTTTTCTATTCGATTCAATTCAAATTGGTTTTCTATTCGATTCAATTCAAATTGGTTTTCTATTCGATTCAATTCAAATTGGTTTTCTATTTAATTCATTTCGAAATTGATTTATATTCAATTCATTTCGAAATCGTTTTCTATTCAATTCATTTCGAAATCGTTTTCAATTCAATTCATTTCGAAATCGTTTTCTATTCAATTCATTTCGAAATCGTTTTCAATTCAATTCATTTCGAAATCGTTTTCAATTCAATTCATTTCAAATTGCATTCTGAAATATTCGATTTCGAAATCACTTTTCAATATTCATTTTAAAATGAATAAAATCGATTTAAGTATCGTTCACGTCAAAATGGCGTCAATCTAATCAACACGGCTTCATATATTTCTATTTACAAATATTTTATTTCAAATATTTCTATTTCAAAATATTCTATTTCAAATATTTCTATTATGAAAATATTTCGTTCAACACATGACTAATCTCAACGGATGAGTACAGTCAACACATGAACCTTTATATTATATTGATAAAGATGTAAATTTTATTATTAAAATATTTCGTTCAACATATGACTAATCTCAACGGATGAGTACAGTCAACACATGAACCTTTATATTATATATTGATAACGATGTAAATTTTATTATTAAAATATTTCGTTCAACACATGACTAATCTCAACGGATGAGTACAGTCAACACATGAACCTTTATATTATATATTCTTTATTTTCTAAATTGGAACGAGGCCCAATCAATCACCATACAATGTTAATTATATGGATTTTCATACATCACACGTATATAATAGCATTTGAAAAATAATCAACCATCAACCAAGGTGCACTACACTGTATAAGCATCAAATATAAATATCTAACGCTTATAACAGCCTGTCAATCAATCGATCGCATTATTTAATCAATCAGAATGAGTGAACTTCAAATTTCATCCCAACACCCATGTGGGGTTTCAAACAATCAAACACAGATTTTATGTGTGCAGTTGGGCAATGCGTAAAATTTATCGTCCCAATCAATGTCCTTCAAATAGGTGTACATAAACAAACCGTCCGGTTTGTAAATGAATATTTATTTATTCACATTCACGTTAAAAATTATATTTTTAACGATAAAACATTTTATCTTCACACATGAATTTTTATTCCGTTCATTTACAAATAAAAATGATATTTTTATTTTTCTAACTTATTTTTAGAAAATTTCGGCGGCATAACGGCACGATACTAGAAATGGGACGAGGCCTAGCCTTATCCCCGGTCTAGTGAAGGCCCACGCCATTCACACATCAATCAAATTCACCAAACAACCAAATTCAAATCAAATCATCTATCTAATTTATGCAACTAAACAAACAAGTCCATGGTCTGTGGACGATTGTGTCGGGTGCTACTAAGCACCGTCTGCATCCTAATATATATATAACTAGAAAAGAAATTGAAGAGTGAGAAATTCTCACCGATAGCTATCCAATCGTCTTGACTCTTCTTTTGATAGAAATCTTCACCGTTATCGCATCTTAGTCATCTTCGTTGCCCGTAGCCACTATATATATAAAAATCACATTTTCACTTCGCTATTCAATATATAAAAATCAAATTTTTCCTTTGTTATTCAATATATAAAAATCGAATTTTTATTATGCTATTCAATATATAAAAATCGAATTTTTATTATGCTATTCAATATATAAAAATCGAATTTTTATTATGCTATTCAATATATAAAAATCGAATTTTTATTATGCTATTCAATATATAAAAATCGAATTTTTCCTATGTTGCTCAATATATAAAAATCGAATTTTTCTTATGTTGCTCAATATATAAAAATCGAATTTTTACTATGCTATTCAATATATAAAAAATCGAATTTTTCCTATGTTGCTCAATATATAAAAATCGAATTTTTATTATGCTATTCAATATATAAAAATCAAAATTTTCCTTTGTTATTCAATATATAAAAATCAAATTTTTATTATGCTATTCAATATATAAAAATCGAATTTTTATTATGTTGCTCAATATATAAAAATCGAATCTTTTTATATTGAAAAATCAAATCTCATTGAAAAATAAAATCTTTTTAGAACGAAAAATCAAGTCCTTTTACAATGAAAAATCAAGTCTTTTTTTTATATATTGGGGAAAAAACTAATGCATATATAAAAAATCTGGTTTTAAATTTAATGCTCTTCATGAAAAAAAATTCTCCATTTTATTTCAATATTATTCATACCCAATCTGAAATTTAACCAGACTAAATTTAATTAATAACTAGTAAATCAATTACCTTAGTTACATAGCTCAACAAACCAGGGTGGACTGCTGGTGGCAGGAGCTTTGGCGACCGAGGTGGGCCAGAGGGAGTCGCGGTTGTCGGAGGGGAGGAGCGTCAGTTGTGGTGTCGGTCTTGATTCGTGCGCGAGATTTTGGCTTGGGTTCGCTCGACGGTGGCTCGAGCGTGAGGTCGAGTTGCAGTGGTTCATCGTCGGTGTGGAGGGCGAACGGAGGTGCGATGACGAGGATTGGGGAGAAGAAGGGGAGGCGCAGGGTGGAGAGCGGGGTTGGATGACGGTGGGGCTGCGCGCCCGACGGCGGCTGGAGGGACCTCCCTCGTTCGTCGATTTGGGATTTTTTTTTTCTTTTTCTGATTTGAAACGTGAAGGGGGGCATCGAAATATAGAGAGAAGGGAGGGTGAGGAGAGAGAGGATTTTATTTTTTAATTTCAAAAAAAGTTGACTTTTACATACGACGTCGAAACGAGGCCCACCGCCTGTCGTCCATAGCGTTTTACCCATATTTCGAACACAATGGGATATGTATCGCAAGCTGATTCGATCGTTTCGAACAGTTTCCGCTAAAATCAACATATAACTCTATATATTGAATTTGAACGCGCATTTCAATTTACTGGGGTCACATACTAACTTGAAAAATTCCAGAAAAATATTTTCTAGCTTCGTATTGACGATACGGTCCTAACAAAGCTAGTTTCGTCGAATTCTGAGACCGTTGAAAAAATGGCCATTTTCCAGTCGATTAAAAACAACTAAAACTGGTCAAATGCGTTTTCCTTTGCCACGCTCACATATTGAATCGAAAAATTATGAAATTTGGAATCTAGCAAAAACTTTACATCACGGAGCTAACAAAAGTGGTTTCGTCGAAATCTGAGGTCGTTTGCAAAATTCCCATTTTTAAGGGCCTTAATCCCATAGCGACTATTCAGAATTTTCAACTGGACATATCTTTTGATTCCCGCTATGAAATTTTGATTTTTCGGATTCGTTGGAATGATATTCCCAATTAGATCCTATTATTTTTGGTTTCACTAAAATCCGGATTGTTTTGAACCCGGTACATTCAATTGAAGTTTGAAATCGAATTATCGAACTACCGCGCCATTTTCAATTCCTTTTATAATTAAATATAAATATTTATATTCTAACGACGACGTACATAATATATACGTCGAATTCTATTCAAAATAAATTTTCTCGTCGATTCTATTTAAAATAATCTATTTTAAATATTCAAAATTCGCTAAAATTGCCAAAATAAAAATTTTTAACTAGTTCAGAATTTCCGGGTTATTACATTTTATAATACAAAAATGTTACTTTTCTATGCTAACATTTTATATAATAAAAATGATCTTTTCCTAATGCTAACATCTTATATAATAAAATGTTCCTTTATATACTGACATAAAAATGAGATTTTATTATGCAAACATTTTATACATAAAAATGTCTCTTTTCTAATGTTGATGTTCTAAACATCAACATGTGGTTTTCTAATATTAACATTCCTAACATAAAAATGTGATTAACATTACTATGAAAATTTCCAGCTTTTTAAATTACATAAAAAGGTGATTTTTGATTCCATTGTCAAATTTTTCTTTTTACTTATGCTTTAATTACATATAAAATGTAATTTTATTCAATGTAAATTCTTATTCTTTAATTACATATAATGTAATTCTCTTTTCTTTGAATCTTGATTACATAAAAATGTAAATTTTCCTTTTTTTCTCTTAGTTACATAAAAATGTAATTTCCTTTTCTTATAGTCTTAATTTCATAAAAATATAATTTTCTCCTTTATCATAATTTAAATGATAATGTAAATTTTTCACTTGTAATCTAATTTACAGGGAAATTGACTTAATTGCATAAAAATGAAATTTCTATGTTCTCCAACTTAATTACATAAAAATGAAATTTTCTTCTAATTCTTATTTACATTCTGAAAAAATGTAAAAACTTTCTTAATTCTTATTTACATTAAGAAAAATGTACTTTTCTAATTCTTATTTACATTAAGAAAAATGTAAAACTTTTCTTTTATAACAAACTTGGCGGTGAAAATATTCATTTCAATATTAACACATAACAGTGCAAATTAATGTAATTTTCATTTCTTCAACATGATGGTGAAACTAATGTAATTCCTATTATAACAAATTTAACATTAAAAATGTCCCTTAACTTACATTAAAAATGTACTTAACATTACTTGTCAAATTCTTTTCCTTTTAAATTACATTAAAAATGTAATTAACATTACATGTCAAATTCTTTTCCTTTTAAATTACATTAAAAATGCAATTAACATTACATGTCAAATTCTTTTCCTTCATTACATGTAAAAATATCAATTTATTTCCAATGCAAAATTTCCTTCTTTAATTACATATAAAAATGTAATTATATTTTACATGCAAAAACTTATTCTTTAATTACATTTAAAGATGTAACTGATCTTACGGTGTAAAAGTCTTAACTTTTTAATTACATTAAAAGCCAAAATCTTCTTTTAATTACATAGAAATGTAATTTTAATTTCAATGACAAAATCTTACCTTTTTAATTACATAAAAATGTAATTTTTATTTCGGTGTCAATCATGTTCATTCCTAATTTAACACATATGATGAATTTAGTTTAACCATTTCCAACATACACAAATGCAAATTTTAAACACACAAATTCTAAGGAACCATTCGTATATATATGTATATAAATCTCAATAAAAAATGAGATTTTGATCGCATTGACAAAACTGAAATAAAGAAGAAATAGCAATGCGACATCAGATCTGAAATAATGGATCTGGAATTAATAATAAATTTCATCGTGAATTTAGAACATAAATTTGAATCTCAATAAATATGAGATTTTAATCGTATCAACCCAAGCGAATATATCAAACACAACAGAAATGCATAAACAAATAAATCCTAAATTACCATAGCACAGAATAATATACATATAGCGATTCAGAGGTGAGAACAATAATTAAAATATAATTATTTATGAAAGTAGATAAGATTTCTCACATCGTTTTGAATTTCTGAGCCGTTCAGAACGAAAAATTGGTCAAATTTCAACTTGCTCATAATCAGGTCTAGTCGGTTTCATCGTGAAGGTCTCGGTCTCACGATCGTGGCGCACCTGAAATTGTTTAATTTCGAGTTTGTACGCATTAGTTATGATTAAATTAAGATCGGTCACATTTGAATTAAAGTAATTAAATAATTAAAGGTTGAAAAAGTCAACCTTCCTCCCATCTTCCTCCATCACGTTCCAAGGCCGTTTCTTTTTTTATTTTTGAACTCATTTTGTTCAAAACTAGGTCTCCTATTTTCGATTTAATCTTGAAGTTAGACAACGATCAGGTGGTGTGACGTCGAAGAGGAAGGAGAGGGGAGCACGACGCCCTAGGTGAGGGAGGTGCGATGGGGCCATGAGGTGCGATAGGGGCTATTTGGCTGCGGGTTAGGGAGAGAATTCCGGCCAAATCACTTCTCTAAATCTGATCACCACCTTATGGAATTAAAGGCCTTGTAAATCTCTAGAATTTGGTGCTGGAGTCATTCGAAATGGTTTAGTGAATTAGGAGTAATTGAGGATCCAAAACCAAACATTTCATCCATTAAAAACCCTAGTGGCGGCTGTACTAGAATGGGAATTAGGGTTCTTGGAGAGATGACAAAGCATTTTATATTATTTAATTAGTTAATTAGCCCATTAAGGCCCGATTTGGCCCAAACTCAGAATTAGGCATGCTTACTGTCAAACTACAGGTTTTGACGTCTTATGAACGCAATGGTGCTAGTGGCGAAGCCCAATTTCGAAATTTACAGCATGTTTACTTTATTTTTAATATAAATCATTTGATTTTTAATTCTACCGCACGTAAAAATTCACCGGGGTCACAAATTAACTTCAAAAATTCTCGAAAAATATATTTAGCTATGTTTTGACGTTGCGGACCTAGGAAAATTAATTTTGTTCAATTCTGAGTCTATTTGAAAAATGGCATTTTTCAAGTCGATTAAAATTGACCGAAATTGACAAAATAGAAATCTTTTCGCCACAGTCACAAAGTAGTTCGAAAATTTATGAAAAATTAAACTTAACCATATTTTGACATTCCGGATCCAACAAAAGTGGGTTCGTCGAAAACGGAGGTCGTTTGTAAAATGACTATTTTCAAGGCGTATATATTAAATATTAAAAATACCTTTTTAAACAAATAATTTTCGAAACTCGAAATATGTAAGTGTTATACTTTTTAAATGCAGAAACATCATTCTGAACTCAATGGAAGTGGTTTCGAGTCCAAATTCCCTTGTATGCAAAAAGTAGCATTTTTGACCTTTGTATATTTCATAGGACCTTTCTAAATTTTTATCTGGGCATAACTTTTGATTCCTGCTATGAAATTTCAATTTTTCAGATTCGTTAGAAAGATATTTTTAAATAGATTCTAATATTTTTAGTTTCACTAAAATCCGTTAAATTTTGCATCCTGTATGGTCAGTCAAAGTTCAAGTTTACTTTTCAAACTACCGCGCTATTTCTAACTCCTTTTATAATAAAAATTAAATTATTCATTCTAACTTCGATTTAAATCAATTTTTAATCATTATTATTTTAAATAAATTATTTTAAATATCAAAACCCATTAAAATAACTTAAAATAAAATTTTAAATTTACCCCAAAATTCAGGGTTGTTACAGTCTCCCCCACTTAAAAACTTTTCGTCCTAGAAAAGGAACGAAGCTAAAAAGTGTTTAATTAACTAACTCATCTTTTATTTTTTCTCAATTGGTTTCTATAATTTTATTAGTTGAACTAATAATTACACTACACAATCATCAATCAATTAGTTGATTAACTTTTTAAGTATTTATAATTTATATATTCAAAAATAATTTTTTCAAAAATCGGTTTATATGTAATTAAAAATACGTTAATTATAAACTGGGCACTCTCAACTCATTCTAGGGCATTACTATCCCCATCTCTAATGAGTTTTCTAATTCTAGGATACTGCTGATCCTATCTCTAATGAGTATTCTTATTGGATATTACTAATCCAATCTCTGATAAGTCTTTTGTTCAGTTCTAACGAGTTGTACCCCAAAGATTTGAGCTAACCAGAGCTCTGATACCAACTGTAACGGCTCGGATTTCGCACGGACCCAATCGATTGCAAAATCGACCAAGACCGTTCAAAACCCGAACACGTTAACTTTGGGAATACAACAACATCAAAACAATAACAACAGACTTTTATAAACATTACAATAATGTTACATTAGTGTATAGAACATATCAGAGTATATTGAATAAAATTACAGCGGAAGATAAATTACAATATATTAAATACAATACACAGCGGAAGACTTCGATGCTCTGGACACAGCTTTAAGCTTCAATCCAGAATCCTGCTTGAGATAAGAACCTGTAGACAAACTACTCGACTGTCCGTGTGGAGAAGAGGGCACCCGAGTTTGTAAAGGTGGAAACAAACAACGGGTCAGTCATGGGACTGGTGTGAGAATTCTAAACTAATTTAACTAATAGTAATAAGGAAAATCCAAGGACCACGCTGCTAACGCAGAACGGGTTTACCCCAATTTATCGCCGGTGCATAAATTAAAGTAAATCGTTAAACAACGCAATGCTTTTTAGGAAAATTGAAATCGTCATAAGACTCAAGTCCCATCACATAATGCAACGCAAACCAGAGGATAGAGTTTTACCTTATGATGATTAAACATGCTTGGTACGATAAAAACGAATTTGATATTATTATTAGTGTATATATGTTTCAAAAACATTTCAAAGTAAATGTATCAATCCTAGGAAGCATAACTTCCATATACTATGCCTCCATACTAGTAATACAATCAAGTCCGTAGGGTCGTATTGGGAATTGGGTTTCCATCATGAGTCAAGGCTAGGGAGGAGCTCCTTACCGATTCGAGATACTCTAGCTAATGTCTCAGGATCCCCCGCAGTGAACCCTTGGAAAGCTGCAGGGCCGGTCCACACATACAGCTTTGTGGATTAATTATTCCTGAACACACGTTTCCCGGTCCTATAGGACCTAACATCCGAGGCGCCTCATTCCATCATTCACATAAGTAAAATGTCAGTCAGTTTAAGCACTGACACCACTCCTAGCTAGAAAGAAAAGTGCTACTCTCCCTGCGTTCCCTTCTCCCGTTTTAGACTCCAACCGGGTTGTGAGACTCGTGAAGCTACGTAATACATAAAGTTATGCTTATCCAAGCTGTGCTTTGATCGTCACCACAAGGTTCTGCTTTTCAACAAGAAACCTTGATCATTGCATCTTAGTATGCCATACTGTCACTCCATATCACACTACCAATCCTTTGCCGAAATATATGAAAGGGTGTTAAGCAAGAGAATGAATTCTCTGCCACCAATCATTCATACATTCGACATAAAATCAATAAATACAATATAAAGGAGTACAATGTCGGACACACATTCCATTTATAAGCCTATGCTCTGGGTCTAAGCGAAAGCCAAATCCGTAAAAATCAGCACTACGTTCGGATAACTACCATCATAGCCCCGTCTTGGGAGCAAATCAATCAAGGGCCTCAACACTAGTTACCCATTCGATGTGAAGATCGTCGGTCTTCAATCGCGTCTTCAATTCTTCGAACGTCATATCATTATTTGGAATGAGAGTAAACTCGGACTTTCTAAATAATTCTCGCATAGTAAATTTGAAAACCATTTCATATCGTTGTTAATATTTTATAACGATCTATCGCTATTTTTATTTATATAAAATAGCCCAAATTCATTTAACGACGGTTCGGGTCGAAGGCGACCTTGGCGCTATTTTTACCCAAATCTGTTTTACACATTTCTCTAAATCTAACTGTTGGATTTTAACACAATTCATATCGTTGGAAAGATCTTCCCAAGGCGAACCTAACGGTTTCAGTTTTGGAAAAATCCGACGGTCGGATCTTTCGGTATAATAATTTAAAAACATAATTCCAAAATGCGAACTACCACGCTCGATTCGTTTGATTTTAATTTCTATATGTATATATAATTATATATAATTCCGTCATCCATTCCATTCACAAAATTTTGCTAACATCGAATATCCCTATTTGTGTATATAATATTGAGGTATAACATGGCACACAATAATGCGTATTTTTATTTTTATTTACATACACATCCTAAACATAACAATGTATATTTTCTTTTATCTTTCAAATTACACAAAATGTATACTTGGTTTCATTATTCTTTCTAATGAAAATCCATTCCTTAAAATGTAAATTTTTAAACCTTTTATTTACATTGAAAACGGTAAATTTCTATTCCTATTTTATTTACATGGAGAAATGTAAACTTATACTTCAATATATTATTATATTTAGAATGTAACTTTTATTTCATATTCTATTTACATTGGAAAATGTAAATTCCTAATCATTCTTTTTATTTCTTTTGTTTACATTGAAAAATGTAAATTCCTTAAAAGTATAACTTCTATTTCATCCTTATTTACATTGAAAATTGTAAGTTTCTATATTTCTCTAATTACATATAAAAATGTAACTTCCTATTTCCCTTTTATTTACATTGAAAAAGTAACTTCTTTTTACCGCCTCTAAAATGACGATAAATATATATAATTTTTATTCTATTCTTTTATCGCACCTAAAATAACGATAAAATATACATTTTAATTCTATATTTTATTTATTCACATTAAAAATGTAAACTTTCCTTTTTAATATAATCTGCATTAAAAATGTGAATTTTCCTCTTTAATCTAATTTACATAAAAATAATGTAAATAATTTTGCAATATCAAAATCTAATCTTTTCATTACATAAAAATGTAATTTTCTTACTTTAAATCTTAATTACATGAAAATGTAATTTTCTTACTTTAAATCTTTTTACATGAAAAATGTAAACTCTCTCCTTAATCCTAAATGTAAATTTTCTTTTTAATTTAATTACAGTAAAATGTAACTTTCATCTCGTTAATCTAATTCACATCAAAAACGTAAACTTCTCTAACAAAAATGTTATTTTCATACTAGTGTGACATTTTAACAAAAATGATATTATTTTCCTAATGCAACATTTTACACTAAAAATGTTAATTCTTTTAAATGCAACATTTTATAATACAAAAATGTTACTTTTCTATGCTAACATTTTATATAATAAAAATGATCTTTTCCTAATGCTAACATCTTATATAATAAAATGTTCCTTTATATACTGACATAAAAATGAGATTTTATTATGCAAACATTTTATACGTAAAATTGTTTCTTTTCTAATGTTGACGTTCTAAACATCAACATGTGATTTTCTAATATTAACATTCCTAACATAAAAATGTGATTAACATTATGGTGAAAATTTCCAGCTTTTTAAATTACATAAAAAGGTGATTTTTGATTCCATTGTCAAATTTTTCTTTTTATTCATGCTTTAATTACATATAAAAATGTAATTTTATTCAATGTAAATTATTATTCTTTAATTACATATAATGTAGTTCTCTTTTCTTCAAATCTTGATTACATAAAAATGTAAATTTTCCTTTTTTTCTCTTAATTACATAAAAATGTAATTTCCTTTTCTTATAATCTTAATTACATAAAAATGTAATTTTCTCCTTTATCATAATTTAAATGATAAATGTAAATTTTTCACTTGTAATCTAATTCACAAGGAAATTGTGACGATCCCAAAACCCCGTGACACGGTGTTAAGGATAATCATTGGAATATAACACATTAATCATCATTAGCAGATCACAGATATTAGCATAAACGAGAACTAGAATAATTTACACACATATGACAGTGGAATCATATAGATATCACCACATCAGAGAGCACAGTGCAGGATACAACTTAGTGCATAATAATACATAATCAGTCATCATCGCCAGAGGCGGAATCATACATAAAGAGTACACAAAATAAATATCAGTCTACATCGCCAATGGCGGAATCATAATACATATACAATAATGGCGGAAAGAGTCAAAGTCAGCACGGTGTAGTCAAGCCTCGCCATGAGCCAAAAGTGCACCAGATACCTGTAACTAGGCTGCCCGTGTGAAAATTGAAAAGTCGGAGTGTGTACAACTTGTGCTGGATCTATAATATGGCTATGCGGAATGTATGTGATAACTTAAGCTATTCAATAGTTACGCAGGTAAAAATTCACAAACAAGAAATATATTACTAACAAATATAAATGTTGTAGATAAAGTAAAGTAGAGTAACGACACCAGGATTTTTATACTGGTTCGGACCTCCCGTCCTACGTCCAGTCCCGAAGCTCCTCTTCGGCTTTTCACTAAACAACACCCTCGCTTTACCCGGAGGAACAGGTTCACAACACTACTTGATTTGCGGGCTACAAGTTTACCCACTTGATTTCACGGGCTACAAGCTTACCCACTTGATTTCACGGGCTACAAGCTTACCCACAAGACGATTACAAGAGTTTGACCTTGAATGTGTTCTTTCTTCAACACTGATTAGTCAATGATTGAGTACAACCTTCCTATAATCTTATCCTAGAATATATATTGATGTTTGCAAAGATTTGGAAGTGTATTATCGAGTTGAATCACAAGTGTGTTAAATATGCTTGGAGATTCAAACGATAATTGAATGCTTTTGAGTGCTTTTTGAATGCTAAGAATAATACAATATAGATCAGAGAATGGAGAGAAAATTCAGTGATTTGATTGATTGAAAACTGATGTATTTATAGTAATTGAGAAGTTGCAATTATTGGTGAAAAGTTATAATCAAAAGAAATGATTTAAATGAAGAGAAATGGATGCAACTTTTCAAGAAAGAAGATGACTCTTCATGAAATTCAAAAATAGGTCAACAGGAAAAATTAATAGGTTGACAGGTTTTTGACCGTTATTTCAAAAAGCTGTTGACCTGTTAATTTTAACATGTTGACCTGTTATATTTAAAAATAGGTTGACCTGTTATTTTTAACAGGTTGACCTGTTTTTTGTCAATATACAGTAAAAACGAGTTTTCATGCATAATTTTGAAAGCAATGAGAAGTATGATTATTTGAGGATAGATTTTAACATAAAATACTCTAAATAACCAACTTCTAACCTATGAAACCATTGAATCTTCTTTTTGTCGATCATGAAGCTTCTTCTCGTCATTAATCAAAACGATCATTAAAAGTCCTTGACTCCACATTCTCCCTTTTTTTGATTGATGACAACATAGCTTTTAAAATATGATCTCCATTGCTATCTCCCCCTGTATATATGCTCTAACTCCCCCTGAGTATATGATCTCCCTGGACAAAAAAATAACTAAATCTCTGCAAAAAGAAGGTTAGTAATCATTCTCTCCCCCTTTGTCATCGACAAAAAGGGTATATGAAACACCTTTAAAGATCCAACAACATTGAACAGCATACGTAGAGTGTTTTACATATTAAGGATCATAACAAAACAAAACGACCTAAGTAGCAACCTTTCCTAATTAAACATAGCACCAATCACATACAAGTACTAATAGAGTGTTTTAACATAAAACAGAATATAAAAGGATAGATCGAATCACTGAGGTGGCACATCTGAATCAGTATCGTCTACTTCTTCTTCGTCTGATTCCTCCTCTTCATCTTGTTCCTCTTCCTCATCATTTCCTTCCTCAATGTATGAAGTACCACGTCCACGACCAACAGGGGCACTCGCTCCAGAACTAGTGCTTTCCTCCGAAGTAGACCATGTAAAAGTAGGAGGCATTGGACGTTTTCCCGGATTCTAAACATGTGTGGCTGAAGATGAAGGTCCGCAAGAAATTGCATCCCAAAGAATGCCAAAGAAAGACTTAAGCCTGTTAAAACGTTTATCCATTTTGGTGTCTAACCGATCGAGCTTGGTATCGGTTCGCTTGAGTCTTGCTTCTAACAGAAATTGATTTCTTGCTATTTGTTCAAGAGAATCCTTTGTTGTAGAATTTGGCGAAGGAATCTTAACATCTTCCGGTCTTGGAGTAGGAGCTCGTGATGAAGATGCTTCAGGAGGACCTCTATGTTTATATTGCTCAAATGGAATAATGGTCAAGCATGGATCCGGAAGTTTCATTCTCTTCTTTGATATTTTATCAATACACTTAGGTGTTGAAATCTTGGATTCCGGAGATTTTATTCTGCAATTCATGAGGAGACGCATTACATATTCATTGTAAAATAAATGTTTGCGAGAACGTTCATTTACCAACGATATCTCAGCAAAAATCATATCAATCCAGTTGATATTGATATCACCATATATAGCATATAACGCCTTAAAATTTTCTTTGTAGATGGCATCAAAATTACCGGTTCGTGGCAAGAGAGAATGCGTAATATAATGATGGAGAATTCTAGCCGTAGGTCCCAAATTTATTCCTTTAGCACTTGACTTGTGATCTTTAATGAATAAATGGCTAATTTTGTCTCTAATATGAATGGGACAGAAATCAGAAGAAAATTTTGTACCATTATCTGAAGATTTAAGAACTTCTTCCATTCGGGACTTGGAGATGAATACTTGTTGATCACATACAACTGACCATAAGCAATTTGATGAATTTGCTGGCTTGTATTTCTCCAAATTGAGATTAGCATAGAATAATTTTATCATAATGTGATTAATCTCAACATTATTGTCCTCAAAACTAAGAAGAGATGTTATTTTTGCTTTGGTTGCAATTTCTTTAACGTCATAGAGGAGAAAATCGAAGTATTTGATAAACATCCCTTCATGAATGGTATAATCTTTCATCTTATTCCATCTTGTTAATCGGATCCTTAAGCCAATGTTTGATTTGAGCATCTATGGGTTGTTGTTGAGAAGTAGAAGAAGAAGTTTTTGATTTCTTTGATTTTGGAGCCATTGAAGAGAAGGTAATGGAGTTTGAGGAGTTAGGATTTGAAGAAAAGTGTTGATTTGAGTAATGAAGAGGTTAAAAAACGAAATAGTGTGTTGATATAGGAGGTTGAACCGACTATTGGATGTTTAAAAACAGCATAATCTGAAAACGGTCGACCTAAAATAGTATACCGGTCGACCTAATTAGTTTCTGGTTTGAAATCGAAGAAAAAAATGATAAAATCGGTCGACATAAAATTGTGACCAGTCGACCGGATTCTATGGTTTTGAATTTCAAAAATGTAAGAGACCGGTCGACCTGTGCAAAAATTTCGGTTGACGCTTTTTTTCATATTTTGCTGAAACTTTTTCGTCGACATAAAATTTATGACCGGTCGACCGTGAAAACTCTCTGGAAATTTTTGTGTCTTAAAAACCGGTCGACCTAAAATTATTACCGGTCGACCTGTTCGTGTTTCAAGAGACCGGTCGACATCTTTTTTTCAATCGGTCGACCTAGATAATTCTCTGGAAATTAAAAGTGTACAAACCGGTCAACCGAAAATTCTCTATCGGTCGACCGTTTTTTTGATGGAAATGAATTTTCAGCCTTTTGTTGATCGAATTCAACGCCAAACAAAGTATTATCATAAAAATATATAACAAATACATGAAGTAAGAAATAAAAACATTATTAAAAACATTATAAAGCATCTCCTTTGATCCGATATAAAGAACTCATTTTCTTGGTTCCCACGGAGAGTATTTCCCACTAGCGCCTTCATTTTTGTTGAAATTTTTATCCCACGAGTTCGGTGTTCTTGTTGATGATGATGGCATTTGCGTGGGTTCATGAACATTATTCTTGTTTGAACCACAGAAAAGTGAAGCTAGCTGTTCGAGATACGTTAAGCGAGAAGAAGTTAATCTCTGCTCGTAGTACATCTCCCTTTGGAGATCGACTTGGTGTTTTTGATAGTGGTGTATCTCGTCAATTTTTTCTTTGGTTCGTGGGGAACAGAAAAGAGCCTTCTTGCATCATTTTGATGTTGGAGTATTTCCAGGTGTACGAGAATTCTGATGAAAACCAGGAGGGTGTTCCGGTGTCTTATGGGAGTAGTGTTCTTCGGACTCGGAACTTGTTATGGTGATGTGCGATTTTCGTGCACATTCATCACAGATATGAGCCATGATAATACGTTGTTTAATGGAGATTTTTGTGCATTCGTGTTATACTTTGAGGATAGATTTTAACATAAATCTAACATGACTCCATACCTACATATATATAATCTTAGCTCCATGTCATGATTTCCATTGATCTTCACTATGATCTTCATTGATTTCCACTTTGATAAATATGAATTCAGCTCGTCAATGATCTCTATTTCTATGTTGTCATTAATCAAAATATGCTATGAAACCTTTGACTCAACATTCTCCCATTTTTTGATTGGTAACAACATAGCTTGATATTACAATCTCCATTGCTATCTCCCCCTGTATATATGCTCCCTTTAGGAGATATGGAATAACCTTCTCTTTGTTGTGGTGTACCTGCAAAAAAATATATAACATATATAGTTTTGGTACCCACTTGCTTTGTTTGGGTCCATGAGTTAGATGGAAGGTAACCATACCCAAGAGGGTTTAATGGAACCTTTAAAGATAAAATTTTCATTATTAACTACTGAATCAAAATAATCATCAATATATTTTTCTCTGTTTTTCCAACTTACAGGAACCCAAATACTTAAGTAATCTCTATTGATATTCCTTTTCATACTTCTAGATCTATTATACAGATCTCTAGTCATAGAAGTATTCGAATTTCTATAATAATTGGATCTAGGATGAGCATTAGTACTAGCAGTAATATTTTTATTGTACATGAAAGCATATCTAGTACTATTTCTAAGATTAGTTTTATTATATCCTAAACCACTTTTGTCATGTAAAGGTCGAGATCTAGATAAAATCATATTTAAATCATTTTGACCTTTATTAAATTTTGCGAACTTATTTGCACATTTATCAAATTTATTTCCAAAGTCGCTATTGACATTTTCAAAAGAAATTTTGTTATTCTTTAAATCATCAATTTCCTTATTTAATTCAGAATTTTTTCTTTTTAAAGTACCATTCTCAGTTTTGAGACCTAAAATTTGAGATTCTAAATTATCTAAAGAAGATTGTAACTTTTCAAAATTTTCTTTTGAGTCAGAAATTTCATTTTGCAAAATATTATTATTCACCTTTAAAAACTCACATTCTTTAGATAGTTCTAAATTCTTTTCATTTAAAGCTCCATTCTCTTTTTCAAGAGACGAAATTAAAGAACTAGAACTATTTAAAGAATCTTCTAAAGATTTATTTCTATTTTGCAAAAGATCGATTTCCTTTAAAAGAACATTGTTATATTCTTTTAATTTGGAATTTTCTTGCTCGCAAATTTTTGACTTAGCTATAATGACAGTATTGAGTTTGCTCAAAGTTTTAAATTCTTTCAATAATTTCTCATGGTTTAACAAAAGATCTTAATATAAAGAATCTGTACATACCGATTGTGATCTGACTTTTGCCATGAGACATTTGTTTCCTTGCTCTCCTGATTCTGCTTTGTTGCTCTTCCATTTTCTAATGCCTTGACTAGATTTCTTTATTGCCATTTGTTCTAGGATGTTGTTACGATCTCTAGAACACCTCGCTCTGATACCAATTGAAAAGTCGGAGTGTGTACGACTTGTGCTGGATCTATAATATGGCTATGCGGAATGTATGTGATAACTTAAGCTATTCAATAGTTACGCAGGTAAAAATTCACAAACAAAAAATATATTACTAACAAATATAAATGCTGTAGATAAAGTAAAGTAGAGTAACGACACCGGGATTTTTATACTGGTTCGGACCTCCCGTCCTACGTCCAGTCCCGAAGCTCCTCTTCGGCTTTTCACTAAACAACACCCTCGCTTCCCCCGGAGGAACAGGTTCACAACACTACTTGATTTGCGGGCTACAAGCTTACCCACTTGATTTCACGGGCTACAAGCTTACCCACTTGATTTCACGGGCTACAAGCTTACCCACAAGACGATTACAAGAGTTTGACCTTGAATGTGTTCTTTCTTCAACACTGATTAGTCAATGATTGAGTACAACCTTCCTATAATCTTATCCTCAAATATATATTGATGTTTGCAAAGATTTGGAAGTGTATTATCGAGTTGAATCACAAGTGTGTTAAATATGCTTGGAGATTCAAACGATAATTGAATGCTTTTGAGTGCTTTTTGAATGCTAAGAATAATATAATATAGATCAGAGAATGGAGAGAAAATTCGGTGATTTGATTGATTGAAAACTGATGTATTTATAGTAATTGAGAAGTTGCAATTATTGGTGAAAAGTTACAATCAAAAGAAATGATTTAAATGAAGAGAAATGGATGCAACTTTTCAAGAAAGAAGATGACTCTTCATGAAATTCAAAAATAGGTCGACAGGAAAAATTAATAGGTTGACAGGTTTTTGACCGTTATTTCAAAAAGCTGTTGACCTGTTAATTTTAACAGGTTGACCTGTTATATTTAAAAATAGGTTGACCTGTTATTTTTAACAGGTTGACCTGTTTTTTGCCAATATACAGTAAAAACGAGTTTTCATGCATAATTTTGAAAGCAATGAGAAGTATGATTATTTGAGGATAGATTTTAACATAAAATACTCTAAATAACCAACTTCTAACCTATGAAACCATTGAATCTTCTTTTTGTCGATCATGAAGCTTCTTCTCGTCATTAATCAAAACGATCATTAAAAGTCCTTGACTCAACAAAAATGATGGCGCCCGAGTTTGCAAGGTGAAACAAACTACGAGTCAGTCATGGGACTAGTATGAGAAATCCACTTAACTTATTAACAACAATAATAAGGCAAATCAAAGGATCACGCCACTTTCGCGGAACAGGTTTACTCCAATGAGTGCTAGTGCATGAAATAAAGTAAATGATTAAATCATCGCAATGCTTTTTATAAAAATGAAGCCATTATAAGACTCAGGTCCCATCACATAATGCAACGCAAGCCGGTGGATAGAGTTTTACCTTATAATGGCCAAAAACGCTTCATACGTATAAACAAAAGTGTTTGATATTATTACTAGTGCATATATGTTTCAAAAGCGATTTCAATCATAAATATCAATCCTAGACGGCATGGGTACCATATATCATGTCGTCATACTAGTAATACAATCACATCCGCATATTTCGTATCGGAAATTGGATTTCATCATGAGTCGAGGCAAGGGGCAAGCTCATCTCCTATTCGAGACACTCTAGCAAATGTCTCAGGACCCCACTATGATCCTTGGATCTTCAAGGCCGGTCCTCTCTTACTTTTGATGATTGGCAGTTCCTGAGCACACGTTTCCCGGTCTTTACAGACCTATAATCGAGGCGCCTCGTATTCCAACAACCGCACAGGTGAAAAGTTTATATAATGTCAGGGCTGGTAGGTCACTGACACCACCTTAGCTAGAAAGAAACTTCGTGCTCTCCCTGCAGTCACTATCCCATTTTTGACTCATACCGAGGTGTGAAGCTCGCGAATTCACGTTATACACAAAGGTACGTCACACAGACCATGCTTTGATCATCAACCACAAGACTTTGCTTTGCAACAGAAGCCTTGATCATATGCCACTTAGGCGTGCCACACAGGCAATCCACTCCATGCGACTGATTTCTATCAATACATAACCTCTGAGCTCATACATCTCAGAGAAGGGCGTTAAGCAAGAGAATAAATTCTCCACCGCCAAACAGATATATATTTAATAGAGATCAATCAGCATAGAACAAAATCCAATGTTAGACACACAGTCTATTTACAAGTTCGTTCTGGGTTTGAACGAAACCGGAGGCACCAAATCCTCGCATATCCGTACAATCAACAATATGTCTGGACGGCTACTACTTCAGCTACTTCAAGGTAGCTACTCCAATCACGAGCATTAGTAGCGCCCATCCATCCAATATGAAGATCGTCGGTCTTCAACCGTCTTTGTGTAATAACCCGGAAAATACGAGCCAATTTAAATTTTTTAAATTGATTATTTCAAGGCAATTTGAACCATTGAAATAGAATATTTCAATAAATTAGTGAGTTAAGAAATAGTAAGTCAGTTTAAAAATTTGAATTCGAACTTTGACCGACTATGCAGGGTGGAAAATTGATATTTTGCAAACGGCCTCGGAATTCGACGGAATCACTTTTGTCGGGTCCGGGATGTCAAACTATTGCTAGGTTTCAAATTTCATAATTTTTCGAATCAATATGTGAGCGTGGCAAAAGAAAACGCGTTTGACCAGTTTCTGTTGAATTTAATCGACAGGAAATTGGCCATTTTTCAAACGGTCTCAGAATTCGACGAAACTAGTTTTGTTAGGACCGTATCGTCAATACGAAACTAGAAAATATTTTTCTGGAATTTTTCTAGTTAGTATGTAACCCGGGTAATTTGAAATGTACGTTTAAAATTCAATATAAGGATTTAAATGTAAATTCAACGGAAACTGATTGTAACGATCAAACCAGCTTACGATACATATCCCATTGTGTTCGGAATGGGGGTAAAACGCTATGGACGACAGGCGGTGGGCCTCGTTTCGAGGTCGTATGTAAAAGTCAACCCTTGTGCAAAATTAAATAATTAAATAATAAAATAAAATAAAATAAATATACTCCCTCCTTTTCTTCTTCATTGGCCCCCTCCCCCCCCCCCCCCGATTCATTATTCAGAAACAAAGAAAAAAAAAAGAAAACCTAATTCAAAATCGTGCCGCCGCCTTACCTGGAAGCCACCGCCGACGAAGACCTATCGCCGCCCCCCCACCGCACGACCTCCTCCTCCCACCGAACGACACCTCGAAGCCGCCGCCCTCGCAAATCGAAGCAGCCCCCAGTCGAAGCCTCGAACCCTGCCGCGACACCTCCGAACGCCACCTCGAAGCCGCCGACGCCCTCGTCTTCCCTCCTCCCCTTCGCAAGATCGGTGAGAATTTATTTTACTTTTATTTTTATTTTTGTTTTGTTAAAAACTGATTTTAATTAATTTTAAAAACAGTTTTTTTTAAAGAAGCATCAACTGTTTTTTTAAAAGAATTTTAAAACTGAATTTTTTTTTAAAAGAAATAAAAACAGAATTTTTAAAAGATTTAAAAACAGAATTTTTAAAGAAAATAAAAACAGAATTTTTAAAAGATTTAAAAATAGAATTTTTAAAGGAAAATAAAAACTGGATTTTTAAAAGATTTAAAAACAGAATTTTTTTAGAATGTAAAAACAGAATTTTTGAAAAGAATTTTGAAGACTGATTTTTAAAAAGAAATAAAAACTGATTTTATTTTAAGGTTTAAAATAGAAAAAAAAAGGGTTTAAATTTTGAAATAGAAAAAGGTTTAATCTTTTAGTAGAAAAGATTTGAACTTGCAAAAATAAAGATCATATTTTTAAAAAGAGAAAAGACGGAATTTTTGTTAAGTAGAAGATGTAAGATATGATTCTTATATTTTTAAAGCAATAAAAATATAATTTTTACATCATAGGAATATTAAAAATATAATCTTTGTTTTTAAAATATGATCTTTATATATTGAATAACATAGTAAAAATTCGATTTTTACCTATGTAGAGAATACGGGAAACGAAAGCGACAAGAAGATGAAATAGGCGAAGATTTCCATAAAGGAAGAGTCGTGTTATTGGATAGCTATTGGTGAGAAATTCTCACTCTTCAATTTCTCTTTATATATATATATGTGTGGAAATAAAAGTGAATTGCTATATATAAATATTTATATATATATATATACGCCCCCTCGTCCACAAACCATGGACGATATTTATTGGTTGAAATTGTTGTGAAAATTGGTTGACGGCAAATTGTTGTTTGGGATTGTTTGTGGTTGATATTGAATTGATTGTGGTTGAAAAATACCCGTTTGTGATTGGAAAATATTTAGTTGAAACCACATAGGATTAGTTTGTGGAAATGAAATAAATATAAACATGCCGCCTGCGTGCGAATTAGATGCATGATCCCCATTGTCAAAAACCGCGAGGTTTTAAGGTAGAGCGAGGAGCCGTACTAGGGACGGTGCCGGTTTAACTACCCTGCCGTTATGCTGCCGAAATTTTGAATAATCTTTGTGTGTTAGAATTATTTTCATATGTTGAAATTATTTGCATGCATAGAAATTAAAGTCATATATTGAAACTATGTCCATGTGTGGAAATATTCATGTGTTGAAAAGTGTTGTGTGAAAATAAAATTCATTTGTGAATGAATGAAGTGTATAAACAATAAAAATCACATTTTTATATATATGAAGTATGAAAAATACTCGCCTTATATAAATAATTTCAATCATAAAAATCCCATCTTTCTAATATGAACAACATAAATAAATTGTCCATGTGTGGAAATACTCATTTGTTGAGAAATGTGTGTAGTGGAAAGGTGCATGTGTTGAATAAAAAGATTGAACGATAAAAATTACATTTTTATTGAAACTATGAAGTGTTGAAACCATACGTTGGTTGAATAAATATTTTAAATGATAAAAATATCATTTTTATCATATGTGTGATATGCTAAAGATATGCAGACGTTGAAACAAATATTTGTGATAGAAATATTATTTCTAACATGCATAGGAACTAAATAAAATAGTCATGTGTTGAAATCTATTTTAGTTCGCCAAAATTATCATCTTTGAAATGTGAAGTGTTAAGAATATCCACTTGTTCAAATAAACGTGCATGAGTTGAAATATACATTAACTAGCTAATGATATGATTTTAGCCTATGCATGCGATATTAGGATGAGTGGTGTTTTTAAACCAAAGCAAATCAAATATGAAGTTGAATAGAAAATGATAAATGTTAGAAAGTGTATATATGTGCATGCATATCTATTGAACAGGTTAAAGCAAAAGGGGCTAGAGAAGAGGAATAAAATTTTGTGCCCAACAAATAGGTACACATTTACTGTTTTGTTTGGGTGATGATTTTATGAGCCTATTGGCTAGCCGCTTGGCTTTTTCTTTTTCTTTTTGAGATTAGAAGGACCGGGAACGCTATTTGCGATTTCCCGATGCCCCCGGTACAGGGGAGGTTATGGCGAAATTTTCCAAAATTTTAGGGTGTTAGAAAAATATTTGAAGTGAAAACGATATAGAAATTATTGAATGAACTATATTTATATAAATATATAAATATAAATATAATTAAAACGAAACGTGGCCGTGCAGTTCATATTTTGAAACCGTGATTTCAAACGACTAGTGCGGAAGATCCGACCATTGGATTTTCCCGAAACCTCAACCGTTGGGTTCGCCTTGGAAATATCTTTCCAACGGCACCAACTTTGTGAAGATCCGACGGTTGGATTGTCTGGAATGTTTAATTCAAAATTAGTGAAAAACAGCGCCAGAAACGATTATATTTATATATATATAAATATAATTAAATTAAATCGAATAACGACGCTGCAGTTCGTAAATTGAAATCGTAACTTCAAATGGTTAGTGTGGAAGATCCGACCGTCGGATTTTCCCAAAACTGGAACCGTTGGGTTCGTTTTGAAAAGACCTTCCTAATGATGTAAAATTTGTGAAGATCCAACGGTTAGATTTTCCTATATGTGTAAAACAAAATTAGTGGAAAGCAGCGCCAGTGCGTCGACACGACCTGAAACGTCGTTTAATTAAATATGGTCGTTTTAAATTAAATAAAATTGGCGATATATCGTTATTAAGTGCTATAGACGATATAGAGTGAAAATAAACCAATTTTGTTGTGTTTTCTTGATATGTGATGGTTGAATGTATTTGACGTGAAAATTATAACTAAACAACTGAAATGTGAATGTTGAATAGTTCAACCCTGTGATTAATTGGTTTGAAAATCTAAATATACGTGGGTTATTTGAAAAGGCCGAGTTTATCTCATTTCAAATAATCGATCGACGTTGAGAAGTCGAAGAGTCGAAGACGACTGAAGACCGACGATCTCCACGTTGGATGGATGGGCGCTACTGATGCTCGTGATTGGAGTAGCTACCATGAAGGAATTGAAGTAGTAGCCGTCCAAACATAGTGTTGATTGTACGGATATGCGAGGAATTGGTGCCTCCGGTTTCGTTCAGACCCAGAACGGACTTGTAAATGGACTGTGTGTCTGACATTGGATTTTGTTCTGTGTTGATTGATATCTGTTAAATATATATCTGTTTGGCGGCAGAGAATTTATTCTCTTGCTTAACGCCCTTCTCTGAGACGTACGAGCTTAGAGGTTATGTATTGACAGAAATCAGTCGCATGGAGTGGATTGCCTGTGTGGCACGCCTAAGTGGCATATGATCAAGGCTTCTGTTGCAAAGCAAAGTCTTGTGGTTGATGATCAAAGCATAGTCTGTGTGACGTAGCTTTGTGTATAACGTGAATTCGCGAGCCTCACACCTCGGTATGAGTCAAAAACGGGAGACGGACCGCTGGGAGTGCACGACGTTTCTTTCTAGCTATGGTGGTGTCAGTGACCTACCAGCCCTGACATTATATATACTTTTCACCTGTGTGGTTGTTGGAATGCGAGGCGCCTCGATTATAGGTCTGTAAGGACCGGGAAACGTGTGTTCAGGAATAACTAATCCTCAAAAGTAAGAGAGGACCGGCCCAGCCGATTCCAAGGATCATAGTGGGGTCCTGGGACATTTGCTAGAGTGTCTCGAACGGAGAGGAGCTTGCCCCTTGCCTCGACTCATGAAGGAATCCAATTTCCAATACGATATGTGCGGTTGTGATTGTATTACTAGTATGGTGACATAGTGGTATGGGTCATTTATGCCGCCTATGATTGATATTTATGATTGAAATCGCTTTTGAAACATATATGCACTAGTAATAATATCAAGCACTTTTGTTTTATTCGTATGAAGCATCTTTGGCCATTATAAGGTAACTCTATCCTCCGGCTTACGTTGCATTGTGTGATGGGACCTGAGTCTTATAATGGCTTCATTTTAGAAAAAGCATTGCGTTGATTTAATCATTTACTTTATTTCATGCACGAGCACTCATTGGAGTAAACCCGTTCCGCGAAAGTGGCGTGGTCCTTTGATTTGCCTTATTATTGTTGTTAATAAGTTGAATAGATTTCTCATACCAGTCCCATGACTGACTCGTAGTTTGTTTCACCTTGCAAACTCGGGTGCCCTCATTTTCACACGGGCAGCCTAGTTACAGGTTTCTGATGCACCTTTTGGCTCATGGCGAGGCTTGACTACACCGTGCTGACTTGGATTTTCTCCGCCATTATTGTATCTATATTATGATTCCGCCACTGGCGATGTAGACTGATATTCCTTTTGTGTACTCTTTATGTATGATTCCGCCTCAGGCGATGGTGACTGATTATGTATCATTATGCACTAAGTTGTATCCTGTACTGTGTTTCTCTGATGTGATGTTATCTATATGATTCCGCTGTCATATGTGTGTAAATTATTCTATTTTCTGTTTATGCTATTATCTGTGATATGCCAATGATGATTAATGTGTTATATTCCAATGATTATCCTTAACACCGTGCTACGGGGTTTTGGGATCGTCACAGCTGGTATCAGAGCTTTGGTTAACCTTAGTTCTGGAGTCTAACACATTAAACACTTCGTCAAGATAGAATCAGTAGTATTCTAAGGCGAGTCGCTCATTAGAGATAGGACTAGTAAAGTCCTAGAATGAGCTGAGCAGAATAGAAAAAACAATTGATCAGTCCATCGTTATCTTTCCGTAGGAATTTCTGCTTAACTATACAATAGACTATCATTTCTGTTAACTGACTTTTTCGTTACTTATACAGAATTTGACAAATGGCTACCAGAGGAGCCGCTGCTAGAGGAGGCCGTGCCGGCCGAGGCCGAGGAAGGGGAGAAATCCCAGCTCAAGAAGGACCTTTGATACAACCTCCGGCAGCTCAATACTTCGAGCTCGACCGTGTAGCTAAGAGATATAAGAACTTAGGAGGCAAGACCTTCTCGGGGACTGGCACCATAATAGAGGCCCTTGCATGGCTCAAAACATGCGAGAAAATTCTTGAAGGCCTAAGGCTAGGAAGCGAAGACAAAGCTACTATGGGCGCCTGGCTTATGCATGAACAAGCCGAATTATGGTGGGAATCTCTTACCGCCGGGAATAGAGAAGCCGGAAGAACATGGGATGGATTCAAAGAACTCTTCAAGGAGAAATATGTCCCAGAACAAGCTCTAGAAAGAATGCACGATGACTTCGCCAATCTCCAGCAAGGGGATCTTTCCGTGCAAGATTATCTGAACAAATTTACAATGCTGTCGCCATATGCTCCAGAACTCGTTGCTACCGCGAAATCCAAAAATAAGAGATTTATCTTTGGACTAAGACGTCAATATCATGATAGAGCCATGGCCCATGTCAAGTTGGATTTCAACGAGCTAGTGGAGATGACGTGCAACTATGAAGACCTTGATCAAAGGCATCTGGATCAGGATCGCGCTAGAAGTCAAGCAGGAAACAAGCGCAAACCTACTGTAAATCAGGGCGAGTCAAGCCAAGCAGCATCTTCAAAGCCTCAGACTGGCAAGCCGCCAAGAGGAAATTGCTTTAATTGTGGTAAGCCGGGGCACTACTCAAACGTCTGCACAGCTCCGAAGAGGCAGAGAACAAACTCTCAAGGCTTGAGCCAAGGCTCTCAGAACCCTCGCTCGTGCTTCAACTGTCGCAAGACCGACCATCTGGTCAGAGACTGTCCTTTGCTGAAGAAAGCTACTGTAGCTCATGTCTATGACGGGTCTAGCCCGCCAGCTGCTTCCGATGGAGCAGGTAAACCCGATGTTTTGGGAGGTACCCTTACAATTAAAAATATTCATGTTTCTGTATTATTTGACACAGGTGCATCCCGTAGTTTTATTGCTAAAAACACAGTGCACAAACTAAAGTTAAAACAGCGAAAGCTTAAAGAATTGGTTGAAGTTCATAACCCGATAGGGGGTCCTATTACCCTCAGTTCATGTTGTAAGGTTCCTACTTCTTTCTCCCGATACCAGTTTCCTTTCAATTTGATCGTTATGGATTTTCCCGAATTCGATATTATTCTCGGGCTAGAATGGTTAACGAAATATGAAGCCGAAGTGAAGTGTGCGGAAAGAATCGTTAAAATTCGAACGAAGCTTGGATATATTACGGTTCCTTGTCATGGTTCGAATCCGAATAGAGAAGAATTTTGGTCAGCATTAGAACTTATCCCCACTTCCATAGAAAAGATTCCGATTGTTAGCAACTATGCGGATGTGTTTGAAGAAGTTGAAAACTTACCTCCGCAAAGAGAAATAGAATTCCGAATCGATCTAATTCCTAATGCCAGACCAGTGGTGCATCCAATCCGTAGAATGACTCCGAAAGAAAAAGAAGAATTAGGCGACCAAACTCGTCAACTGTTGTGGAAAGGTCTAATCAGACCGAGTTTTTCTAATTGGGGTGCAGCTGTTGTGTTTGTCCCGAAGTCAGACGGTACTCTTAGATTATGTGTTGATTACCGAGACCTCAACAAACAGACGCTTAAAAACAAATATCCACTACCCCGCATTGATGATTTGCTAGACCAATTGAATGGGGCGAAAGTATTTTCCCGAATGGACCTAGCTACAGGTTTTCATCAATTGAGAATAGCAGAAGAGTGTGTTCCTTTGACCGCCTTCAGAGGCCCAGACATATTTTATGAATGGTTAGTAATGCCGTTTGGCCTATGTAACGCTCCAGCATACTTTGTCGATCTAATGAATAGAGTGTTCAGGGGAGTTCTGAATAAATTTGTCCTCGTATTCATCGATGATATTTTAATCTACTCCAAATCAAAACCCGAGCATGAAAAACACTTAGAACAAGTATTGGAGATTCTAAGGAAGAACGTCTTCAAAGCCAAATTCTCTAAATGTGTCTTCTGGCAAGAAGAAGTTAAATTTCTTGGCCATATCGTGTCAGGGAAAGGAATTTCTGTTGACCCAAGCAAGATAACAGCGATTCAAGACTGGAAACAACCCACTACTCCCACAGAAGTTAGAAGTTTTATGGGGTTGGCTAGTTATTATCGAAAGTTCGTTAAGGATTTTTCGAAGATATCCGGTCCGTTAACGAAGCTCACAAAGAAACATGAGAAGTTTAAGTGGACTTCCGACTGTGAAGAAGCTTTCCAGGAATTGAAATCGAAGCTGACCACCGCTCCAGTGTTAACTATTATTGATGGCAATCAAGATTTAACGGTTTGGACAGATGCTTCTATTAGAGGTCTTGGTGCAGTGTTAATGCAGAGAGGCCAAGTAGTCGCTTATGCAAGCCGCCAATTGAAACCGCATGAGAAGAATTATGTGACTCATGATCTTGAGTTGCTAGCCATCGTATTTGCCTTGAAAATCTGGAGGCATTACTTATTGGGCGAGAAATTTATATTGTACACAGATCATCAATCATTGAAGTATTTATATACCCAAAAAGATCTGAATCTGAGACAACAGCGTTGGCTAGAATTTTTTGCGGCGTATGACCTAGATATCTTGTATACGCCGGGAAAAGCTAACGTAGTAGCGGATGCGCTTAGTAGAAAAACCGCAATTGTTGCTCATCTTATAATTACACCTGGATTGATTGATAGGATATCTGTTCTTCAGAAAAGTGACAATTTTGCGAAAGAGATGGTAAAAAGGATTCAAAGGGGCGAAGGCTCTAGTTTCCAAGTGGATACAGAAGGAGTTTTGAGGCTGAATGGAAGAATATGTGTTCCCGACATTCCCGAGCTTAAAAGAGAAGTACTAGATGAATGCCATAAATCCAAATTTTGCATCCATCCTGGGGTGAGTAAAATGTACAACGATATCAAACGCACTTTCTGGTGGAAGGCAATGAAAAGAGATATTTCTTTGTATGTTAGCAGATGCCCTACTTGTCAATTGGTCAAGAGTGACCAACAAAAGCTAGCTGGACTGTTGCAACCGTTGGAAGTCCCAGGCTGGAAATGGGAACAGATTTCCATGGATTTCATAGATGGTTTGCCGCGAACCAAGAAAGGTAATGACAGTATTTGGGTAATCGTAGATCGCTTCACGAAGACTGCCCATTTTATACCTGTCAGATCCAATCGAACTGCCCAAATTCTAGCACAGATATATTTCAAAGAAATTGTTAAGCTGCATGGAATTCCCATCAGCATAGTCAGTGATAGAGATCCCCTATTTACTAGCAAATTCTGGGAGGCTTTCCAGACTGAATTGGGGACAAAACTGAATATGAGCACCGCTTATCACCCCCAAACAGATGGCCAGACTGAGCGGGTGAATAGAATTCTGGAAGATTTATTGCGGGCTTGTATAATCGATTTTGGTGGGTCATGGGAAGATCATTTGCATTTGGCAGAATTCTCATATAACAATAACTATCAAGCAAGTTTGAGAATGTCACCATTTGAAGCATTATATGGCAGACCCTGCAGATCTCCAGCATGTTGGGTAGAACCTGGCAACAGACTTGTACTAGGACCCGATATGATTAGGGAAGCATCTGATAAAGTGGACTTCATCAAGAAGCGCTTGAAAACCGCCCAAAGCCGACAGAAAAGTTATGCAGACTCTAGAAGGAGAGATTTGACATTTGCTGTTGGTGATCATGTTTATTTAAAGGTTTCTCCGATGAGAGGAGTAATCAGATTTGGTAAGACTGGGAAGTTGGCACTGAGATTTATTGGTCCCTTTCCTATACTTGAGCGAATTGGAACTCTTGCTTATAGGGTTCAATTGCCAGATTGGTTGCCTGGAGTGCACAATGTATTTCACGTATCTCAACTTAGGAGACATGTGCATGATCCGGATCTTGTTGTAGAAGAAGCAGCGCAACAGGATGTGGAGATAACTCCAGAATTAGCACTCAGAAGAGAGCCATTAAAAATTGTTGGCAAAGAAACTAGAGAACTCAGAAGCAAAAAGGTTCATTTAGTTAAAGTGCAGTGGAGCAGTGATCCTAGAGACTGTACTTGGGAAACTGAGGAAAGCATTAAACAAGCTTACCCCAAATGCAGAGTGGATATCTCTGACTAACTCCGGTGCAAGGTACCTTTACCATACTTTGCATTTACATTTTATTTCCTACTTTATTGTTGTTTCCTTTTTCGAGGACGAAAAGTTTTAAGTAGGGGAGATTGTAATAACCCGGAAAATACGAGCCAATTTAAAATTTTTAAATTGATTATTTCAAGGCAATTTGAACCATTGAAATAGAATATTTCAATAAATTAGTGAGTTAAGAAATAGTAAGTCAGTTTAAAAATTTGAATTCGAACTTTGACCGACTATGCAGGGTGGAAAATTGATATTTTGCAAACGGCCTCGGAATTCGACGGAACCACTTTTGTCGGGTCCGGGATGTCAAACTATTGCTAGGTTTCAAATTTCATAATTTTTCGAATCAATATGTGAGCGTGGCAAAAGAAAACGCGTTTGACCAGTTTCTGTTGAATTTAATCGACAGGAAATTGGCCATTTTTCAAACGGTCTCAGAATTCGACGAAACTAGTTTTGTTAGGACCGTATCGTCAATACGAAACTAGAAAATATTTTTCTGGAATTTTTCTAGTTAGTATGTAACCCCGGTAATTTGAAATGTACGTTTAAAATTCAATATAAGGATTTAAATGTAAATTCAACGGAAACTGATTGTAACGATCAAACCAGCTTACGATACATATCCCATTGTGTTCGGAATGGAGGTAAAACGCTATGGACGACAGACGGTGGGCCTCGTTTCGAGGTCGTATGTAAAAGTCAACCCTTGTGCAAAATTAAATAATTAAATAATTAAATAAAAAAATATACTCCCTCCTTTTCTTCTTCATTGCCCCCCCCCCCCCCCCCCGCCCGATTCATTATTCAGAAACAAAGAAAAAAAAACCTAATTCAAAATCGTGCCGCCGCCTTACCTGGAAGCCACCGCCGACGAAGACCTATCGCCGCCCCCCCACCGCACGACCTCCTCCTCCCACCGAACGACACCTCGAAGCCGCCGCCCTCGCAAATCGAAGCAGCCCCCAGTCGAAGCCTCGAACCCTGCCGCGACACCTCCGAACGCCACCTCGAAGCCGCCGACGCCCTCGTCTTCCCTCCTCCCCTTCGCAAGATCGGTGAGAATTTATTTTACTTTTATTTTTATTTTTGTTTTGTTAAAAACTGATTTTAATTAATTTTAAAAACTGTTTTTTTTTAAAGAAGCATCAACTGTTTTTTTAAAAGAATTTTAAAACTGATTTTTTTTTTTAAAAGAAATAAAAACAGAATTTTTAAAAGATTTAAAAACAGAATTTTTAAAGAAAATAAAAACAGAATTTTTAAAAGATTTAAAAACAGAATTTTTAAAGGAAAATAAAAACTGGATTTTTAAAAGATTTAAAAACAGAATTTTTTTAGAATGTAAAAACAGAATTTTTGAAAAGAATTTTGAAGACTGATTTTTAAAAAGAAATAAAAACTGATTTTATTTTAAGGTTTAAAATAGAAAAAAAAAGGGTTTAAATTTTGAAATAGAAAAAGGTTTAATCTTTTAGTAGAAAAGATTTGAACTTGCAAAAATAAAGATCATATTTTTAAAAAGAGAAAAGACGGAATTTTTGTTAAGTAGAAGATGTAAGATATGATTCTTATATTTTTAAAGCAATAAAAATATAATTTTTACATCATAGGAATATTAAAAATATAATCTTTGTTTTTAAAATATGATCTTTATATATTGAATAACATAGTAAAAATTCGATTTTTACCTATGTAGAGAATACGGGAAACGAAAGCGACAAGAAGACGAAATAGGCGAAGATTTCCATAAAGGAAGAGTCGTGTTATTGGATAGCTATTGGTGAGAAATTCTCACTCTTCAATTTCTCTTTATATATATATATATGTGGAAATAAAAGTGAATTGCTATATATAAATATTTATATATATATATACGCCCCCTCGTCCACAAACCATGGACGATATTTATTGGTTGAAATTGTTGTGAAAATTGGTTGACGGCAAATTGTTGTTTGGGATTGTTTGTGGTTGATATTGAATTGATTGTGGTTGAAAAATACCCGTTTGTGATTGGAAAATATTTGGTTGAAACCACATAGGATTAGTTTGTGGAAATGAAATAAATATAAACATGTTGCCTGCGTGCGAATTAGATGCATGATCCCCATTGTCAAAAACCGTGAGGTTTTAAGGTAGAGCGAGGAGCCGTACTAGGGACGGTGCCGGTTTAACTACCCTGCCGTTATGCTGCCGAAATTTTGAATAATCTTTGTGTGTTAGAATTATTTTCATATGTTGAAATTATTTGCATGCATAGAAATTAAAGTCATATATTGAAACTATGTCCATGTGTGGAAATATTCATGTGTTGAAAAGTGTTGTGTGAAAATAAAATTCATTTGTGAATGAATGAAGTGTATAAACAATAAAAATCACATTTTTATATATATGAAGTATGAAAAATATTCGCCTTATATAAATAATTTCAATCATAAAAATCCCATCTTTCTAATATGAACAACATAAATAAATTGTCCATGTGTGGAAATACTCATTTGTTGAGAAATGTGTGTAGTGGAAAGGTGCATGTGTTGAATAAAAAGATTGAACGATAAAAATTACATTTTTATTGAAACTATGAAGTGTTGAAACCATACGTTGGTTGAATAAATATTTTAAATGATAAAAATATCATTTTTATCATATGTGTGATATGCTAAAGATATGCAGACGTTGAAACAAATATTTGTGATAGAAATATTATTTCTAACATGCATAGGAACTAAATAAAATAGTCATGTGTTGAAATCTATTTTAGTTTGCCAAAATTATCATCTTTGAAATGTGAAGTGTTAAAAATATCCACTTGTTCAAATAAACGTGCATGAGTTGAAATATACATTAACTAGCTAATGATATGATTTTAGCCTATGCATGCGATATTAGGATGAGTGGTGTTTTTAAACCAAAGCAAATCAAATATGAAGTTGAATAGAAAATGATAAATGTTAGAAAGTGTATATATGTGCATGCATATCTATTGAACAGGTTAAAGCAAAAGGGGCTAGAGAAGAGGAATAAAATTTTGTGCCCAACAAATAGGTACACATTTACTGTTTTGTTTGGGTGATGATTTTATGAGCCTATTGGCTTTTTCTTTTTCTTTTTGAGATTAGAAGGACCGGGAACGCTATTTGCGATTTCCCGATGCCCCCGGTACAGGGGAGGTTATGGCGAAATTTTCCAAAATTTTAGGGTGTTAGAAAAATATTTGAAGTGAAAACGATATAGAAATTATTGAATGAACTATATTTATATAAATATATAAATATAAATATAATTAAAACGAAACGTGGCCGTGCAGTTCATATTTTGAAACCGTGATTTCAAACGACTAGTGCGGAAGATCCGACCATTGGATTTTCCCGAAACCTCAACCGTTGGGTTCGCCTTGGAAATATCTTTCCAACGGCACCAACTTTGTGAAGATCCGACGGTTGGATTGTCTGGAATGTTTAATTCAAAATTAGTGAAAAACAGCGCCAGAAACGATTATATTTATATATATATAAATATAATTAAATTAAATCGAATAACGACGCTGCAGTTCGTAAATTGAAATCGTAACTTCAAATGGTTAGTGTGGAAGATCCGACCGTCGGATTTTCCCAAAACTGGAACCGTTGGGTTCGTTTTGAAAAGACCTTCCTAATGATGTAAAATTTGTGAAGATCCAACGGTTAGATTTTCCTATATGTGTAAAACAAAATTAGTGGAAAGCAGCGCCAGTGCGTCGACACGACCTGAAACGTCGTTTAATTAAATATGGCCGTTTTAAATTAAATAAAATTGGCGATATATCGTTATTAAGTGCTATAGACGATATAGAGTGAAAATAAACCAATTTTGTTGTGTTTGCTTGATATGTGATGGTTGAATGTATTTGACGTGAAAATTATAACTAAACAATTGAAATGTGAATGTTGAATAGTTCAACCCTGTGATTAATTGGTTTGAAAATCTAAATATACGTGGGTTATTTGAAAAGGCCGAGTTTATCTCATTTCAAATAATCGATCGACGTTGAGAAGTCGAAGAGTCGAAGACGACTGAAGACCGACGATCTCCACGTTGGATGGATGGGCGCTACTGATGCTCGTGATTGGAGTAGCTACCATGAAGGAATTGAAGTAGTAGCCGTCCAAACATAGTGTTGATTGTACGGATATGCGAGGAATTGGTGCCTCCGGTTTCGTTCAGACCCAGAACGGACTTGTAAATGGACTGTGTGTCTGACATTGGATTTTGTTCTGTGTTGATTGATCTCTGTTAAATATATATCTGTTTGGCGGCAGAGAATTTATTCTCTTGCTTAACGCCCTTCTCTGAGACGTACGAGCTTAGAGGTTATGTATTGACAGAAATCAGTCGCATGGAGTGGATTGCCTGTGTGGCACGCCTAAGTGGCATATGATCAAGGCTTCTGTTGCAAAGCAAAGTCTTGTGGTTGATGATCAAAGCATAGTCTGTGTGACGTAGCTTTGTGTATAACGTGAATTCGCGAGCCTCACACCTCGGTATGAGTCAAAAACGGGAGACGGACCGCTGGGAGTGCACGACGTTTCTTTCTAGCTATGGTGGTGTCAGTGACCTACCAGCCCTGACATTATATATACTTTTCACCTGTGTGGTTGTTGGAATGCGAGGCGCCTCGATTATAGGTCTGTAAGGACCGGGAAACGTGTGTTCAGGAATAACTAATCCTCAAAAGTAAGAGAGGACCGGCCCAGCCGATTCCAAGGATCATAGTGGGGTCCTGGGACATTTGCTAGAGTGTCTCGAACGGAGAGGAGCTTGCCCCTTGCCTCGACTCATGAAGGAATCCAATTTCCAATACGATATGTGCGGTTGTGATTGTATTACTAGTATGGTGACATAGTGGTATGGGTCATTTATGCCGCCTACGATTGATATTTATGATTGAAATCGCTTTTGAAACATATATGCACTAGTAATAATATCAAGCACTTTTGTTTTATTCGTATGAAGCATCTTTGGCCATTATAAGGTAAAAACTCTATCCTCCGGCTTGCGTTGCATTGTGTGATGGGACCTGAGTCTTATAATGGCTTCATTTTAGAAAAAGCATTGCGTTGATTTAATCATTTACTTTATTTCATGCACGAGCACTCATTGGAGTAAACCCGTTCCGCGAAAGTGGCGTGGTCCTTTGATTTGCCTTATTATTGTTGTTAATAAGTTGAATAGATTTCTCATACCAGTCCCATGACTGACTCGTAGTTTGTTTCACCTTGCAAACTCGGGTGCCCTCATTTTCACACGGGCAGCCTAGTTACAGGTTTTTGATGCACCTTTTGGCTCATGGCGAGGCTTGACTACACCGTGCTGACTTGGATTTTCTCCGCCATTATTGTATCTATATTATGATTCCGCCACTGGCGATGTAGACTGATATTCCTTTTGTGTACTCTTTATGTATGATTCCGCCTCAGGCGATGGTGACTGATTATGTATCATTATGCACTAAGTTGTATCCTGTACTGTGTTTCTCTGATGTGATGTTATCTATATGATTCCGCTGTCATATGTGTGTAAATTATTCTATTTTCTGTTTATGCTATTATCTGTGATATGCCAATGATGATTAATGTGTTATATTCCAATGATTATCCTTAACACCGTGCTACGGGGTTTTGGGATCGTCACACTTTGACTCTTTGATTTCTCAACGTCGATCGATTATTTGAGATGAGAATGAACTCGGCCTTTTCAAATAACCCACGTATATTTAGATTTTCAAATCAATTTATCACACGGTTAAACTATTCAACATTCACATTTCAGTTCTTTAGTTATAATTTTCATGTTAAATACATTCAACCATCGCATTTCAAGCAAACACAACAAAATTGGTTTATTTCCATTCTATATCGTCTATAGTATTTTATAACGATATATCGCCATTTTTATTTATTAAAAACGGCCATATTTAATAAAACGACGTTTCAGGTCGTGCCGAGGCACTAGCGCTGTTTTTCACTAAATTTGTTTTACACATATCTGAAAATCTAACCGTTGGATCTTCACAAATTTTATATCATTAGAAAGATCAATTCAAAATGAATCCAACGGTTTCGGTTTTGGGAAAATCCGACGGTCGGATCTTCCACACTAGTCGTTTGAAGTTACGATTTCAAATTACGAACTGCAGCATCGTTATTCGATTTAATTTAATTATGTTTATATATATATATATATATATAATCGTTTCTGGCTCTGTTTTTCTTCAGATTTGAATTAAACATTCCAGACAATCCTGTAACGTCCCATATTTTCAGTCATTTAAAGTGGAATATTTAAATGTGTTTATTTATTTTATTGAATATATAATAGATTTTATATCGAAATTATTTTATAAAAGGGTGTTCGAATATATATAATTTATAATTTATAATATAATTAAAACGAGCTTGAAAACGACGCGGCAGTTCGTAATATTGAATTTTGAACTTTAATTGAATATTCAGGATCCGATATAAATCGGATTTCAGTGAAACAAGAATCGTTCGGATCGATTTGAGTATATCTTTCTAATGAAAGTGAAAAAATCGAGATTTCGTCTTATATATTGCAAGATATGTCCAAATCAGATTTTCAAATAGTCGCTATAGAATCGTTCATCGACCGTAACAGGTTATTTGAAATAATTGCATACTGAATTCGAATTTAGACAAGGTTCTTTTGAGACGTAGTGTTAATTTAATTTTTAGAATTTTTCTGTAATTTTTAATTAATTTAATACGCAACTTTTTATTTGTAGTATTTTGCACCCTATATCAATATTTTGGGGTTTCAAAATATGAGTCAACCTATCGATATTATTATATTTTTGGAATCGTGGCACCTCGCTCGACACAACGGTATTTTTACTTTCGTCTATAACAGTTCGTAAACAAACGGAATTTTGTGAAATGAAGACCGTAAAAGCTTCACCTAATATTTATGCAAGCCAAAATTCTAAGCACATGTCCTCGCAACAGCAGCCTTAATTTGTCTCCATCACCGAAAATCAGAGAAATGAAAACTCACCGATACAGGCACCCTAGAATTGAAATGAACACACACTGCTCCTCTGAAAAGCCTACTAGAAGCGAACACACAGCTAGACTCTATGTGAAGTGAAAACTCTGTGCAAGCTAAGCCTATATTTTACAAAACCCAACATGTCTAAATATCATACGTACTGTCTATTCCGAAATTCAATCTACCGTTTACCATACAGACTTAAGTATTAAGACCGCCAGCTATGTTTGAAGTGATAACTCATAAATTTGCAGACCTACCCTAAAGACTATATACCCTATAGAATACGTGATGGCCACGGTTCTGGTTTTATAAATACAGAGTGTTTTCATTTTTCCTCAAAGATTAACCAGCGAGCAGTCCATGGCTTCATCATAAATATAAAACGCGCTGCCTTTTCAAATATATATATATATATATATATATAAACAACAAATAAAACTGTACGTGGGGAAAAGTTATGGGCATACACCCGTTTGGCTTTCGAACGGGGGGCAAGGGGTTGTCCAGGTGGCCAGCGTGCATGATAGTGCAGATTGATGGGATGGAGCTGATGTGGTTGGGACGAGAATTGTGCCGTATGGGTGGTTTTGAACGATAAAGGCGGAGGGGCATGATGGTTGGGGCAGCAGTTTTTCATGGGAACGGCATCATATAATATGGGGAGACATGAAGCTGTGCGTGTGGATCACGGTGCTTTTGTTTGAAAGGACAGTGGGTACTTAAGAATGGGACGATGCATTTGGAAAAGGGTAATACAGCGGTGGTTATCACATATGGAGGAGTAGCAGGATATTTACTTTGTATTTCATTTGGAGAAGAAAAATAGGAGGAGACGAGTAGAAGGGGCACGTGCCAGTTTGGTGTAGAAACAGATGGGCTTGGGCCTTTCCGAAAATCTAAACCAAGGTGAGTTAATTCTCACAATCTCTGGAATTCTATGATGTGTTAAATTCATATTAAATTATAATTCACAGTTAATCACAGAATTGGTTGATTGAATGCCTTGTTTGCTTGTTAGATGGTTGTCGACAAATTTTATTTGTCATGTTGGATGATTTTGTTTAAAAATAATTATTTCATAATTATTACCGGTGATGCAGGGAAGGACAGGTTGGAGGGATCCGACTGGATTCCTCAAATATTTTTGTACGTTGTTTGTTTACCCATATTGTGTAGATATGAACTGTTTACCCTAAACAACATTACATTCTATTTGAATGTTGATTATTGATTTGATATTTAACGTTGAATTGAAAATCAACGTTATGTGATGTTTTTAATCAATAACCGGTATTGATTAATATGTTGGCAGCAAATGATCTGAACGTTGTTTTTAAAACGTTAGTTCACTGTCAGGTGAATCGACGTAAGTTCAATTATAAAAATTTATTTTTAATTGACGTAAAGTTTTTAAAAGTGATTTTATTTTTGAAATAAAAGATTTAAAATAAGATGATATTTATAAATAGTTACATAATAATTAAAGCAATTTACGTCATAAAATATAAGTAAATTGAGAAGTGATCGACTTTTAAAGCGAATCGTGTTAAGAGCAAGGTTATACCAGGAGTATAAACAAGTCGTGAAGCTAATATATCATTTTAAGGAAATGTTACTAATTGGTTAAATTAAAGCGGAGAAATTGAAAGAAGTTTTCCAAATAGAATTGAAATGTTGTAAAGGATTGAAATAGGATTTCTGTTTGTTAAATCATTTAAACTAGTAAACAAAAGGTAAATGGAAAGTGATCTGCAAAGAAAGAAGATGGATGGATTCATACAAGAAGGGTTTTCAAGTAGATGTTAGAAATTGAAGCCGAGTTTTGAAACAATGATTATAAAGAAGATTTATGATTCAAGTAATAAGTCAAAGAGGGGGTTTGCTAGGCAAGTACCAAGTTCTAAACGAGTTTTGAACTAAATAAAAGTAAATTGAAATGTGATTTCGAAAAGGAAACGATTTACAAATTCTATAAGAAGATTCTAAAATAAAATCCATGTTTCGTAAAGAAGGTTCAGAAAAGGGATTTAAACTAAGACGATGAACTTAAATAAGTTTTATTTAAGGAAGTAGGTTGATTAAATTGATTTTAAATTGAAAAGAAGATTTATAAAAACAAAAGAAGTGGCATTCAGTAAATATACTTGAATAAAAAGTAAAGAGATCTAGTTTGAGAATTATACGCCAAATCAAGGGATGGTTATCAAACCATGTTTTGAATAAACGGGTAAAGTGAATCGATAATAAAAGAAGTGATAAGTGTTGTGTTCAAACTTTTATCTACTCTGAGATAAGAATGTTGGCGGTCAAGGTCTGAGAGGTAAATAAAATACCCCAACTTGAACGGCTTCACTATTATCGAGGAATGGTATTAGTTTGTAACGGCTAGAATTGGTTTATTATTATAAGAGGATATTGGTATGTTAATCACAAGGTTTTAAACTAGTACGTTTAGAAGTAAATGATGCATAAATTTAACGTCGTCTGATCAACATTGAAGTATAAATTTATTTATATCCTTGAGATAAGATTATAATGATTTCCGCAAGGCAAGGATAATATAAGAGATTTGGCGAATGTATAATGATGATTTTGAAATAAAGGAATTAAATGGAGTTGATAAATAAAGATATGTTATCGTTTTCAATGTAACGAATAACGAGATTCGAGACAAGAGAATATGAAATCGATTTCTAGGGATCGATAAAATAGTTCAATAATTGAACCAGAGCTGCCAATATACTTGATCGTATTTAAAACACCAAACTATCAATGAAATATATTTGACTTTTTTGACGAGTTTTTTTGAAGAGACCGGGATGGGAACTAGACCCAAAACCACTTCGATCCAACGTTACGTACGAAAATTGGCAGCAAATGAAGATGGAGCATTGAAGACCGTAGATCTTCATGAAGCGGAAGAACTACTTATAATCTCTGGTTAGCTCCCAGAGATACACTGTGGTTCTGTCGTGATTGGAATCTATGGATTGCAAGGACTCCTCGCTACTGATCCTTGGGGTGATTCCTATATAAGAATGCAGTAGGAGAGTGCCTTCGGTTCATCCTGTTCCTGGATGACGCGACGATGTGGAATCCAAGTAAATGGTGGCCAGATGGTTCAAAAGTCGATTTAACCTCGAGCCTTATCAATTGGGAAATGACAAAAATCGGGCGGGCAGCATGGCTATGTGGGTCGCACCCATTAGGGTGTGTTGTCACCATCTAGAGAATATTTGTATTTGTTACTTCTTTTCATTTCTGTATCTCCCGGGAATTATGGTGGTCGCGCGACAAAAAGCCGTGAGGTGACAATATATTCGATACACTCAAGAGAAATTAGTGGTCAGTCATGTGTGGGCCGGGTTGCAAGACGTTCTTGTTGAACCCAGTGTATTCGTCTCTAGAGATACACTATCGGCAGGTGGTCCCATACCTTGTCATAGTCGGAAATCCAATCTCCAATAAGCGCCTGCAGTTTTGATTGAATACTATATATGTAGAGCGTGAGATGCAAGCGTTCTACTAGATGATTATTTATTTGTGATTTGATAGACACTATCATAATATCAGAAAAGATATTGATTTTAAAGGTGCTTGGGTTATAGTAAGGTAAAAACCGTCTGTGTTTATGTGTGGGCTGGTCTTACTATTATCCTTTTCTTTCAGAAAAGGTTTTCAAAGTTAAACAAGTTGTTGTGCTATGAATTTACCACTGAAAGTATTCCAGACTGACCCGGTGAATTTTGTTTTAAATCAAATGTACTCGGGTCAGACCGAGTATATTAACAGGTTAGGTATCGTTGGAGATTCAAGAGCTGGAAGTAGGAGGCTTCACCATTAGTTATTCAAAGTTTATTTCCGCTGCGTCTGATATATGATGTACTCTGATGATTGGTATGTATATATATACAGTTTCTTTTTGTATAAAGAGATTTGATATTATACTTTATTCGTTCCGCTGAGAGATTCGGATATTCTTCTTCTTTTCTTCTATTCTAATATTTCTTTCTTTCTTTTCTCATCCTCTAATTTCTTTCTCATAACGTTCAGGTGTTTTCGATGCTTGAATGTCGACATGGTGTTTGTGTGTCGATTTTTGAGGTCGAAAACCGCTGGTCGTTACAGTGGTATCAGAGCATATGGTTTAGAATAACCTTGGCTCTGTGGCGTAACTCAATAGAGATGGGATTAGTAATATCCTAGATTGAGTATGAGTGTATATATACTAGAGTGCGTATTTGTAATTTTATATAAAATTATTTTTAAAACTGTTTTGACCAGTGTATTTTGTAAAAATAATCATTTCTTCAAACTATTATAATATGTGATCGAGTAGTGTTAGTTTGAATTAGAATTCAGAATGGAATATGAAATTTGAAAATAAAACTTCAAATGAAAAGTTTAAATTGGAATCAAATTTAATATTAAAGTTAAATATGGATAATTGGTTTGTTGATTTTTGCTTTGTTTGGTTGAATGATTGAGTGCATGAGTGTAGATTTAAACATACATTGAAACCAATTAGGAAGTCTAAGGGCCTGGAACGAGTGAATTGAAATGGGATCGATCTGGCCAGAAACCAATTGATTAAATGGATATAGAAGTAAGACTTAACCTGGTTAAGTGAAGCTGAATAAGATGAATTAGGGGTTTGGAAATCGAATGTATAATGGAGGTCAATCCGAAATTTATCGATTGATATAAATGAATGGATTGAAATAAAATTTCCAGTATAGTGAATTTGGAATAATATCGTTATAAAATGAAACAGGATTATTTTACCCTGTATTGGTTACTTGTATTGTAAGTGGAGATAAGTGCAGATACTAGACGGTTATGGGAATTGGCTTAATTATAGAGATTGAAGTACAGAAGAAGAGCAGTTTGTTGATCTGCTGCGGAATTGAAATTGAGTTGCCCAACAAACAGGTGAACCTTAATATTATTGGTTGGAGTGATTAATTTTATACCCTGGGTGGGATGGTCATTTGGCTTTGGTTTTCGTTTGAAAAAGTTGAGGCCCAGTGTGGCAATTGTAGTTGTTGTGATCGAACCGAGCAGAAGAGATACTGGCAAAATTTTCAAAAAAAAAAAAAAAAAAAAGTTGAATTTGTTTTGATAATTCAAAATTAATTATTGAGTTCGGATCATTCTTCTTACCATGTAATTTCGGGGACGAAATTCTTTCAAGGGGGGAAGAATGTAACGTCCCAGATTTTCAGTCATTTAAAGTGGAATATTTAAATGTGTTTATTTATTTTATTGAATATATAATAGATTTTATATCGAATTTATTTTATAAAAGGGTGTTCGAATATATATAATTTATAATTTATAATATAATTAAAACGAGCTTGAAAACGACGCGGCAGTTCGTAATATTGAATTTTGAACTTTAATTGAATATTCAGGATCCGATATAAATCGGATTTCAGTGAAACAAGAATCGTTCGGATCGATTTGAGTATATCTTTCTAATGAAAGTGAAAAAATCGAGATTTCGTCTTATATATTGCAAGATATGTCCAAATCAGATTTTCAAATAGTCGCTATAGAATCGTTCATCGACCGTAACAGGTTATTTGAAATAATTGCATACTGAATTCGAATTTAGACAAGGTTCTTTTGAGACGTAGTGTTAATTTAATTTTTAGAATTTTTCTGTAATTTTTAATTAATTTAATACGCAACTTTTTATTTGTAGTATTTTGCACCCTATATCAATATTTTGGGGTTTCAAAATATGAGTCAACCTATCGATATTATTATATTTTTGGAATCGTGGCACCTCACTCGACACAACGGTATTTTTACTTTCGTCTATAACAGTCCGTAAACAAACGGAATTTTGTGAAATGAAGACCGTAAAAGCTTCACCTAATATTTATGCAAGCCAAAATTCTAAGCACATGTCCTCGCAACAGCAGCCTTAATTTGTCTCCATCACCGAAAATCAGAGAAATGAAAACTCACCGATACAGGCACCCTAGAATTGAAATGAACACACACTGCTCCTCTGAAAAGCCTACTAGAAGCGAACACACAGCTAGACTCTATGTGAAGTGAAAACTCTGTGCAAGCTAAGCCTATATTTTACAAAACCCAACATGTCTAAATATCATACGTATTGTCTATTCCGAAATTCAATCTACCGTTTACCATACAGACTTAAGTATTAAGACCGCCAGCTATGTTTGAAGTGATAACTCATAAATTTGCAGACCTACCCTAAAGACTATATACCCTATAGAATACGTGATGGCCACGGTTCTGGTTTTATAAATACAGAGTGTTTTCATTTTTCCTCAAAGATTAACCAGCGAGCAGTCCATGGCTTCATCATAAATATAAAACGCACTGCCTTTTCAAATATATATATATATATAAACAACAAATAAAACTGTACGTGGGGAAAGGTTATGGGCATACACCCGTTCGGCTTTCGAACGGGGGGCAAGGGGTTGTCCAGGTGGCCAGCGTGCATGATAGTGCAGATTGATGGGATGGAGCTGATGTGGTTGGGACGAGAATTGTGCCGTATGGGTGGTTTTGAACGATAAAGGCGGAGGGGCATGATGGTTGAGGCAGCAGTTTTTCATGGGAACGGCATCATATAATATGGGGAGACATGAAGCTGTGCGTGTGGATCACGGTGCTTTTGTTTGAAAGGACAGTGGGTACTTAAGAATGGGACGATGCATTTGGAAAAGGGTAATACAGCGGTGGTTATCACATATGGAGGAGTAGAAGGATATTTACTTTGTATTTCATTTGGAGAAGAAAAATAGGAGGAGACGAGTAGAAGGGGCACGTGCCAGTTTGGTGTAGAAACAGATGGGCTTGGGCCTTTCCGGAAATCTAAACCAAGGTGAGTTAATTCTCACAATCTCTGGAATTCTATGATGTGTTAAATTCATATTAAATTATAATTCACAGTTAATCATAGAATTGGTTGATTGAATGCCTTATTTGCTTGTTAGATGGTTGTCGACAAATTTTATTTGTCATGTTGGATGATTTTGTTTAAAAATAATTATTTCATAATTATTACCGGTGATGCAGGGAAGGACAGGTTGGAGGGATCCGACCGGATTCCTCAAATATTTTTGTATGTTGTTTGTTTACCCATATTGTGTAGATATGAACTGTTTACCCTAAACAACATTACATTCTATTTGAATGTTGATTATTGATTTGATATTTAACGTTGAATTGAAAATCAACGTTATGTGATGTTTTTAATCAATAACCGGTATTGATTAATATGTTGGCAGCAAATGATCTGAACGTTGTTTTTAAAACGTTAGTTCACTGTCAGGTGAATCGACGTAAGTTCAATTATAAAAATTTATTTTTAATTGACGTAAAGTTTTTAAAAGTGATTTTATTTTTGAAATAAAAGATTTAAAATAAGATGATATATATAAATAGTTACATAATAATTAAAGCAATTTACGTCATAAAATAGAAGTAAATTGAGAAGTGATCGACTTTTAAAGCGAATCGTGTTAAGAGCAAGGTTATACCAGGAGTATAAACAAGTCGTGAAGCTAATATATCATTTTAAGGAAATGTTACTAATTGGTTAAATTAAAGCGGAGAAATTGAAAGAAGTTTTCCAAATAGAATGGAAATGTTGTAAAGGATTGAAATAGGATTTCTGTTTGTTAAATCATTTAAACTAGTAAACAAAAGGTAAATGGAAAGTGATCTACAAAGAAAGAAGATGAATGGATTCATACAAGAAGGGTTTCTAAGTAGATGTTATAAATTGAAGCCGAGTTTTGAAACAATGATTATAAAGAAGATTTATGATTCAAGTAATAAGTCAAAGAGGGGGTTTGCTAGGCAAGTACCAAGTTCTAAACGAGTTTTGAACTAAATAAAAGTAAATTGAAATGTGATTTCGAAAAGGAAACGATTTACAAATTCTATAAGAAGATTCTAAAATAAAATCCATGTTTCGTAAAGAAGGTTCAGAAAAGGGATTTAAACTAAGACGATGAACTTAAATAAGTTTTATTTAAGGAAGTGGGTTGATTAAATTGATTTTAAATTGAAAAGAAGATTTATAAAAACAAAAGAAGTGGCATTCAGTAAATATACTTGAATAAAAAGTAAAGAGATCTAGTTTGAGAATTATACGCCAAATCAAGGGATGGTTATCAAACCATGTTTTGAATAAACGGGTAAAGTGAATCGATAATAAAAGAAGTGATAAGTTTTGTGTTCAAACTTTTATCTACTCTGAGATAAGAATGTTGGCGGTCAAGGTCTGAGAGGTAAATAAAATACCCCAACTTGAACGGCTTCACTATTATCGAGGAATGGTATTAGTTTGTAACGGCTAGAATTGGTTTATTATTATAAGAGGATATTGGTATGTTAATCTCAAGGTTTTAAACTAGTACGTTAGAAGTAAACGATGCATAAATTTAACATCGTCTGATCAACATTGAAGTATAAATTTATTTATATCCTTGAGATAAGATTATAATGATTTTCGCAAGGCAAGGATAATATAAGAGATTTGGAGAGTGTATAATGATGATTTTGAAATAAAGGAATTAAATGGAGTTGATAAATAAAGATATGTTATCGTTTTCAATGTAACGAATAACGAGATTCGAGACAAGAGAATATGAAATCGATTTCTAGGGATCGATAAAATAGTTCAATAATTGAACCAGAGCTGCCAATATACTTGATCGTATTTAAAACACCAAACTATCAATGAAATATATTTGACTTTTTTGACGAGTTGTTTCGAAGAGACCGGGATGGGAACTAAACCCAAAACCACTTCGATCCAACGTTACGTACGAAAATTGGCAGCAAATGAAGATGGAGCATTGAAGACCGTAGATCTTCATGAAGCGGAAGAACTACTTATAATCTCTGGTTAGCTCCCAGAGATACACTGTGCTTCTGTCGTGATTGGAATCTATGGATTGCAAGGACTCCTCGCTACTGATCCTTGGGGTGATTCCTATATAAGAATGCAGTAGGAGAGTGCCTTCGGTTTATCATGTTCCTGGATGACGCGATGATGTGGAATCCAAGTAAATGGTGGCCAGATGGTTCAAAAGTCGATTTAACCTCGAGCCTTATCAATCGGGAAATGACAAAAATCGGGCGGGCAGCATGGCTATGTGGGTCGCACCCATTAGGGTGTATTGTCACCATCTAGAGAATATTCGTATTTGTTACTTCTTTTCATTTCTGTATCTCCCGGGAATCACGGTGGTCGCGCGACAAAAAGCCGTGTGGTGACAATATATTCGATACACTCAAGAGAAATGAGTGGTCGGTCATGTGTGGGCCGGGTCGCAAGACGTTCTTGTTGAACCCAGTGTATTCGTCTCTAGAGATACACTATCGGCAGGTGGTCCCATACCTTGTCATAGTCGGAAATCCAATCTCCAATAAGCGCTTGCGGTTTTGATTGAATACTATATATGTAGAGCATGAGATGCAAGCGTTCTACTAGATGATTATTTATTTGTGATTTGATAGACACTATCATAATATCAGAAAAGATATTGATTTTAAAGGTGCTTGGGTTATAGTAAGGTAAAAACCGTCTGTGTTTATGTGTGGGCTGGTCTTACTATTATCCTTTTCTTTCAGAAAAGGTTTTCAAAGTTAAACAAGTTGTTGTGCTATGAATTTACCACTGAAAGTATTCCAGACCGACCCGGTGAATTTTGTTTTAAATCAAATGTGCTCGGGTCAGACCGAGTATATTAACAGGATAGGTATCGCTGGAGATTCAAGAGCTGGAAGTAGGAGGTTTCACCATTAGTTATTCAAAGTTTATTTCCGCTGCGTCTGATATATGATGTACTCTGATGATTGGTATGTATATATATACAGTTTCTTTTTGTATAAAGAGATTTGATATTATACTTTATTCATTCCGCTGAGAGATTCGGATATTCTTCTTCTTTTCTTCTATTCTAATATTTCTTTCTTTCTTTTCTCATCCTCTAATTTCTTTCTCATAACGTTCAGGTGTTTTCGATGCTTGAATGTCGACATGGTGTTTGTGTGTCGATTTTTGAGGTCGAAAACCGCTGGTCGTTACAAATCAACCGTCGGATCTTTACAAAGTTGGTGCCGTTGGAAAGATATTTCCAAGGCGAACCCAACGGTTGCGGTTTCGGGAAAATCCAATGGTCGGATTTCCCGCACTAGTCGTTTGAAATCACGGTTTCAAAACACGAACTGCATGGCCACGATTCGTTTTCATTTTATTTATATTTATATATTTATATAAATATAGTCCATTCAAAAATTCCTATATCGTTTTCACTTCAAATATTTCACTAACGCCTTTAAATTTTGGAAAATTTCGCCATAACCTTCTTTGTACGGGAGGGGCTGGGAAAATTCCCAAATAGCCACACGGGTGTCTCATCTCAAAAAGAAAAAGAAAAAGCCATGCGACTAGCCAACCGGCTCATAAAATCATCACCCAAACGAAACAGTAAACGTGTACCTATTTGTCGGGCACAAAATTTTATTCCTCTTCTCTAGCCTATTTGCTATAACCTATTCAATAAATATGCATGTACATATATGCAATTCTTATCACTTATCATTTTCCATTCAACTTCATATTTGATTCAATTTGGTTTAAAAACACCATTCATTCTAATGTTGAATGCATAGGCAAAAATCCTATCATTAGCTAATTAATGAATATTTCAACTCATGCATATTTATTTGAACAAGTGGTTATTTTTAACACTTCACATTTCAAAAATGATAATTTTGGCGAACTAAAATATATTTCAGCACATGACTATTTTATTTAGTTCCTATGCATGTAAAAAATAATAATATTCCTTTCACAAATATTTATTTTAAGGCTCGCATATCTTTAGCATATCACATATATGATAAAAATGATATTTTTATCATTTAAAATATTTATTCAACACATGAATGTTTTTAACACTTCATAATTTCAATAAAAATGTAACTTTTATTGTTCGATCTTTTTATTCAACACATGAACTTTTCCAATACACACACTTCTCAACACATGAGCATCTCCACACATGGATAATTTATAAATGTTGTTCAGATAAGAAAGATGAAATTTTTATTGTTGAAACTATTTATATATAAGGCGAATATTTTACATACTTCATATATATTATAAAAATGTGATTTTTATTGTTTAAACACTTCATTCATTCACACATGAATTTAATTTTCACACATCACTTCTCAACACATGAGAATTTCCACACATGGATATAGTTTCAACACATGACTTTAATTTCAATGCATGAAGATAATTTCAACATACGAAAATAATTCTAACATATGAATATTATTCGAAATTTCGGCAGCATAACGGCAGAGTAGTTAAAACCGGCACCGTCCCTAGTACGGCTCCTCGCTCTACCTTAAAACCTCGCGGTTTTTGACAATGGGGATTCATGCATCTAATTCGCATGCAGGCGGCATGTTTTATTTTCATTTCCATAATTATTTCCAATTCATTTCAATCACCAATGAGTATTTTTCAGCCACAACCAATCAATATCAACCACAAACAATTATTCAACCATTCGCATTTTTCATCCAATAGTTCACGCCAATTCACAACAATAAATATCGTCCATGGTTTCTGGACGAGGGGAGTATATATATATATATATATATATTATTTCTATATTTCACTTGCATTTCAACACATATATCAATTATTCTATGCATGTATAATTCATACTTCGCTCATATAGCTTACACAACGCATGTACATGAGGTATACAACACGTGTGTAATTTATATTTCGCTTGTATAATCTATACACGACATTTTCCATCCAAATTCACTTAATTTAGATTTCTCACATTGGTTTTTGGAGTGCTAAAAATTGTAGATGACTCAGAAAAATCCGCGGTCTCTTCTGTGGTAGAGAGCCTCCTTGCGGTCCCGATGTTTCCTGTTTCATCGAATTTCGTCAACACACCATAAAGATATGATTTTTCAAAGTTCAAACATCAAAAAGGATTCACCTTTCACGATGGTTCAAAACTAGGGTTACAGTTTTCGCGAGAACCAAGGCACGATACTACGATCGGAAGGTACAGCATTGAAGAGGGAGGAAAGGGGAGTCGATCGGTGGTGGTCGGAGGCGGTTCGGTGGTCTCTGGCGATCGGGGCGGCGCTGGGAAGTCGTCAACTTTGGGTCGACGATTCAGGCGATAGGGGCGACGAGGGGGGTCGAGGCAGGGTCGGATTTGAAGAGGGGAGGGTGGCGCGTCGATTGCTGGTGGTGGCGATGACTGGAGATGGCCGAGGCGGCGGCGATTGGCCTGGGAAGCGGCAAAGTCGTGGATCGTCGGGGGCGATAAAGGTGAAGGGTTTTCTGGGGTTTTTTTTATTTTTAAATTAATGAAAGAAAAATTTTGATTGGCCAAAGGTTTTATTGAATTTTTAAATAGTGTTTCTCCACACGGACACCAATTCAAACCCAACGACTGTCGCCCCTAGCTAATTACCCCATCCCAGACACAATGGGATATGTTTCATTGGCCAATTCGACTGTTACAGTCAGTTATTCTTCAAATTAAAATATAAAACATTTTATATTCAATTTGAACGTACATTTCAATTTGCCAGGGCCACAAACTGATTCGAAAAATTCCAGAAAAATAAATTTAGCTATGTTTTGATGCTACGGTCCCAACAAAACTAGTTTCGTCGAATTCTGAGATCGTTTGAAAAATGGCCATTTTCTGGTCGATCCAATTTAACAGAAATTGACCAAACACAATTTCTTTTGCCACGCTCACATACTAGCTTCAAAAATTATGAAATTTGAAACCTAGCAATAGTTTGACATCCCGGACCCAACAAAAGTGGTTTCGTCGAATTCCGAGGTCGTTTGCAAAATATCTATTTTCAAGGGCTATATATTCTATATAGCGACCTTTCTGAAAATTCATTCGGCCATAACTTTTGATTCCCGCTATGAAACTTCGATTTTTCAGATTCATTAGAAAGGTATTGATAAACAAATTTAAATATTTTTGGTTTCACTAAAATCCGTTATATCTTCCACCCTGCACAGTCAGTCAAAGTTTGAATTCAAATTTTCAAACTGACTCACTATTTCCAATTCACTACTTTATTGAAATATTCTATTTCAATTGTTCAAATTCCTTTGAAATAACCAATTTAAATTTTTTAAATTGGATCGTATTTTCCGGGTTGTTACAATCTCCCCCACTTAAAACTTTTCGTCCTCGAAAAGGAAACAACAGTAAAGTAGGAAACAAACTGTAAATGCAAAGTATTGTAAAGGTACCTTGCACCGGAGTTAGTCAGAGATGTCCACTCTGCATTTGGGGTAAGCATGCTTAATGATTTCCTCAGTCTCCCAAGTACAGTCTCTAGGATCACTACTCCACTGCACTTTAACTAAATGAACCCTTTTGCTTCTTAGCTCTCTAGTTTCTTTGCCAACAATCTTTAATGGCTCTCTTCTGACTGCTAATTCTGGAGTTATTTCCAAGTCCTGTTGCGCTGCTTCTTCTACAACAAGATCCGGATCATGCACATGTCTCCTAAGTTGAGATACGTGAAATACATCATGCACTCCAGGCAACCAATCTGGTAATTGAATCCTATAAGCAAGAGTTCCAATTCGTTCGAGTATAGGAAAGGGACCAATAAATCTCGGTGCCAACTTCCCAGTTTTGCCAAACCTGATTACTCCTCTCATCGGAGAAACTTTCAAATAAACATGGTCACCAACATCAAATGTCAAATCTCTTTTTCTAGAATCTGCATAACTTTTCTGTCGTCTTTGTGTGGTTCTCAATCGCTTTTTAATGAAGTCGACTTTATCGGACGCTTCTCTAATCATATCGGGTCCTAACACAAGTCTGTTGCCAGGTTCTACCCAACATGCTGGAGATCTGCACGGCCTGCCATATAATGCTTCAAATGGCGACATTCCCAAACTTTCTTGATAGCTATTGTTATATGAGAATTCTGCCAAATGCAAGTGATCTTCCCATGACCCACCAAAATCAATTATACAAGCCCGCAATAAATCTTCTAGAATTGTATTCACCCGCTCAGTTTGGCCATCTGTTTGAGGGTGATAAGCGGTGCTCATATTCAGTTTCGTTCCCAATTCTGTCTGGAATGCCTCCCAGAATTTGCTAGCAAATATTGGGTCTCTATCACTGACTATGATGTTGGGAATTCCATGCAGCTTAATGATTTCTTTGAAATATATCTGTGCTAGACTTTGAGCGGTTCTATTGGATCTGACAGGTATGAAATGGGCAGTCTTCGTGAAGCGATCTACGATTACCCAAATGTTGTCATTACCTTCCCTGGTTCGCGGCAAACCATCTATGAAATCCATGGAAATCCGTTCCCATTTCCAAACTGGGACTTCCAACGGTTGCAACAATCCAGCTAGCTTCTATTGGTCGCTCTTGACCAATTGACAAGTAGGGCATCTGCTAACATATAAAGAAATATCCCTTTTCATTGCCATCCACCAGAAAGTGCATTTGATATCGTTGTACATTTTACTTACACCAGGATGAATGCAAAGTTTGGATTTATGGCATTCATCTAGCACTTCTCTTTTGAGCTCAGGAATGTTGGGAACACATATTCTCCCTTTCAGTCTCAGTACTTCTTCTTTATCTATCTGAAAACTTGAGGGCTCTCCCTTCTGGATTCTCCCTCTAATCCTTTGAATGAAATAACCATTCTTCTGGAGAGCACATATCTTATCAATCAAGCCAGGTGTAATTATAAGATTGGCAATGATTGCGGTTTTTCTACTAAGCGCATCCGCCACAACGTTAGCCTTTCCCGGCGTATACAGGATATCAAGATCATACGCTGCAAGAAATTCTAGCCAACGCTGCTGTCTCAAATTCAGATCTTTCTGGGTGTATAAATACTTCAATGGTTGATGATCTGTGTACAGTACAAATTTCTCGCCCAATAAATAATGCCTCCAGATTTTCAACGCAAAAACGATGTCTAGCAACTCAAGATCATGAGTTACATAATTCTTCTCATGTGGTTTCAGTTGGCGGCTTGCATAAGCGACTACTTGGCCTCTTTGCATTAACACTGCAGCAAGACCTCTAATAGAAGCATCTGTCCAAACCGTTAAATCCTGATTGCCATCGATAATAGTTAACACTGGAGCAGTTGTCAGTTTCGATTTCAATTCCTGGAAAGCTTCTTCACAGCCGGAAGTCCACTTAAATTTCTCATGCTTCTTCGTGAGCTTCGTTAACGGACCAGATATCTTCGAAAAATCCTTAATAAACTTTCGATAATAACTAGCCAACCCCATAAAACTTCTAACCTCTGTGGGTGTAGTGGGTTGTTTCCAGTCTTGAATCGTTGTTATTTAGCTCGGATCTATAGAAATCCCTTTCTTTGACACGACATGGCCAAGAAACTTCACCTCTTCTTGCTAGAAGACACATTTAGAGAATTTGGCTTTGAAGACGTTCTTTCTTAGAATCTCCAATACTTGTTCTAAGTGTTTTTCATGCTCGGGTTTTAATTTGGAGTAGATTAAAATATCATCGATGAATACGATGACAAATTTATTCAGAACTCCCCTGAACACTCTATTCATTAGATCGACAAAGTATGCTGGAGCGTTGCACAGGCCGAACAGCATTACTAACCATTAGAGAAGTGCCCCATCTTACCACAACCAATCAATATCAACCACAAACAATTATTCAACCATTCGCATTTTTCATCCAATTTTTCACGCCAATTCACAACAATAAATATCGTCCATGGTTTGTGGACGAGGGGTGTATATATATATATATATATTACTTCTATTTTTGACTTGCATTTCAAGACATATATCAATTATTCTATGCATGTATAATTCATACTTCGCTCATATAGCTTACACAACGCATGTACATGAGGTATACAACACGTGTGTAATTTATATTTCGCTTATATAATCTATACACGACATTTTCCATCCAAATTCACTTAATTTAGATTTCTCACATTGGTTTTTGGAGTGCTAAAAATCATAGATGACTCAGAAAAATCCGCGGTCTCTTCTATGCGGTAGAGAGCCTCCTTGCGTTTCCTGTTTCATCGAATTTCGTCAACACACCATAAAGATATGATTTTTCAAAGTTCAAACATCAAAAAGGATTCACCTTTCACGATGGTTCAAAACTAGGGTTGAAGTTTTCGCGAGAACCGAGGCACGATACTACGATCGGAAGGTACAGCGTGGAAGAGGGAGGAAAGGGGAATCGATCGGTGGTTTGTCGGAGGCGGTTCGGTGGTCTCTGGCGATCGGGGCGGCGCTGGGAAGTCGTCGACTTTGGGTCGACGATTCAGGCAATAGGGGCGACGAGGAGGGTCGAGGCAGGGTCGGATTTGAAGAGGGGAGGGAGGCGCGTCGATTGCTGGTGGTGGCGATGGCTGGAGATGGCCGAGGCGGCGGCGATTTGCCTGGGAAGCGGCGAAGTCGTGGATCGTCGGGGGCGATAAAGGAGAAGGGTTTTCTGGGGTTTTTTTATTTTTAAAATAATGAAAGAAAAAATTTGATTGGCCAAAGGTTTTATTAAATTTTTAAATAGTGTTTCTCCACATGGACACCAATTCAAACCCAACGACAGTCGCCCCTAGCTAATTACCCCCATCCCAGACACAATGGGATATGTTTCGTTGGCCAATTCGACTGTTACAGTCAGTTATTCTTCAAATTAAAATATAAAACATTTTATATTCAATTTGAATGTACATTTCAATTTGCCAGGGCCACAAACTGATTCGAAAAATTCCAGAAAAATAAATTTAGCTATGTTTTGACGCTACGGTCCCAACAAAACTAGTTTCGTCGAATTCTGAGATCGTTTGAAAAATGGCCATTTTCCGGTCGATCCAATTTAAAAGAAATTGACCAAACACATTTTCTTTTGCCATGCTCACATACTAGCTTCAAAAATTATGAAATTTGAAACCTAGCAATAGTTTGACATCCCAGACCCAACAAAAGTGGTTTCGTCGAATTCCGAGGTCGTTTGCAAAATATCTATTTTCAAGGGCTATATATTCTATATAGCGACCTTTCCGAAAATTCATTCGGCCATAACCTTTGATTCCCGCTATGAAACTTCGATTTTTCAGATTCGTTAGAAAGGTATTGATTAACAGATTTAAATGTTTTTGTTTTCACTAAAATCCTTTATATCTTCCACCCTGCACAGTCATTCAAAGTTTGAATTCAAATTTTCAAACTGACTCACTATTTCCAATTAACTACTTTATTGAAATATTCTATTTCAATTGTTCAAATTCCTTTGAAATAACCAATTTAAAAATTTTAAATTGGCTTGTATTTTCCGGGTTGTTACAGAAATTGACTTAATTACATAAAAATGAAATTTCTATGTTCCCCAGCTTAATTACATAAAAATGAAATTTTCTTCTAATTCTTATTTGCATTCTGAAAAATGTAAAAACTTTCTTAATTCCTATTTACATTAAGAAAAATGTACTTTTCTAATTCTTATTTACATTAAGAAAAATGTAAAACTTTCCTTTATAACAAACTTGGCAGAGAAAATATTTATTTCAATATTAACACATAACGGTGCAAATTAATGTAATTTTCATTTCTTCAACATGACGGTGAAACTAATGTAATTCCTATTCTAACAAAATTAACATTAAAAATGTCCCTTTTTAACTTACATTAAAAATGTACTTAACATTATATGTCAAATTCTTTTCCTTTTAAATTACATTAAAAATGTAATTAACATTACATGTCAAATTCTTTTCCTTTTCAATTACATTAAAAATTTAATTAACATTACATGTCAAATTCTTTTCCTTCATTACATGTAAAAATATCATTTTATTCCCAATGCAAAATCTCCTTCTTTAATTACATATAAAAACGTAATTATATTTTACATGCCAAAACGTATTCTTTAATTACATTTAAAGATGTAATTGATCTTACGGTGTAAAAATCTTAACTTTTTAATTACATTAAAAATGTAATTTTTAGTACAATGCCACAATCTTCTTTTAATTACATAGAAATGTAATTTTAATTTCAATGACAAAATCTTACCTTTTTAATTACATAAAAATGTAAATTTTATTTCGGTGCCAATCATGTTCATTCCTAATTTAACACATATGATGAATTTGGTTTAACCATTTCCAACATACACAAATGCAAATTTTAAACACGCAAATTCTAAGGAACCATTCGTATATATATGTATATAAATCTTAATAAAAAATGAGATTTTGATCGCATTGACAAAACTGAAATAAAGAAGTAAATAACAACGCAACATCATATCTGAAATAATGGATCTGGAATTAATAATAAATTTCATCGTGAATTTAGAACATATATTTGAATCTCAATAAATATGAGATTTTAATCGTATCAACCCAAGCGAATATATCAAACACAACAGAAATGCATAAACAAATAAATCCTAAATTACCATAGCGCAGAATAATATACATATAGCAATTCAGAGGCGAGAACAATTATTAAAATATAATTATTTATGAAAATAGATAAGATTTCTCACATCGTTTTGAATTTCTGAGCCGTTCAGAACCAAAAATTGGCTAAATTTCAACTTGCTCTGAATCAGGTCTAGTCAGTTTCATCGCGAAGGTCTCGGTCTCACGATCGTGGCGCACCTGAAATCGTTCAATTTCGAGTTCGTACGCATTAGTTATGATTAAATTAAGATCGGTCAAATTTGAATTAAAGTAATTAAATAATTAAAGGTTGAAAAAGTCAACCTTCCTCCCATCTTCCTCCATCACGTTCCAAGGCCGTTTCTTTTTTATTTTTGAACCCATTTTGTTCAAAACTAGTTCTCCCATTTTCGATTTAATCTTGAAGTTAAACAACGATCAGGTGGTGTGATGTCGAAGAGGAATGAGAGGGGAGCACGGCGCCCTAGGTGAGGGGAGGTGCGATGGGGCCATGGGGGTGCGATAGGGGTCGTTTTGCCGCTGGTTAGGGTGAGAATTCCGGCCAAATCACTTCTCTAAATCCGATCACCACCTTATGGAATTAAAGGCCTTGCAAATCTATAGAATTCGGTGTTGGAGTCATTCAAAATGGTTTAGTGAATTAGGAGTAATTGAGGATCCAAAACCGAACGTTTTCAGCCAACCCTAGTGGCAGCTGTACTAGAATGGGAATTAGGGTTCTTGGAGAGATTGACAAAGCATTTTATATTATTTAATTAGTTAATTCGCCCATTAAGGCCTGATTTGGCCCAAACTCAGAATTAGGCATGCTTACTGTCAAACTGTAGGTTTTGACGTCTTTTGAACGCAATGGCGCTAGTGGCGAAGCCCAATTTCGAAGTTTACAGCATGCTTACTTTATTTTTAATATAAATCATTTAATTTTTAATTCAACCGCACGTAAAAATTCACCGAGGTCACAAATTAACTTCAAAAATTCCCGAAAAATATATTTAGCTCTGTTTTGATGCTGCGGACCTAGGAAAATTAATTTTCTTCAATTCTGAGCCTATTTGAAAAATGACATTTTTCAAGTCGATTAAAATTGACCGAAATTGACAAAACAGAAATCTTTTCGCCATAGTCACAAAGTAATTCGAAAAATTATGAAAAATTAAACATAACCATTTTTTGACATTCCGGATCCAAAAAAAGTGGTTTTGTCGAAAACGGAGGTCGTTTGTAAAATGACTATTTTCAAGGCGTATATATTAAATATTAAAAATACATTTTTAAACAAATAATTTTCGAAACTCGAAATATATAAGTGTTTATACTTTTCAAATGCAGAAACATCATTATGAACTCAATGGAAGTGGTTCTGAGTCCAAATTCCTTTGTATGCAAAAAGTACCATTTTTGACCTTTGTATATTTCAGAGCGAACTTTCTCAATTTTTATCTGGGCATAACTTTTGATTCCTGCTATGAAATTTCAATTTTTCGGATTCGTTAGAAAGATATTTTTAAATAAATTCTAATATTTTTGGTTCCACTAAAATTCTTTAAATTTTGCATCCTGTACGGTCAGTCAAAGTTCAAGTTTGACTTTTCAAACTGCCGCGCTATTTCTAGCTCCTTTTATAATAAAAATTAAAATATTCATTCTAACTTCGATTTAAATCAATTTTTAATCATTATTATTTTATATAAATTATTTTAAATATCAAAACCCAATAAAATAACTTAAAATAAATTTTTAAATTTACCCCAAAATTCAGGGTTGTTACATGATTAGCAAAGTTGAATATTGTATGTTGTTGAAGAAAACGAATCCGTCTCTGTTCGCACACCGGTAGCACGGCTCCCATAATTTCCAATCAAGAAATAGGAGAATTGGACACATATTTATAGCTGCAGAACCCTCTGAAATCGATTACCACCTCAGAGCTAGGGTTGTCGATACCCCTGTGTGTGGGTCGACCCATAGGTCGACACCCCATAAGGGGTGTCGACCCTGGTGTCGACACCCCTCTGGGGGGGTCTACCCCGGTGTTGACACCCCTCTGGGGGGTCGACCCCCTAGAGCGGGAAATTTGCCTCCTTGATGAATTTTTGATTTTCGAACTGTTCTGGATAGGGTCTGACTCATATCTGACTCATACATGACTCACATGTGTATATATGTTCTTTCTGCATGTATACAAACTTAAAACCCTCACAACTTCTTCATACGGTGTCCGTTTAACGCAAATCAAATGTCTATCTTGACCAGAATTTCGAGACGGACGCGATGGCGTAGTCAATTTCCTTAATTCTAAATATTAAACTAATTATTATTTAATTTATCCTCTTTTAGTATTGTTAAACATTCGGGGTGTTACATTCTCCCCTACTCAAAGGATTTCATCCACGAAATCTCTAAGTTGAGAAGAATGCATATCCTACCATCCATCATCCATCTACTCATCCAACAACCAATTGCATCCATTGTCCTTAGAGACTTTTAATGTTTATATAAATATATGCAACAGTGTGTGTATATGTCCCAACAATAATGCGAAAGATCGGGCGGTCTACTGATTCAGTTGACCTCCTTAATGCAATGAATGTTAGTGCCATGAATCCATATGTATGCAAATAATCCTATTATAACATGTAAGCTCTACATCTGTGCACACTCATTCACCCAAATGCAACATCCATATGCATTTCCATCCATAAAAGAAAAGAAAATGCACACACATCCATATGTAGTATGAAAGTGATTGAGCCGATCGTAGTGCCTAATGTGTGTATATATGTGTCCAAAGGCAACCGCTAGCAAACACTTGCATCCATCAAGCATAACATGTTTCAAACACATGTTTACATCCGTAGGATTCCTATCTGAAGGTCGAAAAATACTACGGATAATATATACTCAAATGATAGAAAAAAGCACTGATAAAACTTTGGAAAAAGGAGTTAAGAACATACCCTCGAAAAAAAGGGTACGAAGCGCGAATCTTGTCTTCGGTTTCCCAAATTGCATCCTGTGGGTTATCTCCCCATTGAACCTTTAGCAACTTGATCTCTTTATTGCGTTGCTTCTTAACTTCTGATCCCAGAATACGGGTAGGGACTCGCCTAACTGTCGCCTCCCGTTCCACTTCGACTTCTTCCAACACACTCAGCTCAATGATTACTACAACGTCATGCAGGCACTTCCCCAGATGAGAAACGTGGAAAACATCATGAATGCCAGATAGATTTTCTAGGAGCTTTATTCTGTAGGCCATTCGGCCAATCCTCTCGGTTATGGGAAATGGTCCCACAAACCTAGGTGCCAACTTCCCTATTGATCCGAAGCGAACCACATTCCTCAGAGGTGGCACTTTAATAAAAACTAAGTCTCCCACTTCAAATTCGATGTCAGTCCTTCTCTTGTCTGCATAGGATTTCTGCCTATCTTGAGCTGTCTTCATCCACCGTCGAATAAGGTCAATCTTTTCAGATGTTTCTCTAACCATATCTGGTCCAAGTAATAATCTTTCTATAGATTCCCACCAACAAGTTGGTGATCTAAAGGGTCGGCCGTACAATGCTTCGAAGGGTGCCATGGCGATGCTAGCTTGATAACTGTTATTATAGGCAAACTCTACTAAAGGAAGATGCTCTTCCCAAGTCCCTCCGAAGTCTAGGATACACAACCTCAAAAGATCTTCAAGAATCCGGTTCACCCTCTCTGTCTGTCCATCGGACTGAGGATGATAAGTGGTGCTTAAACATAACTTTGTACCTAATGCTTCTTGCAAGCTCCTCCAAAATTCGCTGGTAAAGATGGGGTCACGATCGCTCACGATTCTGGAAGGTACTCCATGAAGACGAACTATCTCACGAACATAAATTGCTGCCAACCATGATGCCATCATCTTACTTTAACTGGAATAAAGTGAGCGCTCTTAGTGACTCTATCCACCACAACCTAGATACTAGTGTTTCCTTTCTTCGATCTAGGCAAACCATCTGTGAAATCCATATAGACGCTCTCCCATTTCCGCTGCGGAACCTCCAACAGATGAAGTAATCCACCGGGCTTCTTTTGCTTAGCTTTGACTTGCTGGCAAACTAAACATTGAGAAACAAATTCAGCCACATCTTTCTTCATCCCATCCCAAAAGAAAACCCTCTTCATATATATGTACATCTTATCACCGCCTGGATGAATGGTCATCTTAGAATGTTGGGATTCTTCTAGGACTGCTTTTATCAAGCTGCCAATTTGAGGAACACAAAGCCTTTCATCTCTTCGCAACCACCCCTTTTAATCTATGGCATATCTACTGAGGTGACTAGAAGTCTCCCCTCTTCTGAGCTTATCTATGATGTCTAGAATCTGTGGGTCACCTTGTTACGAAGCTCCTATCTAGTCCATAAGAGTCGGTCGTATCTCCAAGGATGCAAATAAATCAGGCAAAATTTCGATGGAGGGTCTAAAATCAAAAGTTGGTAAGAACTCCAAGTTCTTTCTTTCCACAAACAGACGGCTCGGGGCCACCCTCTGCCTACTTAGTGCATCTTCCACCACATCCCTTACCAGGTTTATAAGAAATCTCAAAATCATAAGAAGCTAGAAACTCCATCCATTGCTGTTGCCTTAAATTGAGATCCTTCCGCGAGAACAGATACTTGAGAGATTTATGATCGGTGTATAACTCAAACTTCTCTCCAAGTAAATAGTGACGCCACGTCTTTAACGCAAACACTATGGCAGCTAGCTCTAGATCATGGGTGGGGTAGTTTCTTTCATGAACTCTCAACTGTCTACCCCCATAACACACTAATTTCCCTTCTTGCATTAGAACCGCACCAAGTCCTGTACCACATGCATAAGTGTAAATAGTAAACACCTTATTCCCGTTAGGCAAGGTCAAGACTGTGGCTGTTGTCAGAGCCCTCTTCAGTCGTTTGAAAGCAACGTCGCAGTTTATATCCTATGAAAATGCCAAGTTCTTCTTTGCCAGCCTGGTCAGTGGGGCTGATATCTTTGCGAAGCCCTTAATGAACTTCCTATAGTAACCTGCTAACCAGAGAAAGCTTCTCACCTCAGTTGCATTTTTTAGGAATCTGCCAATTTTGCACTGCAATCATCTTCGCGGGATCTACAACTATCCCTTCTTTGGAGACCACATGCCCTAAGAATCTCACCTCTTTTCTCCAAAAATGATATTTGAAGAATTTTGCTTTGAGCTGATGGTCACGGAGAGTTTTCAAAACTTCTCTCAAATGTTGGGCAGACACTTCTTCGCTTTTGGAGAAGATCAAAATATCATCGACAAAGACTACAACAAATTTATTTAGGAACTCCTGAAACACCCTACTCATCAGATCGACAAAATAGGCCGGTGCATTCGTCAGCCCCAAAGGCATAACTAGCCATTCAAAGAAACTGTCCGGAGTCCTAAAGGCAGTCTTATCTATGCTGTCCTCCGCTACCCTCAAACCGATGGAACACTGTGGCCAAGTCTAACTGGAAAAATACCGAGGCACCAACAAGCTGATCAAATAAATCATCAATCCTCGGAAGCGGGTGCCTATTCTTCTTAATGAGTTTATTCAGCTCTCTATAATCACAAACAAATGAAGCGAACGATCCGCCTTAGTTGCGAATACTACTGGAGCACCCTATTCAAATACGCTTCATCGGATAAACCCTTTCTCAAGTAGCTCCCATACTTGCTTACTCAGCTCCCTCCTTTCCCTCGGAGCCATGTGGCGCACCGACAATGCAACTGGCTTTGCATTGTCCACCAAATATATATATGAAAGTAGATCTTGTGCCTCGGAGGTAAACCCCGAACCTCATTAAAAAACATTGGAAAAATCCCGGACTACTGGAACAGATTACAGATCGTCGATAGATGCATCAAGAGACTCTAGGAAACTAAGCATAACCGACCCTTGTGGGTCACACGAAATCTCGAGGGTTCTCCCATGATAAGTCAGAAGCCTAACAACCCTCTTCTCACAATCCAGAATAGGACCTTACGTGATAAGCCAATCCATTCCTAGAATCAACCCATAGGCCATAAACCCAAGCACATACGCGTCACATTCAAACTCGATGCCTAACACAGATATCTTCAAACCCCGACAAATCATAGATAAATGAGCTGAACCACCAATGGAGTTTGAAACAACTATGGGATCCACTGCCATACTAGTAATTAAGTGCAGAGATTCAACTAAAAAACTTGATATAAATGAATGTGAGGCACCAGAATCAAAAAGTGTTATAGTAGGATGGTTTGAAAGAGACATTAAACCTTCCACATAAATTTTTCTACCTCTATCAGGAGCACTGATCGCGAAAGCATGAACTTGCCCTCCATAAGTCCCTGTGATCCCTGTTTCTTCGGGCACTCTTTAGCAAAGTGTCCAGCCTCTCCATAGTGGTAGCAAGAGTTCTTCCTTCGCTTATAATCTTTAACCAGATTAGCTTCCTTCCCACAATGGTGATATTTTCTCTTATCCTTTCCTTTATCATTTTCCCTCCTTTCTTTTGTTGTTTCTGCTACCCCTTCTTAGGCCATACCTTCCTATTTTGCGATGTCTCCTCATCCTTCTTTTCTCCCTTGTCTTCCTCATGCATTAGGGCCATATCGACAAGCTTTTAAAAACTAGCCCCCATTGGAATATGGGACATGGATAAACCATGCAGAGGCTCATTCAGCCCTTTGGCAAACCACAAAAACCTTTGTGCGACGTATCCCCCAAGGCTAAACCGAACCCTGCTAGTTGGTTGAATTTATTCACATACTCTTTTACCGTTAAGTTTCATTGTTTGAGTGCTAAGAATCTCTCCATCTGCATGCTGCTTTCGGCTTGGGAAAGAAATTTTATTTCAAACCTCTGTTTAAAATCTTCCCAAGTTTCCATCGGACGTCCAGCTTGAGTGACCTCCCACCAAAATGTGGCTTCGTCCTTTAGTAGTCAGGCGGCTAATTGGACCTTTCTTCTATCCTCTACTTCAAAGATTACGAATAAGTTCTCGGTCTCCTTGAGCCAATTCTGAGCTTCTACGAATGTATCGTTCCCATGGAATGGCTTCCCTCCCATAGCACGGAAATCCTTGCAGATCTTGGCGAAGTTATCTACTCTTGGAGGGGGAGGAGGAGGAGGAATGACTGGTGCAGCTGGGGGAGGAACATTTCCATGGCCTTCGGCAGGCATCATGGCCTCCAAATATCTATGGAACCATCCAGGTATTGTGACGCCCTCCGGGATATTAGGAATGTTTTGTTCCCCAAACATGCTGAAAAAGGAAAGAAGAAGAAATTTAGATAATGGACCAAAGGATGCTACATATGGTTTTTTGGGGAATGTTTTTTAAAACAGACTTTGAGCATAAACAAACACCGATGACTGACTCTGGCTATCACCGCCAAACCTACTTTAAAACCATCAGTAGTCGTATGACGACCAACCTTGCCATATATCAAGGGCTAATGGTAACCCCAATTCTAGCATAAACTCCATATGCCTTTCAACGCTACATATGCATGTCCAACCTTGACAACTAGGCCTTTCAAAGATACCCAGGGTACTCGACCTACAACCGGTCTTTTAGGTGCCCCTATCTTACCCCTGCTTTGAGCTTGCTAGAACTTATGACAACGATAATTTCTCGGCCTTTGCATCTCTAGTCATCAAACCCGATGACTCTTCATAGCTCAAGCAACCATTATCCACCAACTCACGACCTTTGAGTTGTCATCTGATTAGTTGTTCTACACCGATCAACGAACACATTCAACACTTTGAACATCCTCATCGGGACTCTCGCCGAAGCTGTCATCATCATCGAACCAAGCAACATCAACATAAGGTTCAATATATTCCATAGCATTATATGAAGAACAAACTACAACACTCATGCCATTCATCATAGCGTTTTAAAGCGCTGCCAAACTCATTATCTCTCCTCGACCGATCGAACCCTGGGAGCACGACTTACGCCTGGGAGCATGACCAACCCATAGATGCATGACCAACCCAATCTTCCCGGCTCGACCGATCATTTATGTTTGAACCATACACCCACGCTTCAGACTTAGGCTGAAACACCCCACCTCCGTTAAGGTCACTCACAAAGGGAATGCCTTAACTTTGGTGGAGCATTATAGGTACAAGACACAGATAATTTACAAGACAGACATATATAAGTAGCGGAAAAAGACTAAATTTATTTCGTACGTAGTTCATAACAAAAACATTACAGCAAACTATCTCAAAACAACTTCCAAATCATTACATCAAAATCTCTGTCTTGATTATAACATAAAGAAGCATAAAACACAATAAAACTGCATAAGTCCCCAAGTAGTAGTGTGTCCAAGGCCATAACCAAAGATAAGAGGTTCCAAGCTAAATATCACAGAGTCTTCAAGCTTGGAAAGATGAACGGTCCAAATTAAGCTGAGCTACTCCCTCCCTGGGTACCTGAGGGAGGGAACGGAAGAAAAGAGATTGAAAGAAAAATGGGTCAGACATAAGTATGGCAAGTCCAATGATTATTCAGCAAGTAAACTGATAAGAGAACCATGACTTGAATAAGTTGGACACACGAAAGTAACAAGGAACTAAGGTAACATAGGATAAGGCAAGATAAACTAATCATGTCATCACACTCATATCCATATTCTCTGCACCTACTAGATATTTCAACCATCATCACGAGTTCAAACCCAGTGATCCCTTTATATCGATCGGCTCCTACTCGCACGCATTTACTACTTGTGTCATACGGCCCCGCTCGATTGTAGATACCTGTGCTGGTCCCACCATGGGGTGTATCAAATCCTATGGTGGCAACCCGACATGATTCAAGATGCACAGTGTATAACTACTGATGCCCAGTGCCTGCTTTTTCCACTCCGGAATACGTGCACGCCCGTACTCCGTCGGAACCTACACTGACGCACCAACCGTCGTTGTTTTGACCGCTTATAATCAGCCCAGTAATCGTGCCCCACCCTACCTAGTTCAGGGTACCATGATACATCTATGTGAGTTACTGCTGATATGGGTCCCCGTTACTAGGGTTTCCTAATCAACATGTTAAATTGGTTAAGTATCCAAGTTAACCTAACCCCACCCATCAGTTTAGTTAACATGGTGTATTTGTTAAGTGTTGCCTTAATTAACTTAACCCTACCATTCCTGACTTAGCTTTAATTCATTTACTAAAGCATCAATCACACACATTAGACATGTATTGTTGCGGTTACTGGATGTGTCGGTTGGGTCTGGGCAGTTTTACACCACAACTTAGTCTAACCTCGGGTTCTTTTGGGCTCGATGCACTTACCTCTCACATTAGATATATATTGTTACGGTTGCTGGATGTGTCGGGTGGTTCCGGGCAGTCTTACACCGTAACTCAATCTAACCTCGGGTTTTCGTCTTTTCTAAATTTACATATTTACCTCTTTATATTTATATGTAAATTATTATTATTGAAGTCAAGCCCCACTTTCCCTTTAAATCAAGTTCATAATTTTAGGTATAAAAATTTATACCACTTTATGCCATAAAACATTTACATGTTTATGAGCCAAATATGCCAATCATATGTAATTTCATGTTTTTCCCCAACGTTACCCCCGTTAAACGTTTGCATAAATCACATAAAATGTTAGGCTCGATACATAGCCTAACTTATACACAAAAGGGGAAAAAGAGGAACATGTAATAATTTCAACCTAATAAAAATATGGATCTAACTACACATGTATCATATGAATTTGGCATATAACAATATACATTCAATTATGAACTTGCAAATTTAGATCTACTCAACATGAATCATGAAATAGGGGTTTTACATAGAACTACATAAACTTAAAATTAAGCATGTGGTTGCGAACTTGCAAATTAGTTGGATCAAATTTAACATGAACCTAATTATATTAGCATGTAGTTTTGGTCATATATGTAACCATGGTTGAACTTGCATAAACATAGCAAAATTCCCAAATCATCATACAACATATAGGTGTCATTACCAAATCATACAACATGAAATGTCATCGCCAAATTATACAACATTGTATGTCATCGCCAATTTACGCAACTTGATATGCCATTGCCAAATTATACAACATAATATGTCATCGCCACTTTGTTATGTCATCGCCAAAGTATACAACATAATATGTCATCGCTAAACTACACAACATATATGTCATTGCCAAATTATACAACATATGGATTCATTTCCAAGCATTTAACATTTATCATCAAAATTACATACAACATGGTCACAAACTTAACATGATAAGAGTCATAGTCTTAATAAATTCAGTTTTAACAAAAAGGATAGCATAAATTTGCATTAGGCATTGTTCTACATCCAGATATTTAGTCACGATTCTAATATCATTTAGGTCTAAATGATAACAGGACTTACAAAAAGGAGACTAGTCTTGTGTTCTGGGATCTGTATTCTGAAATTGAATAGCTCTTCTTTGTTGTAGACGTTGAATTCTCTTAGCTGAATTAGATTTAATTTGCAATTCCTAACTTGCTTTCTAGTTGATGGAGAATGGCGGCTACTCTAGGTTGAGTACTGACAGCATGACGGTCCTAGGAATATTTTTGTGTGGCTCAGGGTTTAGATTTAGGTTGCTTATATAGAAGTTTGATTAAATAGCTAGGAACCGCCAGATCAACCCAGGGCAAATCAAAGCCATTCAACCCTAAGAGAACCAACCAGAACTTGCCACACAAGCCCTAATGACACATCAACTCATCACACAAAGGAACACATCAGATTTCAAATCTGACCCGAGGAGGAGGTCGACCCCCAAGTCGACCTGTATGGGGGGAGGTTGACCCTCTGGTCGACCTGGCCTTGGGCTGGAAAATTCTCGCCCAGCCCGCTTCTGCTTCTGATTTTGAATTTTGAATTTTCTGAACTTTAATCTGAGCTGTTTATTTAAATTCTTGAATCTTCTGAAGGTCATAACTCCTTCATACGGAGTCCGATTTACGCAAAATCGGACTCTATCTCAAGAAGAATTCAAAGACGAACGTAATAGCGTAACCCGTTTCCCTTAATTCTCAAATTTGTAATTAATTATTCTTTAATTCGTTACTTTAATGTTTATAGAAAATACGGGGTGTTACATTCTCCCATCCTTAAAGGATTTCGTCCCCAAAATCTTCGAGTCAAGGAGAACGTATATCCTACCATCCAATCGTCCATCTACTCATCCATCAACCACAGGCGTCTATTGTCCTTAAAAAGGCTTCTAATGCTTCATGATCATATGCATAGTGCGTGTACATGTCCTTATCTAATGCAAAATCAGGTAGTCTACTGATTCAGTTGACCTCCTTAATTCAAGTCATGCTGGTGGCATGAGTCCATTATGTATGCAATCATCCCTAATCATACTTTCTACATGAGTGCACAATCATTCATACAAATGCAACATCCACATGATAACACATCAAGTTTCAATCATATACAAGTACATATATGCATATGCAATATGAAAGTGACTTAGCCGATCTAACACCTAATACGTGTGTATATGCATCCACGAGCAACCACTAGCAATCACTTGCAACCACTTGCAACCATCAATCATAACATGTTTCAAATACATGTTTACATCCATTGGTTTCTGCCTAAGGATCAAGAATAGTACTAAGGAAAAAGATAGATACGAGCATGAACAAACTTAAGGAAAAAGAGATCAAAGATGTACCCTAAAAAAGAAAAGGGTAGACTGCGCGTATCTTGGCCTCAGTCTCCCAAGTTGCGTCTTCCTCAACGTCACCCATTGAACTTTAACAAGTTTGACTTCGCGGCTGCGTAGCCTTTTGACTTCTGTACCCAGATACGAGTTCTAACTCTTCTCACAATTGCCTCTCGTTCTACTTCTACTTCCTCTAACATGCTTGGTTCCACCACTTCCGCAGACTCATGTAAGCACTTCCGTAGGTGAGAAACGTGAAAGACATTATGAACTCCAGCCAATCTTTCGGGCAGCTCTACTCTGTAAGCCATCTTTCCAATCTTTTCAATGATAGGAAACAACCCTGCAAATCTTGGTGCCAACTTTCCTGCGGATCCAAAGCGAACGACGTTCCTCAAAGGAGATACTTTAAGGAAAACTCTGTCTCCAACCTCAAATTCAAGGTCGGTCCTTCTTTTATAGGCATAGGACTTCTGTCTATCTTGGGCAGTCTTCATTCTTCTTCGTATCAAGTCCACTTTCTCTGAAGTTTCTCTAATCATATCTGGTCCAAGTATGAGAGTGTCTGTAGACTCCCACCAAAAAGTTGGTGATTGGCATGGTCTTCCATATAAAGCTTCGAAGGGTGCCATGCCTGTGGTGGCTTGGTAGCTGTTGTTGTAGGCAAACTCCACTAAAGGAAGATGATCCTCCCATGTTCCTCCAATGTCAAGAATGCATAATCTCAAGAGCTCCTCTAATACTCTATTCACCCTTTCCGTTTGACCATCGGTTTGGGGGAGATAGGCCGTGCTCAAGCATAGCTGTGTGCCTACAGCCTCTTGCAAGCTCTTCCAAAACTCGCTCGTAAAGATAGGATCTCGGTCACTCACAATGCTGGAGGGTATCCCATGGAGTCGAACTATCTCTTTAAGATAAATGGATGCTAAAGATGAGGCAGTCCTTCTAATTTTAATGGGTATAAAATGAGGCTTTTTGTGAGCTTATCCACAATTACCCAAATACTGGTATTGCCCCTTCTTGACCTAGGATGCCCATCGTTAAAGTCCATTGAAATGCTATCCCATTTCCATTGTGGGACCTCTAGAGGATGAAGTAAACCACCGGGCTTCTTTTGCTTTGCCTTGACTTGCTGGCGTATCAAACACTTAGCGACGAACTCAGCTACATCACTCTTCATGCCATTCCAAAAGAAAACCCTTTTTACGTCTTTATACATCTTGTCTCCACCTGGGTGTATGGCCAACTTGGAATGGTGTGCCTCTTCGAGAACCTTCTTCACCAAATCTCTTGCTTGTGGGACGCATAGCCTTAGATCTCGCCTTAACCAACCCTTATCATCGATGGAGTATCTATTGAGGTGACTAGAAGTCTCACCCCTAATTAGCTTGTCCATCACATTAACTAGCTAAGGGTCTTCACGTTGCGCGGTTCCTATTGACTCCAAAAGAGTAGGCCGCACTTCTAGTGATGCTAACAAACCAGTCACATGATCGACAAAGGGTCTAAAGTAAAAATTGGCTATGTACTCAAAGCTCTGCTGTAACACCCCAGGTCCATTAATGTCACTCTCAAAGGGAATGCATTAACTTTCATGGAGTATTATTGGTGAATAGAACAGAATATAACAAGACACATACATCTATTGGTACTTGAAAATTTTCAAAACAACATTTATTGCAGCGGAGGAAGAGTTTGATTACAGCAACTTCATAAACCAATAGAAAAACCAAGTAAACTTAGTAACCATCTTGACAAATTATTTTCTGAGTACATAAAATAAAAAGCATAACCCCAACGCAAGTAACCATCAAAAAGATGAGCTGAACTTTACTTTCAACAATCCAAGCACTTCCAAAAGAGAGAGAAAGAGATCCAAGATCAAGCTCCACTAGTACTAGTCCCACCATGAGAACTTGGGGGGGGGGGGAGGAAGAAAAGAGGCGAAAACAAGGGCGTTAGACATAAAGTCTGGCGAGTATAATAACTTTAACAATATAATTATTAAAGTAATTAGGATAAGGCATAAACTGGTAAAACAAGGTATGACCGTGAAACAAGTGGGCATGACAAAGCAAACAAGAGGAATATTCTGGCGTTAATCTCATTCCTAATCACTATAGGATAATTACTATACTTCACCATTACTAGTCACCCTAAAAGTTGATCCCGCCTATAGAACTTAATAATGATAATGGTAGTTTCGTGTACCCCTAGTTGCCTTCATAGGTGCCGCCTGCCCCTATCTCCGCTAGTTGTACCCACTATCCCCATGCGATCGGTTCCCTAACTCGTAGATACCCGTGCTGGTCCCACAGTGGGGTGTATCACTCCCCAAAGTGGCAACCCGATACCACTAAAGATGCAAGGCTTATATCTACACGATGCAACAACGTCTTACCTACCATCCCGGGCCCACGCACGCACATGACCCCGTTGGACTTGCGTTGCCACCTTTAACCCATTTTGACCTCTTACAATAAAACCCGGTAAGCGTGTCCCGTCCTCGATCTAACTCGAGCTCACAAATATACTTAATGGGATACTGGTTTGAAAAGGGTCCCTGTGTTTGACACAAGCTTTCCACCTATGCTTGGTCCCCACTAGAACTCCCCACTTAACCCCTTCTTATTCATGTCTTATTACATGTTTTCAACTTGGTTAAGTGTTTCTAATCGTATTTTCACATGCCACCCAGGCCACCCACTTAACCCCCATGTCCCACCACATGTTTATCTGGTTAAGTGTTACATAATTCATTAGAACCGTAACCTTGTAAAGACCTCCCACATTAGACTACCATTTGCGGTTGCTGGATTTGCCGGGCGGGTCCGGGCAGTGTTATACCGCAAACGAGCCTAACCTCGTGTCTTTACAATCGTTACGCATTTAATTTGTGCCTTTGTCCTCTCACATTAGACTACCATTTTTGGTTGCTAGATTTGTCGCGCGGGTCCGGGCAGTCTCATACCACAAACGAGTCTAACCTCATGTCTTAGGCGGTTAATTATTACACATAATTATTTAACCCCAAATTGGATTAATATCCCTATTCAAATTTGTCAATAAATTCCAAATTAATTTATGTCCATAATTGTCACCTAAATTATGTCCATAATTTCAGGTATATAAATTTATACCAGTTAATGTCTCGAATTAATTATATGCCTTTAAGGCCATTTTATGCCAATTCACAATTATGTATATTTAATATTTTCCCATTGTCCCCATGCTATTCGTACGTTTTAATATGACATATGTTAGACTCGCAAATAGTCTAACTTATAAAAAGAAAAGCAACATCACAACACATAAAATAGATCTAAGAATCATGACATAAGTTTGCATAGCCAGTAACTTGCATAGGCAATGGGTATACATAAATTTGAATAAACTATCATGGATCTAAATATAGATCTAAACATGTAATCATGAACTTGCATATATGGATATGGTTTTCCTATAACTTGCATATGAATTTCATTCAAACTAGCATATGATTCACATACAAAACTAGCATAGGCAATGGGCATATAGAACATAAATTTGCATAACTATGTACTGCCATGGATCTAAATATATATCTAAACACAAAGATATGAACTTGCATATGTATCTAAACATGTAAATTAATGTCACATGTTTGCATATAAACTAGCATATGCATCTACATGATTCACATATGAACTTGAGTATAATCCACCTATAGACTTGCATAAGATTCATAAACTAGCATATGATTTAACATCCCAAACTTGCGTAAGATTCATATACATATGATTTAACATCCCAAACTTGCATAAGATTCATATACATATGATTTAACATCCCAAACTTGCGTAAGATGAATCAAGTTAAACATGTACAATTCAACATATGAAATAGATCCACAATAACAAAAATGTCAACAATAACATCACATGATTCAAAGTCATATTCTCATAATCCCAATTATAAATTATCACAATTAAATTAATTAATTAATTTGTGAAAGAAATTATACTCACAAACAAAAGAACGGTCTTGTTTTTCTGGGATCTGTATTCTGAAACTGAATTGCTCGCCTTTGATGTAGACTAATTGTTATCCTAATTTAGATTAGATTTGATTTTGATTCTTGCTTCTATCTTGTTTTTGAGTTGAAAGAGAACGAAGGCTACTCTAGGTTCTCCATTGACGACATGGCGGCTCTTGGTATGAATTAGTGTGATTTTAGGTTGAGAGTTAGGTTGCTTATATAGAATTTTAATTAATTTAGAGCTGTCAGATTAACCCTATAAGCAATCAAGACCATCCAGTCAAAGATAGAATAACACCTAAGACCTAATGACTCAGCAATGAGTCAAAACAACATCATCTTTCATATCTGCCCGGGGGGGGGGGGGGAGGGGTTAGGTCGACCCCCAGGTCGACCTGTATGGGTAGGTCGACCCCCAGGTGACCCCTTGGTTGACTGGCCCTTGGCCAGGAGAATTCCCACCCAGCCTGCTTCCCTGTCTGAATTTGAATTTCGAACTGTTTTTTTATTTATTTGAATTTTGAAACTTCGGAAGGCCATAACTTCTTCATACGGAGTCCAATTCACGCAAACTCGGACTCTATCTCAAGCAGAATTCCGAAACGAACGCAATGGCATAACCCATTTCCCTTAATTCTCACATTTGAAATTAAATATTCTTAAATTTGTAAATTTTAATATTTAAAATCATAGGGTGTTACATCTTCCTTTCTACAAAGAGAGGACTTAAGGTCAGCTTCTTTCTACTCATGGCGTCTGCTACTACATTGCCATTGCCAGGGGTATAGGAAATCTCAAAATCGTATGATGCCAAGAATTCCATCCACCTTTGTTGCCTCAAGTTAAGATCTTTCTACGAGAAAAGGTACTTCAACGATTTATGGTCAGTATACAATTCAAACTTCTCACCTAGGAGATAATGGCGCCAAGACTTAAGCGCAAAGACGATGACAGCCAACTCTAGATCGTGGGTTGAGTAGTTTTTCTCATGTACTTTCTACTCTCTGCCTCCATATGCTACTACCTTCCCTTCCTGCATCAAGACATCACCTAGTCCCATAGAACATGCATCCGTGTATACGGTAAACATCTTTCTCCCATCCGGCAATGTCAGAACTGGGGCTGTTGTTAGAGCCCTCTTTAATCGTTGGAAAGGAACATCGCAATCCAAATTCCAATTGAAAGTTAGGTTCTTCTTCGTCAACCTTGTAAGCAGAGCTGAGGTTTTCGTAAAGTCTTTGATGAACTTTTTGTAAAAGCCCTCTAGCCCGAGGAAGCTCCGGACCTCGGTCACATTCTATGGAACCTTCCAATCTTGCACCGCAACTACTTTTGCGGGGTCCATGGCTAACCCTTCCTTGGACACCACATGTCCAAGAAACCTTACTTCCAGAAGTGGCATTTGGAGAATTTGGCTTTCAACTGATGTGCTCGAAGAGTATCCATGACTTCTTTTAAATGCTGAGCATGATCTTCCTCATTCTTTGAGAAAATCAAAATGTCATCTACGAAGACTACCACAAACTTATTAAGGAACTCCCTGAACACCCTGCTCATCAAATCAACGAAGTAAGCGGGTGCGTTTGTCAGGCCGAAAGGCATGACAAGCCACTCGAAGAAACCATCCGGAGTTCTGAACGCGGTCTTATCAATGCTGTCTTTAGTCACTCTTAGCTGGTGAAACCCGGTAGCTAGATCTAGTTGGGAGAAAACCGATGCACCTACAAGCTGATCGAACAAGTCGTCTATTCTTGGAAGTGGGTGCCTATTCTTCTTGGTCAGCTTGTTTAGCTCCCGATAGTCAATGCATAGGCAAAGCGAACCGTCCTATTTAGTTGCGAACACTACTGGAGCACCCCATTCAGAAATACTTTGCCTTATAAACCCCTTCTCAAGCAACTCTTTAACCTGCTTGTTGAGGTCTTTCCTCTCCCTTGGAGACATGTGTCTAACGGGTAAAGCAACGAGTTTTGCATTATCAACGAGTTATATGCGGAAGTCTATCTCCCGCTTCGGAGGTAAGCCCTTCACCTCTTCAAAGACATCCGAGTATTCACGAACTACTCTAACAGACTGCAAATTCTCAACAGACGCATCAAGAGATTCTGGATAGCTAAGCATAACAGAGTTCATGGGATTACAAGAAATTTCGAGAGTGTTACCGAGGTGAGTCATGAGTCCAACCACTCTCTTTTCACAATCGAGGATGGCACAATTACTGGATAACCAATCCATGCCTAAAATCAACCCATATCCCGTGAAGCCCAAAACATAGGCATTACATCTAAACCCAACATTTAGTATAGAAATTTCCAAATCCAAACAAATCATTGACAAATAAGTTGAGCCCCCAATTGGATTTGAAACAACCAAGGGATCCTCTACTAAACCGGTCTCTAGGTGTAGAGATTCAACTAAAGCAGTAGATATAAAAGAGTGTGATGCGCCAAAATCAAAGAGTGTACGAACAGGATGATCAAAAAGATAAACTAAACTCTCAACAGAAACATTTCTACCTCATTCTTGCGGAGGTGCCATGAGAGCGTGAACCTGCCCACCAGAAGTAGATCTAGCTCTCCACCCTTGCTTTCTTGGGCAGTCCTTAGCCATGTGTCCCGTCTCGCCGCAATGGAAACAACCACCCATCTTCCCTTCTTCTTTCTGTAGTCCTTAACCAGATGTCCAGGAATGCCACAAAAATTACACTTCCTCTTGTCATGGGGTTTATTGTTCTTCCCGCCCTTCTTGGAATCTGTCTTCTTGCTTTGTGATCCTTCCACTTTCTTATCTTGAGGTACTTCCACCTTTGTCCCTTTCTTGCCACCCTTATCTTCCTCTTGTAACAGTGTCATGTTCACCAGTCTCTCATAAGCTGCACCCATAGGTATATGGGACATAGCTACTCTGTGCAGTGGCTCATTCAATCCTTTAAAAAAACGGAGAGCCTTCTTATGTGGAGTGTTCACTAACTCCAATCTGAACCTAGCCAACTGGTTGAATTGGTTAACGTATTCCTTGACCGATACACTCCCTTGTTTGAGAGCTAAGAACTTCTCCATTTGTAGGCTTCGTTCAGCTTGTGAGAGGAATATCATTTCAAACCTCATTCTGAAATCCATCCAAGTTTCAATTGGTCTTTCAACGTTAGTAACTTCCCACCAATAGAAAGCTTCGTCTTTGAGCAACCATACGGCCAACTGTATCTTCTACCCATCATCCACTTCGAAGATATCAAACAAATCCTCAGTTTCTTTGAGCCAGTTTCTTGCTTCCACGAAGGATTCATTTCCCTTGAAGTTCTTTCCACCCATGGCTCGAAAGTCCCTACATATTTTTGAGAAAGCATTTGCACGAGGAGGAGGAACCGCTACAGCTGGGGGCAGAGGAACGTCTGTTGGGCTTGCGACATTAGCCCTAGCCTCTAGGTACCTTCTGAACCAGCCAGGTACCAGCACGCCCTCTGGAAGGTTAAGATCCCCAGACATGCTGAAACGAAAAAGGAAAGGTTCAAAACAAAGGATAAAAAGATAGTGCATATGGCTTTTGAGGGATTATGCCTTTTTAAAATAGAACACTTATTTCTTGAAAATTGCTTCTTTAAACTTCTTTTTGAAAAAAAAAATCAAAATTTTAATCTGATCTAGTAAACCTTTGCTCTGATACCAAGTGAAACACCCCACCTCCGTTAAGGTCATTCACAAAGGGAATGCCTTAACTTTGGTGGAGCATTATAGGTACAAGACACAAATAATTTAAAAAACAGACATATATAAGCAGAGGAAAAAGACTAAATTTATTTCATACGTAGTTCATAACAAAAACATTACAGCAAACTGTCTAAAAACAACTTCCAAATCATTACATCAAAATCTCTGTCTTGATTATAACATAAAGAAGCATAAAACACAATAAAACTGCATAAATCCCCAAGTAGTAGTGTGTCCAAAGCCATAGCCGAAGATAAGAGGTTCCAAGCTATACATCACAGAGTCTTCAATCTTGGAAAGATGAACGGTCCAAATTAAGGTGAGCAACTCCCTCCCTGGGTACCGGGGGGGGAACAGAAGAAAAGAGAGCGAAAGAAAAATGGGTCAGACATAAGTCTGGTAAGTCCAGCGATTACTCAGCATGTAAACTGATAAGAGAACCATGACTTGAATAAATTGGACATAGGACAATAACAAGGAACTAAGGTAACATAAGATAAGGCAAGATAAACTAATCATGCTATCGCATTCATATCCATATTCTCTGCACCTACTAGATATTTCAACCATCATCATGAGTTCAAACCCAATGATCCCGTTTTATCGATCGGCTCCTACTCGCACGCATTTACTACTTGTGTCATACGGCCCCGCTCGATTGTAGATACATGTGCTGGTCCCACCATGGGGTGTATCAAATCCTATGGTGGCAACCCGACATGATTCAAGATGCGCAGTGTATAACTATTGATGCCCAGTGCCTGCTTTTTCCACTCTGGGGTACGTGCACGCCCATACTCCGTCGGAACATACACTAACGCACCAACCGCCGTTGTTTTGACCGCTTATAATCAGCCCAGTAATCATGCCCCCACCCTTCCTAGTTCAGGGTACCATGATACATCTATGAGGGTTACTGCTGAAATGGGTCCCCGTTACTAGGGTTTCCTAATCAACATGTTGAATTGGTTAAGTATCCAAGTTAACCTAACCCCACCCATCAGTTTAGTTAACATGTTGTATTGGTTAAGTGTTGCCTTAATTAACTTAACCCTACCATTCCTGACTTAGCTTAAATTCATTCATTAAAGCACCAACCACTCACATTAGACAGGTATTGTTGCGGTTACTGGATGTGCCGGTCGAGTCCGGGCAGTTTTACACCGCAACTCAGTCTAACCTGGGGTTCTTTTGGGCTTGATGCACTAACCTCTCACATTAGATATATATGTTACGGTTGCTGGATGTGACAGGAGGTTCCGGGCAGTCTTACATCGTAACTCAATCTAACCTCGGGTTAGGCATATTCGTCTTTTCTAAATTTACATATCTACCTCTTTATATTTATATGTAAATTATTGTTATTCAAGTCAAGCCCCACTTTCCCTTTAAATCAAGTTCATAATTTTAGGTATAAAAATTTATACCACTTTATGCCATAAAACATTTACATGTTTATGAGCCAAATATGCCAATTATATGTAATTTCATACTTTTCCCCAACATCACCCCCGTTAAACGTTCGCATAAATCACATAAAATGTTAGGCTCGATACATAGCCTAACTTATACACAAAAAGGAAAAAAAAAGGAACATGTAATAATTCCAACATCATAAAAATATGGTTCTAACTACACATGTAACATATGAATTTGGCATAGAACAATATACATTCAATTATGAACTTGCAAATTTAGATCTACTCAACATGAATCATGAAATAGGGGTTTTACATAGAACTACATAAACTTAAAATTAGGCATGTAGTTGCGAACTTGCAAATTAGTTGGATCAAATTTAACATGAACCTAATCATATTAGCATGTAGTTTCGGTCATATATGTGATCATGGTTGAACTTGCATAAACATAGCAAAATTCCTAAATCATCATACAACATATAGGTGTCATTACCAAATCATACAACATGAAATGTCATCGCCAAATTATACAACATTGTATGTCATCGCCAATTTACGCAACTTGATATGCCATTGCCAAATTATACAACATAATATGTCATCGCCACTTTGTTATGTCATCGTCAAAGTATACAACATAATATGTCATCGCTAAACTACACAACATATATGTCATTGCCAAATTATACAACATATGGATTCATTTCCAAGCATTTAACATTTATCATCAAAATTACATACAACATGGTCACAAACTTAACATGATAAGAGTCATAGTCTTAATAAATTCAGTTTTAACAAAAAGGATAGCATAAATTTGCATTAGGCATTGTTCTACATCCAGATATTTAGTCACGATTCTAATATCATTTAGGTCTAAATGATAACAGGACTTACAAAAAGGAGACTAGTCTTGTGTTCTGGGATCTGTATTCTGAAATTGAATAGCTCTTCTTTGTTGTAGACGTTGAATTCTCTTAGCTGAATTAGATTTAATTTGCAATTCCTAACTTGCTTTCTAGTTGATGGAGAATGGCGGCTACTCTAGGTTGAGTACTGACAGCATGACGGTCCTAGGAATATTTTTGTGTGGCTCAGGGTTTAGATTTAGGTTGCTTATATAGAAGTTTGATTAAATAGCTAGGAACCGCCAGATCAACCCAGGGCAAATCAAAGCCATTCAAACCTAAGAGAACCAACCAGAACTTGCCATACAAGCCCTGATGACACAACAACTCGTCACACAAAGAAACACGTCAGATTTCAGATCTGACCAGAGGGGGAGGTTGATCTGTATGGGGGGAGGTCGACCCCCTGGTCGACCTCCTAGTCGACCTGGCCTTGGGCTGGAAAATTCCCGCCCAGCCCGCTTCTGCTTCTGATTTTGAATTTTGAATTTTCTGAACTTTAATCTGAACTGTTTATTTAAATTCTTGAATCTTCTGAAGGTCATAACTCCTTCATACGGAGTCCGATTTACGCAAACTCGAACTCTATCTCAAGCAGTATTCCGAGACGAACGTAATGGCGTAACCCGTTTCCCTTAATTCTCACATTTTTAATTAATTATTCTTTAATTCGTTACTTTAATGTTTACAGAAAACATGGGTTGTTACATATGCGACCGACTAACTCCTCCTTGCACGACCCGAATATGACCAACTGACCCGACTAATTTACATGCAGGCTCGCTCGCTTGAACCTTCCACCCAAGCTCGCTCGAACCCTTCATCCAAGCTTGCTCGAACTATTACTTTCCCTTAGGGTCGTTCATCCGACCCTGTTCATCTTAGGTTTGCTCCACCAACTACTTTAGCCTCCAACTTCACATTTGAACGACCGACCCAACTCATTAGGGCCGACCGATCATACTACTGGGAGCGGTCGACCCATCCACTTGCCCTTCAAAATCCAACTCTAGAACAGGCTTTTCATCCGCTCGACCGATCCACTCCTTGGCTCGTTCGAGCCTGTCTCCTGTCTTGCTCCCCAAGAAATCTACCATGGTGCGCGATCGACCCCCCCACACGCGACCCAAAACCTGCACTTCACAATTTCCATTCCGATTTCCACCAAAACTTCGCCAAACGATAGATTCGATGAAATCAACTTGTCAAATTCGTCAAATATGATCAACAACACGGTATGAATCCGCTAACAACATGAAAACAATAGTTTTCTCCAAATCATGCAAATCACTCCAAAAATCGTAATGAATGGTCATAAGAACAAAACTATAGATCTAACTTGCATAATCATATGGAAAATCGTAGAACCAATGATTTAAACTTACTAAATGAGATCATAAGGTGATTCACGTAAAAAAGGACTTAATATGACATAGATTTATGGAAAAACACTTAAATATGATGAAAAACATGATCAAACACTCATACACTTCATTGTATTCATGTGAGAAATGCAAACCGCTCACCGATTCTCCAAAACAAGCTGAAATGATAGAAATATGAATCCAGAAAGCAAGCACTTCGTACAAACCCCTTGGTCCGATGAATCTTTGCTTCAATCATATGATTTCCCCCTTAGATATTGATTTTTAATTGTGAAAAGGTGTTAGAGGAAGAAGGAGCTCAAGGCCACCAAATGAGAGAATGAGAGAAGTAACCTATTCTCCGTACCCCTCACTCTCTATTTATAGTTTCCACCAGCCCACTAATGGGCCTTCCCAATTCAACCCATTAGGCTTCCCAAAACATGAATAGCTAACTGAAAAACATTAAAACAGCGATTCCTCCCAAACCGCTGAGCCAAATCCTTAATGTAACCACTCTACGGAAAGACAATCATCATTTCCTTTCCAATAACACAGATCTCACCCTCTGATTCGACCTGAGTCAAAAGTTATGCATTGTACAAGACTGACATGGGCAAAATGGTCACAAACAAAATCGGTAAAAATTATGGACATGTCTCACATCACCAAAAGAAACATATTAAAAGATGAGAATGATCCAACCCTTACGGAATTTAAAAATATATTTTACGAACTTCCGATACGTAAAATGCGGGCTGTTACATTGCTAGTAAGATTCATGAAAGACTTTTACGCTGCAAAAAATATGCTAGGCCTGCCTTACATCTATAAGTATTATTACTCGTAATCTCCCGTAAGTTCAGGTACGCTTGGAATGAAACATATTCTTTAGGCCCTTACCTTAGTCAAAATGCAAATGTTGCAGCCCTAGTGCGCCGATAATATCAGCGCACTTTGATAAAATTAGAGCGTGTCTTGAATCTTATGGGTCGTAATATCACGACCCGTAAAACAGTTGAGATGTTCTAATACAAGAGACGCTTATGTCGCAAATATTTACATTTTAGAAACTACAATACGCATTTGAGGTTTGGTTGAGAACAAAAATAGGGATATTTTAGGAAATATGTTTTTTTTTAAATGACTTTTTTTATTTTAGAACTTAAACCATGTGATTTGCATATGCTTCCCCTGTTGGATGGCGGGAGCCCTGACTAAAAATAGTGAGAACAAATCATTACTGAAAACATACATCGATAACAATCAAATTATTTAAATTATACACCCAATTTTCTGCTCCTTCCAAACCGGGTTTCCTTTCAGAGAGAAGCCACCACGGTAGTGAAATATAAATGGCACAATCATTCTCATCTTTCTCCCTCGCCGACGCTTTCCAGTTGAAAAATCGTCCGACTCGTTTATATTTCATCCTTCTAATCTTTTTCCTTTCTCTCATTCTCATCTCTCTCCTTCCTCGCTCTAAGCCGCCCATTCTTTCCTTCTCTTCCACTCTCTCCACCCCCTCTCTACCTCCGATCTCAGCATTAAAACCCCCGATCTCGAACTCGTCCATCGATTCACCGCCTCAAAATTTTGCCGTTGATTCACCCCCCCGTGTAGGAAGTGTTGGATCGCCTGCGACGCGGATCGCAGCTGCTGAATCGCCGCCACCGGTCGCGGCATTCATTGAGACGCCGCTTGATAAGGAAGTTGTACCAGAAGACGGAGGGAAAGTGTGTAATCTGTACGATGGGACGTGGGTGAAAGATGAAGAAGAGGGAAGGTATCCCTTGTACAAAGCCGGATCTTGTCCGTTCGTTGACGATGCTTTCACGTGTCAGGAGAATGGGAGGCCTGATAAGGATTACTTGAAGTGGAGATGGCAACCTAACGACTGTGATCTTGTTAGGTAATCTTCAGATTATTTTATTTTTAATAAAAAAAATCTCCGTTTGGGTATAATTCCATATGAGATTGATAAAGGTACTCCGTTGGTTAAGAGAGTATCAATTTTAATTTAATGTATAATTGTTACGGGGATACAAAATAAATTAGCCTTCCCTTAAACACATAAATTAAAATTCCGATGTTAACACCCTATAATCCATATTAATAAAAATCATAAAATCTAAGGGTCTGGCTATTCACACCCCGTAGTCTGCTCTTCACCTTCCGGTTTAAATTTTAGAATCTTATTTCCAAAAATCACCCTATAACAACTGATTAGATAACTTGTCTAATGTTGTACGATGATTAAAAAATAATAATATAAGTCATATACATGTATGAGTGTTCGAGGCTAAATTGCAAACAATAATTTAAAATTTAAAATCAGCATTGTACATGATCTTTTTTTTTAAAAAAATTATAGATAAAAATTACAAATAATGATTTAAAAAAATTAAAATAATAATTAAAATTTTAAAACCTGTACCATCATCAATGTGTATCATTACGTATTTTGAGACCGAATACGTTAGCAGTATATAAAAATTCCAAAAATCTAAACAGTGACTAAGTAAATCATTAATATAGATGTTGTCGTTAAAATAAATCAACTCTTAGATGGAGCGTTGATCACCCTAACCAACATTAAAGTTGCGCGTCAGTTAATTTGAACCAATGACGCCGTCTACAAATGTTTATTAATCCAATCAAAATTTAAAGAGAGAAAGAACTGTAGAAACAACTTACAAGCTGGAAACTAAAGAAAAAAAAATTGAGAATGAAAATGCAATAAGGGCATTTTTGGATTAAACGGGGTGGGAAGAGAAAATGATGGGGTGCACGTTTAATTTTCTAGTTAGTGGAGGTGAAAAACAAATAAAGGGGTGTTAATAGACGCACCCAAAATTTAAACCTTAATTAATACTTACAATTTAACGCTGTACATAAAAAAAGGATATAATTAATGTAACGAAGAAAACACTAGAAAGTTTCGTGGGAGATGAGAAGGCATCGGACCGGGGAATTAATTGTAATTTCATATTGGAATTGGTGTGTTCAATTTAAATTAAATGCATAAATGAAAATTTTGATCCACCATGGTGCGTCAGAATTGTGTAATTGAGATGTATAGTAATTCGCACGTTGTTGATATCGAAATTGTATTCGGTCGTATAATAATCACCGATGGTCAGATTTTTCAACGGCACTTGACCACCGTATTTCGAAGTCCAGCAACAAAGTTTCGATTTTCAACATTTAAAACTGAAATCCCCGGCCGATTTATAACCGTTTCATGCTACCATTAAACGGCAATGCTTTGCCGTTTTTAAATATAAAAGACTTTTCCTTCTGACCGTATTTTATATTGTTGTTTATTTTGTGAACGATTTTTTTCGTTTGCAATTGTTTTTTTTTAATTTCTGGAAACACGCATTTGTAATTTACGCTAAATTTAGTACATTAGGTTTTAATACAAGTGGCAAGCTAAGGACATTTAGGTATTGTTTTCTTTTTATTTTTTAAATAATCTAGACCCTTTTAACAAAAAATTATTAAGCTGGAGTCCCCTTGAAATTATCCTTCTTTAATCAAATGTGGAGTCCCTTTAACAATCCCCTTTCTTATATCAGCCTCATTCACAAAATACCAATTTCGATAATGAATATAATGATCCGGCAACTCCCATCCACTCCCTACTTAATACCTTACATACACCTGTATATATGAAAATTTTATACAAACAAAATTAACCTTGCAATTTCGGTATCACGGTGACCTTAATGATAACATGAACAACTTTAGTATAACCAAATATACTAAAACACCATTACACACCCCTTGCTTCCTCATCCAACATCCCCACCCCTATGTTGCCATCGTCTACAACACCAGCCCATACTGCCCACCACCGTCCCCAGCCACATCTACCACAGCTCCCTAGCAAGTCTAATCCTAGTGCTGCATTTCATGATCTGCTGTGCTTCCTGACCTCACCACATCAGTAAGATATTATCTGTCATCTTCTTCTACCTTACTCATTAGTTGATCGTCAACAACTGAAAAACAAATGGAATGTTGGACTGGTCCCTTGTTTTCAGATTTGATACAGAATAAAAAAACAAAAATAAAATAAAATAATAAACCACTTCTGCAAATATGTTTTAAATTACGCCTCTATTTACGTTGTTGGAATTTCTACCCCTTTGAAAAATAAATCTGGACTTAGTTGAATATTTCTATGACCAAAACTATCTACTTTTTTTTTTTTTTTTTTTTTTTTTGAATAAGTTCAACTATTACTGCATATTTGCAGATCAAAAAACAAATAATTGCATTTTGATTCAAACAAAAATTGAGATGTTTTATAAAACTTATTTTTACGATTGACGGACAGTTGTGTATTTTAAAACTGAAAAAGGGCTTTTTACTAAAAGAAAAAGGGCAGCGGATACAAAATTATACTACAGTATATCATTTGTAGGAGAAATATGTAAAAAAGAAAAAGAAACACAGCAAGTACAAACTGCTATTTGAAGATGACATAATAGTATTATACTGTTATAGTAAAAGTAAAATATAGTATGACATACTTCTACATATACATGGTAGCAAGGTTTTAAATCTGCAATATTGGTCACATTTCATCTTGGAGATTTTAGTGACCTAGTATCGTATCAGTGGAGATCTCCGACGTACGAAATCTTGGGCGCCAATATTGGATTTACATATCGTAGCTTAAAGTTCATCCCGTGACCATATCAGAGTATATTTTATGTTAAAAATTAATTTGATCACACTACACTTACTAAAATATATAAAAAATTAAATTCACTTGATTTGTAAATGAAACAATGACACATCTAATTTATATAAAAAACCATAAAGCCGGTTTATTTAATATTTACTGAATTGCTGAAAAAAAGCAAAAAAAAAGGGCATGGTGTACAATTCATAGGCACTTTAAATAAGTCTGCCATAAAAAACGTTAAAATCATATGGTGTCCATTTTATAACCTCTTATATTATAAGCAAAAAGCTATAAATGTACTTAAGGCAAGAAGCTATAGATGCATATAACTAAAATAATTTTTGGTCCATATGAAGGGTTTAATAAAGTCCACTTAAGAAAAAACTTTGAAAATGATGACAAATCAAATTTTACAGCAAGTAGAGCATAGCTTCAAGACAAATAAAATTTCATTAAAAAAAAAAAAACCATAATTAACATACTTGTAGAGAGTAGAGAACGAAGCTGCATTGTCGAGAGTTGGAAGCAATCACGTTCTGTCAAGAGTTGGAAGTGAAGTTTGAATTTTTTTAGACCATGGAGTTCCATTTTTTTCTAAGAGGAGAGAATTTGTTTATTTAATGAGGGAAGTCGATATTTCAAGGAGGGGAATTAGATAATAAACCAAAGACCTATGTCCACTGATGATGGACCGAGAATCAGGTGGACTTCGTTTAAAAAAAACAATAAATCAGCCGATATCTCGAAATATCGGTTCGCTTTAAATATTGGCTGATATTTATAAATATCGGCCGATATATTCAAAACGAGGCATTAACAAATAACTTTTGTTTTGTTTCGTTTTAGCATTCAATCGAGATCTTGACCGAGATATCTGCCGAGATTTAAAACACTGCATGGTAATACTAAAATAAAAACGATATATTTTAAATACCAATTCACATAATGTTGCTATATAAGCAGGATAAAAACATGAAATGTGGCATGATATTAATGCATAATGTTGTTTATATCTAAATGTTGTCCTCCTAAAAAAACATTGTAAAAGCCAATTTAAATATTTAAATCATACTTTACGATAGCATCAAAATATATGATATATTCAGTTTCTCTATTCACATGTAATACTGTAAATAACTTAAAGTGATATATTCAATACTCACAAGGTGACTATAAATAGCATAAAAACATGAAATCGTACTAGATAATAAGGTAATGGTATCAAAAAGTTAAATATTGATCTTCTGCCAATAACAACAACTAAGTTATTATCCCTAAACAAGTTGGGATCGATTAGAGATGGAACCCAAAAACAAACGATAAAGTCAATTTGAAAGTTATAATAACAATAATAGATTTAATTGTGAAAATAGAAATAGAAATAAGATAAAGTAAATTATTATTAATAATAATTAAAATTAGATAAAGAAACTAAAAAACATGATAATAGTAACAATAACAAGACTTATAATAATAATGGCACTGGTTAATAGGGACCGAAGACCAAACACCTAGGTCCTAGGCCCTAGGCTCGTATTCAGTATTTCTGTAATCTTAAATTATACCATTACCCCTAAACAAACTCTAAGTTCATAGTTTTGGTACATGGGTAGTTAAATTTAACGTGTTATTGTCCATGTCAGCTCTTCGGATATATTCTAATTTCTTGCTTTCTTTATCATTTTCTTCCATGTCATCATTTGTCGACTTCTACCTCTCTTTGAGCATTCAATGTGGCTTATAACTCCAACGTGCACAAGTGCTTCAAGAGGTCTTCGTTAGAAATGTCCAAACCATCTTATACGATGTTGGATTAGCTTCTCTTTAAATATGCTACTTCAAGTTTGTTACATATATCATCATTTCTGATTTGGACTCGTTTTGCATAAACACAGCTCCATCTCAACATAAGCATCTCTGCTACATTCACCTTTTGGATGTGTTGTCTTTGTAATATGTCAACATTCTGCACCATGCAATATTGCATGCTTGATCGTCGTTACGTAGAGTTTTTCTTTAAGCTTTTGTGAGGTTTCCCTATCATAGAGGATGATAAATGCTAGTCGTCATTTCACTTATCCTGTTTGAATCTTATAACTAACATCTTCATCAATCTCACAATAATAATGCAACATTGATCCTAAACATCGAAGTGATTCCTTTCTGGGCACTACATGTTTGGTCAGAGTAATATCACCATCTTCTGACCCAACGTTGCTGAATTTGCCCTTCGTATACTATATTTTAGTTTTGCTAAATCTAAAGCCCTTTAATTCTAAAGTCTGCCTCTTTACATCCAGTTGTCTATCAATCTTTATCTTACTCAATTTGTACATTATCATCAGCAAAGAGTATATATCAATGAATCTTACCTTGTATACCCCTCGTAACTTCATCCATCATCAAGGTAAAAATGTAGGGGCACAAAGCTGACCCGTGATGTAATCATATGTTAATGGGTAAGTCAACGGGTTCACCATCGTATGCTCGTGCCTTAGTTACGCATTGTACGTATCATTGATAAGGGTAATCAGTAATGTACTTTTGTTTGGACTCTCTTCTTTTCTGAAGCATTCACTACCTAATATTTCTTGGTATTTTGTTACAAGCTTTCTTCAAATTGATAAATACAATGTGTAGATCCTTCTTTTGCTCCATAAATTTCTTCACAAGTTGCTTTATTAAGAAAACCACATCTGTGGTCGATCTCTCAAACATGAAACCATTGGTTTTTTGAAACGTCTGTCATCCTTCTTAATTAATGTTCAATGACCAGCTCTTAAAGCTTCACTGTAAGCTTAATTACTTCATAGTTTATGCAACTTTAAATATATCCTTTATTTTTAAAGATTGAAATTAATATGCTTCTCCTCATTTATCTGACATTTTGTTTGATTTGAAAATATTATTGGACAACTTATTTAACCAAGTTACCTCTGATTCCCTGCATTTCCAAGGCATCTTCGCTTTTTATTGGGGATGTCATTAGACATCAATGGTTTGCTTGTTTTCATCCGTTTTAGCGCCTCCTTTTCCCTAAATTATTGAATTCTTCAAACAAAATGTCTGCTTGTGTCATCAAAAGAGTCGTCTAGTTTACTCTCCTGCAAGAAAAAACAATGATTTTTTTTTTTTTTTTTTTTTTTTTTTTTTTACAAATATTGAAATGATACTGTATGATAATATTTAAACATGGAATGTTATATTCGACTTTTCAATTCATGTGATGCTACTATTTACAACAATAAAATACAAACCTTATAAATTGGTGAAGTGTGGTGATATTTAAAATTAAATGGTGAAATGGTATATAAAACTAACATAAAAAAACGTAATGCAAAGAACTCCACAAAACACAATATTCAATTACATAACTTCATTATATTAATCAACTACAATTAACTCCATACGAATGCATAATTGACAAAAATGATTGTACAACTTCAACTTCATAAATAAAAATTGCATAATAAAATTTAGACACAATAATATTTTAACACTAGATAATACTAGATTACGAGATAGTAGAATGCTCTACTAGGTAGTAGCATTGTTAGTCAATTTTTTTCTCTTTTTGAATTTGATATTGTGCCACCATAACCGATCTCACCTAGTCACCACTTGTTTCTACAACGTTGCTTCTTCACTTCATCGCATCTACTTTGAAACAATCACCGTCACATCTCTTCAACCTTATCAACTTATTTTATCACTATTAAAACCCCTAATTAGCAAGTATGGTTGTCCAAAGTGGTTAGGCGTTACAAATTGGTGCAATAGGTCGCTGATTCGAAATTTGCATAACATGGTTTTAAGAGGCATTGTATGTTGTTTACTACCTAAGCCTTGTGTTTAAGTGCCAATTCAAGATAATAACAATATTCAAAACCCCTAGCCAACTTCTTTCAGTCGTTGCTCATCCTGGTCACCTATGACAATCATCGGAATATTACGCCGTGGTTGTCAACACCAACCACCCTTCGTTGATGACATCATTTTGCCAACCCCAATTTCAGTTTATCACATCTAGAACAAATTGGAATAGATATGGAATTATTTTTATTTAATATGAGTTTGAGAATAACTTGTTTATGTTTCAGTTTTTCTCGAAAAATTTGGGTATTTGTCATGAATGCCAAACCAAAGACATTTGAGAACCTCAAAGTTTGGAAAGCTCATGTCGATGATGACAAATACTTGAAGATGTTGAAATCTGATAATGATTGAATGTATGTTACTGGAGAGTCTTAGAGTATTGCAAACAACAAAAAGTTCATAGGCATTTTACCACATCAAGTAATTCGCAATCAAATTAAGTTGCAGAAAAGATGACTCATACCCTATTGGACAATGCTTGTGAATGCCATCGGTTTGTCGAAATGATTTTAGGTCGAAGCTTTGTCAGCTGCAATACGTATTGTGAATCAAATTACATACTCGGCTATTAATGGTCGAATTTCAAAAAAATGTGAAAAGGAAAGAACATCGACTTGAGTTATCTTTATGTATATGGTAGTTCAGCTTATGTGCAAGATTTTGAAAATGATAAGCTTGCGCCAATGGATTTCAAGGGAGGGAGTTATGCTAACTACATGGATGACATGAATGGATATCTTCTTTGGAAACTAGAAATGAAGTAGGTATTAACTTATGTCATGCTGTTTTTGATGAGTCTTATTTGTTTAACAAGAATGTGAGCTCCATGGATGTTCCATATTTGTTTTGCGTCAAATCAAAGGAGATGAGAATTATTCCCATTTTTTGGTCAAGTTGTACAGTAGATTGGATGATGTTGTCAGTGGTAAGGTGGTTGATGTTATGTTGTATAGCAGTCTACCTGTTTTCTTAATAGATGTTAGTTATGTGCATGATTGTATGGAGAGTAGTTCAAGGTGAATCCGAAGTTGAAGCAATTCAAGATGAAGCGAAAAGGAGTTCAGGCAATGTAATTGCAAATTGATGGGTCGTCGCAGTATGAGGCTGCTATAAGGTGTGGCAATCGGAAGTATCTTAGTTTTAATGATCATTTGGACTATGCTCTTCATATAGTCTAAAAATGAGCCGATGGACTTTAATGACGTCATGAAATAAAATGATAAATCGAGATGAATTTGTGTGGAAAAGATGTACTTTATACAAGAATGCAACTTGGGATTTAGTTTCACTTCCTACATGAACTTTTTCTATTGAATGCAAATGAATATACCACTGTTATTACGGCGCTCGACTAGTCGCGACTAGTCGGCTAGTCGAGATGGGGGCCTCGACATGAAACGTCGACTGACCAAACGTCGACTGGAATTGAAACCCTAGAAATCGGAACCCTAAATCGAAGTCTCGATGTCGATTTGGAACCCTAACTCGAACTCGAACTCGATTTGGAACCCTAACTCGAACTCGAAATCGAACTCGAACTCGATTTGGAACCCTAACTCGAACTCGATTTGGAACCCTAAATCGAAGTCTCGATCAAGGTTCGAACTTCCGTTTCAGGATCTAGGGCACACAAAAAATGAAGCAGAAGAAAACGAAGGAGAAGAAGAAGAAAACGAAGAAGAAAACGAAGGATAAGGTTCGAACTCGATTTGGCCTGATGTTTTGTAAGTTAATAACAATGGACTTCAAAGTTTTGTTACTGTAATTAACTAATTAAGTAATTATGGACCATATAAATTTGAAATTATTGGTCATATAAATTTTGTTTACCTTTACCAACTACTTAAAAATACAAAATTTGACTACATAAATATATATTTATTTATCGACTAGTCCGACTAGTCTACGATTAGTCCACTAGTCGACTAATTGAACCTCCATCGGCTCGACTCGACTTGCCGCCGTGATAACCATGGAATATACAAGGTAAATGATGGAAAATTTAAAGCTATATCAGTGGTTAGATCTATCAACTTATGACCCAACCCATTAATCTGACCCGTTAAATGAGTTGGGTTAACTCATCTATGGATTTTTATTAAAGGAGTCACGACAGATTGATCCATTATTAAAAATGTTACAAATGGGTAACATACTTGTTAAAACTTTAAAAAATAATATTAATTTTAAAATTAAAATTTTGGAAATTGAAAATCCAAAATTTTGAAATCTAAGATGGTGTGTAGTTTATTTTATGTTTTGTGCTTTGGGTATTCAACATTAATTGTAAAAGTGTAAGAAGAGGGGCAATTGAGGAGATGGAAGGAAGATGGAGGGGACGACGAAAAGGTTGGAGGGACGACGAAAGTATGATTTATCTCTCGTCCCTCCGTTATTTTCCTAAGCAGGAAGAATATGAAAAAGTTATTTTTTATTTTATCGGTTAACTTCATTTTCTAAAACGTTTGTTTCTCACAATATACATGCATTGTTTGCTTTTTTGTCTGGATGAAAACCCAAAATAAAGAAAATCCAACGCATCCTAAAATTTTGATTTTTATATTTGGACGGCTGGATAAAAGTTGTCATTTTTTTCCCGTTTAAGTTGTAATAACTTTTTCATTTTGATTCGAAATCGAATGAGATTTTGAGTAGTGAACCCTGGTCATCATCACAAATGGTATGAAATGCTTCAATATTTCATATTTTGAACGTACATCATAGTTCAACATGATGACTAATAGGTGTACTTAACAAATTATATGCTATATTTTTATATTTAATCCTCGATTCTGTAGAAGATGCTATTTTTGTTCTAACAACAGTAATTTCTTAATATTAACTTGGAACTAATGAGACTATGACCCATTGTTTTAGATCTTGAAAATATCGTTGGAGATCTCATTTTGGACTCCACCAAAAACGAAATAGCAAATTTTACTATAAATCTGATTTTGAATATATCATTCGAAATATTGCAATATCGGACGAGATATTGAAAGGTGGATACCCAGTGCCAAAGATTCCCGTACTCAAGCGCGAGGATTTCCCAGGTCAGTCTCCCGTCCTGCTACTATTCACGGTTTCCCGGGCTCTGGGGGTGGTCGATTAGCGCGCGCAGCCTTTCCCTCACATTATGTGAAGAGGCCGGGGCTCGAACCTGTGCGCTCCAGATTACCATCCGGATAACCTTACCATTGCGCTAGGCACCACCTTCGGACGAGATATTGAAATATCGACCAAAATCTTGGTTTTTCTGTATAGAATTTGAAGTTGTGCCTAAATCAAAACAATAATAAAAAACTCAAATTTAGCCACGATAACCTCTTGCTATTTTATATTTTGCATGTTAAATGATCATATAGTATATTCATATATATATATATATATATATATATATATATATATATGTATTTCCAATGTTTATTGTTTTCATATTCATCGTTTTTACATGCATATTACCTATAAAATTATGTATTTTATGTTTAATTTATGTTGAACTGTTTAATGTTTTAGATCTTTTTTATATTCTATGTCTAACAATAATTTGTTTTCAAGGGTTATAAGTTATAAGCTATAATCTATTTACATTGTGTTATTTTTTTTATTTCAAAAATATTATAATTTATGGATATGAATGTTCTTTCGTAAATTAAGAACAATAAAGTTATTTTGCAATTCAAGTAAAGTTATACTTTTTATAATAGTATACTATTCCAAACTTGATTCAATGGTGTAACCTTCTGCGCCGCTAGCGCTAATACTACTACTACTACTACTTTGATTTGAAAGCCCGCCCATGCTTAATGTCCGTGAATAAGGGAGGAAGGAATTTATGCTTTCTGACTCTCTGTTCAAGGAGACAACACACCAGATTTGCCGAAAGAAGGTTGAAGAGTAAAAGCGCTCTACGATTAAGATTTAGCTATCTTACCAATTGGAGAGATGGTTGGAGAGGTAGCAAAGCCCTATACTTTTCATTATAAAACCAATAAACCGGAAAAAGATGGATTGTTTTGTGAAAGAAACTCTAGACTCATAAAAAGTGGAATTTGTGCCTATGGAAATTATCGAGTGATCGGAGCGGAAAAAGAGAACCCGCAGTTTTGTGAAGAATGTGGGGATGAAAGTTGTTGATTCTCGAATACGAAGATATCAAATGGGATACATCAAACTCGCATGTCCAGTAACTCATGTGTGGTATTTGAAACGCCTTCCTAGTTATATCGCTGAGATATATCCGATACGAGTTTTCGGAACCGAGATGAAAATCCAAGACAAACCCCTGACTTGGACTCATCTCATCCGATATCTCCTCCGATACGAGATTAAGTCTCTGAAATGCTCGAGACGAAACACGACCAATATCCGAGATTTAAAACCTTAATATGACCAATGGGCTTACATCTAAATTACAAACAAGGCTAATTCTATTTAGACCCAGGAAAATGCTGAGTTCACCCAGAAATATTGATGACCAAACTACTCTTGTTTTGCTACATTTTTTTTTTTTTTAATTTTCAGCATACCTCGTAGAGGCTCTATAAGGTTCCCTAGATAACCTCGTAGAGTCTCTACTAGGTATCTTTAAGGCACATCGTAGGAGTTCTACGAGATTACATAGGGAACCTCGTAGGGATCTACGAGGTTACCTAGGGAATCTCGTAGGGTCTCTCTACGAGGTATGGTAAAATTGGGTTTTTTAGAATATTACGGGTGAACTCAGCTAGGTTCCTCCCATTTTTTTTTATTTTGCTGGGTGAACTCAGCAAAATCATGGGTTTAAATAGAATTATCCTACAAACAATATGAAACACTCAGATACTTCATATTTTGAATGAATGCTATAATTTGTTTGGTGAATAACAGTTGTACTTAGCAAAAGACAAACATAACTTTATATCTAAACTCTCCGAATAGGCAAAAATTACTATTTTTTCGTTAAGGCTGTTAGCTTCTTCGTTCTAACTTATATCAGGGTAGAATTCAATTGAAAAAGCTCTCATATAAACTACATACGATATTGAACATTCGAATGCTTCATCTTTTGAACGTACCATGTGGTCTTTAGACAAAATGAAAGACACGCCAATTGTGAGGAACCATCTCAAAATAAGTGTTGGCGTCAAAAATGGCATCAACACGCCAAATTTCGTCAAAGCACGAAATCCAAATGAATTCAAGCACATACCGCAGAAAAACCAACATAGATTTCCAGACCACAGCCACAGATTGCGGCAAATAAAACAGAAAAGTAAAAGGAGACAACATATCTATAGTTGTTCAGCAGTCCATCTACATCCACTGTGAGAAAATCGTTTATTACACCGTATGTAACGGTCACAATCTGTGCATGTGCACATTTATTCTCTTGTTTAAATATTAATTGATGGGCTGTACCTGTTTGTTAAAATGTGTCAATGATGTGGCAAACTAACCGTTATGTATTTGGCTATAAATAGAAGGCCACTTACTTGTACATGGGATGTTGAAATAAAATTGATCTTTTTTCTTGCCTTCAATTATTCTTTCTATTCCCTCGTATCTCGTTCAGTTTCTGGTTTCTGTTCATCATCATTTCAGGTGAACTCTCGGCTGCATCCCCCTTGTTCGCCACGTTAAACCACCTTCATCTAACGCTTACCCCCTGCTGCCATCCTAACCTATCCCTTTACTTCTTCTACTTCGTCCAAAACCACGAACAACCTGGCACTTTCCTCTGCCCAAGAAAGGCCACTGTCATGGCTGCACATGACTTAAGAGCATTACAAATGGTATCAGAGCCTCAAGATGAGCAAATTTCCGACCCTCATCTATCACAAGATCCTAGATCGATTCAAGAATCAACATCATGGCTTATAGAAGAATTGATGCATTCGACCGAGACGTCGGAATCCATGAAGTTAAGCGACATAATGAAGTCGATCCGATCTATCAACAAAAAGATTGATGATACTATTTCTTCCCTTGAAAACAGTCTTCCCTCATGTCATTTCTTGAATTTTGAAAAGAAGATCATTAGGTTTCCTTATAGAATTTGGAATATTTGCATCGAATTGACAAACAAGTACCCAGAAGGTTACGATTTAGATCTTAATGAGTTTGGACTCCTTGCTATAATCTTGGATGAAATATTAAAGAATTCAAATGTTGTTGATTTTTCTAAGAATTCTACAATGGCTGCAACTTCTTGTGATTCTAATGTCACGCATGTTTCATCTATCCAAGATTCACTGCAAATCAAGAATCCGACTGCTGCACTACCCCTTGCGTACTCCCAAGAACCTCCACTACCGAACTCATATACCACTTACGGTTCAGTTTCTATGCCGACAATACATTTTTCAGATCCAAGAATTCCCGTTTCTTCAGTTGTTCAATATGAACTTGAGAATGCTAAGCTTAAGGAAGGAAATAAGCATGATGAGGCTGGACCATCTGAATTCATACCTGGGTATTCTTTTTGCTATGAAAAACGTGCTGCTGGTCCTGATTTGTTGATACAGTGGAACTCCATTGGAGTTAATTCATCAAACAACAAGTCGTTAGAATCTAGTTTGATGCCTTCAAAGTTTTTTTCAGGCTCTTGTTACGACATCTACGATAGCTCTACACGGGCTTGTGAGACTTTTGATAAAGGCAGAGCTCAAAACATTACTATCATGACTAATAGGACAAAGATGGTTACTAAAGCAGAAATAGGCATTGACCGAAAGCATGAAGAAATTTGTACGAATGATGATGATTTATTATTTGTTTCTCTTAAGGCCAGTTTGCCAGATGACATGGAAGTTATTAATGTCGGATCTCTGAATATTGAGGTTCCAATCAATGAACAAGCTGAGGTATCTCAAGCTTTCGGATTTAACAAATAAGAATGGACTTCCTCTTGCATTGCCCATTTCCAAGTTATGGGATTTATAACTTATTTCCAGTTATAGCAGAGATCTTGAAGTCCCTGTTAAATTTTAATTTAATCGGGTTTCATAAGTTTGATTATGCAATGCATTTCTGGAGTGATTGTAGTAGGATGCTTTATCTTGAGTATTTGAAGATGCATGCAAAGTGGCACGGACAAATCGTTTTCAGATTTTTGATTCAGTTTGCTAAGCCACCAAAGAGCCTTGAAGTTGTAATAAAAAACAGGAGGCTGTCAAATATTTACCCTCAACTTCCTTTGAGCCTTGAAATATGTTGTGTAAAAGAATCGGTCAACCATGGATTTAGTGGTTTGCTAAAAGGTGGAAATAAGAAGAGAGTTACTTCTTTATATGATATAAGCAAAGCTCTACCAGAAAAGGCAATATGGAAGAAGGTTGCAATTTGCAGCAGCACCTCAAAAGAAAAGGAACATTTTCAGGCCTGGACAAGTACTAATGATCCACCTTGTAAACTGTGCCAACATCAATGCAGACATAATTATAATAAAGGAACTATCTTTGTATTCGACCCAGGTGGTGAATTATTGGAATATATAAGGGTGTTAGAGTTTTGGAATGAGGCAGCGAACACAATTTGTATTGAGAAAGACAAGGGAACTTTTGCATTTGCAGCTATCACTTTCAATGAGAACCCGTACAAGCCACCATGGCCACCCCCTTTGCTACCACTCGACCTTGAGGACAAGGTCGTTTTCAAAGAGGGAGGGAGTGTAACGGTCACAATCTGTGCATGCGCACATTTATTCTCTTGTTTAATTATTAATTGAAGGGCCGTACCTGTTTGTTAAAATGTGTCAATGATGTGGCAAACTAGCCGTTATGTATTTGGCTATAAATAGAAGGCCACTTACTTGTACATGGGATGTTGAAATAAAATTGATCTTTTTTCCTGCCTTCAATTATTCTTTCTATTCCCTTGTATCTCGTTCAGTTTCTGGTTTCTGTTCATCATCATTTCAGGTGAACTCTCACCTGCATCCCCCTTGTTCGTCACCTTAAACCACCTTCATCTAACCCTTGCCCCCTGCTGCCATCCTAACCTATCCCTTAACTTCTTATATTTCATCCAAAACCACAAAAAACCTGGCACTTTCCTCTGGTTCCCCAAGAAAGGCCACTGTCATGGCTGCACATGACTTAAGAGCATTACACCGTAAGATTACAAATAGTCTCTTTTTGCAAGAAAGAAGAGAATAGAAATTGAGTTGAATCCAGAAAATGATACAGCTTTTGTTTAATTTCCAGAAGCCACTACCATAATAATCATTGGTTGATCCAACCAATCCACCGATTCCGCAACTGCGTTAAAACTAGCCAAAAATGCTCACAGTCTCATTTGTCATTTGCTTCGCTGTTGTTAGTCATGCCGTTCTTGGGTCACATGATGTGGACTCGAAATTGACGCATAAATCTGTTCATCAACCCTGTTCAAGGTTCGATGAACACGTTTTTCGATCTTTTGAACTACAATGCCGCAATATCCGATAAGTACAGAGGAATCACTTCGCCATGACTTACTCAAATGGTACCAGCTCTTCCATATATCTCATGTACCTCATTAAATGGACGGTTAGGTCCGTTCTTCCATCGTACACCTCCGGCTCTAGGAGTTTGAACTTTGTTTGATTCCTTCCAGTTCTAATGTTCGAGGTGAAAGGACTCCTATGCACACTTTCCACATCCTAGTTTACTAAATTTCCTCTTGTAGCTCGTCTAATAGTGTCTGCAAACATGTCGTTATTACCCAGAAACATCCTTCAGTCATCAATGCCAGCCTCAGCCACTCGAGCGCTTGTAGTTTCCAGACCAAGACGCTCTTCTCCAGGCATGGCATCCGGATCGCTGCTAACTCGGTGGTTCGGTTTGGCTTCAAACCAAAATCCAGGACCAGGGTTTGACATTGGTGGACCCAAGCCAGCTCCAAGCGCTTTGTCTTCTGTTTTCGGTTTCAAATTATGAACCCTAACCGTACTTATACCTAAGTCCAATGGTTCCGGGGGTGTGCCTTTCGTACTTACTGGTTTGGCACCGACCTGAGGCACGAGTTTGGTGTCGATCCAAAGTTGATCGAGGGCTGTTCTGATCGATCCACCGCCAACTCCTGTCTGCTATTTCCAAATCCAGCACATTGTTTATGATTTCCAGCATGTCCTGCTTATTTGATTTGTTAAAGGAAAGTCGACATTGTTTCTTCTTCTTTTTAGCTTATTCTTCTGTCTAAACAATCATATTTGCAACTGATCCACCGTAGCATCTGTCTCCTCCCTAGTAAGTAGATGGATGGATTCTTGTTTGCTTCCTTCTTGTCCATCTCCTTCCCCTTGAGTTATAGTTCTTTTAATTTTATCTAGACCATGGTTAATTCCTAAAAAAATTCCGATTAAAAAATGCTAGCTTTTCAATGAAAACATCAAAAATGGTATCCTCACCTTAAATTTTGTGAAAGTAACAAATCTAAATGAATCCAAGTGCGTATTTCATAAAACGAACACAGAATTACAGACCACAACCATAGATTGTAGTAAATAAAACAGAAAAGTAAAAAAGAAACAGTAGATTGCTTATATTCAGCGTGAGTTGATCTTTTTTTTAATGCTGTAAGATTAGAATGCATTCCTTTTTATAAGAAAGAAGAGAATAGAAGTTGAGTTTAATGCAGATAACAGCAGAGCTTTCACTGATTTTCCAAAAACGAAGTCTATTTTCCAAGCGTCATAGGTAATCTATTTACAGGTGCATATACAGTCCGGTCGGCTTTAAATCTCGCAGGTAACCTGGAATAGCAGGACGGCCAAGCCCACAAATTGAAGCTCGAATCGGCCATCATTGGGCCTAGATCGGTACCGACTTGAAGTCGGTTTGTCACCAATCTGGTCAAGTTGCGCCAAATCACCTGCATTCGGTGTAGACCCCATTTACTTCCTTCTCTTTGGGTCGTTGGTGGTGTTGCTCTGATCCGCCTCGTCGTTTCCACGCTATTGGGTGTTGATTGTTGCGATTAAAGTGTGTGCCGTTGTGTACCGGTTCATACCCGATCTAAATCTCATCCTTGTTCAAATTCAAACTTAATCAATTCCGGAATGCCATTTTAGTGAATCCACTCATCTACAACTCCATATCCTTATCCGTGCTCGAGTCTCGATTCATTCGATGACCTCTCCGGGTAATCATCCATGCATTCAAATTCGATATGTAACGGCCTTGTAAAACGGCGGGTTAACAACAAACATTTGTAAATCCTATATACATATGTAGCATGAGAAAGAACTTAAGAGGTATTAACTATTCTCATACCTCACCTATCTCTTCTCTTGCATCAACGAGTTGACTTAGTGAAGCATAGTGTTATAAGGGCTAAATGATACGTAATATGGGGGACTACACTACTGAAATTGAAGTGTATGAACGCAAGTACAATATGTTTTTAGCCTAGGCCAACCCAACAATGTAAAGTCATACTAATATAACAATGCAATACAATAACATCCACACACCCACTACCCACAAATGTAGTGTTAACGAATTGATAACTTCAGATATTCATATACATTTCCATCAGATTTACATGTGTCGGAAAAATGCACAAAGAATTGTTAATATGATATCAAATACTATTGTAGGATTCATTCGACCACCTACTTAGATGAGTGTACCATCCCTACTTCCTACAAGATCATGTGGCAATCATAATGTCATCCTGTAATACTGATGGAAACACTATGGTTCACAACTGCCCTATACTGAAATTATTAAATGCGGTGTCGAACCTCGTAAAACATGCCTTTGATAACATAAATTTGGCATACTCGAAGTCATGCATAAATGCATGAAACTGCGTACGCACAAATATATAACATGACTCAAAATGCTGGTTACCTCACCTCAAACGCATAGCTGGTCAATTGTCCAATCACCGTGTTGACCATCCCAACCTCTCCATCACAATAACATGTTGTATTGTGCTAGTATCCGTGCTATTCGTGGCAGAACCCTCCTGGAACAATTTTGGCCTATCTCAGTTGAGTATCAGCCCATATTCAATTGATTGTCTAATTTGAGCTTGACGACTGGATTGAGGCTATTTTGAACCATTTCTGTTCTGCTTCCATGGTCAAACTTCAAGGTACCGGCTTGCCCCTAATTCATTTAATCAAGCATCTTTGTGGTCAGTCGTGTGAATGTGGCCAATTTAGGCTTGTAACCTTTCTGCTTAAAAGGTGCATGAAAATCTAGCTCCAAATTTTTATGCTTCCAATGACTTCTTGAATGACTATTCTCCTTCGATTTTTGACCAGCGGTACAATGGAGGAGCAACTCTCCTTGTAAAATTCCTCCATTCCGGCTACAACTTGAAGGTATTTTCCCCCTCTACTAATGTTCTCTTATGTGCAACATTCAAAAAAACACCTTCAAGACGAAAACACTTTAGTCAATCAATAAGTTCCCAGAAGCCGTCTTTCTAATTTTGACAACTAATCCATGTCCAAACACACCAAACAAACATACAACTATCATCATTTCAGTAGAATTTATCACACATAACCATAGTTCACTATAATTCATTCTACTATTCATTTACTCCATTGTACATCATTATATAGGTTCTTTAACAACAATGTGATCAGGCATTCATACCTCACATTATTAGACCTTAAAATTATCGGATGTTACAACGATAGTATTCTATACTCCACATTAAATGCTCAAGGAACCATTTATTGTGGTCGAAACTGTTATTGTAATAACCATATAGAAATTAATCTTCAGTTTCCTGTAGATGTAGAAGAATAATTTTCTGAACTATGTATATCTTTGTGCTACATACATTTTACAGCTTGCATTCATTACTTTTTACAGTTTTCTGCGATTTCTAACTTTTATATTTTACCATGTTATCCAACAAAGCAATAGCTTTCAATTGTTCTCTTAATAAAGCTTTTGTACGCCACACTCTTTATCCCTAAGTTCTTAATCTTTGACTAAATGAATTCCTTCGATCTGTTAAGATGAGAAATCAACCTGACAATATGGATCGTATTATGTGTATTACATATTTTTTAGTTAACTTATGTATGTACATATTGTTCGTTAATTTAGCATTATTTATTTTAATACATTATATTAATATCATTGTTAGTATTTGTAGATTTATTTGTTACAATTAATATTATTATCATTAATTGATATGTTGATGGGAAATTATAAATTAAAGAAAGGCTGGATGCATCTTCCAGCTTTATCTGTAATTTTACTCTCTGCAAACTTCCATAATGTTTGATTCTCCTTTGCAACATGGAGAAAGAAGGAACATGAGTAATTGGTATAGGCATCAGGTGGTGCTGGTAAATTATATTGGTATGTATAAATTAAATTATATGATTAACATAGTAATATATTGTACGTGTACTGTAGATCATCCTACTGTTTGTTTGGGCAATGCAATTTATGAGTCTATTGTTAGATATTGTACAACAAGAATTGAATTGACTGCTTTGAAATTGAACCCATGTTGGGTGGAAAAAACTATCTAAACATGGTTTGCCATATTGTATTGTATCGTTGTATTTATATCATCAAATAATCCACAATACATCTTGAAGGCAAATGGTGGAATGGCCAACTAGTCTATATATAACCCATTTGTAGGTTCCATCGATTTCGCAAGCAATATAATATCAGCTTATGCATATAGGTGCTCATGTTATTTACATGTTATTGCTATCTATTACTTCTAAAACAAATATATATACTTTCTTTCTTACACGTCATTTGTAGATTTAATGGAACTGACTTTTTGGAGAGACTGAGAGGCAAAAGGTTAATGATCGTGGGAGACTCAATGAACCGAAACCACTTTGAATCACTTTTGTGCCTTCTACATGAAGCATTGCCTGACAAGAGTAAAGTGTATGAAACCGGAGGGCACAAAGTTTCAAAAGGTCGTGGCTATTTTAAATTCGTATTTGAGGTAAGAAACTATATTTCACTTTTATGTTCTGTTTTGTTCTATTTTTATTTTTATTTTATTCCCCTTTTAAGTATGAAAGTTGATCAAAGTGTATTTGGCTATCAAACTTTCATTAATTCAACATTGCAGTTTGAGCAAGTATATATAAATATTTCAATATTCTAGTTAGTTTTAGGTTGAAATATAATTATAAGCTTGGCTAATGAAAAAGCAAACACAGTCATGTACCTGCGATAGAATAGAATGCTGTCTTAAAGTTTTTATTTCCAATTGGACAACTTCATACAGATCACCTCATAACATTGTTCTCAGGATTACAATTTCAGTGTGGAATTTGTACGCTCTCATTACTTAGCCAGAGAAGGAACACGTGTGAATGGACAAGGGAACTCGAACCCAATTCTTGAAATCGACCACATTGATAAGCAAGCTAAGCGATGGAAAGGTGCAGATATTTTAGTATTCAATACAGGGCATTGGTGGACCCATAGCAAGACTGCAAAAGGGTGCTTACATTGTTTTCAGTTTTCATATTGCTTATTATAATATTATTGCTGTACTGATGTTCTGAAGAATAAAATTTTGAATGAATTAGGAAGAACTATTACAAAGAAAATGGTGCTATTTATCCACAGTTCGATGCAACTGAAGCTTATAAGAGAGCTTTGAGAACCTGGGGAAAATGGATTGATGATAATTTGAATCCAAATAAAACTTTGGTCTTTTATCGAGGCTATTCAACACCCCATTTCAGGTCTGCATTGACATCCTTTTTTAATTGGTTTCCTAAATCTCAAAAATAAAACATTGCAGTTTGCTGTGTGAAAATTTTAGTCATATTTGATCCATTGTTAACCAAATAGGGCAAAAATTATCTGGACCTGACTCATCAAAGAATATTCAAATTAATAATAATAATAATAAAATCTAATTAGCATTCAGTGGTATTTTGAATTTTGAGTCTTTTCTTTCAGTTTAGTTAATTATTTAACTGAAAAAAAGCAAAAACATATGTTGAATAATCAATATAAAAGAATAAAACATACATTGTGTTATAATGCATAAAATATAACCTTTTTATTTGTTTTCTTTTATCCATCTTCTACCTCTATATGTGCATGAGACAATATAGTTGTTTCTTAGTCTTGTTATGTATTTCAGTATCTGCAATATCTGGACTACATATTCCTAGTATGGATAATTAATGGATTGTGATTTTGGAAACCAGTGTGATATTTACAAACATTGTTGGAATTGCTCCTATCAAACGGTTAAAACCAGATAAAATGAAATCACCTTCGACAAGGAAACAAGACCACGCCTGTCACCTATAGTCTTTTTTTTTCAGTTCAATCTTCTTTGTTTTCATCTTTCAATTGCTTCCTTTTTCAATACTTTGTAAAATATTTTATAATTGTTTTATCTCACTTTCATAATAAATCTAGGGCTATTTCAAAACATGTTACATGCAGGGTTGTTGTGGTAATGGTTATCATTACCATTTTGTAAATGGTGTTCCATAATCCGTACCACTTCTATTGATAAGCGGAAATTGCTTATCGTTACTGGTATAATGAAGATTTGTACGTTAGTAAATTAGTATTAATTACATTGGTAACGTTAAATTACCGTTGGTCGAAAAAGTAAGATTTTTTTTTCTCATGTTTATGGAAATAGAATTGTTTCATCGTAAAATTCATTGTGACATAACATAAGGCGTCATTAGAATTGAACTCTTGAACCAATCGAATCATTTGTTTGTTCTTACATGCTCCTAATACCTTGTAATACGACATTTACATGATTATTCATGCATTATAATTGGTAAATTATCATTGCCGTTCGTATTGAAAAATGGTACCGACATAAAAGGGTAAATTACTGATGTTTTTGCTGCTGATGCAACAATTTTCTGTTGGCTCTATTCGAACATGCACAAGTGGATATACTTTTTCTTTAAAAATACATTCCAAGAAAAAGGGAAAGAAAGAAAGCACTGGCACACTCGCAGAGTGTAAATCAGGAAAGTTCCAAAAAAGTTTAAAATTCCTTCTAACTACATTTGAAAGTGCAGCTTGAGAAGTTCTCAATGAATAAATTGGGCACAATATCAAGTTGCATCGATAGAGAATTCTTATCTCATCTCCATCTTTACTTTACTGCTAATAAGGAATTAATAGAATTTTCAGTGTCTTTTTGAAAATTTGAAAATACCCTCATTCATCAATAGAATCTCATCATCGGTTTGCAACATCCACTTCCGTTTCCTTTTCGATTACCCATCAAAGGAATTTACTATCAATTTATCACCGAACAACACTAACAAACAACTTGAAAATAAAAGTGTAGCAATCACCACAACTTTTGCATTTACAACACATATGTTCACTTATTTTTTGTGAATATACTCTAGGAACTTGAGAACGTATCCGTCCACTTATTTTTTTGTGAATATACCCTTGGAACTTGAGGACATATTCATCCACTTAATCTTTATGAAATAAAACATAATTATCTCTAGCTGTTAGGTGCGTATATATGCAGTTTATACCAGTATTTATAATATGTTTTGAAACACGTCTCCATTTGTTATAAGTTTTGAAAAGTGTTATAATGATAAATAATGCTGATGCAAAGGAATGTGGATATCCAACACTGTTAACACATTAAATTAATATGGACCATATTGTAGCTACGAAATGGTAATTAATCAACAAAAGTGAAAGAGGCAGTAAGCTTCAACTTTTTATGCCTTTTTGAAGTTTACTGGTTACTTACCACTGATATCAGACCAAATGTTCCTATAATTCCTTACTCACTAAAAAACTAAAATAATTTATATTAATTTAGGGGATTGTTAAAGGGACTTCATTTTTTGTTAAGGGGAGGATAAATTTAAGAGGACTCCATCTTATTTTTTATTTGTTAAGGTGGAGTTTGGAATTTTAAAAATAAAATAAAATATAGACTAAAGTACCCCGGCTTCATCATCCCTTAAACGCTATCGATCAAAATTCAATCTCGGTTCAATCCAGACATGCCGCGAGGTTTTTTTTTTAAAAAAAAAAATCAAACATTGATAAATCTCCTTTTTGAAATTTTAGATTTTGTTGAAAAAGATGAATACAATTTGTAGAAAGCGGATGAATTTCGTTCATTTGCGTGAACGATGAATAAAGTTCGTTATGGAAAGTTTGGATTTTGTTCGAAGGTGAATACAGTGTGTTATGTTTTAGATCTTATAGTTTGATAAGAAAAACAACCTCATTGTGAGATGATTTGTCAAAAGTAATTACATTAAAACAGTGTACATATTCCAACATTAAAACAAATGTTTGTTATGTAAATTTATGCTTATGTTGTCACTTTTTTTTTCTCCATTTGTGCCTAGTGTGTTTTGTATGTGTTTATTTGTTGTTATTGTGTTCCATACTTACTTTGATAGCGAAAACTAAAGTAAACAATGCTTGAATATGTTATTTTTATGTGTGCAGAACGTTTATTTTTCATGTATTATTATTTTTCTATGTGTAGAATTAAATTAGCGTTTATGTTTTAAGATTGCATTAATGAAGAGTATAGGTTAGTATTGGAAATTTTATTAATATGTTAAGGGGAGGCAAATTTATTTTAACCCTCCCTTAACAATTTTAAAACAAAATGAAAATGGTACTCCTCTTAATCAAAAGTGGAGTCCCTTTAACAATTCCCTTAAATTATATATGATTTGAATTTAAAATGAAACAGGGGCGGAGACTGGGATTCAGGTGGCACATGCAATGGAGAAACGGAACCTGCATTCAAGGGAAGTATCATAGACAGTTACCCTGATAAAATGACAATAGTGGATACTGTTGTGAATGAAATGAAATTTCCAGTGCATATTTTGAACGTAAGCAAGCTAACGAATTTCCGTAAAGATGGGCATCCATCCGTCTATGGTCAAAAGCCGGTACCTGGAAGAAAAGTATCGAGAAGGAAGCAGGATTGCAGCCATTGGTGCCTGCCTGGAGTTCCTGATGCTTGGAATGAGTTGATGTATGCAGCACTTGTATCGAGCCAACATGTTCCCAGTAGTATGCAATGATTCTTCCTATTTTCTTCATTATGCTTCTTTTGAAAGTAGTAGTAATTTTTTCCCCCTCCTGCTCTGTAGGTGAAAAGGATTGGGTATTTGCTTAGGAGCATTGTATTATTTTTTACTATTTTTTTCATTGGTAAATTGTAATGTTGTTAGCTTTGGGTAGATGTCTAGTGATTATATTACAGTGTTAAAGGGACTTCTATTATAAGCTAATTTTTAGGGGATTGCATTCAGAAAAAAAAAAAAAAAGTCTTACGGGGACTCTATCAAAAACAAAATCCAGTAGTACATTGAAAAATAAAACAAAACTTAGGCATTCCTTCGAACAAAGCAAAAAACGATGATGATTTACCAAAATCATTTTTGGTGGGATTTGCACTGAAACTAAACCAAAATTGGGTAAAGGTTTTTCAAATATAATTGAAAGTTAAGATTTAGTTATTTTCGGCTGAAAGGGCCTAGCTTTTATGTTACATGTAGCATTTCTTTCTTTCTTTCCCTTTTTTTTTTTTTTTTTTTTTTTTTTTTTTTTTTAATGAATCTCTGTCATCGTTCTTCACTACAATTTACAGGAATATAATGTTATAAACGTGCCTGTTAATAATAAGGATTCATAGGAATTAATAGGAGTCAACGTACAAAACATGAACATGCATATAAATATTATATCCGAGTACGTTCTGAACATCAGAGTGAGATGTTCGACGTAACGGGACACGTCGACTCCGCGTCTACGTAAGATGCAACGTAACCATTGGGATTTCTGCAAGTAGGAAAGCGTTGAGCATGAATCGTCTGGACCAAAAATACCCTATTCCCATGGATTCAACCAATCACAAACTTCTGATTTGTCCATTTTGCAATTAAACCCAAATTATTTCGGGGTTTAAATGCAAAATGGAGGAAATCAGGAGGCTGTGATTGGTTGGGTCCATGGAAACGTGGAATATTGGGTTCAGGTGATCCTCTTCCGAAAGCGTTCGGTTAGTTAGGGCAAAAAAGTCAAATCAAATCAAAATTGAAAAAAAATAAAAATAAAACAAAGCCCAGCTGATTAATTTTAATTAATTCGATCGGTAATCAATTTAAGCAACTAAAAAGTCAAGAAAATACATTATATGTTATAAAAATGATCGTCTTTGTCAAAAGGAAACATAAATTTATGTTTATATAAACTATTTAAATGTTTATTTTAGATTTGTAAGAATGGACCTAATTGTAATGGGCAAGAGTTGGTTTTTATTACCAAATCAATTGTCAATTTTTTTACAACTACGTGAGTTAGTATAACATCGTAAAAGTTTGGTTACATTGATATTCAAAATAAAATTATTTCACAAATCAAATTATTGGTAGAATTTCACAATCGAAACAACCGAAATTAACTAGTTTGGTCAATTAATTTGATCTTGACTGAATATCGCTCACCTCTAATATTATAAATCATCCAACACCTCGTTTATATACTGCATAACGATTTCGATCGGTTGTCTCTAAGATGCATGTATTGCAACAGTAATCTAGCCCACTTTAGATAGTACAAGGCTCGGTCCAATGAAAGCCCACCAAGCCCATAAGCTTGGGCAATCTTGAGTTAAGGGCAACATAGAAATATTAAATGATATAACTATACAACATATAGATAACGCTTTTATAGAAAATTGAGTGTGCATAGAGTCCATGTGATTCGTACGCTAATATCTGTGTTTAGTGGGAAACATTTGAAAGTGGTAAGGGGGCTTCATATTTTTTTAATCTTTAGCCTTTGAATACAAAGGAAAACGGGTTGAGGCAACCTTTAAGGTGGGCCAACTCTGTTTGATAGAAATCGTCAACGAATATATTTAAATGTGGATAATTGTATACCCATATGTGCATTCGAAATCATTTTTGAATATTGGATATCTACATCTGCTGATACAGATGGATATCCAATAATTATCATATTCGCTAAAAATTGATAAATCAAAAACTTAAGTGGAAAATTTAAGTTTTACATTTTTTTAATCCCATTAATTATAAAAGTGTTAAAAACAAAAAAAATATAAAAGTAATAAATAGTTTTGAGTAGTTAATATGCGTTTAATTCGTATAATATAAACTTCTAACTTAATAAAACAATAAATAAACATTCTTTATTGTACTAAAATACACATAGTTTAAGCATAATTTTAAAGAAAGGTGAATGGATAATTTTCAGATGTTGAAATTCTCGTACTTGCATTCACATTTGTTCTTTCGAATATCAGATATTTATCCACTTCTTGAATACGGACGGGTTCCAAATGTTTTGGTATGCATCGAGAGCCCTAGTCTGACACAATCCTAAGTACTCATATATGATATAGTTTTAAAGTAGAACATATGTATTGAATGCTAAAAATACTTGTTTTAGCTTGCTTACGGTACTAGTGATACCAAGTAACGACCCAGATTTTTGAACAATTTATAATTAAATATTAAAATTATTTAAATAATTAAATATTGGATTTAATGTGAACAAAAATGATTTTTGAAATTTTATTTAATTTTATTTAAATAATAAGTGATAATGATACAACATTAATTTATAATTAAAGGAATTAAACTAGTTTTAATAATAATTATATTTAATTTAATTAACTTGTGAAATTATCATTTTGGGATACTATCTCGGATTTCGACGAAACCATTATCATTGGATTTGAAATAATGAACTGTTGTACGTTGACGAGTTTCGTAATGATCAGACCATCTTTGAGATCATGCACGCTAGAAATGCTGGACGATAAAGAATTAAATGAATAATATGATAATTATTTCTTATATTTGTGCAGTTAAAGTGCTTAGCATTTCTATAGAGATGGAGGTGGAAAAAATTGTAGCAGAAAAATAACGGAGGTGCAAAAACATTCACTAGATGTAAAATGTTATATTTAGAATTAATTAATTATCATTCTCACATCGTTTGTGTGAAGAAACGAGTATTAATTAATATTTTATAACAAAATCAAATAATATCATAGTTATGCATCTCAGACTTGATGACTATTGTAGATTCCACCTTAAATTGGGGACTTGTGCTTCAAATTAGCTCTTTTCACCAAAAAAAATTAACTTATTTTAAAAGAAAACTAGTTATATCATCTTTCGTATCTTAATATTGCTAAAGTGAGTATTAAATTGGCTAGATTTAGCGGTGCAGCGGAAAAACGCGGAGCTTAAAGCTGATTTATTGTTCATCAATGCTAAATTGAAATAGTGTTGCGGTTGAAAAGTGCTATGGGCGATATTTGGGGTTCTGCAGGGCTTTAACTGCATAGGCTTATATATACAACTCTGTTGTAAACCAAAGAAAATGAGAACCCAATAGAGGGAGAAGGAGGATTTTTTTATTCATATAAGATATTTTGTACATCCTTTCCATTACATATAATTTATATAAAAGCCTTGAAGTTTCTGACAAAACTCATCCCATGATATAGGACTGAATAAAACTATGAAAAACTCAATATTACATCAATAACATGTTCATTCTTTTACAAATACTGTAAAACTCCCCCTTGAACATGCATCTTCAAATTCTAATGCTCTGGCAATATGTAGTCGTCCTGCTTTAAAACAAATATGGTGATCTCTCTCTCTCTCTCATAATTATCTTCCTTACACACACACACACACACACACACACACACACATATATATATATATATATATATATATATACACACACACACACACACACACACATATCCATTCTGTTGATGTACATGTTGTATATTGCCTCATTAAAAACCTTAGTTAAGAAAATCCATAGGGAGAAAACTTTAACGAGGAAATAGTGCAACTTATAAAACCATATATATCATATTAAAATGATATTTCTTTTTAAGAGTTTGATACTCCAAGATCGATATAGTGCCTCATTAAAATCTTACGGTGAAAACATAATAGGAAAATCTTAGTGAAGGAAAAAGAGTACAATGACATATTTTAATATTTTATTTCATCAAATAAGTTTGATACTTCTCAACCAGGTTAAAGCATCATCAAAAAACTTACTAAGAAAAATCAGATGGGAAAACTCTTAATGAAAGAGAATTATAATAAGATACATTTTAATAGTTTATTGTATCAAAAGATTTTTGTCACTTCTGGACCAAGATAGAATATTGAGAAAAACCTTATTAAAACCTTATTTCTTCAATTGTATTAGCTGATTATTAGTTGCAATCTTCGTTAATGGCGTCCGTCCTTCCTTCTTCCCCTCCTTTCCTTTTGAAATATCCATCAAATTTCAAACCTTTTCTCCTCCCTCGTCCATCTTTATCTTCTTCGTCTTCTCCTTTTCGTCTGGCTGTGGCATCTTTCTTCTATTCGTTTTCCTCGATCTAGTTCTGATCATCCTTCCACCTCTCTTCTTGCTTCCAATCGTGTTCCTTCTTAGTCTTAACGTGCCTCATCTAGTCTTTTGGCCTCTCGTAGTGCCTATTCTCATTCTAATCGTGATCCCTCTCGTGCAAAATTCTCACAACCAATATCTGGGTCAATTCCTAATCCTTCTCGTCCTAATCTCTCTCGTTCATCTTTCTTGTCCTCATCTAACCGTTTTTCTGTTCTTTCTGATCATCAACCCGATTTGGCATCTAAGTCTTATGCTCAGGTGGCGGCTTCTCCACCCTCCTCTCCGCCAAAACCTCCTCCCAAAAAGAAGTTCAGTTCACCGTTGCCAAATTTTGTCTCCATCTTCCAGACCGTTTCATATTTGAAAAATGAGAAAAGATGTCTACAGTGTGCATGTAAAGGACACGTGGCAAGTGCGTGTAGGGATCCAAAAATTTGTTTTAAATGTGGTTCATTTGGTCACTCGGTGTCTCGATGTTCAAAGAAAACAAATAACGTTGTGAGTGCTTTGGCTTCTGCACACAAAACCGTCAGTAAAAGTAATTATCACCAAGTACGCTGGGTCCCTAAGCAAAACAATTACTTTGCACAAATTTCACATTAGCCATCGCTTCGTATTGACACCCATCGAGATAATTACCAAGTAAATTCAAATGTTAAGCATTTTACTGAACCTAATTTGCATCACTCTCCTTCACAATCTCCACTCTTTCAATCTCCAAAATATTTCAATATGGCGGATTCTTCGAAATGCATTATCGCTAAATCTCTTACTGGAAAACCCTACACCAAGCCCTGGAAGTAAACCTTGAACATGACTGTTGGCCTATGTCGATTATCACGAACAACTCCTTTCTAGTACATTGTCCTACTTACTGTAAAAGAGATCATGCTTTACTTCTGAAAATATTGACCAAACCAGGAGCAGCTATAAGTTTAGAAGCATGGGATGAGGATGTGAGAGAGAGAGAGAGAGCCAAAACCTGCATTGGAAACCGAATCATGGGCAAAGGTGGAGGGATTTCCTGAATTCCTTAAGTTTAATGATGAAGCAGTGAAGGAAATTTTAAAACCGATGGGTAGGGTTCTTGCAGTTGATGATTGCGATTGGTGTCACTTTGATCATAGAGAATTTCTGGTGAAATTGCAGTTTTATGAAGGAATAAGTTCAAAAAGCGAATTTGCTACGCGTTTTAACAACAAAGTTCATATTATTAAAGTGCAGCATAGTAGGCATGAACATCCTAGTACAAGACCAGAACTTCTTTTTGTTGGTAATGAAGAGGAGCAAGTGGTGCCTTGTATCCATAATTTTCAGGATTTTAGCTCGGAAGATCGGTTTGATGCTATGATTGAAGAATCTGTGATGTTACCCCCATTACCATCCATTTACCAAGAAGTGAACATGAATTTTAACTCTCCAAACATTGATAATCAAGAGATGGAACAACCAGACCAAGATGAAGATGTCAGACAGGAAATGCATATTGATCCGAATCCTCCTTTCAATCAAGTCATTCCTTGGCTCAAATGATTTCTCCATGATCCCTATTTAGACTATTCCATTTGATATTAGCTTGATTCCTCCGCCGCAATCCCCTCCTCATTAGCCATGGTCAGATGATCAAGACTGGCCTCAGTATCTCTCTCCTATCTTTGTTCGTCGAAGTGGTAGATGCAACAACCCCGAAGTCATTGGTAGTTTTCTGACCCCTGTTGTTTTTTCTTCTACTAATAAACGTTTGAATAAAAGGATATCAGGATGCATGAGTGTGAGTTTACGTGATTCACATTATAAAGCCATGCAGGCTTTAGAATAGGAGCGTATTAATAGACATCAATGAAAGTAGTCACATGGAATGTACGGGGTTTGGAGGACCATTCAAAATGTCATGCTATTAATCTTGTTTTGTCCCCACTTAATCTAGATGTCCTTTTTCTCCAAGAAACTAAACTCTCTGATCCGTCAAATATTCACTTTAGATTGATTGGTGGATCTTCTTTGTCTGGGTGGGCTTAAGCCAATGCAATTGAAACTAGAGGTGGCATTTTTACTGCTTGGAATGAATCTGTGTGGTCTTTGCATCAAACCTTTTCTAATCAATCTGTTTTGCATGTAGCACTTAATCACATTGCCTCTAGCACCATCTATTTCTTTTCAAATATTTATGGTCCTCAAGATACTCATGAAAGAATAAATCTTTGGGATCAGTGCAAACAATTGGCTAATAGTTTTCATGGACCATAGGTAATTGGGGGTGATTTCAATACCATTAGAAATGTTTATGAGAGAAAATCTGGCATTATTTCAGCAGACACTGATGCTTTCAATTCCTTCATTTTTGATTGTTGCCTCATTGACCCCCCCTATTTGTAATCGTTCTTTCACTTGGTCTAGTCACAGATCTAATCCTTCTTTAGCTAAGCTTGACCGATTTCTATTTAATTCAGCTTGGGAGGAGCTTCACCCTCTATCTTCTGTTTCTGGTCTTGCCTCTATTATTTCTGATCATTGCCCAATTATTCTTGATTTTGGTTCCCTCTCTAATTTTAAACAACCATTTAGATTTGAGCGTTTGTGGCTACTTGAACCATCCTTTAAGGAATTTATCAAAACAGTGTGGGAGCATCCTGTATAATCTCAATCATCCACCCATAAAATTATTCTTAAGCTAAGATCCTTGAGAAAATTGATTAAACCTTGGGCTAAATCTGTTTGGGGATCAATTCGCTCCCATATTTCTAATATCCAAGATGCTATCTTAAATCTCAACATTTTGGAGGAATCTCATCCTTTAATTGATGAGGAATGCAACACATTAAAGAACCTTGAATCTGAATTAGATAAACTGTTCAAACAAGAAGAAATAGGTTGGAAGCAAAGATCTAAACCTAATGGATTGATGAAGGAGATAAAAATATGGCTTACTTTCATAGAATTGCTAAAGGTAGGAGAAGAGCAACTTGCATTCCAGAAATCTCACATGATGGTCAATTGTATTCAAACCAAGATTGGCATTCTTCATTTCTTTTCTAACTTTTATCGCTCTACTCTCGGTTGCTCACCCGCTGCCATTCCAGTTATTGATTGGAATCTGCTTTACCCTTTCCCTGTTTCCATTTCCATTGACCATCCCTTTTCAGAAAATGAGATTTGGGCTGCTTTAAACGAGATGCATGATGATAAAGCCCCAAGCCCAGATGGCTTTGGGCCTTCATTTTTCAAATCTTTTTGGGCCATTGTGAAAATGATATTATGGCTATGTGTAATGAATTTTATGCTAAACCTAGCCTTACCTCTCGCTTAAATTATGCTAATATCGTTCTTCTTCCAAAATTCTCTAGAGCTAATTCTCTCTCTTCTTTTCGTCCCATTAGTTTGCTTAATTCCACTTTCAAAATTATCACTAAAACTCTCGCTAATCGTCTTCGATATGTGATTTCTGATCTTAATGGTGGTGAACAATCAGCTTTCATTCATGGACGTTGCATTCACGACTGTGTTGCAGCTACACAGGAGGTAATTTCTTATTGTCACAATACTGCTACATCAGGTATCCTCCTCAAATTAGATTTCTCTAAAGCCTTTGATTCAGTCAATTGGGAATTCATTTTACAAATGTTTAGTCATAGGGGATTTTCTCAACGTTGGTGTAATTGGATTGATTGTATTTTAAAGACAAGTCACTCATCCATTTACATCAATGGAAACATTGGGGTTTAATTAAATCCAATAGAGGGCTTCGGTAGGGAGATCCACTATCCCCTCTTATTTTTTTGTTAATAGCAGATGTATTCAATCAAATGGTAAAGAAAGTGATAGCAGATAATTATTTTGATGGTATTCATCTTCCTAATTCATCTCTTGCAATCTCCAATCTTAAATTTGTTGATGGTACCATCATCTTCTCATCTCCTGATCTTAACCATATTCACTGCCTTAAAGTTGTGTTATATTCTTTGAGCTTATATCAGGTCTTTCTATTAATTTTTCGAAGAGCTCTATAATAATGTGTAACAACCCGCATTCTACTTATCTAGGATCGTAGAATATTTATTTCTTTTTCATATGAAGTTGTGTGGTCATGTAACTTTGGGAGACGGCTATTGGGGTCGTTTACCATGTTCACGATTTTTGCCGATTTTTAAATGACCATTTTGCCCCTAGCTGCTCTTGTTTTGGCCATAACTTTTGACAGGAAAGGAATTTTGACCTGAAACAACTTTCATTAGATTCGTTTGATGGTTTACCTTTCCGTAGAGTGGTCATAATAGCCAAATGGACTTACCGTTTGAGAGATATGGCTGAAATAAGGTTTGGAAGGTGAAAAACTGCTTAACCGGGCCAAATAGGGTGATTAGTGAATGGGCCCATAACCCAATTCGGGATTAGGGTTATGGGGAGGCAGATAGGGTTTGGGAAATCATTTCATTTCAGTTTTTGAGCCGCCACTTTCATTCTTGAAACCCTAGCCATGGCCTCCACTCTCTAAATCTCTTCAAAACATCTCCAAATCACCTACAGCTTGAAGATTGGGATTAGCAACATCAAATCAAGGGAGATCTTCACCAAATCAAGATTAGAGATGCTGGAACACATTAGAATTCGACCCAAACAGAGAATCATTTCAGATCTATAGTTTACTTTGTGGCTAAGGTGAGTGATTTGCATTGTTTTTCACTAATTACGGCTAATTATGGTAATTAGCGAAGATTAGCGAAATTATGGCTCAGAAAAATCTAGAAAAATTCCTAAAATTCTAAAACATCATTTTATGCATTTGATATGAATTTGGGTTAATTTCGACTAATTTTGCTAATCCCCGAATTTAGGGGATTAAGAGGTGATTAGTGATAATTAGCGAATTTATGCATGTTAAAAATCTGGAAAAATATTCAGAAATTCTTAAGTATTGTTTTAGACCTCTGTTAGAAAATTTGGCTAATTTGGATAAGTTTTGCTAATTATATGCTTAAACATGATTAATAGGGATTAAGGGAAAATATGAGGTTTTGGCTATGTTTGATCCATTTTAACATATCATATTGTTGTTTTGGTGTTTGAGGTCACTTGTACATGTTGCTATGATTGTATGGTATGCTTTGTGATTGTTTATAATAGCTAGAATGGTCGAAAACGCCGTCGAGAGGCGTATAAATAGTCGCTGGAAAGTTGCAGGAAATTGCAGGCAGGATCCGATCGGACCCCCTTTTACTCGACCCGAACCGATCGTGGGCACATGCCACGATCCGAACCGACGACACGATCCGATGGGAAGAAGAGCATGAGTCCGAACCGCGCCAGCAGCCCCGACCCGATCCGCCCATGAAGGGTGAGCACGATCCGCCGACCTGGAGAAGTGCTTTCCGACCCGAACCACTTGAAGGACCACGACCCGAACCGACGATGGCGATTGGACTTGGAGACCCGACACAACCCACTGGGGTGATGACGACCCGAACCGTGGCGTGCTGAAGATCCCGATCCGATCCATTGAAGGATGATAAAAGCCGATCCGATCAGGTGATGTCCAAAAACCCGAGATGCAAAGGTAGTCCAAATGGAAGTTAGAGCTCAGGATCCAGATGGGAACCAACGAGTTCACTTCATGAGTTGGGCTTTGCTGCGGGACGTGTGCAAAGGGGTTGTCGGTATTCATAACTTTGGTTCACCACTGAGAGACGGATAGTGGGCTTGTAGTGATAGTTGTACGGGATTGGATTCCGTCATGGCCTAAAGGATTAGGTGACCAAGGTGGTGAATATCGTATGCTTTACGCACTGAGTGAGAGATGTGAGGATGGTTGTTATGCTTGATTGTTTTCCATCACTATGACATGCACACCCCCCCACCCCCGTTACCTTTACACCAATTGAAATGGCACCTTAGAGTGTTGTGCAGTATGTAGTGCTAACTATTTGGTTGCAGGTCCAAGTTCAGGTATGGTTTAGTATACCTGTTATTGTTCTGTTTAGATGCTTATCGCTCATACCAGGCTTTATGTCTGACCCAGAGTTTTATGTCTCTTCTTATTACTCTGGGTGCTCACACGAGCATACTAGAGACAGGTTAGCTGGTGATGCGCGAGTAGCTGATTCGGAGGCGGGAAGGAGGCTTCCACATATGATATATAGATATTCTCCCTGTGTCGTTGGTGGTCGCTACTTGGGCATTAGTAGTGTACCTCCTTTATTTTGCTTTTGTTTTTGAGACAGTTTGAAAAGTTGTAAAAATGTTAGCTTTGGATCATAAGCTGTACTTGGATTTTCCGCTGCTATGTTAGTTTGTTTTCAGCTCATGCACTGTCTCACCTGTTTTATGTTAAGTATGTTGTTATTATATTTTGTACCATGCGCTGTGAGACATTTTACAGGTTCCTTGTTAGTTTATTCTTTTCTTTCCTTTCCTTCTGACGACTGTCCCGTGCTAACTGGACATGTGTACAACGCACTTTTGGAGTAAATGTCGGTTGGGGCGGGGCGGGCCGTCACATTTGGTATCAGAGCTCTAGGTTGCGTAGTTAACCTAGGGAAAGACACTAAGGAGAGATAGTACGTATATGAGAGAGCGTATTTGTGATTACTTTGGTTTTCAAAAGCTATATATGTATATACTATTAGTAGTATAAGAATGAAGTCGTATTGCACTAGCACCGCTATGGGGTCGTTAATCATTTCCCCTTTTACAGATTGACGATGAGCCGATATGCAAGAGGTGCTGGTAGGGGAGCCAATAATGAGAATGCTGCTGACATGAGGGCGATGTTTACTGACCTCATGAGAGACATGTTTAGGGAGGTGCAAGGGGCAGTTCCCAATCCCGGAATTGGTGGTGGTCCAGTAGTGCAGGCGCCTAGGGTCGATTTTGCCAAGTTGTGCAAGGATTACACTAACCTTGGTGGGAAGCCGTTCCACGGAACGGAGTCGGCCACGGATGTTCAGGATTGGTTGGATAGCTGTGATCGTATCTTCGACGACTTGGGTATCGAGGATGCGATGAAGAGAAGGCTAGCGTCTCGTCAGCTGCAAGGGCGAGCGATGAATTGGTGGAATGCCATTAGAACAGCTACTCCAGAAGATCAGGTTACTTGGGATCAGTTCAAGGCTCGCTTTAGCAAGAAGTTCATTTCAGCTGCCCAAAAGTCAGTGTTGTTTAAGTGATTCTTGGAACTCAAGCAGAATGGTAGGGCAGTCTCGGACTATATTGCTGAGTTCGACACTTTGTCGAAGTATGGATTATCTCTTATTGATACTGCCGAGAAGAAGAATGAGAAGTTCATTACTGGTTTGGATGGATACTTGGGGGAAAAGCTTATTAACCACATCGATGAGACGTTTGAATCGATTGTGGGGAAAGCATTAAGGTCAGAGAGTCTTTACCCTAAGCCAAAGACTGAGATTGCTATTGCGTCTGCAGAGGAGCCAAAGCCGCAAGCAGGCGGTGGAGGCAAGAATAATTCCCAGAATAAGAGGAAACAAGACCAAAACATGGATGGTCAGAATAAGAAAAATAAGAAAGATGGCGAGTGCTTTAGCTGTGGTAAGAAGGGCCACTATGCCAGAGATTATCGGGAAAAGCCTGGGGAAAGGAAGTGCTTTAATTGTGGCCAAGCGGGACATCACAAGAACGAATGTGCACAACCTCCTAGGGAGAAGCAGACCGTGAAAGCATATGCTATCAACGCTGTTCCTTCTTCGTCGAATGCCCCAACAGCGGCACAGAAGGAAAAAAGTGTCGTTATTCGAGGTATGCTTTCTATTTAAGATGTTTTGATCGGGTTTTGTTTAACAAACCTGAGTTAGTCGATAGACCTTTAGTAGTGACGAACCCAATTGGTGGTTCGACTAGCCTTAGTATGATTTACCGTAACGTGGTCTTATCGAGTCATGGATGTAAGTTTGTTTGTGATTACTTTGTTTTGGGCTTTACTGGGTTTAGCATTATTTGGGGAGTTGATCTACTTTAAAGGAATAGGGTGGTATTGGGTACCTACCTAGTAATGTTGGTAACAACTGGAGTTAGGGAAGCTGAGAGGTTATCGTTGTATTAAGTCCTAGTTGTCTCTGGGAGGCAAATGAGTGCTCCAGTGCTTAGTTGTTTCGCTAATATCACTTCACGTGGATTGTCCGAATTCGGAGGAGATGTTCCTTAGGTGCTTGTCTGATATTGGTTTAGGCCTTTGGAGCTTGTTCTTGGGGAATGTCGAGTTTGACTAGGATGGTTTGCGTGAGGGATAAGTAGTCGTTGTGATTTTCATTGGATGATACCTCGGTTTACTCGAGGAGTGATGGGCGGCTGTGACAGGATAAGACTATTCGATGCTATGGACTGCCCCGAGCTGGACTCGATAAGGTTATGAGATGACTCGACTGGGACTCAAGAAAGATGCAAAGTAATGGATTGTTTAGGACCCTATGCTGATGTTCTCTTTACATAGTAGAACTTTGAAGAAATAGGATGTGTTCGTTGATCATGGAAGATGCAACGAACGGTAGGACGATTCAAGTTGGACTTGGACTCGTAAAAGAAAATAGGTATTCGTTGATCTTAGAGCTACAACGAATAGGGAGACGACTCATGTTGGACTAGGGTTGGTAGGTAATGGATACTCAAGACTGGGTCTGAGTTTATGGGTAATAGATTGACTTGAGTTGGACTCGAGAAGGCTGCAAGGAATTGGATTGGCTCGAGTTGGACTCGAGAGGGCAGCAAGACAATAGATAGACTTGGGTGGGACTCGAGTGTTTCAGGCGGACTAAAAGCAGGGGTATCTGGGGATGCCCGTTACCTTGGATCCGTTGGACGTGATCTAGTTATCCTTGGAGGATAAACGTACGTTGGACGTACGGTAGTCCGTTTGGAGGCAGAGTTTCCATTAGTTATTGATGTTGGTTGGACCAGACATACAGGTATTGACGTATTCATGGCTTTAGCAGGTGATAGACAAGATTTGTTTGATGGATGCTATGTTTGTTGTGTTTTTTCTTACCTTTCTTCTCTTGAGTATCACCTGTAGGATCCTGTTGAATGGAAATAGGGTAAGTTCGTTGATCATGGTGATATGACGAGTGTAAGATACTTTACGTTAGACTTGAAGTATGTTGGGCATTGTGGAGCGTCCGTTGTCTTGGAGATTCAACAGATATAGGAGTTTCAGTTGGACTTGGACTCACAGGTAGAGTACCTAGATTCATTGGATGAGTCTAGTTCACCTTTGGAAGGTGAATGTACGTTGGACGTACAGTACGGATGTAGGTAGAGTACCTAGATTCATTGGATGAGTCTAGTTCACCTTTGGAAGGTGAATGTACGTTGGGCGTGCAGTATGAATATGGGTAGGGTACCTGGGTTCATTGGATGAATCTAGTTCACCTTTAGAAGGTGAATGTACGTTAGACGTACAGTGCAGATGTTGGTGTAGTGCCTAGGGTCATTGGATGGGTCTAGTCTGCCTCTAGGAAGTGATTGTACGTTTGACGTGCAATAAGAATGTAAGGACTCAAGTTGGACTTGAAAGGACATTTGGAATGTAGTTGAAAATTTGGCATATAGGCTTGGATTACCTAAGAAAAGGACAGTATAGACGAATGCCATAGTATTGGACTGGGTGCGATAGCTGATGCAATGAGTAAGAGACGTGCCAGTTTAGAGGCTATTTTTCTGGAATGGAAGCAACTAGAGTATATCACGGGATATGACTTCAAACCTAAGTATGAATTGGATTCAGAAATGCTAGTAAGCTTGACGATTAGATCGATCTTGATTAAGTGGACCAGTTCCAGTTAGAGAGACGATCCCAACCTATTAGAAGTTACCGCTAGGGTAGAGATGGGAATCGATGGCGAGAGAACGACTGTACTTGGGAAGTAGAGAATGACATAAGAAAGTCGTATCCAAAGCTCTTTGCCTGATAAGATTTTAGCGGCGATGATTCTTCCCTTGTTAGTAAACCGCATGTTAGGGCAGAATGGTTCTGTTTGTTTTGCATGTTTGATTGTTGTATATGGTTGGTAGGCATGCAGGATCATTTGTATGTTTTGGGTTAAGGAATTTCGGGGACGAAATTTCTTAAGGGGGGAGAATGTAACAACCCGCATTCTACGTATCTAGGATCGTAGAATATTTATTTCTTTTTCATATGAAGTTGTGTGGTCATATAACTTTGGGAGACGGCTATTGGGGTCATTTCCCATGTTCACGATTTTTGCCGATTTTTAAATGACCATTTTGCCCCTAGCTGCTCTTGTTTTGGCCATAACTTTTGATTGGAAAAGAATTTTGACCTGAAACCACTTCCATTAGATTTGTTTGATGGTTTACCTTTCCGTAGAGTGGTCATAATAGCCAAACGGGCTTACCGTTTGGGAGATATGGCTGAAATAAGGTTTGGAAGGTGAAAAACTGCTTAACCGTGCCAAATAGGGTGATTAGTGAATGGGCCCATAACCCATTTCGGGATTAGGGTTATGGGGAGGCTGATAGGGTTTGGGAAATCATTTCATTTCAGTTTTTGAGCCGCCACTTTCATTCTTGAAACCCTAGCCATTGCCTCCACTCTCTAAATCTCTTCAAAACATCTCCAAATCACCTACAACTTGAAAATTGGGATTAGCAACATCAAATCAAGGGAGATCTTCACCAAATCAAGATTAGAGCTGCTGGAACACATTAGAATTCGACCCAAATAGAGAATCATTTCAGATCTATAGTTTACTTTGTGGCTAAGGTGAGTGATTTGCATTGTTTTTCACTAATTACGGCTAATTATGGTAATTAGCGAAGATTAGCGAAATTATGGCTCAGAAAAATTTAGAAAAATTCCTAAAATTCTAAAACATCATTTTATGCCTCTAATATGAATTTGGGTTAATTTCGACTAATTTTGCTAATCCCGGAATTTAGGGGATTAAGGGGTGATTAGTGATAATTAGCGAATTTATGCATGTTAAAAATCTGGAAAAATATTCAGAAATTCTTAAGTATTGTTTTAGACCTCTGTTAGAAAATTTGGCTAATTTGGATAAGTTTTGCTAATTATATGCTTAAATATGATTAAGAGGGATTAAGGGAAAATATGGGGTTTTGGCTATGTTTGATCCATTTTAACCTATCATATTGTTGTTTTGGTGTTTGAGGTCACTTGTACATGTTGCTATGACTGTATGGTATGCTTTGTGATTGTTTATAATAGCTAGAATGGTCGAAAATGCCGTCGAAAGGCGTATAAATAGTCGTTGGAAAGTTGCAGGAAATTGCAGACAGGATCCGATCGGACCCCCTTTTACTCGACCCGAACCGATCGTGGGCACATGCCACGATCCGAACCGACGACACGATCCGATGGGAAGAAGAGCATGAGTCCAAACCGCGCCAGCAGCCCCGATCCGATCCGCCCATGAAGGGTGAGCACGATCCGTCGACCTGGAGAAGTGCTTTCCGACCCGAACCGCTTGAAGGACCACGACCCGAACCAGCGATGGCGATTGGACTTGGAGACCCGACCCAACCCACTGGGGTGATGACGACCCGAACCGTGGCGTGCTGAAGATCCCGATCCGATCCATTGAAGGATGATAAAAGCCGATCCGATCCGGTGATGACCAAAAACCCGAGATGCAAAGGTAGTCCAAATGGAAGTTAGAGCTCAGGATCCAGATGAGAACCAACGAGTTCACTTCATGAGTTGGGCTTTGCTGCGGGATGTGTGCAAAGGGGTTGTTGGTATTCATAACTTTGGTTCACCACTGAGAGACGGATAGTGGGCTTGTAGTGATAGTTGTACGGGATTGGATTCCGTCATGGCCTAAAGGATTTAGTGACCAAGGTGGTGAATATCGTATGCATTACGCACTGAGTGAGAGATGTGAGGATGGTTGTTATGCTTGATTGTTTGCCATCACTATGACATGCACACCCCCCACCCCCGTTATCTTTACACCAATTGAAATGGCACCTTAGAGTGTTGTGCAGTATGTAGTGCTAACTCTTTGGTTGCAGGTCCAGGTTCAGGTATGGTTTAGTATACCTGTTATTGTTCTGTTTAGATGCTTATCGCTCATACCAGGCTTTATGTCTGACCCAGAGTTTTATGTCTCTTCTTATTACTCTGGGTGCTCACACGAGCAGACTAGAGACAGGTTAGCTGGTGATGCGCGAGTAGCTGATTCGGAGGCGGGCAGGAGGCTTCCACGTATGATATATAGATATTCTCCCTGTGTCGTTGGTGGTCGCTACTTGGTCATTAGTAGTGTACCTCCTTTATCTTGCTTTTGTTTTTGAGACAGTTTGAAAAGTTGTAATAATGTTAGCTTTGGATCATAAGCTGTACTTGGATTTTCCGCTGCTATGTTAGTTTGTTTTCAGCTTATGCACCGTCTCACCGTTTTATGTCAAGTATGTTGTTATAATATTTTGTACCATGTGCTGTGAGACATTTTACTGGTTCCTTGTTAGTTTATTCCCTTCTTTCCTTTCCTTCCGACGATCGTCCCGTGCTAACTGGACATGTGTACAACGCACTTTTGGAGTAAATGTCGGTTGGTTCGGGGCGGGCCGTCACATAATGTTAGGTAAAGCTGATCATTTGGGGCTGTCTATCTCTTCTGTCCTTAACTATTCTATTCACAATTTTCCAATAATTTATTTGGGTATTCCTCTTAGGCCAACTAAGCTTCATAGATTGGATTGGTTGCCACTTGTTCATAAGATTGAAAAGATATTATCCTTATGGAAGGCGAATTCCCTTTCATCAGCTGGTCGTTTAGTGTTGGTTAAAGCTGTTTTATCTGCTTTACCAACATATTGGATGTCTTTTCATAAACTCCCTAAATGGGTAATTTCGAAAATAGATTCAATTAGGAGTGCTTTCTTATGGAATGGAAACAATGTCAAAAGACTGGTTAATTGGCACACAGTATGTTTGCATAATGATCAGGGTGGCTTAGGTATAATTAATCTATACAGTTTCAATATGGCACTTCTATCGAAATGGTTATGGCGCATTGTTTCTCCATGTTCTTTCATATGGAAAGACTGGATTCTTTCTCTTTATTATTCTGGCAATTCTCATCTTGTTTTGCACTTCCCTCCCTCTGTTAAGCCTTCTCCATTTTGGTCTGGTGTAATTTCATTTATTCCTCGTATTAAAATTTTGTTTCATGTTAGTATGGGTAATGGTAAATCTTGCTTATTCTGGTATGACATTTGGCTTGACCAGCTTCGTCTTTCTTATGTGTTTCCTTCTCTCTTCCCTCTGACCTCCAATGTGAGTTCTTCTGTGGCAAATTTGGTTTATAATGGTCCTTCAGGTCTTTGTCCTTCATCTTTATATGATGTATCATTATCTCAACTTCTATGGAAGAACTTTCTCATTTTCAAGGTTATGGAAAATTCGTCTACCTCCTAGAGTTCTCTTCTTTAATTGGTGCCTTATTCATGGAAAGGTTAACAGCAGAGCTAAGTTACACAGACTCAATCTGATTGTTGATCCTTATTGTGCTTTTTGTTCAAGTCATGAGGAAACAATTCATCATTTGTTTTTTGAATGTGATTTATCAAAACCAATTCTAGTTGCCACTAGCATCCATTTTCTTGGATTTATTCCTAACATATCATCTGGGTTCGACTACTGGCAAAATTGTTTGGTTAATGCTGTGTCAGATTCCTATTTAGCTATATACTGTTGGTGCATATGGAAGGACAGAAATGCAGTTGTATTTAACAAACTGTTGAAGCATTTTGAAGGATTATGTAGACTTATTATTTATTACTTTATATCATGGACAGGTCAATCTTCCTCAGCTAAATTCATGCTTGCACTTCCTGTGAATGATAGTCCAGCTGAATCTGTGGATCAAAACATGGTGACTTGAGCCCAAATCTGCATTAAACTTGATTGCGTCTGCATGGTTTAGTAATGTCTCACATGGTTTCTTATTTTGGCTTGTATATATATGGTATTGCTATATGTCTCTATGATGCAGTAGTGTTGTTGTATCTTTAAACTCTGGGTATTTTGGTGTTTGTGGGTTATTATCACTTTCTCGAACTATTAGCCACCAGTTCGGCTTGTCAACTGGTTTATATATATATATATTAATACATTGCTTAATCGGTTGTGTAGTCTCGCGCTACACATCCGTCGTACTAAAAAAAACTTATTTCTTCTGGAAAGTAAGTTCATTGCCTCATTAAAACCTTAATAAGAAAAACCCATTGGGGAAGATCATAGTGAAGGAAAAAAAGTACAATATAGAATTTCATATTCCAATAATTTGCCATGGCGAACGGAATTTGTTACTTCTGGATTAATATAATGCTTCGTTAACAAAAACCCAGTAGGAAAGATCTCAACGAAGGTAAATGAGTACATTGTGATATACTGTGTGTATTCTCCTCTCGGTTTTGTGTTTTTTCTGTAAGTTTGAATATCTATCTTGATAATATCATCAACAAATACTTCTGCTCGATATAACTTAGAAATGCATTGTAAAAATCAAAATCAAAAGATAGAGATTTCATTTTCCCTTCTTTACATGCTCATCACTTATAAATAATTTCTTTTAATACAATCATTTTTCCAAGATTATATTTTTAAATATTGTATTTTATGTACTTTGTATCGATACCTCATGGCTTTAATTTTTGGTGCTTCATATCATTTCTTCTTATTTCCACTACACCATTGATGGATATTAAGAGTTTCATTACAGCAAAACGTAAAATTAGAAAGTAATCTACTCATCATTAATTATATCAAGTTTTTCATTACAACAATACTTAAAAGTTGATTGTAATCTTACTCAATAATCTTTGCATTTTTTATAGCTAAAAAAGTTGTTTTTTAGGAGCTAGTACAATTTCATAATTAAATACATCTCACTAATATTTATACCTTTAGGGGTAGTTTAAGTGTTGAAACACTTCTAACATATGAAAATAATTCAATTATCTCTAAAATTATTGTGCCTTTGACATTGAACATTTTGTTGACACTTTACGTGCTTCAATTATCTCATTGTGTTTTTGCCACTTTATGTATTTCTAATTATATATTTTGGACCACACATCCATATTTATCATTTGAGATCTCAAGAATTATTATATTTTTGACACCTAAAACACTTTTAGGGTTACTTACAATCATGTCATGGGTCACTTCCAAAGCACCCTTAACTGTTTCTTCAAGAACTTCTACCTCCTTTATTTGACATAATTATGACTTACTCCAGAAATATTTTCCATACTTCAGATGCCTTTATACCTTTTGATTTTTCAAGGGTTTCAACCTATACTGGGGAAAGTTTATTAAAGATATGATAAATGGTTCAAATTGCTTATTATGTTGCATAATCATTCATATTAATTAATCATTAGTCCTGATAATAAAAATGGATCTGTTTTATCCTTCTGCTCAATGTTGATGAACATTGTCATATTAGATAATCCTTTTGGATTTTCATTTTGATACTATCAACTTTCTACTAGCAAACACATTATATGTACAAATCATGGGAGGATTAACTCTTTTATCCGTTAATCAGATGCACTTAGTTGATATTTCATACTTTAGAGTTTGTTCTCATTCATTGATCTAGCTAAGGAATTTTATTAGTATATAGATCATTTGAATACATACATGACTTCAGACCATTAATAGTCAACATTTGAATTGATTTAAATCACTAAATGATATTTGAAAATAATGTATAAGAAGAGATTTCAATATACTTCAAGTTGCTAACTGAATATCCATGTTTATAAATATATCTACACGCATCCACGCATTACAAATATTATAGATTTGCATATTCTTACCCATTCGAGTTAGTGATTTTAGAACAAACTATTATAGTGATTCAAACTTTAAATTCATGTTTGTCGATTAGTGCCAATATGAATCCTTCAAGACTGCACGATAATGTTCAAAACATCTGGTTTGGAACCACATTTAATTTTTGATTCAAATAAGTTATATATAACTTCAAGTTCTTAAGTTTTATTCCATAATTATATCTTAAATATCATTTTCAACATTAATTATGATTACTTGTTGGAGAATAATACATAATTATATTTGCATCTAATAATCTCTTCATATCTCTTTTGAAGGGTTCATTAAAAATGATATACTTAAAAGTATCTATGTATGCTTGGAAATTTATGTTGTTATATCAATCGGTATATAGACCATCTCTTTAGGAGAATATCTAATGATATTTGTTCATGAAATAGCTATGCACAGAATATTCCTAGTGAAATAATTATGAACATGGCGTTTATAATGTAATTGGACATATGAACATATAATAATGTGTTCCATAGGTAGTTTGATTTCTTACATGTTTGGGAGTGGTTATTGTTGACACACTTTTTGGTAAAAGCTGTCACACATGAAATATCTGGATAACAGCATGCGTAGGCACTGAAAACATTGTCAGCAGACATGAAGCAGTTTGACCGAAATCGCATCATAAACAAAGAATGGCCCGAAACTCCAATCAGATGACTTATTTTGGGCCCGAAAACAGCAAATACAATGCTTTGCATAGTAAAACCTATAGATCTCTGAATAAGCTTCAGGTTGAGCTATCGTTTGGCTCAATCGGACTTACGGTTTGGAAGTTATGCCTGTTTCCGTAAACTGGTGTAATCTAGCAATCGCTTGGATGAAGTGACGAAACATCAGAAAGTTTAGAACATGGATCAACTCGTGGGACCCACCTTGGCTCCTGGGATCCACCTCAACTCATGAGCAGGAACCTGGATCGCCCCCTCCTTGACTTGTGACGCGCCCCTGTCTCGTGAAACCAACTCCGACTGTGGAGCTCAGGTGGACCACGACCCTCTTCCAGGACCCGATCGTAGACACTAGCTTCACCACTCCATCTCGCGACCAGACATTGGCTCGTGAAGCCCACATCACGACCCGATCCCATGACCACGAACCGATCCCTGCATCTACTGATACACGCGTAGATTTTGACCTGTTCTCAAGGCTACTCCTGCTCCTACTTTCCCGGATCAGGTGCCACGTACCCCATCACGAATTGTCTTCCAAGAAGCTCTCTTACCGCTATAAATACACCATTTGAAGGCATTTTCAAGGATCTTTTGGCTCTAACTCCTTACATCTTCCACCATTGCTCTCTGCAAAACATTTTCAGCAGCAAGGGAGCCAAATTCCACACTACAACATGAGGATTTCGTGTATAATCTTCATTTTTCTCACTTCTTTTCATTGTAAACATGAGGATTTCATGTCTAAACTGAGATAATTGTACTTGTAACTTCTTAGGATTTAAGAAGAGATAAAGTAGACGTAGGCTTGGTTTGAGCCGAACCACTATAAAAACTTCGTGTGTCTCCTATTATTTACTATTTTCTGCATTTTTGTGATCTGTGATCTGCATTTGGGTGTTAGGCCCAGATTTTGGTCTAACAATTATATAATTATAATGAAATATATGGTACTTTTGTAGGCCATTCATACCTTTTTCTATGGTTTCCCTCTTCCTTTGAGTTGGACTGCCATTAACATCGTCTTTTTGCCTAAAATAGAAAATCCCCAGACTCCCTCCTATCAACCTCTACAACTTTTGTAATAAGATTATCTGGAAGATATTTGCCAAGCGGCTATCCACTATTCTTCCTGAAATCATATCTACTTCCCAAGCTGGTTTTATCGAAGGAAGACTCATCTCTGATAATATTCTCCTTGCTCAAGAGCTTATCTCTCATATCAACCGTAAAGTCCATGGTGCAAATGTGGTTATCAAATTGGACATGGCCAATGCCTACGATAGACTTTCCTGGTTCTTCCTCATTAACGTCCTTCGCAAGTTTGGTTTCTGCGAACCATTCATCGACATGGTTTGGCATTTTAGCTCTAACTGTTGCTACTCCGTCCTCATTAATGGCTGCCCCAAAGATTTTTTTCGCTCCAATCGGGGATTCCGTCAAGGAGACCCTCTGTCCCCAAGATGATTCGTCATTATTGCTGAGGCCTTCAATCGGGAACTTCACAATCTTATGCTTTCCAGTTAGATTTGGCATTACTCCTTGCCTAATGGGGCCCCTATTATATCTTCTTTGTCTTTTGATGATGATATCTTGATCTTCACCAATGGTCACTCCAGTTCCATTTGCTGTTTGATCAAGTTCCTTTCCACTTATGAGCAGTGTTCTGGTAAACTTATAAACCCATCTAAAAGCTCCATTATTTGTTCTTCCACAGCCATTTTTCTTAAGGAGAGACTTCAGAGTAAACTAATTTCGTTATTCGCCACCTCCCTAACTTGTACCTAGGTGTTCAACTTTATAGGGGGTGCAAAATTAACCTATACTTTAGGGACCCCATCAACAAAGCTCGTAGATTAATCAATAAGTGGGGTGGTTCTGTCCTATCTTAGGCAGGCCGTCTTGCCTCATTACTTCAGTTTTAAATAACCTCGGCTCTCATCTCTTCACAGCCTCTGCACCGACCGAATCTTTCTTCGGTTGATTCCACCGTTTATGCTTTAATTTCTTTTGGGGATCCCACGAAATCCACCTGAAGCATCACTGGATCTCCTGGGACCGCATTTGTCGTCCTAAATCCTAGGATGGTCTGGGGATCCATAACTTGCGCGATGTTTGCAAGGCTTATTGCTTCACACTTTGGAATCGTTTCCAACACTGTGACTCTCTCTAGTCAAATTTTCTTCACCATAAAAAATCGTAGGCTTGAGAATTAGAGTTTCACAGGCACCCCTACTTTTTTAGTGAGTCATGGAAGCGTATGCAAAAAATTAAGAACGTCTTTGACGGTTTTTCATCCTCTATCCCCCCTCCTTGGTCTGCCGGCTCATTCTCTGTTAACAAAGCTTGGAATGCCCTTCGTTCCCGATCTCCTACCAGGCTTCCTTACCGCCGTATTCCTCCAAAGTTTCCATGCTCATGTGGAAAATTATACATAATTCCTTACCTCTTGATGTAAACATATCTAAACTCCACTTTTTCTTTTACCTCTAAATGTAGCTGCTTCGATTCTGGGCAATGTGAATCGCTTTCACATCTCTTCGGCGACCTCATGGGATTTCCTTTCAACGATGTCTCTATCAGCGCTCGCTGTACCTTTTGGTGGTCTAATTCATGTGGCGAAACTATCAGGGCCATTTGTTTTAGGATTATTCCGGCATTTATACGCTAGCATATTTGGTGTGCACACAACAGATTCCATTTTGATAACATAAAATTTGACAAAGCCAAAGTCATCGATCTCATCTACGTAGACACTACAAATATTTTCCTCACCTTCCCCTACAAAGGCCCCACTAATCGTTTCCTCGAGTCCTTCATCACCGACTTTAACGTGACTGTATCTATATGATGTCTCTGTTCTATTACTTGTTTAGTTCCTTTTTCTGCTGTTTTTCTCTTTTTTTTACAGGTTAGTTGGTCTTCTTTGGCTTTGGCGCCTTTACCAGCTTTCCCTCCCAGTCGTTGTTCCTTGCATTGGTATGGATTGTTCCCTGCTTTTTCTTCCTGGAGTGCTCTAGTGGATGGTTCCGCACCTTACTTCTATTATTTTTTATGGCATAAGCATGTGTTATATTAACACATACTAGTTTAGCCTGTCTGGTTGTTGGCCCTTTTTATTTGTTGCTTAGCTTGTTATGAGCCACTGTTTTGTTTCTATTTAGCAGCGCCACCCTACCCTCCATCTTTTTAATGATTTTTGAGGGTTGACATTTTATTTAAAAACGAAAATAAATATATGGTACTCGTTACATATTATTTAAGTTTTAATTAAGTATAAACTACGTAGGACCAAATCATAATCTAATATCTATACATTTATTTGGTTTTTAAAATTACCAAATTTATAAATAAGTCTCTCCTGGAGATATTTTATCACTTCCAAATATATAGATATCTTTTTGAGATATTTTGTTATCACCACTTGGATAAATATTTTATTGTTATTTAGAGAATTTGTTATAAAGAAAAAAGAAATGCATTAACATAATTTTTGTATTTATTGGTCGTTTTGATACCGTGTTGTGAACTGAAAGAAAATAAGAAATAATTAAAGGGAGAAGGAAGAGAAATTTTATTCACATAAGATCTTTTATATGTCCTTTTCATTACATATAAACTCCTTTTTATAGAAGCCTTAGAGTTTTCAATAGAACTCATCCCATGATGTAACACCCATATTTTTGAAATAATTAATTAAACTTAATATAATTAATGAAGTAAGAAAGTAGCAAAAATGGAAAATTTGTAAATATTTGAATATGGCCATGAAACTTATATGACTGTGTTCGTGGTGATTTTCTAATCAATTTTCATATAAAATACTTCCGCACAGAGTTCCAATGGAGAAGTTATGGTTGTTTAAAATTTCCACGTCAAAAAGAATTATATATATAATAGGTCACAAAAATTAATAATGACAACTTGATTGATTTATAGATTATATAACAGCCCGACATTTTAGTATGGGTATATTTAATTTATTTAACTATTAAAAATATTAATCTTGAATTTAATGTCTTAGATTAAGTTTAAATAAGACATTGAAGTTGAATTAACTTGAAATTGAAAATATTAAGTTTAAAGTTTAGTTAAATTTATTTCACATAAATGAACAACCCAGATTTTTGGTTGTTTAACTATGATCATTCAAATTGTTTTAAATGCTGAATTGGAAATATAAATGGATTTTTATATAGAGTTTATTGATTTAATAAACAAAATACAATTTAATTTCAATTATATCGAATTATCATAATACGAAAATGGGAAATAATTGAATTTTAAGTTAAAAATGAATCGAAAACAATTCTAACTATTAATACAAATTCTATTTGAATATATATGATAATAATAATCTATTACCAATGAATTTGATTGTCTAACATTGATTTATTTTTTATCGATTTAATTTAACTCCTAGAAATAGCCTATTTTCAAACGATCGCGATGAAACCAATTTTATAAAATCCATAAAAGTAAACTATTGTAAGATTTCCAATTTCGAGGCAATTTGGGTTGTCTTATGGCCGTGTGCGATATAAACACGTATCGATTTATGTTTTGAAATTTAAATAAGATTTTTTCGAACGATCTCGTGATTCGGTGAAATTTGTTCCATCGGGTTCGAAATATTAAGTTATTGTAGGATTTCAAATTTCATTTTAATCGGACGATCTATATGATCGTATAAGCTTAAAACATCGAACACGAATATAATTGAATAAAATAATAATAAACCTACACTATAAATACATCCTAAACATTTTTTAACCTTACTGATTATTCTTCCTTCGTTCGTTTTCGTAGCCGCGACCCTCTATTTTCTTTACCTTCTTCAATTAATTTTATCTTTCAAACTAGGCTGAATTAGAGGAAATGCTCAACTGGAAAGCTGTAGGGGACATCGAGTTCTACCTAGGGTGGTGTGGTGGAGCGATTTGAACATGGATGAATTTTTTTTGGTTTTTTTTACTGTTTGTTGTGGCATGGGTGCTTGGTTGAGGATGGGACCTGATGCAAAAAGGTCGGAAAGGAGGAGGACGACCTATCGGCGACGATCTAGTCGAATTTCGTGGCTTGTGGCAGTAGATGAACGGAAAACATAGATTTTCGATTTCTTGCATTTTGGCAAACGTTGGTGGGTCGGGCTATTGGGGAAAGGCGGCAGAGGGAGGCACAGTCACATGGCTGTGGTTGGGTCGGAAGCCGATGGTCCAACGGGGAGGTGAGGATTGGTTAAAGTTGGGTGCAGAGGTTCATTGGTTAGAACCTGGTAGTCGCGATGATGAAGAAGATTAACAACATGGACTAAGGGTAATTAAATGTGATTAGTTAATTAATTACTATCATTAAGGATATAAGCTATTTTATTTTAAATAAAATTTTGTAACGCGTATAAATTGTTTGTACAATGTCAGATTCAAGAAAAACAAGATCCGTTGGGACCGTATGGATGAACATGATGTGTACCAGCTGGGCTAGACTCATTGGAAGCTTACTTTAGTTTTATTTAATTTCAAATAGTCGTTTAAAATTAAATGAAACAATGCTAAAATCATCGATTGAAAACGAATTGTGAGTTAACTCTCATGCTTTCTGAATTACTGTGATGTGATAAAATTCATATAATTTATATTTATCATTGTTGATATAAATTGGGTGTTTGGATGCTTTGGATGATTGTTGTTTTGATGGTTGATTGTCAACATTTACATTTCCGTTATCTTGAATGATTTAGATTTGATTGTCTATTTCTTATGCATTTATTAAATGATATTATGAGCTGTGATGCAGAAAGAAATAGGTTGGAGGGATCCAACTAGATTCCTCAAATATTTTGTATGTTACTTGATTTTGTACTATTCATATATGAATTGTTTAACCCCTAGTAATATTACAATTTGGGTTGTATGTTGATTGTTGAATTGGATTCAACGTCGATGTGTTATTAGTTAATAAATAGTGTTGATTAAGTGATTGACAGTAGATGGCCTAAAATCTATCTTTTAAGACGTTGATTCATCGTCAGGCAAATTGACAAATTTAAAGTTATAAATTTATTTTTTAACTGAAGCAAGGATTTCAATTTTATTTTATATAAGTTATTTAAAATAAAAGTTTATAAAAATATTTACAATTGGTTTTATAAAGTAATTATAAATGAGTTATATCGCAAACTCTTATGTTTTTATAAGTTTTTGTTAGCAAGGAAGTTGGAAATTAGCCTTAGGGGAAATAAACTGGAATAATTGTTTTTAAGGAAACAATTAAGTGAGATTATATTAAATTAATTATATTATTAATTAACTTAATATGAAGTTGGAATCAAGTAACAAGATAATTGATGTTTACGAGTTGACTAAGCCAACTGTTTTAATTGGAATTAGTTATTAGATTAATTTATTTTCAATTAATCTAATATAAATAGTTTTAATAAATAATCATTTAAATTTAACGACTATTCATAAAAATAATAATTTATCCTTTGATTAACGTTGTTCAAAGATAATTATCAAGTTGATTATCATTAATGAAGTTAGTTATGATCTAAATAACTCTCTAAAAGCGATTAACATTGGTCAATAACGAAGTTAACTACTTCTACTATAGTTAATATGAAGTTAATGATTATTTAATTAATAATAATTGAAATGATTACCTTTTTAATTAGAATTTGATTAAGAAAGTAATCAAGTTTGAGTTGAATCTGGTAAAGGATCTTTTAAAGAGATTTTATAATAAATCCAAGTTTATAAACAAGGTCTATAAAACAGATTTAAAGAAAAGGCGATGATCTTAAAATAAGTGATAACTTAATAATTGAATTCAGTAGAATGATTGAAATTGGAAGATGTTTTGAAAAATGCAAATGAAAGATGTTTAACGGATTGGTGTAAAGGATTTGGTAAATGATTGTAAACGAATCGTATTAAAGAAGTTTAAACCTAATAGTTTTGAGTTTAGTAAGAATTTGCTTAATAAATGAATTAAGTAAAAGTGAGTGTAACTGGAAGAGATTTTTCCAAAAGTAAATAGGGATTTATAAATCATATTTAAATGGAATAGAAAATGAGATTTTTTGTGCGATATCATAATTAATATCAGTTTTTGAGTTACAAATTTTTATCTATCATAAGACAAGAACGTTGTCATGTTAAGGCCTAAGAGGTAAATAAAATACCCCAACTTGAACAACTTCATTATTATCCTCGAGATGGTACTAGTTTGGAATGGTAACGATGTTGGAAATAGTTTATTATTTCCATAAGTAATATTCCAACTATATTTTGCAAGATTTAGAAATTTAATAAAAACTGTTGGTTTTTTTAGTAAACAATGTATTACTTGACATTGTTAGGGTCTGCTATGAAGTGTGATTATACTTATATCACTTGATTAAGTATATAGCACTATTTTCGAAACAATGAAAATAACATGCTTTTGGGAATACACTTGTTCCAGGAAATAAATAAATGGCTAAAGTTTTCGAAGTAATGGGAATAAGCGAATATACTGGGTTGGAAAAGGAAGGGGATGCTAGAAATGTAATCATTATTTCCATAAGAGATAATATAAACTTTAATTGGTAGAGTTTTGAAGATAAATAAAACCATTTTCGGTTTATATAATAATCAGTGTAGCACATGACATAGTTGGACCCATATATGACTAGTAATTAGACTTATACCATTAGGTAAAGTATTTTTAGCGATATTTCCAAAGTAAAAGAAATAAAAAGAGATTCTGTGCATATATATCGATATTTCCAAAGTAAAGGAGATAAAAAGAGGTTTTGTGAATATATAACGATATTTCATGGGAAAGGGAATAAAGAGGAGTTTAGTGAATACGCTTATTCTAAAGAGATAAGTGTATGGTTATTGTTTTAAAAGTAAAAAAAAACAAGAGATTTGTGACTATATTTATTCCGTTATGATAAGTATATGGAATCGATTTTTAAGAATCGATGGAATGATTTTAATGAATGATTTTTAATTAGAAGGGGCATGAGCTGCTGATGTACATAATTGTACTGTTTGATTTGTTAGTTAAAGAACCGACTATCAATAAATATCCCTTTGGACTTATGACATGTTTGTTGGAGGAGACTGTAATAACCCGGAAATCCGAGCTAATTAAAAAATTTTATTTTGGCAATTTTAGTGAATTATAAACATTTAAAATGATTTATTTTAAATAATAACGACGAGGAATTTATTTTGAATAGATTAGAACGTATATATTTATATAGATCGTCGTTGGAATATATATATATATTTTAAATTATAAAGGGAATTGAAAATGGCGCGGTAGTTCGATAATTCGATTTCAAAATTCAAATGAATGTACCAGGTGCAAAATAAACCGGATTTTAGCAAAACCAAAAATATTTGAATCTAATTGAGAATATCTTTCCAATGAATCCGAAGAATAGAAATTTCATAGTGGGGATAAAAAGTTATGTCCAGTTGAAAATGCAGAATAGTCGCTATGGAATTCTAGGCCCTTTAAAATGGGAATTTTGCAAACGACCTCGGTTTTCGACGAAACCACTTTTGTTTGATTCGTGATGTCAAGTTATTGCTAGATCCCAAAATTCGTAATTTTTCGAATCAATATGTGAGCGTGGTAAAGGAAAACGCGTTTGACCAGTTTCAGTTGATTTTAATCGACTGGAAAATGGCCATTTTTCAAACGATCTCAGAATTTGACAAAATTAGTTTTGTTAGGACCGTATCGTCAATACGAAGCTAGAAAATATTTTTCGGGAATTTTTAGAGGTCGTATGTGGCCCCGGTAAATTGAAATGCGCGTTCAAATTCAATATATAGAGTTATATGTTGATTTTGACGAAAACTAATCGAAACGATCGAATCGGCTGATGAAACATATCCCATTGTGTTCGGAATGGGGGTAATTAGCTATGGACGACAATCAGTGGGTTCGATTTTGAATTCGAAATAAAAAGTTGCTTTTTGGAATAAATTAAATAAAATAAATTAGATATAAAATCCTTTAAAAACCCTCCTACCTTCCCCATTCTCAGTCAAACCCCCCTCCCCCCGTTCTAAATCGAGAAACCCGATTCCCCTTTTTTTGTCGTCGCTCCCTCCAGTTTTCTGCCGCCGCCCCGCTCAGAGTCGCATCGCCCTCCTCCAACGACGGCCCCCCTAGACCGCAACCTGCTCCGTTCAGGACCCTCGCGCCTGTCCCTCTCCTCTACAGCCAAAAAACACCGTTACCCAAGCCCCCTTCATACCCTAAACCACGCCGCGCCCCACCACCAGAACGAACCCCATCACCTGCGCCATTCCACCACGCCATCTCCGCCCTTCGACACAGTGGACACCCCCTCTCGCTGGAAAACCTGTAAGCTTCCCTGATTTGGTTATTTTTATTTAATTAGTGTAAATAAATTTTATAATGGAAAAAAAAATAGTTTTGCTTAATTTAGTTTTTAATTTAAATCAGTGTTATTACAAATCAGTTTTATTTTATAAAAATTACATTAGAAAAGAAAAGAATCCAATATTCTTAAACATGACAAGTTTATATTTTTATCTATGAAAATGATTAGATTTTTGTGCTAATCAAGTTGAGATTTTTGTTATCATGAAGGCGAGAAATAAAAATATAATCTTCATATAGAAGTAGGATAAAAATTCTATTTTTACATTATAATGAAATAGCGAAAAGATTATACCTTTGAAGTAGGAAAGATATGATTTTTATATTATAAAAAGAATAAAAATATGATTTTTATCATATGTGAAATATAAAAATATAATTTTTATAAAGTAGAAGTATTAGAAATATGATTTTTATATAATAGAGAATATAAAAATATTATCTTTATATATGTAGCGAAATAAGAATCTGATTTTTTATATATATATGTTGAAATAAAAATGTGATTTTTATAGCGATAATATAAAAATTCGTTCTTTATATTGGAAGTAGAAATATAAAAGTATAATTTTTATATAGAGAATAGCATGATAAAAATATAATCTTTATTATATAAACACCAGCATAAAATAGAATTTTTATCTATATAGTAGCGGTATGGAAATGTGATTTTTATATATGTAGTGGCTACGGAGAATGAAATTGACAAAAGGCAAGCACGACGAAGATTTCTACATAAGAAGAGTCGTGGCGATTGGTTTAGCTAGTCGGTGAGAACTTCTCACTTTTAATTTAATTTTCTAGTTAAAATATATACTAGGATGCAGACAATGTTTAGTAGCACCCGACACCCGTCGTCCACATATCATGGACGGCTTGTTTGTTTGTTTAATTTTGATGTGTAGTTGATTGTGTGATGTGGAATGAAATAATAAAATATTTTTATAGTTAGAAATAGAATTTTTAACGTGTATATGAAATGAAATAAATTAATATAAACAAATCGTACGATTCGTTTATATACACACATTTGACTGATATTGATTGGGACGTTAAATTTTACACATTGCCCAACTACACAAATAAAATCTGTGTTTGATTGTTTGAAACCCCACATGAGTATTGGGGTGATATATGACATACACTAATCCCAATAATTAGTTGTATGTCAATCGATTGATTAACGGACTGTTATAAGCATTGAATATTTATATTTGATGCTTATACAGTGTAAAATGCACTTTGGATGATGGTTGATTATTTGCCATTGTTGATATATACATGCGTTGTATGGAAATCCATAGAAATAAAATTTATGGTAATTGATTGGGCCTCATTCCAATTTTGAAATAGAATATTTGAGAAAGAAATATTGGAAATAGAATATTTGAGAAAGAAATATTTGAATAGAAATATTTGAAATAGAGTATTTGAAATAGAATATTTGAAAAAGAAATATTTGAATAGAAATATTTGAATAGAAATATTTGAAATAGAATATTTGAAATAGAATATTTGAAAAAGAAATATTTGAATAGAAATATTTGAAATAGAATATTTGAAATAGAATATTTGAAAAATAAATATTTGAATAGAAATATTTGAATAGAAATATTTGAAATAGAATATTTGAAATATAATATTTGGAAAAAAAGAAATATATGAAGCCGTATTGATTAGATTTGCGCCATTTTGACGCGATCGATATTCATATCGATTTTATTTGTTTTTATAACGAATATCGAAAAGGAAGTGATTTCAAAATATAACGTTTTGAAAATATTATCATTTATATGTTAATGATATGGAATATTCAATTTTGATTAGAAACTGAATATGGAGTTGAAATCATTTTGAAAACAAATTTAAAACAATTTATAAAATACGTTTTAAAAGGAAATCGACGAAATATATATAATATTATATATATATATAATGGCCTGAATAGAACACGCCGCGCCGCTGCAATTCGCGAATTTCGACCATTGACTTCGAATGGATATTGCGGGAGATCCGACCGTCGGATTCTCCTAAAACCGGAACTGTTGGGTTCGTATCGAAAAGAGCTTTCTAATGAATATTAGAAATTTGAAATCTAGCGGTTGGATTTGGAATTATGTCCAAATCAAATTTGGAAAAGGTCGTTGTAAGTGCAGTTCGATGGCCATTGGTGGAAATCGACTGTACGGGCCTTGATAAAATTATTAAAATAGTAATAATTTGTGTAAAATCATAAGAAATGGTTTATGAAGAATTGGGATGAAAAACTCCATATTTGAAAAGATAAAAATAGTTTCTTATCGAAATGAACTAGTTTTGAACTAGCATACTAATTTATTTATTTTTAAAATAAATAAATTGGATTTGAAATGGTTTTGAAAATAATCAGAATTTCCAATAATTGAATTGGAATGGATTTGAATCAAAATTGTCTTCGAAATATTTCGATGTTGGATTTCGTGATGATACAGATATTGTTATGGGAATTTGAAAGATATAGTAATATCGTTATTTCCAATACGATATTTGTTGGTCGTAGAATTTGATATTGTATATAAGCCGGTATATTTTCTGTTCAGAGCCTTGTATTTAATATCAAATGGGATTTGGGTTTGTCGTGAATGGTGTGATTATTAACACTGTTCTTAAACCCAGTTGAGAAAAAGATTAAATCTTTTTATTTAGATTTAATGAAGTGTACCAATTAAATGGTAATCTTTTGGAATTGAATTAGGGTTGATTTTTGGGTTTATCGTGAACGGTGTTTTAAATAACACTTGTTCTTTAACCCGATAATTAATGAAATGTGATTTTGGGTTGTCGTGAACGGTATCTTCAATAATACTGTTCTTAGAACCAACGGAGTTAAGAAAATCAGAAACTAACTGGAAATTAGTTAAGATGAATGGTTTCCTGTGTATTGATCTGATGTTAGTTTCGGCCTTCGGGGTTAATACTTAGGGAACTGCTCACTTGCTAATTTACGGTTAGGGGCTGATTGAAATGTGATATGATTTTGGTGTTTATCGTGAGCCGTGTTTTAAATGACATCAGTTCTTTAACCCAGTTAAAGATTAAAACTAAGTGGAGTTTTAATGAATCTTTAATTAGATTGAAAAAGATCGAGAATGGAGTATCACCAGTTTTGCTCCAGGCGATAGTTAAATCTTTAATTAGATTTGAATGTGAAATGGTAATTGAATTTACCGATAACACCGTGGTGTTAGATATGAAGTGTTACCAGTTTTACTTCATGGGATGAATAGGCTGGGATTGGGAAATAGAATAAATGATTACTTCGGTGTGGTTCGCTAATCCCGACTAGTTTGAATTGATATTCAAAAGAAGATTAAAGAATAAATTTAAAAGAATTTATCTTTGATAAAATTAATGGGAACCTTTCCCTAAGAATGTGAAATTTAGAAACTAACTGTAGGTTGGCTAAGATGAATGGTTTCCTGGGTATTGATCTGATGTTGGTTTCGGCCTTCGGGGTTAATATTTGGGGAATTGTTCTCTTACTAATTTACGGTTAGTGACTGATGAATTGGAATGAGACGTATGTTGTGTTTGTGTAACACTTGTTTATTATATACGCTAGTTATTAAGAAAGACCGGGTTTATCCCATTCTGAATAACTGATTCGACGATTAGTCGAAGATGAAGACGGTGGTTGAAGACCGGAGGTCTACACGTCGTTTGGATAATTACTGATGATCTTGATTGGGACGTACACCCAAGAGGAGGTAATTGATTGGTGATCGTCCAGACGTACTTGGAGATCGATGGATATGCGAGGTACAAGGTGCCTCCGGTTTCGTTCAAACCCAGAACGGACTTGTAAATGGACTGTGTGTCTGACATTGGATATCATTCTGTGTGATTGATGGATATCGGTTGCATGGAGTGGCTTGCCTGTGTGGCATGCTAAGATGCAAATGATCAAGGCTTTTTTTTGAAAAGCAAAGTCTTGTGGTTGATGATCAAAGCACGACCTTTGTGGCGTAGCTTTGTGTAGCATTGATTCGCGAGCGTCACACCCCGGTTGTGAACCAGAAACGGGAGAGGACATCAGGGAGGGCATACGTTTCCTTCTAGTTAGAAGTGGCGTCAGTGGTTTTACACGCCCTGACGAGTTTGACTTATGTGGTTGTTGCTGTTACGAGGCAACTTGGATATATCAGTGACTATGTGAAGCCGATGGAGTCATTCGTTGGCTCATTGACACCTCAAAAGGTGGGGAAACGCAGTGTTCAGGCATTTTAATCCACATCGGTGGACCGACCTTGACGATCCAAAGGTCACTCGAGCTCTGACCTAAGACACAGGCTAGAGCGTCTCGAATCGGTAGAGGACTATCTTTTACCTCGGTTCACAGATGGAAATCCAACTTCCAATACGTGACGTTTCGATTTTAGTTGTAATTCTATATATGGCGGCATAGTGGGATGGGGCACTCATGCCGCCTATGATTGATATTTATGATTGTATATAAAATCAGAAGCTAACTGGAAACGAGCTAATATGGGTGGTTTCCTGGGTATTAGTCTGATGTTGGTTTCGGCCTTCGGGGTTAATACTTAGGGAATCATTCTCTTACTAATTTGCGGTTAGAGTCTGATTAAGAATTAAAACATGAAATTTAGCATATCAAGCATTCTTTGGCTATTATAAGGTAAAAGCCCTATCCTTCGGCTTGCGTTGCATTGTGTGATGGGACCTAGGTCTTATAATAGCTTCATTGTTCTTTATTTAGCATTGCGCTATTGTTTTATGCACTGGTATTCTTGGGAGGAAACCCGTTCCGTGTTATACGGCATGGTCCCTTGATTTACCTAACTTTAAAATAAAGATTAATAACTGTTTTAGTTCTCACACCAGTCACATGACTGACCTGGAGTTTATTGTTTTAACCTAAACTCTGGGTGCCCTTATTTTGACATGGGCAGCTAGTAGTTTTGGTTTTGCAGATTCATATTCACAGGGTCCTGATTTACAACTGGAACGATGCTCGGAAAGCTCTGTATCCGTGTATTACTTTCAGTTGTGCTTTGTATTATTTTCCCGTTGCTGTGTATTTAAATGTAATTTAAATCTCTGATATTTGTCAAATGTGTAATATTTATTCATACTCTGTAAATTTCTTGTATTCTGATGGAATTGTTGTAATTAACAACGAAATGTCCTTCTGTCTGCGTTCTTTTGTGTGTTGTTCTCGAAGTATCCGCTCTTTCCTCACCGGGGAAGTTACGGGTTCTCACATTTGGTATCAGAGCTTTGGTTTACAGAGCTCAGAGAACAAGACACATTAGAACCATATGAAAGAATTCATCAGATATTGGATTAGTAATATCCAATGAGAATGACTCGTTAGAGATAGGATCAGTAGTATCCTAGAATGAGTGTGAAGAGTATTGTTTTGAAAGATAAAATTTAAAACAATTTTTGTTTTGAAAATTTAAATCAACTATTCATATTTGATTACTTATTTTAAATTGATTTGGAAAATTTAGTATATAAAGATTTTGCGTATACGCCTAGCTAGCGTGTATTCGAATTTTTAATATACTGGATAGATATAGAATCACACTCTAGTCGCCCGGAGATGGTACTGATGATAGCACGTGCATCATCAGTGTTTATATTCGAGTTTCGAAAGTGTGATGTCTATATATTTCCGTTAGACTGGTGTGAGAACCAAAATTAGAAAGGGCCTATTGTTGTGATTTGGTATCAAAATCGGAATTTTTGACTATGTATCAAAGTTATGAATTTGAAAAGCTAATCAACTAATTGATTGCTGATTGTGTTGTTTGATTATTGGTTGATTAATTAAATTTGAACCATATACTCAATTGAACCAAATAGTAAATTGTATTGAAAATTTATCGCATTTGCATGCATGTACATGTACTTACATTGAACAGGTCATAGCAAGGAGGCTAGAGCAGAAGTATAAAATTGTTTGCCTGACAAATAGGTACATGTTTACCATAATTTACTGTTTTGTTTGGGTGATGATGATTTTATGAGCCGATTGGCTAGCTGCTTGGCTTTTTCTTTTTCTTTTGGATTGAAGAAGGCATGGGAGGCTATATGAAATATCCCGAAGTCCCCAGTGCAGGGGAGGTTATGGCGAAATTTTTCGAAAATTTAGGGTGTTAGCCAAATTTTTGAAAAATTTGAAAAGTTCTTAGAAACTGAAAAGTTGAAGAACTTAAGGCATAAAGAAAATAATGAAAGTTGAGTTGATTTATTAAACAACTTTCGGCTTCGTTCCTTTTCGGGGACGAAAAGTTATAAGTGGGGGAGATTGTAATAACCCGGAAATCTGAGCCAATTTAAAAATTTTATTTTGGCAATTTTAGTGAATTATGAACATTTAAAATGATTTATTTTAAATAATAACGACGAGAAATTTATTTTGAATAGAATTAGAACGTATATATTTATATAGATCGTTCTTGGAATATATATATATTTTAAATTATAAAGGGAATTGAAAATGGCGCGGTAGTTCGATAATTCGATTTCAAAATTCAAATGAATGTACCAAGTGCAAAATAAACCGGATTTTAGCGAAACCAAAAATATTTGAATCTAATTGAGAATATCTTTCCAATGAATCCGAAGAATTAAAATTTCATAACGGGGATAAAAAGTTATGTCCAGTTGAAAATTCAGATTAGTCGCTATGGAATTCTGGGCCCTTAAAAATGGGAATTTTGCAAACGACCTCGGTTTTCGACGAAACCACTTTTGTTGGATCCTTCATGTCAAGTTATTACTAGATCCCAAAATTCATAATTTTTCGAATCAATATGTGAGCGTGGTAAAGGAAAATGCGTTTGACCAGTTTTAGTTGATTTTAATCGACTGGAAAATAGCCATTTTTCAAACGATCTCAGAATTTGGCGAAATTAGTTTGGTTAGGACCGTATCATCAATACGAAGTTAGAAAATATTTTTTTGGGAATTTTAGAGGTCGTATGTGACCCCGGTAAATTGAAATGCACGTTCAAATTCAATATATAGAGTTATATGTTGATTTTGATGAAAACTGATCGAATCAGCTAATGAAACATATCCCATTGTGTTCGGAATGGGGGTAATTAGATATGGACGATAGTCGGTGGGTTCGATTTTGATTTTGAAATAAAAAGTTTCTTTTTGGAATAAATTAAATTAAATATAAAATCCTTTAAAAATCCTCCTACCTTTCCCATTCTCAGTCAACCCCCCCCCCCTTCTAAATTGAGAAACCCGATTCCCCTTTTTTTGCCGTCGCTCCCTCCAGTTTTGCGCCGCCTCCACCGCTCAGACTCGCGCCGCCCTCCTCCAACGACGACCCCCCTAGACCGCGACCTGCTCCGTTCAGCACCCTCGCGCCTGTCCCTCTCCTCTACAGCCAAAAAACCCCGTAACCCAAACCCCCTTTAAACCCCAAACCGAGTCGCACCCCACCACTAGAACGAACCCCATCACCTGCGCCATTCCACCGCGCCATCTCCGCCCTTCGACACAGTGGACACCCCCCTCTCGCTGGAAAACCTATAAGCTTCCTTGATTTGGTTATTTTTATTTATTTAGTGTAAATAAATTTTATAATGGAAAAAAAATTAGTTTTACTTAATTTAGTTTTTAATTTAAATCAGTGTTATTACAAATTAGTTTTATTTTATAAAAATTACATTAGAAAAGAAAAGAATCCAATATTCTTAAACATGACAAGTTTATATTTTTATCTATGAAAAAGATTAGATTTTTATGCTAATCAAGTTGAGATTTTTGTTATCATGAAGGCGAGAAATAAAAATATAATCTTCATATAGAAGTAGGATAAAATTCTATTTTTACATTATAGAAGTAGCGATAAAAACTCTATTTTTACATTATAATGAAATAGCGAAAAGATTATACCTTTGAAGTAGGAAAGATATGATTTTTATATTATAAAATGAATAAAAATATGATTTTTATCATATGCGAAATATAAAAATATATTTTTTATAAAGTAGAAGTATTAGAAATATGATTTTTATATAATAGAGAATATAAAAATATTATCATTATATATGTAGCGAAATAAAAATCTGATTTTTATTATATATATGTTGAAATAAAAATGTGATTTTTATAGCGATAATATAAAAATTCGATCTTTATATTGGAAGTATAAATATAAAAATATAATTTTTATATAGAGAATATTATGATAAAAATATAATCTTTATTATATAAACACCAGCATAAAAATAGAATTTTGATCTATGTACTAGCGGTATAAAAATGTGATTTTTATATATTTAGTGGCTACGGACAATGAAATTGACAAAAGGCGAGCACGACGAAGATTTCTACATAAGAAGAGTCGTGACGATTGGTTTAGCTAGTCGGTGAGAACTTCTCATTTTTAATTTAATTTTCTAGTTAAAATATATACTAGGATGCAGACGGTGTTTAGTAGCACCCGACACCCATCGTCCACAGACCATGGACGGCTTGTTTGTTTGTTTGTTTGATTTTGATGTGTAGTTGATTGTGTGATGCGGAATGAAGTAAAAAATATTTTTATAGTTAAAAACAGAATTTTTAACGTGTATATGAAATGAAATAAATTAATATAAACAAATCGAATGATTCGTTTATATACACACATTTGACTGATATTGATTGGGACGATAAATTTTACACATTGCCCAACTACACAAATAAAATCTATGTTTGATTGTTTGAAACCCCACACGGGTATTGGGGTGATATATAACATAAACTAATCCCAATAATTAGTTGTATGTCGATCGATTGATTGACAGACTGTTATAAGCATTGAATATTTATATTTGATGCTTATACAGTGTAAAATGCTGTAATAACCCGGAAATTCTGAGCCAGTTTAAAATTTTTATTTTGGCAATTTTAGCGAATTTTGAATATTTAAAATAGAATATTTTAAATAAAATCGACGAGAAAATTTATTTTGAATATAATTCGAATGTATATATTATACGCGTCGTCGTTAGAATATAAATATTTATATATAATTATAAGTAGAATTGAAAATGGCGCGGTAGTTCGATAATTCGATTTCAAACTTCAATTGAATGTACCGGGTGCAAAACAATCCGGATTTTAGTGGAACCAAAAACATTAGGATCTAATTGACAATATCTTTCCAACGAATCCGAAAAATTGAAATTTCATAGCGGGGATCAAAAGATATGTCCAGTTGAAAATTCTGAATAGTCGCTATGGAATTCAGGCCCTTAAAAATAGACTTTTTGCAAACGACCTCGGATTTCGACGAAACCACTTTTGTTAGGTCCGTGATGTCAAGTTATTGCTAGATTCCAAATTTCATAATTTTTCGAATCAATATGTGAGCGTGGAAAAGGAAAACGCGTTTGACCAGTTTTAGTTGATTTTAATCGACTGGAAATTAGCCATTTTTCAAATGGTCTCAGAATTCAACGAAACTAGTTTTGTTAGGACCGTATCGTCAATACGAAGCTAGAAAATATTTTTCTGCAATTTATAGAGTTCGTATGTGACCCCGGTAATTTGAAATGTATGTTTAAAATTCAATATAGTGATTTAAATGTAAATTCAACGGAAACTGATCGAAATGGTCGAATCAGCTAGCGAAGCATATCCCATTGTGTTCGGAATGGGGGTAAAACGCTATGGACGACAGGCGGTGGGCCTCGTTTAGAGGTCGAAAATAAAAGTTTCTTTTTAGTGAAAAAAAAATAAAAAAAAACCTTTCTTCCCTTAACTACCCAGATCCCCCCCGATAATTTCAATTCATTTTTCAAAAAAAAAAGGGGCTTCGTGCCCTAACTAACGCGCCGCGCCGCCTGGGGGTGGGCCACCGCCGCCTCCCCCTCACGCTGCGCCATCGCGCCACAGGCGTGGCCACCCTCCCTCACTCCAAAACCGCACGACGAAGTCAGACCCCCCCTGATGATCGACGATCCTCCTTGCTTCCCCCATCTCGAAGCAGCGGCCGCCCCCTCCTCCTGCTGACCGCCTCCGCCTGACCAACTCCGGCGCACCCTGCAGCTCCAACGCCCGACCCCTCCTCCTTCCGTGAATCCGAACCCCTTCCCTCTTATATAAAAAAAAACCCACTGTAAGTCTTCTATTTGTTTGTATTTATTTACTTTTGCTATTAAAATTTTGTATGAACCACTATGAGTTAAGTAAGGATTTTTAAAATGCAAAAGTAAGGATTTTTAAAATGCAAAAGTAAGGATTTTTAAAATGCAAAAGCTCGGATTTTTAAAATGCAAAAGTAAGGATTTTTAAAATGCAAAAGCTCGGATTTTTAAAATGCAAAAGCTCGGATTTTTAAAATGCAAAAGCTCAGATTTTTAAAATGCAAAAGTTTAGATTTTTAAAATAGAAAAGATGAGATTTTTCAAATGGAAAAGATGTAGATTTCTATTATGAAACTATCGAAATAAAAATACGATTTTTATCGAGGTAAAAATATGATTTTTATATTTTTAAAGAATTAAAAATATGATCTTTATATTTTTAAAGTATTAAAAATATAATCTTTACTATATAGAAGATGTAAAAATATGATTTTTGTTTATGTAGTGAATTAAAAATATAATTTTTACATGATAGGAATATTAAAAATATCATCTTTGTATATGTAGCAAAATAAAAATCTGATTTTTATTTTATATACGTTGAAATAAAGTGATGATTTTTATAAAGGCGAAAACTATATTTTTGAAAAGGCGAAAACTATATTTTTGAAAAGGCGAAAACTATATTTTTGAAAAGGCGAAATCTATATTTTTGAAAAGGCGAAATCTTTATTTTTGAAAGGGCGAAATCTTTATATGAAGAATAGCGTGATAAAAAAATATAGTCTTTACTATAGGAACATCGATGTGAAAATATAATTTTTTATCTATATAGTAGCGGTATAAAAAATTCGATTTTTATATATTGAATAACAAAGAAAAAATTCGATTTTTATATATTGAATACAAAGTAAAAATTCGATTTTTACATATGTAGTGACTACGGGCAACGAAGATGACAAAGATGCGATAACGATGAAGATTTCTCTAAATGAAGAGTCGTGGTTTTGGATAGCTATTGGTGAGAATTCCTCACCTTTCAATTTCTTTTTCTAGTTATATATATATATACTAGGAAGCAGACGGTGCTTAGTAGCACCCGACACAATCGTCCACAGACCATGGACTTGTTTGTTTGATTGCAAAAAAATAGTTAGATTATTTGATTGAAATTGAGTTGTTTGGTGAAATGGAATGGATTGATTGATGTGTGAATGGCGTGGGCCTTCACTAGACCGGGGATAAGGCTAGGCCTCGTCCCGTTTCTAGTATCGTGCTGTTATGCCGCCGAAATTTTCTAAAATAAGTTAGAAAAATAAAAATATCATTTTATTGAATAAATGAACTGAATAAAAATTCATATGTTGAAATAAAATGTTTTATCGTTAAAAATATAATTTTTAACGTGAATGTGAATAAATAAAATATTCATTTACAAACCGGACGGTTTGTTTATGTACACCTATTTGAATGACATTGATTGGGACGATAAATTTTACACATCGCCCAACTGCACAAATAAAATCTGTGTTTGTTGATTTGAAACCCCACACGGGTGTTGGGATGAAATTTGAAGTTCACTCATCCTGATTGATTAGATATGTCGATCGATTGATTGACAGGCTGTTATAAGCGTTAGATATCTATATTTGATGCTTATACATTGTAGTGCACTTTGGTTGATGGTTGATTATTTTTCAATGCTATGATATACGTGTGAAGTATGAAAATCCATACAATTAAATTTATATGGTGATTGATTGGGCCTCATTCCAATTTAGAAAATAAAGAATATTATAATATAAAATAAAGGTTCATGTGTTGACTGTACTCATCCGTTGAGATTAGTCATGTGTTGAACGAAATATTTTTATAATAAAATTTATATCTTTATCAATATAAAATAAAGGTTCATGTGTTGACTGTACTCATCCGTTGAGATTAGTCATGTGTTGAACGAAATATTTTTATAATAAAATTTATATCTTTATCAATATAAAATAAAGGTTCATGTGTTGACTGTACTCATCCGTTGAGATTAGTCATGTGTTGAACGAAATAATTTAACAAAAGTAGTCACACGTGGACGGTACTCATTCATTGAGATTAGTCGTGTGTTGACAAATAGAAATATTTGAAAAAGAAATATTTGAAATAGAATATTTGAAAATAGAAATATATGAAGCTGTGTTGGTTAGATTGACGCCATTTTGACGTAAACGATATTTATATCGATTTTATTCATTTTAAAATGAATTGAATTGCAAAGCGATTTCGAAATGAATTGAATATAAAACCACTTTGAATTGAATATATAACGAATTTGATTGAATAGAAAACGAATTAGATTTCAATTGAAAATATAACGAATTTGAATCAAATAGAAAACCAATTTGAATTGAATCGAATAGAAAACGACTTTGGAATTGAATTGAAAACGAATTCGAATTGAATAGAAAGCGAATTGAAATGAATTCAAATTGAATTGAAATTTTAATTGAATAGAAATGAATTTTAAAACGAATTTTTAAAGAAGAATTCAATTTTGATTTGAATTGAAATGGAAGTTGAAATTGCTTTTGAAACGAATTTAAAACTATTTATATAATTCGTTTTAAACAGTAATCGACGAAATATATATTATATATATATAATATAATGGCCTGAATAGAACGCGCCGCTGCAGTTCGTGAATTTCGACCATTTATTTCAAACGAACATTACGGGAGATCCGACCGTCGGATTCTCCTAAAACCGGAACCGTTGGGTTCGTATCGAAAAGAGCTTTCTAACGAACATTAGAAATTTGAAATCTAACAGTTGGATTTGGAGATACGTCCAAATCAAATTTGGAAAAGGTCGTTGTAAGTGCAGTTCGATGGCCGTTGTTGGAAATCGACTGTACGGGCCTTGATAAAATTATTAAAAATATCAATAATTTGTGTAAAATCATAAGAAATGATTTGGGAAAAATTGGGATGAAAAACTCCGTATTTGAAAAGATAAAAATAGATTTTTATCAAAATGAACTAGTTTTGAACTAAATTTAAAACCCAATTATTATTTTTAAAAATAAATGAATTAGATTTAAAAAGGGGTTTTAAATAATCGGAATTTCTAATATATTTGATTGGATTTGAAATGGGTTTATCGTGAACGGTGTTTTAAATAACACTAGTTCTTTAACCCGACAACAAATAGAATGTGATTTGGGTTTGTTGTGAACTGTGTTTTAAATAACACCTAGTTCTTTAACCCAGTAAAAGGAGTTTTAACGAATCTGCAATTAGGTTGAAATGTGAACCTATAATCTAAATTATCAAATTTAGAAATGAGCGAGAATGGAGTATCGCCAGGTTTGCTCCAAAACGATAGTTAAATCTTTAATTAGATTTGAACGTGAAATGGTAATTAATTTTACCGATAACACCATAGTGTTAGATATGGAGTGTCACCAGTTTTTGCTTCATGGGATGAATAAGTTGGGATTGGGAAATAAAATAAATAATTACTTCGGTGTGGTTCGCTAATCTCGACTAGTTTAGAAAACCATAATTTGGTTTTAAACGACATCCAAAGGAAGATTAAAGGATAAATTTTAAAGAATTTATCTTGGATAAAATTAATGGGAACCTTTCCCTAAAAATGTGATTTTGTGAATAAAAGAATATTCTGAATTGGAATAAGGCGTATGTTGTGTTGGTGTAACATTTGTTTTTAATATACGCGGGTTGTTCGGAAAGTCCGGGTTTCTACCCATTCTGAATAACCGATTCGACGATAAGTCGAAGATGAAGACGGTGGTTGAAGACCGGAAGTCTTCACATCGTTTGGATAATTACTGACGATCCTGATTGGGCAGTACACCCAAGAGGATGGAAATAGTTGGTGGTCGTCCAGACGTACTTGGAGAGGGATGGATATGCGAGGAAAGTGCCTCCGGTTTCGTTCAGACCCAGAACGGACTTGTAAATGGATTGTGTGTCTGACATTGGATTTTATTCTGTGTTGATTGATTTCTATTAAATATACATCTGTTTGGCGGCGAAGAATTTATTCTTTTGCTTAACGCCCTTCTCTGAGACGTACGAGCTCAGAGGTTGTATATCGATGGACATCAGTCGCATGGCATGAATTGCCTGTGTGGCACGCTAAGATGCAATAATCAAGGCTTTTGTTGAAAAGCAGAGTCTTGTGGTTGATGATCAAAGCACGGCCTACATGGCAGCTTTGTGTATAACGTGAATTCGCGAGCCTCACACCTCGGTATGAGTTAAAAACGGGATACGGACCGTTGGGAGAACACGACGTTTCTTTCTAGCTTTGGTGGTGTCAGTGACTTACCAGCCCTGACATTTATATACTTTTCACCTTTGTGGTTGTTGGAATGAGGCGCCTCGATTATAGGTCTGTAAGGACCGGGAAACGTGTGTTCAGGAATTGCCAATCCTCTAACGTAAGTGAGGACCGGCCCAACCGATCCAGGGGTTGCCCAGAGTGCGTAGCCCTGAGGCATTTGCTAGAGTGTCTCGAACGTGGAGAGGAGCTTGCCCCTTGCCTCGACTCATGACGGAATCCAATTTCCAATACGTGTATTTCGGCTTTAATTGTAGGACTAGTATGGCGACATAGTGGTATGGGGCACTCATGCCGTCTATGATTTATATTTATGATTGAATTGTTTTGACACTATACACTTATTATAGTATCAAATGATTTGTTTTAAACGTATCAAGAATGTTTGGCTGTTATAAGGTAAAACCCTATCCTCCGGCTTGTGTTGCATTGTGTGATGGGACCTGGGTCTTATAATAGCTTCATTTTTCGAAAAAGCATTGCGTTGTTTATTCTATGCTTTCCGTGTTATACGGCGTGGTCCCTTGAATTACTCTCTTTTAAAGTAAAGTTTTAAATAGCTGTTTTAGTTCTCACACCAGTCACATGACTGAGCTGGAGTTTATTGTTTTAACCTAAACTCTGGGTGCCCCTATTTTCCGTACGGGCAGCTAGTAGTTTCGGTTTTGCAGATTTATATTCACAGGATCCTGGTTTGCAGCTGGAATGATATCCGGAAAGCTCTGTATCCGTATATCACCTTCAGTTGTGCTTTGTATTATTTTCCGCTGCTATGTAATTTATTGTAATCTCTGATATTTATCGAATGTAATTTATTCATTTATACTCTGTATATTCTTGTATTCTGGTGCATTGTTGTAATATACAATGAAATGTTCTTCCGTCGGCGTTCTGTTTTGTCCTGTTCTCAATGATCAGGGGTTTCGAACGGTCTAGATCGGTTTAACGACTGATTCAGATCGAGCGAAATTCGTGGCCGTCACATTTGGTATCAGAGCTTTGGTTTACAGAGCTCGAGAACAAGACACATTAGAACCATACGAAAGAATTCATCAGATATTGGATTAGTAATATCCAATTAGAATGACTCGTTAGAGATAGGATCAGTGTTATCCTAGAACGGGTGTGAAGAGTATATTTTTCAAATGAAAACAATTTTTGTTTTGAAAATTTAAATCATTTTATACGTATTTGATTATTTATTTATTTTGAATATGGACAATCGAGTATATAAAGATTCTGCATATACGCGTCATGAACGTATATTCGAAGTTTTAATATACTGGATAGATATAGAATCATACTCTAGTGGCCCGAAGATGATTCTGATGATTGACTAGTTGTCATTAGTATTCATGTTCGAGTAACGAAGGTGTGATATTTATATATTTCCATTAGACTGGTGTGAGAACCAAAACTTATATAGTTAGAACACATTGTTATGAATTGGCATCAAAAACATGATTTTTGTATATATATCAAAATTTATGAATTTGAAACTCTAATTCACTAATTAATTGATGTTTGTGTTGTTTGTTCATTTGTTTGATAATTTTGAACCATTGAGCCTAATTGAATCAAATATTGAACTGTATTGAAAATTGGTCGCATTTGCTTGCATATACATATACTTACATGGAACAGGTCATAGCAAGGAGGCTAGAGCCAGAGAATAAAATTTGTTTGCCCGACAAATAGGTACATGTTTACTACATAATTTACTGTTTTGTTTGGGTGATGATGATTTTATGAGCCTATTGGCTAGCCGCTTGGCTTTTTCTTTTTCTTTTTGAGATTAGAAGGACCGGGGAAGCTATTTGAAATTCCCCGATGCTCCCGGTGCAGGGGAGGTTATGGCAAAAATTTTCGAAAATTTAGGGTGTTAGCCAAATTTTTGAAAATTTGAAAATTCTCAGAAACTGAAAAGTTGGAGAATGGAAGCCAGATCGAACATAGAGTTGATTAATCAAACCACTTTCGACTTTGTTCCTTTTCGGGGACGAAAAGTTTTAAGTGGGGGAGATTGTAATAACCCGGAAATTCTGAGCCAGTTTAAAATTTTTATTTTGGCAATTTTAGCGAATTTTGAATATTTAAAATAGATTATTTTAAATAAAATCGATGAGAAAATTTATTTTGAATATAATTCGAACGTATATATTATACGCGTCGTCGTTAGAATATAAATATTTATATATAATTATAAATAGAATTGAAAATGGCGCGGTAGTTCGATAATTCGATTTCAAACTTCAATTGAATGTACCGGGTGCAAAACAATCCGGATTTTAGTGAAACCAAAAACATTAGGATCTAATTGACAATATCTTTCCAACGAATCCGAAAAATCGAAATTTCATAGCGGGGATCAAAAGATATGTCCAGTTGAAAATTCTGAATAGTCGCTATGGAATTCAGGCCCTTAAAAATAGACTTTTTGCAAACGACCTCGGATTTCGACGAAACCACTTTTGTTAGGTCCGTGATGTCAAGTTATTGCTAGATTCCAAATTTCATAATTTTTCGAATCAATATGTGAGCGTGGCAAAGGAAAACGCGTTTGACCAGTTTTAGTTGATTTTAATCGACTGGAAATTAGCCATTTTTCAAACGGTCTCAGAATTCAACGAAACTAGTTTTGTTAGGACCGTATCGTCAGTACGAAGCTAGAAAATATTTTTCTGCAATTTATAGAGTTCGTATGTGACCCCGGTAATTTGAAATGTACGTTTAAAATTCAATATAGTGATTTTTATGTAAATTCAACGGAAACTGATCGAAATGGTCGAATCAGCTTGCGAAGCATATCCCATTGTGTTCGGAATGGGGGTAAAACGCTATGGACGACAGGCGGTGGGCCTCGTTTAGAGGTCGAAAAATAAAGTTTCTTTTTAGTGAAAAAATAAAATAAAAAAAAACCCTTTCTTCCCTTAACTACCCAGACCCCCCCCGATAATTTCAATTCATTTTTCAAAATCCAAAAAAAAAGGGGCTTCGTGCCCTAACTAACGCGCCGCGCCGCCTGCGGATGGGCCACCACCGCCTCCCCCTCACGCTGCGCCATCGCGCCACAGGTGTGGCCACCCGCCCTCACTCCAAGACCGCGCAACGAAGTCAGACCCCCCCTGATGATCGACGATCCTCCTTGCTTCCCCCATCTCGAAGCAGCGGCCGCCCCCTCCTCCTGCCGACCGCCTCCGCCTGACCAACTCCGGCGCACCCTGCAGCTCCAACGCCCGACCCCTCCTCCTTCCGTGAATCCGAACCCCTTCCCTCTTATAAAAAAAAAACCCACTGTAAGTCTTCTATTTGTTTGTATTTATTTACTTTTGCTATTAAAATTTTGTATGAACCACTATGAGTTAAGTAAGGATTTTTAAAATGCAAAAGTAAGGATTTTTAAAATGCAAAAGTAAGGATTTTTAAAATGCAAAAGTAAGGATTTTTAAAATGCAAAAGCTCGGATTTTTAAAATGCAAAAGCTCGGATTTTTAAAATGCAAAAGCTCGGATTTTTAAAATGCAAAAGCTCGGATTTTTAAAATGCAAAAGTTTAGATTTTTAAAATAGAAAAGATGAGATTTTTCAAATGGAAAAGATGTAGATTTCTATTATGAAACTATCGAAATAAAAATACGATTTTTATCGAGGTAAAAATATGATTTTTATATTTTTAAAGAATTAAAAATATGATCTTTATATTTTTAAAGTATTAAAAATATAATCTTTACTATATAGAAGATGTAAAAATATGATTTTTGTTTATGTAGTGAATTAAAAATATAATTTTTACATGATAGGAATATTAAAAATATCATCTTTGTATATGTAGCAAAATAAAAATCTGATTTTTATTTTATATACGTTGAAATAAAGTGATGATTTTTATAAAGGCGAAAACTATATTTTTGAAAAGGCGAAAACTATATTTTTGAAAAGGCGAAAACTATATTTTTGAAAAGGCGAAAACTATATTTTTGAAAAGGCGAAATCTATATTTTTGAAAAGGCGAAATCTTTATTTTTGAAAGGGCGAAATCTTTATATGAAGAATAGCGTGATAAAAAAATATAGTCTTTACTATAGGAACATCGATGTGAAAATATAATTTTTTATCTATATATTAGCGGTATAAAAAATTCGATTTTTATATATTGAATAACAAAGTAAAAATTCGATTTTTATATATTGAATTACAAAGTAAAAATTCGATTTTTACATATGTAGTGACTACGGGCAACGAAGATGACAAAGATGCGATAACGATGAAAATTTCTCTAAATGAAGAGTCGTGGTATTGGATAGCTATTGATGATAATTCCTCACCTTTCAATTTCTTTTTCTAGTTATATATATATATATATACTAGGATGCAGACGGTGCTTAGTAGCACCCGACACAATCGTCCACAGACCATGGACTTGTTTGTTTGATTGCAAAAATTTAGTTAGATTATTTGATTGAAATTGAGTTGTTTGGTGAAATGGAATGGATTGATTGATGTGTGAATGGCGTGGGCCTTCACTAGACCGGGGATAAGGCTAGGCCTCGTCCCGTTTCTAGTATCGTGCTGTTATGCCGCCGAAATTTTCTAAAATAAGTTAGAAAAATAAAAATATCATTTTATTGAATAAATGAACTGAATAAAAATTCATATGTTGAAATAAAATGTTTTATCGTTAAAAATATAATTTTTAATGTGAATGTGAATAAATAAAATATTCATTTACAAACCGAACGGTTTGTTTATGTACACCTATTTGAATGACATTGATTGGGACGATAAATTTTACACATCGCCCAACTGCACAAATAAAATCTGTGTTTGTTGATTTGAAACCCCACACGGGTGTTGGGATGAAATTTGAAGTTCACTCATCCTGATTGATTAGATATGTCGATCGATTGATTGACAGGCTGTTATAAGCGTTAGATATCTATATTTGATGCTTATACAGTGTAGTGCACTTTCGTTGATGGTTGATTATTTTTCAATGCTATTATATACGTGTGAAGTATGAAAATCCATACAATTAACTTTATATGGTGATTGATTGGGCCTCATTCCAATTTAGAAAATAAAGAATATTATAATATAAAATAAAGGTTCATGTGTTGACTATACTCATCCATTGAGATTAGTCATGTGTTGAACGAAATATTTTTATAATAAAATTTATATCTTTATCAATATAAAATAAAGGTTCATGTGTTGACTGTACTCATCCGTTGAGATTAGTCATGTGTTGAACGAAATATTATTATAATAAAATTTATATCTTTATCAATATAAAATAAAGGTTCATGTGTTGACTGTACTCATCCGTTGAGATTAGTCATGTGTTGAACGAAATAATTTAACAAAAGTAGTCACACGTGGACGGTACTCATTCATTGAGATTAGTCGTGTGTTGACAAATAGAAATATTTGAAAAAGAAATATTTGAAATAGAATATTTGAAAATAGAAATATATGAAGCCGTGTTGGTTAGATTGACGCCATTTTGACGTGAAAGATATTTATATCGATTTTATTCATTTTAAAATGAATTGAATTGTAAAGCGATTTCGAAATGAATTGAATATAAAACCACTTTGAATTGAATATATAACGAATTTGATTGAATAGAAAACGAATTAGATTTCAATTGAATATATAACGAATTTGATTGAATAGAAAACGAATTAGATTTCAATTGAATATATAACGAATTTGAATCAAATAGAAAACCAATTTGAATTGAATCGAATAGAAAACGACTTTGGAATTGAATTGAATTGAAAACGAATTCGAATTGAATAGAAAGCGAATTGAAATGAATTCAAATTGAATTGAAATTTGAATTGAATAGAAATGAATTTTAAAACGAATTTATAAAGAAGAATTCAATTTTGATTTGAATTGAAATGGAAGTTGAAATTGCTTTTGAAACGAATTTAAAACTATTCATATAATTCGTTTTAAACAGTAATCGACGAAATATATATTATATATATTATATATATAATATAATGGCCTGAATAGAACGCGCCGCGCCGCGGCAGTTCGTGAATTTCGACCATTTATTTCAAACGAACATTACGGGAGATCCGACCGTCGGATTCTCCTAAAACCGGAACCGTTGGGTTCGTATCGAAAAGAGCTTTCTAACGAACATTAGAAATTTGAAATCTAACGGTTGGATTTGGCGATACGTCCAAATCAAATTTGGAAAAGGTCGCTGTAAGTGCAGTTCGATGGCCGTTGTTGGAAATCGACTGTACGGGCCTTGATAAAATTATTAAAAATATCAATAATTTGTGTAAAATCATAAGAAATGATTTGGGAAAAATTGGGATGAAAAACTCCGTATTTGAAAAGATAAAAATAGATTTTTATCAAAATGAACTAGTTTTGAACTAAATTTAAAACCCAATTATTTTTTTAAAAAATAAATGAATTAGATTTAAAAAGGGGTTTTAAATAATCTGAATTTCTAATATATTTGATTGGATTTGAAATGGGTTTATCGTGAACGGTGTTTTAAATAACACTAGTTCTTTAACCTGACAACAAATAGAATGTGATTTGGGTTTGTTGTGAACTGTGTTTTAAATAACACCTAGTTCTTTAACGCAGTAAAAGGAGTTTTAACGAATCTGCAATTAGGTTGAAATGTGAACCTATAATCTAAATTATCAAATTTAGAAATGAGCGAGAATGGAGTATCGTCAGTTTTGCTCCAAAACGATAGTTAAATCTTCAATTAGATTTGAATGTGAAATGGTAATTAATTTTACCGATAACACCATAGTGTTAGATATGGAGTGTCACCAGTTTTTGCTTCATGGGATGAATAAGTTGGGATTGGGAAATAAAATAAATAATTACTTCGGTGTGGTTCGCTAATCTCGACTAGTTTAGAAAACCATAATTTGGTTTTAAACGACATCCAAAGGAAGATTAAAGGATAAATTTTAAAGAATTTATCTTGGATAAAATTAATGGGAACCTTTCCCTAAAAATGTGATTTTGTGAATAAAAGAATATTCTGAATTGGAATGAGGCGTATGTTGTGTTGGTGTAACATTTGTTTTTAATATACGCGGGTTGTTCGGAAAGTCCGGGTTTCTACCCATTCTGAATAACCGATTCGACGATAAGTCGAAGATGAAGACGGTGGTTGAAGACCGGAAGTCTTCACATCGTTTGGATAATTACTGACGATCCTGATTGGGCAGTACACCCAAGAGGATGGAAATAGTTGGTGGTCGTCCAGACGTACTTGGAGAGGGATGGATATGCGAGGAAAGTGCCTCCGGTTGCGTTCAGACCCAGAACGGACTTGTAAATGGATTGTGTGTCTGACATTGGATTTTATTCTGTGTTGATTGATTTCTATTAAATATACATCTGTTTGGCGGCGAAGAATTTATTCTTTTGCTTAACGCCCTTCTCTGAGACGTACGAGCTCAGAGGTTGTATATCGATGGACATCAGTCGCATGGCATGAATTGCCTGTGTGGCACGCTAAGATGCAATGATCAAGGCTTTTGTTGAAAAGCAGAGTCTTTTGGTTGATGATCAAAGCACGGCCTACATGGCAGCTTTGTGTATAACGTGAATTCGCGAGCCTCACACCTCGGTATGAGTTAAAAACGGGATACGGACCATTGGGAGAACACGACGTTTCTTTCTAGCTTTGGTGGTGTCAGTGACTTACCAGCCCTGACATTTATATACTTTTCACCTTTGTGGTTGTTGGAATGAGGCGCCTTGATTATAGGTCTGTAAGGACCGGGAAACGTGTGTTCAGGAATTGCCAATCCTCTAACGTAAGTGAGGACCGGCCCAACCGATCCAGGGGTTGCCCAGAGTGCGTAGCCCTGAGGCATTTGCTAGAGTGTCTCGAACGCGGAGAGGAGCTTGCCCCTTGCCTCGACTCATGACGGAATCCAATTTCCAATACGTGTATTTCGGCTTTAATTGTAGAACTAGTATGGCGACATACTGGTATGGGGCACTCATGCCGTCTATGATTTATATTTATGATTGAATTGTTTTGACACTATACACTTATTATAGTATCAAATGATTTGTTTTAAACGTATCAAGCATGTTTGGCTGTTATAAGGTAAAACCCTATCCTCCGGCCTGCGTTGCATTGTGTGATGGGACCTGGGTCTTATAATAGCTTCATTTTTCGAAAAAGCATTGCGTTGTTTATTCTATGCACTGGTATTCTTGGGAGGAAACCCGTTCCGTGTTATACGGCGTGGTCCCTTGAATTACTCCCTTTTAAAGTAAAGTTTTAAATAACTGTTTTAGTTCTCACACCAGTCACATGACTGACCTGGAGTTTATTGTTTTCACCTAAACTCTGGGTGCCCCTATTTTCCGCACGGGCAGCTAGTAGTTTCGGTTTTGCAGATTTATATTCACAGGATCCTGGTTTGCAGCTGGAATGATATCTGGAAAGCTCTGTATCCGTATATCACCTTCAGTTGTGCTTTGTATTATTTTCCGCTGCTATGTAATTTATTGTAATCTCTGATATTTATCGAATGTAATTTATTCATTTATACTCTGTATATTCTTGTATTCTGGTGCATTGTTGTAATATACAATGAAATGTTCTTCCGTCTGCGTTCTGTTTTGTCCTGTTCTCAACGATCAGGGGTTTCGAACGGTCTAGATCGGTTTAGCACTGATTCAGATCGAGCGAAATTCGTGGCCGTCACAAATGCACTTTGGATGATGGTTGATTATTTGTCATTGTTGATATATACATGCATTGTATGGAGATCCATAGAAATAAAATCTATGGTAATTGATTGGGCCTCATTCCAGTTTTGAAATAGAATATTTGAGAAAGAAATATTGGAAATAGAATATTTGAGAAAGAAATATTTGAATAGAAATATTTGAAATATAATATTTGAAATAGAATATTTGAAAAAGAAATATTTGAATAGAAATATTCGAATAGAAATATTTGAAATAGAATATTTTAGAATATTTGAAAAATAAATATTTGAATAGAAATATTTGAAATAGAATATTTGAAATAGAATATTTAAAAAAGAAATATTTGAATAGAAATATTTGAACAGAAATATTTGAATAGAAATATTTGAAATAAAATATTTAAAATAGAATATTTGGAAAAAAAGAAATATATGAAGCCGTGTTGATTAGATTTGTGCCATTTTGATGCGAACGATATTCATATCGATTTTATTCGTTTTTATAACGAATATCAAAAAGGAAGTGATTTCAAAATATAACGTTTTGAAAATATTATCATTTATACGTTAATGATATGGAATATTCAATTTTGATTAGAAATTGAATATGGAGTTGAAATCATTTTGAAAACGAATATAAAACGATTTATAAAATATGTTTTAAAAGGAAATCGACGAAATATATATAACATATATATTATATATATATAATGGCCTGAATAGAACGCGCTGCGCCGCGGCAGTTCGCGAATTTCGACCATTGACTTCGAATGGATATTGCGGGAGATCCGACCGTCCGATTCTCCTAAATCCGGAGTCGTTGGGTTTGTATCGAAAAGTGCTTTCTAACGAATATTAGAAATTTGAAATCTAAAGGTTGGATTTGGAATTATGTCCAAATCAAATTTGGAAAAGGTCGCTGTAAGTGCAGTTCGATGCCATTGGTGGAAATCGACTGTACGGGCCTTGATAAAATAATTAAAAATATTAATAATTTGTGTAAAATCATAAGAAATGGTTTGTGAAGAATTGGGACGAAAAACTCCATATTTGAAAAGATAAAAATAGTTTTTTTTATCGAAATGAACTAGTTTTGAACTAGCACAATAATTTATTTATTTTTAAAATAAATAAATTGGATTTGAAATGGTTTTGAAAATAACCAGAATTTCCAATAATTGAATTGGAATGGATTTGAATCGAAATTGTCTTCGGAATATTTCGATGTTGGATTTCGTGATGATACAGATATTGTTATGGGAATTTGAAAGATATATTAATATCGTTATTTCCAATACGATATTTGTTGGTCGTAGAATTTGATATTGAATATAAGCCGGTATATTTTCTATTCAGAGCCTTGTATTTAATATCAAATGGGATTTTGGTTTGTCATGAATGGTGTCTTCATTAACACTACTCTTAAACCCAATTGAGAAAAAGATTAAATCTTTTTATTTAGATTTAATGAAGTGTACCAATTAAATGGTAGTCAATTGGAATTGAATTTGGATTGATTTTTGGGTTTATCGTGAACGATGTTTTAAATAACACTTGTTCTTTAACCCGATAATTAATGGAATGTGATTTTGGGCTGTCGTGAACGGTATCTTCAATAATACTGTTCTTAGACCCAACAGAGTTAAGAAAATCAGAAACTAACTGGACATTAATTAAGATGAATGGTTTCCTGTGTATTGATCTGATGTTAGTTTTGGCCTTGGGGATTAATACTTAGGGAATTGCTCACTTGCTAATTTATGGTTAGGGGCTGATTGATATGTGATATGATTTTGGGGTTTATCGCGAACCGTGTTTTAAATGATATCGGTTCTTTAACCCAGTTAAAGATTAAAACTAAGTGGAGTTTTAATGAATCTTTAATTATATTGAAAAAGATCGAGAATGGAGTATCACCAGTTTTGCTCCAGGCGATGGTTAAATCTTTAATTAGATTTGAATGTGAAATGGTAATTGAATTTACCGATAACACCGTGGTGTTAGATATGAAGTGTTACCAGTTTTACTTCATGGGATGAATAGGCTGGGATTGGGAAATAGAATAAATGATTACTTCGGTGTGGTTTGCTAATCCCGACTAGTTTGAATTGATATTCAAAAGAAGATTAAAGAATAAATTTAAAAGAATTTATCTTTGATAAAATTAATGGGAACCTTTCCCTAAAAACGTGAAATTTAGAAACTAACTGTAGGTTGGCTAAGATGAATGGTTTCCTGGGTATTGATCTGATGTTGGTTTCGGCCTTCGGGGTTAATATTTGGGGAATTGTTCTCTTACTAATTTACGGTTAGTGACTGATGAATTGGAATGAGGCGTATGTTTTGTTTGTGTAACACTTGTTTATTATATACGCGATTTATTCAGAAAGACCGGGTTTATCCCATTCTGAATAACTGATTCGACGATTAGTCGAAGATGAAGATGGTGGTTGAAGACCGGAGGTCTTCACGTCATTTGGATAATTACTGATGATCTTGATTGGGCCGAACACCCAAGAGGAGGGAATCAGTTGGTGATCGTCCAGACGTACTTGGAGATCGATGGATATGCGAGGTACAAGGTGCCTCCGGTTTCGTTCAGACCCAGAACGGACTTGTAAATGGACTGTGTGTCTGACATTGGTATCATTCTGTGTGATTGATGGATATCGGTTGCATGGAGTGGTTTTCCTGTGTGGCATGCTAAGATGCAAATAATCAAGGATTTTTTTTGAAAAGCAAAGTCTTGTGGTTGATGATCAAAGCACGGCCTTTGTGGCGTAGCTTTGTGTAGCGTTGATTCACGAGCGTCACACCCCGGTTGTGAACCAGAAACGGGAGAGGACATCAGGGAGGGCATGCGTTTCCTTTTAGCTAGAAGTGGCGTCAGTGGTTTTACATGCCCTGACGAGTTTGACTTATGTGGTTGTTGCTGTTACGAGGCGTCTCAGATATATCGGTGACTATGTGAAGCCAATGGAGTCATTCGTTGGCTCATTGACACCCGAAAGGGTGGGGAAACGCAGTGTTCAGGCATTTTAATCCACATCGGTGGACCGGCTCTGACGATCCAAAAGTCACTCGAGATTTGACCTAGGACACGGGCTAGAGCATCTCGAATCGGTAGAGGACTATCTTTTGCCTTGGTTCACAGATGGAAATCCAACTTCCAATACGTGACGTTTCGATTTTAGTTGTAATCCTATATATGGCGACATAGTGGGATGGGTCACTCATGCCGCCTATGATTGATATTTATGATTGTATATAAAATCAGAAACTAACTGGAAACGAGCCAAGCTGGGTGGTTTCCTGTTGTATTAGTCTGATTTTGGTTTTGGCCTTCGGGGTTAATACTTAGGGAATCGTTCTCTTACTAATTTGCGGTTGGAGTCTGATTAAGAATTAAAACATGAAATTTAGCGTATCAAGCATTCTTTGGTTATTATGAGGTAAAAACCCTATCCTCCGGCTTGCGTTGCATTGTGTGATGGGACCTGGGTCTTATAATAGCTTCATTGTTCTTTATTTAGCATTGCGCTGTTGTTTTATGCACTGGTATTCTTGGGAGGAAACCCGTTCCGTGTTATACGGCATGGTCCCTTGATTTACCTAACTTTAAAAGAAAGATTAATAACTGTTTTTGTAACACCCCACCTCCGCTAGGGTCACTCACAAAGGGAATGCACTAGTTTTGGTGGAGTACTATCTAGGTAAACATGCACAGAGATATCACAAGGAAGAACATAAATAAAGCAGCAGTATATATTAAAAACCAACTTTTTATTATTTCCAAGAAAAGAGTCAAAAGCTCATATATCCAAGATACAAATTATTCCATTACATCAAGTTCATAGTAAAGAAGCATAAACTTTAAAACAAAAGTAAATTATTCCCCATAAATAGCAGAAGCAGCCATAGCATAGCCCATGACCAAACCGTACATGAGCTATCAGAAAGCAAGTTGAATCCAAGCTAAGAGCTAGTGTTTCCTCCCCGGGAACCTAGGGGGGAACGAAAGAAAAAGGGTCAGTCATAAAGACTGGTAAGCCCTAGTGACTTTCAGTATGAAAACTAGTAAAGGTAACATGATATGTGAAAACTGGAATTAAACATAAGGTTGATAACAGAACTAGTTGGATAATTAAGATAACAAGATAAGTCAAGTCTGGCATCGCATGTTCAAGGTTCGCTGCACCAACAGTACTAGTATTCTAACCCATATCAAGTATTAACCATGAAATGATCCCTTAGCCCAGTGTCATGAAGTGACCCATTACGGGGTCCTACGGTATGATCTACTAATCGATCGGCTCCCTACAAGTCCTAGCTCGTCATGTGTCTGTGTCATACGGCCCTATCCAGAAATGTAGTTACCTGTGCTAGGTCCACCATAGGGTGTATCAAGTCCTATGGTGCCAACCACCGACACGAATCAAGCACGCACAGTGTAAATCTATGGGTGCCCAATTCCTGCTTTTTCAACTCCGGACAACGGGCACGACCATAGCCCGCCTGAACCTACAACGGCGCACCTACTCAGCCGTCATTCTGGTCGCTTACAATCAGCCTAGTAATTGTGCCCCACCCTGCCTAGTCCCAGGGTATCGTGATACATCTAAGTGGGTTATTGCTGAAAAGGACCGCGTAACTAGGGTTTCTAATGGGTTAAGTTTTGTCATTCAAATTCGTGACTTAACCCTATCCAGATCATGCATCAAGTTGGTTAAGTGTGTTCAAGCAGTTCATGACTTAACCTTATCAAGTCATCGTGTCAAGTTGGTTAAGTATATTCAAGTGGTTCATGACTTAACCCTATCATGTGGCATTAATTCATTAGTGCATGCCAACCTCTCACATTAGACTAACTGTTGTGGTTACTGGATTTGCTGGGCGGTTCCGGGCAGATTTACACCACAACATAGTCTAACCTCGGGTTTTTACGTGCGATATGACCAACTACCCACATTGGATCCTATTGTTTGCAGCCACTGGATTTGCCGGGCGGTCCCGAGTAGATTTACCCTACAAACTCAACCCAACCTCGAGTTGGCCATTTTCAAGTTTATCCAACTGTCATGCCCACGTTCAAGTTTTCATGTTTAGATTCATGTCGAGTCATGTTTTATGTCAAATCATGTCAAGTTCATGTCCATATTCAGTTTCAAGTCATAATAATGTTCATGTTCAATTTTAAAGCTAATTCATATTTTACCTAATCTACCCAAATCGTATTCCCATCGCACGAAGGTTCAAATCGATACAAATAAATCTAATTAGGGAGTGACATAAAAAGAAATGGGTATAAGGTGGCAAGAGTGATTACTAGCATAGCATGATATGACTTGAAATAAAACATTACTGGCATATGAAATATTGGCCTCAAACATAAAGATTCCAAATCTAGCAAGATAAGGTACTAGTCAAAATAACAGTTGTCACAAGGTGATAGTATAGTCATGGTAACGACTGTCATAAGGTGATAGTATAGTCATAGTAACGATTGTCATAAGATGATAGTATAGCCATAGTAACGATTGTCATAAGATGATAATCATAAACATGTGGCTAATAACAGATTCAACAAGATAATAAAATGAGTTTCTCTTTTTGATTTACAACATGAATAGGCCGCAAATCGATGTCATAGTAATATTCAAGAGTCAAGATCCAAGATGAACAAGAATGAATGTAAACAGTCATCATACATAGGTCCAATTTCAATTTTACATCATATTCATAATACATTTACAGTTTAAATCTGAATTTTAAATGGGGCTTACAGATCGTGGTTCGAGAATTAGAAAAAGAGAGTCGTTTGTTGCTTAGTCAAGTCCTAATAGAAGTCCCCTAATCAGCAATTCCTTTAACGCAGTCTCAACGTAGTAGAAGCAGTCCCTCTCTCAAACTTTTCAACCAGAATCAGAGCAACATAAGGTCAGAAAGAAATTTGGTGTAGAGAGACTGGTGTTAGGGCTTTATTTATAGGGTCAGGTCAACGAATGTGGATAGAAATGAGGCCACATACATCAGAGTGAATCTAGCTTCAGAAATGGGTTCGGGCACCAGGTCGACCCCCAGGTCGACACTATGGTCGACCTGGCCCTGGGTAGGTCGACTACATAGTCGATCCCCAGGTCGAACTGGTCCTGGGTGGGATTTTTCCCGCCTTGTCCATTTGGAGGTTTGAAATTCGAATTGAGTCTGTTTTGAATTTGAAAATTTCTGAAAACTTCGAATGGTCATAACTTGGTCATACGGACTGCGATTTTCGAAAACTCGAACTCGTTTCCAAGCAGAATTTCGAGACGAACGCAATGGCGTAACCTGTTTCCCTTCATTCTTATTTTAAAAATTAATTCTGCCTTGATGTATGGTTATTACACATTATAAAAACACGGGTTGTTACATTCTCCCCTCCTTAAAGGATTTCGTCCCCGAAATCTCTAAGTTAGGGAGGATGTGTCCTACCATCCAATCAACCATCTACTCAAAGCATCATCCACATGCAACCATTGTCCTTAAAAGACTTCTAGTGCTGTATGAACATATGCAGAAAGTGTGTGTATATGAACTTTATCTAATGCAAAAGATCAGGCGGTTACTGATTTAGTAAACCTCCTTAATGCAAAATATGTTAGCGTCATGAATCCAACATGTATGCAAATTCCTAGCATAGTTTATAATCTCTACATGAGTGCACAGTCATTCATCCATATGCAACATCCAAGTGATAACATAACAAGTTCCATCCATGTACAAGTATAAGCACCCATGCATATGCAACATGAAAATGTGACTGAGCCGATCTAGTGCCTAATGTGTGTCATGCATCCACTAGCAACCACTTGCAACCACTTGCAACCATTTGCAACCATCAACCATAACATGTTTCAATCACATGTTTACATCCATATGGTTCTACCTAAGGTTCTCAAGATAAGATCGAGAAGATAACAAGACAAACATAGATATTAGAAGCATGATACGAAAAGGTTTTCAAGGAAAAAGAGGTCGAGAATGTACCCTAAAAAAGAAATGGGTAAAGCGCGCGTATCTTTTCTTCGGTTTCCCAAGTTGCATCCTATTGGGCTTCACTCCACTGCACTTTCACTAGCTTGACTTCTCAATTCCTTAGCTTCTTAATCTCCGTTCCTAAGATACGAATCAGAACTCGCCTCAACGTTGCTTCTTTCTCCACTTCCACGTCTTCAAGGATGCTTGGCTCAACCACTTCGACTGACTCATGCAAACACTTCCGGAGATGCGAGACATGAAAGACATTGTGTACTCCAGACAACTTCTTGGGTAAGTCTACCTTGTAGGTCATCCGTCCAATCCTCTCAATGATGGGGAACGGTCCTACAAATCTTGGTGCTAGCTTTCCAACTGCTCCAAAATGAACTACATTGCGTAACGGAGAAACCTTTATAAAGACCATATCTCCGACTTCGAACTCTAAGTCTGTCCTTCTCTGGTCCGCATAAGATTTCTGTCTATCTTGGGCCGTTTTCATCCGACTTCGTATCAACTCAATCTTCTCAGAAGTGTCCCTTATCATGTCGGGCCCAAGTATAAGTCTGTCTGTCGTCTTCCACCAACAAGTTGGCGACTTGCACGGTCTTCCATATAGGGCTTCGAACGGTGCCATTCCGATGCTAGCTTGGTAACTGTTATTATACGCAAACTCCACGAGAGGAAGATGGTCTTCCCAAGTACCACCAAAGTCAAGAATGCATAGCCTCAGGAGATCTTCTAGTACCCTATTTACCCTTTCGGTTTGTCCATCCGTCTGTGGGTGATAGGCCATGCTTAAGTTCAGTCGTGTTCCCATTGCTTCTTGTAGACTATTCCAAAACTGGCTAGTGAAAATCGGGTCACGATCACTAACTATACTAGAAGGAACTCCATGCAATCGTACTATCTCTCGAAGGTAAATAGATGCTAGCCCTGATGCAGTCCTCTTGCTCTTCACCAGAATGAAGTGTGCGCTTTTCGTGAGTCTATCAACTATGACCCATATGCTAGTATTTCCCTTCCTAGACCTAGGCAGTCCATCCACGAAATCCATCGAGATACTCTCCCATTTCCATTGTGGAACCTCCAAAGGATGTAATAGCCCACCGGGCTTCTTCGACTCGGCCTTTACTTGTTGGCACACCATGCACTTCGAAACGAACTCTGCCACGTCCTTTTTCATTCCATCCCAAAAGAAAATGCGTTTCATATCCCTGTACATCTTATCCCCTTCGAGATGTATAGTCATCTTCGAGTGGTGCGCTTCTTCGAGAACTCTCCTTACTAAGTCTCCTCTTTGTGGGACACATAACCTTCCATCGCTCCTTAGCCATCCTTTGTCATCTATGGCATACCTACTGAGGCGACTTGACGTCTTACCTCTAATCAGCTTGTCCATGATTTCAACTAATTGTGGGTCTTCCTTCTGTGAAGTCACTACTTGATCTAGAAGTGTAGGTTTTAACTCAAGAGATGAAAACGTAGCAGTCAATGACTCAACAGCAGGTGTAAAATCAAAGGCTGCTATAAACTCAAGGCTTTTCATTTCAACAAACAAGGGGCTCAAAGTCAGCCTTTTTCTACTTAGCGCGTCTGCCACCACATTACCCTTGCCAGGGGTATAAGCTATATCGAAGTCATATGATGTCGAGAACTCCATCCACTGCTGTTGTCTTAGATTCAAGTCTTTCTGTGAGAAGAGGTACTTAAGCAATTTGTGGTCGGTATACAGCTCGAACCTCTCCCCTAGAAGATAATGGCGCCAAGCTTTAAGTGCAAAAAGAATCGCGGCCAACTCCAAGTCATGCGTGGGATAGTTTTTCTCATGGACTTTAAGTTGTCTGCCCCCGTAGCATATTACTCTTCCTTCTTACATTAGGACAACGCCTAACCCCGTGCCGCACGCATCTGTGTACACGGTAAACATCTTATCACCATCGGGTAATGCTAAGACTGGAGCTGTGGCGAGGGCTATCTTAAGTCTCCAAAAAGCAGCATCACATTCTAGGTCCCATGCAAAAGGTAGGTTCTTCTTTGTTAATATAGTAAGAGGGGCTGAAATCTTAGCAAAGTCCCTAATGAACTTCCTGTAGTAGCCCGCCAAACCGAGAAAGCTCCTCACCTCCGTTGCATTCTTAGGAATTTTCCAGTCCTGTACCGCAACTACCTTTGCGGGGTCCACGGCTATGCCTTGCTTAGAAACTACATGTCCAAGGAACCGAACTTCCTTCCTCCAAAAATGGCATTTGGAGAACTTAGCATTTAACTGGTGTGCTTTAAGCGTTTCCATGACTTCCTTGAGATGCCTAGCATGCTCTTCTTCATCTTTTGAGAAGATCAAAATATCATCCACGAAAACTACCACAAACTTGTTAAGGAACTCCCGAAACACCCTGCTCATCAAATCTACAAAGTATGCAGGTGCATTCGTTAACCCAAACGGCATAACGAGCCATTCAAAGAACCCATCCGGAGTCCTAAACGCAGTTTTGTCAATGCTATCCTCAGCCACTCTGAGCTGATGGAATCCTGTGGCTAGATCGAGTTGAGAGAAAACAGATGCTCCCACAAGCTGGTCAAACAGATCGTCGGTTCTTGGTAGTGGGTGCCTATTCTTCTTTGTCAGCTTGTTTAACTCATGATAATCTACGCACAGACGAAGCGATCCATCCGCCTTAGTAGCGAATACTATCGGAGCACCCCATTCAGAAATGCTTCGTCTTATGAAATTTTTCTCAAGCAACTCGTTGATTTTTTTACTGAGCTCTCTTCTTTCTCGCGGGGCCATGTGCCTAACGGGCAATGAAAATGTCTTGGCATTATCAACAAGATAAATTTCGGAACTCTATCTCGCATTTAGGAGGTAACCCCCTCACTTCATCAAAGACATCTGGATATTCTCGGACCACCCTTACAGATTGCAAATTATCGTCGGACGAGTCAAGGGATTCAAGATAACATAACATGACCGGACCCTTAGGGTTACAAGAAATTTCAAGGGTATTATCAAGGCGAGTCATGAGCCTCACTACCCTTCGTTCACAATCAAGAATGGCTCCATAATCGGACAGCCAGTCCATACCTAGGATCAAACCGTATCCCATAAATCCGAGAACATAAGCATTACACGTGAATTCTACGCTTAAGATAGAGATCCTTAAATCCACACACATCATAGATAAATGGGCGGAGCCCCCAATTGGATTTGAAACTATAACGGGATCCTCAACCAGACTAGTACTTAGGTGCAGATTTTCAACAATATCAGAAGAAATAAAAGTATGCGATGCGCCAGAGTCAAATAAAGTTCGAACAGGAAAGTAAGAAATGTAAACAACGCTTTCTACGGAAATATTACTACCTCGGTCAGGAGCTGGAGCAGTGTTGAGAGCATGCAACTGCCCTCCAGAAGGTCCTACTCGCTGAGTCTGCCCTTGCCCTTGCTTCTTAGGGCAATCCTTGCTGATGTGTCCAGTATCTCCACAATGGTAGCATTCACCCAACTTCCTATTCTTCCTTCTACAATCTTTAGCTAGATGTCCAGTAATACCATAGAAGTTGCACTTCCTCGTCTCACGTGATTTGTTGTTGCTCTTGTTATTCTTATTATTCTTGTTGTTCCCCTTCTTGATGTCATCCTTCTTATTCTGTGTCTCATTAGGCTTAACCTCCTTCTTGCTATTCTTGTCTTCCTCATGGAGTAGAGCCATATCCACCAAGCTTTCAAAGGTCGCCCCCATGGGTATATGAGTTAGGGCCAAGCTGTGTAGTGGCTCGTTCAATCCTCGAGCAAAGCGTACAGCCTTTTCCTGGGATGTGTTGACCAAATCCAAACCGAACCGAGCAAGCTGATTAAACTTATTCACGTACTCCATCACAGACATATCCCCTTGCTTGAGTGCTAGGAACCTCTCCATATGAAGGTTCTCCTCTGCCGACGAAAGCAATATGAGCCCAAACCTTTCTCTAAAGTCTGCCCAAGTCTCAACTGGCCTGGTAGCGTTGGTGACATCCCACCAAAATGCAGCTTCCTCTTTCAACAACCATGCTGCCAACTGAACTTTCCTATGGTCCTCCATATCAAAGATAATGAACAAGTCTTCTGTTTCCTTTAGCCAGTTTCGTGCCTCAACGAAGGTTTCAGTTCCAACAAAGTTCTTGCCGCCTATCGCTTTATAGTCTTTGCATATTTTGGCAAAGGCGGTACCAGGAGGAGGAGGAACCGCGACCACTGGGGGAGGAGGAGGAGGGATGTCTGTCGTGCCCGCGTCGTTGGCCCTGGCTTCTAAGTACCTTCGGAACCATCCAGGCACGGGTATTCCCTCAGGAAGGTTAAGATCGGCCATGCTGAAAAACGAAAAGAAAAGATTCAAACGAGGAAACAAAGTGAATTGCTAATGGCTTCTTGGGGAATAACCTTTTTAAAAGTAAAACTTTTCTTGAAAAATGCTTCTTTATAAATGGTTTTGAAAACAGTTTCAGAAGGTTTTTAAAAGTTTTGCCAAGCCTGGTAACCTTCTGCTCTGATACCAAATTGTAACACCCCATCTCCGCTAGGGTCACTCACAAAGGGAATGCACTAGTTTTGGTGGAGTATTATCTAGGTAAACATGCACAGAGATATCACAAGGCAGAACATAAATAAAGCAGCGGTAGAAATTAAAAACCAACTTTTTATTATTTATAAGAAAAGAGTCAAAAGCTCATATATCCAAGATACAAATTATTCCATTACATCAAGTTCATAGTAAAGAAGCATAAACTTTAAAACAAAAGTAAATTATTCCCCATAAATAGCAGAAGCAGCCATAGCATAGCCCAAGACCAAACCGTACATGAGCTGTCAGAAAGCAAGCTGAATCCAAGCTAAGAGCGAAAGAAAAATGGGCGAAAGAAAAAGGGTCAGTCATAAAGACTGGTAAGCCCTAGTGACTTTCAATATGAAAACTAGTAAAGGTAACATGATATGTGAAAACTGGAATTAAACATAAGGATGATAACAGAACTAGTTGGATAATTAAGATAACAAGATAAGTCAAGTCTGGCATCTCATGTTCAAGGTTCGCTCAACCAACTGTACTAGTATTCTAACCCATATCAAGTATTAACCATGAAATGATCCCTTAGCCTAGTGTCATGAAGTGACCCATTACGGGGTCCTACGGTACGATCTACTAATTGATCGGCTCCCAACAAGTCCTAGCTTGTCATGCGTATACGTCATACGGCCCTATCCAGAAATGTAGTTACCTGTGCTAGGTCCACCATAGGATGTATCAAGTCTTATGGTGCCAACCACCGACACGAATCAAGCACGCACAGTGTAAATCTATGGGTGCCCAATGCCTGCTTTTTCAACTCCGGACTACGTGCACGACCATAGCCCGCCTGAACCTACAATGGCACACCTACTCAGCCGTCGTTCTGGTCGCTTACTATCAGCCCAGTAATCGTGCCCCACCCTGCCTAGTCCCAGGGTATCGTGATACATCTAAGTTGGTTACTGCTGAAAAGGACCGCGTAACTAGGGTTTCTAATGGGTTAAGTGTTGTCATTCAAATTCGTGACTTAACCCTATCCAGATCATGTATCAAGTTGGTTAAGTGTGTTCAAGCAGTTCATGACTTAACCCTATCAAGTCATCATGTCAAGTTGGTTAAGTATATTCAAGTGGTTCATGACTTAACCCTATCATGTGGCATTAATTCATTAGTGCACGCCAACCTCTCACATTAGACTAACTGTTGTGGTTACTGGATTTGCCGGGCGGTTCCGGGTAGATTTACACCACAACATAGTCTAACCTCGGGTTTTTACGTGCGATATGACCAACTACCCACATTAGATCCTATTGTTTGCAGCCACTGGATTTGTCGGGCGGTTCCGAGTAGATTTACACTGCAAACTCAACCCAACCTCGAGTTGGCCATTTTCAAGTTTATCTAACTGTCATGCCCACGTTCAAGTTTTCATGTTTAGATTCATGTCGAGTCATGTTTTATGTCAAATCGTGTCAAGTTCATGTCCATATTCAGGTTCAAGTCATAATAATGTTCATGTTCAAGTTTAAAGCTAATTCATATTTTACCTAATCTACCCAAATCGTATTCCCATCGTACGAAGGTTCGAATCGATACAAATAAATCTAATTAGGGAGTGACATAAAAAGAAATGGGTATAAGGTGGCAAGAGTGATTACTAGCATAGCATGATATGACTTGAAATAAAACATTACTGGCATATGAAATATTGGCCTCAAACATAAAGATTCCAAATCTAGAAAGATAAGGTACTAGTCAAAATAACAGTTGTCACAAGGTGATAGTATAGTCATGGTAACGACTGTCATAAGGTGATAGTATAGTCATAGTAACGATTGTCATAAGATGATAGTATAGTCATAGTAACGATTGTCATAAGATGATAATCATAAACATGTGGCTAATAACAGATTCAACATGATATTAAGAGGGGTTTCTCTTTTTGATTTACAACATGAATAGGCCCCAAATCAGTGTCATAGTAATATTCAAGAGTCAAGATCCAAGATGAACAAGAATGAATGTAAACAGTCATCATACATAGGTCCAATTTCAATTTTACATCATATTCATAATACATTTATAGTTTAAATCTGAAAATAACTGGGGCTTACAGATCGTGGTTTGAGAATTAGAAAAAGAGAGTCGTTTGTTGCTTAGTCAAGTCCTAATAGAAGTCCCCTAATCAGCAATTCCTTTAACGCAGTCTCAACGTAGTAGAAGCAATCCCTCTCTCAAACTTTTCAACCAGAATCCGAGCAGCATAAGGTCAGAAAGAAATTTGGTGTAGAGAGACTGGTGTTAGGGGCTATATTTATAGGGTCAGGTCAACGAATGTGGACAGAAATGAGGCCACATACATCAGAGTGAATCTAGCTTCAGAAATGGGTTCGGGCACCAGGTCGACCCCTAGGTCGACACTATGGTCGACCTGGCCCTGGGTAGGTCGACTACATAGTCGACCCCCAGGTCGACCTGGTCCTGGGCGGGATTTTTCCCACCCAGTCCATTTGGAGGTTTGAAATTCGAATTTTGAATTCGAATTGAGTCTGTTTTGAATTTGAAAATTTCTGAAAACTTCGAATGGTCATAACTTGGTCATACGGTCTCCGATTTTCGAAAACTCGGATTCGTTTCCAAGCAGAATTTCGAGATGAACGCAATGGCATAACCCGTTTCCCTTTATTCTTATTTTAAAAATTAATTCTGCCTTGATTTATGGTTATTACATGTTATAAAAACACAGGTTGTTACAGTTTTAGTTCTCACACCAGTTACATGACTGACCTGGAGTTTATTGTTTTAACCTAAACTCTGGGTGCCCTTATTTTGACACGGGCAGCTAGTAGTTTTGGACCTTTGGTTTTGCAGATTCATATTCACAGGGTCCTGATTTACAACTGGAACGATGCTCGGAAAGCTCTGTATCCGTGTATTACTTTCAGTTGTGCTTTGTATTATTTTTCCGCTGCTGTGTATTTAAATGTAATTTAAATCTCTGATATTTGTCAAATGTGTAATATTTATTCATACTCTGTAATATTCTTGTATTCTGATGGAATTGTTGTAATTAACAGCGAAATGTTCTTCTGTCTGCGTTCTTCTGTGTGTTGTTCTCGAAGTATCCGCTCTTTCCTCACCGGGGAAGTTATGGGTTCTCACAGAGACCGAGATGGTAACTTGACCTAAACCCACTTCGAATCGATTTTACATTCGAAAACTAATAATTTGCATGGATGCTTATGCGTATTAAGAAAAATATATGGAGTAGACCTTATGAGTGGAAGGGGTGCTCGCTGATGCCTCTGGTTAACTAGGAGGATTAAACTAGTAGCAGTAAACCCAGACGTTCTGGGGTATCTTCGGATTCGTTCAGTCCCAAAACAAGTTTTTATGGATGAAGGCCTGATAGAGTATTTCCTGGAATCATGTACATTGGTTTTTACAAATATATTGAGTATGTTGGCGGAGAAGGAAACTTCTTTAAGCTTAACACCCAGAGTATATTTGTGCAAATCAATTAATGTTTGGTGGATCCGACAAACTGACATTCAAAGTTGAATGTGATGTTTCTGAAAAGGTAATTGTGACTGCAAGCCTCATCAATTGGGAAATGACTGAAATCGGGTAGGTAGCATGGTTATGTGGGTCATGCCCATTCGGGTATATCATCATTTGATCTAAAGAAATCGGTTATCCCGTTTTATATGCCTTGGAATGATACAGTTGCTGATCCCAACCGTGGTGATGATATATATGATACACTCAAGTTGAATGAGTGGTCGGTTCTGGGTGGCCGGGGTGCCAAATGTTCTTGTTGAACCCTAATATTTTATCTATAGAGGACGCTGATCGAAAGGCGGTCCCATACCTAGTCATGTATGGAAATCCAAACTCTAATATGAGTTGTACGGTTTTAGATGTAAACCAACTATGTTGAAAAGTGAAATGCAAGCTTTTCTGCTATATTCCTATTTTATTTTTTGATTGATAGACGTTATTATAACCCGTACTTAAGCACGTCCATTGGACGTGTGCGTAGACAATTAAAGTAAAGCGTATTATTGTGGAGAAGCTTACTTCAGCCTGCATTTGGAAGATAGATTTGCTAAATCAAAGCTTATCCAGTCATTAGATATCCAAATGGTAACAGGTTAATATTTGATGAACTTTTTAGTCCATTTTCATTTAAGGTCCTCTCTATTATCAAAATAATCATTAAAATTATGCCTTGGAGCAAGTGCATGTAAGTTTCATGGTAACAACATTATTTATAATAATTAACACATTTAAACTGGAAAAAAGGCATCAACATTAAGGCCGAGACCAAAAGATTAAATGGTGAAGTTCCATTTATTCGTCAAGTGTGGATATATAAGAAATAAAACCTATTTGCATACATTTTTGGTAAAAGTTATATATTACAACTACCATTAAATTCAACAAAACTAACAACACTTCAATTCGGATAACGCAAAGTAAAAAAATACAAATTATTATTCCATATCCCTATTTACAACGAAAATTCTTGTAATGTCCCGTATTTTAGCGATATAATAATTAATTTATTTAATTATTTAAATAGTGATATAGAGGACTAAATGGTTGTTTAATTAAATAATAGTGAATATTTAATTAATATAAATAATAGGATAATATATTTATTTCTGAAATAGTCGGAAATAGTGAATTGACGATATGGTGTGAACTGGACAATTTAAAATATATATAATTCAGTTTGGAATTGAATTCGAATAACGAATATATTATTTAATTGAAGTTTGAATGCATAATTATATTATAATTAAAATCGAGCTCGAAATGGCGCGACAGTTCGCTATTTGGCGATTTGAACTTCAACTGAATATACAGGGTCCGTTTTAAATCGGATTTCTGTGAAACAAGAAACGTTCGGAGCTGGTGAAGTATATATGGAAGAGAAAAATCGAGATTTCATCGTGTAGATTTTGATTTATGTTCAAATCAAATTTTAGAAAAGTCATTGTGGAATTCCTTTATAATTTATATCGATTTATTTATATTATAAAAGGAATTTAATATAAATCGAATATCGATATGCCAGGGAACTTTGAAATATCGAGCTATAAATCCAGATAGGAATATTTTAGAGCTGTATGATATTCTATTGTGAAGATATAAGATAATATTTGTTTATAAATATTTAATTTAATTATTTTTAAATATATTAATATTTAAAAGGGTTTATATAGAGCTTTAAAAATAGCCAGTTTTGCAAATGACCTTCGTTTTCGACGAAACTAATTTTGTTGGATCCGCAATATTAAATTATTATTAGATTTCAATTTTCGTGATTTTTGAATTCAGTATGTGGCCGTACCAATTTTTATTGTGAAAAGCAGTCAGTAATTTGACGGATAAAAATACGCTGTGTGAGCAAACAGAGTCGGAATTCGACAAAACTAGTTTCGTTGGGTTCGTAATGTCGAACTATAACTGCTTGTCCCTTTTCATGATTTTTGGGTATCGTGTTTGATTGCACGGATTTTTATTGACAAATACAAATAGCGGTAGCTTAAAAACAAATAAAATAATAAATATAAAAATATTATATTTATTCTATAAATATCCCCATAACCTAACCTAACCCTAACTATTTCTCATTTCTGGTCAGTGCAACAATTATAGCCGCCATTCTTTTTCTTTTCAAATGTGAGGAACTTCTCTTTCAAAAATCTAAGGAAATCAAAATAAAAATCAGTAAATCCTGTAACTCATAGATTTGAGTTCCACACATGATTCTCTACGGACTGATGATCATTTTGTGCAACTCGCACCATTTATAGGGGGTTTCGAAATAAACAGTAATAGCTAGGGTTTATTGTCGAGCAATGATGAGGAGGTCGGAGGTCAGCTTGAGGGCATCAATGAGTTCGAGGTAGCAACGAGGTCTTGTTGACGAAGTTTTGGGAGATCTCGTGATGAAGAATGTCGCACCAAAAACTGCTTGTACGTGGGGATATCGTTCGAATGCAAGTTGTATACTGAGTGCGAGTTGAATGTTGTGAATATGAGGAAGAAGAGGAGTTGAAGAGAGAAGCATCGGTAATCTCGAATTCAGTTTTAGTGGAGTAATGTAGTCGTGTGGTTCATAGGAAATTGCGGAAATTTCAGGGGAGTTTCAGATTTGCGGGATTGCGTTGAGAAGTAGGAGAGGAAGGGAAATGAGCAACTGTAGGTTTTAAAACGTGGACTTAAACACATTAATCCAGGTTATAAGTATTGATGATTTTTGTTTTGTTTTTCCAAAAGGGGAGGGGGGTTTCGTGAGTTATTTGGGATAGAAGGGGGTGTGAGGTATTGGTTGATAATGGTCAGCGTGGGTTTGGCAAGGCAGTTCGAAGTAAACTTAGGTGATGGAGTGTTTTAAAGATGCTTTGAGTTTTAGATTTAGGGAACAGGTTTGTGAGGATTGGGGTTTTAAATTTAAGTTGGGATTTGAGGGTTTCTGGTGGAAGATCAGTAGTGGACGAGTAGTCTTCCTAGAGTTTCGGCCTGGTTTGGGAGAGACGGAAGAGCACTATAGAATATGGAGCGGGTAGGAAGAGTTGGCGTTGGGCCGAGTTTATAAGTAAGCCCAAGATTAAAAAAATGAATTGAATTTATTTTAATTAAAAATAGTATAACTTGTAATATTAATAACTTTCACATCAATTATCATAATTGCGTAAAACATGATCCGTTGGGAACGTATGGACGGTGGCTACACACTGGAACTGACTGGGAGTGGATTGAAGCTCGTTACAATTTATAGCGAAATAAATTGTCCGTATGAATCAATGACAGTTTATCGTTATTTAACGATGAATGTCCAATGTGAGTAAAACTCACCAATTCTGAACAATTATATTTTTAAAACATATTTTTAGAACTGATAATTATCTGTTGATTGTTGTGTGTTAACAGTTTGGTTGAATTGCTTATGTATTGGTTGAAATTATAGATAACTATATATATATATATATATATATATAGATATAAATCGTTAATCAAATATTGATTCTGTTTAGCAGAATATTTCATATTGAAATGAAATCGATGTTAATTATATTATTTAACATCTGTGATGCAGGGAAACAGGTTGGAGGGATCCAACTGGATTCCTCAATATTTATAATACTGTTCTGTTTATATATTGTAATGTATGATATGTAATCTTTTGTGGATTATGTGTGTTTGAATGATATCGATCACTGTTATTCGGTATTTTAAGTACCGTAAGAATCACTAGGATGAAACAAGGGGATTTGGAAAGTATATTTTGAAAATAAATTATTTATATAAAATCAATGGATTTTATATATAAAAGGAAAAGGATTTTATAAAAGAAAATAATTATAAAATCAAAGAGTTAAAAGGGGAAATTATTTTTAAATCAAATATAAAGGAAATTATTTGTAAAACAAACATAAATGAAAATATTTGTAAAATAAATGTTAAAGGAATATTTATTTAGAAAATAGATAGAATTGAAAAGAAATATTTATCTAGAAAATAAATAGAATTATAAAGGAAATATTTATTTAGAAAATAAATAGATTATAGAAGGAAATACTTGAAAAATGAATAGAATTGTATAAAAAGTGAATTTTACATTTGAAAGGTTTAGACCCATGCTTCGCACACGGTTATAGCAGAATATGAATTTAAAGTGAATATTTAAAACGAATATGTTAACAGATGAAGTAAGAAGATTAATTTATAAATAAGGTTTTATAAATTAAGTGAAAAGTTTATCATTGGATAAATAGAATATATAAGTCAGGACTTATATAGAGAATTAAGAATCGATTTCAACATCGATATTTGAAACTAAATATGGACGTAGAGTTAAATCAAAAGAGTTAAATTTTTTTGAGCAAAAGATGTGTGATCTTCCAATAGGAAGAGAGCACACACATATATATAATAAAAAGATGTAAAACAAGATATCCAATACAGACCTAGAACGATAGACTCACATAGTAATGTAGGGGATAATAGATAGATGAGTTCCGGCAAGGCCACCACCCATTATACTTCATTATCGAATTCCGGCAAGGCCACCACCCGATAAGAAGTATATCTATTCCCATACATTTAACAATCTATGTGTATAACAAGAGGTGAAGCAAATCACTAAAAAATACAAACACCCCTTCTCCATAACTACTAATATACGAAACAAAGCATAACTAAACGATCAATCCAAAACAGCAACTCCAATAACTCCACAATTACATCAACCACCTGTAAACTGAAAAACTAAAGCAAAATTATCAGTAACTTACACATATATATGAGTATATGCCTATATATATATATATATATATATATATATATATATAGGCATCTAACCATATATACATGTATAAAGAGAAAGACATAAGAACAAACAAGCGAGAGGAAAATAACAACCAAAAACAGAAATCAACATCCCAGACGAGGTCTATTACATCTAAAATAGCTATTAATACGAATGAATAAACTCAGGTTAGATCTTACTTTTAACAAAAAACGCCCAAATTGCAATTTACCAAATAGTTTATAGTGTGAATTGGACATCCATGACAAACAGAAATTTACTATGTTGATAGTTAAATTATCCTTTGATACCGAGGTTGAATGGAAGATTCTCTGGTTCCTCTCAACCCAAATGAACCAACTAATGAATAATACTAAAGAGTCCAATATGTATTTCTGTCTGGAATTGTATCTTAATCTATAACAATTCCAATAGTCAATACAATTACTAAGGGAATTAAAACAATCAAAAGTAAAAATCCTAATAATCATATTGAAAATAGAAAATAGAAAAGGTAAAGTAACAAGAAAAAAATAAATGATCTACGTCCTCCTCCCCTGAATTACAAAAACAACATTTTATATCAAATATAACATTTTTCCTTTTTAACAACTCAATCGTATTAAGCTTCTTGTGGACGATCAACCACATTAGAAACTTTGATTTAGGAGTAGAATTAGTCCTCCATAGGAATTTAAAGGGGTATAATGATATACCAGAGAAATTAATAAAACTATACATAGAATTAACTGTGTAAACTAAACTCTTATCCATGCCCCAGCTAATAGAATCGCTATTTATGTCCACATGGTACAGTGCTAATTTGGCTTTAAGTAAGGCCAATTGTCTTAATAAGTCTTCCTCCAAAATATTATCAAAGGAGAATTCCCATGGAGGATCTAATTCAGCTACGTAAACATCCTTAATTAAAGCAATCTTAAATCTACTAATATTAAAGAGCTTACTAAATACAATTTTCAGTGGCACTCTTGATATCCAAGCATCATGCCAAAAATAAGTAAGGTTTCCTGAATGAACTAACACTTTGCATCCTATATTAAAAAAGTCAAAACAATTCAAAACGGATTTCCAAAAATGAGATAATCTATTATCCCAACTACCACCATTACTAATAAAAAACTCACCTCTTGAATAATAAGATTTGGAAACGATAGACTTCCAAGAAGACTTCACTTTTGGACATCTATATTTCCATAACCATTTAGCAAGTAAAGCAGAGTTAAAATTATGTAGATTTATGATTCCCAAACCCCCCCTATCTTAGATTTACAACACATTTCCCAGTTAACTAGACATTTATAACTACTACAACTAGAATCACCATTCCAAAGATAATTACGTCTAATCCTATCAATTTTCTCAATGACCCATTTGGGAAATCGATGAACAGCCATCCAATAAGAGGGAATAGCTGATAGAACCGAGTTAACTAGAACTAATCTACCTGCTATGGACAGGAATCTATTGTTCCAGTCAGATAATCTATTGCTAATCTTATCAATAATGACTATCCAGTCTTCCTTTTTAAGCTTTGACGGTCTTATCTTAAAACCTAAATAATCGAAAGGAAATTTCATAATCGAACAGTTCAAAGTGCTAGCCACTAAAGTCTCAATATTGTTAAAATCATTAATGACCATCACTGCGCTCTTATCAAAATTGATTCTTAAACCAGATAACATCTCAAAACAGTAAAGTATAAATTTAAGAGCAATAATATGCTCCGGCAGATGAGAAGAAAATAACAAAGTATCATCCGCAAATTGAAGGATAGATAATTCGTTGTTAAATTCCTCATTCCCAACACTACCTAGAATACCTAATCTCCCGGCTCTCTTAATAATTTTTGAGAAGACATCAACTGCTAAATTAAATAGAAAAGGCGATAAAGGGTCGCCTTGTCTAAGTCCTCTCTTGGATTGTATCTTCTTACCCATTACCCCATTAACGACAATGTTGGAACAACCAGACCTAAGTAACAACATGATCCAGCTAGTCCATCTAACACTAAATCCCCTAGCAAGACATAATTCACATACAAAGTCCCAATCTATTGAATCAAATGCCTTCTCAAAGTCTATCTTCAAGATGGCACATGTTATATTGTTCTTACAACAGACGTTAATATATTCCTGTACCGCTGCCACACCATCTACTATATTCCTACCTTTAATAAAAGCTGTTTGAGAGTCATCAATAAGGTCATTCATCTTGCTACTCAACCTATTCGCTAAAACTTTAGATATGATTTTGACAGAAACATTAATAAGAGAGATAGGTCTAAAATCCTTAAGGGTATTAGCCCCCTCTCTCTTATGAATAAGTATGACATTGGCAAAGTTAAAACTACCTAAAGGCAAATCACCACTATAAAATTCATTAAATAATTCAATATTGTCAAACTTCAAAACTTCCCAAAATTGTTTGTAAAAATTAACAGAGAAACCGTCAGGTCCAGGAGCTTTGTCACTAGGCATATCGCTAATTGCCTTCCAAATCTCCTGCTCCGAAAACGGTTTATCCAAATCTACAAGGCTTACCCTAGTATCGGAAGGATATAAGCCATTCCATCTAACATTAGTTCTTCTCTTAATCTTAGAACCGAAAATCTGATTGTAATATCTAGTGAAAGCTTCGTTTAGATCCTTCTGTAAAGACAGTTCTACATCATTTACAATAATCGAGCGAATCATATTATCACGTCTCCTCTTATTAGCCACACTATGAAAAAACTTAGTGTTATTATCTCCCTCCTTGATCCATTGTATGCGAGACCTTTGCCTCCACATGGTCTCTTCTTTTTCTAAAATCTGTTTAAGATCTTGTTTAAAATTACAGTATCTATCTTTCTCAGTGGAATTGAGAATCCTGGTTTCACTAATTTTATCTAACTCTAACAGTTCACACATGATCTTGTCTTTTTTAATTCTTACATTACCAAAGATATATTTATTCCAACGCTTAAGAAAGAATCTCAACTTACCTAACTTCGCCACATAAATCTTAGCAGAATTACCTCTATAAATATTATTAAAATAAAACAAATCCTTCCATTTCATGGAAACAAGATTAGTGAAACTATGATCTAGTAACCACATTTTTTCGAACTTAAAACTACTACTAATAGAAATGCTCGAAGTACACGTAAGAATGATATGGCAATGGTCTGAGAGTAAAAAAGGTAATCCCTTGACTTTACAAATCGAATATCTATCTTCTATCTCAGAAGTAATAAAGAATCTATCTAATAGTGCAAAGGAAGGGCTATCCCGGACATTCGACCAAGTGAACAATCTATTATCAAGAGGAATCTCAATTAAATTACTGTCTAATACAAAGTCATTAAATTCCTCCATATCAGAGAAATCACCTTCTCGTGGTGATCTCTCTCCTAAAAATCTGGTGACATTAAAGTCCCCCCCCTATCCAAAAGTTAGGAGAAATATTCCTAAAACTAGAACACTCCTCCCATAGGACTCTCCTTTTCTCTTTGGTGTGGGGGCCATACACATTTGTGATGCCCAAAAAAGAGTTATCAGAAAGGGATTGTAAAATAATATGTAAAGAATGTAACTTTGGATACTCAAGTACTAGTCTGTATTGACTGTCTTTCCAACCAATCATAATTCCTCCGCCAGTACCAACTGCCGGAAGACAAGACCAGTTACGGAAAAGGGACCCTCCTAGACTAATATAGAACCTACAATCTGGACATTCAATTTTTATCTCTTAAAGTAGAACAATATCAATGTGATTATCTCTAAAGAAAGTCCTAATTTTAGCACATTTTTTAGGTTTATTTAGACCCCTAACGTTCCAACTAACGATCCTCATCTACTCAAGGAAGAAGCTCTTTCTAATTCCCTACTCCTAATATAGTCAGAATCTAACTCAATGTCAGTGAAGATAAAAGCTGTATCACTGGCAAGCTGAAATAACTGGCTAGATGACAAACTACTTAAAGCATACGGAGAATAATCACTGCCATAAACAGAAGTCATACCTGAGCCCAAGCCCGAATTGCTACTACTAGCATCCGGACCCGGGGACCTACCTCTAAATGGAGAGGAGCTAGATCTTATCCTAGCGCTGCGACGAACCACTCCAGAACAAGGAACAACTCTTCTACGTCTTCCTCTTCTAGACGAAGAAGAGGGAATATCACTACTCTGACATAAGACGCCACTGGACTTTCGTGAATCATCCTCACATGAAGGACAAGATATTTTGTCTTCGATATCTGATGTGCTGGAAATAATTCCAGCAAAACATACCAAACTGTATAAGAAATCCTCCCCATTGAACAAGCACAGACTCGGCTTCAAAAAAAATGAGCATAACTTTGTATCGCTTGTGCTAATAACCACCGAAAACACACAATTTCGCCATGAGCTGGAACACGATGACAAGACAGAAGCTGTTGACTCAGAATCCATGCCAACCAACCACGTTGCTTTATCATCCTTCCCATCCACCACCAAAGCCGACTGAGCATCCCTCCTATATGTCACATCCCCCACAATGATAGCCTGATCACTAGCCATTTGCTCCAGTACGACATCCATCTTCGAAGCTTTCTTATGTTGCAACAATTTCCATTTCAGCTTTTTATCCCTAAAACCTCTCCTCGACGAAGCAACATACTTCAGACCATCCTCCAACCCGGTGTCAACCATACCCTCACTCCTCGATACCAGCCCATCATCAACATCATCAACTGCCAGGACATCAAAACTGTTCGAAAGTACCATGTCTTCTGCCACTGACCATACAGTCCCCTCATTATTCCTTGTAATGTTAAAATGCTCCCTCGACGAAACTCCCTCTTGATCCACTTCTCCCATGTCAATGTCTTCCACGACAATCATCCCTGCGCTGACTTTGTCACGCTTATCCCCATAAAGAATATCATCTGTCCCTGAATCATTCATGAGCCCCATATATTTCATCACATCTGGGTCAAACATCATAGGATCATCACACAAAGTCCACCGCGATTCAATATTATTCAACTTTTCACCTTCAAAACTGCTCTCTTCTTTCGCCATAGTATATACGTTCATACCCATATCCTTCCCTATTTTCAGATTAATCACCGTCCTACCATTTCTCGGATATTTACCAACAGTATCAGAGTGGCTCTCCATATCTCTATATTCAGATATAAAGGCAGAATTTAAAGCATCAAAGTGGACTAGTAAACTGTCCAACAATCTAATTGCCGTCAAAATGTTACTCATATGTAGATCAGAAAGCAGCCTCCGTAGCTTAACTAGATTTAAGCTGAATGCAAAAGCATGTTCATTTCTGTTCATCGGCAATGGCAACGGAGGAAAAATCTTCATATTTTCAATCTTTTTACTCCACAAAATACCATCCATCATCCCTTCTAAATTCCAACCCAGCGACAACAATAGGTAGGCACTTTCATTTAAACAGTCTAGAGGAACCAACACAAGAAAATCTAGAAGCTCAATTATAATCTGGCAAATTCTCAACCAGTTAAAGTGCATGAGTTCCCACACCGATTTTCCAACGAAACTCATTGAACAATTAAATTTTTTATGCCCAATTCCACCGCAGTTAAAGCATCTCAGACCATTTCTACAATCTTTTGCTAGATGGTTCAAATCCCCACAGCGAAAACAAACTCCAGTACCCGCGCTTTTACTAATATGAATGTTTCCAGTCTTAAAAGAATTCCAATTTGGCATATGAAACATAGGTTTCCTCACCATATCAGCATAAGAGCAATTAGAATTTGAAACAGAATGCTGTAAACCACTTACAAAGCTGGATGTTTTCGGAACCTCACATTGTCTAAAAGTCAAATTAAGTCTTCCTCCATTCATGTTAGTCCTATTTCTGATCAAATCCGGGGCTGAGTTACTGAATATACCTGAAACTCCATGATGAATCCCTCTTGACTTACCACCAAAAATCAGCACATCGCCTGATTCAAGAATAATACTCCTGACAACGTTTCCTTCATCTCTGTATACGAACTCTGCGGAATCCCCAATCGAAAAAGAAACAACAGGAAGACCAAGCGCCAGACTTTCCTTACTTTCATCCTTATCCTGATGCATTCCTAGTTTCCCATCTCGATTGTAGAAATTAATTATACAAACATCAGGAATCATGAATGGAAGTTCTTCAGGTTTCCGCCCATTATCAACTAATTCCTTATGCGCAAAATCAATGGAATCGCATACCAGCTTATTGAATTCTTCAGGGATTTTTGGGGGAAAAGAGCCATCAGTATTTCTCCTATCTTCGTAAATTCTGGATTGAGGATTCCAGATTTTTCCGAAACACATCAGAAAAAGATTTAACAAAGCTCCTTTCTCAAAGCATGGCCTATAGAACCCTCCATCCCCAATTCCAAGATCTTGAACTCTTTTAACAATCCGTATTTGTTCATCAAGGCTAATGAACTTCTTTAGTAATATCAAACCCGAGCTCAGAAATTTTGTTTCTTTAATCTTCATCCGTTTTGTCCCCAATTCGCCTGACCAATCCGATGTAATTCGTCTATCCGATAACCCTCCATTGTAACAGTGCCTCGCGAGATGATCACTCCCTCCACATCGAAAACAACGCTTCTGAAATCAGATGGAAACCAGATCTGAACGAGAGGTAAACCTCGCCTTTTTCCTCTTCACATACGGATGATTCGATAGAGTATGATTTGGATAAGATCCATTCAAAGGAAGAGAAGAAAGATCTGGCTGTAATTTGCTCAAGAAAGAAGAAGATAAAAAATCCGCCATTTTTCTAGAAAGAAAACAGTAGTTCATTGAATTGAGTTGACTTCAAATCAAAAGAGTTAAATAAAAGGAGTTAATTGATCAGAGTTAGAATTAATCGATTAGAGTTAGAGTTAATTGATTAGAGTTAACCAGTTAGAGTTATTCAGTTAGAGTTAATCAGTTAGAGTTAATTAGTTGGAGTTAATCGATTAGAGTTAGAATTAATCGATTAGAGTTAGAGTTAATTGATTAGAGTTAAACAGTTAGAGTTAACCAGTTAGATTTAATCAGTTAGAGTTAATCTATAGAGTTAATTAAATAGAGTTAATCGAATATTAGTTATTCGAATAGAGTTAAAAGGAGTTATCGAATATTAGTTATTCGAATAGAGTTAAAAGGAGTTAATCAAATACAGTTATTCGAAGAAAGGAGTTATCGAATATAGTTATTCGAAGAAAGGAGTTATCGAATATTAGTTTATTCGAAAGGAGTTAATCGAATATAGTTATTCGAAGAAAGGAGTTATCAAATATTAGTTTATTCGAAAGGAGTTAATCGAATATAGTCATTCGAAGAAAGGAGCAATCGAATTAAGTTTATTCAAATAGAATTATCGAATATAAGTTATTCGAAGTGAGATAATCAAATATAAGTTATTCGAAGTGAGATAATCGAATATTAGTTATTCAAAGGAGTTAATCGAATAGAGATTACTCGAAAAAGAGTTATACGTCGAATTCGATTATATCGAATTCGGGAAAGTATTATTTACTTTTCGGTTTTTAATCAAGATTTGTTTATTTATTAACAAATTAGAAGTTTGTTATTTATTCAAAATAAGAATAAAAGTTATATTCTAAGTTAGATATTTCAAAAGTAGGGTTTATAACGATAGCGTTATAATAAATGTTTTTCATAAAAGAAGTGGAATCATAATCTGAATCCGAGAATTTGCGTAAGCAAATGATTGTAGAAATTGGTGCGGTGAGCTTTGTCTATTATAAGGTTAAGAACGTTGTTCAGTTAAGGTCTGAGAGGTAATTATACCCCAACTTGATTGACTTCCTTTTTTAACTAAGAAATTGTTGAGGTTCGAGGGTGAGAGTTAGTTAGAAATACAGTTAAGTAATAAGCGATTTATGGATGGAGTGGTCGTAATGATGTTTTACACAACGTTAGTTTGAAATCCACATAAATGAGTTTTGGAATCGTTTTCCAAATATAGAATCAGAGATATTTTCTAAACATAGAAAATGGAATGTTTTTTGTGTAAGGAATTAAGAAATGGAGTTAAGCTAAACTAGAAACTGACTGGAGATTAATCAAGTTGAATGGTTTTCTAGTGTCTAGCTGATGTTGGTTTTGACCTTCGGGATTGATACTTTGGGAATTGTTCTCATACTATTTTACAGTCAGAGAGTGATAGATGTGGCAGAATAGTGATAAGTAAATAAGCAATGGGAATGTTTTCTAATGTTCATAACATATATTTTCTGAATATAGAAAATAAGGAAATATGAATATATATATATATATGATGATTGATCAATAGAAATTCCAATTGGAAATAAGATTGTTGTTTGCACACCTGTTTTCATTTGATAGTTAAATCACCGACTATCAAAGTTTTTGACCATTTTTATGTTGTTAATATGGAGAGACCGGTTGGATTATTATCCGGAGAACCACTCCGTATTAGCATAAGCGTTGCAAACCAAGTATGCTGAATATATTGAAGACAGAGTAAAGTGCAAGGGCTATTGTATAAATATTAGGTAGAGATTGCCTAAGATGGATGTACTGAATAGTGCTTTCGGTTTGTCTAGTCCGAGGACGACCTGTATGGAAGAATGTCTGATAGAGTATATCTGGTAGATCGCGTAAGTTGATCGTTTCAAACGTATTTACGTTGGTGGCGACGGAATTCGTTTCACTTAGCTTATACCCATGGTATTTTTGTGGAAATCAATTTGTGATTTGACGGGTATGACGATGTAGAATTCAATGTAATTAAAAGAGTGATCTGTTGAAAGATACATTATGACCTCAAGCCTCATCAACTGGGAAATGACAGAAATCGGGCAGACAACATGGCTAAGTGGGCCGCACCCAATTAGGGTATATTGTCACCATCAATAGAATATTCATATTTGTACTTCTTTAAATTCTGTATCTCCCGGGAACAGTTATGTTGGAATACTAACCAAGGGGTGGCAATATATTTGATACATTCAAGAGAAATGAATGGTCGGTCATATGTGGCCGAGTTACAAGATGTTCTTATTGAACTCTAGTGTATAACTTCTAGAGTACACTGATCAGAAGGTGGATCCATACCTTGTCATAGTTGGAATCCATTCCCCAAATAAGAGCCTGCGGTTTTGATTGTATATTATATATGTAGAACGTTAGATGCAATCATTTCTGCTAGATTTCTATCTACTTGATCTAGACATTATTATAATATCAGACAAGTATCGATTTAGAAATATTTTGGGTTATCATAAGGTAAAAGCTATCCATGTTTATGTGTGGATCGATCATATGATTATCCTTTGTTTCAAAAAGATTTTTGAAAGTTAAATCAATGATTTGAGTTTACTCACACCAGTCACATGACTGACCCAGAGTTTATTTTGTTTTGTTTTCCCTAAACTCTTGGGTGCCCAATTTTGTACGGGCAGTCAAGTAGTCGGGATTTACAAATACTTGAAGAGCTGGAGAAGGAGGCTTCGGGATTATATAGCTATTGTTATTTCCGTTGTGTTGTAAATGTTGTACTCTGATAATGTTACTGTACACATATATTGGTTTTATTTTAAAGTTATGTATCTATTATATATTGTTCGTTCTGCTAGGTGATTCATGTTACTCTGATGTGTGTGTGTGTTCTTCTTCTTCTTCTATTCTAAGTTTCTATCTTATCTATCCTCACCCTCTACTTTCTTTCATGGACTTTCCGGTGTTTTCGATGCTTGAATAGTCGATATTGTGTTGTATGCCGATATCCAGGATGGCAAAATCCCTGGGTCGTTACAGTGGTATAAGAGCAGAAGGTTAAGTTATTACCTTGGCTCTGTGGCGTGATTCAGTAGAGATAGGGTTAGCAATACCCTAGATTGAATTTTAGTGTATATATGAGTACGTATTTGTTATTTGATATAAAAACAGTTTAATATTGTGGATATTTATTGGTTGAGTTGTTTATGGGTTTTGATCGATCAGTTTGATCCACTATATCGGTAGGGGTTTATAAACACTCGAATACGATGAACCGACACGGTATGATTTGAAAAGAGGGTAAACGAAATAATTTTACCCAAATTATATTTTTGATATAAAGGATTTATATTGAAATGATTATAATATATTGGTTGTTATTATAATCGAGTAAGATTATAAATTAAATGGTTATGTAAATAACCAATCAGGATTTATATAAGTGTAATATATGAAATCAGATGAATTAAATTTGAATTTAAATCAGAATTGGAATTAAAACCCTGGAAGGTTATAAAAGTGTTTGTAAATAAATCTGGATTAAATATATGAGAATTTTAAAATCATGGGAGATTTTAAATTGTTTTACAAGCATTGTGAAGGATATTTTGAAATGTATTTCAAAATAGAAGTGTTTAGAAATGGTTTTGAAAGTGATACAATATTGAACTCACTTCGATAGCAGGAAATAGATTCCGATAATGATCATGGCATCATCGGTGTTCATTTTCGAGTTTTAAAGTGATGGATTACTACCAAAAGTTTTGTTTTTGAAAATGTTTTGCAAAAACAAGTTGTTTGAATTTCGAAAAGGATTGTTTGATTTTCTAGAAAAGCGAAGGTGTTTAAAACTCCCAAGAAGAGATTGATGAATTAAAAACAAGTTCAATAATACTTGTGAAAGCAAATAGAAATAGAAATTGAATTGAAACCAGTTAAGTGGAAAATGAATTGAGATAGGAAGTATCGAATCAGATTGGATTAGAGATAATCCAAAATGGAATTGGACTAGTAAGTTAAGAGTTGGAATTAAAAATGGAATCTGAATTAAGAACAGAATTCGGCTTAGGTATAACCGAATGGTTGGGATGACATTGGTATATGCAGAATTGGTAATAGATGGAAATGATATATTGATATGCGCGGCAAAAAGGTACCGATTTATATTATATATGGGTTTGAGATTTTTGATGAGCCGAATTGGCATGCCACTTGGCTGTTTGATTTTCTTTTGGGCTGAAGAAGGCCCAGAGAGACGAGTTGGAGCTATTGACCAACACAAGGGAGGTGCTGGCGAAATTTTTTGAAAATTTTGAAGAATTTTTCAAAATTTTTGTTTATAAAAACAAATTAATATTTTAGTTGAAATTAATCGGTATATTGAAACTAAAGTTAAGAGGTAACAAATAATTTTTAGTCCAGTTAACAGGGTTTGTTTTCTACCTTAGCAATTTCAAGGGCGAAATTATTTTAAGGGGGAAGAATGTAATGTCCCGTATTTTAGTGATATAATAATTAATTAATTTAATTATTTAAATAGTGATATAGAGGATTAAATGGTTGTTTAATTAAATAATAGTGAATATTTAATTAATATAAATAATAGAATAATATATTTATTTCTGAAATAGTTGGAAATAGTGAATTGATGATATAGTGTGATTGGACGTATTAAAATATATATATAATTTAGTTTGGAATTGAATTCGAATAACGAATATATTATTTAATCGAAGTTTGAACGAATATTTATAATTAAAATCAAGCTCGAAATGGCGCGGCAGTTCGCTATTTGGCGATTTGAACTTCAACTGAATATACAGGTTCCGTTTTAAATTGGATTTCTGTGAAACAAGAAACGTTCGGAGCGGGTGAAGTATATTTTTCTGATGAAAGAGAAAAATCGAGATTTTGTCGTGTAGATTTTGATTTATGTTCAAATCAAATTTTAGAAAAGTCGCTGTGGAATTCCTTTATAATTTATATCGATTTATTTATATTATAAAAGGAATTTAATATAAATCGAATATCGATATAACAGGGAACTTTGAAATATCGAGCTATAAATCCAAATAGGAATATTTTAGAGCTGTATGATATTCTATTGTGAAGATATACGATAATATTTATTTATAAATATTCAATTTAATTATTTTTAAATATATTAATATTTAAAAGGGTTTATTTAGAGCTTTAAAATTAGCCAGTTTTGCAAACGACCTCCGACAAAACTAATTTTGTTGGATCCGCAATATTAAATTATTGTTAGATTTCAATTTTCGTGATATTTGAAGTCAGTATGTGGCCGTGCCGATTTTTATTGTGAAAAATAGTCAGGATCTTGACGGTTAAGAATACGCTGTGTGAGCAAACGAAGTCGGAATTCGACGAGACCAGTTTTGTTGGGTTCGTAATGTCGAACTGTAACTGCGTGTCCCTTTTCATGATTTTTGGGTATCGTGTGTGATCGTACATATTTTTATTAACAAATACAAATAGCGGTAGCTTAAAAACAAAAAAATAATAAATATAAAAATATTATATTTATCCTATAAATATCCCGACAACCTAACCTAACCCGAACTATTTCTCATTTTTGGTCAGCGCAACAATTGTAGCCGCCATCCTTTTTCTTTTCAAACGTGAGGAACTTCTGTTTCAAAAATCAAAGGAAATCAAAATAAAAATCAGTAAATCCTCTAACTCATAGATTTGAGTTCCACACATGATTCTCTATGGACTGATGATCGTTTTGTGCAACTCGCACCATTTATGGGGGGTTTCGAAATAAACAGTAATAGCTAGGGTTTACTGTCGAGCATTAATGAGGAGGTCAGCGGTCGGCTTGAGGGCGTCAATGTGTTCGAGGTAGCAACGACGTCTTATTGACAAAGTTTTGGGAGATCTCGTGATGAAGACTGTCGCACTAAAAACTGCTTATGTGTGGGGATATCGTTCGAGCACAAGTTGTATACTGAGTGCGAGTTGAATGTTGTGAATATGAGGAAGAAGAGGAATTGAAGAGAGAAGCATCGGTGATCTCGAATTCAGTTTTCGTGGAGTAATTTAGTCGTGTGGTTCATAGGAAATTGCGGAAATGTCAGGGGAGCTTCAAATTTGCGGGATTGCATTGAGAAGTAGGAGAGGAAGGGAAATGAGCAGCTGTAGGTTTTAAAATGTGGACTTAAACACATTAATCCAGGTTATAAGTATTGATGATTTTAGTTTTGTTTTTCCCAAAAGGGGAGAGGGGTTTCGTGAGTTATTTAGGATAGAAGGGGGTGTGAGGTATTGGTTGATAATGGTCAGCGTGGGTTTGGCAAGGCAGTTCGAAGTAAACTTTGGTGATAGAGTGTTTTAAAGATGCTTTGAGTTTCAGATTTGGGGTACAGGTTTGTGAGGATTGGATTTTAAATTTAAGTTGGGATTTGAGGGTGTTCTAGTGGAAGATCAATAGTGGCCGAGTTGTTTTCCTAGAGTTGCGGCCTGGTTTGGGAGAGAAGGAAGAGCACTGTAGAAAATGGAGCAGGTAGGAAGAGTTGGTGTTGGGCCGAGTTTATAAGTAAGCCCAAGATTAAAAAAAATGAATTGAATTTATTTTACTTACAAATAGTATAACTTGTAATATTAATAACTTTCACATTGGTTATCAGAATTGCATAAAACAAGATCCATTGGGATCGTATGGACGGTGGATACACACTGGAACTGACTAGGAGTGGATTGAAGCTTATTACAATTTATAGCAAAATAAATTGTCCGTCTGAACCAAAGACAGTTTATCGTTATTTAACGATGACCGTCCAATGTGAGTAAAATTCACCAACTCTGAAAAGTTATATTTTTCTAACATATTTTTAGAACTGATAATTATCTGTTGATTGTTGTGTGTTAACCGTTTGGTTGAATTGCTTATGTATTGGTTGAAATAATAGGTAACGGTATATATATATATATATAGATATAAATCGTTAATCAAATATTGATTCTATTTAGCAGAATATTTAATATTGAAATGAAATCAATGTTAATTATATTGTTTAACATATGTGATGCAGGGAAATAGGTTGGAGGGATCCAACTGGATTCCTCAATATTTATAATACTGTTCTATTCATATATTGTAATATATGATGTGATATATAATCTGTTGTGGATTATGTGTGTTTGAATGATATCGATCACTGTTATTCGTTATTCTAAATACCGTAAGAAATAATGGGATGAAAAAAAGGGGATTTTCAAAGTATATTTTGAAAAAAAAATATTTATATAAAATCAATGGATTTTATATATAAAAGGAAAAGGATTTTATAAAAGAAAATAATTATAAAATCAAAGAGTTAAAAAGGGAAATTATTTGTAAAACAAATATAAAAGAAATTATTTGTAAAACAAATATAAAGGAAAATATTTGTAAAACAAATGTAAAAGGAATATTTATTTAGAAAATTAATAGAATTGAAAAGAAACATTTATTTAGAAAATAAATAGAATTATAAAGGAAATAATTATTTAGAAAATAAATAGATTATAAAAGGAAATACTTGAAAAATGAATAGAATTGTATAAAAAGAGAATTTTACATTTGAAAGGTTTAGACCCGTGCTTCGCACACGGTTATAACAGAATATGAATTTAAAGTGAATATTTAAGACAAATCTGTTTTAACAGATAAAGTAAGAAGAATAATTTATAAATAAGGTTTTATAAATTAAGTGAAAAGTTTATCATTGGACAAACAGAATATATGAGTCAGGACTTATAGAGAAGTAATAATCGATTTCAACATCAATATTTGAAACTGAATATGGACGTAAAGTTAAATCAAAAGAGTTAAATCAAAGGAGTTAATCATTAGAGTTAGAATTAATCGATTAGAGTTAGAGTTAATTGATTAGAGTTAACCAGTTAGAGTTAATCAGTTAGGGTTAATCAGTTGGTGTTAATTGATTAGAGTTAGAATCAATCAATTAGAGTTAGAGTTAATTGATTAGTGTAACGGTAAGGAATTTCGCTCGATCCTAATCGATCGTTAAACCAACCAAGACCATTCGAAACCCCTGATCGTTTTGAGAACAGGACAAATTGGAACGCAGACAGAAGAACATTTCATTATTATTACAACAATTCCATCAGATACAAGAATATACAGAGTATAAATGAATAAATTACATTCGATAAATATCAGAGATTACAATAAATTACATAGCAGCGGAAAATAATACAAAGCACAACTGAAGGTGATATACGGATGCAGAGCTTTCCGGATATCGTTCCAGATGTAAACAAGGATCCTGTGAATATAAATCTGCAAAACCAAAACTACTAGCTGCCCGTGTAGAAAATAGGGGCACCCAGAGTTTAGGTTAAAACAATAAACTCCAGGTCAGTCATGTGACTGGTGTGAGAACTCAAACAGTTATTCAAAACTTTACTTTAAAAGAGAGTAATTCAAGGGACCACGCCGTATAACACGAAACGGGTTTCCTCCCAAGAATACCAGTGCATAAAACAAACAGCGCAATGCTAAATAAAGAAAAATGAAGCTATTATAAGACCCAGGTCCCATCATACAATGCAACGCAAGCCGGAGGATAGGGTTTTTCCTTATAATTGCCAAACATGCTTGGTACGTTCAAAACAAATCATTTAATACTATTATAAGTGTATAGTGTCAAAACGATTCAAATCATAAATATCAATCATATGCGGCATGAATGACCCATACCACTATATCGCCATACTAGGTTCTACAAATAAAATTGCAATATCACGTATTGGAAATTGGATTTCCGTCATGGGTCGAGGCAAGGGGCAAGCTCCTCTCCGTTCGAGACACTCTAGCAAATGTCTCAGGACCCCACTATGATCCTAGGAATCGGTTGGGCCGGTCCTCACCTAACTTTGGAGGATTGGCAATTCCTGAACACACGTTTCCCGGTCCTAACAGACCTATATCTGAGGCGCCTCGCATTCCAACATCCACACAGGTAAAAAGTATATAAATGTAAGGGCTGGTAGGTCACTGACATCACCCATAGCTAGAAAGAAACGTCGTGTTCTACCAACGGTTCGTATCCCGTTTTTGACTCATACCGAGGTGTGAGGCTCGCGAATTCACGTTATACACAAAGCTGCGCCACACAGGCCGTGCTTTGATCATCAACCACAAGACTTTGCTTTTCAACAGAAGCCTTGATCATCTGCCACTTAGGCGTGCCACACAGGCAATTCACTCCATGCGACTGATGTCCATCGATATACAACCTCTGAGCTCGTACGTCTCAGAGAAGGGCGTTAAGCAAGAGAATAAATTCTCCGCCGCCAAACAGATGTATATTTAATAGAGATCAATCAACACAGAATAAAATCCAATGTCAGACACACAATCCATTTACAAGTTCGTTCTGGATCTGAACGAAATCGGAGGCACTTACTTCGCATATCCATCGATCTCCAAGTACGTCTAGACGATCACCAACTGTTTCCCTCATCTTGGGTGTACAGCCCAATCGAGATCATCAGTAATCACCCAAACAATGTGAAGACTTCCGGTCTTCAACCACCGTCTTCATCTTCGACATCTCGTCGAATCGGTTATTCAGAATGGGTGTAAACCCGGCCTTTCTGAATAACCCACGTATATATGATAAACAAATGTTACACAAACACAACAAACGCCTCATTCCAATTCAGAATATTCTTTTATACACAAAATCACATTCTTAGGGAAAGGTTCACATTAATTTTATCAAAGATAAATTCTTCTAAATTTATTCTTTAATCTTCCTTTGGATATCATTTCAAACCATTTTATGGTTTTCCAAACTAGTCGGGATTAGCGAACCGCACTGAAGTAATTATTTATTTTATTTCCCAATCCCAACCTATTCATCCCATGGAGCAAAACTGGTAATACTCCATATCTAACACCACGGCGTTATCGATGAATATTAATTACCATTTCACGTTCAAATCTAATTTATGATTTAACTATCGCTTTGGAGCAAAACTGGGGATACTCCATTCTCGATCACTTTTCAGATTTGATAGTTTAAATTATCAATTCACTTTCAATCTATTTAAAGATTCATTAAAACTCCACTTAGTTTTAATCTTCTCAAAAATCAATACCCTGTCTTTAACTGGGTTAAAGAACCAATGTCACCTAAAACACGATTCACGACAAACCCAAATCACATTTGATATTAAATATAAGGCTCTGAATAGAAAATATACCGGCTTATATTCAATATCAAATTCTGAAACCAACAAATATCATATTGGAAATAACGATATAAATATATCTTCCAAATTCCCATAACAATATCTGTAAAATCACGGAATCCAACATCGAAATATTCCAAAGACAATTTCGATTCAAATCCATTCCAATTCACATATTGGAAATTCTGGTTATTTTCAAAACCAATTCAAATTCTATTTATTTATTTTAAAAATAAATTGATTTTTATTTCTAGTTCAAAACTAGTTCATTTCGATAAAAAAACTATTTTTATCCTTTCAAATGTGGAATTTTTCATCCCAGTTCTTTCCAATTCACATATTATGATTTTACACAAATTATTAATATTTTTTATAATTTTATCAAGGCCCGTACAGTCGATTTCCATCAACGGCCATCGAACTGCACTTACAGTGACCTTTTCCAAATTTGATTTGGACATAATTCCAAATCTAACCATTAGATTTCAAATTTCTAATATTCATTGGAAAGCTCTTTTCGATACGAACCCAACGGTTCCAGTTTCAGGAGAATCCGACGGTCGGATCTCCTGCAACGTCAATTCGAAGTCAATGGTCGAAATTCACGAACTGTCGCGGCGCGTTCTATTCAGGCCATTTAATATATATGTAATATATATATTATATATATTTCATCGATTTCCTTTTAAAACGTATTTTATAAATCTTTTTAAATTCGTTTTCATAACCATTTCAACTCTATATTCAATTTCAAATCAAAATTGGATATTTCATATCATTACTATATAAATGATAATATTTTCAAAATGTTATATTTTGAAACCACTACCTTTTCTATATTCATTATAAAAACGAATATAATTGATATAAATATCGTTCACGTCGAAATAGCGCAACTCTAATCAACACGACTTTATATATTTCAAAAAATTCGTTATTCTATTCAACAAATGAATATTTATTCTATTCAACACATGAATCTATATTTTATAATATTCTTTATTTTCCCGATTGGAATGAGGCCCAATCAATTACCATATAACGTTAATTATATGGATTCCATACAACACATGTATATAATAGCACCGATAAATAATCAACCATCATCCAAAGTGCACCACACCACTGCATAAGCATTAAATATAACTAATTAACGCTTACACAACCTGCCGCCCAATCGATCGACATACAATTAAATAATTGGGATTAGTGTACGCCAACTATCATCCCAACACCCGTGTGGGGTTTCAAATCAATAAACACAGATTTTTATTTGTGCAGTTGGGCGGTGTGTAAAATTTATCGTCCCAATCAATATCCTTCAAATATGTGCACATAAACAAACCGTCCGGTTTGTAAATGAATATTTATTTATTCACATTCACGTTAAAAATTATATTTTTAACGATAATAAATTTATTTCCACCATCTGCATTTTATTATCGATTTCACATCAACATCACAAACAAATTTCACAACACATCAAACAAGCATACAAGCCGTCCATGTTCAGTGGACGACGGGTGTCGGGTGGTACTAAGCGCCGTCTGCATCCTAGTATATATTATAACTAGAAAAGAAAATTTAAAGTGAGAAGTTCTCACCAAAGTTATCCCAACTCCACGACACTTCAAATGTAGGAAATCATCAATGTTCTCGTCTTTTGTCACTTTCGTTTCCCGTAGTCACTACATATATAAAAATCACATTTTTATATTGTTGCTATGTATATAAAAATCATATTTTTACACCGCTACTATATAGATAAAAATTCTATTTTTACACCGCTACTATATAGATAAAAATTCTATTTTTACACCGCTACTATATAGATAAAAATTCTATTTTTACACCGCTACTATATAGATAAAAATTCTATTTTTACAACAGTGTTCATATAATAAAGATTATATTTTTATCACACCATTCTCTGTATAAAGATTTCGCCTTTTCAAATATAAAGATTTCGCCTTTTCAACATATAAGGATTTCGCCTTTTCAACATATAAAGATTAAATCTTTTCAAATATAAAGATTTCGCCTTTTCAAATATAAAGATTTAATCTTTACTATATATATAATATAAAAATCGTATTTTTACTTCACTAAAAATCATATTTTTGTCGCGCTACATATATAAAAATCGAATTTTTATTTTCACCTCATATATATATAAATCAAATTTTTATCTTCACTTCGTTATAAAAATTATAGTTTTATATTGCTCTTCTCCTAATAAAGATTATATCTTTATTACTCTACATGAATAAAAATCATATTTTTACTATCCTACCTATATAAAAATCGTTTTTAACGAAGTAAAAATCCTACTTTTAACTATTTTAAACTAATTATTTTTAAAATAAACTTAAATAAATACTTACATTTGATGTTGGGAGAGGGGAGGGGCCGTTTCGCTGCGTCAGAAGTTGCGGGAGGGGGGGGGGGGGTCGGAGCGGGCTGTGGTGGTGGCGTGGGGTGTAGGGCTTCGCTGGAGGCTGTTCTAGGGTTGGGCGATGGTCTTTTGAGGGTTCGAACGAAGGGGGGTTTGAGGAAGAAGGAGGAAGAAAGGCGCAAGGGAGTGGATGGTCGCGGTGTTGGAGATCGTCGACGTTTGGGGAGGCACTTCGGTGGTTGCGTCGAACGATTTGAGGGAGGCGCGACATCGAGGCTTCGTTGGTTTTTTTTTCTTCTGTTTCGATCTGAATAGGAATGGTGGGGATAAGGGCGGGTTTGACTGGTCTTGTAGGGAGAAAGGTTTTTTTTTTTAATTATTTAATTTCAAAAAGTTGACTTTTTTAATCGACCTCTAAACGAGGCCCACCGCTTATCGTCCATAGCTAATTACCCCCATTCCGAACACAATGGGATATGTATCCAGGCTGACTCGATCGTTTCGATCAGTTTTCGTCAAAATCAAAATATAACTCTATATATTGAATTTGAACGCACATTTTAAATTACCGGAGGCACATACTAACTCGAAAAATTCCAGAAAAATATTTTCTAACTTCGTATTAACGATACGGTCCTAACAAAACTAATTTCGTCGAATTCTGAGACTGTTTGAAAAATGGCCATTTTCAAGTCGATTAAATTCAACTGAAACTGATCAAACGCGTTTTCCTTTGCCACACTCACATATTGATTTGAAAAATTATGAAATTTGGAACCTAGCCATAATTAGACATCCCGGATCCAACAAAAGTGGTTTCATCAAAATCCGAGGTCGTTTGCAAAATTCCCATTTTTAAGGGCCCGAATTCCATAGCGACTATTCAGAATTTTCAACTGGACATATCTTTTGATTCCCGCTATGAAATTTCAATTTTTCGGATTCGTTGGAAAGATATTTTCAATTAGATTCAAATATTTTTAGTTTCGCTAAAATCCGGCTTATTTTGCACCCTTTATGTTCAATTGAAGTTTGAAATCAAATTATCGCACTACCGCGCCATTTTCAATTCCTTTTATAATTATAAATAATTATTTATATTCTAACGACGATCTATATAAATATATACGTTCGAATTCTCTTAAAATAAATTTCTCGTCGTTTTTATTTAGAATAATCCATTTTAAATATTCAAAATTCATCCAAATTGCCAAAATAAAAATTTTAAACTGGCTCGCATTTTCGGGTTGTTACATTCTCCCCCACTTAAAACTTTTCGTCCCCGAAAAGGAACGAAGCCGAAAGTTGTTTAACAATTCAACTCAACTTTCATTATTTTCATTACGGCTTATGTTCTTCAACTTTTCAGTTTCTAAGAACTTTTCAAATTCTTCAAAAATTTGGCTAACACCCTAAATTTCCGAAAAATTTCGCCATATCCTCCCCTGCACCGGGAGCACCAGGAAAATCCCGAAATTGCCATACAGGCCCTTTGATCACAAAAAGAAAAAGAAAAATCCAAGCGGCTAGCCAATCAGCTCATAAAATCATCATCACCCATACAAAACAGTAAATTATAGTAAATATGTACCTATTTGTCGGCCAAACAAATTTTATTCTTCTGCTCTAGCCTCCTTGTTATGACCTGTTCAATGTAAGTACATGTATATGCAAGCAAATGCGACCAATTTTCAATACAATTCAATATTCGATTCTATTAGGCTAAATGGTTCAAAATTATCAAACAAATAAATAAACAACACAACCATCAATCAATTAGTGGATTAACGTTTCAAATTCATAGTTTTGATACATATATAAAAAAATCATGTTTTTGATGCCAATTCACAACAATGTATTCTATCTATATTTTGGTTCTCACACCAGTCTAATGGAAATATATAGATATCACACCTTCGAAACACGAAAATAAGTACTGATGATGTCATGACAATTATCAGTACCATCTCCGGGCGACTAGAATGTGATTCTATATCTATCCATTATATTAAAACTTCGAATATACGTTCATGACGCGTATATGCAAAATCTTTATATATTGGATTGTCCAAATTCAATATAAATAAATATTCAAATACGTATAAAATGATTTAAATTTCAAAACAAAATTGTTAACATTTGAAAAATATACTCTTCACACTCGTTCTAGGATACTACTGATCCTATCTGTAACGAGTTATTCTAATTGGATATTACTAATCCAATATCTGATGAATTCTTTCGTATGGTTCTAATGTGTCTTGTTCTCGAGCTCTGTAAACCAAAGCTCTGATACCAAACTGTAACGGTAAGAATTTCGCTCGATCCTAATCAATCGTTAAACCGACCAAGACCGTTCGAAACCTCTGATCGTTTTGAGAACAGGACAAATTGGAAGGCAGACAGAAGAACATTTCATTGTTATTACAACAATTCCATCAGATACAAGAATATACAGAGTATAAATGAATAAATTACATTCGATAAATGTCAGAGATTACAATAAATTACATAGCAGCGGAAAATAATACAAAGCACAACTGAAGGTGATATACGGATGTAGAGCTTTCCGGATATCGTTCCAGCTGTAAACCAGGATCCTGTGAATATAAATCTGCAAAACCAAAACTACTAGCTGCCCGTGTAGAAAATAGGGGCACCCAGAGTTTAGGTTAAAACAATAAACTCCAGATCAGTCATGTGACTGGTGTGAGAACTCAAACAGTTATTCAAAACTTTACTTTAAAAGAGAGTAATTCAAGGGACCACGCCGTATTACACGGAACAGGTTTCCTCCCAAGAATACCAGTGCATAAAACAAACGGCGCAATGCTAAATAAAGAAAAATGAAGTTATTATAAGACCCAGGTCCCATCACATAATGCAACGCAAGCTGGAGGATAGGGTTTTCCCTTATAATAGCCAAACATGCTTGGTACGTTTAAAACAAATCATTTGATACTATTATAAGTGCATAGTGTCAAAACGATTCAAATCATAAATATCAATCATAGGCGGCATGAATGACCCATACCACTATGTCGCCATACTAGGTTCTACAAATAAAACCGCAATATCACGTATTGGAAATTGGATTTCCGTCATGAGTCGAGGCAAGGGGCAAGCTCCTCTCCGTTCGAGACACTCTAGAAAATGTCTCAGGACCCCACTAAGATCCTTGGAATCGGTTGGGCCGGTCCTCACATGACTTTGGAGGATTAGCAATTCCTGAACACACGTTTCCCGGTCCTAACAGACCTATATCCGAGGCGCCTCGCATTCCAACATCCACACAGGTAAAAAGTATATAAATGTCAGGGCTGGTAGGTCACTGACATCACCCATAACTAGAAAGAAACGTCGTGTTCTCCTAACGGTTCGTATCCCGTTTTTGACTCATACCGAGGTGTGAGGCTCGCGAATTCATGTTATACACAAAGCCGCGCCACACAGGCCGTGCTTTGATCATCAACCACAAGACTTTGCTTTTCAACAGAAGCCTTGATCATCTGCCACTTAGGCGTGCCACACAGGCAATTCACTCCATGTGAGTGATGTCCATCGATATACAACCTCTGAGCTCGTACGTCTCAGAGAAGGGCGTTAAGCAAGAGAATAAATTCTCCGCCGCCAAGCAGATGTATATTTAATAAAGATCAATCAACACAGAATAAAATCCAATGTCAGACACACAATCCATTTACAAGTTCGTTCTGGGTCTGAACGAAACCGGAGGCACTTTCCTCGCGTATCCATCGATCTCCAAGTACGTCTAGACGATCACCAACTGTTTCCCTCATCTTGGGTGTACAGCCTAATCGAGATCATCAGTAATCACCCAAACGATGTGAAGACTTCCGGTCTTCAACAACCGTCTTCATCTTCGACATCTCGTCGAATCGGTTATTCAGAATGGGTGTAAACCCGACCTTTCTGAGTAACCCACGTATATATGATAAACAAATGTTACACAAACACAACAAACGCCTCATTCCAATTCAGAATATTCTTTTATTCACAAAATCACATTCTTGGGGAAAGGTTCCCATTAATTTTATCAAAGATATATTCTTCTAAATTTATTCTTTAATCCTCCTTTAGATATCATTTCAAACCATTTTATGGTTTTCCAAACTAGTCGGGATTAGCGAACCACACCGAAGTAATTATTTATTTTATTTCCCAATCCCAACCTATTCATCCCATGGAGCAAAACTGGTAATACTCCATATCTAACACCACGGTGTTATCGGTAAATATTAATTACCATTTCATGTTCAAATCTAATTTAAGATTTAACTATCGCTTTGGAGCAAAACTGGGGATACTCCATTCTCGATCACTTTTCAGATTTGATAGTTTAAATTATCAATTCACTTTCAATCTATTTAAAGATTCATTAAAACTCCACTTAGTTTTAATCTTCTCAAAAATCAATACTCTGTCTTTAACTGGGTTAAAGAACCAATGTCACCTAAAACACGATTCACGACAAACCCAAATCAAATTTGATATTAAATACAAGGCTCTGAATAGAAAATATACCGGCTTATATTCAATATCAAATTCTGAAACCAACAAATATCATATTGGAAATAACGATATAAATATATCTTCCAAATTCCCATAACAATATCTGTAAAATCACGGAATCCAACATCGAAATATTCCAAAGACAATTTCGATTCAAATCCATTCCAATTCACATATTGGAAATTCTGGTTATTTTCAAAACCAATTCAAATTCAATTTATTTATTTTAAAAATAAATTGATTTTTATTTCTAGTTCAAAACTAGTTCATTTCGATAAAAATCTATTTTTATCCTTTCAAATGTGGAATTTTTCATCCCAGTTCTTTCCAATTCACATATTATGATTTTACACAAATTATTAATATTTTTTATAATTTTATCAAGGCCCGTACAGTCGATTTCCATCAACAGCCATCGAACTGCACTTACAGTGACCTTTTCCAAATTTGATTTGGACATATTTCCAAATCCAACCATTAGATTTCAAATTTCTAATATTCATTGGAAAGCTCTTTTTGATACGAACCCAACGGTTCTGGTTTCAGGAGAATCCGACGGTCGGATCTCCTGCAACGTCAATTCGAAGTCAATGGTCGAAATTCACGAACTGTCGCGGCACGGCGCATTCTATTCAGGTCATTTAATATTTATAATATATATATTATATATATTTCATCGATTTCCTTTTAAAACGTATTTTATAAATCGTTTTAAATTCATTTTCAAAACCATTTCAACTCTATATTCAATTTCAAATCAAAATTGGATATTTCATATCATTACTATATAAATGATAATATTTTCAAAATGTTATATTTTGAAACCACTACCTTTTCTATATTCATTATAAAAACGAATATAATCGATATAAATATCGTTCACGTCGAAATAGCGCAACTCTAATCAACACGGCTTTATATATTTCAAAATATTCGTTATTCTATTCAACAAATGAATATTTATTCTATTCAACACATGAATCTATATTTTATAATATTCTTTATTTTCCCGATTGGAATGAGACCCAATCAATTACCATATAACGTTAATTATATGGATTCCATACCACACATGTATATAATAGCACCGATAAATAATCAACCATCATCCAAAGTGCACCACACCACTGCATAAGCATTAAATATAACTAATTAACGCTTACACAACCTGCCGACCAATCGATCGACATACAATTAAATATTTGGGATTAGTGTACGTCAACTATCATCCCAACACCCGTGTGGGGTTTCAAATCAACAAACACAGATTTTTATTTGTGCAGTTGGGCGGTGTGTAAAATTTATCGTCCCAATCAATATCCTTCAAATAGGTGTACATAAACAAACCGTCCGGTTTGTAAATGAATATTTATTTGTTCACATTCACGTTAAAAATTATATTTTTAACGATAATTAATTTATTTCCACCATCTGCATTTTATTATCGATTTCACATCAACATCACAAACAAATTTCACAACACATCAAACAAGCATACAAGCCGTCTATGGTCTGTGGACGACGGGTGTCGGGTGGTACTAAGCGCCGTCTGCATCCTAGTATATATTATAACTAGAAAAGAAAATTTAAAGTGAGAAGTTCTCACCAAAGCTATCCCAACTCCACGACACTCCAAATGTAGGAAATCATCAATGTTCTCGCCTTTTGTCACTTTCGTTTCCCGTAGTCACTACATATATAAAAGGGTGCGTTTTTTAGAGGTCCCTATTAGGTTTCAAAATATAAAAAAAACCCGGTCGTAAACTTATTGTAAATTTAGTCCCTATTTTTCGAAAATTCATAAAAAAAATATAAAAAAATATTAAAAAACCATGTAAATTCGTATTTAATTAAAACAATTAATCGTGAAAAAAATCAGATCAAAAAAACATTAAAAACAACGTCAAAATCACGAAATACAGAAAATCAAAGAAATGCAGTAAATTGCATCAAAACATGCATATAAGTCGATTAGTTGCATACCTGTATGCATTTATTTCAAATCTGCGTCAAAACTGCAGTATAAATGCATACATGTATGCACATATTGTTAAAACATGCATCTGCTGATGCATTTGTTTAAAAACAGCATACCTACGTGCAACTTATTCACGTTTGCATGTATTTTGACATATATGCACACATGTATGTAGTTATATAGAAAAACTGCATACATGTATGCAATTTTTCAAACAGGCGTGCATAAATATATGCATGTGTATTCGAATAGTTGCATAAATGTATGCAACTATTCGTAAAAGTTGCATACATTGATGCAACTTTTTTTTTTTTAATTTCTGTGGACTTCCGAGAATATTTACAGATTTTAGATTTTTTTTTTTTTAAGTGATAGCGCCTGAAAATTTGGACAGAAAACGAAAGAGGCGGAGGTATGGAAAGTGGCAGGCGGAAGATTCCAGGCGGCAGCTAAAATAGGGGGCGGGTTTACAGAGAAAACATTAATTACAGGGATGTATTGTGAATTTAAAACTTGCAAAATAGTTGCATACATGTATGCAACTTTTTCCAATAGTTGCATACATGTATGCAAGTATTTCTGAAACTGTTTTAGTTGAAAATGCATGCAGAAACTTGCATACATGTGTGCAACTATTTGAAATACTTGCACACATGTATGCAAGTATTTACATGTGAAAATAAAATGTGTGCAGAAACTTGCATACATGTATGCAACTATTTTAAATACTTGCACACATGTATGCAAGTATTGCATGTAAAAATATAACAGAGAAATACTTGCACAGATGAATGCAAGTATTCCAAATATGTGCATGATTTGATACAAATTACTGCATTTTTCGTTGTTTTCTGTATTTTTTCGATTTTGATGCATGTTTTGATTTTATTATGATCTGAATTTTTGGGCGAGTACATGTTTTATTTAAATACGAATTTACGTGATTTTTTTATATTTTTTTAATATTTTTTTTATGAATTTTCGAAAAACAGGGACTAAATTTACAATAAGTTTATGACCGGATGTGAGCCTAATTAAGTTTCGTTTTAGGGATGTGTGCCTAATATTCACTATATAAAAATCACATTTTTATATTGTTGATATGTATATAAAAATTCTATTTTTACACCGCTACTATATAGATAAAAATTCTATTTTTACACCGCTACTATATAGATAAAAATTCTATTTTTACACCGCTACTATATAGATAAAAATTCTATTTTTACAACGGTGTTCATATAATAAAGATTATATTTTTATCACACCATTCTCTGTATAAAGATTTCGCCTTTTCAAATATAAAGATTTCGCCTTTTCAACATATAAAGATTTCGCCTTTTCAACATATAAAGATTTCGCCTTTTCAACATATAAAGATTTCGCCTTTTCAACATATAAAGATTAAATCTTTTCAAATATAAAGATTTCGCCTTTTCAAATATAAAGATTTAATCTTTACTATCTATATAATATAAAAATCGTATTTTTACTTCACTAAAAATCATATTTTTGTCTCGCTACATATATAAAAATCGAATTTTTATTTTCACCTCATATATATAAAAATCAAAATTTTATCTTCACTTCGTTATAAAAATTATATTTTTATATTGCTCTTCTCCTAATAAAGATTATATCTTTATTACTCTACATGAATAAAAATCATATTTTTACTATCCTACCTATATAAAAATCATTTTTAACGAAGTAAAAATCCTACTTTTAAATATTTTAAACTAATTATTTTTAAAATAAACTTAAATAAATACTTACAGTTGATGTTGGGAGAGGGGAGGGGCCGTTTCGCTGCGTCAGAAGTTGCGGGTGGGGGGGGGGGGGGGTCGGAGCGGGCTGTGGTGGAGGAGTGGGGTGTAGGGCTTCGGTGGAGGCTGTTCTAGGGTTGGGCGATGGTCTTTTGAGGGTTTGAACGAAGGGGGGTTTGAGGAAGAAGGAGGAAGAAAGGCGCAAGGGAGTGGATGGCCGAGGTGCTGGAGATCGTCGACGTCGGGGGAGGCGCTCCGGTGGTTGCGTCGAACGATTTGAGGGAGGCGCGACATCGAGGCTTCATTCGTTTTTTTTCTTCTGTTTCGATCTGAATAGGAATGGTGGGGATAAGGGCGTGTTTGACTGGGCTTGTAGGGAGAAAGGTTTTTTTTTTTTAATTATTTTAATTTCAAAAAGTTGACTTTTTTATTCGACCTCTAAACGAGACCCACCGCCTGTCATCCATAGCTAATTACCCCCATTCCTAACACAATGGGATATGTATCGCAGGCTGATTCGATCGTTTCGATCAGTTTTCGTCAAAATCAAAATATAACTCTATATATTGAATTTGAACGCACATTTTAAATTACCGGGGCCACAAACTAACTCGAAAAATTCCAGAAAAATATTTTCTAACTTCGTATTGGCTACTCGGTCCTAACAAAACTAATTTCGTCGAATTCTGAGACTGTTTGAAAAATGGCCATTTTCAAGTCGATTAAATTCAACTAAAACTGATCAAACGCGTTTTCCTTTGCCATGCTCACATATTGATTCGAAAAATTATGAAATTTGGAACCTAGCCATAATTAGACATCCCGGATCCAACAAAAGTGGTTTCGTCGAAATCCGAGGTCGTTTGCAAAATTACCATTTTTAAGGGCCTGAATTCTATAGCGACTATTCAGAATTTTCAACTGGACATATCTTTTGATTCCCACTATGAAATTTCAATTTTTCGGATTCATTGGAAAGATATTTTCAATTAGATTCAAATATTTTTGGTTTCGCTAAAATCCGACTTATTTTGCACCCGGTATGTTCAATTGAAGTTTGAAATCGAATTATCGAACTACCGCGCCATTTTCAATTCCTTTTATAATTATAAATAATTACTTATATTCTAACGACGATCTATATAAATATATACGTTTGAATTCTCTCAAAATAAATTTATCGTCATTTTTATTTAGAATAATCCATTTTAAATATTCAAAATTCATCCAAATTGCCAAAATAAAATTTTTAAACTGGCTCGCATTTCCGGGTTGTTATAATTAGAGTTAACCGGTTAGAGTTAATCAGTTAGAGTTAATCAGTTAGAGTTAATCGATAGCGTTAATTAAATAGAGTTAATCGAATATTTGTTATTCGAATAGAGTTAAAAGGAGTTATCGAATATTACTTATTCGAATAGAGTTAAAAGGAGTTATAGAATATTAGTTATTCGAATAGAGTTAAAAGGAGTTAATCGAATATACTTATTCAAAGAAAGGAGTTAATCGAATATAGTTATTCGAAGAAATGAGTTATCATATATTAATTTATTCGGAAGGAGTTAATCGAATATAGTTGTTCGAAGAAAGGAGTTATCGAATATTAGTTTATTCGAAAGGAGTTAATCGAATATAGTTATTCGAAGAAAGGAATAATCGAATATAGTTTATTCGAATACAATTATCGAATATAAGTTATTCGAAGTGAGATAATCGAATATAAGTTATTTGAAGTGAGATAATCGAATATTGGTTATTCGAAGGAGTTAATCGAATAGAGAATACTCGAAAAAGAGTTATACGTCGAATTCAATTATATCGAATTCGAGAAAGTATTATTTACTTTTCGGTTTTTAATCAAGATTTGTTTATTTATTAACAAATTAGTTGTTTGTTATTTATTCAAAATAAGAATAAAAGTTATATTCTACGTTAGATATTTCAAAAGTAGGGTTTATAATGATAGCGTTATAATAAATGTTTTTATAATAAATGTTTTTCATAAAAGAAGTGGATTCATAATCTAAATCCGAGAATTTGCGAAAGATAATGATTGTAGAAATTGGTGCGGTGAGCTTTGTCTATTGCAAGGTTAAGAACGTTGTTCAATTAAGGTCTGAGAGGTAATTATATCCCAACTTGATTGGCTTCCTTTTTTAACCAAGAAATAGTTGAGGTTCGAGGGAGAGAGTTAGTTAAAAATACATTTAAGTAATAAGCGATTTATGGATGGAGCGGTCGTAATGATGTTTTATACAACGTTAGTTTTAAATCCACATAAATGAGTTTTGGAAACATTTTCCAAATATAGAATCAGAGATATTTTCTAAACATAGAAAATGGAATGTTTTATTTATAAGATATTAAGAAATGGAGTAAAGCTAAACTAGAAACTGACTGAATATTAGTTAAGTTGAATGGTTTTCTAAGTGTCCATCTGATGTTGGTTTTGACCTTCGGGATTGATACTTAGGGAATTGTTCTCATACTATTTTACAGTCAGAGACTGATAGATGTGGCAGAATAGTGATAAGTAAATAAGTAATGGGAATGTTTTCCAATGTTCATAACATATATTTTCTGAATATAGAAAATAAGGAAATATGAATATTTATATATATGATGATTGATCAGTAGAAATTCCAATTGGAAATAAGATTGTTGTTTGCACACATGTTTTCATTTAATAGTTAAATTACCGACTACCAAAGTTTTTGACCATTTTTACGTTGTTAATATGGAGAGACCTGTTGGATTATTATCCGGAGAACCACTTCGTATTGGCATAAGCGTTGCAAACCAAGTATGCTGAATATATTGAAGCCGGAGTAAATAGAAAGGGCTATTGCATAAATCTTAGGTAGAGATTGTGTAATGTCCCGTATTTTTACAGTATTATAATTTATTTATTTAATTATTTAAAATAGTGATTTAGAGAATTAAATGGCCGTTTAATTAAATTATATTGAATATTTAATTGAGTTAAATAATAGAATAATATATTTAATTCTGAACTAATCAGAATAGTGAATCGACAATATAATGTGAACTGGACAGTTCAATGTATTTAATTCAGCTTAGAATTGAATTAGAATGACGAATATATTATTTGAACGACAGTTTGAACGTATAATTATATTATAATTAAAATCGAGCTCCAAATGGCGCGGTAGTTCGCTATTTGGCGATTCAAACTTCAACTGAATATACAGGGTCCGTTTTAAATCGGATTTCTGTGAAACAAGAAACGTTCGGAGCTAGGGAAGTGTATTTTTCTAGTGGAAGAGAAAAATCGGGGTTTCATTGTGTAGATTTTGATTTATGTCCAAATCAAATTTTAAAATAGTCGCTATAGAATCACTTATCGACCGTAACGGTTTATTCAATATAACTAGATACCAGTTTCAAACTTAGACAAGTTTCTTTTGAGACATAGTGATTATTTAATTTTTGGAATTTTACTGAAATTTTTAATTAATTAAATAAGTAACTTTTTATCTGGAGTATATTGCACCCTTAATCGGCAATTTTGGGGTTTCACAATATGAGTTAATCTGCCGGTATTATTATATTATTGGGATCCTGGCACATCACTGATCATGACAGTTATTTTGTTTTTGTTGTTCGTGGCTCGTATGTATAGGAGGTAGTGTGTAACGGGGTATGTTCAATATTTTAATGGATAAATGGAAACTCAAACCCTTTTTCATTTCTTTCTCTAATCAAAACAAAGCCACGTCCTCTTTGTTCTCAGCCACCATTTCTTTGTCGCTTCAAACCAAAAACGTGGAAGAAGCAAATTCTTACAAACTAAAATATAATCTTATAAATAACTCCTTAAACTTTCATAACCTAATCTTTTACATTCTTCAGTCAAAAGCTTGGTCGTTAGTTTCTTCAATCACCAAAGGATTTCGACCATTATAATATTCAAGAATAATTCAAATAAAATCCCGTAAATCCTCAAACACATATTTGTGGGTTCCGTATATGATTCTCTATGTTCTGGTAGGAACTTCATCGTGCTCAAACAGTCCGAGTTGGGTGGTTGTGTAACGCAGTAAATCTAGGGCTTAGGAGTTCGAGAAACACAGACAAAAATAAGCAATTCCAATGGTGGAATGGTGTTGGTGGTAAGGAGAAGTTTCGTTTGTAGGGTTTTTGTGGAATTCCATTCCAAAGTTTGTCGCCAGAATCACTGGAGGCGAGCAGGCCAGGCCGACATCGCATCTTATTTTGGGTGTTCGAGGTAGATGAAATTGGTAAGAGGTGAAGGAGAATTTGAAGTGGTGAATTAAGGTGATTTTTGGTGAATTTATTATAAAGGGGGGAGGGAGCTTGATGGTGATGAAGTTGTCTGTAATGGTGAAAAAGAGGAGCAGGCATCGGTCATTTGAAAGAGGAAGAAAGGAGTTAGACGGGCCTGGTCTCCTAATGGGTTTGGGCCAACGAAAGTCAAGCCCAACTATTAAATAAATTCGAGTTTTGTGTTTTAAAACAGTTTAAATTATATTCGAACTTGTAAATCGATAACTTGCTCATACGTTATCGAAATTGGACAAAACATGATCCGTTGGGATCGTAGGGACGAACACTACAACATGGAACTGACTGGGAGTGAATCAAATCTCATTACAATTATAGCAAAATAAACTGTCCGTTTGAATCAAGCGATGGTTATCGTTATTAACGATGATCGACCAATGTGGGTAAAACTCACCAACTCTGAACAGTTATGTTTTTATAACGCATTCTTAGAACTGATAATTATCTATTGATTGCTGTGTGTTAATTGTTTGGTTGAATTGCTTATGTATTGGTTGAAATAATAGATTATGATATATATATATATATATATATAAATCGTTAATCAAATATTGATTCTGTTTAGCAAAATATTCCATAGTGAAATGAAATCGATGTTAATTATACTGTTTAACATCTGTGATGCAGGGAAATAGGTTGGAGGGACCCAACTGGGTTCCTCAATATATAAAATACTGTTTTGTTTCATATATTGTGATATATGATGTGATATATAATCTATTGTTGATTATGTGTGTTTGAATGATATCGATCACTGTTGTTTGGTATTTTAAATACCGTAAGAAAACCCTGGGATGAAAAAGGAAAATTTCAATAACTATATTGAAATAAAATATTATATAAAATCGAAAGATTTTATATAGAAGGAAGATTTCAAACTGTATATTGGAATAGAATATTTATAAAATCAAAGGATTTTATATAAAGGAATATTTGTAAAATCAAGGGATTTTATAAAGGAAATTATTTGTAAAACAAATATAAAGGAAATTGTTTGTAAAACAATTATAAAGGAAATCATTTGTAAAACAAATATAAAGGGAAATATTTTATAAATAAAATAGAAAGAAAAATATTTGTAAAATATTTACAAAAAAAAAGAAAGAGAAATATTTGTAAAATATTTACAAATAAAACAGAAAGAGAAATATTTGTAAAATATTTACAAATAAAACAGAAAGAGAAATATTTGTAAAATATTTACAAATAAAACAAAAACAGAAATATGGGTAAAACATTTATAAATAGAGTTATAAAAAGGAAATGTTTATTTAGAAAATAAATAGAGTTATAAAAGAGATTTATTGGGAAATGAAAAAGAATGTCATATAAGGAAATATTTGGCAAATGAATAGAATTTTACATCAGGAAAGTTTAGACCAGTGCTTTGCACACGGGTATAACATAATATGGATTTAAAGCAATGATTTTAAATAGAATTTGTTGTAACCAATAGATTGAGAAGATTAATTTATAAATAATATTTTATAAATTAAATAAAATATTTATCATTGGATAAATAGAATATATAAGTCAGGACTTATATAAAGAAGTAAGAATCGATTTCAACATTGATATTTGAAACTGAATATGGACGTAGAGTTAATCAAAGGAGTTAATCAAAATGTGTTAATCAAAATAAGTTAGAGGAGTTAATCGATTAGAGTTAGAGTTAATCGATTAGAGTTAGAGTTAATCAGTTAGAAACACCAGTTAGAGTTAATCAGTTAGAGTTAATCGATTAGAGTTAAATCGAACTAGATTATATCGAATATAGTTTATTCAAATAGAATTGAAGGAGTTAATCGAATATAGTTTATTCGAATAGAATGAAGGAGTTAATCAAATGAGTTAATCGGAATGAGATAATCGAATGAGTTAATCGAATCAGAGTTAATCGAGTTAGAGTTAGTTGAGTGTTAGTTAATCGAGTTAGAGTTCGTCAAGTATGGATTTATCGAAGATATGAAATTATCGAATATTAGTTATTCGAAAGGAGTTAATCGAATATTAGTTATTCGAAAGGAATTAATCGAATATTAGTTATTCGAAAGGAGTTATCGAATATTAGTTATTCGAAAGGAGTTAATCGAATATAGTTTATTCGAAAGGAGTTAATTGATAAGAGTAAATTAGTTAGAGTTAATTGAATATAAGTTATTCAATAGGAGTTAATCGAATATAGTCTATCCGAATGGAATTAAAGGAGATAATCGAATATTAGTTATTCGAAGAGAGATCACCGAATATTAGTTATTCGAAGTGAGTAAACCGAATATTAGTTATTCGAAGTGAGTAAACCGAATATTAGTTATTCGAAGAGAGTAAATTGTCTAATTCGATTATATCAAATTCGGGAAAGTATTTATACTTTCCGGTTTTTAAAGCAAGATTTATTTATTTATAAATTAGGTGTTTATTTATTTATTCAAATTAAATAATAAAAATTATATTCGAAGTTAGATATTTCGAGAGTAGAGATTATAACGCTATAGTTATAATCAACATTTTCAATAAAGAAGTGGATTCATAAATAGAATATGTGAGGTTTGCAAGGAAGTTGTTAAAGGTTTAAAAAGATAAACTTTGACTATTTCGAAGTTAAAACGTTATTCAGTTAAGGTCTGAGAGGTAATTATATCCCAACTTGATTGACTTCCTTCTTAACTAAGGAATAGTAAGGTTTGATAGTGAAGGTTGGTTAAGTGAATATAGTTAATGAAGGTAATGGTTTGAATTGGCATGGCGATGTTTTATTTAAACATCTGTTTAGCTCCAAGGAATGAGTTTTGGAAATGTTTTCCAAATATAATCAGAGATATTTTCTAATCATAGAAAATGAAATGTTGGATGGTAAAGAATACTGGAATGACAGTGATATGTGGAAAGGAGATGGAAATGTTTTCCAATGGTTAATAACGTATATTTTCTAAATTTAGAAAATAAGGATTTCTGTATATATACGGAAACAGGAAATGGAGAATGAATAAATTAATGGTAAATTAATTTAAGAGATAAATGATGAATGATGATTGATCGATATAATTTCCATCCGGAAATAATATTGTTGTTTGCACATGTGTTTTCTTTGATAGTTGACTCATCGATTATTGAAGTTTTTGACCATTTTTCCGCCGTTAATACAGAGAGACCGGTTGGATTCTTATCCAAAGAACCACTCCGTATTGGCATAAGCATTGCGGAATCATATATGCCAAAGATAATTGAAGACGGAGTAAAGTGCAAGGGCTGTTGTATAAGTCCTAGGTAGAGATTGCCTAGGATGGATGTACGGAATAGTGCCTTTGGTTTGTCCAGTCCCAGGACAACTTGAATGGACGAATGTTTGATGGAGTATATCTGGTAGATCACGTAAGTTGATCGTTTCAAACGTATTTACGTTGGTGGCGGAGGAATTTGTTTCTCTTAGCTTATACCCGTGGTATTTTTGGGGAAAATCAATTTGTGATTTGACGGGTATGACGATGTGGCATTCGAAGTAAATGGAGGAGTGATTTGTTAAAAGATACGTTTTGACCTCGAGCCTCATCAACTGGGAAATGGCAGAAATCGGGCAGGCAGCATGGCTAAGTGGTTCGCAACCAATTAGGGTATATTGTCACCATCTAGAGAATATTCATATTTGTTACATCTTTCAATTCTGTATCTCTCGGGAATGGTTATGTTGGTTTACCAACTGTAAGGTGACAATATATTCGATTCACTCAAGCGAAATGAGTGGTCGGTCATGTGTGGCCAAGTTACAAGATGTTTTTGTTGAACTCCAGTGTATCGCTCCTAGAGTACACTGAGCGGAAGGTGGATCCATACCTTGTCATAGTTGGAATCCATTACCCAAATAAAAGCCCGTGATTTTGATTGTATATTATATATGTAGAGCGTTAGATGCAAGCATTTCTACTAGATTGATATTACTTGTGTTATACATTATTATAATATCAGAATAATAATGTTTTACAAATGATTTGGGTTACCGTAAGGTAAAATCATCCGTGTTTATGTGTGGATCGGTCTTACGATTATTCTTTCTTTTGAAAGGATTTTTAATGTTAAACAAATGATTTGAGTTTACTCACACCAGTCACATGACTGACCCAGTGTTTATTTTGTTTTCTTTTCCCAAAACTCTTGGGTGCCCAATTTTGTACGGGCAGTCAAGTAGTCGGGATTTACAGATACTTGAAGAGCTGGAGCAGGAGGCTTCAGAATTACATAGCTATGATTTTTTTTCCGCTGTGTTGTAAGTGTTGTACTTTGGAAATGGTATGTAAATTCAAGTACAGATTTATATTTCAAAGTTATGTTATGAAATATATTTATTCGTTCCGCTGTGAGATTCGTGTTTACTCTGATGTTGTATGTTCTTCTTCTTCTTCTATTCTAAGTTTCTACCTTATCTACCCTCACCCTCTAATTTCTTTCATTAACTACTTGTTATTTTCAATCCTTGGATGTTCGATATGTGTTGTATATTGGGTAACCAAGATCGACTTTTTCCGGGACGTTCCAGATTGCCTAAGATGGATGTACTGAATAGTGCCTTCTGTTTATCCAGTCCCGGGAATACCTGTATGGAAGAATGTCTAACAGAGTATATCTGGTAGATTGTGTAAGTTGATCGTTTCAAACGTATTTACGCTAGTGGCGGAGGAATTCGTTTCTCTTAGCTTATACCCGTGGTATTTTTGAGGAAATCAATTTGTGATTTGACGGTATGACGATGTGGCATTCAAAATAATTAAAAGAGTGATCTATTGAAAGATACTTTATGACCTCAAGCCTCATCAACTGGGAAATGACAGAAATCGGGCAGGCAGCATGGCTAAGTGGGCCGCACCCAATTAGGGTATATTGTCACCATCTAGAGAATATTCATATTTGTACTTCTTTCAATTCTGTATCTCCCGGGAACGGTTATGTTGGAATACTAACTGTAACAACCCGTATTTTCAATAACCTGTTATAACATAAATGGAGGCAGAATTAAACTGTAAAATCTGAATCAAGGGAAACGGGCTACGCCATTGCGTTCGTCTCGGAAAAATACGCGAAATAGAGTCCGAGTTTTCGAAAATCGGAGTCCGTATGACCAAGATATGGCCTCGCGAAGTTTCACGAAAAATTCCCAAATTAAAGTATACTTAATTAAGTGAAATGGGTTGCGCAGAGAAATATATATATATTGATATATATATATATATATAAATGAAAATTAAATAAATAAATATGCAAAAATGTTCAAAACAGCGAATTGGGAGAGGGGAATAACCGAACCGGCCGATTTTTGAGGTCGACCCGAGCCCACTGGGTCGACTAGGGGTTAATCCAGGGTGTTTGGCTGTCAACCCGTGGGCCGATTCGCTCAAATGCAGATTTTGCATTTGGATGGTTCTCATGGTTCATCTTTAATCTAAAGGCCCTAGATGGTTCCTACACTTGACTTCTTCCCCAAGACATGCTTTGATGGCTTGGATTGAATCTAGGTTTAATCCTATGGCCTAAAACACTTGCCTAATATATAAATAAGACCCTAACCTATCCTAAATCCTCATTATTCATTCATGCAACTAAACTATGGCAAAATTTTACCTCTCATGGCCTCCACTCTCTTCATAAAATTTCTAAATGGTTTCTATGAGAGATTTTCCATGCATACAAGTGTTTTCAAGCTTGTATGAGTGTCATTAGCTTGCATTGAAGTCAAGTTTCTATCTTTGCATCATAAAGCAAGGGTTTTGATCATTTTGGCTCAAGGATTTTTATGTTAGAGCTGGCATTTTGGGGTCTATTTGATTGCATAAGGGCTTTGTCATATCTTTTGTGCCTTCATAGCAATGTAAGCCCTTTCCCTACTCTTAGATATTAACTATGAAGTTAAATGTTCATGTTGCAAGTTTGGGTTTGATCATTGAGTATGATACATGCTATCATGTCATGCAAGTTTATGAAGTCATTATCTTGATCTTGTGAGCTAAAAGCTACAACCTTTATGTTGAAATGTTGCATTAGGCAACATGAAAACCCTCATAACCTTTATGTCAACTTGCATATGAAGTCATAACCCTTATATGATGATATATGCGAGTTACTAGTCATCATTCCATATCTTTTGTCACCATGATTCGCTTATGTGCCAAGTTTGGGTTATTCATGTTTTGAGGCTTAAGAATGTAACATGCAAGTTAATGAACACATTTGTGCCTCATTTGCCACCATGATTAACTTGTGGCTTAATATCCATTTTTGTCATGCCTTTGCCAAGTCTCTTCTTTTAATCCATTACGTTGTCGCGAACGTATATGCGAGTTTAAAAGCGTTGGGTTATGTTATGGGTAATTTCTAATGACATGAAAATACAACTTGAAAACATGACTTGAAATATAACATGGAAGTTGACATGTAAGTATGCATAAAAACATAAGCTTGGGAATTTACCTATTAAGTTAGGTCTACCCTTTGGGAATTTACCTATTAAGTTAGGTCTACCCAAATGCTTGAAAACTTGTAACATGTTTTGGGAAACATGATGGACATGACACTTAGATAATATAAGTGTGGCCAACTCGAGGTTGGGTTGAGTTTGCAACGTAAAACTACCCGGAACCGACCGGCCTAACTAGTAGTTGCAAACAATAGGACCCAATGTGAGAAGTTGGTCATGTTGTGCTTGAACCCGAGGTTAGACCAAGTTGTGGTGTAAAGCTACCCGGAACCGACCGGCTTAACTAGTAACCACAACAAAGTCTAATGTGAGAGGTGAAGGTGCATTAAGTAATTAATGCCACATGATAGGGTTAAGTTAATTTGATTAATGACTCTTAACCAAATATGACATGGACAAATGGGTTAAGTAATTTGATTAGGCTAATGATACTTAACAAAACATGACAAGGTTGGGTAGGTTAAGTAACTTGATTTGCCTAATGACACTTAACCATTTTTATATGACTAGTGGATGGGGTTAAGTTAACCAACACTTAATCAATCCAACGCGATAACTTGGTAAGGTTAAGTAAGTTTTCTTAATGACGCTTAACCGAAAAATACGGTTAACGAATGGGGTTAAGATTAGACTCAACTAGTCTAAACATGGAAATCGGATGGGGTTAAGTTAGCCTAGACTTAATTAATCCCACTTGGTAGTTTAATGGGGTTAAGTTAAACACTTAACTAATCTAAACGTGATGAATTGATGTGGTTAAGTGACCTATACTTATCCAATCTAACTCGTTAATTTATTGTGGTTAAGTTAACCAATACTTAACCAATACAACGTGAAAACATGATAAGGCTAAGTCACGAATCGCTTGAATACACTTGACCGATTTGACTAAGTAAATTGATAGGGTCAAGTTAATATATACTTAACCAATCTAGAATGATAATTGGACGAGGTTAAGTCGTGAATTGCTTAATATACTTAACCAACTTGAGCATGGTTTGTAGGGTTAAGCCTTGAACTTGGATACTTAGCCAATTTTGACAAGATTTGTAGACGGGTTAAGTCATGAACTTAAGTGACACTTAATCCATTATGTAAACCCTAGTTCTGAGGATTAGGTGGATAACCGTAGTTAACAAGGATAACGGGAACAATGCTAAGTGGTAAACCTTAGTTGAAGAATAACTAAGAAATGATTCTTAGTCAAGGAAGTTTAGACCAGTTCATAGATAGATGAGTAACCTAATACGGTAGGTCATCGTTTAAGTATACGAGTAGGAGCAAGTATCTGATTTGGATAAAGGCTCCAGCGAACTGGGTAACGAAGCAGCGGCTTCGGGGAACGTGAGGGTATTCTTGGTATCCCTCTATGAGCTGCCAGGTGATTATACTAGGCTCATGAGAGGTTAAGGTCTGCGTTAGAAGAACCAAGAGTATGCCTTGGTTGCTATACGAGCGACCTAAAGACGGGGATGGATAGGGGATAGTCGACGATACACGGTCGTACCCTAGATAGCATTTCGTCAGGCTACCTACCATCTTTGGTCAAGCGTGTACGTACGGAAAGGCAGAGAACACCCAATAGACCATAATTGCTATCTAATTATGGTTGCGGTAAGGCTTGGATGTGGGTTGGCCAGTGTTGTGTTCTCATACAGGATTTATCCTGTCTTGTCTTTCACTAGTTGAGGGAGTGGTCTCGTGGGACCATAGGCACGTATAAGAAAAACAGACCTTAGCATCTGCATCGGCAGATAAATCGAAAGCTCCCGACCGAGTCCTGTATTTCTTGATTTGCCCTGTGATAGGACTCGGATGGCACGATGTGATACATGTGCATACAGTCGTGGAAAAGCGATTCACGATGAATGCATGGGAAAAAGGGCGCGGTTGGCGGTTAGCGTAATCCCTAGTGGCCCTAGGTGGTTGAACCCAAACCGAGATACGAAAACGTGCAATAGGTAAGCATAATCCCTAGCAGCCCTAGGTAGCATAAGTCCTAGTTGTACAAACAATAATTCATGTTGGAAGACCCTAGCTAGGTTTAGGGTAACAGTCCAAACCGATCTTAAGGATCATGGAACTATGTTAAAGTAATATAGAATCTCATGGGAAAGCCCGTATGGTCTACGGCAAGGGACTGAACATTTACATGGAATAAAACATATAAGTTGAGTAACCAATATATGCGATATATTAGGTTGACATGGACCATTACACGACTTTTGAGTGAGGGTCATTCTTGGTTAACACATGACACGGTGGGGATACTAGTACGGTAGGTGCAGAGCTAAAATACAGGATAGATATCACGGGGCGTTATACGTGACAGATATCTTGGGGGTATTATACTTGATAGAAACCTGACGATGTGATACCTTGTTTTATCTTGACATCATAATTTATCATGACACCTTAGTTTATTTGAGTTCAGTAGTTCATCCTGTTATTTTGATTTAGCTTATCTATCTTGTTATCATGCTTATGTTCATCTCAGTTTCTCATGTCAGTTAACTTTACTAGTTTTTATGCTAATAGTAGACAGGGCTTACTCAGTCTTTTTGACTAACCCATTTTGTTTCGCCTCTTTTCTTCCGTCCCCCCCAGGTTACAGGGAGGAAATACTATTGTTTAGTTCGGACTTCTTCTGCTTGAAGGTCATCATGGATGGCTTGGACTTTTCTTGGCTAATGGCTACTTTACTGTTTTTACTTGGGGAATAATTTATGAAAATGTCTTGATGCTTCTTTACTATTGCAAGACAGGTTTTGATGTACTCTGATGTAAAAGGCTTTAGACCTTATTTATTCATGTTATGAAAGTTTGATTTTACTTCCGCTATTTTATATGTTCTGTCTTGTGATATTTCTGTGCATGTTTACCAATAATGCCCCTCTAAAGCTAGTGCATTCCTTTGCGAGTGACCCTAGCGGAGGCGGGGTGTTACATTTGGTATCAGAGCAGAAGGTTACCAGACTGGGCAAAAGTTTTTAAAGACCTTCTGAAAACTATTTGAAAACCGTTTACAAAGAAGCATTTTTTAAGAAAATTTTCTTTTAAAAGAAAAAGGCTATTCCCCAAAGGCCATTAGCACTATCCTTGTTTCCTTAATTGAATCTCTTCTCCTTTCTTTCCTCCGTCTGTAGTCACAGTGGTTTTAACTGCGACTAGTCTTTTCTATCTACAAAAGTGCTTTCCATGCGATGGAGGTGGTTCTCGAGAGACCAGTGGCCGCGTTATAAGAAAGGACAGTGAGAAAGAGGATAAAGGATACGAGCTTAAGGATGAGCAACTTGTTGGTATGGCTCAACCCATAACGAAAAAGTATCTTTGGTATGGTGAAACGGGACGGATAGTTAAGTATTGTGGGACAAGGACAAGATCATCGTGAAGATAATTGTATACCCTCACTAGAGTACCTGAGTAGGGGGATAACATCCTTGTTGAAGATCTAGTTATTCTTTTCTATCATCCCGCCAAGACTTTGTTTTGATCCCCGCATCATTTAAGTCCGCTTTGGTAGTTGAGTCTCTGCACCTTAAGTACTAGCGTAATAGAGGATCCCATTTTTGTCTCAAAGTCCTATTGGAGAATCAGTCCATTTATACATGACCTGTTTGGATTTGAGAATGTTTATGCCAAGTGTTGAGTTTGGAAATAATGCTTATGTTTATAAGCTATGGATGGATTCTAGGGATGAAGTGGTTATCCAGTAGGGGGTGCCACTCTCGGTTTTGATAGGAGGGTAGTTAGACCTTTTGACTAGCCTTGGTAATGCCCTCGAAGTATCGGGTAACCTTTTTGAGGTTCTGTCATGACTAGTTACTTAGAATCCCTTGATGCCTTTATTGGAAATTTGAAGCCCGATCGAGTGGTGTTCGTCAATAAGACGGATGGTTTACTTCATTTATGCATGGGTTATAGAGATCACCCTAGTAAGTGCGCATGATAACCTGATTGACATCTGTTTACTTTCAAGAGAAAGTTCTTATACATGGAATGCCTTATAGTATATAAACGAGATCCAAGATTCACTAGTGAATTTTGGAAAGCTTGCAAGAGATCATGAGTACGCAGTCATGTTTGCGTCAAGTATTCTATGAAAAAGGATAAGTGCAAGTGGAACGAGAGGCGACGAAGAAATGAGTTCCATCTCATGTTATGGAAACAGGAAATAAGAAGCTACGAAATCGCGAAGTTAAAAGACGGTCAAGGCACAATGGAATTAAGCTCGAGGAAATACGACTTTGATGGTCAAAGACTAGATACGCGCATGATATCTCTTTTTGGGAGTATATCCTTGATCCCTGTTTTCTGTAGAGCTTACTTGTTGGCTATCTTTTGTGGACATCTTCTTGGTCCTATTTTCTGTTACAAAGCCCGTAAGGAGTTTGTCTTGTTTATCTTCTCGACCCTGTTTCAGGGAATCCTAGGTAGAACCCTATGGATGTAAACATGTATTTGAAACATGTTATGATTGATATGGTTGCAAGTGGTTGCAAGTGGTTGCTCGTGGATGCGCGAATACACATTAGATACTAGCTCGACTCGGTCACATTTCATATTGCATATGCACGAGTATTTATACTTGTTTATGGATGAAATTGAATGTGTTATCGTGCGGTTGTTGCATATGAATGAATGATTGTGCACGCATATAGTATCTATATGACTAGGACTATTTGCATACATGTTGGATTCATGGCACTATACATATTTTGCATTAGAAAGATTATTCAGGCCTGATCATTAGCATTAGCTAAGGAACATGTACACACACGTTTTGCATATATTCATACAGCATTAGAAATCATCTAAGGACAATGGTTGCTTGTGGATGATGTTTTGAGTAGATGGATGATGGATGGTAGGATATGTTCTTCCTAACTTGGAGATTTCGGGGACGAAATCCTAAAAGGTGGGGAGAATGTAACAACCCGTATTTTCAATAACCTGTTATAACATAAATGGAGGCAGAAATAAACTGTAAAATCTGAATCAAGGGAAACGGGCTATGCCATTGCGTTCGTCTCGGAAAAATACACGAAATAGAGTCCGAGTTTTCGAAAATCGGAGTTCGTATGACCAAGATATGGCCTCGTGAAGTTTCACGAAAAATTCCCAAATTAAAGTATACTTAATTAAGTGAAATGGGTTGCGCAGAGAAATATATATATATATTGATATATATATATATATATAATTGAAAATTAAATAAATAAATATGCAAAAATGTTCAAAACAGCGAATTGGGAGAGGGGAATAACCGAACCGGCCGATTTTTGAGGTCGACCCGAGCCTGTTGGGTCGACTAGGGGTTAATCCAGGGTGTTTGGCTGTCAACCCGTGGGCCGATTCGCTCAAATGCAGATTTTGCATTTGGATGGTTCTCATGGTTCATCTTTAATCTAAAGGCCCTAGATGGTTCCTACACTTGACTTCTTCCCCAAGACATGCTTTGATGGCTTGGATTGAATCTAGGTTTAATCCTATGGCCTAAAACACTTGCCTAATCTATAAATAAGACCCTAACCTATCCTAAATCCTCATTATTCATTCATGCAACTAAACTATGGCAAAATTTTACCTCTCATGGCCTCCACTCTCTTCATAAAATTTCTAAATGGTTTCTATGAGAGATTTTCCATGCATACAAGTGTTTTCAAGCTTGTATGAGTGTCATTAGCTTGCATTCAAGTCAAGTTTCTATCTTTGCATCATAAAGCAAGGGTTTTGATCATTTTGGCTCAAGGGTTTTTATGTTAGAGCTTGCATTTTGGGGTCTATTTGATTGCATAAGGGCTTTGTCATATCTTTTGTGCCTTCATAGCAATGTAAGCCCTTTCCTAGTCTTAGATATTAACTATGAAGTTAAATGTTCATGTTGCAAGTTTGGGTTTGATCATTGAGTATGATACATGCTATCATGTCATGCAAGTTTATGAAGTCATTATCTTGATCTTGTGAGCTAAAAGCTACAACCTTTATGTTGAAATGTTGCATTAGGCAACATGAAAACCCTCATAACCTTTATGTCAACTTGCATATGAACTCATAACCCTTATATGATGATATATGCGAGTTACTAGTCATCATTCCATATCTTTTGTCACCATGATTCGCTTATGTGCCAAGTTTGGGTTTATGCATGTTTTGAGGCTTAAGAATGTAACATGCAAGTTAATGAACACATTTGTGCCTCATTTGCCACCATGATTAACTTGTGGCTTAATATCCATTTTTGTCATGCCTTTGCCAAGTCTCTTCTTTTAATCCATTACGTTGTCGCGAACGTATATGCGAGTTTAAAAGCGTTGGGTTATGTTATGGGTAATTTCTAATGACATGAAAATACAACTTGAAAACATGACTTGAAATATAACATGGAAGTTGACATGTAAGTATGCATAAAAACATAAGCTTGGGAATTTACCTATTAAGTTAGGTCTACCCTTTGGGAATTTACCTATTAAGTTAGGTCTACCCAAATGCTTGAAAACTTGTAACATGTTTTGGGAAACATGATGGACATGACACTTAGATAATATAAGTGTGGCCAACTCGAGGTTGGGTTGAGTTTGCAACGTAAAACTACCCGGAACCGACCGGCCTAACTAGTAGTTGCAAACAATAGGACCCAATGTGAGAAGTTGGTCATGTTGTGCTTGAACCCGAGGTTAGACCAAGTTGTGGTGTAAAGCTACCCGGAACCGACCGGCTTAACTAGTAACCACAACAAAGTCTAATGTGAGAGGTGAAGGTGCATTAAGTAATTAATGCCACATGATAGGGTTAAGTTAATTTGATTAATGACTCTTAACCAAATATGACATGGACAAATGGGTTAAGTAAATTGATTAGGCTAATGATACTTAACAAAACATGACAAGGTTGGGTAGGTTAAGTAACTTGATTTGCCTAATGACACTTAACCATTTTTATATGACTAGTGGATGGGGTTAAGTTAACCAACACTTAATCAATCCAACGCGATAACTTGGTAAGGTTAAGTAAGTTTTCTTAATGACGCTTAACCGAAAAATACGGTTAACGAATGGGGTTAAGATTAGACTCAACTAGTCTAAACATGGAAATCGGATGGGGTTAAGTTAGCCTAGACTTAATTAATCCCACTTGGTAGTTTAATGGGGTTAAGTTAAACACTTAACTAATCTAAACGTGATGAATTGATGTGGTTAAGTGACATATACTTATCCAATCTAACTCGTTAATTTATTGTGGTTAAGTTAACCAATACTTAACCAATATAACGTGAAAACATGATAAGGCTAAGTCACGAATCGCTTGAATACACTTGACCGATTTGACTAAGTAAATTGATAGGGTCAAGTTAATATATACTTAACCAATCTAGAATGATAATTGGACGAGGTTAAGTCGTGAATTGCTTAATATACTTAACCAACTTGAGCATGGTTTGTAGGGTTAAGCCTTGAACTTGGATACTTAGCCAATTTTGACAAGATTTGTAGACGGGTTAAGTCATGAACTTAAGTGACACTTAATCCATTATGTAAACCCTAGTTCTGAGGATTAGGTGGATAACCGTAGTTAACAAGGATAACGGGAACAATGCTAAGTGGTAAACCTTAGTTGAAGAATAACTAAGAAATGATTCTTAGTCAAGGAAGTTTAGACCAGTTCATAGATAGATGAGTAACCTAATACGGTAGGTCATCGTTTAAGTATACGAGTAGGAGCAAGTATCTGATTTGGATAAAGGCTCCAGCGAACTGGGTAACGAAGCAGCGGCTTCGGGGAACGTGAGGGTATTCTTGGTATCCCTCTATGAGCTGCCAGGTGATTATACTAGGCTCATGAGAGGTTAAGGTCTGCGTTAGAAGAACCAAGAGTATGCCTTGGTTGCTATACGAGCGACCTAAAGACGGGGATGGATAGGGGATAGTCGACGATACACGGTCGTACCCTAGATAGCATTTCGTCAGGCTACCTACCATCTTTGGTCAAGCGTGTACGTACAGAAAGGCAGAGAACACCCAATAGACCATAATTGCTATCTAATTATTGTTGCGGTAAGGCTTGGATGTGGGTTGGCCAGTGTTGTGTTCTCATACAGGATTTATCCTGTCTTGTCTTTCACTAGTTGAGGGAGTGGTCTCGTGGGACCATAGCCACGTATAAGAAAAACAGACCTTAGCATTTGTATCGGCAGATAAATCGAAAGCTCCCGACCGAGTCCTGTATTTCTTGATTTGCCCTGTGATAGGACTCGGATGGCACGATGTGATACATGTGCATACAGTCATGGAAAAGCGATTCACGATGAATGCGTGGGAAAAAGGGCGCGGTTGGCGGTTAGCGTAATCCCTAGTGGCCCTAGGTGGTTGAACCCAAATCGAGATACGAAAACGTGCAATAGGTAAGCATAATCCCTAGCAGCCCTAGGTAGCATAAGTCCTAGTTGTACAAACAATAATTCATGTTGGAAGACCCTAGCTAGGTTTAGGGTAACAGTCCAAACCGATCTTAAGGATCATGGAACTATGTTAAAGTAATATAGAATCTCATGGGAAAGCCCGTATGGTCTACGGCAAGGGACTGAACATTTACATGGAATAAAACATACAAGTTGAGTAACCTATATATGCGATGTATTAGGTTGACATGGACCATTACACGACTTTTGAGTGAGGGTCATTCTTGGTTAACACATGACACGGTGGGGATACTAGTACGGTAGGTGCAGAGCTAAAATACAGGATAGATATCACGGGGCGTTATACGTGACAGATATCTTGGGGGTATTATACTTGATAGAAACCTGACGATGTGATACCTTGTTTTATCTTGACATCATAATTCATCATGACACCTTAGTTTATCTGAGTTCAGTAGTTCATCCTGTTATTTTGATTTAGCTTATCTATCTTGTTATCATGCTTATGTTCATCTCAGTTTCTCATGTCAGTTAACTTTACTAGTTTTTATGCTAATAGTAGACAGGGCTTACTCAGTCTTTTTGACTAACCCATTTTGTTTCGCCTCTTTTCTTCCGTCCCCCCCAGGTTACAGGGAGGAAATACTGTTGTTTAGTTCGGACTTCTTCTGCTTGAAGGTCATCATGGATGGCTTGGACTTTTCTTGGCTAATGGCTACTTTACTGTTTTTACTTGGGGAATAATTTATGAAAATGTCTTTATGCTTCTTTACTATTGCAAGACAGGTTTTGATGTACTCTGATGTAAAAGGCTTTAGACCTTATTTATTCATGTTATGAAAGTTTGATTTTACTTCCGCTATTTTATATGTTCTGTCTTGTGATATTTCTGTGCATGTTTACCAATAATGCCCCTCTAAAGCTAGTGCATTCCTTTGCGAGTGACCCTAGCGGAGGCGGGGTGTTACATTAACCGAGGGGTGGCAATATATTCGATACATTCAAGAGAAATGAATGGTCGGTCTTGTGTGGCCGAGTTACAAGATGTTCTTGTTAAACTCCAGTGTATCACTTCTAGAGTACACTGATCGAAAAGTGGATCCATACCTTGTCATAGTTGGAATCCATTCCCCAAATAAGAGCCCGTGGTTTTGATTGTATATTATATATGTAGAATGATAGATGCAAGCATTTTTGCTAGATTTCTATTTACTTGATCTAGACATTATTATAATATCAGACAAGTATCGTTTTAGAAATATTTTGGGTTATCATAAGGTAAAAATCATCCGTGTTTATGTGTGGATCGGTCTTATGATTATCCTTTGTTTCAAATTGATTTTTGAAAGTTAAATCAAATGATTTGAGTTTACTCACACCGGTCACATGATTGACCCAGAGTTTATTTTGTTTTGTTTTCCCTAAACTCTTGGGTGTCCAATTTTGTACGGGCAGTCAAGTAGTCAGGATATACAGATACTTGAAGAGCTAGAGCAGGAGGCTTCAGGATTATATAGCTATTGATATTTCCGCTGTGTTGTAAGTGTTGTACTCTGATAATGTTACTGTATACATATGCTGGTTTTTATTTTAAAGTTATGTATCTATTATATATTGTTCGTTTCGCTATGAGATTCGTGTTACTCTGATATGTGTGTTCTTCTTCTTCTATTCTAAGTTTCTATCTTATCTATCCTCACCCTCTAATTTCTTTCATGGACTATCCGGTGTTTTCGATGCTTGAATAGTCGACATTGTGTTGTATGCCGATATTCAGGATCGCGAAATCCCCGGGTCATTACAATTCTAGTACTTCGCTGTGTATTGCCTTACTTTCTATTTCCTATTCCCATTAGCGAATAAGAAGGTAATCGATAGCATGCTCAATACTCTTCAACCATTCCTTGATACCTGCGAATACAATAAGCTGTTTATTATTTGAATTATCATCCACCATATGATTCTGTATTTATACTTTTCTATAGTTTTTTTTTTACATTCCTCTTTGGTTATCTGTAACTTTTCATCATGCACTGACCTCTTAAAAACTATATTCACGTTTTTTATTTTGTTGTAGCCTAATTTTACATTGAATTTCATTTTTCGTACCATATACCACTCACTACCTTCAACTGAAAGCTTTTTACAACATGTCCTTTAACAGAAGGAATAGCAATGTACTACTTTTTCAGTTGCCAATATTATACACAGGGAAACTATGCCAAAAGAAAAAGTTAAACCTTACCTGAAAATCATGGGTAATTATCAAGGAAGATTTCTTATAGAAAAATAAATCTCTTGATGTATATTTCTTATCATGAGCTTAACACATGCATATTAATAATGTTCTCCAAGCATATAAAGTAGCAATTTGGTCCTGGTAACCTATAAAATATTACAATATGAAACTTATGTATTAAAGTTACATAATTCATCTTGTCATAGTAATAATTTTTTCCAAAAGGATGTGCATGTGGGTCGAGTTACTTCAGCAACTCAGTGTAGGCTGAGTTGCTTTGGCAACTCAGTAAGGAAGGAGTTGTTTCAGCGGTAAGTGGCTCAGTTTCGATGGACTTCACATTTAAAGATCCGTCTATAACTTAGTTTATTATCAATATCAAACCACAATCAATGCATAAAACTTCAATCAAGTTTCATTTATACCTAGTAGACCATTTTCGGTATCATATTATATTAGTTAACGTGGCATAAGCATCTACAATCAATATTACCATTATGTCATACTTCATAATTCTAATTAATGCAAGCATCAAATTAAATGTCAAGACATAAATGAAATAACGCATAAGAAAACAAGAATGATACATGAGTTGGGAGTTAAAAGTGAAAAAAACATGAAAATACAAAGATTAATTGGGTAAGTCATACAAATAAACCGACATAGACATCCCACATATTGTAATTCAGAATGAACACCCATATAGTTCATCCTAGCTCATCTTCTCTATTTTCAACCATTGTATTCCGCTTTATGCATCCAATCCATTGAAACTTCTTGAAATTTTCATTTTACAAAATTATACAAATTTAATCAAAATTTACTTATTTACACAAATAATTAAAAATCCAATGAACCACAATGAACTATAAACCTACGCATTGAGCAAATTCAGCAGAGAAGAAAAGACTATAGAGATTAAACTACCAAAATGATCATAGTTGATTTCATTATCATTAATATTAGTGCTTTTATTAAATAAAATAGAGTGATACAAAAATCTTAGAATTAAAAATCAAATAACTTAGATAGGTAAGGAAAAAGGGTCACTGAGCTTATAGAGAATGCTTATGTTCTAAAGATATTACAAAATGTTTGCCAAATTATTTCTTAATTCTATATGGACTTATGCTAGTCTGCTATGATGCATTATAACTCCTTCGAGAAGGATAAAAAATAGTTTTCAGAACTGGAAACGGCCTTAAACTTTATCAAATGAAATATATTTAAAAGAATGAAGAATATAGAGGAATGTCCAACTACTTACAGTGAGATGGATATCAGCATTCATGGATCTCCTAAACGATGCCATCCAAATCTTTTCGCAAAAATGCAGAAACTACAGCCTGCGTAGAAGAAAAAATAAAATGTAACCACCACCATTCCTACTGCGTTGTCAAACCATAGCAACCCGACATACCCTTAGAATACCAAAATCAAAGAAATCGTGAACAGGAATTAAAGGTCTGTCCTAGCCACGTTTATTCGACTTGAGCGGTGGAATTCCTCAGAGAATTTTAGCTTTGTGCTCAAAACGCAATCGTTGAATAATAAAAATAAAAATAATATGAAGAACATTCGATATCAGAATAATAATAATGAAGAATCTTACAAATACAAAAGTTGAGGTAGGGCATAGAGATCTCCTAAACTTACTTCATGTCAACGTGGTTCTTTCTGGTCACGTCGAGGTAACGGAGGTTAAATAGGAAGGCGATGCAAGGAAATGTGGAAGCAGATCTAAGATGCTGGTGATGATGAAGGATGGGATGTTGCCAAAAATTTGCGAATGTGAATTTTATGAGAGGGAAAGGGGGATGGAAGATGTGAGAAAAGGGGAAGAAACCAACCCATTTAATCAGTCGTGGGAAATAACAATTACAAAATGTGGGTAAGTGGCGTTGAAAAGACGAAAGCAATCCATGCAAAAGTTTGAAGGTCTAAATTGTATCAAGGGTAGTTTGGGTATTTCACAAAAGCTTCACCACCCCTAAAAGATTTTCTTTATTAGTAGAGATATCATTGGATTTTGATATAAAAGTGATTTGGTTATCATAAGGTAAAAACACGTGCCATGTTCATGTATGGTCGTGGCTTACGAGAGTTCCAATCTTTTAAAGGATCTCTAAAAATTAAGCGAGTTGTTTGTATTGTGAATTTATCACTTAAAGTATTCCAGATTAATCCAGAGGATTTTGCTTTTCTCAAAATGTAGTCAGACCGAGTATGTTTTCCAGTTGCATTAGGTTTACTTGCAGCTTCATAAAAGGAGCCGGAGTCGAGATGCATTCCCATATTATTTGGTATTAATATATTTCTGTTGTGTGTGTTGTATTTATCAGCATTGTAGGCTAATATGGTTACAAACTCTTATACTGTAATTATATATATACAGTTTTTCTCTTTGTGTAAAGAGTACTGAGATATTATATTGAGAGGACCCCAGAATTTTTAAAACAATTTTTCACATATAAAGATATAAATTACAACAATCATGGGTCCTCTACTCAAGGGTTATCTTCTTATAATCCTTGAACTCCAGGATCACTCAACCCCAATATAGAAATACTGGTATAATGCAAGATTTAACTCATATATAAGAAGATATAGAAGTCTTCTTTACTTATATCAAAGTTAAATTAATTAGTAAAGGACATTAGATTAATTTGAATTAATTAATCATTACACATCATAAAATAGATTAAAACAACTTGTTTCTTCTACATTAAATCAATTTCTCAAAATAAATAGCTTATATCTTATTACTAATTGATGCATCAGCCACAATATAAAACTGGTACCCAAGTATTAGTAATTGACACCTAAGTGTCAGAAACTATTACCAAACTGTTATAGTTTTATCATTTTTAAAACTACAGATCAGAATATCTACAATCTCACTTTGATGAACTACTTCAGTTACATTTTTGAAGCATCTGTAGAATTCCATACTTTACTAAATTTCAAATGTCATGTAATTACTTCTACACGTGACTTCTCAAAGTGGTTAAAAATTTACCCATAATACAAGCAATCATAAAACTCAAGCTATTCAAAACTGCCGCACAAAGGGCACAATTATTCACTTACACAAGTGTATACAAACTTAGTCCAAATCATTGTGTATATTTATCAAAAACAGTGTACAAAATAATTAAATCACCTATAGTGTTACTGTTTACTTACAGAAGTCTTTATATTCTTTTTATAACAACCCATAATACATATAATGTTACAAATATAAATACTTGAAACATCTGAACAAATTTACAACCACTCAGTTAATACATAGTACCTACATATAAATGTAAATCTCGATACAGTCACTCAATAATAGAAGTTAAATAACATTACAAAATTGATACAAAATCTTAAATGCAGATAACACTTAAATCAACCATGACTTTTGTAAGCCTTAAACAGTCCACTACTTTAACCCAATAAGCAGCTGAAACAAGCATCCATACTTGTAAAATGAACTCTTCGGACTGCCATGTTTGAATGAGACACCCCATAAGATTGCATGGGCAATCAACAGGGTCAGACATAAAACATCTGGAGTGAGTGTATTCTATAATATATGGTATTCAGTGTACACAGCTACCATTTTACAGGTTTAATCAAACAATTCTAAATCATGTTAAACTGCCTACATAACATGTATATCACTTTTAATGAGTTCACTAAACAATGCCTATATGTGTATTAAACTGTTTAAAATAATATTATAGCATGTTATGTGTTCACTAGGTAATATGCATATACACTAAACTGTCAAAGCCAATGTATAGCAGGTCATACATTAATCATACAATATGCATATGTGTTAAGCTGACTAAGTAAGCATGACAGTTCATATGTTCATCAACAAAACATATTTATATTAAACTATCTAAACCAATATATATACAGGTCATGTTTTCTTTATGCAATTTGCATATATACTAAACTGTCCAGACCATGGTATGATGTTGTTTAGGCTAACAAGGTAGACTATTGTCATACTTGGTGACTTTTTACTGCGAACACAAAATATAACAACAAATTAATAAGCCTAAAAATATGCACAACAATTTTAGCGCGCGCGCGCACACACACACATATATATATACATATATATAACAGCTTATGTGTTTCAAAACAGGGTGTGTGCCCTTCTAATATATATGTATACATAGACACTTATATGTATATATATCCATTTAATTTCAGTATCATCTAACAATTTGATTCTGGTGTATATATACACACATACATTGATATGCAACATGTATACAAAATGTTAAATAATGTGATTATTTAGCTATTTTCCTTATTTGAAAATTATTCCAATACTCATTCAGTAAGGAGTATAAACATACTGAGAGCTATAAAAATTTCCTACAAGTGTTTGCTAACCCTCCATATAGCTTTTGTGTATTTTTATAGTATAGCTTACATTTACTTATATGTCAATTCTCATATATCAATATACCCAAGCTTCCTATTGTCATATAACAATCCATGCAAGCAAGTTATATATATATATATATATATATATATGAAAATTGGTTCACTATATTACGACAAACCAACCATATACTTCATTTATATGCCTCATCAAAACCTTGTACCCCCAAACTATATGGGTGCGACAATAAGGAAAAAGAGCACAGATAAAATCCATACATTAACAAATCACAAATAAAACGTCTCAACTATAATACTGAAATACATCAAAACAGCAAAAGAAAATTTTACGCTATAACACGCTTTTGCTTCACAATCATCATCTCAGCACTTGATCAACCTGTGTCTAATACTTCAATTCCCTATCTCTTCATGAAAGAATCATTGCGATCTGATCTTATAAATCGTTGCCTTTCACATGATAATCGCACAAAGGGCATCATGAAAGCATCATTAGAGACTTAGGGCGGAGTACTCGTTTGATACTGTTATATGGGTTACCGACTGAAATGGGTTCCACACACAAGATGATGCAAGTTCTCCCCTTTGTCTTGCATCCCACTAGGATTTCCACAGGTTATGCTCTCCTAACGGTGCCTTTAATTACATAAGCCCTACCGGTTAAGTTTATGGGCATATATATATATATGTTAGATCGAAATTTGGACCTAACACCCAAATTGTTATGAACTGTGGAGAATTCTAAGTGAAGAACAAGGAAAATGAAAATAACACTCAGAATTTATAGTGGTTCGGCGTTAACGAGCCTACGTCCACTTTATATTTTATTGATTATGCTTTAAAAGCTAGTACAACAGTGATTTCTCTCAATATTTCAGTGGTTTGACAACAATGGCGGAGTCAGCCTTCACTATTGCCCAAAAGATCCCGAAAAATGCCAAGCTCTGGGCTATTTATAGCTGATTTTGTCGGACGGATCGCGGACATGTGGCACGAATCCCGAGATTTTCGGATCGCATCGCAGCCATCGAAGAAAAAGTCAAACTAGCCGTTGCGAACAGGTGTCGTCGGATCCGTACGATTCGGATCGCTGAAGACCAGCTCGTGGTTGAACGGGTCAGTGGGTTCGGTTCGTTACAAGGGATCGGATCGCCTGGAGGTGGCGTTCGTCGACGAGATGAGAGCGATCCGTCCCTGGGCGAGTCGATAGAGTGCGATCCAAGCGGGGCGAGACGATGGAGTGCGATCCAAGCGGGGCGAGACGATGGCGTGCGATCCAAGCGGGGCGAGACGATGGCGTGCGATCCATTTTTCCACTTTCCTGGAGGACTTGGTTTCCTGATTTCCTTTCGCGAATGATCCTGGATGGCTTGGTCAAAAAACAAGCCAACATTTTGCCCCCTCGAAGTATGTTTTATTGATGATGAAACATGCTTCGAAGATACTTATTGGTTCTCTCCTGAAAGGATGCAAGTTTACAGTCGCATTGGTTCAAATTGACACATGGATGAATCGGATCGCCATAGGTCAACACGGTCCGATTTGGTCATCTGCTCGTCGCGTGCTGAGTTCTTAGGGTCTTGCGCGATACAGGGTGCATCTTCCTTCGAGTCGTATCGGGCTCTGAGTTTCGTGGGCCATCATTTCAAAGCGATCCGTGGGCTTTTTGCGATTCCGTCTTCGGATCGTGGCTCGGGGGGCGTTTCGTGGACCGAATAAGACAAAGAAGAGGAGGCCAACGGTCACCTTCTTTGCCTATATAAGCCGACGTTCCCCCCTTCACTTTCCTTCTTCCTCCTCTCCGCTGAATCGTCTCGCGCGAGCTGTTGAACAACGAATCCAACCCTTTAAAACTTTCGAAAATCCAAGAACTCTCTCAGTTTTTAGAAAGGTAACCTTATAGGAAGCACCCTCGTACTACTTTCCTGAATTTCTACGGTTGATTCTAGAGAGAAACAATATAAATCCGCTACTTTTCGAAGTAATCACCAAGTCGCCATGGCCATTGAACGTGGAGCTCAAAACTTGAGGATGGGAAGGAGATGAGGAAGAAGAAGGATGGAGAAGGAGAAAGGAGGCTGACTCGGATCGTGGTCAGTGATTGAGGACGGAAGCAGGCGGCGAGACGAAAGATCGAGAGGGCAACCAAGGGTCGTACCACGGTAGTCGCAACGGTTCGTGAGGGAGCCTTCCCTTCGCCCGGCGATTCGGTGAGGGGCAAACTCTCTGCTCTGCGATCGGGAAAGGGGTGCGATCCCTCTGCCATGCGAGTCGAAGGGGGGCGATCCCCCTATCGTGCGAGTCGAAGGGGGCGATCCCTCTGCTATGCGATCCGCCTCACGGCTGGTGAAGAAATTTCAGTCTTTAATCAGCGCCTTGTCGCTACAAAACTCTGGACAGTTAGGATAGAGCCCTGACGTTGATCTTCCTGGACTAAATGACTTCATGATTTGACTGCATATGACGACCAATGACTTTTAATAACCTCGACTGCTTTCATGTTTTATTATCGTTTTTAATAATGCGCACACACAAGCACACACAGTGGCACTTGCACACACGGGGAACGGGTAGTGTTAATCTTATCGTTCATATTTTCTCGTCCTAGCAGCAATGTCGAACGACCACTCTTCCTCAAGATCTGTAGCCGAAACGGAATCTGAGACTCCTGAACAGCATAATCCTCAAATTCCTCCAATCAATCCAGAAGGTGAAGATTCTGGGTCCGAATATGAAGCCACAGAATCGGATCCGACAGAAAGCACGTCTTCCAGCAACAACTCCGATTCTGATGAGCGAGCTCCGGACGAAATTCCAGGCGCAGTCGGGATAGATAAATTCTCTGACTCTTTAGCGTCCAAGCTCGACGAGATAAAACTCAAGAGAATCTGCTTAAGACATGGCATTCCTTGGGACGATGTCTTAACACCTGGAAGCGAAGACAGACCTCATTTAGCACCGGAAGGGTATATGTCGATCAGTCGGACAATGTGTCTGGTAGGAGCTATCCCTCCGTTCCCTCCAATTGTCATTGACACTCTGAGACGATTAGGCATTGCCCCGATGCAGCTTCATCCAAACGCCTACGCGTCTCTATATTCTTTATATGTCGCTTATGCGGAAATCTTGCACGCCGAACTCAAATTCAGAGACCTGGTGTTCTTCTTTCTCTTCAAGCACCGCTCTTCTGCAACCCCCAACTTTTCCTTTTTTGAATCAGTGGCGAACAGGAAAGTTCTGTATGACGGGTACAGCAACATCGGGGATCCTAAGTCTGACTGGTTTTACATAAGAAGACAGGCTGGATGCTCACGGAGATGGCTCAAATCAAGTAAATTTTGATCGCCCAGTTGAATATCTTGCTTGGGGGAGTCTAAATAATAACATTCTTCCGCTTTTTCCTTTGTCTTAAACAGATCATGTCTTCCCGAAAACAGAGGGCGCATTATACAACAACCGGTTATCCATTCTTTTGCAAAGCAGATCCGACTTTTTAAGGATTAAAAAATGCATTACGGATGACAACCTTCACAAGCATCGCCTCTTGGATAGAAAATTTGGACTTGGAACCGGCGGCAAACCTTATAAATATGTGCCCCCGACGGAAGGAGAGGGAACTTCACAAGCGGTGGAGACAACCAAATTTCACAAAAGTCCTTCTCCGATAGTCATCCAGGACGACGAAGACTTGAATGTATACAGGGGAGATGAATCCCGTGGCGATGCGTCGAAAGAAATCCCTACTTCTGCTCCAATGGAAGCTGTCGGTGATGACGAATTGACAGAAGAACAATTATTCGATGAGCTGAATAAAATCCCTTTGCCCGACATTGAATACACGGAAAAAGACTTCGGCGAGGAGCCTTTCTTTTCTGCTCCCGAAGAGGCGGCTGACTCAACAAGGGGACGTGAAACGGGCCAGACGAGCCTGTCTCCAGGCCCGGGTCTGTTAGGGGGAATTATATGGGATGCACACCTCACACACACTGCCTGATCGTGCACTACTATGTCGTGAGTATTCAATGTGATAATATGCTCTTCCTTTCTTTTTTGCAGGAGCGATGTCACGCAGGAGATCTTATTCGTTCCGTTCTCTTCGCGAAGGCACCCCCAGCCTTCGTTCGGGTACTGAGCGCCCTCGCGGTCCTTCTCACAAGTCGAGCTCTTCGCAACCTCGATCTCCACCCAGATCAACCTCTACCAGGCCTTCGAGTCATCCAATAATTTCGACCGGGGGGAAGACACTTCCAAAAGAGTTGACTCCTCCAAAGAGTGCGCCTTCCCACAGTCGGTCGTCCAAAAGGCGCCACGAATCCAAAGATGGGGACAGGGATTCATCCAAAGATACCGAGCAAACGAGAAGCAACATAGTCCCCATCAGCCAACCAGAATTAGCTGCCTCCGGTTCACGGGACTACGTTCACGGTCCTGAAATCCAAGGTAGGCTGGAAAAGCTACGGGAACAATTTCCAGGAATGTTCTTCGATAGGATGGTCTTTGTTCCTGCCTTGGAGCCAGTTCCTAAAAACTGGGATAAAGAAGTTATTGGGCATATCCGTCACGTGGCCAAGCAGTACGAGGCGATGAAAAAGCACGCACTTAATCTTTCGGAGGTCGTCCGGACACTCGAGATAGAAGCTCACAGGTCTAAAGCAAAACTCGAAAATAATGAAAGGGCCAGGACAAAATTAGAGAAGGATCTGGAAGACGCTCAAGCCCAGCTCGCCCTGGCACAGAGAGACGCCGCAAACTATAAAACTGAATTAGAAAATGCCAAGCAGCGCTTTCACTTAGAACTGGATTCCAATAGCCAGGAAAAAATGGCCTTAAAAAAGGAAGTTGAAGACCTCAGAATGGCCAACATCGAACTGGCAACGACTCAAGGCCATTTTTTGACGGAGAAGGCTGCTTGGGAAGCGGAAAGAGCAAGCTTAAAAGAAAAGTTGGCTCTGGCAGAGGCAGAAAAAGTGATTTTGAATGATCAGGCGGCCGATGCGGAGAGACGGGCAGCTCTTGCCGAAAAGAACGTTGATAGCGCCATTGAAATGGCCACTGCCTCCAACCACAAACTCCTTGAAAGAGAGAAAGAAATCGAGGGGTTTGAGGAGATGATCTTTGACTTCCTCGGTCAGGTTCTCAAGACTCGCAATATCTCATGGATCCCGGACTATCATGTTACTTTGGCCAACTTGTGGGATGCCATCGTGGAAGGCGAAAAACATAGACTAGGGGTCGAAGAGATCGATGAGGATGAATTGATGAAAAGCATCCTAAGGGACAACGAGCCTGAGGATCTGGCAGAGGGCCGTCGCTTAGTCTTGGCGGAGATGGAGAAAGAGAGAACCATGGCTAAAGGCAAAAGCAAAATTGACGAAGGCTCCAGCTCTGCCGCCAAGTCTAAAACTTCCGAAGTCGAGGAGTATCATCCTGACGATCCGCTGATCCCCTTAGGCTTAACTCCCGTGGCTGCTGGAGCACCCGGATCTACTCAAGAGGAAGTATCTGCTGAAGGTACCTTTCTCTATTCTCAACGATTTGCTAAAGCGATTGCGAATTGTCGTCGTCTAGCAGGGCAACCCATTGAATCAGTAATGTGTGTCTTTCATAATGCAGGTGGCGAGCCCGCCGACAAGGGTGTTGGAAAAGAGAGAGAGATGGAGGAGGGGATCATCCGGCCGGGTGCTGAAATCGATGTTTCAGAGCGAGCCGAGGCCGCAACAGCTGAAGGAAGCATCTCGGTGCCTAGCGCCGACGTACCCAAAGATGCTGAGACTATCGAGGCTTTAAAAGACTTGGATGGTCGGCATGTGGATGATGAAGAGGATATCACCGGCACCAAGAAGGTCGACGATGATGATGATGATGAGGAACCCCTGGCCAGCCGAAAAGCCAGACAAGAAAAAGGGTTGGCTTTGAAGAAGGTGGGGGATGAGGCTTTGGATGTGGTCCCTCTCGCAGAGTTCGATCCCAAAACTGGGATGATTATGAAAATTCAGTCCAAGTCCATCAGCCGACAACTCCACTTTGCAAACCCTGATGACTTCCCTGCTTCCCTCTCCGGCAGAAGCAAGGGAAAAGATGGGGGAGAGGAAGCCTCAGAGGGGTCAGACGCTCCCCTCGTGGACAAGCGGAAAAGGAAAAAGGGGGATCCATCCGAAGCCGACAAGGAGAGGCTGGAGAGGCAGAAGCGAGAGAAGATATCAAAGCACAAATAGGACGTTTACTGATATTTTGCCTTTTAAGCTTCCCACTGGCCAGGGAGTGTAATTGTGAGACTGGCCCTCACTTTTGTTTCTAACTTGTTTTCACTTTGCTGATTTGCAGTACATAAACAGGGATTTGTTTCTTCTTACATCATCGTGTACCTGTATTCATAGAAACTTTCCATATTTAGTCATTAGCTAGCTATTAATAATTATAAGTCAGTCAATCAACAGGAAGAAGAATGTTCATGCTATGTTACACTTGTTATATCAAAGTTTAGTGTTCGCATAGGAGTGCGCGATGCTCCCTAATCAATTGTTAGAGTTTTATGCTTGGCGATTCGTTCGTTCCCCGATCCTTCAGCGGGGAAGGGGCTACTTCTCAGCGCTCAATCGGAGACGCTTTTATACTCTCTCTCTCTCTGGAGAGTTAGAGTTCGAGCTCAGCGATTCATTCGCTCCCCGATCCTTCAGCGGGAAAGGAGCTCTTTTTCAGCGCTCAATCGGAGACGCTTTTATACTCTCTCTCTCTCTGGAGAGTTAGAGTTCGAGCTCAGCGATCCATTCGCTCCCCGATCCTTCAGCGGGAAAGGAGCTCTTTCTCAGCGCTCAATCGGAGACGCTTTTATACTCTCTCTCTCTCTCTGGAGAGTTAGAGTTCGAGCTCAGCCGTCTGCGACCATGCCTGCTCCTCAAACTCGTCTAAGGTTTACATTGTAATCCAAGCTCCGAGGATTAAAACCAGTCGGATAAGCAGCTAGAGCATTTACTAAGGCTTTGGGTTCCTCTGATTAGTTTACGATAGGAACTGTCGGCACTGGATTTTGGGTACCTGCAATATTCACACTGATTTTTCATAGGCAAATAAATAGAGATGCAGTAAAGGTAAATGACACGCAGTATTTTTATAGTGGTTCGGTCGAATCGTGACCTACGTCCACTTTATAACCTCTTGCTTTAAGAAATCAGACTGTTCTAGGCAAGTCATGCCCCGTACATAGTTTTTTTTTTTTTTTTTTTTTTTTTTTTTACAAAACAAAAGAGTAGATTTGAAACTTTTCATGTTAGATATGGCCGTAGATGTTGGGCATTCCACACTCTGGGGATCTCCTTTCCATCTACAGTTGCCAGCTTGAAGGTTCCGTTATCAAGCTTGCTGAGAATAGAATACGGTCCTTCCCACTTCGCTCCCATATGAGTTGGGGGTGGAAAGACACGTTTCAGAACCAAGTCTCCGGGTTCCAAGGTTCGGGCTCGGACCTTTTTGTTGTAGTATTGGGCGACCTGTTGTTTGCATCTCAGAGCACGCAGGTCGGCTTCATCCCTCTTTTCTTCGATCATATCCAGGGACTCAAGAAGCAATTCGTTATTGGACATTGGATCATAATAGGTCACCCGATGAGAAGGTACCTTTATCTCAATCGGGATGACTGCTTCCGTTCCAAAAGCAAGGGAGAACGGGGTATGTCCTGTTGCTGATTTATATGTCGTCCTGTAGGCCCATAGTGCCAAGGGCAATTCGTCAGCCCACATGGCTCTAGCCCGCTTCATTCTTCTTTTCAAAATGGACTTAATTACTTTATTTACAGCTTCGACTTGCCCGTTCGACTGTGGGTGTGCCACAGATGTGTATCGATTCTCGATGTGGTATTTTTGGCAGAAGTTTCTGAATTCTGCACTATCAAATTGAGTTCCGTTGTCTGTTATCACAATTTTTGGAATTCCGAATCGACAGATGATGTTTCTCACGATGAAGTTGGTCACCCGTTTAGTTGTGATCGTAGTTAGTGGTTCTGCCTCGACCCACTTAGTGAAATAATCTACAGCCACAATGGCGAACTTTGCTCCACCTCTTGCTATGGGGAGACTTCCAATAATATCAATTCCCCACATAGCAAACGGCCACGGGCTCATCATTGTCTTTAACTGGCTTGGAGGCGCTCTGGGTATCTTTGAAAATCTCTGGCATGCATCACACCGTCGTGCATAGCTTACTGCATCCTTGTTTATGGTAGGCCAGAAGTAGCCATGCCGCAATATCTTTTTTGCCAAAGTTTGCCCCCCGGTATGGTCGCCGCATTCACCTTCGTGGACTTCTTGCAGCACACGTTTGACGTCATCGCGGGCTATACACCGAAGGAGGGGCATTGAATACCCTTGTCTATAAAGGATTCCACCTTGCAGTACGTATCGGGCGGCTTTACGAATCACTTTTCGCCTCTCACTTTTCTTGGTCGGAAGCGCTCCATTTGTTAAGAAATCCTTTATAGGGGTCATCCACGATTCCTTTTCTGGTTCCGTCTCTAGTATTAGGTCGATTTCCATCTGATCAATGCTGGGAGACCGGAGTACTTCAACGGGGGCTAGCCCTATCACTTCAGGATCGTTAGAACTAGCCATCTTTGCCAACCTGTCCGCCTGCTGATTTTCTGACCGCGGAATATGAGATATGCTGTAGTGGTCAAACTCATTCAGCAGCTCTCTCACTTTCTTTAAGTATAGAATCAATCTTGCACTTTTAGCTTGGAATCTCCCAGTAACTTGGTTCACGACTAACTTGGAATCGCAGAAGATGTTCAGTTTCGTGACTTCTAGCACCTTTGCAATCTTTAATCCGGCTATCAGAGCTTCATATTCGGAATCGTTGTTAGTGGCCTGAAACTCCATTCGGATGGCATAAGTTATCAGTCGTTTCTCGGGGGTTTCAAGCACTATTCCGGCGCCGGATCTTTCGTTATTTTTAGCACCATCAGTATATAATCTCCAGACATCAGGGTCGAAAAGTAATTTTGAGGGTTCCACTTCTTCGTTTGCTATGTCTTCTTCAGGGACTGTGAATTCTGCTATGAAGTCAGCTATCGCTTGCCCCCGAATCGATCGTCTGGGCTGAAAGTTCAAGTCAAATTGACTTAACTCAATATTCCATTTGAGTAATCTTCCAGACGCCTCTGGTCTCTGTAGAACTTGCTTGAGTGGGTGATCAGTATATATGATAATAGGATGCGCTTGAAAGTAGTGCCGAAGTTTTCTGGAGGCAATCAGTAAACTATACGCCAGTTTTTCTATCCGTGGATAATTACGTTCTGCCGCAGTTAATTTTTTACTCACGTAATACACAGGTCTTTGGACCTTCTCCTCTTCCCTTACCAATGCTGAGCTGACTGCATGAGATGATACTGCCAAATATACGAATAAATCCTCGTGGTCTATTGGTTTAGATAGAATTGGAGGTTTCTCCAAGTGTCTAAGCAAGTTCTGAAACGCTTCCACGCAGTCAGGTGTCCATTTAAAGTGGCGTTTTCCCCGCTTTATTAATTCGAAGAATGGGATGCACTTATCCGTAGCCCTGGAGATAAATCTGCTTAGTGCGGCCACTTTTCCAGCAAGGCTTTGCACGTCCTTAATTTGCCTAGGTTCCTGAATGTTCCTGATTGCCGTGATCTGGTCCGGATTAATCTCGATACCGCGCGAACTGACAATGAATCCTAAGAATTTTCCAGAAGCAACACCGAATGAACATTTGGTGGGATTGAGCTTCATCCCATACTTTCGAAGAATGCCGAACATCTCTGCCAAGTTAGTAGTGTGTTGAAAGGATTGCTTGGATTTAACCAACATATCGTCGACGTATACTTCCATCGTTTTCCCGATTTGGTTATAAAACATTCTGTTGACCAAACGTTGGTACGTAGCGCCTGCATTCTTCAAGCCAAAGGGCATCACTACGTAACAATATAATCCCAGATCAGTGATAAAGCTAGTATGCTCTTGGTCCGGAACATGCATTGGAATCTGATTGTATCCTGAATAAGCATCCATGAATGAAAGAAGCTCGTGACCTGCCGTTGAGTCTACCAACTGGTCAATTCGAGGTAAAGGAAAACTATCTTTGGGACAAGCTTTATTTAAATCCGAGAAATCGATACACGTTCGCCACTTCCCGTTGGCCTTCTTTACCAGGACGGGGTTCAAAATCCAATCTGGGTAAGTTGAATCTCTGATAAATCCATTGCTCTTTAGTTTCCCCACCTCTTCTTTCAAGGCAGCGGACCTCTCCGGGCCCAGCACTCGCCTTTTTTGCTTCACCGGAGGATGTTTGGGGTTAACGCTCAAAGAATGACTCATGATTGATGGGGATATCCCGCACATGTCCGCATGGGTCCAAGCGAATACATCCAAGTTGTTCTTTAGGAAAGTCGTCAATTCTTCGGCAAGAGTCGGACTTAACTGGGATCCAATCTTAAGGACCTTCTCCGGATCACTGTCATCGATTGGCACATCCACAGTTGCTTCGTTGGGAGTTGCCGTTCTGCCCCCGGGTTCTTGATCCTCTCTGGGATCTATATCCTCGGGCATCACTTTAGGCAACTCTCCAACAATTATCCTCTTTGATTGCTATAAGGCTTCCGCCCCCAAAGGGGGGGGGAGTGCATTTAGTTTCGATATCCCCGCCGTTGCGAAGCAACTTTAATTCGGCAACATAACATGCTCGCGTAGCAACTTGATCCCCTCTGACGATACCAACGCCGGCCTCCGTGGGGAACTTCAATAGCAAGCACCAGGGGGCTATATAGGCTCTGAATTTTGCGAGGGCCGGCCGGCCCAAGAAGGCATTGTATGGCGATTCGACATCCAAAACCACAAAAGGAAGGATTCTCACTCTCTGGCGTTCTCCTTCCCCAAGTGTAACTGGCAATTCTACGTAACCCATAGGTGCGGTGGATGATCCGTTGAATCCACGAATCCATCCTTGGCAGGGCTTCAAGTCTTTTATCTCAAGATTCATCTGATCAAAGGCTTTTTTGAAAAGGATATTAACGGAACTCCCGTTGTCCACCAGTACCTTATGAACAGTGGCTGGCCCAATGGGTATTGTGATTACAAGTGGATCTTCAGTTGGGGCATGGACCCCAATGCTTTCTCGCTCTCGGAAAACAACATCATCAGTCATCATCTTTTGCTGCTTCACCGGAACACTGTCCTCGGGGTTGCTACATTCTCCCATTTCGAGGTGTTGTTTGGCTGCGTTGACATATTGATCTAAAGCTTTGGAACTGTGCCCAGCAAGGTGGAGTCCACCGATCACGGTGTTGATTACAATATTCTTTCCCTTTTGCTGAGCAGTTGGCCTAGCAGCAAGTTGATTTTGATTCTGATTCGGGGCCTGTACTGCTTGCCCCCTGTCCCTAGGTGCTACTCTGTATTCGTCTAGCTTCCCTTCTCGAAGCAACCTTTCGACTACGTCCCTCAGGTGACGGCATTCATTCGTCGAATGGCCGTGAATTTGATGAAAGAGGCAAAACTTCCCTGTCTCACGCTCTTTTTCCGTCGACTCTCTAGGAGGCGGCCTCTTATTCTGGAGGACTTCATACGCATCCATGAAGATATTTTCCAGAGTATCATTTATGGGTGTATAACTCTCAAAGGCCCTGGGACGAGTCCTTCTCTGGGAATCGTTCCCTCGGCCCCTCTTCCGGCTGTTGCCATTAGCATTGTTATTGTTGTTACTCGGTCGGCGATCACCCTGGTTCTGATTTCCGACGTTAACCTCAACTTTCCCCGAGCTGTCTCCAGTCTGTTTAATGGCGACATTGCTCTGAACTTCTTCCTTATCAGTTGTTTTAAGCTTTCGGTTCGCGTACACCTCTTCCCGGCGTAGATGTACATTGGCTTTCTCATAGAATAATTCTCTGGTGTGGGGTGGTTTGCCTGCCAGGTACCTCCCGAATTCAGTATCCTTATCCACTCCATCAATTAGTGCTGCGACAATGGTCGGCTCATGAGGATCTTTGACCTCAGTGGCTGCCAAATTGAAACGATCCAGGTACATCTTTAGACTTTCGCCCGGCCGCTGTTTGACAAGAAATAGATCGATCACGCTTTTCGTCTTCTGTGCGTAGATACGGAATTGCTCTACGAACTTCTCGCTTAGTTCCCTGAAGCTGGAAATCGATCTTGCCGGCAGGCGAGTAAACCATAGCAAAGCCACGTCTTCCAGGAATATGGGAAACACTTTACACTTAACTGCATCAGAAGCGGCGGCAGCAGTCATCGACCAAGAGTATCTCATCAGGTGTTGAACAGGATCAGATCTTCCTGCATATCGGTTCATCTGCGGCATGTTGAAACGCCTTGGGAAAGTTGCATCTAAAATATCGTCAGTAAAAGGAGTATGACTACGGTCAATTCCCCAATCCTCGTTCCGCTGTCCACGGCTGTCGGCCAGAATCTGGTGAACCATGGCTGCAACGTTTGCACTAGTCAAAGGAGGTTCAGGATCAGTGCCTCTGGCCCGACGAGGCTCTCTGATCTCTCTTCGGGGAGCATCCACAAAATCTGGGGCTTGGACGGGGCTTCGCTGCCCCCTGTTATCATGAGTATGGGTACGGCGACGAGGCTGAGGTGGTCTGTCATGCACAGGACTGTTCATGCCTCGAGTCCTGAGGGTCGTTGCTTGACCATCCACATTACGGTTTGTGGGTCTTGCCCCTAGTTCTTCTTCTTCTTGCGAGGGCAGGGTCCCGAACCGAAGCTGTTCTATGTTTTCGGCTCTTTCATACGGTCGCCGCGGAGGTCTCGGCGATTCTTCGGATGAAGAGGAATATGCTGGAGTGAGTGGACGAACTGGCGATGTTCTTTGCCTTGTTAACTCATCAAGTCTTCTATCCATAGCCGTCAGGTTTTGCCGTAGGATCGAATTTTCCTGCCTTTGGGCGGCCAACTCATCAAATAACCTATCCCACATTTCGACAAAACGGGAAAGATCCCCCTCAGTAACAGGAGCAGTAGGATCATAATGGTCATCATCACCCTCTCTTATGGGCATAGTGCTCGGACCGGGTCGAGCAGAGGTTCCAGGACGATAGGAGTGGGTCATGGGTTCTTTTCCAGGTCGAGTTGTGTTCTGACCATCAGTCTGGGTAGCTGCGGTTCGTGGAGGGCGGTTCGCCGCGCCCCCCTGGGATCGACTCGTGGTCATGGTGCGTGGAGGCTGCGAGACGTTGCCTCGGGATCGAGTAACAATCCCTTCCATAGCGCGGATCGTCTCATCTTCATCGACTCGGAACGAGGTGTTTTCATCGGATCGGATCGCCCCCTGCGCTCCGCGATCCAGAACCTCTTCGTTGCCCAGCTCGTGCACATTCTCCTCGATCGTCTCGTTGGTCTGCGAAACTTTAGATCTTTTTCCAGCCATGATATCCGAATCGCTGGAATCTTCAAGAAAATGAATGACGAAACTTTAAGGCTGAGATTCTCAGTGGAAGCACCAAAAATGTTAGATCGAAATTTGGACCTAACACCCAAATTGTTATGAACTGTGGAGAATTCTAAGTGAAGAACAAGGAAAATGAAAATAACACTCAGAATTTATAGTGGTTCGGCGTTAACGAGCCTACGTCCACTTTATATTTTATTGATTATGCTTTAAAAGCTAGTACAACAGTGATTTCTCTCAATATTTCAGTGGTTTGACAACAATGGCGGAGTCAGCCTTCACTATTGCCCAAAAGATCCCGAAAAATGCCAAGCTCTGGGCTATTTATAGCTGATTTTGTCGGACGGATCGCGGACACGTGGCACGAATCCCGAGATTTTCGGATCGCATCGCAGCCATCGAAGAAAAAGTCAAACTAGCCGTTGCGAACAGGTGTCGTCGGATCCGTGCGATTCGGATCGCTGAAGACCAGCTCGTGGTTGAACGGGTCAGTGGGTTCGGTTCGTTACAAGGGATCGGATCGCCTGGAGGTGGCGTTCGTCGACGAGATGAGAGCGATCCGTCCCTGGGCGAGTCGATAGAGTGCGATCCAAGCGGGGCGAGACGATGGAGTGCGATCCAAGCGGGGCGAGACGATGGCGTGCGATCCAAGCGGGGCGAGACGATGGCGTGCGATCCATTTTTCCACTTTCCTGGAGGACTTGGTTTCCTGATTTCCTTTCGCGAATGATCCTGGATGGCTTGGTCAAAAAACAAGCCAACAATATATATATATATATATATATTAGTATTACCCACCCAACCTAGATATACTTAACCCTCCCACTGTTTTAACCAAGTTTACTTAACTCCTATTCAAATTGACATGTTGTAACACCCCGTATTTCTGTTAATACTAATATTCACAAATTAAAAGAATTAATATTGAGAATTTGCACGAAATAGCCTTAAAAAGGCATATAACAAATTTGAGATATGTGAATTGCCTTAAAAGGCGAAAAATGGAATTAAGACATTAATTGGAAAATTAATGTGTAGAAAATGGTCATAAGTTAATTATGGATTAATTTGAATTCATGAATAGGTGCGTGTGTATATATATATATATGGGCAGTTAATGTAAACATGAATAGAAGTTTATTAATTTGCTGAGTAATTGCTGAGTCACTTCTGACTCATTGCTGAGTCAATAAGATAAACCCCATCTTGTCTGAATGGCTGCGGTTATTTCTAGGTTAAATCTAATGGCCTAAATGAATCCTAACATTTATAAATAAGTGGGTAGACTCTAACCCTAAATCACTTGAAAAATTGGAGAGCTACCGACATGCCGTTGCCATGAAGTTCAGCATAGCCGTCACAAACTAAAGAAGAAGAAGGCCTAATCTACAAACTAAATTTACTCAAATCAAATAAAAAACTCTCTCTCTTTCTATTTCTCTACTTTAAAATTGTGATTTATTTAGTCATATATATATGTTGTTGTTGTGAATATTTTCTTTTATGCTATGAGTTAGACTAATCGGGTCTAGCATACATTTTGCGAATAAACGTTCAAACGTGGGGTAGGGGTAATATTAGGAAATTAATAAATTAGGGTGCAATTGATAAGATTTTGCATGCCTTAAATGGATGTTCATAATTGAGTCAATTATGGACATTGTTAAATTTGGAATTAATTAGTAATTCAAGTAGGGAATTATTAAAATTGGGGAAAGTGGATTATTAATAATAATCAATGCTTAGGACACGAGGTTGGACCCGTTTGTGACGTAAACCTGCCCGGACCCGCCCGGCAAATACAGTAGTCACAAATGTCGGCCCAATGTGAGAGGTCCTAGGCCCAAACTAAAGTATAACAGTTGTAAAGACACGAGGTTAGACTCTTTTATGGTGTAAGACTGCCCGGACCCGCCCGGCAAATCCAGCTGCCATAAATGCCAGTCTAATGTGAGAGGTCTTTATGAGGTTATGGCCTTAATGAATTAAGAAATACTTAGCCAGATAATCAAGTAAGGTGGGACATGGGGGTTAAGTAGGTGCCTTGGATGGCATGAGGAATCTAGTGGTTGCCTTTAGAGGCATTTGAAATACGATTAGACTTAACCAAATACACATGAAAATGAACATGACTAAGTGGGTTAAGTGGATGGACTAATGGGACAAGCTTAGGTGGAATGCTTATGGGAAATAATAGGGGCCCATTACAACCAGTATCCCAAAACGTATCTTTGTGGGCTCGACCCAAGTCGAGGACGGGACACGCATACTGGGTTTGACTATAAGAGGCCAAAACAGGGAGCGGTGGCAATGCAAGTCCAACGGGTTTCATATGCGTGTGTGGACCTGGGCTGGTAGGTAAGACGTTGTTGCATCGTGTAGGTATAAGCCGTGCATCTCCGTTATATCGGGTTGCCACTTTAGGGGAATGATACACCCCACTGTGGGGCCAGCACGGGTATCTACGAGTAGGGAGCCGATCGAAAAATGGAAAGTGGGGTACACCTAGTGGAGATAGGGGCAGGCGGCACCTATGTAGTTAGCTAGGAGTACGTAAAGCCATTAAGAAAGTTTCTAAGTGAAGCTAAGTGGAATCAATCTTTAGGGTGACTGGTGTGGTGCAGTATAGTGTTTATCCTTTAGTATTTAGGAGTGCCTATAACGTTTCCTTTAGCGATTGTCTATGTCCTTAATCTGCTCTTTCATAGACATTTCCTTATTTTCCAGCTTATGCCTTAGTCCAGTTATTTTGATAATAGTATTGTAGAATTATCATACTCGCCAGACTTTATGTCTGACCCCCATCTTTTTCATCTTTTTTCTCCCTTTAGGTCCTCAGGTTGGGCCAAGTTCCAGTGGAGTCTGATTGGATTGCTTATCTCTTGGAAAGCTTGGACTGCTGAAGTAAAGTCCAGCTTGTTATCTTTCTTTTTAACGGCTATTTATGTAATGGGATTATGTACTTGTTTTATCAAGATAGATATTGTACTTGACTTTGATTATGGTGTTATGATGTAATCAAACATGTTTTGACTTCTGCTGCAATTGAAATAAAGTTTTTAAATTTCCAAGTACTACTTTATATCTGTCTTGTTGAAATTTTACTGTTCTATATTCACCTAAAACCTCCATAGAAGTTAATGCATTCCCTTTGTGAGTGACATTAATAGACGTGGGGTGTTACACGTGGTATCAGAGCCAGGTTAATGAAGTGCTTTCAAAAATATTTTTAGAAAAATATTTTTCTAAAGTATTTTTGGAAGAAGTGCTTTCAAAAACGTGTTATTTAGAGAAAGTTTTTATGAAAAACATAATCCCAAATAGCCATATCCTTATCTTTATCTTTCGAATTCTCCATTTTGAATCTTTCCTTTTTCGTTTCAGCATGGCTGAAGATCTTAATCTCCCAGAAGGTGTGACGATTCCAGGGTGGTTTAGGAGATATTTGGAGGCTAGGGCCACCACTGCACGCCTAGCAGATGTTCCTCCACCCCCAGTTGCACCCATTCCTCCTCCTCCTCCTCGTGTTGACACTTTTGCAAAGACGTGTAAGGAATTTAAGGCTATGGGAGGAAAAACTTTTCAAGGGACCGAGACGTTTGTCGAGGCCAGAGACTGGCTTAAGGAGACTGAGGAATTGTTGGATATCTTTGAAGTGGAAGATGGAAGGAAAGTCCGTTTAGCTGCTTGGTTAATGAAGGGAGAGGCCTCGTTTTGGTGGGAGGTCACTAACGGGGAACGTCCAGTTGATTCATGGGCGGATTTCAGACGAAGGTTTGAGGCAAAGTTTCTTTCAAGGGCAGAGGAGAATTTAAATATGGAAAAATTCCTGACATTAAAGCGAGGGAGCTTATCAGTGAATGAGTATGTCAATAAATTTAACCAGTTAGCAAGGTTTGGCTTGGAGTTGGTGAACACGCCAGAGAAGAAAGCTTTGAGGTTCGTTAGAGGCTTGAATGAACCGTTGCAAGGGTTGGCTATGACGCACATCCCTATGGGATCCACCTTTGAAAGGTTAGTAGAAATGACACTTATGCATGAGGATAAGGCAGTTGAAAAGAAAGGGGATCAGAAGAAACCCCAACAGCAAAATAAGAAGGGTGGTAAAAACAATAATGGCAAAGGGAAGAAGAGATGCTTCAATTGTGGGACGCCTGGCCATCTCAGCAAAGATTGTAGAAAGAAAAAGAAGACTGGTTGTTTTCATTGTGGAGATGCAGGACATTTGGTGAAGGACTGCCCAAAGAAGGGGCAGAGGGCAGGGTCTACCTCGGGAGGACAGGTGCAGGCTCTTATGGCACCAGGGCAGGCAAGGGGGCAAGTTCAGGCTATTGTGGCCCCACCGCTGCAAGAAAGAGGTAGAACAATTTCTGTTGAAAGCTTAGTTTTTCTGTTTGATCATCCTGTCCGTACCTTATTCGATTCTGGCGCATCTCATTCGTTTATCTCTGCATCATTAGTTGAATTACTGCACTTGAACACCAGTTTAGTAGAGGATCCCTTGGTTGTTTCAAATCCAATTGGGGGTTCGGCTCATTTGACCATGATATGTTTGGATTTGAAAATCTCTATACTTAGCGTTGAATTTAGATGTGATGCTTATGTATTGGGCTTCACGGGCTATGGGCTAATTTTAGGAATGGATTGGTTATCTAGAAATGGGGCCATTCCTGATTGTGAAAGGAGAGTAGTTAGGCTTGTGACTCGCCTTGGTAATGCTCTCGACATCTTTTGTAGTCCCATAAATTCCGTTATGCTAAGTTATCTTGAATCGCTTGACGAGTCTGTAGAGAATCTGCGAACGGTAGAGGTGGTCCGGGAATATCCGGATGTGTTTGAGGAGGTGAAGGGCTTACCTCCAAAGCGGGAGATAGACTTTCGAATATATCTTGTGGATAATGCTAAACCCGTATCTTTGCCGGTGCGCCACATGGCTCCTCGTGAAAGGAGGGAACTCAATAAGCAAGTGAAGGAGTTGCTTGAGAAGGGGTTCATAAGACGTAGTATATCAGAGTGGGGTGCTCCAGTAGTATTTGCTACAAAGGCGGATGGGTCCCTTAGACTTTGTGTGGACTATAGAGAACTAAACAAGCTTACTAAAAAGAACCGACACCCACTGCCGAGGATTGACGATCTCTTTGATCAGTTAGTTGGCGCCTCAGTGTTTTCGCAGTTGGACTTAGCCACTGGCTTTCATCAACTGAGAGTGGCTGAGGATAGTATAGATAAGACTGCTTTTAGGACTCCTGACGGATTCTATGAATGGCTAGTGATGCCCTTTGGTTTGACAAACTCCCCCGCATATTTTGTTGATTTGATGAGTAGGGTGTTTAGGGAGTACCTTAACAAATTCGTGGTAGTCTTTGTGGATGACATCTTAGTCTTTTCTAAGAATGAAGAAGAGCATGCCCTACATCTTAGGGAAGTGTTGGAAACCCTTCGAGCGCATAACCTTAAGGCAAAATTTTCTAAGTGTCACTTCTGGAGGAAAGAAGTACGGTTCTTAGGGCACGTGGTTTCCAAGGAAGGGAAAGCAGTGGATCCCGCAAAGGTGGTGGCCATCCAAGATTGGAAGGTCCCTAAAAATGTAACCGAAGTAAGAAGTTTCTTGGGGTTGGCTGGCTATTATAGGAAGTTTATCAAAGACTTCGCAAAAATATCAGCTCCATTAACACGGTTAACGAAGAAGAACCTGGTTTTTATGTGGGACGAAGATTGTGATGATGCGTTTCAACGTTTAAAGAGAGCCTTAACTTCAGCCCCAGTCTTAGTGCTGCCAGACGGGAATAAACCGTTTACCGTCTATACTGATGCTTGTGGGACGAGACTTGGCGCGGTCCTCATGCAAGAGGGAAGAGTAATAGCCTTTGGTGGAAGGCAGTTGAGGGTTCATGAAAAGAATTACCCTGCGCATGACCTTGAGTTAGCCGCAATTGTTTTCGCGCTTAAGTATTGGCGTCACTATCTTCTTGGTGAGAAATTCGAACTGTTCACTGACCACAAATCATTAAAATACTTATTCTCTCAGAAGGATTTGAATTTAAGGCAGCAACGATGAATGGAATTCCTAGCCTCCTACGATTTTGAAATAGCATATACCCCGGGCAAGGGTAACGTGGTAGCAGACGCCTTAAGTAGGAAAAGGTTGTTCTTGAGTCCGTTGTTTGTTGAACGACGTAGCTTAGAATTCATCTTAGTCTTTTCACAAATTAAAAGAATTAATATTGAGAATTTGCACGAAATAGCCTTAAAAAGGCATATAACAAATTTGAGATATGTGAATTGCCTTAAAAGGCGAAAAATGGAATTAAGACATTAATTGGAAAATTAATGTGTAGAAATGGTCATAAGTTAATTATGGATTAATTTGAATTCATGAATAGGTGCGTGTGTATATATATATATATTTATATATATATGGGCAGTTAATGTAAACATGAATAGAAGTTTATTAATTTGCTGAGTGTTTGCTGAGTCACTTCTGACTCATTGCTGAGTCAATAAGATAAACCCCATCTGGTCTGAATGGCTGCGGTTATTTCTAGGTTAAATCTAATGGCTTAAATGAATCCTAACATCTATAAATAAGTGGGTAGACTCTAACCCTAAATCACTTAAAAAATTGGAGAGCTACCGACATGCCGTTGCCATGGAGTTCAGCATAGCCATCACAAACTAAAGAAGAAGAAGGCCTAATCTACAAACTAAATCTACTCAAATCAAATCAAAAGCTCTCTCTCTCTTTCTATTTCTCTTCTTTAAAATTGTGAGTATGATGAATCTCACAATATTATTATAAAATAATTTGATTAAGTTATGAATGGATCACAAGAAAGTGATATGAATTGTTATGTATTTGTAAATTATGTTGTGGATCTCTTGTTATGCTATTATGTTATCATATATATGTTGTTATGTTTTAGTGATTATGTTGTAAATAATCCTATGCTATGTCATATGTGATTAATCATGCTATGCTATGTTGTAAATCATATCATGCTATGTTGCAAATTATGATATGCTATGTTGTAAATCTTATATATGTTGTAGATCTCATATTATCACATATGTTGAAATAAAGTCAAACATGGAGATGAATTCTAAGCTTCGTCGTTCAACAAACAACGGACTCAAGGACAACCTTTTCCTACTTAAGGCGTCTGCTACCACGTTACCCTTGCCCGGGGTATATGCTATTTCAAAATCGTAGGAGGCTAGGAATTCCATTCACCGTTGCTGCCTTAAATTCAAATCCTTCTGAGAGAATAAGTATTTTAATGATTTGTGGTCAGTGAACAGTTCGAATTTCTCACCAAGAAGATAGTGACGCCAAGACTTAAGGAAGGACATTCTTGATGATGCTCATCGCTCAAAGATGACCATTCATCCCGGCGGAGACAAGATGTACAAAGATATGAAGCGGATTTTCTTTTGGGCCGGTATGAAAAAGGATGTGGCCGAGTACGTCGCCAGATGCTTGGTGTGCCAACGAGTAAAAGCGGAACAAAAGAAACCCGGTGGGTTGCTTCACCCATTGGAAGTTCCACTATGGAAATGGGAAAGCGTCTCAATGGATTTTGTGGATGGATTACCAAGATCAAGGAAGGGTAATACGGGGATTTGGGTTATAGTAGATAGACTTACTAAGAGCGCCCATTTTATTCCCGTGAAAAGTAAGAGGACTGCTCCGTGGTTGGCTTCTGTATACATTAAAGAGATAGTTCATTTGCACGGTATTCCTTCTAGTATAGTAAGCGACCGTGATCCCATCTTCACTAGCGAATTTTGGAAGAGTTTACAAGAGGCGGTAGGGACTCAGCTATGTTTGAGCATCGCATATCATCCTCAGACGGACGGCCAGACCGAGAGGGTGAATCGTATTCTAGAGGATCTTTTAAGGCTTTGTATCCTAGACTTTGGGGGTACATGGGAAGAGCACCTTCCGTTGGTAGAATTCGCATATAATAATAGCTTTCAGTCTAGTATTGGCATGGCACCTTTCGAAGCTCTTTATGGAAGGCCTTGCCGTTCGCCTACATGTTGGTGGGAATCTACCGATAAAATCCTACTTGGGCCCGATATGGTTAGGGAAACCTCGGAGAAGATTGATTTGATTCGAAGGAGGATGAAAGCAGCACAAGATAGGCAGAAATCATATGCTGATAAGAGGAGGACAGATCTTGAGTTTGACATTGGGGACATGGTTTTTATCAAAGTGTCTCCGTTACAGAATGTTGTTCGCTTTGGGTCCGTTGGGAAATTAGCGCCAAGGTTTGTAGGGCCGTTACCTATAAAAGACAGGATTGGGAAGATGGCGTATAGGGTGGAGTTGCCTGAGAAACTTAGTGGAGTACACGACGTATTCCATGTATCACATTTGAGGAAGTGTTTGCACAAGACCGCGGAGGTGGTAGAGCCGAGCTTGCTTAAAGAGGTGGAAATAGAGCGTGATGCAACAATTAGACGAGCTCCTACATGCATTCTTGGGTCCGAGATCAAAAAGTTGAGGAATCGAGAGGTCAGACTAGTTAAAGTGCAATGGGGAGATGATGAGAGCAACGCTACTTGGGAGACAGAAGGGAAGATGCATTCGCTATACCCTTTTCTTTTTTAGGGTATGTCTTTTAATTTCTCCTTTATCGCTTAGCTTATCTTATCTTATCTTTAGTATGTCCTCTGATTAGTATCTTTGACCTTTAGTTAGGATAATCCTATGGTTGAAACATGTTTTTGAGACATGTTATGTATGATGGATGCAAAATGGATACAAGTGGTTGCTCGTGGATGCATATATACACACACTTTAGGCACTAGATCGGCTCAGTCACTACATATTGCATATTGCATAAATGAATGTATTTAGTATAATGGATGTATAATGGTTGTACCATCATATAGATGCTGCATTCGGTTGAATGGATGTGCACGCATATAGAAGTAGTTTGTAAGCAATTAGGATCTTTTGCATACATAATGGGTGCATGGCACTATCATGAATTGCATCAACGAGGTCAACTGAATCAGTGGACCGCCTGATTTTGCATTAGATACGGACATAGACACACACTGTGCATTTAAACATGAAAGCATTAGAAGTCTATAAGGACAATGGATGCCAGTGTTTGTTGATTGAGTAGATGGTTGATGATAGGATATAAACTTGAAGATTTCGGGGTCGAAATCCCTTAAGGAGGGGAGAATGTAACACCCCGTATTTCTGTTAATACTAATATTCACAAATTAAAAGAATTAATATTGAGAATTTGCACGAAATAGCCTTAAAAAGGCATATAACAAATTTGAGATATGTGAATTGCCTTAAAAGGCGAAAAATGGAATTAAGACATTAATTGGAAAAGTAATGTGTAGAAATTGTCATAAGTTAGTTATGGATTAATTTGAATTCATGAATAGGTGCATGTGTATATGTATATTTATATATATATGGGCAGTTAATGTAAACATGAATAGAAGTTTATTAATTTGCTGAGTGTTTGCTGAGTCACTTCTGACTCATTGCTGAGTCAATAAGATAAACCCCATCTTGTCTGAATGGCTGCGGTTATTTCAAGGTTAAATCTAATGGCCTAAATGAATCCTAACATCTATAAATAAGTGGGTAGACTCTAACCCTAAATCACTTGAAAAATTGGAGAGCTACCGACATGCCGTTGCCATGGAGTTCAGCATAGCCGTCACAAACTAAAGAAGAAGAAGGCCTAATCTACAAACTAAATCTACTTAAATCAAATCAAAAGCTCTCTCTCTTTCTATTTCTCTTCTTTAAAATTGTGAGTATGATGAATCTCACAATATTATTATAAAATAATTTGATTAAGTTATGAATGGATCACAAGAAAGTGATATGAATTGTTATGTATTTGTAAATTATGTTGTGGATCTCTTGTTATGCTATTATTTTATCATATATATGTTGTTATGTTGTAGTGATTATGTTGTAAATAATCCTATGCTATGTCATATGTGATTAATCATGCTATGCTATGTTATAAATCATGTTATACCATGTTGTAAATCATGCTATGCTATGTTGTAAATCATATCATGCTATGTTGCAAATTATGATATGCTATGTTGTAAATCTTATATATGTTGTAGATCTCATATTATCAAATATGTTGAAATACTTATGTTATATGATAATGATTTCATGTTAAGTTGTGTTGAATCATACAAGTTGTAAAATCATGATGTTAGTATTTATGCGAATTGGATCATGTTCAAAGTTTATGTTTTTTTTATAATAGATCTTGATTATGGGAATTTGCCTATTGAGTTAGGTGTACCCATATACATGAATCTACAAATTAATTGGATCTTGAATATGGGAATTTGCCTATTAAGTTAGGTGTACCCATATACATGAATCTATGATTAAATGAATTTTGATTTTTGGGAATTTGCCTATTGAGTTAGGTGTACCCATATAAAACCATATTCTTAATGATGTTGATTCACACATGTCCTATACAAGTTTATGAAATTTGATCAAAATCATATTATGTGAATTATGAATAAGTTGACACCCTTAGATCCATGACATCTATAACCTTATGCAAGTTGTAATGTATGCAAGTTTTACCCCTTGTTATGATTTATTTAGTCACATATATATGTTGTTGTTGTGAATATTTTCTTTTATGCTATGAGTTAGACTAATCGGGTCTAGCATACATTTTGCGAATAAACTTTCAAACATGGGGTAGGGGTAATATTAGGAAATTAATAAATTGGGCTGCAATTGATATGATTTTGCATGCCTTAAATGGATGTCCATAATTGAGTCAATTATGGACATTGTTAAATTTGGAATTAATTAATAATTCAAGTAGGGAATTATTAAAATTGGGGAAAGTGGATTATTAATAATAATCAATGCTTAGGACACGAGGTTGGACCCGTTTGTGACGTAAACCTGCCCGGACCCGCCCGGCAAATCCAGTAGTCACAAATGTCGGCCCAATGTGAGAGGTCCTAGGCCCAAACTAAAGCATAACAGTTGTAAAGACACGAGGTTAGACTCTTTTATGGTGTAAGACTGCCCGGACCCGCCCGGCAAATCCAGCTGCCATAAATGCCAGTCTAATGTGAGAGGTCTTTATGAGGTTATGGCCTTAATGAATTAAGAAATACTTAGCCAGATAATCATGTAAGGTGGGACATGGGGGTTAAGTAGGTGCCTTGGGTGGCATGAGGAATCTAGTGGTTGCCTTTAGATGCATTTGAAATACGATTAGACTTAACCAAATACACATGTAAATGAACATGACTAAGTGGGTCAAGTGGATGGACTAATGGGACAAGCTTAGGTGGAATGCTTGTGGGAAATAATGGGGGCCCATTTCAACCAGTATCCAAAAACGTATCTTTGTGGGCTCGACCCAAGTCGAGGACGGGACACGCATACTGGGTTTGACTATAAGAGGCCAAAACAGGGAGCGGTGGCAACGCAAGTCCAACGGGTTTCATATGCGTGTGTGGACCCGGGCTTGTAGGTAAGACGTTGTTGCATCGTGTAGGTATAAGCCGTGCATCTCCGTTATATCGGGTTGCCACTTTAGGGGAATGATACACCCCACTGTTGGGCCAGCACGGGTATCTACGAGTAGGGAGCCGATCGAAAAATGGAAAGTGGGGTACACCTAGTGGAGATAGGGGCAGGCGGCACCTATGTAGTTAGCTAGGAGTACGTAAAGCCATTAAGAAAGTTTCTAAGTGAAGCTAAGTGGAATCAATCTTTAGGGTGACTGGTGTGGTGCAGTATAGTGTTTATCCTTTAGTATTTAGGAGCGCCTATAACGTTTCCTTTAGCGATTGTCTATGTCCTTAATCTGCTATTTCATAGACATTTCCTTGTTTTCCATCTTATGCCTTAGTCCAGTCATTTTGATAATAGTATTGTAGAATTATCATACTCGCCAGACTTTATGTCTAACCCCCCCTCTTTTTCATCTTTTTTCTCCCTTCAGGTCCTCAGGTTGGGCCAAGTTCCAGTGGAGTCTGATTGGATTGCTTATCTCTTGGAAAGCTTGGACTGCTGAAGTAAAGTCCAGCTTGTTATCTTTCTTTTTAATGGCTATTTATGTAATGGGATTATGTACTTGTTTTATCAAGATAGATATTGTACTTGACTTTGATTATGGTGTTATGATGTAATCAAACATGTTTTGACTTCTGCTGCAATTGAAATAAAGTTTTTAAATTTCCAAGTACTATTTTATATCTGTCTTGTTGAAATTTTACTGTTCTATATTCACCTAAAACCTCCATAGAAGTTAATGCATTCCCTTTGTGAGTGACATTAATGGACGTGGGGTGTTACACATGTTTACACAATCCCTATGGATTCAACTAGGTTAAGTATTCAAGTTTATTACCATATATTCATTTATGGTTATAATATGCTAGACCTCCAACATTAAACTACAACTTGTGGATGCTGGATATGCCGGGCGGGTCCGAGCAGACTTATTCCACAAATCGGGCTTAACCTCGTATCTTAGCACATCACGCGTTTGTGCACCTAAACCCATCACATTAGATTCACCACTTGTGGTCCCTGGATATGTCAAGAGGATCCGGGCAGACTTCCACCACAAGTGTAATCCAACCTCGTGTCTAGGCGCGGTTACATCTTCTAATTATTGTAATCCTAAGCATTTCCATTATTAACCAAATTTACCTATGTCGTTATAGGTTTCCATGCCCCTTTTCCCAAGTTATGTTCATAACAAACTATATACCCCAAATTCATATTATTACACTTTATTCAAGTTATTCCCAAATTTCCAATTACAAGTTATGCCCAATTTTCACCATTTCCCCCTCGTTCCCAATCCAACATTTTCGCATATTTATGGGGCATGCCTAGGCTCGAAGATAACCTGGCTATATAAAAATAAAAGGGAAAAGATAGATGTAAAAGGACTGAGATGATTATACTAATAAGGCTGACATGGAATGGCATAAACATATAGTGGCATAATGGCAAGATAAGCATATAGAATGAACATGTGACAATAGCACTGATTCTAGCATAATAGGGATAGGCATGATGTGATCTAAACAATGATTTAGATGTCGAACTAACAACATATCTGATTTGGCCATAAACATAACAGAACAAGTATAAGGTGATCCAAACAGTGAATTAGATCTATAATCAAAGGTAGACCTGACATGATAAAGGTTAAGATCCAAATCGTAGTCATGTCAGAATATCATGGATACACAAGTTATAACAGATCTGATATGATTCAGGCAGTCACAGGCATAGATCCAAATTATAGTCATATCATATTTTAATTTTTAATTATTTAAATCTAAAGTTAACTTAAACTCATAGTGTTTGGATCTAGAAAATAGAAGGAGAGCAGCAGATGTTGAATCACAGATCTACACTTGAATAACTTAATTGTTGAAGAAGAATGCAACGACCTGCGTTTTCGCGACCTGGTTATCGACATAAAATCAAAGTCGACTATCCAAGCATCAGAAATACCGGATAGTTAATAGAAATAGGTTAGAGTGTGAGAAGAGATAAGATAGAAGATTAGAATAGAAGAAGAAGAAGAAGAAGAAGAGCATAACATTAGAATCAGAGTAACACGAATCTCACAGCGGAACGAATAAAATATACTATATAACATAACTTTGAAATACAAATCTATACTTGAATATACATACCATTATCAAAATACAACACTTATAACACAGCAGAAATAAACAATTGCTATATATTCTGAAGCCTCCTGCTCCAAGCTCTCAGTATCTGTAAAATCCCGACTGCTTGACTGCCCGTACAAAATTGGGCACCCAAGAGTTTAGGGGAAACAAAACAAAAATAAAACTCCGGGTCAGTCATGGGACTGGTGTGAGTAAACAATTTAAAACAGAATAGGAAAATAAACGATGTCTCATAAGACCACGCCGTTAACACGGAACGGGTTTTTCCCTTATGAGAATCTAAAAAACTTGATTTAACTTTCAAAACCCATTTGAAACAAACGATAATCTTTGTATCAAAAATCCTTTTGATGTTATAATAGTGTCAATCAACCACAATATAATAATCATCAAGCAGAACACTTTCATCTCATGTTCCACATACATAATATATAATCAAAAACCGCGGGCGCTTATTGGTTGATGAATTCCAACTAGCAAGGTATGGGACCACCTTCCGACAGTGTATCTCTAGAGAGGAATACACCGGGTTCAACAGGAACATCTTGTAACCCAAGCTAAACATGACCGGTCACTCATTTCGCTTGAGTGTATCGAATGTATTATCACCAACGGTTGGGATCAACAACCGTTTCCAGAAAGGGACATCATCGAAATAGATTAAGGAAGTAAATGAAACTCTAGATCAGGTGACAATACACCCTACTTGGCACCTAACCACTTAGCCATGCGTCCTACCCAATTTTATACCATTTCCTGGTTGTGAGGCTAGAGGCCATAACGTATCCTTTACAAACCACATCTTCATTCGCTTTGAATGTCACATAGTCATACCCGCTAAATCACAAATTGATTTCTCCAAACATATCACGGTTAAACAGCTAAGAGAAACGAATTCCTCCGCCACCAAATGTAAATACGTTTGGAGAGATTTACTTACGTGATATATTAAATATACTCTGTCAAACATTCTTCCATACAGGTCGTCCTGGGACTGGACAGGCCGAAGGCACTATTCTGTAAATCCACCTTAGGTAATTTCTACTTAGGATTTACTGAACAACCCTTGCATAACTCCGTCTTCAATTATCTTCATCATATTTGATTCGCAACGCTAATGCCATACAGAGTGGTTTTTAGATAATGTATCTGATCCCGGTCTCTCCGTATTGACAATGGAAATGGTTAAAAACTTTGATAGTTGGTGATTTAACTATCAAAGAAAAACATGTGTGCAAACAACGATATTATTTCCAGATGGAAATTCTAATAATAAATCATTAATCAACATTTATTCATTTCCCCATTTCTCGTTTCCATATATTCATCAAATCCTTATTTTCTAATTTTAGAAAATATACGTTATTAACTTTGGAAAACGTTTCCATTTCTGATTCATACATCACTATCTTCTCATATATATCAATCTCTAACTGTAAACTAGTAAGAGAATAACTTCCCAAGTATAAACCCCAAAGGTCGAAACCAACATCAGATCGATACCCAGAAAGCCATTCAACTCAATTAATTTCCAGTCGTTTTCTAATTTCAGTAATTCCATTTAAATTCCTAATTCAAACCACAAATTCCTTTATAATATTTTATTTGCAAAATATTTACTTTCATCTAATTTTCACATAAAATGTGAATAATATTTCTTCATAACATCGGAACTATTTGATTCTGTATTTAAAAAAAAACCCAAATCCAATTTCTATTTACTCTTAATCATAGAATTATTTATATAAAATCTCATTTTATTCTTCTAACACTTATAATCCCATTTATAACTCCCTTTATATAATTCTATCCATTTTATATAATTCCTTTTATATAAATCCTATTCATTTTATATATAAATATTTCATTTTCAATATTCAATTTGAAATTTTCCTTTTTACCTTCCAGTATTTCATATAGTATTTAAAATACCAAATAACATGACCAGTGTCATTATAATCAATCACAGATTTTATATCATGTCATATATCACAATATGTGGAAACAAACAATATTATAAATATTGAGGAATCCAGTTGAATCCATCTAACCTGTCTCCCTGAATTCACAGATGTTAAACAATATAAATAAAATCAATTTCATTTCAATATGAAATATTCTGATAAACAAAATCAATATTTGACTAACGATTTATATATATATAGTTATCTACAGATTCAACCAATAAATCAGCAATTCAATCAAACAATCAACACACAATAATCAATCATCATTTATTAGTACTAGATTATCTTTATAAAAGTTATAATTGTACAGAGTTAGTGAGATTTACTCACATTGTTCGTTAATCATTAAATAACGATTACAGTCGTTGATTCAGATCAGGCAATTTATTTTGCTATAAATTGTAACGAGCTCCAATCCACTCGTAGTCAATTCCATTGTGAAGCCGCCATCCATACGATCCCAACGGAACTTGTTTCGCTGAATTTAGGTAACATATGACAAAGTTATCATCGTTACAGGATTTGAATGATTTAATATTATCGTATAATTAAACTAATTATATTATTATTAATAATTACCGCAATCACCTTCCTTAATCACGTTTAAAACTGTGGACTCTTTCCTCATTACCCTTCTTCCACCTAATCTGCACGCTCCAGTATGTTAACTCCTCCACGTCTAATTCTACAAAACAAACCCATCAGCCCACCAAATAAACCCACCCCATATAGCCTTCTCCCTCAAATACAAGTCCTGTACACAAAACTACATTTTCAAAACGTTACCGCACCAGAACCCATAACTCCTTCCCTTATTCATCTTTGAACACAACTGTTCCCTATTTTTACACGCCAGGGCCAAACAGTATTTCCATGCTCATGTCTCATCACTTCCTCCAACAGCCACTTCTCCTTCATGAAAGACCACAATACCACCCCACCTAACTAGTGCACGCTTCTTCCATCCTCAGTTTATTCACGCTCCAGACTTCCAACAGTAACGGTCAATCTCCCCATTCCCTTTTGCTCCACATGCTTAGTCACATTTTTATTTCTATATATATATTTAAATGTAATTGTTTTAATTTATATTGTTTAACACCAACAGTAAACACTTCATTCTTCCACTTCGATCTGCATACCCCTTAGAGATCGCATCCCTCTTGCCTTTGCTCTACGTTAACAACATAATGACGGAGATGGCTTTCAGTTTAACATGTGAGGAAATTTGGTTTTTGTTGCGTTATGAAAAAAGGGAAAAAGGAACAAAAATAATGTATTTTCATCTTTTTGTTTCGAAGTGTTATGTTTGTTTTAACTTTTGTTGAGGCCATTAAAACTTTGAAACAGAAAAGGATATAGACTGAAGTAGCTAAAGTTTACATAGGGAAAAATTACTTAGTGTGCAAGTATTAGGACTACAGAGGCTATGGGTAGGATCTACGACGGGTGACAATACAAGACGTGAATGCAGTAGGAAAGCGATGGTTGTACATAAACTTAGTATAGAAGTAGCTTAAGCATGAAGGAAAGCATTTTCTTATTTTATTTAAAATTGTTACTTAAGGCCAAGATTATCTTTTAATATATAATATCATATATGTGCCACGAGCTCGTTTTATTTCTTAGTAGAGGTTTGTGGCTTGCGTATGTGCAATTCACGTATAAGTTCATTGAGAATTCTTTGTTGTATTTTAGCATAAGAGTTGCTGTTGAAACAATGACCACTGTTTTCAAACTAGAACTTTAACTCCATTGTTAGAAGACTTCAGCATCACGTCACTGTTAGTTCTTCTTGTGAACTTTTAGGAATTTATAGTTTCTTCTAATGGATCTATGTACCAGTTTTAAATTGATTACTGAATTAGGTAATTTATGCTCGTAAGTTAGAATATTAGAACCCCACCTAGTTTGATTACTTCAATATTTAATAATATATATACTTATAGTAAAGTTAAAACCAAGGGTATCCCGTTATGTAAAATTTGACTCATGAATGGACTGCTTCAGACAAAAATAAAAATACTGTTGTATCCAACAAATATGCCATCGATCCCAAAAATATAATAATTTAGGCAAGTGATCTTATTTTGTGATATCCCGAAATGCTGATATAGGGTGTAAAATACTCCAAATAAGAAGTGCTTATTTTCCCAAAATAAAAATTACAGAAAAATCCTAAAAACTGAATTATACCTACGCCTCAAAGATCCTGTCTAAATTCAAAGCCAATATTTAATTAAAATTAAATAACCGTTATGGCTTACATACAATTCCATAGCGACAATTTGAAATTTTGATTTGGACATAACTCACAATCTACACGACGAAATCTAGATTTTTCTCTTCCATTAGAAAAATATAGTTTAACCCATTCGAACATTTCTTTTTTCATAGAAATCCTATATAAAACGGATTATGTATATTCGTTTAAAATTCGAATCGCCAAATTACGAACTGCCGCGTCATTTCGAGCTCGATTATAATTGTAATATAATTTATACGTTCAACTGACATTTATAAATAAATTCGTTAATGTAATCCAATTCTGAACTGAATTATATATTCTAAATAATCCAATCCACACAATATTGTGAATTCCACTATTTCCGATTATTTCGGAAATAAATATATTATTCTATTATTTATATTGATTAAATATTCAATATTATTTAATTAAACAACCGTTTAATTCTCTGAATCGCTACTTAAATAATTAAATAAATTAATTATTATATCGTAAAAATACGGGACTTTACAAAGAAAAAGACTAGATTTGATCTCAATAGAGGCAACATCTAGTTCTCTATTATTTTCAGTGTGCAAAATTGTAACACCCTACTTCCATTAATGTCACTCACAAGGGGAATGCATTAACTTCATGAAAGTTTTAAGTGAATATAGAACAGAAAAATTACAACAAGACAGATATAAGTAGTACTTGGAAATTTAAAACTTTATTTCATTGCAGCAGAAGTTAAACATGTTTGTTACATCATAAAAACCATAAATCAGAGTCAAGTACAATATCCATCTTGATAAAACAAAATACATAACCTCATTACATAAATAGCCAGTAAAGAAGATAACAAGCTGGACTTTACTTCAGCGGTCCAAGCTCTCTAAAAGAGAGATAAAGCAATCCAATCAAACTCTGCTAGAGCTGGGCCCACCCCGAGGACCTGGAGGGGGGAAAAAGATAGAAATAGAGGGGGTCAGACATAAAGTCTAGCGAGTATGATAATTCTAACAATACTATTATCAAAATAATTGGACTGAGGCACAAGCTGGAAAATAAGGAAATGTCTATGAACTATTGGGTATGGAAGAGCAGATAAAGATAACGTTAAAGGCACACCTAATTACTAATGAATAATTACTACACTGCACCACACCAGTCACCCTAAAGGTTGATCCCACTCACTGAACTTAGAAATTATATAAATAGCTTTGTGTACCCCTAGCTGACTACATAGGTGCCGCCTGCCCCTATCTCCACTAGGTGTACCCACTACCCACTTGCGATCGGCTCCCTACTCGTAGATACCAGTGTTATTCCCACAGTGGGGTGTATCACTCCCCTAAAGTGGCAACCCGATATAGCTTAAGGATGCACGACTTATACCTACATGATGCAACAACGTCTTACCTACCAGCCCGGGTCCACACACGCATATGAAACCCGTTGGACTTACGTTGCCACCGCTAACCCGTTTGGCCTCTTATAGTCAAGCCCAGTATGCGTGTCCCGTCCTCGACTTGGGTTGAGCCCACAAAGAAACGTTTGGGTTACTGGTTGAAATGGGCCCCCAATTACTTACCACAAGCTATCCACCTAAGCTTGTCCCCACTAGTATATCCCACTTAACCCTCTTCTTAGTCATGTTCATTTACATATGTGTTTGGTTAAGTCTTACTAATTGTATTTCAAATGCCACTAAAGGCACCCACTAGATTCCTCATGCCACCCAAGGCACCTACTTAACCCCCATGTCCCACCTCACATGTTTATCTGGTTAAGTATTTCTTAATTCATTAAGGACATAACCTTATAAAGACCTCTCACATTAGACTAACATTTATGGCAGCTGGATTCGCCGGGCGGCTCCGGGCGGTCTTATACCATAAAAGAGTCTAACCTCGTGTCTTTACAACTGTTATGCTTTAGTTTGGGCCTAGGACCTCTCACCTTGGGCTGACATTTGTGACTACTGGATTTGCCGGGCGGGTCCGGGCAGGTTTACGTCACAAATCAATCCAACCTCGTGTCGTAAGCATTGATTATCACTTATAATCTCTTACCCCAGTTTTAATAATTCCCTATTCAAATTATTAATTAATTCCAATTTTAATGATGTCCATAATTGACTCAATTATGTCCATCCGCTTATGGTATGCAAAATCATATCAATTGCACCCCAATTTTCAATATTAAATCCTTAATATTACCCCTACCCTACGTTGTACGTTCTTTTGTTAAACGTAAAATATACGTTAGACTCAAATAGTCTAACTCATAGCACAAAGACAAATTATCACAACATTTATACAACCAAAATAGATCAAATCATAAAAAGGGTGAAACTTGCATGTGTGATTGATATTCTACGCCTAAACTTGCATAGGCAAAAACTACAAGTTGCATAAAGCTACACATGTCATGGATCTAAAGGTGTCAACTTGTTTGGTAAAATGTCACAATTTACATAATATGATCATAATCCAAATTCATGTATAAACTTGCATATGTGGTTTATGCAACATAATGATGGTGTAAACTAGCATCTAACACATAGAATTCACACATGTCATAGCATAATTCTAGATCTAAATAGATGTCATAGAATATGTGAGATTATACATACTAATCAATCTAAACTGGCATAGGTACATGTGATTTATCATGTGAATCATCATAGCCCAAATATATATAATCAACATCATGATTTGATCAAGCATAAGCTAACTACAACATAGATAATAACATCATGACTTTGTAGCATCGCAACTTAGCATAGAAAATTACAACATATATATGATATCATCATTACATAACATAGGATTTACAACATACATGATAGCATAAGATTTACAACAACATATATGACAATTCACATCATTTTCTTATGATCCATATCACAACTTAATCTAATTAGTTTGCTAATAGTCTTATTAAAATCATCATGCTCACAATTAGAAAAGAAAGAGAGTCTTGATTTTCTTTAGAGTTGAGTAGAATTAGAGTTTTGATTAGCTTTCTTCCTTCTTAGTTGGCGACGGCATGACGATGGCTATTCTATTTTTCATGTGATTTTAGAGTGAGAGACTACCAAGGTATATATAGAGTTTAGGATTTATTTAGACCGTCCGATCAACTCATAATGAACCTGAACCGTCAAATTAGCCAACTCAGCCCTAAAGACTCATCAGCAGCTCAAGATTGGGCTCGGCCCAAACCTGGCCGACTTGACCAGGTCGACACCCAGGTCGACACTAATTTCAACCTGGGGGGGGGGGGGGGGGTGGAGTCGACTCTAGTGTCTACTCCCCAGTCGACCTGCCTGGGCGGGAATTTTCCCACCCAGCCCGCTTCTGCACTTTCAGTTTGAATTTTTAAATTTTCCTGCGAGCTGTTTTGAATTTTCTGAAACTTCCGATGGCCATAACTTCTTCATACGAAGTCCAATTCACGCAAACTCGGACTCTATCTCAACCAGAATTCCGAGACGAACACAATGGCGCAACCCGTTTCCCTTAATTCTCACATCTGAAATTAATTATTCTTTAATTTGTGAATATTAATATTAACAGAATTACGAGGTGTTACATTCTCCCCTCCTTAAAGGATTTCGACCCCGAAATCTTCAAGTCAAGAAGAATGTATATCCTAACATCCAATCGTCCATCTACTCAACCATCAAACACAGGCATCCATTGTCCTTATAGACTTCTAATGCTTTCATGTTTAAATGCACAGTGTGTGTATATGTCCATATCTAATGCAAAATTAGGCGGTCCACCGATTCAGTTGACCTCCTTAATGCAAATCATGATAGTGCCATGCGTCCATTATGTATGCAAAAGTTCCTTAATGCTACATATTATCTCTATATGCGTGCACAATCATCATCTGAATGCAGCATCCATATGATAAAAAAAATCCTCATACATCCATTTTACTAAATACATCCATATATATGCAATATGCAATATGAAGTGACCGAGCCGATCTAGTGCCTAAATTGTGTGTATATGCATCCATGAGCAACCACTAGCAAACACTCGCATCCATTATGCATCCATCATACATAACATGTTTCAAACACATGTTTCAACCATAGGATTTCTCTAGCTAAAGGTCAAAGATACTAGCGAGAGGACATACTAAAGATAAGATAAGTACAAGCTAAGCGATAAAGGAGAAATTAAAAGACATACCCTCAAAAAGAAAAGGGTAAAATGAACGCATCTTCTCTTTTGTCTCCCAAGTAGCATTGCTCTCATCATCTCCCCATTGAACTTTGACTAGTCTGACCTCTCGATTTCTCAGCTTCTTGATCTCCGGCCCAAGAATGCATGTAGGAGCTCGTCGAATCGTCGCATCACGCTCTATCTCCACCTCTCTAAGCAAGTTCGGCTCTACCACTTCTGCGGTCTCGTGTAGGCACTTCCTCAAATGTGATACATGGAATACGTCGTGTACACCACTAAGTCTCTCAGGCAACTCCACTCTATACGCCATCTGTCCAATCTTCTCCTTAATAGGAAAAGGCCCTATGAACCTTGGTGCTAATTTCCCAACGGACCCAAAGCGAACAACGTTCCGTAATGGAGACACTTTGATAAATACCATGTCCCCAACATCAAACTCAAGATCTGTCCTCCTCTTATCCGCATAAGATTTCTGCCTATCTTGCACTGCTTTCATCCTTCTTCGAATCAAATCAGTCTTCTCCGAAGTCTCTCTAATCATATCTGGCCCAAGTAATATCTTATCCGTAGATTCCCACCAACATGTAGGTGAACGACAAGGTCGTCCATAAAGAGCTTCGAAAGGTGCCATGCCAATGCTGGACTGAAAGCTATTATTATATGCGAACTCCACCAATGGAAGATGCTCTTCCCATGTACCCCCAAAGTCTAGGATACATAGCCTCAAAAGGTCCTCTAGAATACGATTCACCCTCTCGGTTTGGCCGTCCGTCTGAGGATGATATGTGGTGCTTAAACATAACTGAGTCCCTACCGCTTCTTGTAAGCTCCTCCAAAATTCGCTAGTAAAGATAGGATCGTGGTCGCTTACTATGCTAGAAGGAACACCATGCAAACGAACTATCTCTCGGACGTATACAGAAGCTAACCATGGAGTAGTCCTCTTACTCTTCAAGGGAATAAAATGGGCGCTTTTAGTAAGTCTATCTACTATAACCCAAATCCCCGTATTACCCTTCCTTGATCTTGGTAATCCATCCACAAAGTCCATCGAGACACTTTCCCATTTCCATAGTGGAACCTCCAATGGGTGAAGCAACCCACCGGGTTTCTTTTGCTCCGCTTTTACTTATTGGCACACCAAGCATCTAGCGACATGCTCGGCCACATCCCTCTTCATAGCGGCCCATACATCTTATCCCTGCCAGGATGAATGGTCATCTTCGAACGATGTGCATCATCAAGAATAGTCTTCCTCAAGTCCTCGTCTCGTGGTACACAAAGTCTACTATCCCTACGTAACCAACCCTTATCATCTAGGGTATACCTACGGAGATGGCTTGATGACTCCCCTCTTTTGAGCTTCTCCACTAACTCAACGAACTGTGGGTCGTCTCGCTGTGCCTCTCCAATCCGTCCCAAAAGCGTAGGTCTGACCTCCAAGGATGCTAGCAAACCGGGTACAAAGTCAACGGAAGGTTTAAAATCAAACATAGAGATGAATTCTAAGTTTCGCCGTTCAACAAACAACGGACTCAAGGACAGCCTTTTCCTACTTAAGGCGTCTGCCACCACGTTACCCTTGCCAGGGGTATATGCTATTTCGAAGTGGTAGGACGCTAAGAATTTCATCCACCTTTGCTGTCTTAAATTCAAGTCCTTTTGAGAGAATAAGTATTTTAAAGATTTGTGGTCAGTGAATAATTCGAATTTCTCGCCAAGAAGATAATGGCGCCAAGACTTAAGTGCAAAAACAATTGCGGCCAACTCTAGGTCATGTGTGTGGTAATTCTTCTCATGCACCCTCAACTGCCTTCCACCATAGGCTATTACCCTACCCTCTTGCATTAAGACTGCGCCTAGACCTGTCTCACAAGAATCGGTATAAACAGTAAATGGCTTACTCCCGTCTGGTAGCACTAAGACTGGAGCTGAGGTCAAAGCTCTCTTTAAACGTTGGAACGCATCATCACAATCTACGTCCCATGCGAAGACTAGGTTCTTCTTCGTCAGGCGTGTCAGTGGAGCTGATATTTTTGCGAAGTCTTTGATAAACTTCCTATAGTAGCCAGCCAACCCCAAGAAACTCCTTACTTCGGTAGCATTTTTAGGGACCTTCCAATCTTGGATGGCCACCACCTTCGCGGGATCCACATCTATCCCTTCTTTGGAAACCACGTGCCCTAAGAATCGCACTTCCTCTCTCCAAAAGTGACACTTAGTAAATTTAGCTTTAAGGTTATGCGCTCGTAGAGTCTCCAACACTTCCCTAAGATGTAGGGCATGCTCTTCTTCATTCTTAGAAAAGATCAAGATGTCGTCTACAAAGACCACCATGCATTTATTAAGGTACTCCCTAAACACCCTACTCATCAAATCAACAAAGTATGCGGGGGCGTTTGTCAAACCGAAGGGCATCACTAGCCATTCATAGAAATCGTCCGAAGTCCTAAAGGCAGTTTTGTCTATGCTATCCTCAGCCACTCTCAACTGGTGGAATCCAGTGGCTAAGTCCAACTGCGAAAACATTGAGGCGCCAACTAACTGATCGAAGAGATCGTCAACCCTCGGTAGTGGGTGTCTGTTTTTCTTAGTAAGTTTATTAAGTTCTCTATAATCCACACAAAGTCTAAGGGACCCATCCGCCTTCTTGGCAAACACTACTGGAGCACCCCACTCCGATATACTACGTCTTATGAACCCCTTCTCAAGCAACTCCTTCACTTGCTTATTGAATTCCCTCCTTTCACGAGGAGCCATGTGGCGTACTGGCAAAGATACTGGTTTTGCATTATCCACAAGATATATTCGAAAATCTATCTCCCGCTTCGGAGGCAAGCCCTTCACCTCCTCAAACACATCCGAGTATTCTCGAACCACTCTAACAGATCGTAGATTCTCCACAGACACGCCAAGCGATTCTAGATAACTTAGCATAACGGAATTTATGGGATTACAAAAGATTTCGAGTGCGTTACCAAGGCGAGTCATGAGCCTAACTACTCTCCTTTCACAATCAAGAACGGCCCCATTTCTGGATAACCAATCCATTCCTAAAATTAGCCCATAGCCCGTGAAGCCCAAACATAAGCATCACATCTAAACCCAACGCTAAGTATAGAAATTTTCAAATCCAAACATATCATGGACAAATAAGCTGAGCCCCCAATTGGATTCGAAACAACTAAGGGATCCTCTATTAAACTGGTGTTTAAGTGCAGTGATTCAACTAATGATGTAGAGATAAATGAATGCGATGCGCCCGAATCGAATAAGGTATGGACAGGATGATCAAACAGAAAAACTAAGCTTTCAATAGAAATGGTTCTACCTCGTTCTTGCAGCGGTGGGACCGCAAGAGCCTGAACTTGTCCCCTTGCCTGCCCTGGTGCCATAAGAGGCTGCACCTGTCCTCCCGAGGTAGACCCTGCCCTCTGCCCCTTCTTTGGGCAGTCCTTCACTAGATGTCCCGCTTCACCATAGTGAAAACAACCAGTCTTCTTTTTCTTTCTGCAATCCTTGCTGAGATGGCCTGGTGTCCCACAGTTAAAGCATCTTTTCTTTCCTTTGCCATTATTGTGTTTACCGCCCTTCTTTTTTTGCTGTTGTGGTTTCTTCTGATCCCCTTTCTTCTCGGGTACCTTATTAGCATTAGCGCCTTTCTCCTCGTGCATGAGTGCCATGTCTACTAGCTTCTCCAAGGTGGCCCCCATAGGGATGTGGGTCATAGCCAACCCCTGCAATGGCTCATTCAAGCCATTAACGAACCTCAGAGCCTTCTTCTCCTGCGTGTTCACCAAATCTAAGCCAAACCTTGCCAATTGGTAAAATTTGTTGATGTACTCTTTCACTGATAGATTTCCCTGCTTCAATGTCAAGAACCTTTCCATGTATAGATTCTCTTCTGCCCTTGAGAGAAACTTTGCCTCAAACCTACGTCTGAAATCCGCCCAAGAATCAACAGGACGCTCCCCATTATTGACCTCCCACCAAAACAAGGCCTCTCCCTTCATTAACCAAGCTGCTAATTTGACTTTCCTCCCTTCTTCTACTTCAAAGATTTCTAGCAATTCTTCCACCTCCTTAAGCCAATCTCTAGCTTCCACAAACGTTTCTGACCCTTGAAAAGGTTTTCCACCCATAGCCTTAAATTCCTTGCATGTCTTTGCAAAAGTATCAGTGCGAGGAGGGGGGGAGGAGGAGGAGGAGCGGGTGCAACTGGTGGTGGAGGAACATTGGCTGGACCTGCAGCGGCCTTAGCCTCTAATAACCTCCTATACCATCCTGGTATCGTTACACCCTCCGGAAGGTTAAGATCTTCAGCCATGCTGAAACGAAAAAGGAAAGATTCAAAATGGAGAATTCGAAAGATAAAGATATATGGCTATTGGGGATTATGTTTTTCATAAAAACTTTCCTCTTAAAATAACTCATTAAGACATATTTTTGAAAACACTTCTTCCAAAAATACTTTAGAAAAATAGTTTTTCTAAAAAATTTATCTGTTCTGGTAACCTTAAGCTCTGATACCACGTGTAACACCCCACTTCCATTAATGTCACTCACAAGGGGAATGCATTAACTTCATGGAGGTTTTAAGTGAATATAGAACAGAAAATTTACAACAAGACAGATATAAGTAGCACTTGGAAATTTAAAAATTTATTTCATTGCAGCAGAAGTTAAACATGTTTGTTACATCATAAAAAACCATAAATCAGAGTCAAGTACAATATCCATCTTGATAAAACAAAATACATAACCCTATTACATAAATAGCCATTAAAGAAGATAACAAGCTGGACTTTACTTCAGCGGTCCAAGCTTTCCAAAAGAGAGATAAAGCAATCCAATCAAACTCCGCTAGAGCTGGGCCCACCCTGAGGACCTAGAGTGGGGAAAAAGATAGAAATAGAGGGGGTCAGACATAAAGTCTTGTGTGTATGATAATTCTAACAATACTATTATCAAAATAATTAGACTGAGGCACAAGCTGGAAAATAAGGAAATGTCTATGAACTATTGGGTATGGAAGAGCAGATAAAGATAACGTTAAAGGCACACCTAATTACTAACGAATAATTACTACACTGCACCACACCAGTCACCCTAAAGGTTGATCCCACTCACCGAACTTAGAAATTATATAAGTAGCTTTGTGTACCCCTAGCTGACTACATAGGTGCCGCCTGCCCCTATCTCCGCTAGGTGTACCCACTACCCACTTGCGATCGGCTCCCTACTCGTAGATACCCGTGCTGGTCCCACGGTGGGGTGTATCACTCCCCTAAAGTGGCAACCCGATACAACTTAAGGATGCACGGCTTATACCTACACGATGCAACAACGTCTTACCTACCAGCCCGGGTCCACACACGCATATGAAACCCGTTGGACTTGCGTTGCCACCGCTAACCCGTTTGGCCTCTTATAGTCAAGCCCAGTATGCGTGTCCCGTCCTCGACTTGGGTCGAGCCCACAAAGATACGTTTGGGTTACTGGTTGAAATGGGCCCTCAATTACTTACCACAAGCTATCCACCTAAGCTTGTCCCCACTAGTATATCCCACTTAACCCTCTTCTTAGTCATGTTCATTTACATGTGTGTTTGGTTAAGTCTTACTAATCGTATTTCAAATGCCACTAAAGGCACCCACTAGATTCCTCATGCCACCCAAGGCACCTACATAACCCCCATGTCCCACCTCACATGTTTATCTGGTTAAGTATTTTTTAATTAACTAAGGCTATAACCTTATAAAGACCTCTCACATTAGACTGACATTTATGGCAGCTGGATTCGCCGGGCGGGTCCGGGCAGTCTTATACCATAAAAGAGTCTAACCTCGTGTCTTTACAACTGTTATGCTTTAGTTTGGGCCTAGGACCTCTCACATTGGGCTGACATTTGTGACTACTGGATTTGCCAGGAAGGTCCGGGCAGGTTTACGTCACAAATGAGTCCAATCTCGTGTCCTAAGCATTGATTATCACTTATAATCTCTTACCCCAGTTTTAATAATTCCCTATTCAAATTATTAATTAATTCCAATTTTAATGATGTCCATAATTGACTCAATTATGTCCATCCACTTATGGTATGCAAAATCATATCAATTGCACCCCAATTCTCAATATTAAATCCTTAATATTACCCCTACCCCACGTTGTACGTTCGTTTGTTAAACGTAAAATATACGTTAGACTCGAATAGTCTAACTCATAGCACAAAGACAAATTATCACAACATTTATACAACCAAAATAGATCTAATCATAAAAGGGGTGAAACTTGCATGTGTGTTTGATATTCTACGCCTAAACTTGCATAGGCAAAAACTACAACTTGCATAAAGCTACACATGTCATGGATCTAAAGGTGTCAACTTGTTTGGTAAAATGTCACAATTTACATAATATGATCATAATACAAATTCATGTATAAACTTGCATATGTGGTTTATGCAACATAATGATGGTGTAAACTAGCATCTAACACATAGAATTCACACATGTCATAGCATAATTCTAGATCTAAATAGATGTCATAGAATATGTGAGATTATACATACTAATCAATCTAAACTGGCATAGGTACATGTGATTTATCATGTGAATCATCATAGCCCAAATATATATAATCAACATCATGATTTGATCAAGCATAAGCTAACTACAACATAGATAATAACATCATGACTTTGTAGCATCGCAACTTAGCATAGAAAATTACAACATATATATGATATCATCATTACATAACATAGGATTTCCAACATACATGATAGCATAAGATTTACAACAACATATTTGACAATTCACATCATTTTCTTATGATCCATATCACAACTTAATCTAATTAGTTTGCTAATAATCTTATTAAAATCATCATACTCACAGTTAGAAAAGAAAGAGAGTCTTGATTTGCTTTAGAGTTGAGTAGAAATAGTGTTTTGATTAGCTTTCTTCCTACTTAGTTGGCGGCGGCTACACTGAGTTCCATGGCGACGGCATGACGGCGGCTATTCTATTTTTCATGTGATTTTAGAGTGAGAGACTACCTAGGTATATATAGAGTATAGGATTTATTTAGACCGTCCGATCAACTCACAATGAACCTAAACCGTCAAATTAGCAAACTCAGCCCTAAAGACACATCAGCAACTCAAGATTGGGCTCGGCCCAAACCTGGCCGACTTGACCAGGTCGACACCCAGGTCGACACTACTATCGACCTAGGGGGGGGGGGAGTCGACTCTAGTGTCGACTCCCCAGTCGACCAGCCTAGGTGGGAATTTTCCCGCCCAGCCCGCTTCTGCACTTTCAGTTTGAATTTTTAAATTTTCCTGCGAGCTGTTTTGAATTTTCTGAAACTTCCTATGGCCATAACTTCCTCATACGAAGTCCAATTCACGCAAACTCGGACTCTATCTCAACCAGAATTCCGAGACGAACACCATGGCGCAACCCGTTTCCCTTAACTCTCACATCTGAAATTAATTATACTTTAATTTGTGAATATTAATATTAACAGAATTATGGGGTGTTACATTAATATGAGAAATGAGGCCATATATATAGCTACCAGCCCCAAACCCTAATCTGCCACGTCTGCCCCAGGGGGGTTGACCCATGGGTCGACAACCCCCTTGAGGGGTCGACACCCCTGGGAGCGATTTTTCCTACTCACCCCAAACTTCGCGATTTTGAATTTCTGGACCAAAATTTGAATTTCTGAACCCTATATATAGTTCTTGTGCGTATTCAAACTTAAAACCATCATAACTTCTTCATACGGCGCCCGTTTTACGCAAACCAGGTGTCTATTTTGACCAGAATTCCGAGACGAACGCAATGGCGTAGTCCGTTTCCCTTAAGTCTGAATATTAAGCTAATTATTATTTAATTTGTACTTTTTAGTGTTGTTAAAATTACAGGGTGTTACAAATAAATAATGGTTTATACCAAAAGATGCAATTCTGTTTTACTGCACAGCTTATTGAAAACTGTTGATTGCTATAAACATACATTTACCCATTTAATTTCATCTGGCAATTATTATTTCTGAGCTACAAATATATGTATATATGCATCTTTATACATATATACATATATTTATTACTCAATTTCTAGATATAATATAGGTGCATCTGAAAGTGAATCACTAATCACAACTATACATCCAAACATGAATGCACACATCACATCCATGTACACATAACAATAAACATTCACTTTAGTGTTACTCATCAGATTCGTATATGTATTGGGTATATATACCGGTTAGTATCGTTATATGGCAAGTCAGATCTGTTAATCTTACTTATGTCGACCTCTTCTTTATAATTCAGATTAAAATACACAACCAATGGCAAGCAATCGACCAATCGTGCATCCATTCACACAAATCATCTACATTAACTTACGAATCACACATTCAACATGTATAATTTATCATACAAAGCATGCAGTCGAGCACCCACATAAAACAAGCTGCCCATATACGGTCTTAGTGCCAAAAAGAAAAGAAATACACTTACCTTGGGTTTTAATGTCGATTTCACTCCTTTTCAGATCTCAATTTGGCTTCAGAGCCTTTAGAATTGCAACTATCTCCCTTCTAGAACACATCTCCCTCTCGAATCCCTCTCTAACTCTGTTGCAAAGCACTTTAATTTGTTGATTTGCCCTAATTTTGATCGGCTAGGGCTTTCTGCCATTATTGAGTTTTATTGGTGAACGAGGAAAGAAATAAAAATGAAAGGTCAGCCAAATTTTCTTTTACCCAATTAGGATATTAGGGTTTCCCCTTGCCAAATGTCCACTTTGCCCCTAGGTTTTTCATTTGCCTTTTATAATAATTTAAACTTATTTTATAATACTTAAACAAAATTTTAGGTTATACACAATATACAAACAAGCATGTATATATATTTTTTCCATAATTTTAACCATGCACAATTATATATATATATATATTCATCACATATATACACAAATGATCCATTTATTTATTCACCCCAATTATACACATAAATTTAATTAAAATCAATATAATTTTGGATCACTAAATTGTTGGGTTCTCACATAAAGTTTAAGTGTTCCGCCATGAGATTTTATTCTACTCTGATTTTGTAGTGTTGGTGTTTATTTTCTTCTTCTATTCTAACATTTGTTTCTTTCTTCTTCTCACTTCTAAATTTTTTCCCCAACTATCCATTTTACTATTCCTTTTGAGTGTGACATTGTGGTCAAATGTTATCTTAAATGGTATGGAAAAGTTAGGTCATTACATTTGGTATTGGAGCAGAAGGTTAAGTAATAACCTTGGATCTATGGCATAACTCAATAAAGATGGGGTTAGTTATACCCTAGAATGAGTTTGAGGGTATATAGGAGAGAGTGTACTTGTTAATGTTATAATATTTGTTTTATATTGTGTTGATTGATTTGTTGAGTGGTATACAAATTCCAAATCGATGTGTTTGGCTGACGTGGTCGATAGGGATTTCTAAACACCTGAATGAGGCAAATTGACGTAATATTGTATTTAAATGAGTAAATGAAATACTTGTGACGACCACCCATAACCCCTGCACTAAACAAGAGAAATAAGGCACTAAAAGGTGTGCCAGGCAGCTGTGGACGATCATCAAGGTGTGATAACAATTGGAACTTGTCTTAGAACTCACAGCGCAAGGATAAAATATAACATAACATATATAACAGGTAGAAATAGTGGAGCATCATATAGCAAACTTTTGAAAACTTTCACAACATCCTGAAAGTTATCCGTATATCATAGGAATATCAAAGTCTGTACATGAAGCATCACTACAACACTTAGAGAGCAACTCAAATAGCGGAAATAAAAATACTAAGTAGTAAGTAAGAAAATACGCCAAATTCCTGCTCGCCTCCGAATTGCAACATCGTCCTCACTAAGCTATCACCTGTCACCTGCCACATAGTGTGCCCATCCACAACCAGATGAACATCTCAAGGTAATAAGAGGGAAACATAAAACCTTGAGTCAGACAACAGTGTTAGTGAGCGGCAAAACAACTAACAAACATCAACAATAAAGTATATGAGAATGGATAGATAAACAAACTAATTTAACCATAACACTAGAGAATGACTCAACCCCATCTTCCTCACATCGAACAATGATAGCCTTTACATAAAACACTTCAACCATTCATTCATGGAAACCAGAACAACCATTCATTTATGGAAATCAGAAGCAAACACTTCTAGCACTCATAACATCCAAATTATATGTATCTCATGTAAACCATCCTAACCGAATTCCACATCCCTCAAGCATAAGCCCCAGAGGTTAAACCAATATCAGACAACCACCCAAGAAACATCTCCTTCGACATTGGACAATTTACGTAAGACGGTACAGAAAAAATAGCCAATCAACCATGATAGACTCTGGCTATCACCGCCAATCTTTCTTCAAAACCACTGTTAATTGTATGATGGTCAACCTTGCTATATGTCAAGGGCTAATGGTAACCCCAGTTCTAGCATAAGCTCCCTTTCAATGATACGTATGTATGTCCAACCTGGACAACTAGACCTTTCAACGATACCCAGGGTACTCGACCAACAACCTTCCAGCCTTTTGGGTGCCACCATTATACCCCTGTTTTGAGCCTGCTAGAACTTACGACAACGATAATCTTTTGGCCTTCGTACCTCTAATCATCTAACCCGACGACTTTTCATAGCTCAAGCAACCGTCTCAAGCAACCATTATCCACTAACTCATGACCTCTGAGTTTCCACCTCATTCGTTGTTCTACAGCGATCAACAAACACATTCAACACTCCGAATATTCCCACTTGAACTTACTTCGAAGTCACAACATCACTGAGCTAAATTACATCACTGCGCTGCACGACTGACCCCTTGGTGCGACCGACCAGACCCTTTTCGACCAACCACATCACCATCTGGCCGACCCAGTCCTTTAACCAAAAGCCATCCTACATGATCGAGCCTTCTGACCGACCTGAACGTGCTCGACCTCCCTCAGTCCATGCTCGAGCCCATGCTCGACTGACCCGGTCCCCCCTTGCTCGACCCGATGCTACTCAACCCAAAGCATGATAGACCCAATCCTACTCACTTCATAGTATGAACGACCTGAACCACTTGTGCACAACCAACCAGACCTCACGCTCGACCGACCCGAACATGGTGCAACCGACCCCTCTCTTGTACTACACTGCATTGCACATTGTACTACACATTGTACACACGCTTGACCCTTGGCCTGCATGCACAACCAGAAACCTGCACAGGTCCAATCCAAGTCCGATTTCAACCAAAACTTCGCCAATCATCTATTTTAACAAAATCTGTTCATCCAATTTGTAAATTACAACCATAAACATGTTATGGAACCACTAACAACATGAATATGACGATTTTCACCAAAATTATGCAAACTTAGCCAAAATCATGATAAATGAGCATATGAACCAATGGATCTAACTTGCATAAGCATATAAAAATATATAAGAATTATCGGTTTTAAGTTGCTAAATTAGATCCGATGGCGATGCATATGAAAATAGACTTGCCATGGTGTATATCTAAGGGAACGACATGAAAATGATGAAATTTAAATCATAAATCTCTCATACTTGCTTGAATCCGTGTGAGAGATGCATTCACTCAAAAATTCTCCAAAACAAACCAAAAGCAATGAATTATGATTCCGGACAGTGAAGAATTTGATCCAAACTCTTCAATTTGATGATCTCTCTCTTCGATTTCCGTAGATCTAGCCTCAAATCTTGTAGATCTTCGATTCTCTAAGATTTAATGGTGGAAAGGAGAAGAAAATGGAGGAACGGAGGAACTCTAGCTCTTCCAAATGAAGGAATGGAGAAAGTAAACTCTTTCCCATGCCTCTTACCACCTATTTATAGCCTTCCACCAGCCCACTATTGGGCCTCTCCAAATCAACCTATCATGTCTTATCAAACCTGAACCACCATTCCTCCCAAACTGCTGAGCCAAATATTTGATGTGACAACTTTACAGAAAGGGAAATATCATTTCCTTTCCAATGGCATAGGTCTCACACCTGATTCGACTTGAGTTAAAAGTTATGCCCTGTACAAGACTGACAGAGGCAATATGGTCACAAACAAAAACGGATAAAATTTATGGACATGTCTCACATCCTCATAAGCAATATACTAAAATATGAGAATGATCCAACCCTCAGGTAATAAAATAAAAATATTTTATGATTTTCCGATACGTAAAATGCGGGCTGTTACAATATTTGTACCCAGAATTATATTTTTGATATAAAGGGATAATTTTCTAAAATTATTAATGTGTTTGATTGTTATTATTATAATAAAATGAGATTATAATATTGAGATGGTTATATATAACCAAACAGAATTTGTATAAGGACGGAATATACAAATGAGCTTAATGAAAATTGGATTTAAACTAAAATTAAGAATTTAAATTCCTAGATGTTTGGAAAATAATTTGTGAAGTATTATAAAGTAATATAACATTACTTTGAAGGATTTTAATAAGAATTGTTTTAAATAGATTTTGGAAGTGATAAAGCACTGAACTCGCTTTACTTGTTGGAAAATAATTTCAATAATGATCGCGACATCATCGGTGTTCATTTTCGAGTTTCTAAGTGACAGATCGCTACCATAGTAAATTTGCTAATGGAAATCTATTCGAGAAAACAAGTTGTTATAAAAAATTCAAATGTTTTGAATTTGCAATGGTTATAAATATATGTGTATAATTATATGATTCCAAACTAATTTGAAATAAGTATCGAGAATTTGAATTCTGAGACTTAAATTTAACTTGTGCAAGTTAAACAGACTGAAATGATAAAAGTGAATCAAATGGATTAAAATTTAACTTAATTTAAATAAATTTTGGTTGGATTAGAAATAATATCAAATGGAATTGTATATAGAAAAAATTGAGTTGTAAATGATTTTATAACTTAGTTATGAATTTTTGAATATTCGGTAAATTTGGACAGTCGAAACTTTTAAGTTAGATTTGAAAACCTACCTTAATTTATATTGAAATATAAGAAGATGGACATGAAAATTTTAAATTAAATGAAGTTGAACGTGTTAATTAGATTTAATAAAAACGAGCTCGCCGCATCGCAGTAGTTTGTAATTTTACGTTTTGAACTTAAAATGAATGTACAGGATTTAATATAAATCAATTTTTTTTGAAACAAGAATCTTCCGGATCTATTGGATTATAGTTTTCTACTACAAGAGAAAAATCGATATTCCAATTAATAGATTTTGAGTTATGTCAAAATTGAAAAAACATGGCATGGTTGTTTATAACTATAACAATTTATCAAAAAAAATGAAAGGATTTTAAGAAAGTTAAATTGAGTAACTTATAAATTAAAAGTGAAGTGTATTCAGAATCAATTTGGATGAATGTGAATGTTTGTGGAATTTTAACTGAACGTAAAGATATTGATCGTGAATCATTCAAAACTAAATAAAATAGTACATAGACTAATTGAAATGAATAATTAAATGATAAAATCTTGATATTTTCTTATATATATACATATATAGTGTGTATAGAATAGAAATTATGTGTTTTGTTCAAATAAAAGAACGTTATTCAAACTTCCTATTATGAAACTTATGTGTTTAAATTGAGTAAGTATAGGTACACGGAGCTGTGTGGCTCAGCTTTTTGCTTGCACAGATCGCATAAATATTAAGCGAACTTGCTTAATAAAGCTTTTGCACAGTACGCCTACGCAAAAATACTAAATAGGATATAGAAACTATTATATATTGTGTTTTCCATAGTGTGGGTCGATATGTACGTATTTATTTCTCTAGTTATATTTCCATAGTCCCTTTATACAAAGGAGACTCTGCCAAGTTTTTTAGAAAAATCAAAAGTTAATTTTTTTTTTCAAAAATTTCAAAAATTTTGAAAGCTAAAGGGATGATTTTATTAAAATCAGGTACAATTTGAATAATTTTAAATTAGAAATGGGAATTAATTATTTGCATGAAAACTAAAAGTTTGTATGGAAGTAAAATGTAGGAATGTGAAGTGTCGGGTTCCAACTAAAAGTTAACTAGTTTGAAGCATTTTTTTGCTTTAGTAATTTCGGGGACATAATTCTTTTAAGGGAGAGGAATATAACGATCCAGTTCTTAGTCGTTTAACTTTGAACATTTGAATTGTTTCAAATGTTGAATTGGAAATATAAATAGATTTTTATATGGATTTTATCGATTTAATAAACATAATATCATTAATTTCGAATATATCAAATTATCGTAATACGAAAACGAGAAATAATTAAATTCTAAGTTAAAAATGAATCGAAAATGATTTTAACTATTAATCAAAATTCTGTTTGAATATACACGATAATAATAATTTATTATCAATGAATTTAATTGTTTAAAATCGATTTATATTTTATCAATTTAATTTAACACTTAGAATTAGCTAATTTTCAAATGATCTCGGATTTCAACTAAACCAAATTTATATAATCCACAATAGTTAATTATCGTAAGATTTCTAATTTTGAGTCAATTGGAGTTGTTTTATGATCGTGCGTGCGTATCAATTTACATTTTGAAATTTAAATAGTAGTTTTTTTGGAACGAACTCGGAATTCGATGAAATAAGTTCCATTGGGTCTGGAATATTAAGTTATTGCATGATTTCAAATTTCGTATCAATCGGACGATCTATGTGATCGTATGAGCTTAAAACGTCGAATGCGACTATAATTGAATAAAATTATTATAAAGCTACACTATAAATATATCCTAAACATCGTTTAACCCTACTGACTATTCTTCCTTCGTTCGTTTTCATAGCCTCACCCTTTATTTTCTTCACATTCTTCAGTTAATTTTATCTTTCAAGCCAGGCCAAATTAGAGGAAATGTCCAACTGGAAATTTGTATAGAGCATCGGGTTCTACTTGCAAGTGGAATTTAGGGTGGTTTGGTGGAGCAAGGTGGCTGGTAGGTTTATTTGAACGGATGAACTATTTTCATATTTTTACGATTTGCGGCGGCATGGGTGCTCAGTTGAGGATGGGACCTAATAGGAAAAGTTCGGGAAGGAGGAGGCTGACCTATCAGCGATGGTCTAGCTAACTTTGGTGGCCTGTGGCGGCTTGTGGAAGCAAATGAACGGAAAACATAGTTTTTCAATTTCTGGTGTTTTGGCGAAGGTTGGTGGGTCAGGATGCTGGGCGAAGGTGGTCGAGGAAGGCGCAGTCACGGGGCAGTGATCGGGCCTGAAGCCGGTGGTCCAGGGAGGAGGTGAGTATTGGTTAAAGTTGTGTGCGGATCTTCGTGGGTTAGAACCTGCTAGTCGTCATGAAAAATAAGATTAACAATGTGAATTAAGGGTATTAAACGTGATTATGTTTATTAATTACTATCATTAAAGATATTAGCTATTTTAATTTAAATAAAATGTTGTAACGTGTATAATTTGCTCGTAGTTTATTAGATTTAAGCGAAACAAGATTTGTTGGGATCATACGGACGAGCATGATGTGTACGAGATGGATTAGAATCATTGGGGGCTTACTGGAATTTTATTTAATTTTAAATGTTCGTTTAAAATTAAATGAAATGACGCTGAAATCGTCGATCAAAATTGAATTGTGAGTTAACTCTCATGCTTTCTTGTCGTTGTTAGTATAATTAGGTGTTTGGATGCTTTGGATGATTTTTATTTTGATGGTTGATTGTTGACATTTATATTTCCATTGTCTTGGATGATTTAGATTAGATTATCTATTTCATTTGCATTTATTAAATGATATTATGAGTTGTGATGTAGGGAGAAATAAATTGGAGGGATCCAACTGGATTCCTCAAATATTTTACATTACTTAATTTCATATTATTCATATATGAAATGTTTAATCCCCAGTAACATTAAAATTTGGTTTGGATGTGAATGTTGAATTTGATTCAGTGTTGATGTGTTACTAATCAATAAATAATATTAATTAAGTGATTGACAACAGATTACCTAAAATCCATCCTTTAAGACATTGATTCTCCATCAGGCGAATTGACGAATTTAAAGTTATAAATTTGTCTTCATAACTAAAGCAAAATTTTCAATTTTATTTTATATATGTTATTTACAATAAAAATTTATAAAAATATATTTATAATTGGTTTTATAAAGTAATTATAAATTATTTATATAGCAAATCCTTATATTTTAATAAGTTTTTATAAGCAAGGAAGTTCGAAATTAGCCTAAGGGTTCATAAACTAGAATAGTTGTTTTTAAAGAAACAACTAAGTGGGATTATATTATTAATTAATTAAGGCGAAGAATTAGTTGGAATCAGTTAACAAGTTAACTAATGTTTTTAAGTTGACTAAACCAACTGTTTCAATTAGAACTGGTTATTAGATTAATTTACTTTCAATTAATATGATAGAAATAGTTTTAATGAACACTCATTAAATTTAATGAGTGTTCATAAAATAATAATTTATCCTTTAATTAACGGCGTTTAAAATAATTATCAAGTTGATGATCATCAATGAAGTTAGTTATGTTCTAAATTACTTTCTAAATGGGATTAATATTGGTCAATAACGAAGTTAACTACTTTTATTTTAGTTAATATGAAGTTAATGATTATTTTAATTAATAATAATTGAAATGATTACCTTTTTAGTTGGAATTCAATTAAAGAAGTAATCAAGTTAGAGTAGAATCTAGTAAAGTGTTTTGTAAAGTGATTTTATAATAAATTCAAGTTTATAATGGTTTATAAAAGATATTAAAGCAAAGGTGATGATCTTAAGATAAGTGTTTACTTAATAATTGAATTATGTAGAATGATTGTAATTGGGAGAAGGTTTACAAAAATGCAAAGGAAATATGTTTAATGGATCGGTGAAAAGGATTTGGTAAGTGTATTATTGTAATAATCCAAATTGTAAACAAATTGGATTAAAGAAGTTTAAAGCTTGAAGTTTTGAGTTTAGTAAGAACTAATTTAATAAACTAATTAAGTAAAAGTGATTATAATTGAAAGAGATTTTTACAAAAATAAATAGTGATTTAAAAAACCATATTTTAAATGGAATAGAAAATGAGATTTTTTGTGCGATATTATAATTAATATCAGTTTTTGAGTTACAAATTTTTATCTATCTTAAGATAAGAACATTATTGAGTCAAGGTTTGAGAGGCAAATAAAATATCCAATTTGTTTGACATCATTATTATCTAAGGGATGGTACTAGTTTGAAATGGTAATTATGTTGGAAATAATTTATTATTTCCATAAGAAATATTGTAACCGTATTTGCAAGATTTAGAGATTTAATACAAATAGTTGGTTTTTTTAGTAAACAGTATATTACTTGACATTGTTTGGGTTAGGTATGAAGTGTGGTTATACTTATATCACTTAATTAAGTATATAGCACTATTTTTGAAACAATTAAAATAGTATGGTTTTGTGAATACACCTATTCCAAGAAATAAGTAAATAGCTAAGGTATTCGAAGTAATGGGAATATGACGGTATACTGGTTTGGAAAAAGAAAGGGATGTTGAAAATGTAATCATTATTTCCATAAGAGTTAAGGTAAACTTTAATTGTCAAAGTTTTGAAGTTAAAAATACCGTTTGAGGTTTACATAGTAAACAATGTGGCACATGACATTGTTGGACCCATATAAGATTTGTGATTAGACTTATACAACTGTGTTAAGTATATATAGAGATATTTGCAAAGTAAAGGAAAAAAGAGGTTTTGTGAATAGATAACAATATTTTGGGGGAATGTGAATAAGGAGGAGATTTTATGAATACGCTTATTCTAAAAAGATAAGTGTATGCTTATTGTTTTCAAAGTAACGAAAACAAGAGATTTGCGAATATACTTATTTTGTTAAGATAAGTATATTGAATCATTTTTAAGAAACAATGAAATAATTTTAATGAATGATTTTAAATTAAAAGGGGCCTGAGTTGCTGATGTTCTTAATCTTACTATTTGATTTGACAGTTAAAGAACGATGATCAATAAATATTCCTTTGGACTTATGACATGTTTTGTGACAACCCACGTCCGTTAATGTCACTCATTAAGAGAATGCATTAAGTTTCGTGAAGCATTATTGGTAAACAGAAATAGAAATATTACAAGACAGATATAAAATAGCAGCGGAATTAAAAACTTTTATTAATCATAAAGCATAACTTCATTGTTCAAAACATCATAAGTCTGAAAATACATAACCCAGTACATCATTTTAAACATTTCTGTCTTGTACTTAAAACATCGGAGTACAATAGTAAAACAAGCATAATCCCCAAAAGAAACATAACCATAGTAACAAAGATAAGAACTTGAGCAATACATCTAAGCAGTTCCAAGCAAGACGATAGCAGATGATCAAGCTTGAGTACTCCCACCCTAAGAACCTGGGGGGAACGGAAGAGAAAGAAGAGAAAACAAAATGGGTCAGACATAAAATCTGGCGAGTCCAGTTACTTTTAACATATAAATAAGTAAAAGTATCATGACAGACATATAAAGTGGACAAGAGAGATAGCATCATAATAGGCAGGTATGACAATGTAAAAAAGACAAACATGATAGAGTATACTATGCTTCTCTAATGATTTCTCTGCACCAATACTAGTGTCATATTAACAAGATGATCCCCAACAAGTGTAAGATAGTAGACTTAGGTGTACTTCCTATGAGAGGTTTTCACCCCATACAATCAACAAGCAGCCCAACAAACCTAAGTTACCCCTAAGGGTATTACCGGGTTACCCAACATATCGGAGTCTAGATGTACCCTGTACCCTAATCGATCGGCTCCCTACTCTGTAGATACCTTGTGTTGGCCCCACAATAGGGTGTATCACTCCCTAAAGTGGTAACCCTTTGTTTTCAGGATGTGCACAACCATATCTACAGGTGTCACGGTGTCTAAACCTCCTCTTCCGCACCCATGCATGCATATGACCCCGTCGGAATGCGCCGCCCACACCATCCCCCATGTTTGGATCTCTTACAATCTACCCAGTAAGTGTGCCCCTGACCTCGACCTAGTTTGGAGTACTCGTTTGATAGCTATGTATGGGTTACTGACTGAAATGGGGACTACACACAAGACGATTCAAGCTTACCACTGCTCTTGCATCCATACTAGGTTTTCCACAGGTTATGCCATACTAGGGTAAAAAGTTGCATAACCTCATAGGTTAAGTTTGTGGGCCTATATATATAAATATTACCCACCCACCCAAGATGCTTAACCAACCCACTGTTTCAAACAAGTTTACTTAACCCCTACTTAGGTTATATGTTAATCCCTATGGATTCAACTAGGTTAAGTATTCCAAATCATTACCATATTCATTTATGGTTATAATGAGCTAGACCTCCCACATTAAGCCTATCACTTGTGGATGATGGATATGCTGGTCGGTTCCGGGTAGACTTCTTCCACAAGTCGGACTTAACCTCGTGTCTTGGCATATCTCATGTTTATGCACTTAGACCCCTCACATTAGTTTCACCACTTGTGGTCACTGGATATGTCGGTCGGTTACGGGTAGACTTCCACCACAAGTGTAATCTAACCTTGTGTCTAAGCACGGTTACAGTTTCTAATTATTGTAATTCTAGGCATATTTGTTATTAACCAATTGTTCCTATGTTGTAATAGGTTTCATGCCCCTTTCCCAAGTTATGTTCATAATGAACCATATGCTCCAAATTAAGGTCTTTAATCACAAGCTGATTTACCTCTCCAAATTCGTGTTTATATATTTCATTCAAGTTATGCCTAAAATTCTAATTACAAGTTATTCCCCAATTTTACGTTTTCCCCTCGTTCCCAATTTGTCGCATTCGCATATTTCAGCGGCATGCCAAGGCTCGAAGATAGCCTGGATATATAAAAATAAAAAGGAAAAGATAGAGGGAACATGACAGAAATGATCATATAACAAAGTGGACATACAATGGTAGAAATAGGCATAAGCATATAGTGGCATAGTGACAAGATAGGCATATAGGAACAGATCTGATAAACATGTGACAATAGAACTGATTCTAATACTATAAGGACAGGGATGCTGATATCTAAACAATGAATTAGATATCCAACTAATAATAGATCTGATTTAGCAACAAACATTATATAAACATTCATGAGGTGATCTAAACAGTGAATTAGATCTATAAACAATGGCAGATCTGACATGATAAATAGGTATTGGCTTAGATCTAGTTTCATAGTCATGTTAGAATAAATTAGATAAGCAGGTTATAGCAGATCTAATACGATTCACATAGTTACACACATAGATCCAAATTATAGTCATGTCAATATTTACTTTTTTATTATTTAGATCTAAAATTAACATAGACTCACAATGTTTGGATCTAAAAAAATAGAAGAATGGATTGCTGATGTTGAATCGCATATCTTTAGGCTCTAGTTGACTGCTGAATAAGAAAAGGTTTGATTCAATCTGGGAAGAGACAACATCTAGTCCTCCATTATTTTCAGTATGGAGAAATAAGAGAAATGGGGTCTTATTTATAGCCTAAAGCCAACGAACCAGGTCAAGAAGGGAGTCCACATTCAGCCAAAATAATCTGCCCAGATCTGTCGTATGGGGGTCGACCCACCTTATGGGGTTGACCCATGGGTCGACACCCCCTTATAGAGTCCACCCACGGGTCGACACCTCCTTATGGGTCGACACCCCTGAGCGGAAAAATTTCTTCTTCCCTAATTCTATGTTTTTAAAATGATTTGAACTGATTTTTGATGGCTATGTGTATATATAATTCTCTTGCGCGTATATAAACTTCAAACCTTAATAACTTCTTCATACGGTGTCTATTTTACACAAACTAGGTGTCTATCTTGACCAGAATCCCAAGACAAATGAAAAGGTGCAGTCCATTTCACTTAATTCTGAATATTAAATTAATTATTCTTTAATTTACCATCTTTAGTGTTGTTAAAATATGAGGTGTTACATTCTCCCCTACGCAAAAGATTTCGTCCGCGAAATCTCTAATTTAAGAAGAATGTATATCCTAACATCCACATCCATCTACTCACCCACCAATCACAGACATCCATTGTCCTTAAAAGATTACTAATGCTTATATGAACATATGCAAAGGTGTGTGTATATGTCCCAATACTAATGCAAAGATCAGGCGGTCTACTGATTCAGTTGACCTCCTTAATTCAATGTATGTTAGTGCCACGAATCCAACATGTATGCAAGTAATCCTATTATAACTTATAAGTTCTATATGTGTGCACAATCATCCATCCAAATGCAATATCCATTTGATGATACATCCATTTTCATCCATAAAAAGAAGAAAAATGCACACACATCCATATGCAGTTTTAGAGTGATTGAGCCGATCTAGTGCCTAAAGTGTGTGTATATGCATCCACAAGCAACCACTAGCAAATGCTTGCATCCACTTGTATCCATCAAACATAACATATTTTCAAACACATGTTTACATCCATGGGATTCCTACCTAGAGATCGAAGATTTGATCGATATGATATACTCAAATGATAGAAACAAGTTTAAATAAAAGCTTTGGAAAGGAAGTTAAGAATATACCCTCGAAAAGAAAAAGGTGTGAAGCATGAATCTTGTCTTCAGTCTCCCAAGTTGCATCCTCTGGGTTATCTCCTCACTGAACTTTCGTCAACTTGACTTCTCTATTGCATAGCTTCTTAACTTCTTATCCAAGAATACGGGTAGGAACTCGCCTAAGTGTCGCCTCCCGTTCCACCTCTACTTCCTCTAATATACTCAGCTCAACTAATTCTGCAGTATCATGCAAGCACTTCCGCAAATGAGAAATGTGGAAAACATCATGAACACCAGGCAATCTCTCTGGTAGCTTTACTCTATAGGCCATTTGGCCAATCCTTTCTGTTATGGGAAATGGTCCTACGAATCTTGCTGCAAATTTCCCTACATATCCAAAGCTAACTACATTCCTCCAAGGTGACACTTTAATGAAAACCATGTCTCCCACCTCAAACTCAATGTTAGTCCTTCTCTTGTCTTCTTAGGACTTTTGCCTATCCTGAGCTGTCTTCATTCGCCGTTTAATAAGATTAAACTTTTCGGACATCTCTCTAACCATATTTGTTCCAAGTAGTAGTCCTTCTGTAGATTCCCACCAATAAGTCGGTGATCTACAGGGTCATCCGTACGATGCTTCGAAGGGTGCCATGCCAACGCTAGCTTGATAACTGTTGTTGTAGGCGAACTCCACTAAAGGAAGATGCTCTTCCCAAATCCCTCCGAAGTCTAGGATACACAGTCTTAAAAGATCCTTAAGGACTCTATTCACCTTTCTGTCTGTCCATCAGTTTGAGGGTGATAAGTGGTGCTCAAACACAACTGTGTACCTAACGCTTCTTGCAAGCTTCTCCAAAATTCACTGGTGAAAATGGGGTCTCGATCTCTTACGATACTAGAAGGTACTCCACAAGGACGGACTATCTCACGAACGTAAACTGCTGCCAACCATGCCATCGTCCTCTTACTCTTAACTGGAATGAAATGAGCGCTCTTAGTAAGTCTGTCTACTACAACCCAAATACTGGTGTTGCCTTTCTTTGATCTAGGTAAACTATCTATGAAATCCATAGAGGCACCCTCCTACTTCCACAGCGGGACCTCCAAAGGATGAAGTAAACCACTGGGCTTCTTTTTCTTAGCTTTAACTTGCTGGAAAATCAAATATTGAGAAACAAATTCTGCTACATCTTTCTTCATCCCAGTTCAAAAGAAAACCCTCTTCATGAAACGACCCGCAAATCCATACCCTTTGAGTTGACCAATTACACCACACGTCCAACCCAAATCGCACAGAAATACGAATCATTATTAGAAAGAAGTTAGAGGATGAGAAATAGAAGGAAAGAATTATTAGAATAGAAGGAAATGAAGATCATAAACTCACAGCGGAACGAATAAAATGTATTAGATAACATAAACTTTGAAATACAAATCAGTATTTGTATATACATACCATCATCAGAGCACAACAGCTATTTCTGGAATAGTTATAAACTCCTGTTTCCAGATACAACATAGTACACAGCGGAAAATATAGTAGTCTATAGCTAACTGGTGAAGCCTCCTGCTTCGAGCTCCTCCAAGTGAATCTGTAAAATCCCGACTACTTGCATGTCCGTACAAATTTGGGCACCCAAGAGTTTAGGGAAAACAAAAGAAACTCTGGGTCAGTGATGGGACTGGTGTGAGTAAACTGCAGCCATTGGCTTAACTTTTAAAAATCCTTTCGAAAGAAAAAGATAATCGTAAGACTGATCCACACATAAACACGAATGGTTTTTACCTTACGATAACCCAAAACATTTTTGATATCAAATCCAGTGATATTATAATAGTGTCTACATAAAATATATAGAATCTAGCGGAACACTTGCATCTCATGCTCCATATATATTATAAAATCAAAAACCGCAGGGGGCTTATTGGAGATTGGATTTCCAGCATGACAAGGTATGGGACCACGTGCCGATAGTGTATCTCTAGAGACGAATACACTGGGTTCAACAAGAACGTCTTGCAACCCGGCCCACACATGACCGACCACTCATTTCGCTTGAGTGTATCGAATGTATATCACCAACGGTTGGGATCAGCAACCGTTTCCCAAAAGGGACAGCATCGATAGATTAAAGAACAAATGGAATTTCTCTAGATAGGTGATTATATATCCTAATGGGTGCGACCCACATAGCCATGCTGCCTGCCCGATTTTTGTCATCTCCCGGTTGTGAGCCTTGAGGTTTGAATTATCTTTCAGAACATCTGGCCACCATTCACTTTGAATGCCACATCGTCAGATCCATTGGAAATCACTAATTGATTCCCACAAAAATACTCAGATTGTTAAGCTAAAGAAGTTTCCCTTCTATGCCACCAACTTCATATGTTTGAAGGAATCAACGTACGTAATACCTTTGGAAATACTTTGTCAGATACTCGTTCTTACAAGTTGTCCTGGGTCTAGACAAACCGAAGGCAGTGTTCTATAAATCCATCTTGGGCAATTTCTACCTAGGATTAACAGAAAAGCCCTTGCACTTTACTCCGTCTTCAACTTTGTTCATAAGTTGATTTATAACGCTTATACCAATACAAAGTGGTTTTCAAATATTATATTTGATCCCGGTCTCTTTGTACTGATAACGAGGTATAAAATAAATCAAAACTTTGATAGTCGGTGATTTAACTATCAAAGGAACATCCATACAATCAACGGTCCTATTTCCAAATGGAAATTCTACCGAGCAAACATCAAACAACACTAGGCCCCTTTAAATCAATTCGTGATTATATTATTATTTCCAATTCCCCTTTCTCTTAATTCTTCGTGGGCCAATTCATTTCATTTTCTATATGTAGAGAATATCTCTCATTTTTTTTGGGAAAACATTCCAAATTCCTTTATATTAACGCGATGTTATAAAACATCGTTATTATAACTCAAACCACTAATCATTTATTAGCTAACCATATTGCTTAACCAAGTTCCACCATCGAACCTTAACCATTCCTCCATCGATCATGCAACCAATCAAGTTGGGGTATAATTACCTCTCAGACCTTAATTGAACCACATTCAACTTTGAAATAGTCCAAGCTCACACTTTAACCAAAACGTCGCTTACGCGACTTTCGGATCAAATCTAAGAACACACTTCTTTCACGGAAAAACTTTGATTATAACAGTAGCGTTATAATCACTATTTCCAAATATTTGACTTAAAAATATTACTTTTAACAACAGCATTACAATCGCTGTCTAGTATTATAGAACATTTATTATAACCATAGCATTAAAACCGCTGTTTAAATTTACAAATCACTTATTATAACGACAACGTTAAAAATCGCTGTTTAGATTTACAAAACATTTATTATAACGACAACGCTAAAATCGCAATTTAGATTTATCAATATTTATTATAACAACATTGTTATAATCCACGTTTTCCTTATTGTTCATGGAAAATGTCTATTTCAACCATAGTGTTGAAATCTATGTATTCACCACCTATTTTATATCCTAGCACTTTACAAAAAGGACTTCCGATTTTATTATGAAATATCTTTCCAAAACATCAATAGCCACTCATGTTAAGAAGTATATACAATTCTCTTTCTAATATACCAGGATTAAATTTTCAAATTTGGTTTCACCTACTACCCTTTTTGTTACGAATCCTTATTGCTTTAAAGATCCATACTTTGCTTAGCAAATCAAATTATTTAAATTTCCTTTCTAAACCTTGTTTAGGTATTTGGACTTATAATGAAACCCCTTTTCAAGATCCTTTGAGCTAGTTTCAACCAAATCCTACTACAACTGGAAAATTTCTTAATTTAATTCCAATTAAGGAATAAATCATTTTAAAAGTTATTAGTTCAATATTAACCAAAATATAAGTGGTTAACTTCATTATTAGCCAAATAAAAATAGTTAATTTCTTTCAAAGATTGTTACAATACTCATTAATGCTATTAATAATTATCAACCCGAAGGTTAATCTCAAACAAAATCAAATAAGGATTAGGTAACCTTATAAATTCATTAAGTTTCCAACAATTGTTTGTCAAAAATATTATTTGTCAATTTAACTGAAATAAACTCATTTAGAAATCAATTTAACTAGTACGGTTGACTCGATCGACTCCAAGTATAGTTAATTGATTTATGGCTTCCGATTAACATTTGAATTCACTTTCCCGGTTTCAAATTCTATCCCATTTATAACATCGTTTATAATCAACTACTCGTTTATCCATCTAACAAGTTTTATTTCAAGTCCATTGAAAAATTAAATTTATACTTTGGAAATAAATTTTCCCTTTAAATCTCAAATCCCTTTTCTACATTTAAAAGTATTTTACGGTATTAGGGCCCAGAATAATTCAAACATGACATAATCAATCAGTGATTATATATCACAACATATATCTCGATTAATGAAAACAGTAATAAAATGTTGAGGAATCCAGTTGGATCCCTCCAACCTGTTTCCCTGCATCCACAGATGTTAATAACATAAATAATATCATTTTGAAATGTCAAGCTAAAAATTGATCAACGATGTAATCCTATCAACCAATTTTATCAACTATTCAACCAAGCAACTGTCACACAGTATAAACATTTATTTTAAATAAATTTAAAACTCGATTATAAAAGTATAATGAGTCAGAGTTAGTGAGTTTACTCACTTTGTCTTGCAGTTGACGGTCCTGCTTTTGTTTCATTTAAAATGAAATAGGCGTTTAATCTGCCTATGAAATTCCATCAACTCTGTCCTTCGTCACAATGGTAACACAAATGTAGGTCTCGATGTTACGATCTCAACGTGATCAGTTTTTTCAGATTCTGATGATGAACGAACAAACTACACATTTCAAAGATTTAACGAATATTATAATCTAACTATCATTGACCATTTATTTTAATTATTATTTTATTAGTTTACCTTAATCTGAGGATTTGGCCGCTGACATAGGGATTTAAAACACGAAATCCGGAGCAGTGCTAGGACGATCGGGGATTTACGGTAAAAACTGTCGGATCCAAAAATGCACGAATGTAATTCACGGTCCGAACTCTGTCGCACGACTTGTATTGTTGTCACAACAATTAACGTAGGCAGATCCGGTTGATTTAGCATTTCTGTTCCTTCTTTGCCATTTATCAAAATAAGAATTGGGTTCTTTGCCATGATCGAATATCTAATTCAATCCATCCCTCCTTTTACTTCATTGTTCTTGTCTGAAATTCATTTTATCCCACCACTTCGTCACCATTGTCTCCATCATTTCGAATCCAAACTTTAGCAAATCCACACTTTACCTTTGGACAAATATATGTTGCACCCAAATTTTCAAAGCAAATCACTCCACCATTTACCAATCGTCACGCACTGCCAGTATCTATTACTCACGTTAACACCACTTACCCAGTATCTATTACTCCAAATAATTTCAAACACCCCACTCCCTAAATCATTTCTTAATCCCCGTTTAAACCGTAAAACCTGCTTATTGTTTAAACCCTCTTAATCTCACCTTAAACTCCCTCTCTATCTCCTGATGCTCTCCCTTCTCCATATACAAACACGCTGCATGTTCTGCTCTTCAGACCGTGACTCCCCATCGAGTTTTCTCCCCTTCTTTTCATTTAATCACTGGTCACCGAACACATCCATTTCACAGCAGATTCCCCTTCAACAGCCTCGTTTCACCATAAATCACGGGTTCCCATCACCTCACAGCAACACAAAACGGACTTCACTTATTTTCCCATCTTCCTCCTGTATCCTATAGTCTCCGCAACAAACAAAAATCAAAAGCTCCCCCCTACGTTCAATTCCATACTGCGCCACTCACCCATCTTCACAACTTCGTCGAGTCCGCACCTCATCTGAGATCAAAGCCAGATGGAAACAAAGTCGACCGATTTTGTTTCTATTATTATTTTTGAATCTTTATGGTTTTTTTTTACGATTTAATCTGTCTCAGAAGAAAGAGGATGAGCAGATAGTATTTAAAGAAGAACAAAATTTGAGGGGCATGGCTGAACAACTTGGGAAGCACGGATATAGAATATGGTAGGATTTTTTCACTTACAGGTTGCAGTTAGATACATGTGCTTGTATTAATTTTTATCTGCATTTTCATGTGCGTTCTGCTTGGCACAGTACAAACAGTGGCTTTCGTTTTGAAAGTTGGCAAAAAGAATCCAACTTAGAATAGAGCTAAGATAGTGACAGCGTTTCTACCGTTTGTACTGACATCTTCTCACATGTTCTCTTTTTTTTTCCTGTGTGAAAGTGAACATGCCAAAATAGTTAACTGGAACACAGAATAACTTTACCCGAGCTATTCACTTAGATTTGAACATTTAAAGTAAAGATTAGCAAGATTTTCTACTAATGTGCCATGATCTTCCCAAGCGAAATCTTTTTAAATAACGTATACTACTGAGCCGACATGAAAAGATAGTAGTGTGATTTGTTTGGATGGTAAGTTCTCTAGCTGGTCCTATAGTCCTTTTAATAATGATAAGAATAGGGTATTATGGGTCTGTTTAATCAATATTTAGTAAACGTACGAGGTGTATTCCTCTTTAAAGTTTATGCGCTAATGATGTATATATATAATTTCGTTTATTACGGGATGTTACAGAAAGAATTAAGAATACGGTCGTGTCCAGCGAGGTGCCACGGTCCCAAAAATATAATAATATCGGTAGTTTAACTTATATTATGAAACCCCAAAATATTGATAAAAGGGTGCAAAATACTTCGAATAAAAAGTTGCATATTTAATTAATTAAAAATTACAGTAAAATTCTAAAAATTAAACTATAAATATGCCCCAAAAGAACCTTGTCCAAATTTGTAACCAATATTTAAATATATTTAAATAACTGTTATGGGATATATACGATTCTACAGCGACTATTTAAAAATTTGATTCGGACGTAACTTTTTATTCCCGCTATGAAATCTGGATTTTCCACATTCGTTGGAAAGATATTTTCAAACATACTTAAATATTTCTTGTTTCGCTAGAATCCGATTTATTTTGAATCTTGTACATTCATTTGAAATATGAAATCGAATATTTAAACTACCGTGACATTTTAAACTCATTTTAAATTATATTATAAACTAAATGTTTAAATATCGTTTTATTAAATAAATTTCTTATAAATCCTTATATAAAATTCAAATAAAACATTTAAAACAAAATTAGAGATTCAAAATTCAATGGCTAAAAATCCGGGTCGTTACATTCCTTTCCCCTTAAAATAATTTCGTCCTCGAAATTGCTAAGGTAGGAAAAGATGCTACATACCCTATTAACTAGGTCCAAAATTCCTTTTTGTTCAATTCTAAACTTCAGTTTAACTGGACCAATTTATTTTAATTAAAATCTTAATTTATTCTTACTAACGAAAATTTTCAAAAAATTCTGAAAATTTTCTAACACTTTAAATTCTGAAAAATTTCGGGAGCATCTTCTCTGCACGGCTCAATCGGTACAACCACAACTCTCCTTTCTATGCCTTCTCCAATCCAAAATAAAATCAAAAAGCCAAGTGGCTTGCCCCGTAGGCTCATAAAATCATCAAACCCAAGTAATATTGTAAACATGTACCTTTTTGTCGGGCATAATTCTATCTCTTGCATTTGCTTCCATCCAATATCTGCTCAGCATACTTATATCCGTTCCCAGTTGGTTTCAAATCAATCCAACTTCCAGTTTTTAACTCTTCTAATCAACTTCTGATTAGTTCACTTTCACTCAACCAATTCAATTTGATCTTTACTTCAGGAAACAATCCACTTATTCAATTTGAGTTTCAATTTCCATTTAACTTATGTTAAATCTCAATCCATTTGATTTACTTCCACCAATTTATTTGACTTATACAAGTTAAATTCAATTTCAGAATTCAAATTCCTAGTTTTTATTTCAAATTAGTTTGAAATCATATAACTATACCATACATTTAAAACCTTTGGCATATTCAAAACACTTGGATTTTATAGAAATAACTTGTTCTTTCCAAACTAAATTCCAATCAACAAATTTTTATGGTAGCAATCCGTCACTCAGAAACTTGAAAATAAATACTGATAATGTCGCAACCCATTATCAGAGTTATTTTCTCGCCACTGAAGTGATTTCTGTGCTTAATCACTTTCAAAGTCTATTTAAAAACTATTCTTATTCAAAAATATCTACAGGTAAATGCTATATTACTTTATAATACCTCAAAAAAAAAATACTTCTAAATTCCCGGAATTTAAATTCCAATTCTGGTTTGAATCCAATTCCAATATAGCTTATTTGTATATCTCATTCATATACAAATTTAATTTGGTTATATATATATACCCACTTCAATATTTTATAATTCTATTCTAATACAAATTCACTTTGGTTTTATATAACCGATCAGCCAATAATTTTTCATAAAATTATTCCTTTATATAAAAATATAATTTCAGGTAAAATTATTCCATTTACCCAGTTTAAAAACAATATCATGTCGAATTGCCTCGTTCGAGAGTTTAGAAACACCTATCGATACAGTTGTACATCCGGTATCAACCAGAATTCATAAACCACTCAACAAACCAGTCAACACAATAAAAAACAATTTTTATATCAAATCTACAAATACGCTCACTCGTATATATACTTAAACTCAATCTAGGGTATTTCTAACCCTATCTCTATTGAGTCACACCACAGAGTCTAGGTTACTACTCAACCTTCAGCTCTGATACCAAATGAAACGACCCGCAAATCTGTACCCTTTGAGTTGACCAATTACACCATACGTCCAACCCAAATTGCACAGAAATACGAATCATTATTAGAAAGAAGTTAGAGGATGAGAAAGAAAAGGAAAGAATTATTAGAATAGAAGGAAACGAAGATCATAAACTCACAGCAGAACGAATAAAATATACTAGATAACATAAACTTTGAAACACAAATCAGTATTTGTATATACATACCATCATCAGAGCACAACAGCTATTTCTGGAACAGTTATAAACTCCTGTTTCCAGATACAACATAGTACACAACGTAAAATATAGTGGTCTATAGCTAACTGGTGAAGCCTCCTGCTTCGAGCTCCTCCAAGTGAATCGGTAAAATCCCGACTACTTGCCTGCCCGTACAAATTTGGGCACCCAAGAGTTTAGGGAATACAAAACAAAAGAAACTCTGGGTCAGTCATGGGACTGGTGTGAGTAAACTCCAACCATTGGTTTAACTTTTTAAATTTCCTTTTGAAAGAAAAGATAATCGTAAGACCGATCCATACATAAACACGGATGGATTTTACCTTACGATAACCCAAAACATTTTTGATATCAAATCCAGTGATATTATAATAGTGTCTACATCAAATATATAGAATCTAACGGAACGCTTGCATCTCACGCTCCATATATATTATAAAATCAAAAATCGCAGGGCGCTTATTGGAGATTGGATTTCCAACATGACAAGGTATGGGACCACCTACCGATAGTGTATCTCTAGAGATGAATACACTGGGTTCAACAAGAACGTCTTGCAACCCGGCCCGTACATGAACAATCACTCATTTCGCTTGAGTGTATCGAATGCATATCACCAACGGTTAGAATCAGCAACCATTTCCCGAAAGGGACAACATCGATAGATTAAAGAACAAATGGAATTTCTCTAGATAAGTTATTATACATCCTAATGGGTGCGACCCACATAGCTATGCTGTCTGCCCGATTTTTGTCATCTCCCGGTTGTGAGGCTTGAGGTTTGAATTATCTTCCAGAACATCTGGCCACCATTCACTTTGAATGCCACATCGTCAGATCCATTGGAAATCACTAATTAATTCCCACAAAAATACTCAGATTGTTAGGCTAAAGAAGTTTCCCTTCTATGCCACCAACTTCATACGTTTGAAGGAATCAACGTACGTAATACCTTTGGAAATACTTTGTCAGACACTCGTCCTTACAAGTTGTCCTGGGTCTAGACAAATCGAAGGCACTGTTCTATAAATCCATCTTGGGCAATTTCTACCTAGGATTAACAGAACAGCCCTTGCACTTTACTCCGTCTTCAACTTTGTTCATAAGTTGATTTATAACGCTTATACCAATACAGAGTGGTTTTCAGATATTAAATTTGATCCCGGTCTCTTTGTACTGATAACGGAGGTATAAAATAAATCAAAACTTTGATAGTCGTTGATTTAACTATCAAAGGAACATCCATACAATCAACGGTCCTATTTCCAAATGGAAATTCTACCGAGCAAACATCAAACAACACTGGGCCCCTTTAAATCAATTCCTGATTATATTATTATTTCCAATTCCCCTTTCTCTTAATTCTTCGTGGGCCAATTCATTTCATTTTCTATATGTAGAGAATATCTCTCATTTTATTTGGGAAAACATTCCAAATTCCTTTATATTAACGCGATGCTATAAAACATCGTTATTATAACTCAAACCACTAATCATTTATTAACTAACCATATTGCTTAACCAAGTTCCACCATCGAACCTTAATCATTCCTGCATCGATCATGCAGCGAATCAAGTTGGGGTACAATTACCTCTCAGACCTTAATTGAACCACATTCTCAACTTTGAAATAGTCAAAGCTCACACTTTAACCAAAACGTCGCTTACGCGACTTTTGGATCAAATCTAAGAACACACTTCTTTCACGGAAAAACTTTGATTATAACGATAGCATTATAATCGCTGTTTCCAAATATTTGATTTAAAAACATTGCTTTTAACAATAGCGTTACAATCTCTATCTAGTATCATAGAACACTTATTATAACCATAGCATTAAAACCGCTGTTTAAATTTACAAATCACTTATTATAACGACAGCGTTAAAAATCGCTGTTTAGATTTACAAAACATTTATTATAACGACAGCGCTAAAATCGCTGTTTAGATTTATCAACATTTATTATAACAACATTGTTATAATCCACTTTTTCCTTATTGTTCATGGAAAATGTCTATTTCAACCATAGTGTTGAAATCTATGTATTCACCAGCTATTTTATTTCCTAGCACTTTACAAAAAGGACTTCCGATTTTATTATGAAATATCTTTCCAAAACATCAATAGCCACTCATGTTAAAATGTGTATACAATTGTCTTTCTAATATACTAGGATTAAATTCCCAAATTTGGTTTCACCTACTTCCCTTTTTGTTACGAATCCTTATTGCTTTAAAGATCCATACTTTGCTTAGCAAAGCAAATTATTCAAATTTCCTTTCTAAATCTTGTTTAGGTATTTGGACTTACAATGAAACCCCTTTTCAAGATTCTTTGAGCTAGTTTCAACCAAATCCTACTACAACTGGAAAATTTCTTAATTTACTTCCAATTAAGGAATAAATCATTTTAAAAGTTATTAGTTCAATATTAACCAAAATATAAGTGGTTAACTTCATTATTAGCCAAATAAAAATAGTTAATTTCTTTCATAGATTATTACAATACTCATTAATGTTATTAATAATTATCAACCCGAAGGTTAATCTCAAACAAAATTAAATAAGGATTAGGTAACCTTATAAATTCATTAAGTTTCCAACAATTGTTTGTCAAAAATATTATTTTTCAATTTAACTGAAATAAACTCATTTAGAAATCAATTTAACCAGTACGGTTGACTCGATCGACTCCAAGTATAGTTAACTGATTTATGGCTTCCGATTAACATTTGAATTCACTTTCCCGGTTTCAAATTCTATCCCATTTATAACATCGTTTATAATCAACTACTCGTTTATCCATCTAACAAGTTTTATTTCAAGTCCATTGAAAAATTAAATTTATACTTTGGAAATAAATTTTCCCTTTAAATCTCAGATCACTTTTCTACATTTAAAAGTATTTTACGGTATTAGGGCCCAGAATAATTCAAACATGACATAATCAATCAGTGATTATATATCACAACATATATCTCGATTAATGAAAACAGTAATAAAATGTTGAGGAATCTAGTTGGGTCCCTCCAACCTGTTTCCCTGCATCCACAGATGTAAATAACATCAATAATATCATTTTGAAATGTCAAGCTAAAAATTGATCAACGATGTAATCCTATCAACCAATTTTATCAACTATTCAACCAAGCAACTGTCACACACTATAAAAATTTATTTTAAATAAATTTAGAACTCGTTTATAAAAGTATAACGAGTCAGAGTTAGTGAGTTTACTCATTTTGTCTTGCAGTTGACGGTCCTGCTATTGTTTCATTTAAAATGAAATAGGCGTTTAATCTTCCTATGAAATTCCATCAACTCTGTCCTTCGTCACAATGGTAACACAAATGTAGATCTCGATGTTACGATCTCAACGTGATCAGTTTTGTCAGATTCTGATGATGAACGAACAAACTACACATTTTAAAGATTTAATGAATATTATAATCTAACTATCATTGACCATTTATTTTAATTACTATTTTATTAGTTTACCTTAATATGAGGATTTGGCCACTGACATAGGGATTTAAAACACGAAATCCTGAGCAGTGCTAGGACGATCAGGGATTTACGGTGAAAACTGTCGGATCCAAAAATGTACGAATGTGATTCATGGTCCGAACTCTGTCGCACGACTAGTATTGTTGTCGCAGCAATTGATGTAGGCAGATCCGGTTGATTTAGCATTTCTGTTCCTTCTTTGCCATTTATCAAAATAAGAATTGGGTTCTTTGCCATGATCGAATATTTAATTCAATCCATCCCTCCTTTTACTTCATTGTTCTTGTATGAAATTCATTTTATCCCACCACTTCGTCACCATTGTCTCCATCATTTCGAATCCAAACTTTAGCAAATCCACACTTTACCTTTGGACAAATATATGTTGCACCCAAATTTTCAAAGCAAATCACTCCACCATTTACCAATCGTCACGCACTGCCAGTATCTATTGCTCACGTTAACACCACTTACCCAATATCTATTACTCCAGATAATTTCAAACACCCCACTCCCTAAATCATTTCTTAATCCCCGTTTAAACCGTAAAACCTGCTTAATGTTTAAACCCGCTTAATCTCACCTTAAACTCCCTCTCTATCTCCTGATGCTCTCCCTTCTCCATATGCAAACACGCTGCATGTTCTGCTCTTCAGACCGTGACTCCCCGTTGAGTTTTCTCCCCTTCTTTTCATTTAATCACTATTGTCACCAAACACATTCATTTCACAGCAGATTCCCCTTCAACGACCTCGTTTCACCACAAATAACGGGTTCCCATCACCTCACAACAACACAAAACGGACTTCACTTATTTTCCCATCTTCCTCTTGTATCCTATAGTCTCCGCAACAAACAAAAATCCAAAGCTCCTCCCTATGTTCAATTCCATACTGCGCCACTCACCCATCTTCACAACTTCGTCGAGTCCGCACCTCATCTGAGATCAGAGCCAGATGGAAACAAAGTTGACCGATTTTGTTTGTATTATTATTTTCGAATCTTTGTGGTTTTTTTTTACGATTTAATCTATCTCAGAAGAAAGAGGATGAGCAGACGGTATTTAAAGAAGAACAAAACTTGAGGGGCACGGCTGAACAACTTGGGAAGCACGGATATAGAATAGGGTAGGATTTTTCAACTTACAGGTTGCAGTTAGATGCATGTGCTTATATTAATTTTTATCTGCATTTCCATGTGCATTCTGCTTTGCATAGTACAAACAGTGGCTTTCGTTTTGAAAGTTAGCAAAAAGAATCCAACTTAGAATAGAGCTAAGATAGTGACAGCATTTCTACCGTTTGTACCGACATCTTCTCACATGTCCTCTTTTTTTTCCTGTGTGAAAGTGAACATGCCAAAATAGTTAACTGGAACACAGAATACCCTTACCCGAGCTATTCACTTAGATTTGAACATTAAAAGTAAAGATTAGCAAGATTTTCTACTGATATGCCATGATCTTCCCAAGCGAAATCTTTTTAAATAATGTATACTACCGAGCCGACATGAAAAGATAGTAGTGTGATTTGTTTGGATGGCACATTCTCTAGCTGGTCCTATAGTCCTTTTAATAATGATAAGAATAGGGTATTATGGGTCTGTTTAATCAATATTTAGTAAACGTACGGGGTGTACTCCTCTTTAAAGTTTATGCGCTAATGATGTATATATATAATTTCATTTATTACGGGATGTTACAGACAGAATTAAGAATACGGTCGTGTCCAGCGAGGTGCCACGGTCCCAAAAATATAATAATATCGGTAGTTTAACTTATATTATGAAACCCCAAAATATTGATAAAAGGGTGCAAAATACTTCGAATAAAAAGTTGCGTATTTAATTAATTAAAAATTACAGTAAAATTCTAAAAATTAAACTATAACTATGCCCCAAAAGAACCTTGTCCAAATTCGTAAGAAATATTTAAATATATTTAAATAACTGTTATGGCATATATACGATTCTACAACGACTATTTAAAAATTTGATTTGGACGTAACTTTTTATTCCCGTTATGAAATCTGGATTTTCCACATTCGTTGGAAAGATATTTTCAAACATATTTAAATATTTCTTGTTTCGCTAAAATACGATTTATTTTGAATCCTGTACATTCATTTGAAATATGAAATCGAATATTCAAACTACCTCGCCATTTTAAACTCGTTTTAAATTATATTATAAATTAAACGTTTAAATATCATTTTCCTGAATAAATTCCTTATAAATCCTTATATAAAATTCAAATAAAACATTTAAAACAAAATTAGAGATTCAAAATTCAATGGCTAAAAATCTGGGTCGTTACACTTCATATACCTATACATCTTATCACCACCTGGATGAATAGTCATCTCAAAATGATGGGCTTCCTCTAGGACTATCTTCAAAAGACTCCCAATTTGGGGAACACAAAGCCTCTCATCTCATCGCAACCACCCTTTATCGCCTATGGAATATCTACTGAGGTGACTAGAAGTCTCCCCTTTACTTAGCCTATCCAGGATGTCTAAAATCTATGGATCCTTTTGCTGCGAAGCTCTTATCTGATCCACAAGAGTAGGTTGCACCTCTAGTGACGCAAATAAGCCAGGTAAAAACTCGGTGGAGGGTCTAAAGTCAAAAGTCAATATAAACTCCAAGCTTTTCCTTTCCACGAACAGAGGACTTAAGGCCATCCTCTACCTACTCAGTGCATCTGCCACCACATTAGCCTTGCCAGGGGTATAAGCAATCTCAAAGTCATAAGATGCTAGAAACTCCATCCACCTTTGTTGCCTTAAATTAAGATCCTTTTGCGAGAACAAGTACTTGAGAAATTTATGATCGATGTACAACTCGAACTTCTCTCCAAGCAAATAATGACACCACGTTTTAAGCGTGAATGCTATGGCAGCTAGTTCTAACTCATGGGTAGGGTAGTTCTTCTCATGAACCCTTTGTTGTTTACCCCCATAACATACTACCCTTCCTTCTTGCATCAGAACCGCACCAATCTCGGTACCACACGCATCAGTGGAAACTATGAACACTTTGTTTCCATCAGGCAAGGTCAAGACTGGGGCTGTTGTCAGAACCCTCTTCAATTGCTGGAAAGCAACATCACAATCTATATCCACGAAAACGTCAGATTCTTCTTCGTCAGCTTGGTGAGCGGGGCTGATATCTATGCGAAGTCCTTAATGAACTTCCTATATTTGCATGCAAATCCAAGAAAGCTTCTCACTTTCGTTGCATTCTTAGGAATTTGCCAATCTTGAGCTGAAACTACCTTTGCGGGATCTACTGCTATCCCATCTTTAGAGACCATATGCCCTAGAAATCTCACCTTTTTCTCCAAAAATGGCATTTGGAGAATTTCACCTTAAGCTGATGCGGACACAGAGTTTTCAAAACCTCTCCCAGATATTGGGCATACTCCTCCTCGCTCTTTAAGAAGATAAAGATATCATCGACAAAGACCACGATAAATTTATTTAGAAACTCTCGAAACACCCTACTCATCAGATCAACAAAATAGACGGGTGCATTCGTCAACCCAAAAGGATATAACGAGCCATTCAAAGAAACCATCCGGAGTCCTAAAAGCGGTCTTGTCTATACTGTCCTCGACCACCCTCAACTAATGAAACCCCGTGGCCAAGTCTAATTGAGAGAATGCAGATGCACTAACAAGCTAATCAAATAGATCATCTATCCTCATGAGTGGGTGCTTGTTCTTCTTTACAATTTTTTTCTACTCTCTATAATCCACACATAAGCAAATCGAACCATACGCCTCAGCTGCGAATACCACCGGAGCATCCCATTCAGATAAGCTTCTCCTAATAAACCCTTTCTCAAGTAACACCCTACTTGCTTACTTAGCTCCCTCCTTTCTCTTGGAGGCATATGGCGCACTGGTAATGCAACTGGCTTTGCATTGTCTACCAAGTATATACGAAAATCGATCCCGCGCCTTGGAGGTAAGCCCGAACCTCCTCAAAAACATTAGAATACTCACAGACTACTGGTATAGATTGCAAATCGTCAATAGATGTGTCAAGAGACTCTAGGAAACTAAGCATGACAGATCCTTTTGGGTCACAAGAAATCTCGAGGGTCCTCCCATGGCAAGTCAAAATTTTAATGACTTTCCTCTCATAATCCAAAATGGCACCATAACTGGCTAGCCAATCCATCCCTAGAATCAACCTATGGCCCATAAAACCAAGCATATATGTGTCGCACTCAAACTCGATGCCTAATACAGATATTCTCAAACCCTGAAAAATCATGGACAAATGAGCCGAACCACCAATGGGGTTTGAGACAACAATGGGATCCACTACCATACTAGTATTAAGGTGCAGAGACTCAGCTACAGAATTAGATATAAATGAATGCAAAGCGCAAAATCAAAAAGAGTTCTAATAGGATGATTGGAAAGAGAAATCAAACCTTCTATGGAAACTTTCCTACCTCGATCTGGAGCACTGATCAAGAGAGCATTCACTTGCCCTCCAGAAACTCCTTCCCTTTTACCTTGTCCTCGTTTCTTCGGGCACACCTTATAAAAGTGTCCGACCTCTCCCCTACTTAAGCAAGCATTCTTCCTTCTTTTGCAGTCCTTGATCAAATGACCCTCATGCCTATAATTATGGCACTTCCTCTTATCCTTAGCCTTGTCATTCTTTCCGCCTTTCTTTTGTGGTTGCTGTTGTTGTGGTCCCTTTTTGGACTATACCTTCTTGTTTTGTGTTTCCTCAACTGTAACTTCTTGTCAGCTTTATCTTCCTCATGCATCAAGGCCATGTCAACGAGCCTTTCAGAAGTTGCTCCCATTGGAATATGAGACATAGGTAACCCATGAAGGGGTTCATTTAGTCCTTTGGCAAACCACAAAGCTTTCTTATGTGGAGTATCCACTAGCTCTAGCCTAAATCTCGCTAGTTGTTTATTTTTTAACATACTCTTTCGCAGTCATGCCTCCTTGCTTGAGTGACAGAAATCTTTCCATTTGCATGCTTTTCTCAGATTGAGAAAGAAACTTCATTTCAAACCTTTACCGAAAATCATCCTAAGTCTCCATTGGACGCCCTACTTGTGTCACTTCCCTACCGGAACGAAGCTTCATCTTTCAGTAGCCAGGCGGCTAGCTGAATCTTCCTACGATCGTCCAATGTGAAAATTCCAAACGGATCCTTTGTCTCTTTGAGCCAATTTGTAACGACCCAAGGAATTTCGACCTTGAAAATAGACACAACATACCATGTCGACTATTCAAGCATCAGAAATATCATATCATTAATAGAAAGAAGTTAGAGGGTGAGAAATAGAAAGAAAGGAAGTTAGAAAAGAAGAAGAATAAGAACACACTAAACAGAATTCGAGTAAACACGAATCTCATAGCAGAACGAATAAAATATATTGTATAACTACTTTTCAAATACAAAACTAAAACTGTACTTACATATATCATCAGAGTACATCACATATATGTCACGGCGGAAACAAACTATATATATATATCTAATGTTGAAGCCTTGTGCTCCAAGATCCACTAAATGTATCTGTAAAATCCCGACTTTTGACCGCTCGTACAAATTAGGCACCCTTGAGTTTTGGGGAAACAAAACAAAATAAGTTATGGGTCAGTCATTGTGACTGGTGTGAGTAAACTCAAATCATTCCGATTTAACTTTTCAAAATCCTTTCCAAAGGAATGATAATCGTAAGGCCGATCCACACATAAACACGGATGGTTTTTACATTACGATAACCCAAAACACTTTTTAAAAATCAATAATATTATAATAATTTCTAATACAAGTAAATAATGATCTAGCAGAAGCTTTTATCTCACGCTCTACATATATAAAATATAATCAAAAACCGTGGGCTCTTATTAGGTAATGGATTTCCAACTATGACAAGGTATGGAACCACCTTCCGATCAGTGTGCTCTACAGGCGATACACTGGAGTTCAACAAGAACATCTTGTAACTCGGTCACACATAATGTGACGACCCCAAATACCGTACTGACGGAGACAAGGGTTATCTTTGGAATATAACACATAAACTGATAATAACAGAACAGAAATAAATAAATACACCAGATAATGAACAATAGAACATACTGGATAAACGTAATCATCAGAGTTACACAGTATACGGGATCATACTTAGTACAAATATAGTTCAGCTATACATAAATGTCTACAGTGGAAACAAACAAAATATGTACAATAGGAGCTGAACAGCATAAAAAGAGATAAATAATAGAATCCATCTTCAGCTCCAGCTATCCAGAAAGAGCCAGCTAAACCTGAATACAAGGCTGCCCGTGTAGAAAAAGGGGGACCCGAGTTTGAGAATGAAACAAACTACGAGTCAGTCTTGGGACTGGTATGAGAAATCTACTCAACACATTTATAATATGGCTAATCTCAGGACCACGCCACTTTCGTGGAACGGGTTTACTCCATTGGATTGCCAGTGCTTTAAAAACAAATATTTCTTTTTAAATATCGCAATGCTTTTTATAAAAATGAAGCCATTATAAGACTCAGTTCCCATCACATAATGCAATGCAAACCGGAGGATAGAGTTTTTTTTCCTTATAATGGCCAAGATATGCTTGATACGAATAAAACAAAAGCATTTGATAGTACTATTAGTGTTTATATGTTTCAAAAACAATTTCGAATAATAACTATCAATCATAGACGACATGGGTACCATATGTCATGTCGCCATATATATTTACAATCAAAACCGCACGATATCGTATTTGGAAATTGGATTTTCGTCATGAACCAAGGCAAAAGATAGTCCTTACCGAATTCGAGACAATCTAGCTTACCATGTCTCAGGATCAGAGCTCGAGTGACCCTTGGATCGTCAGGGCCGGTCCACCGATGTGGATTAAAATGCCTGAGCAATACGTCTCCCCGCCCTATGGGGCGCAAATGAGCCAACGAATGACTCCATCGGACCCGGATCGTCCGATCTAACCGAGGCGCCTCGCAACAGTAATAACCACATAAGTAAAATGTCAGGCCTTGTAAAAACACTGACACAACTCCTAGCTAGAAAGAAACGCATGCCCTCCCTGAGGTCCTTCTCCCGTTTCTGGTTCATACCGGGGTGTGAGGCTCGCGATTTTACGTTATACATAAAGCTATGCCACATAGGCGGCGCTTTGATCATCACCACAAGACTTTGCTTTTCAACAGAAGCCTGATCACTGCATCTTAGCATGCCACACAGGCAATTCACACCGTGCAACTGATGGCTATCAATCACATAGAATAAATTCCAATGTCAGACACACTGTCCATTTGCAAGTCCGTTCTGGGTCTGAACGAAACCGGAGGTACTAAATACCTCGCAAACCCATCGATCACCACGTACGTCTGGAAGATCACCACTCGTTATCCATATTTTGGGATGCCTCCCAATCAGGACCTCGGTTACTATCCAAACGAGGTGAAGATCTCCGGTCTTCGACTACCGTCTTCATCTTCGATTTCTTATCGTCGATTCAGTTATTCAGAATGGGATAAACCCGGTCTTTCTGAGCAACTCGCGTATATAATAAACAAGTGCAATACTAACATACACACGCATCCTTTCAATTCATTAGTCACTAACCGTAAATCAGTAAGAGAACGATTTCCCAAATATTAACCCCGAAGGCCGAAACCAACATCAGATCAACACCCAGGAAACCATTCGACTTAGCCAACCTTCAGTTAATTTCTAAATTTCACATCCATATCATTTATAATATTGTATAACGATTTATCGCTATTTTTATTTATTTTAAAATAGCCAATTTATTCAAAATGACGCTTCGGGCCATAACGCTGCCGTGGCGCTGTTTTTCTTCAGATTTGATTTACACATACCTGAAAATATAACAGTTGGATCTTTACAAAATTTACATCATTAGAAAGATCTTTTCAAAACGAATCCAACGGTTCCAATTTTGGGAAATTTCAACGGTCGGATCTCCCGGTATAATCGTTTGAAGTTTCGATTTCAAAATACGAACTCCAGCGTCATTATTCGATTAAATATAATTATATATATATATAATCGATTCTGGCGTTGTTTTACTTCAGATTTGAATTAAACATTCCAGACAATCCAACCGTTGGATTTTTACAAAGTTGGTGCCTTAGAAAGATATTTCCAAGGCGAACCCAACGGTTGCGATTTCAGGAAAATCCGATGGGCGGATCTCCCGTACTAATCGTTTGAAATCACGGTTTCATAATACGAACTGCAGCGTCGTTATTCGATATATTTTAATTCTATTTATACAAATATATCGATTCTTCGATTTCAAAGCTATATTCTTTTCATACATTTGATAAAAATGATATTTTTATCTAACTGGCTTCTATTTCAACACTTCACTATTTTTACCAATTCATGTATATAATAAAAATGTGATTTTTAATGTAAAACAATTTATTTCAAAACACGATTATTTTATATAGTTCACTTAGGTGACAAAAATGGGATTTTTATTATAAAACAATTTATTTCAAAACACGACTATTTTATATAGTTCACATAGGTGACAAAAATAGGATTTTTATTATATAACAATTTATTTCAAAACACGATTATTTTATATAGTTATCATAGGTGACAAAAATAGGATTTTTATTATATAACAATTTATTTCAAAACACGATTATTTTATATAGTTCACATAGGTGACAAAAATAGGATTTTTATTATAAAACAATTTATTTCAAAATATGAATACCATTCAACACATGAATTTCAATTCAACGAATGAATATCGATTCAACACATGAAGGTTTCCTATAGTTTATATATATAGACAAAAATGTGATTTTTATATTTACAACACGAACACCATTCAACACATGAATTTCAATCAATGAATGAATATCGATTCAACACATGAAGGTTTTCTATTCAACGAATAAATATAGTTTCAGCAAATCAAAATATTCAAACACATGAATATTATTCAAAATTTCGGCAGCATAACGGCAGGGTAGTTAAAACCGGGACCGTCCCTAGTACGGCTCCTCGCTCTACCTTAAAACCTCGCGGTTTTTGACAATGGGGATCATGCATCTAGTTCGCACGCAGGCGGCATGTATATATTTATTTCATTTCCACAAACTAATCCTATGTGGTTTCAACCAAATATTTCTCAACCACAAACGGGTATTTTTCAACCACAATCAATCAATATCAACCACAAACAATCCCAATCAACCATTCGCTATCAATCAATTTTCACACCAATCACAACCAATAAATATCGTCCATGGTTTGTGGACGAGGGGCGTGTATATATATATATTTATATATAGCAATTCACTTCTATTTCAACACACATATAATTTTTACAACACATATATAATTTTTACAACGCATATATAACTTATACATCGAACATACAACTTATACAACGCTTATACATGAGGTGTACAACGCTTATATAACTCATACATCGACTATATAATTTATACATCGTCGTTTTCCATATCGTTTATAAATTAGAAATCTCACGTTGGGTTCCACTCCACCAAAAATAGCAGAAGGCTCAGAAAAATATGCGGTCTCTTCTAAAATGTAGAAGCCGTCCACACGGATCCACTGTCTCTTGTTTCACTGAATTTCGTCAAGAAACGAAAAAGATATGATTTTTCAAAGTTTGCAACACTTTAAAACTGTTGAAATCAGTTTAAATAATATAAACCGTATACCTCATTATTTCGTTCAAAACTAGGTCGCCTGATTTCTTCCAAACCGTAGCACCTGAGGCCGATCAGGTTGCACCACGATCTCCAGCTCCGAGAGGCGGTCTTGCGGGTCCCTCCTTTGATGAACTCGACGGCGACTGGGAGGAGGTGGAGGACTTCGAACGGCGGAATTTGAAGGGGGCGATTCGCACTGAATATTCAACGAGGGGAGATGTAGTTTGTATGGATTTGAAGAGGAAGAGAATCTCTTCAAAAACCCCAACTGCCACGTTCGATTTTAATGAGAGGATTCGCCAGAAATTAAGAGAGATGGGAGGAGCCCTTTATCGTCGTCGGTTTCAGATAGGGTCGGGGAGAGAGAAAGTCGTTTGGGCCAATAGTTTTTTTTATATTTATAAATTTTAAAATCCAAAAATACCCCTTACCACACACGAACACCAATCCAAACCCAACGACTGTCGTCCCTAGCGTTTTACCCCCATTCCGAACACAATGGGATATGTTTCGTAGGCCCATTCGACTGTTTCAATCAGTTTTCCTTCAATTTAAAATATATAACATTCAATATTTAATTTGAACGTACATTTCAATTTGCCAGGGCCACAAACTGATTCGAAAAATTCCAGAAAAATAAATCTGGCTATGTTTTGACGATACAGTCCCAACAAAACTAGTTTCGTCGAATTCTGAGACCGTTTGCAAAAAGGCCCATTTCTGGTCGATCCAATTTAACTGTAATTGACCAAAACACATTTGAAACCTAGCAATAACTTCACATCACGGATCGAACAAAAGTGGTTTCGTCGAATTCTGAGGTCGTATGCAAAATGGCCAATTTCACGGGCTATATAAATTCCATAGCGACCTTTCTGAAAATTCATTTGGCCATAACTTTTGCTTTCCGCTATGAAAATTCGATTTTTCATATTTTTTAGAAAGGTATTCACTAAAAGATTTAAATATTTTTGGTTTCGCTCAAATCCGCTTTGTTTTGCACCCGGTACAGTCCGACAAAGTTTGAATTCTATTTTTGAATCTGCAGCGCCATTTCAGGCCTTGTTTATAATTAGAATTAATTATATTCGTTTTCAATTGTCGATTCAAACTCAGTTTTCATCGCTATTATTTAAAATATTTATTTTAAATATTTAAAATCCATTATTTTAGCCAATTTAAAAATTTTAAATTGGTTCAGATTTTCCAGGTCGTTACACATAACCGACCATTCATTTCGCTTGAATGTTCTGAATATATTATCACCTTACAATTGGTATACCGACGTAACTATTCCCGGGGGATACAGAAATTAAAAGAAGTAACAAATATGAATATTTTCTTGATGGTGACGATATACCCTAATTGGGTGTGACCCACTTAGCCATGCTGCCAGCTCGATTTCTGTCATTTCCCAGTTGATAAGGCTTGAGGTCATAACATATCTTTTAATAGATAATTCCTTTATTTACTTTGAATGCCACATTGTCATACCCATCAAATCACAAATTGATTTCCCTAAAAATACCATAGGTATAAGCTAAGAGAAACGAATTCCTCCACCACCAATGTAAATACGTTTGAAACGATCAATTTACGTGATCTACCGGATGTACTCTATTAGACATTCGTCCATTCAAGTTGTCCTAGGAGTGGACAACCCGAAGGCACTATTTTGTAAATTCATCTTAGGCAGTTTCGACCTAGGATCGCCATAATAGCCCTTGCATAAACACCGTCTTCAATTATCTTCAAAAATTTGATCCCAGTCTCTTCGTATTGACAACGGAAATGATCAAAAATTTTGATAATCGGTTATTTACTATCAAAGAAAAACATATGTACAAAAATGGTTATATTCCCAAATGGAAATCTTACCGATCAATCATCATTTCGTTTCCCAATTTCCCCTTTTATTTCTTAAAAACCCGTTTTACATCTTATGATTTTCTTGGAAAACGTTTCCATATATTCACAACTCTTTATATTCCCCTATTTCGAAAATACACGCCATTAACACTGGAAAACAATTCCATACCTTATTCATGCATCATTATCCATCAGTCCCTAACCGCAAACCAGTAAGAGAACAACTCCCTGAGTATTAACCCTAAAGGCCGAAACCAACATCATATCTATACCCAGAAAGCCGTTCAACTTAACTAGTCTCCAGTCGGTTTCTAATTTCCTAAACTCTATTTTAAAACTGCAAAAGGTTTGCTTTTAAATCACTATTCACTTTAAAATGTGAATATTATTTCTTTATAGAAAACAAAACTCATTTTATTAAATCAAATCTTGATTTAAATAAATATTTCCATTACAGTTTAAAATCCCATATATGTAGTTCTTTTATAAATTCATATTCGTATTTCACTCCATATACTCCATTTAAAATCAACTTCCTGTTAAATAATATCAAGTTTTTAACTTAATCTCGATTATCTATTTAATTATTAACTATTTGTTTTAAAACAAACATTTACGATCTTGCCATTTACTGAATTATATAATATATAATTCCTAAAAATAAATTGTTTTATATCACTCGACATAGTCGAACTCTAGTTATAAATCCTTATGCATTTATTTAATTCTATTTATATTTCGAAACATCAAAATAGAATCATTATATACTTTTCAACAAATTCCCAATTAATTAACTTAATAATATTTACGACATCATTTATAAATCAAATCACTTGTTTTTAATTAAAAAAAATTAGTATATTCTAGCCCAACTAAAATTCCATTTCTATTTTTAAATATATATTTTCCTTTTTAAAAACCCAAATTACTTTCTAATATATTCGAATATATTTTACGGTATTTAAATACAAATTATTTCTGGTCAATGTTGTTCAACATCTCAAACACATAATAATCAACACCAGATTATCTGCCACATCATATAATGTAATATATGAAAAACAATAATATAATTGTTGAGGAATTCCGTTGGATTCCTCCAACCTATTTCCCTGCATCCACAGACGTCAATCAACATTAATCTCATATCAATATGAAACAAATAATAAATAGAATCCATATTTAACTAACGACTTTATATATATAACTACCAACCAATTTATTTGTAAACCATCAAAACAACCATCACACACAACATTCAATCACTTTTAACAGTATTAAATAACGTTTATAAAATTATAAAACTGGACAGAGTTAGTGAGTTTACTCACCTTGGTCGTTAATCGTTGATTACCGATCAATGATCGATGATTCAAATCTGGCGTTTAATTTTTTCTAAAGTTCAAACGAGCTTCAGATCGCTTCAAACTAGTCCCAGTACGTAGCCTGTGGCTCCACGACCCCAACGGATACAAATTTACATCATTCTGATAACGTATGGAAATGTTATGAATTTTGCAAGTTATATGATGTTTTTAATTTAAAACTAACTCGAATTATTTTAAGTAAACAGAGCTTTACAATTATAATATCAACCCATTACCTGTTTGAACACAATCAGCATGTATGCTATAGTGCTATACCCTTTATCGCCCACTCTAGTTCGATGCTCCAATTTCACATTCACGTGTTCCTTTTATAATTTGGGCTTTCTTCTTATTTGTTTTATTTTTTAAAAATGGGCCTCACGTTATCCCTTCTCAGCCCAAAACTGAACAAACCAGACCCGCAAACCATTTCTTCTCCATCCTAAAATTTCAACGCCCCAGTATTAAAATATACACTGTCGAAGCCTGATGCTTCAAGGTATGGCATATTGCATGCCGCTATCTCCTTCCACGCTGCATGTAACAACCCTGAATTTTGGGGTAAATTTAAAATTTATTTTAAGTAATTTTAATGAGTTTTTGATACTTAAAATAATTTATTTTAAATAATCACGACTAAAAATTTATATTATTTGAAGTAAAACGTATGTTAGAAAATATGGAAGTGTTGAAAATATTATTTTTAACATTGCTAGAAAAGAAAAAAAAAAGAAGAAAAAATATATATATTAAAATATGTTATTTCATTAAAAATATTCTTTTTAATGTAAATACGGAGCGTATACAATTTACACGTAATAAAATATATTTTTGTTACTCTTTTTACATGTAAAGAAATAAATGGTTTTGAGATGAAATTTGTTCTTACATTAAAATCATATTATAATTAATGGTATGTATTAATTTATATGCTTATACAGAGAAGAAATCACGTAACCCTGAAATGGAAAGAATTGAATACCTATTCTTCCGTACCAGCCTTGAATGTGAAACAGCATGGCATGCATTTATAAGAAATCTTTTTTTTAGGGTGGTGTATATATATATATATATATATATATATATATATGATACTTATCCTTATTTTGTACATGTCTTCCTTGGGAGTAATTATATATATATATTCATCTCTTATACTTTAGCATATTGTAATTTATAAGGTTTTGACCTAACTAAAACATGGAAATCCACTTGTCAACAATCATTCTAACGAATGAAATATTTAACGAACTCCAAAATATGAAATAAACTTATTTCATTTCTTAATTTCGAAGAATTACAATTTCCCATTTATTTTTGATTCAAGGTTAAGTGAATTAGATGTAAAAAAACAATTTAAGTAACCTTACATTTACTTTTATAGAAAAACTTTCATAATGGCAATTGCAATTCCAATTCATATCTTACTTTTTCCCCATTACAGAATTTACCGAATAAGATTGCAGTTTATTAAATATCTAAAATAGAATAGATCTAAATAATATATTCTGCCATTTAATTATTGTAATAAATATTTTTTTATAATAAATGCATTTATTCCTTTCTACTTATCCTCTTTTCTCTTTTTGTTTTGCTTTTGAAATTTGAATGATAAATAAACATTGTAACACACCGCATTTCAAGCAACAAATTTTTCAAAATAACCATAGGAGTAATGTGCGAAACGTTACAATGGAATTAAATCGGTATGTAGTTAATATTAAAATGGAGTTATATGTAAATAAAAGAATTAACCTTGCAAGGGCTAAATTAAAAGCACAGCACCTCTATATAATATCTCCCACACAACCTAATCCTATCTTTCCAAAAAAATCCTAACTTCTCTTCCCCCATCTCTCCAATGGCGGCTATCTCTCTTCTTCTTCTCCCCTAAATCTAAAAATCTATCTTCCCTCCTGTCTCTCCATAATCTATTCCTAAATTAAAAAGAATTTGGTTTAGGAATTCAACTACTGCGATTAAAACAAAGGAGAGACTCAGAGATTGCGCAAGAATAAAGAAAAAAAGGATTCAGACATATAAATAAAGGTGAGAATTCTGAATCTTAAATTAAATTTTTAACTATTTTATTGTGAAAAAAAAAATGTATATCTATATATATGTAGTAATGTAGTTCTGTGTTCTACGATGAATTTTATTTATTTGTTCTGTTGGTTGTGATGGATAATTATCAGATTCATGTGTGTCAAACAAATATGATTATTTCATCCCTTTTTTTTGAATTGATTTAGATTATCAATTCCAGATCTAAACATATATAATGGATAGTTATAGATCTATATGCCTTAGACAAATATTATTATTCATCCTTTTAATTTATTGTGTTGATTTAGATCATTGATTCAATATAAAAATTTGTAGTTTGTCACTTTTATGGGATGGATCTAGTTAATCAATTCACATTTTGTCGCTTTGTTTGAATTGATTTAGCTTATCAATTCAATATAAGAACATGAATCATTTCTGTTGAGTTGATTTAAATTGTCAATTTATATGAAAGTCATCATTTTGTCAATCCCATGTATAATATTATTTTGTCACCTTATTGGATTGTTAATTAAATATTGTCAACTTTGTATACGTGATTGAATCGGAACAGGAAATGAATGATTTGTATTTGTGTTCTCAAACACAAACACTACATAGGAAAATAACCATGATTTGTATTTGTGTTCTCAAACACAAACATTACATAGGAAAATAACCATGATTTGTATTATTGTTCTCAAACACAAACATTACATAGGAAAATAACCATGATTTGTATTTTTGTTCTCAAACACAAACATTACATAGGAAAATAATCATGATTTGTATTTGTGTTCTCAAACACAAACATTACATAGGAAAATAACTCCTTAGTAGGAATTTGCTATGGAATAAAATTTACATTTTTACATGTAAATAAAAAGTAGGAATTTGCTATGGAATAAAATTTACATTTTTACATGTAAATAAAAAGTAGGAATTTGCTATGGAACAAAATTTACATTTTTACATGTAAATAAAAAGTAGGAATTTGCTATGGAATAAAATTTACATTTTCACATGTAAATAATAAGTAGAAATTTGCATTGTAGTGAAATTTACATTTTTACATGTAAATAAAAAGTAGAAATTTGCATTGTAATGAAATTTACATTTTTACATGTAAATAAAAAGTAGAAATTTGCATTATAATGAAATTTACATTTTTACATGTAAATAAAAAGTAGAAATTTGCATTGTAATGAAATTTACATTTTTACATGTAAATAAAAAGTAGAAATTTGCATTGTAATGAAATTTACATTTTTACATGTAAATAAAAAGTAGAAATTTGCATTGTAATGAAATTTACATTTTTACATATAAATAAAAAGTAGTAATTTGCATTGTAGTTAAATTTACATTTTTACATGTAAATAAAAAGTAGAAATTTGAATTGTAGTTAAATTTACATTTTTACATGTAAATAAAAAGTAGAAATTTGCATTGTAGTTAAATTTACATTTTTATATGTAAATTTAGAATAGGATTTACACTGCAAATATAAGTTACAATTTTATTATGTAATTAAGATGAGGATTTACACTGAAATTAAAAACACATTTTATATGTAGATTAAGAAAGAGGATTTACATTGCAAATGTAAATTACATTTTTATTATGAAATTAAAGAGAAGAATTTACGTGGTAGATTAAATGTACACTTTAATTTGTAAACTAAGAATGAGAATTTGTATGGAAAATAAAATTTCATTTTTTTATTGTAATTGAAGGTAGGATTTTACCTTGTAAATTAAAAGACAAAATTTGACATGTAAAATAAAATTACATTTGTAATGTAATTAAAAGGTAGGACTTTATAGTGAAAATAAAAAGGGCAAATTATAAGAAAGAAGTTACACTATAGGAAAATGTAATTTTTAATGTAATTTAAAAAGAAAGGCTTACATTATATTGGAAATTACATTTTAATGTGATTAAGAAAAGAATTGGACATTAGAAATAAAATTACATTTTTAATGTAATAAGTTAGAATTTTTCCAATGTTAATTACACTTATAATGTAATTAGAAAGGGAAATTTTACAATGTAATTGAAAGGTAGGAATTTTACATTATGATGATTAATTATATTTTTAATGTAATTAAAGAGGAGATTTTATAGTATAATTTAAGGATTAGGAAGAAAAAAAATAAAATTTTACATTGGAATAGAATTTACCTTTTAATAAAAGAATAAAAGGTAGGAGGAAATGTTGAATTATGATTTACATCTTTCATGTAAACAGAGGAATGGAAGAATGAGAAAAAAAAATGAAAGTGGACGTTGTAATAGAATTTACATTCTTATGTAAAATAAAAGTTAAAAGGTTTATATATATTTATATATAAATATAATTAAAATTAATCGAATCGAGCGCAGTAGTTCATGTTTTGAAATCGTACCTTTAAACGATTATACCAAAAGATCCGACCGTCAGAATTTCCCAAAACTGAAACCATTAGGACCGTCTTGGGAAGATCTTTCCAACGATATATATTACGCTAAGATCCAACGGTTAGATTTTGAGAAATGTAAAAATCAAATTTGGTTGAAAGCAGCGCCAGGGTCGCCACTGACCCGAAGCATCATTAAATAAAGATTTGACTATTTTAAATAATTGAAATAGGAATTAATCGTTATAAAATAATATTGACGATAAAGAAGGATTTTCATTATATATATATATATGAGGATTATTTGGAAAGTCCGAGTTACTCTCATTCCAAATAATCAAACGACGTAAAAAATCGAAGGATGAAGACGGCGTATGAAGACCGTAAATCTTCCCTCGAATGGACAACGATCAAGATCCTGAATTGACTTGCTCCTTATTCAAGGGTCGGGGTAATTGCCCAAACGTACGTGTTGATTTTACGGATATGCGGGTATCTCCTTTCCGTACTAAACATACGGGACGAGGTATCTCCAGTTCCGTTCAGACCCAGAACGGGCTTATAAATGGAATGTGTGTCCGACATTGTACTCCTTTATATTGTATTTATTGATTTTATGTCGAATGTATAAATGTTTGGTGGCGGAGAATTTATTCTCTTGCTTAACACCCTTTCATATATTTTGGCAAAGGATTGGTAGTGTGATATGGAGTGACAGTGTGGCATGCCAAGATGGATGAATCAAGGTTTTGTTGAAAAGCAGGCCTTGTGGATGATGATCAAAGCACAGCTTGAATAAGCATAGCTTTGTGTATTACATAGCTTCACGAGCCTCAGAACCCGGTTGAGTCTAAAACGGGAGAAGGGAACGCAGGGAGAGCAACACGTTTATTTCTAGCTAGGGGTAGTGGTAGTGCTTAAACTGGCTGATATTTTACTTATGTGGATGATGGAATGAGGCGCGCCTCGGATGTTAGGTCCTATAGGACCGGGAAACGTGTGTTCAGGAATAACTAATCCACAAACTGCTAGTGTTGACCGGCCCTGCAGCTTTCCAAGGGTTCTCTGCGGGGGATCCTGAGACATTAGCTAGAGTGTCTCGAATCGATAAGGAGCTCCTCCCTAGCCTTGACTCATGATGGAAACCAAATTCCAAATACGACCCTACGAATTTGATTGTATTACTAGTACAGAGGCATAGTATATGGTAGCTATGCTTCCTAGGATTGATACATTTATTTTGAAATGTTTTTATATACGCTAATGATAATATTAGATTCTTATTTACCGTATTTAGCATGTTTAATCACCATAAGGTAAAACCCTATCCTCTGGTTTGCGTTACGTTGTGTGATGGGACTTGGGTCTTATGGTGATTCCATTTTTCCAAGAGCATTGCGTTATTTTATGATTTATTTATTGTTTGTTATGTCACTTTAATCATGCACGGCAATCCATTAGAGTAAACCCGTTCCGCGTTAGCGGCGTGGTCTTTGGATTTGCCTTATTACAAGTAGTTAAATTAATTAAGAATTCTCACACTAGTCCCATGACTGACTCGTAGTTTGTTTCACCTTTGCAAACTCGGGTGCCCTCTTTTCCCCATGGGCAACCAAGTAACAGGTCTAGCTTTCTTTGGAGTTGCTGTCTTTGGAGCTTTCTTGGTGTTGCTTATTTGGAGGTGCCTATGTTGGACCACGAAGACTATCTATCATTTATCTTTTGTTTACATTTTATCTTTAGACTCTGAGGCATCCAAACTTATTTTATTTCAAGTTGTACTATTTAGAGCTTGAAACTTATTTCCTTTTGCTGAAACTTGATGTAATAATTTAAAAACTCTGTGACTGTGGGATTCTGTGTTCGATGACATTCATATTCCGCTGCTATGATGTTGTTATTCTATGGTTTTCCTTTGCTATGTTGTATCTGTGATGTGTATTGTTATATTTATGTTGTATTCCAAACTTTCATTCCTTGGAAGTTTGGGGTCATCACACTGCAGTAAAAGTTTGACAATGATAATAGAAATCCTCCCCTCCAAAATTTCTTCCTTCCCATACCCTCTCTCCTCTACACTCTCCTCCTACCTATTGGTTAAACTCCAAACCCATTATACTTTAACTTTGACAACAAGGAATTTCACTCGATCCGAACCAGTAGCTAAACCAATCTAGAATGTTCGAAACGCCTGATTGTTTTGAGAACACGACAAAATTGAACGCAGACGGAAGAACATTTCATTGTTAATTACAACAATTCCATCAGAATACAAGAATATACAGAGTATAAATCAATATTACACATTATAAAATATCATAGATTACAATAAATTACATAGCTGCGGAAAATAATACAATACACAACTGAAGGAGATATACAGATACAAAGCTTTCCGGATATCATTCCAGCTGTAAACTAGGATCCTGTGAATATAAATCTGCAAAACCAAAACTACTAGCTGCCCGTGTCAAAATAAGGGCACCCAGAGTTTAGGTTAAAACAATAAACTCCAGGTCAGTCATGGGACTGGTGTGAGAACTAAAACAGTTATAAATCTTTATTTTAAAGTTAGGTAAATCAAGGGACCACGCCGCTAAAGTGGAATGGGTTTCCTCCCAAGAATACCAGTGCATAAAACAAACAGCGCAATGTTAAATAAAGAAAAATGAAGCTATTATAAGACCCAGGTCCTATCACACAATGCAACGCAAGCCGGAGGTTAAGGTTTTTACCTTATAATAGCCAAGAATGCTTGATACGTTTAAAACAAATCATTTGATACTATTATAAGTGGATAGTGTATAAAACAACTTCACATCATAAGTATCAATCATAGACGGCATAAGCGCCCCATCCCACTATGTCGCCATACTAGGTTCTACAATCAAAACCGCAAAGTCACGTATTTGGAAATTGGATTTCCGTCTGTGAACCGAGGCAAAAGATAGTCCTCTACCGATTCGAGACTATCTAGCCCGAGTCTCAAGAACAGAACGCATCGTCCCTTGGATCGTCAGGGCCGGTCCACCGATGTGGATTAAAATGCCTGAACACTGCGTTTCCCCGCCCTTTGGGGCGTAAATGAGCCAACGAATGACTCCATCGATTCGAGAACGACAGATATATCCGAGGCGCGTCGCAACAACAACAACCACATAAGTCAAACTCGTCAGGGCGTGTAAAACCACTGACGCCACTTCTAGCTAGAAAGAAACGCATGTCCTCCCTGAGGTCCTCTCCCGTTTCTGGTTCACAAAGGGGTGTGAGGCTCGCGAATCAACGCTACACAATGCTATGCCACACAGGCCGTGCTTTGATCATCAACCACAAGACTCTGCTTTTCAACAGAAGCCTTGATCATTTGCATCTTAGCATGCTACACAGGCAAACCACTCTATGCAACCGATATCAGTCACACAGAATGAAATCCGATGTCAGACATACAGTCCATTTACAAGTCCGTTCTGGGTCTGAACGAAACCGGAGGCACCTTGTACCCCGCATGTCCATCGATCTCCAAATACGTCTGGACGACCACCAACTGATTCCCGCCTCTTGGGTGTACGGCCCAATCAAGATCATCAGTAATTATCCAAACGACGTGAAGACCTCCGGTCTTCGGCCACCGTCTTCATCTTCGACTTATCGTCGTATCAGTTATTTAGAATGGGATAAACCCGGTCTTTCCGAATAACTCGCGTATATAATAAACAAGTGTTACAAAAACACAATATACGCCTCATTCCGATTCATCAGTCGCTAACCGCAAATTAGCAAGAGAATAATTCCCCAAACATTAACCCCGAAGGCCGAAACCAACATCAGATCAATATCCAGGAAACCATTCATCTTAGCCAACCTACAGTTAGTTTCTAAATTTCACATTCTTAGGGAAAGGTTCCCATTAATTTTATCAAAGATAAATTCTTTTAAATTTATTCTTTAATCTTCGTTTGAATATCACTTCAAACTAGTCGGGATTAACGAACCTTACCGAAGTAATCATTTGTTTTAATTTCCCAATCCCAACCTATTCATCCTATGAAGTAAAACTGGTCATACTTCATATCTAACACCACGGTGTTATCGGCAAATTCAATTACCATTTCACGTTCAAATCTAATTAAAGATTTAACTATCGCCTGGAGCAAAACTGGTGATACTCCATTCACGATCTTTCCAATCTAATTAAAGATTCATTTAAACTCCACTTAGTTTTAATCTTTGACTGGGTTAAAGAATCAGTGTCATTTAAAACACGGTTCACGATAAACCCCAAAATCACATCACATTTCAATCAGTCCCTAACCGTAAATTAGCAAGTGAGCAATTCCCTAAGTATTAGCCCCTAAGGCCGAAACCAACATCAGATCAATACCCTATAAACCATTCAACTTAACTAATCTCCAGTTTGTTTCTGATTTTCTTAACTCCTTTGGGTCTAAGAACAGTATTATTGAAGATACCGTTCACGACAACCCAAAATCACATTCCATTAATTATCGGGTTAAAGAACAAGTGTTATTTAAAACACTGTTCACGATAAACCCAAAAATTAATACCAATTCAATTCCAATTAAATATTATTTAATTGGTACACTTCATTAAATCTAAATAAAAAGATGTAATCTTTTTCTCAACTAGGCTTAAGAACAGTGTTAATGAAGATACCATTCATGACAAACCCAAATCACATTTGATATTAAATACAAGGTTCTGAATAGAAAATATATCGGCTTATATTCAATATCAAATTCTACGACCAACAAATATCGTATTGGAAATAACGATATAAATATATCTTTCAAATTCCCATCATAATACCTGTATCATCATGAAAACCAACATCGAAATATTCCAAAGATAATTTCGATTCAATTCCATTCCAAGTCACTTATTGGAAATTCTGGTTATTTTCAAAACCATTTCAAATCCTTATTTATTTTAAAAATAAATAAATTATTATTCTAGTTCAAAACTAGTTCATTTCGATAACAATCTATTTTTATCTTTTCAAATATGGAATTTTTCATCCCCATTCTTCACAAATCATTTCTTATGATTTTACACAAATTATTACTATTTTTAATAATTTTATCAAGGCCCGTACAGTCGATTTCCATCAATGGCCAACGCACTGCACTTACAGCGACCTTTTCCAAATTTGATTTGGACATAATTCCCAATCCAACCATTAAATTTCTAATTTCTAATATTCTTAGAAAGCTCTTTTCGACACGAACCCAATGGTTTTGGTTTTAGGAGAATCCGACGGTCGGATCTCCCGCAATATCCATTCGAAGTCAATGGTCGAAATTCACGAACTACCGCAGCGCGGCGCGTTCTATTCAGGCCACTATATTATTTATATAATATATATAATATATACTTCGTCGATTTCCTTTTAAAAGGTATTTTATAAATCGTTTTAAATTCATTTTCAAAACGATTTCAACTTCTTTTTCAAATTCAAATCAAAATTGAATTTTCCCTTACAAATTCATTTTAAATTCATTTCAAATTGATTTCAATTCAAATCGATTTTCAGTTCAATTTCAATACGTTTTAAACTCAATTCAAAACGATTTCAATTTTATTTCAATCTAATTCGAATTTCAATTCTATTCAGTTTAATTTGAATTTCAATTCAATTCAATTTAATTCGAATTTCAATTCCTTTCAAAATGTCAGATTTTGAAATCACTTTCGATATTCATTGTAAAATGAATAAAATCGATATAAATATCGTTCACGTCTAAATGGCGTCAATCTAATCAACACGGCTTCATATATTTCTATTTTCAAATATTTCTATTTCAAATATTTCTATTTCAAAACTGGAATGAGGCCCAATCAATTACCATATAATGTTAATTATATGGATTTTCTAGCACACGTATATAACAGCAACGATAAATCATCAACCATCATCCAAAGTGCGTTCTACACTGCATAAGCATCAAATATAAATATTTAATGCTTATAACAGTCTGTCAATCAATCGATCGACATACAACTAACTATTGGGATTAGTGTATGTCATATATCACCCCAATACCCATGTGGGGTTTCTAAACAATCAAACACATATTTTATTTGAGCAGTTGGGCGATGTGTAAAATTTATCGTCCCAATCAATATCGGTCAAATATGTATATATAAACAAATCGTCCGATTTGTTTATATTTATTTCATTTCAATTACACGTTAAAAATTCTATTTTCAACTATAAAATATTTTAACTATATAAATATTTTATTTCATTTCACATCACACAATCAACTACGCATCAAAATCAAACAAACAAGCATACACGCCGTCCCTGGTCCGTGGACGACGGGTGTCAGGTGCTACTAAACACCGTCTGCATCCTAGTATATATTTTAACTAGAAAATTAAATTAAAGGTGAGAAGTTCTCACCACAAGCTAAACCAAACTCCACGACTCTTCATATGTAGGAAGATCTCGCCTTGCTCGCCTTTTGTCACTTTCGTCGTCCGTGTTCACTACATATATAAAAATCACATTTTTATATCCTCTATTATATAAAAATCATAATTTTAATTTGCTATATATATAAAGATCGAATTTTTATCTTCCTTCCTTATAAAAGTCATATTTTTAATCTGCTAGTTATATAAAAATCGAATTTTTATCGCTAATAAAAATTATATTTTTATTACTCTAATTAAATAAAAATTATATTTTTATTTTTCTAAAAATATAAAAACCATATTTTTATTACTCTACATAAGTAAAAATCATATTTTTACTTTGCTACATTATAAATAAAAATCAAAATTTTTTCCGTCTTGCAAATTATAAATATAAATCTGTTCTCTTTTCCTATGTTATAAATCTCTAAAAAAAAAAAAATCAGTTTTCTATTCTATGTTATAACATTTTTAAGTGTAACAATTAAATCGATTATTGCTTAAAGGAGAAAACAAAACAAAACAAAATAAAACTCACGGTGTTCTCTTTCAGGTGCTCGAACCCATACCCGTGCCTCTAGGGCATCGCCGCTGCCACCATAGGGGCGATCGGCCTTCGATCCGAGTGTACCACTCCTTCTGCCCACGCCAGAGCTCCATACACCGACGGTGGCACACCGCTCGAGGACCAGGAGGCGCTGGAAATTGTACTAGAAGGGTGGTGCTTTGCGGTCTTCGATTTGCAGCGTCGAGATGAGGAGAGGGAGGTCGGAGTGAGGAGGAGGGGGCGCGGAGCATCGACGAGGTGGGGGGCGATTTCCTGGCGTCGCGGTGGCGGGGGAAGGGTCGACGAGATCTGGTTTGCGGTTTTTTTTTTCTTTTTCTGTTCGGGGAAATTAAAGTAAAGAGGGGAGTGAAAGAAAGAGTAAGGGGGGTTTTATAATTTTTATTTATTATTTTATTATTCATTTAAGTTGACTTTTCACACTAACCCGAAATCAAGCCCACCGCCTATCGTCTATAGCTAATTACCACCATTCCTAACACAACGGGATATGTTTCGTTAGCTAATTCTATCATTTCGACCAGTTTTCGTCAAAATCAACATATAACTCAATATATTGAATTTGAACGCGCATTTCAATTTACCGGGGTCACATACGAACTCTAAAAATTGCAAAAAAAAATTATTTCTAACTTCATATTGACGATACGGTCATAACAAAACTAATTTCGTCAAATTCTAAGACCGTTTGAAAAATGGCCATTTTCTAGTCGATTAAAATCAACTAAAACTGGTCAAACGCGTTTTCCTTTGCCACGCTCACATATTGATTCGAAAATTTTCGAATTTTGAAACCTAGCAATAGCTTGACATCGCGGATCCAACAAAAATGGTTTCGTCGAAATCCGAGGTCGTTTGCAAAATTTCCATTTTTAAGGGCCAGAATTTCATAGCGACTATTCTGAATTTTCAACTGGGCGTATCTTTTGATTCCCGCCATGAAATTTCAATTTTTCAGATTCGTTGGAAAGATATTTTCAATTAGATTCTAATATTTTTGGTTTCACTAAAATCCGGTTTATTTTGCACCCGGTAAATTCATTTGAAATTTGAAATCGAATTATCGAAGTACCGCGCCATTTTCAATTCCTTTTATAATTATATATAATTATTTATATTCTAACGACGATTTATATAAATATATACGTTCTAATTCTATTCAAAATAAATTTCTCGTCGTTATTATTTAAAATAATTTATTTTAAATATTCAAAATTCGCTAAAATTGCCAAAATATTTTTTTTTAAATTGGCTCGCATTTCCGGGTTGTTACAATCTCCCCCACTTAAAAATTTCATCCCCGAAAAGGAATGAAGCCAAAAGTTGTTTAACTAATCAACTCAACTTTCATTGTTTTCTGTACGACTTAAGTTCTTCAACTTTTCAGTTTGTAAGAACTTTTCAAATTTTCCAAAAATTTGGCTAACACCCTAAATTTCCGAATTTTTTTGCCATAATCTCCCCTGCACCGGGAGCACCGGGAAAATCCCAAAATTTCCATACGGGCCCTCTGATCTCAAAAAGAAAAAGAAAAAGCCAAGCGGCTAGTCAATCGGCTCATAAAATCATCATCACCCAAACAAAACAGTAAATTATAGTAAACATGTACCTATTTGTCGGGCAAACAATTTTATTCTTTTGCTCTAGCCTCTTTGCTATGACCTATTCAATGTAAGTACATGTATATGCAAGAAAATGCGACCAAATTTCAATACAATTCACTATTTGATCCATTTGGCTAAAGGTTCAACATTTTAATTAATCAACCTATAATCAACAACACAACCATCAATCAATTAGTTGATTAGCTTTTCAAATTCATAACTTTGATATATAGTAAGAAAAAAAATCAGATTTTTGATGCCAAATCACAACAATAGGCCCTATCTAGTTTCAGTTCTCACACCAGTCAATTGGAAATATATAGAAATTTCACTTTCGAAACTCGAAAATAAATACTGGCGATGGTGCCCCGTCACCAGAATTATCCCCGAGCAACTAGAGTATGATTCTATAACTATCCAGTATATTAAACTTCAAATACACGCTATCTAGGCGTGTACGCAAAATCTTTATATACTAAATTGTCCAAATCAATATATAATAAATAATCAAATACAAATAAGTGATTTAAATTTCAAAACAAAACTTGTTTTTACTTTAAAAATATACTCTTCACACTCGTTCTAGGATACTACTGATCCCATCGCGAACGAGTCATTCCCATTGGATATTACTAATCCAATATCTGATGAATTCTTTCGTATGGTTCTAATGTGTCTTGTTCTCTGAGCTTTGTAAACCAAAGCTCTGATACCAACTTTGACAACAAGGAATTTCGCTCGATCCGAACCAGTCGCTAAACCAATCTAGACCGTTCGAAACGCTTGATTATTTTGAGAACACGACAAAATAGAACGCAGACGAAAGAACATTTCATTGTTAGTTACAACAATTCCATCAGAATACAAGAATATATAGAGTATAAATCAATATTACACATTATAAAATATCAGAGATTACAATAAATTACATAGCAGCGGAAAATAATACAATACACAACTGAAGGAGATATACGGATACAAAGCTTTCCGGATATCATTCCAGCTATAAACCAGGATCCTGTGAATATAAATCAGCAAAACCAAAACTACTAGCTGCCCATGTCAAAATAAGGGCACCCAGAGTTTAGGTTAAAACAATAAACTCCAGGCCAGTCATGGGACTGGTGTGAGAAATAAAACAGTTATAAATCTTTATTTTAAAGTTAGGCAAATCAAGGGACCACGCCGCTAACGCGGAACGGGTTTCCTCCCAAGAATACCAGTGCATAAAACAAACAACGCAATGTTAAATAAAGAAAAATGAAGCTATTATAAGACCCAGGTCCTATCACACAATGCAACGCAAGCCGGAGGATATGGTTTTTACCTTATAATAGCCAAGAATGCTTGATACGTTTAAAACAAATCATTTGATACTATTATAAGTGCATAGTGTAAAAATAACTTCACATCATAAGTATCAATCATAGACGGCATAAGCGCCCCATCCCACTATGTCGCCATACTAGGTTCTACAATCAAAACCGCAAAGTCACGTATTTGGAAATTGGATTTCCATCTATGAACCGAGGCAAAAGATAGTCCTCTACCGATTCGAGACTGTCTAGCCCGAGTCTCAGGAACAGAACGCATCGTCCCTTGGATCGTCAGGGTCGGTCCACCGATGTGGATTAAAATGCCTGAACATTGCGTTTCCCAGCCCTTTGGGGCGTAAATGAGCCAACGAATGACTCCATCGGTTCGAGAACGACCGATATATCTGAGGCGCCTCGCAACAACAACAACCACATAAGTCAAACTCGTCAGGGCGTGTAAAACCACTGACGTCACTTCTAGCTAGAAAGAAACGCATGTCCTCCCTGAGGTCTTCTCCCGTTTCTGATTCACAACCAGGGTGTGAGGCTCACGAATCAACGCTACACAAAGCTATGCCACACAGGCCGTGCTTTGATCATCAACCACAAGACTAATTTTCAACAGAAGCCTTAATCATTTTCATCTTAGCATGCCACACAGGCAAACCACTCTATGAAACCGATATCAGTCACACAGAATGAAATCCGATGTCAGAAACATAGTCCATTTACAAGTCCGTTCTGGGTCTGAACGAAACCGGAGGTACCTAGTACCCCGCATGTCCATCGATCTCTAAATACGTCTGGACGACCACCAACTGATTCCCTCCTCTTGGGTGTACGGCCCAATCAAGATCATTAGTAATTATCCAAACGACGTGAAGACCTCCGGTCTTCAGCCACCGTTTTCATTTTCGACTTATCGTCGTATCAGTTATTCAGAATGGGATAAACCCGGTCTTTCTGAATAACTCGCATATATAATAACAAGTGTTACACAAACACAATATACGCCTCATTCCAATTCATCAGTCGCCATCCGCAAATTAGCAAGAGAATAATTCCCCAAACATTAACCCCGAAGGCCGAAACCAACATCAGATCAATATCCAGGAAACCATTCATCTTAGCCAACCTACAGTTAGTTTCTAAATTTCACATTCTTAGGGAAAGGTTCCCATTAATTTTATCAAAGATAAATTCTTTTAAATTTATTCTTTAATCTTCCTTTGAATATCACTTCAAACTAGTCGGGATTAACGAACCTTACCGAAGTAATCATTTGTTTTAATTTCCCAATCCTAACCTATTCATCCCATGAAGTAAAACTGGTCATACTTCATATCTAACACCACGGTGTTATCGGTAAATTCAATTACCATTTCACGTTCAAATCTAATTAAAGATTTAACTATCGCCTGGAGCAAAACTGGTGATACTCCATTCACGATCTTTTCAATCTAATTAAAGATTCATTTAAACTCCACTTAGTTTTAATCTTTGACTGGGTTAAAGAATCAGTGTCATTTAAAACACGGTTCACGAAAAACCCCAAAATCACATCACATTTTAATCAGTCCCTAACCGTAAATTAGCAAGTGAGCAATTCCCTAAGTATTAACCCCGAAGGTCAAAACCAACATCAGATCAATACCCCAGAAACCATTCAACTTAACTAATCTCTAGTTAGTTTCTGATTTTCTTAACTCCTTTGGGTCTAAGAACAGTATTATTGAAGATACCGTTCACGACAACCCAAAATCACATTCAATTAATTATCGGGTTAAAGAACAAGTGTTATTTAAAACACTGTTCACGATAAACCCAAAAATCAATACCAATTCAGTTCCAATTAAATATTATTTAATTGGTACACTTCATTAAATCTAAATAAAAAGATTTAATCTTTTTCCCAACTGGGCTTAAGAATAGTGTTAATGAAGGCACCATTCACGACAAACCCAAATCACATTTGATATTAAATACGAGGCTCTGAATAGAAAATATATCGGCTTATATTCAATATCAAATTCTACGACCAACAAATATCTATTGGAACTAACAATACAAATATATCTTTCAAATTCCCATCACAATACCTGTATCATCACGAAATCCAACATCGAAATATTACAAACATAATTTCGATTCAAATCCGTTCCAATTCACTTATTGGAAATTTTGGTTATTTTCAAAACCATTTCAAATCCCATTTATTTATATTAAAAATAAATAAATTATTATTCTAGTTCAAAACTAGTTCATTTCGATAAAAATCTATTTTTATCTTTTCAAATATGGAATTTTTCATCCCCATTCTTCACAAATCATTTCTTCTGATTTTACACAAATTATTACTTTTTTTAATAATTTTATCAAGGCCCGTACAGTCAATTTCCATCAATGGCCATCGCACTGCACTTACAGCGACCTCTTCCAAATTTTATTTGGACATAATTCCAAATCCAACCATTAAATTTCTAATTTCTAATATTCGTTAGAAAGCTCTTTTCGATACGAACCCAACGGTTCCGGTTTTAGGAGAATCCGACGGTCGGATCTCCCGCAATATCCATTCGAAGTCAATGGTCGAAATTCACGAACTACCGCAGCGCGGCGCGTTCTATTCAGGCCACTATATTATATATATAATATATATAATATATACTCCGTCGATTTCCTTTTTAAATGTATTTTATAAATTGTTTTAAATTCGTTTTCAAAACAATTTCAACTCCTTTTTCAAATTCAAATCAAAATTGAATTTTCCCTTACAAATTCGTTTTAAATTCATTTCAAATTGATTTCAATTCAAATCGATTTTCAGTTCAATTTCAGTACGTTTTAAACTCAATTCAAAATGATTTCAATTTTATATCAGTCTAATTCGAATTTCAATTCTATTCAGTTTAATTCGAATTTCAATTCAATTCAATTTAATTCGAGTTTCAATTCCTTTCAAAATGTCAGATTTTGAAATCACTTTCGATATTCATTGTAAAATGAATAAAATCGATATAAATATCGTTCACATCAAAATGGCGTCAATCTAATCAACACAGCTTCATATATTTCTATTTTCAAATATTTCTTTTTCAAATATTTCTATTTCAAATATTTCTATTTCAAAACTGGAATGAGGCCCAATCAATTACCATATAATGTTAATTATATGGATTTTCTACCACACGTATATAACAGCAACGATAAATCATCAACCATCTTCCAAAGTGCGTTCTACACTGCATAAGCATCAAATATAAATATTTAACGCTTATAATAGTCTGTCAATCAATCGATCAACATACAACTAACTATTGGGATTAGTGTATGTCATATATCACCCCAATACCCGTGTGGGGTTTTCAAACAATCAAACACAGATTTTATTTGTGCAGTTGGGCGATGTGTAAAATTTATCGTCCCAATCAATATCAGTCAAATATGTGTATATAAACAAATCGTCCAATTTGTTTATATTTATTTCATTTCAATTACACGTTAAAAATTCTATTTTCAACTATAAAATATTTTAACTATATAAATATTTTATTTCATTTCACATCACATTACACAATCAACTACACATCAAAATCAAACAAACAAGCATACAAGCCGTCCATGGTCTGTGGACGACGGGTGTCGGGTGCTACTAAACACCATCTGCATCCTAGTATATATTTTAACTAGAAAAATAAATTAAAGGTGAGAAGTTCTCACCACAAGCTAAACCAAACTCCACGACTCTTCATATGTAGGAAGATCTCGCCTTGCTCGCCTTTTGTCACATTCGTCGTCCGTGTTCACTACATATATAAAAATCACATTTTTATATCCTTTATTATATAAAAATCATATTTCTAATTTGCTATATATATAAAGATCGAATTTTTATCTTCCTTCCTTATAAAAATCATATTTTTAATCTGTTGCTTATATAAAAATCGAATTTTTATCGCTAATAAAGATTATATTTTTATTACTCTTATTAAATAAAAATTATATTTTTATTATTCTAAAAATATAAAAACCATATTTTTATTACTCTACATAAGTAAAAATCGTATTTTTACTTTGATACATTATAAATAAAAATCAAATTTTTTTTCGTCTTTCAAATTATAAATATAAATCTGTTCTCTTTTCCTATGTTATAAATTTCTAAAAAAAAATCAGTTTTCTATTCTATGTTATAACATTTTAAAGTGTAACAATTAAATCGATTATTGCTTAAAGGAGAAAACAAAACAAAATAAAACTCACGGTGTTCTCTTTCAGGTGCTCGAACCCATACCCGTGCCTCTAGGGCACCGCCGCTGCCACCATAGGGGCCATCGGCCTTCGATCCAGGTGTACCACTCCTTCCGCCCACGCCAGAGCTCCCTACACCGGCGGTGGCACATCGCTCGAGGACCAGGAGGCGCTGGAAATTGCACTGGAAGGGTGGCGCTTCGCAGTCTTCGATTTGCAGCGTCGAGATGAGGAGAGGGAGGTCGGAGTGAGGAGGAGGGGACGCAAAGCATCGACGAGGTGGGCGGGGATTTCCTGGCGTCGCGGTGGCGGGGGAAGGGGAAGGGTCGACGAGATTTGGTTAGCGGGTTTTTTTTCATTTTCCGTTCGGGGAAATTAAAGTGAAGAGGGGAGAGAAAGAAAGAGTAAAGGGGGGGTTTTTATAATTTTTATTTATTATTTTATTATTCATTTAAGTTGACTTTTCACACTAACCCGAAATCAAGCCCACCGCCTGTCGTCTATAGCTAATTACCCCCATTCCGAACACAATGGGATATGTTTCGTTAGCTAATTCTATCGTTTCGACCAGTTTTCGTCAAAATCAACATATAACTCTATATATTGAATTTGAACGCGCATTTCAATTTACCGATGTCACATACGAACTCTAAAAATTGCAAAAAAAATATTTCTAGCTTCGTATTGACGATACGGTCCTAACAAAACTAATTTCGTCAAATTCTGAGACCGTTTGAAAAATGGCCATTTTCCAGTCGATTAAAATCAACTAAAAATGGTCAAACGCGTTTTCCTTTGCCACGCTCACATATTGATTCGAAAAATTACGAATTTTGAAACCTAGCAATAACTTGACATCGTGGATCAAACAAAAATGGTTTTGTCGAAATCCGAGGTCGTTTGCAAAATTTCTATTTTTAAGGGCCAGAATTCCATAGCGACTATTCTGAATTTTCAACTTGGCGTATCTTTTGATTCCCGCTATGAAATTTCAATTTTCCGGGTTCGTTGGAAAGATATTCTCAATTAGATTCTAATATTTTTGGTTTCACTAAAATCCGATTTATTTTGCACCCGGTACATTCATTTGAAATTTGAAATCGAATTATCGAACTATCGCGCCATTTTCAATTCTTTTTATAATTATATATAATTATTTATATTCTAACGACGATCTATATAAATATATACGTTCTAATTCTATTCAAAATAAATTTCTCGTCATTATTATTTAAAATAGTTCATTTTAAATATTCAAAATTCACTAAAATTGCCAAAATAATTTCTTAAAATTGGCTCGCATTTCGGGGTTGTTACATTAACTACACTTACCACTGCGAAATTGGATACCTGCTCACGTCGACACTTTGCTCATGTGGGTTTCTCCTCTTCTACATATTATACTGCTCTAGAATATGAGAATGCAATTCCCCACTTCACTTTAAACCCCACGTCCTCCTTTTCTTCATGTTTCCATGAAATATCCAAACTAAAACAACCCATAACAAGCACTGTCATCCTCGTCTCCTTCTTTGACAGCCCCTCGTGCTTCTCTGTCCTTTTTATTCTCCCACGCACCCATAACAAGCACCTGTCCCAACTGTATTTCCCAAACACACATTTTCACGTACCCATAAGTATAACCTGGCACGCACACCCCTATGTTCTCTCTTTCTGCGTTCCAAAACAACTCACGTCCTCCTTCTTCTACGATTAAACCACTGATATGCTCACGTAAAGCTTAATTGTCATGGATGAACATTCATACTCACGAACACAGTTCTCGCTCGCCTCTCATCTTTAACATGCATCCGAATGTATTTGTGACAAGATTTTAAGTGAAGGATGGAGTTTGATTAAGTTTTTAATGTGGTCTGGAATGGAAAGTTGGGTTTTGAAATTTCTAAAGCCCGAAAACGAATGCTCCCAGTGTTGTTATTTATACCAGATAAAGCTCTCAGTCGAATCTTTATGGAACTTAAGGATTAAAAAAATCATGTAGGCATGTTATTAGGTATGCAGGCTTTATTGGTAGGGTGCGTGAGTGATTGAGTGGATGGATACACAACTTAGAAGCTAAGTTATGAAAATTTATAATATTATTTTATGTTTGCCGCATTGGTTTTACCTCCATATTTTATATTAAATCTATACAGTTATTGTTGATTTAACCAAATCGCGTGTAAAATGAACCCAAGTAGGACGAGCAAATTACTATGCAGCTATGGCAAAATTAATGGTACACACCTACAAATGTTGTTATAAATTGATTATCAGGGCTATTTGCACTCTTGCCTAATATAAGACTAAAATTTGGTAGCCTAGTTTCACATGAGCATGTACTTAGCTTAGTACTATTGTATTGGCTTTAGGGTTAGAAAATAAATGTTTTTCGCTACGTAAAATTTGGTTTACATACGGACTGCTATAGGCAAAAATAAGAAAAGCCTTGTGATCAACAATGTGCCAGGATTCCAAAACTATAATAATATAGATAAGTTAACTTATTTCGTGAAGTTTAAAAAATACAGATATAGGGTGTAAAACACTTTTTTAAAAATGTGGCTTATTTTCCAAAATAAAAACTGCAGAAAATTCTATAAATTAAATTAAATATACACCTCAAAAATCTTGTCCAAATTCAAAACCAATATTTAATTATAATTAAATATATCGTTATGGTTTGTAAACGATTCCATAGCGACTATTTGAAAATTTGATTTGGGCATAACTAACAATCCATAAAACGAAATCTCGATTTTTCACTTCCATTAGAAAATTACAGTTCAATAGATTCCAACGTTTATTGTTTCAAAGAAATCCGACTTATAACAAATCCTGTATACTCAGTTAAAGTTCAAAATTCAATATTACGAAGTACCGCGATGTTACGCGCTAGATTATAATTATATTATAAATAGTACGTTTAACTGTCGTTTAAATAATATACTCATTATGAATACAAACTTAGTTTAAATAGCTAAATTATCCAGTTTATGAACAGCTATTTTCGATTATTTCGAAAATAAATATATTATTATCCCATTATTTAAATCAATTAAATAATCGATATTATTTAAATTCATACCAATATATTAAAATAATTAAATAAATCACAATAAAAATCCTGGATGTTACATTCTTTCCCTCTTAAAAGAATTTATTAACACCCCGTAATTCTGTAACACTAGGATTCACAAATCAAGGCAGAGTTAAATTTTAAAATCAAAATCAAGGGAAACGGGTTGCGCCATTGCATTCGTCTCGGAATTCTTCTTGGAAACGAGTCCGAGTTTGCAAGAATCGGAGTCCGTATGAGGGAGATATGACCCTCCGAAGTTTCAGGAATTTTCAGAATCGAAAACAGCTCGAAATTCGAATTCAAAATTCGAGTTCAAACTCAGAAGCGGGCTGGACAGGAAATTTCCCGCCCAGGACCCAGGTCGGCTGGGGAGTCGACTGGGTAGTCGACCCCCCCCCCCCCCCCGACCAGGTCGACTGGGTAGTCGACCTGGGGGTCGACCTGCTCCCGAAATCCAGTTTTTAAACCTGGTTCGTTCTGATGTATTTGGTTATGTTTTCTGCCTAGGTTTGTCCGCCTAACCCTATATAAACAGCCCTCTAGCCTCATTCTCTGTAACACCCCGTATGTTGAATAACTTGCTATAATATAAAACAGGGCAGAATTAAACTTTAAAATCTGAATCAGGGGAAACGGGCTATGCCATTGCGTTCATCTCGGAAAAATACGCGAAATAGAGTCCGAGTTTTCGAAAATCGGAGTCCGTATGACCCCGATAAGGCCCAAAGAAGTTTTCAGAAATTTAAAAACAGATTTTCAGAAGTGGCGGGAAAAATCCCGCCAGACCCAAGGGGTCGACTGGGGAGTCGACCTCCCCCCCAGGTCGACTGGGGAGTCGACCCTAGGGTCGACCTGGGAGTCGACCTCCCTAGTCGAGCCCAGGTGACCTGGGTGCACCTGTTTGGCTTTTTGGCTGTGTTTTGATGGCTAGGACGTGATCTGACGGCTCTAATCTAATTTAGGGTTAATCTAAGGGCCTAAAACACCTAACTAATCTATAAATATACCCTAAGACTACCCTAATTCATACTAAAAATAGTTACAACACCATTATGCCGTCAAAATGCAACTTGAAGGAGCCTCCATCAATCTAAAGAGGAAGATGGCTTCTCAAATCAATCTCTAATCAACTCTAGCAACTTAATCTTCTTCTTAGGAGTGCTAATCAACAAGTTGTGAATTTTCTATAGCCTTAATAACCAATTGTTGAAATGATTATGATAGGATATAATGAGGTTATGGCTATGAATGTGGATCAATGCAAGATTATGTTATCATATGCTATGTGTTTGTGATGTTATGCAAGTTATGCAAGTTATGTGCTATATGTTCATGAAGTTATGCAAGTTATGCAAGTCATATGATACATGCTCATGATGTTATGCAAGTTATGCAAGTCATATGCTATGTGATTATGTGTTATGCAAGTTATGCAAGTCATATGATATATGTTCATGAAGTTATGCAAGTTATGCAAGTCATATGATATATGTTCATGAAGTTATGCAAGTTATGCAAGTCATATGCTATGTGTTTGTGGTGTTATGCAAGTTATGCAAGTCATATGATATATGTTCATGAAGTTATGCAAGTTATGCAAGTCATATGCTATGTGTTTATGATGTTATGCAAGTTATGAGAAACATTGATCCATTATGACACCATGATATGCAAGTTTGGTGTATGCAAGTTCATATATGATATGTATGCAAGTTTGGTGTATGATTATATGCAAGTTCATATATGATATGTTATGCAAGTTTGGTGTATGATTATATGCAAGTCCATATATGACATGTTATGCAAGTTTGGTGTTTAATTATATGCAAGTGACATGTGCAAGTTGACACCTTAGTATGATATGCATACATATGCAAGTTAACCCCTTTGTATGTCATACAAACATATGCTAGTTTACCCCTTTGAATGACATAAATAACTTATGCAAGTTAACCTCCTTATGACATATGTGATTCATGCAAGTTTGGGTTGATTATTTATGCTAGTTGGGTTTGATGCTATATGCATGTTGACACCTTTAAACCCATGTTGATGCTTATGTGTTATGCAAGTTGAACCCATTGTATGTGTGATGAATCTTCCCTTTTATGTCATGTTAGCGAATTATGTGGGGAACGATGGGGTTAATATACATGTTAATGAAATGGTGTGAAATTGGTATGATTATGCATACCATAAAGAGGATGGACATAATTGAGTCAATTATGTACATCGTTAAAAAATTGGAATTAATTAGGGAAAATTAATTCGAAATATAGGGGTGATTAATTAGGTGTAATTAATCGACTAAGACACGAGGTTGGACCCTTTTGTAACGTAAGACTGCCCAGGACCGACCGACAAATCCAGCGTCTACAAATGATTGGCCCAATGTGAGAGGTCTTAGGCACAAACTAAATACGTGACAAGTGTATAGACACGAGGTTAGACTCGGTTATGGCGTAAGGCTGCCCGGACCCAACCGGCAAATCCAACTGCCATAAAAGATAGTCTAATGTGAGAGGTCTTTACAACGGTTACGTTCTTAATCAATTAAGAAACACTTAACCAGATAAGCATGTAGTGGGGCATGAAGGGTTAAGTGGGTGCCTTGGGTGGCATGAGGAAATCTAGTGGTTGCCGTGGGTGGCAATAGAAAATACGATTAGAATACTTAACCAAAGTGGAACATGTAATTAAACATGATTAAAGGGTTAAGTGGGTGCCTTGGGTGGCATGAGGAAATCTAGTGGTTGCCTTGGGTGGCAATAGAAGATAAGATTAGAATACTTAACCAAAGTGGAACATGTAATTAAACATGATTAAAGGGTTAAGTGGGTGCCTTGGGTGGCATGAGGAAATCTAGTGGGTTGCCTTGGGTGGCAATAGAGAATACGACTATAATACTTAACCAAAGTGGAACATGTAACTAAACATGATTAAAGGGTTAAGTGGGTGCCTTGGGTGGCATGTGGAAATCAAGTGGGTGCCTTGGGTGGCATGTAGAAATCTAGTGGGTGCCTTGAGTGGCAATTGAAATATGATTAGATGACTTAACCAAACCTTAACATGTAAGTGGGCATGATTATGAAAAAGGGGTTAAGTGGGATGCACTAGATAAAATGACAAGCTTAAGTAGTAGCTTGTGGGGGCCCATTTCAACCAGTAACCCATATGTATCTTATTGGGCTCGACCCATGTTGAGGACGGGACACACGTACTGGGCTTGACTATAAGAGGCCAAAACGGGGTAGCGGTGGCAACGCGAGTCCAACGGGTTTCATATGCGTGTGTGGACCCGGGCTGGTAGGTAAGACGTTGTTGCATCGTGTAGATATAAGCCGTGCACCATTGACAGTATCGGGTTGCCACTTTGGGGAGTGATACACCCCAATGTGGGGCCAGCACGGGTATCTACGGTAGGGAGCCGATCACTTGGGGAGTAGCAGGTACACCTAGTGGAGATAGGGGTAGACGACACCTATGTAGTCAGCTAGGGGTACAAGAGACTACTATTAAAATTACTAAGTTGTTGGTACACCTAGTGGAGATAGGGGCAGACGGCACCTATGTAGTCAGCTAGGGGTACACGAAACTACTATTAAAAATTACTAAGTACACTTAGTGGGGATCAACCTTTAAGTAGGAATTACCGTTGGGTGGTTGGAACTGGTGTGGTGCAGTGTAGGAATTATCCTTGGGTGGGTAGATCTGGTGTGGTGCAGAATAGTATTTATCCTTGGGTGGATAGGCGCGTCTTTACCGTTATCTTAGTTTATCCTAAGTCTAGTTGGCTGCTTAGTGTAGTCATTTATCCCCAGTCGTACCGTACCAGGTTTATATCATAACCTAATTACTTTAATGATTGTATTGTTAAGGTTATAGGGCTCACTCAGACTTATGTCTGACTCTGTTGTTTTTATCTTTTTCCCCAACCCTCAGGTTCTTAGAGTGGGCCTAGCACTAGTGGGCTTTGATCAGATTGCTTTATCTATCTTTTGGAGCTTGGACTCTTGAAGAAAAGCTCGGTTATCTTTTCTATTATGGCTATTAGTATGTAGTGGGATTATGTACTTATGTTTCAATGAGATGGATATTTAGTACTTGACTCTTGTTGGTTTTTGAGATGTAACCAAACATGTTTACCTTCTGCTGCAATTAAAATGATGTTTTTAATTTCAAGTATTACTTATATCTGTCTTGTTGTAATTTTTCAGTTCTATATTCACTTAAATACTCCACCGAAGCTAAGGCATTCCCTTAGTGAGTGACCTTAGCTGGTATGTGGTGTTACACGTGGTATCAGAGCTTAAGGTTACCAGAACAGATAAAACTTTTAGAAAACTATTTTTCTAAAAACATTTTTGGAAGAAGTATTTTCAAAAACATGTCTTTTAAGAGAAAAGCCTTTGAAAGAAAAGCATAATCCCCAATAGCCATATCCTTATCCTTCGGATTCTTCATTTTGAATCTCTTCCTCTTTCTCTTTTTGAATTTCCCCTCCGCGTATAGATGTCTTTTTAAGATAAGTAAGGACTTCCGTATGAAGGACGGAAGAACCACTTCAAGGGACTAAGTCGTTTGTCGGGCTAAGAAGTTAGTCCAAGGAGGTGGAGGGCTTATGGGTACCTTTAAGATAGACGAGAGAGGAAGGTTCAAATAGCTATTAGGTAAATAAAGGACGAAACCTCATCATGGTAAGAAGGCCACGAAAGGAGAATATGAAGGGGAAGGCTAGTTGTTTTGGAGGAATAGGACACCTTGGGGTTGTCCAAAGAGGTAAGGACGAAGTACAGGATCTTCTGGAGGGTGGATGTATTCCCTCACGACGGGTATACCTGATGGGGGTAGGACCGTCTAAGTTGAAATTTGGTTATCTCGATCATCCTGTTCGAACTTTATTCGACTCTAGTGCACCACATTCGTTTATCTCATTAGTTGAGTCACTGCACCTAGACACCAGTTTGGTAGATGATCCCGTGGTTGTTTCAAACCCAATTGGGGGCTCCACTTATTTGTCCATGATATGTTTGGGGTTTGAAGATCCTCATACTTAGCGTTGAGTTTAGGGGTGATGCTTTTGTTTGGGCTTCAGGGGCTATGGGTTGATTTTGGGCATGGACTGATTATCCAGTAATGGTGCCGTTCTTAATTGCGAAAAGAGAGTTGTTGGGCTCATAACCCGCTTGGGTAACACTCTCGAGATCTCTTGTAATCCCATAGATTTTGTTATGCTAAGTTATCTTGAATCGCTTGACGCTTCGGTCGAGAGTATGCGATCTGTTAGAGTGGTCCGGGAATACTCGGATGTGTTTGGGGAGGTGAAGGGCTTACCTCCGAAGCAGGAGATAGACCTCCGAATATATCTGGTAGATGATGCTAAACCAGTATCTTTGTCAGTGCGCCACATGGCTCCTCGTGAGAGGAGGGAACTCCATAAGCAAGTAGGGGAGTTGCTTGAGAAGGGGTTCGTAAGACGAAGTATATCGGAGTGGGGTGCTCCAGTAGTTTTTGCTACGAAGGCGGATGGGTCCCTCAGACTTTGTGTAGACTATAGAGAACTCAACAAACTCACAAAGAGGAATAGACACCCATTGCCAAGGATGGATGATTTCTTTGATCAGTTGGTTGGCGCCTCAGTGTTTTCGCAGTGGGATTCGGCCACGGAGTTTCATCAGTTGGGAGTGACTGAGGATAGTATAGAGAAGACCGCCTTTAGGACTCCGGATGGTTTCTATGAGTGGCTTGTGATGCCATTTGGTTTGATGAACGCCCCCGCATATTTTGTTGGTTTGATGAGTAGGGTGTTCAGGAAGTACCTAGATAACTTTGTAGTGGTCTTTGTGGATGACATCTTAGTATTTTCTAAGAGTGAAGAAGAGCGAAATAAGTTTTCGTATGTGCTTAATAGGTTAAGCAAAGCCAGTTATTTGATCAACGGTGGTTCTAGAGTGAGACTGGCAAGGACATCCAGAGTTGGACAAGGGCTTAATTATTTATCCGTTTTTACTAGTATCATCTCACGTAGGTCATCTGAATTCGAAGGAGGTGTCCCTTGGATGTTTGTCTGATATTGGTTTAGGCCTTTGGGGCTTGCACTTGGGGGATGTCGAGTTCGACTAGGATGGTCTGCATGAGAGATGGATAGTTGTGACGATTATGTATGGAAGAATATCCTGGTATTTCTCCAGAAGTGGAGAAAAGCATACCCTACATCTTAGGGAAGTGTTGGAGACTCTTCGAGCGCATAGTCTTGAGACAGCAAAGGTGGATGGAATTCTTAACATCCTATGATTTCGAGATAGCGTGGTGGCGGACGCCTTGAGCGGAAAAAGGTTGTCCTTGAGTCCATTGTTCGTGGTACGACGAAGCTTGGAATTTATCTCGATGTTTGATTTCAGACCTTCCGTTGACTTTATACCCAGTTTGCTAGCATCCTTGGAGGTCAGACCTACTCTTTTGAGACGGATTGGCGAGGCATAGAGGGACGACCCACAGTTGGTTGAGTTGGTATAGAGGCTCATAAGGGGGGAGTCGTCCAGCCATTTGAGTAGGTATACCCTAGACGATAAGGGGTGCTTGCGTAGAGACGGTAGACTTTGTGTACCGCAGGACGAGGGTTTAAGGAAGGCTATTCTTGATGATGCACACCGTTCTAGGATAACCATTTATCCCGGTGGGGACAGGATGTACCAAAACATGAAGCGAGTTTTCATTTGGGCCGGTATGAAGAAAGATGTGGCCGAGTATGTTGCTAGATGCTTGGTGTGTCAACAGGTGAAAGCGGAGCAAAAGAAACCCGGTGGGTTGTTTCACCCATTGGAAGTTCCGCAATAGAAGTGGGATAGCGTCTCGATGGATTTTATTGATGGGTTACCAAGATCGAGGAAGGGTAATACGGGAATTTGGGTTGTGGTAGATAGACTTGCTAAGAGCGCCCATTTCATACCCGTGAAGAGCAAGAGGACTGTTCCATGTCTAGCTTCGGTTTATCTTCGAGAGATAATTCAGTTGCATAGGGAACATGACGTATCTCATGTGTCACATTTAAGGAAGTGCCTACGTGAGACCGCAGAGGTGGTAGAGCCGAGCCTGCTTAGGGAAGTAAGGGTAGAGCGTGATGCGATTATTCGACGAGATCCTACCCGCATCCTTGGGTCAGAGATTAGGAAGTTGGGAAACAGAGAGGTTCGACTAGTCAAAGTGAAAAGGGGAGAAGATGAGAGTAATGCTACTTGGGAGACAGAAGCGAAGATGCGTTTATTGTACCCATTCCTTTTTGAGGGTATGTCCTTTAACTTCTCCTGTATCGTTTGTCTAGTACTTATCTTATCTTTAGTATGTCCTCTCATTAGTACCTTTGACCTTTGGATAGGGAAAACCTATGGTTGAAACATGTGTTTGAGACATGTTATGTTTGATGGATGCGTGTGGATGCAAGTGTTTGCTAGTGGTTGCTCGTGGATGCATATATACACACTCTAGGCACTAGATCAGCTCAATCACTTCATATTGCATATTGCATAAAATTGTGTGTAGGTAGCTATATTAATGGATGTATAATGGTTGTGTTATCATATGGATGATGCATTTTGGTGAATGATAGTGCACTCATGTAGAAATAGTATGTGTCGATAAGGTTCTTTCGCATACATATTGGATGCATGGCACTATCATGGTTTGCATTAAGGAGGTCAACTAAATTAGTAGACCGCCTAATTTTGCATTAGACAGGGAACATATACACACACCCTTTGCATATGTTCATACAACATTAGAAACTTTAAGGACAATGGATGCCAGTGTTTGATGGTTTGAGTAGATGGTTGTTTGGTTGGTAGGATACGTTCCTCTTGACCTAGAGATTTCGGGGACGAAATCCTTTAAGTAGGGGAGAATGTAACACCCCGTATGTTGAATAACTTGCTATAATATAAAACAGGGCAGAATTAAACTTTAAAATTTGAATCAGGGGAAACGGGCTATGCCATTGCGTTCGTCTCTGAAAAATACACAAAATAGAGTCCGAGTTTTCGAAAATCGGAGTCCGTATGACCCCGATAAGGCCCAAAGAAGTTTTTAGAAATTTAAAAACAGATTTTCAGAAGTGGCGGGAAAAATCCCGCCAGACCCGGGGGGTCGACTGGGGAGTCGACCTCCCCCCAAGGTCGACTGGGGAGTCGACCCTAAGGTCGACCAGGGAGTCGACCTCCCTGGTCGAGCCCAGGTGACCTGGGCGCACCTGTTTGGCTTTTTGGCTGTGTTTTGGTGGCTAGGACGTGATCTGACAGCTCTAATCTAATTTAGGGTTAATCTAAGGGCCTAAAACACCTAACAAATCTATAAATATACCCTAAGACTACCCTAATTCATACTAAAAATAGTTACAACACCGTTATGCCGTCAAAATGCAACTTGACGGAGCCTCCATCAATCTAAAGAGGAAGATGGCTTCTCAAATCAATCTCTAATCAACTCTAGCAACTTAATCTTCTTCTTAGGAGTGCTAATCAACAAGTTGTGAGTTTTCTATAGCCTTAATAACCAACTGTTGAAATGATTATGATAGGATATAATGAGGTTATGGCTATGAATGTGGATCAATGCAAGATTATGTTATCATATGCTATGTGTTTGTGATGTTATGCAAGTTATGCAAGTTATGTGCTATATGTTCATGAAGTTATGCAAGTCATATGATACATGTTCATGATGTTATGCAAGTTATGCAAGTCATATGCTATGTGATTATGTGTTATGCAAGTTATGCAAGTCATATGATATATGTTCATGAAGTTATGCAAGTTATGCAAGTCATATGATATATGTTCATGAAGTTATGCAAGTTATGCAAGTCATATGCTATGTGTTTGTGGTGTTATGCAAGTTATGCAAGTCATATGATATATGTTCATGAAGTTATGCAAGTAATGCAAGTCATATGATATATGTTCATGAAGTTATGCAAGTTATGCAAGTCATATGCTATGTGTTTATGATGTTATGCAAGTTATGAGAAACATTATCCATTATGACACCATGATATGCAAGTTTGGTGTATGCAAGTTCATCTATGATATGTATGCAAGTTTGGTGTATGATTATGTGCAAGTTCATATATGATATGTTATGCAAGTTTGGTGTATGATTATATGTAAGTCCATATATGACATGTTATGCAAGTTTGGTGTTTGATTATATGCAAGTGACATGTGCAAGTTGACACCTTAGTATGATATGCATACATATGCAAGTTAACCCCTTTGTATGTCATACAAACATATGCTAGTTTACCCCTTTGAATGACATAAATAACTTATGCAAGTTAACCTCCTTATGACATATGTGATTCATGCAAGTTTGGGTTGATTATTTATGCTAGTTGGGTTTGATGCTATATGCATGTTGACACCTTTAAACCCATGTTGATGCTTATGTGTTATGCAAGTTGAACCCATTGTATGTGTGATGAATCTTCCCTTTTATGTCATGTTAGCGAATTACGTGGGGAACGATGGGGTTAATATACATGTTAATGAAATGGTGTGAAATTGGTATGATTATGCATACCATAAAGAGGATAGACATAATTGAGTCAATTATGTACATCGTTAAAAAATTGGAATTAATTAGGGAAAATTAATTCGAAATATGGGGTGATTAATTAGGTGTAATTAATCGACTAAGACACGAGGTTGGACCCTTTTGTAGCGTAAGACTGCCCGGAACCGACCGGCAAATCCAGCGACTACAAATGATTGGCCCAATGTGAGAGGTCTTAGGCACAAACTAAATACGTGACAAGTGTATAGACACGAGGTTAGACTCGGTTATGGCGTAAGGCTGCCCGGACCCAACCGGCAAATCCAGCTGCCATAAAAGATAGTCTAATGTGAGAGGTCTTTACAACGGTTACGTTCTTAATCAATTAAGAAACACTTAACCAGATAAGCATGTAGTGGGGCATGAAGGGTTAAGTGGGTGCCTTGGGTGGCATGAGGAAATCTAGTTGTTGCCTTGGGTGGCAATAGAAAATACGATTAGAATACTTAACCAAAGTGGAACATGTAATTAAACATGATTAAAGGGTTAAGTGGGTGCCTTGGGTGGCATGAGGAAATCTAGTGGTTGCCTTGGGTGGCAATAGAAGATAAGATTAGAATACTTAACCAAAGTGGAACATGTAATTAAACATGATTAAAGGGTTAAGTGGGTGCCTTGGGTGGCATGAGGAAATCTAGTGGGTTGCCTTGGGTGGCAATAGAGAATACGACTAGAATACTTAACCAAAGTGGAACATGTAACTAAACATGATTAAAGGGTTAAGTGGGTGCCTTGGGTGGCATGTGGAAATCAAGTGGGTGCCTTGGGTGGCATGTAGAAATCTAGTGGGTGCCTTGAGTGGCAATTGAAATATGATTAGATGACTTAACCAAACCTTAACATGTAAGTGGGCATGATTATGAAAAAGGGGTTAAGTGGGATGCACTAGATAAAATGACAAGCTTAAGTAGTAGCTTGTGGGGGCCCATTTCAACCAGTAACCCATATGTATCTTATTGGGCTCGACCCATGTCGAGGATGGGACACGCGTACTGGGCTTGACTATAAGAGGCCAAAACGGGGTAGCGGTGGCAACGCGAGTCCAACGGGTTTCATATGCGTGTGTGGACCCGGGCTGGTAGGTAAGACGTTGTTGCATCGTGTAGATATAAGCCGTGCAGCATTGACAGTATCGGGTTGCCACTTTGGGGAGTGATACACCCCACTGTGGGGCCAGCACGGGTATCTACGGTAGGGAGCCGATCGCTTGGGGAGTAGCAGGTACACCTAGTGGTGATAGGGGTAGACGACACCTATGTAGTCAGCTAGGGGTACAAGAGACTACTATTAAAATTACTAAGTTGTGGGTACACCTAGTGGAGATAGGGGAAGACGGCACCTATGTAGTCAGCTAGGGGTACACGAAACTACTATTAAAAATTACTAAGTACACTTAGTGGGGATCAACCTTTAAGTAGGAATTACCCTTGGGTGGGTGGAACTGGTGTGGTGCAGTGTAGGAATTATCCTTGGGTGGGTAGATCTGGTGTGGTGCAGAATAGTATTTATCCTTGGGTGGATAGGCGCGTCTTTACCGTTATCTTAGTTTATCCTAAGTCTAGTTGGATGCTTAGTGTAGTCATTTATCCCCAGTCGTACCGTACCAGTTTATATCATACCCTAATTACTTTAATGATTGTTTTGTTAAGGTTATAGGGCTAACTCAGACTTATGTCTGACCCCATTGTTTTTATCTTTTTCCCCAACCCTCAGGTTCTCAGAGTGGGCCTAGCACTAGTGGGCTTTGATCAGATTGCTTTATCTATCTTTTGGAGCTTGGACTCTTGAAGAAAAGCTCGGTTATCTTTTCAATTATGGCTATTAGTATGTAGTGGGATTATGTACTTATGTTTTAACGAGATGGATATTTAGTACTTGACTCTTGTTGGTTTTTGAGATGTAACCAAACATGTTTACCTTCTGCTGCAATTAAAATGATGTTTTAAATTTCAAGTATTACTTATATCTGTCTTGTTGTTCATTTTCAGTTCTATATTCACTTAAATACTCCACCGAAGCTAAGGCATTCCCTTAGTGAGTGACCTTAGCGGGTATGGGGTGTTACAATCTCTCTACACCATTTCATTCTATCCTTATGCTGCCTCTGAGAAAATGTATAAATAAATAAAATAATATGTAAAATAAATCAAGACGAGGAAATGCTGCTCAAGACTTTCAAGAAGAGATTCTAAACAAGCTAGGATTCAAGTGAAGATTCAAACGACTTCAACGACTATTTTTCTACGAGTCCAATATAATCTCTGTAAGTCGGTTACTTTTTAGATTTGAATGTTTTTCGCTATTCGTGACATGAAATTAAAGGAATAAAAGAATATGCCAAATCTTTCGGTTTGAATCAGTGCTTATATCCTTGGACCTAATTAAGAACTATTATGATTCGATGACCAATAAGACTGTGACTATGAAACTATGGACCTTAAAACCATATGCCTCTTTGACTATGAACATTGCCTATGACTGTGGCTCATGACTGTGAGAATTATTTTCCTTTGACTATGAACATCGCCTATGACTGTGATTCAATAACTATGAGGATTTATTGCCTATGACTATGGATATAAGATTATTATTATTTATGCCCATGACACTGTAGTTACAAAACCACGTTGTACCCTAAACTGGCATTATATTGGATCTAGGCTTGACTTTCTATTTCAGTTTATTCTTAGTTATTCTTGGATCTTGATCTTGGGAATTTACCTATTAAGTTAGGTCTACCCATGTTCTTGAGCCTATACTGTTCAACCCTTTTCATGTCGTAATATTACCAGATCTATATGCCTGTGAATTATCATTTTATGCCAGTTATTATGTCTATCTTTTCATAGCATCTTTGATTCATTCCCTTTTTATCTACGAATCTAGATTTATCTATAGTCTAGATTGAATCACGATTATACGAACGATGGGAATATGATTTGGGCAAAATATGAAATCTACTAAAACGTAGTTATAAACTTGGAAATTGGCATAAATTGGGAACATGTATTATGGCATGTTTATAAAAATGCAAATTGGATAAATTTGACATGAATTATAGGATGTGTAATTTGAATCTAGTATTGACTTGTAAATCTAGCATTTACATGAACTGTGAACTAGAATAATAAGTCTAGTTTGACATGAACTGAAATTAGAATGTTAAATCAGAATTGGATTAGCTAATTTGGCATAATAAGTATATTGGCATAAATTTGAAATTGGCCATAATTGTGAGAAATTGTCATGTTTAGCAAAATCATGGTTAGTGACACTTAATTTGGTATAGTTTACATACCAAAAAGCATAAATATGATATAGAGGGGAAAATGGGCCATAATAATAAATGTTGACAATTTACATTAAAAGAGTAATTATGAAATAAGTAAATTAGGAATAATTTACTTATAGAATTTGTCCTAAATGAGGAAAATGTAAATTTAGACAAATTAAAGGTTTATTAACGACATCTCTTTTAATAACACAACAGAAAGTTCTAGGGTGACAGAGAGGATAGTGTCTAGGCTTGGGTTTGGAAAATACAAGTTTCCTGCTCTCCCTGGCTATCTCTAACTGATTCGACGGACGGGATGGTTACTTTCAAAACCTGATTTGAATATTAATCAAAACCCTTTGAACTTAGAAAACACAAATATGCCTAACCCGAGGTTAGACTGAGTTGCGATGTAAACCTGCCCGGAACCAACCGGCACATCTAGTAATCGCAACAACATCTGTCTAATGTGAGTGGTCGCGGCTTTAATTTATTTAGTTAAAGCAATAACAATAATGGTAGGGTTAAGTTAACTAAGACACTTAACCAATTCAACATGATAACCAAACCGATGGGTGGGGTTAGGTTCATACAGACACTTAACACAGTTAAGCTAGAATGGGAAGGTTAAGTCCACAGGAACACTTAACCAACTTAACACAGTTAAGCTAGAATGGGAGGGTTAAGTCCATAGGAACACTTAACCAACTTAACACAGTTAAGCTAGAATGGGAGGGTTAAGTCCATAGGAACACTTAACCAAACTTTACATCGTGACAAGACAAGATTTGTAGGGGTTAAGTAACTAAGAAAACACTTACCCAAATTAACATGTTAACTAGACTAGAAGGTGGGGTTATGTAAAGTTAATACACTTAGCCAAATTAACATGTTAACTAGACTAGAGGTTGGGGTTATGTAAAGTTAATACACTTAGCCAATTTGATATGTTAGCTGGACTAGACCGTAGGGTTAAGTAAATTTGAACACTTAACCATCAGATTGTGATAAATGAATAGGGTTAAGTCTAAAACATGAAGGATAATACTTAACCATTAATAAAATGTTAGTTAAAACAGATGGGCAAGGTTAAGTTAAAAAGGAACACTTAACCAATACAGGATGAATGGGTAGGGTTAAGTAATAAGAAATACTTAACCAATATAACCTGGTTTGTGGTAGGGTTAAGTCAACATGAATTACTGATAACACTTAACCAGTTTAACAGGATAAATGAAGAGGGTTAAGTTAGCTTGAATTGACTAATGACACTTAACCATTCCAAATTGACGAGAAAGAGAAATAAGTAGTAAACCTTAGTTAAAAGGAGCTAAGTAGTAAACCTTAGTTAAGAAAACAACGATTCTGAAAACTAAGTGGTAAACCTTAGTTAGCAAAACTAAGTAATAATTCTTAGTATAACACGGGAAGGAGCGAACGTTCGTCTGATTAAAAAGAAGGCTCCAACGAATTGGGTTACGAAGCCCGAGGCTTCGAGGGGACGTGAGGGTACTCTTGGTATCCCTCTGTGAGGCTGCAGATGATCCTCCTGGGCTCACAGAGGTTAAGGTCTCCGGTAGAAGAACCAAGGGTATGCCTTGGTTGCAAAATATGGCAACCTAAAGACTAGGATGGACCAGCGTGATTCGGCGAGAAACCGATAGCCCTGTGATAGCAACTCGTCGTCTACCATCCATCTTGAGTCAATCGAGATACGTGAAGCGAAAAGGCGGAGAACTCCAAAAGACCATATACTTGCTATCTAGTTATGGGTGAGGATGGCCATAGGTTAGTGGGGCATAGGGGGCCTGCGTATATTTCTCATTTTTCAAGGTGTGCCTTTCATTAGTTGAGGGAGGGGTCGAGTGGGACCATAGCCACTGGAATAAAAACAGACCTTAGCATCTGCATCGGCAGATATCTGAAAGCTCCCGACTGAGCCCTGTGTTTCTTGATTTGCCCTGCCACAGGACTCGGGCCGCACATTACAGGACATGTGCATCTAGACAAGCGATAACGATTCGCGATACATGCGTGGGGAAGTCTAGGAACGTATACCACTCTAGGTAGTGTGTCCTAGACTTGGGGGCATCGTTCGACAGGTAGCATAATCCCTAGTTGGACTAGGTGGCATAAAACCTGAATCCGAGAAGCGTTCAACAGATAGCGTAAACTCTAGTTGAATCTAGAAAGCACTTGATAGAAAACCCTAGATTAGATCTAGGTAATAAATAATAAATATATGCCTGAAGGCAATGGAAAATACAGGGATTGGGATCACGTTATCGTTACTAGTTGGGACACTAGTTAGGTGGTGCAGAGAGATAGAAACCAGTATAACAAGGAAATAGCAAAGCGGCGAAAGTATTAGAGCATATCCAGTTTATCTTGTCTTAGCATATCTTGTGATAATCTTGTCTAACCTTGCTGATCCTATCATCATGGTGTTATCTTGTATTCAGTTAATTCATGTCGTTTTGTTTTTCCATGTTCACATGCTAGAAGTAACTGAACTTACTCAGGCTTTATGTCTGACTCTGTTTTTCTTTCGTCTTCTTTTCTTCCGTTCCCTCCCAGGTAGTAAAGGAGGGAATAGTATAGCTCAGGTTAAGTTGGACTGTCACTCTTTCCCAGCTTGAAGATTTGTCGAAGTTTTGCTTGGATTTTCTTTTCAGATGCTATGGCTGGCTCTTGCTACAATTGGGGAATATAAATGTGGTTTTATGCTTCTTTATTTTGTAAGACAGATGATACTCTGATATTATAAAGAAATCGTTTACAAACTATTTTATCAATAAAGCAAAGTTTTATTTTCCGCCTATTTTAATCTTGTCTGTCTTGTAATTTATCTGCATCTTTTACCTTAAAATGCTCCACAGAACTTAGTGCATTCCCTTTGTGAGTGACACTAACGGATGTGGGGTGTTACACGTGGTATCAGAGCTGAAGGTTACCAGATCAGATAAAGGATTTGAAAAATTATTTTCAAAACGGTTTTAAAAGAAGCATTTTCAAGAGAAAAGATTTGTTTAAAAGGCATATTCCCTAAAGCCATACGCACTATCTTCTCTTCCTCTGTTTGAATTCTTGTCTCCTTCTTTCTTGAGTCTCTGGGGCTCCTGGCTTTCTGGGAGGTAACCTCATCGATGGGCGAAGTCATGCCTGGCTTCCATCCATAGCCGTAGTTGTTTCACCTACAGCCAGTTTTCTTTCAAGCTTATAGGGTTTTCTGTATGATGGAAGCAGCTTTCGAGGGATTTGTCAACATGACTACACACGGAAGAGGATGAGGAATTCATGGATGTAGATTTAGCTCACAAAGAAGGAAGGAATTATAAAACCTAAGACAAGAGGAGGTATCTTTACTAAGGTGTAATTAAGGGCAAAGGACAAGATTCTCAAAAGGGCAAGTACCTACTTTCGCCACTAAGCGTACCTAGGAGAAAGGTAGTAAAGTTCTGTTGGAAGAGTCTAGTTTTGCTGTTCGTACTCTTTCCTTTGGTTTTAGCACTTCACATTTGTTCATATCCACTTCCATAGTTGAGTCTCTGCACCATAGTACTTGTATAGTAGAAAGATCCCACTAGAGTCTCAAATCCAATTGGTGGTCCGACCAGTTTATTTTTGGTTAGTAGGGATTTGAGAATAGCTATCGAGTTTGCTTATATCATCTCACGTAGATCGTCTAAATTCGGAGGAGATATTCCTTGGGTGCTTGTATGATACTGGTTTAGGCCTTTGGGGCTTGTACTTGAGGAATGTCGAGTTCGACTAGGATGGTTTGCGTGAGAGATGAATATTTGTGGCAGACACTCTAAAAAGTACGTAGTGACCTTTCGACCCTTATAGTTATGGCATGGTGGATAAGAGGGAGACCTCTAATCATCTTAGTACATACACTTGGTACCGTGATTGACATCTGTTTATTTTGGAAATGGAGGTCAAAAACTTCACAATCGTGAAGTTAAATTAGTTAAGATACAGTGAAGTAAAGCTCAAGAAGGCTAGATACTAGCATCATACCCTTTTCCTTAAGGGTGCATCCTTGATTTCTTTTTTTTTGTAGGATCTTTACGCATAATTGTTTCTCTCTTTCCGAAGTATACCCTCTAGGTCGTATCTTCGATCCTTAGGTAAAAACTCTTTTGGATGTAAACATGTATTTGAAACATGTTATGGTTGATGGTTGCGAGTGGTTGCTAATGGTTGCTCGTGAATGCATATACATACGTATTAGGCCCTAGATCAGTCCGGACGCTTTCATATTACATTTACAGATATGTATTTGTTTGTTGAACTTGATATGTTATCATATGGATGTTGCATATGGATGAATGGCTATGCACACATGTAGTATTTACATAACTAGGGATGCTTGCATACATGATTGGACGCATGGCACTGACAAGATTCGCATTAAGGAGGTCAACTGAATCAGTAGACCGCCTGATTTTGCATTAGATAAAGACATATACACACACTATGCATATGAACATGAAAGCATTAGAAGTCTTTTAAGAACAATGGACGCATGTGTTTGATGGTTGAGTAGATGGACGATTGGATGATAGGATATACGTTCTTCTTGACTTGAAGATTTCGGGGACGAAATCCTTTTAAGTGGGGGAGAATGTAACACCCCGTAATTCTGTAACACTAGGATTCACAAATCAAAGAGGAGTTAAATTTTAAAATCAAAATCAAGGGAAACGGGTTGCACCATTACGTTCGTCTCGGAATTCTGCTTAGAAACGAGTCCGATTTTGCAAGAATCGGAGTCCGTATGAGGGAGATATGACCCTCCTGAGTTTCAGGAATTTTCCGAATCGAAAACAGCTCGAAATTCGAATTCAAAATTCGAATTCAAACCCAGAAGCGGGTTGGGCGGGAAATTTCCCGCCCAGGACCCAGGTCGACTGGGGAGTCGATTGGGTTGTCGACCCCCCCCCCCCCCCCCCGACCAGGTCGACTGGGTAGTTGACCCCCCTGACCAGGTCGACTGGGTAGTCGACCTAGGGGTCGACCTGCTCCCGAAATCCAGTTTTTAAACCTGGTTCGTTCTGATGTATTTGGTCACGTTTTCTGCCTAGGTTCGTCCGCCTAACCCTATATAAACAGCCCTCTAGCCTCATTCTCTCTACACCATTTCATTCTATCCTTATGCTGCCTCTGAGAAAATGTATAAATAAATAAAATAATATGTAAAATAAATCAAGACGAGGAAATGCTGCTCAAGACTTTCAAGAAGAGATTCTAAACAAGCTAGGATTCAAGTGAAGATTCAAACGACTTCAATGACTGTTTTTCTACGAGTCTAATATAATCTCTGTAAGTCGGTTACTTTTTAGATTTGAATGTTTTTCGCTATTCGTGACATGAAATTAAAGGAATAAAAGAATATGCCAAATCTTTCGGGTCGAATCAGTGCTTATATCCTTGGACCTAATTAAGAACTGTTATGATTTGATGACCAATAAGACTGTGACTATGAAACTATGGACCTTAAAACTATATGCCTCTTTGACTATGAACATTGCCTATGACTGTGGCTCATGACTGTGAGAATTATTTTCCTTTGACTATGAACATCGCCTATGACTGTGATTCAATAACTGTGAGGATTTATTGCCTATGACTATGGATATAAGATTATTATTATTTATGCCCATGACACTGTAGTTACAAAACCATGTTGTATCCCAAACTGGCATTATATTGGATCTAGGCTTGACTTTCTATTTCAGTTTATTCTTAGTTATTCTTGGCTCTTGATCTTGGGAATTTACCTATTAAGTTAGGTCTACCCATGTTCTTGAGCCTATACTGTTCAACCCTTTTCATGTCGTAATATTACCAGATCTATATGCCAATGAATTATCATTTTATGCCAGTTATTATGTCTATCTTTTCATAGCATCTTTGGTTCATTCCCTTTTTATCTACGAATCTAGGTTTATCTATAATCTAGATTGAATCATGATTATACAAAAAATGGGAATACGATTTGGGCAAAATATGAAATCTACTAAAACGTAGTTATAAACTTGGAAATTGGCATAAATTGGGAACATGTATGGCATGTTTATAAAAATGCAAATTGGATAAATTTGACATGAATTGTAGGATGTGTAATTTGAATCTAGTATTGACTTGTAAATTTAGCATTTACATGAACTGTGAACTAGAATAATAATTCTAGTTTGACATGAACTGAAATTAGAATGTTAAATCAGAATTGGATTAGCTAATTTAGCATAATAAGTATATTGGCATAAATTTGAAATTGGCCATAATTGTGAGAAATTGTCATGTTTAGTAAAATCATAGTTAGTGACACTTAATTTGGTATAGTTTACATACCAAAAAGCATAAATATGATATAGAGGGGAAAATAGGCCATAATAATAAATGTTGACAATTTACATTAAAAGAGTAATTATGAAATAAGTAAATTAGGAATAATTTACTTATAGAATTTGTCCTAAATGAGGAAAATGTAAATTTAGACAAATTAAAGGTTTATTAACGACATCTCTTTTAATAACACACCAGATAGTTCTAGGGTGATAGAGTGGATAGTGTCTAGGCTTGGGTTTGGAAAATACAAGTTTCCTGCTCTCCCTGGCTATCCCTAACTGATCCGACGGACGGGATGGTTACTTTCAAAACCTGATTTGAAAATTAATCAAAACCCTTTGAACTTAGAAAACACGAATATGCCTAACCCGAGGTTAGACTGAGTTGCGATGTAAACCTGCCCGGAACCAACCGGCACATCCAGTAATCACAACAACATCTGTCTAATGTGAGTGGTCGCGGCTTTAATTTATTTAGTTAAAGCTAGAACAAGAATGGTAGGGTTAAGTTAACTAAGACACTTAACCAATTCAACATGATAACCAAACCGATGGGTGGGGTTAGGTTCATACAGACACTTAAAACAGTTAAGCTAGAATGGGAAGGTTAAGTCCATAGGAACACTTAACCAACTTAACACAGTTAAGCTAGAATGGGAGGGTTAAGTCCATAGGAACACTTAACCAACTTAACACAGTTAAGCTAGAATGGGAGGGTTAAGTCCATAGGAACACTTAACCAAACTTTACATCGTAACAAGACAAGATTTGTAGGGGTTAAGTAACTAAGAAAACACTTATCCAAATTAACATGTTAACTAGACTAGAAGGTGGGGTTATGTAAAGTTAATACACTTAGCCAAATTAACATGTTAACTAGACTAGAGGTTGGGGTTATGTAAAGTTAATACACTTAGCCAATTTGATATGTTAGCTGGACTAGACCGTAGGGTTAAGTAAATTTGAACACTTAACCATCAGATTGTGATAAATGAATAGGGTTAAGTCTAAAACATGAAGGATAATACTTAACCATTAATAAAATGTTAGTTAAAACAGATGGGCAAGGTTAAGTTAAAAAGGAACACTTAACCAATACAGGATGAATGGGTAGGGTTAAGTAATAAGAAATACTTAACCAATATAACCTGGTTTGTGGTAGGGTTAAGTCAACATGAATTACTGATAACACTTAACCAGTTTAACAGGATAAATGAAGAGGGTTAAGTTAGCTTGAATTGACTAATGACACTTAACCATTCCAAATTGACGAGAAAGAGAAATAAGTAGTAAACCTTAGTTAAAAGGAGCTAAGTAGTAAACCTTAGTTAAGAAAACAACGATTCTGAAAACTAAGTGGTAAACCTTAGTTAGCAAAACTAAGTAATAATTCTTAGTATAACACGGGAAGGAGCGAACGTTCGTCTGATTAAAAAGAAGGCTCCAACGAATTGGGTTACGAAGCCCGAGGCTTCGAGGGGACGTGAGGGTACTCTTGGTATCCCTCTGTGAGGCTGCAGATGATCCTCCTGGGCTCACAGAGGTTAAGGTCTCCGGTAGAAGAACCAAGGGTATGCCTTGGTTGCAAAATATGGCAACCTAAAGACTAGGATGGACCAGCGTGATTCGGCGAGAAACCGGTAGCCCTGTGATAGCAACTCGTCGTCTACCATCCATCTTGAGTCAATCGAGATACATGAAGCGGAAAGTCGGAGAACTCCAAAAGACCATATACTTGCTATCTAGTTATGGGTGAGGATGGCCATAGGTTAGTGGGGCATAGGGGGCTGGCGTGTAGTTCTCATTTTTCAAGGTGTGCCTTTCATTAGTTGAGGGAGGGGTCGAGTGGGACCATAGCCACTGGAATAAAAACAGACATTAGCATCTGCATCGGCAGATATCTGAAAGCTCCCGACCAAGTCCTGTGTTTCTTGATTTGCCCTGCCACAGGACTCGGGCCGCACATTACAGGACATGTGCATCTAGACAAGCGATAACGATTCGCGATACATGCGTGGGGAAGTCTAGGAACGTATACCACTCTAAGTAGTGTGTCCTAGACTTGGGGGCATCGTTCGATAGGTAGCATAATCCCTAGTTGGACTAGGTGGCATAAAACCTGAATCCGAGAAGCGTTCAGCATATAGCGTAAACTCTAGTTGAATCTAGAAAGCACTTGATAGAAAACCCTAGATTATATCTAGGTAATAGATAATAAATGTATGCCTGAAGGCAATGGAAAATACAGGGATTGGGATCACGTTATCGTTACTAGTTGGGACAGTAGTTAGGTGGTGCAGAGAGATAGAAACCAGTATAACAAGGAAATAGCGAAGCGGCGAAAGTATTAGAGCATATCCAGTTTATCTTGTCTTAGCATATCTTGTGATAATCTTGTCTAACCTTGCTGATCCTATCATCATGGTGTTATCTTGTATTCAGTTAATTCATGTCGTTTTGTTTTTCCATGTTCACATGCTAGAAGTAACTGAACTTACTCAGGCTTTATGTCTGACTCTGTTTTTCTTTCGTCTTCTTTTCTTCCGTTCCCTCCCAGGTAGTAAAGGAGGGAATAGTATAGCTCAGGTTAAGTTGGACTGTCACTCTTTCCCAGCTTGAAGATTTGTCGAAGTTTTGCTTGGATTTTCTTTTCAGATGCTATGGCTGGCTCTTGCTACAATTGGGGAATATAAATGTGGTTTTATGCTTCTTTATTTTGTAAGACAGATGATACTCTGATATTATAAAGAAATCGTGTACAAACTATTTTATCAATAAAGCAAAATTTTATTTTCTGCCTGTTTTAATCTTGTCTGTCTTGTAATTTATCTGCATCTTTTACCTTAAAATGCTTCACAGAACTTAGTGCATTCCCTTTGTGAGTGACACTAACGGATGTGGGGTGTTACAAATTTCATCCCTGAAATTACTAAGGTAGGAAAAATGCTGCAAACTCAACTACGGATTAAAAATTTAATCCTCAACTTCATTTTCAACTGAACCGCTTTATTTTAATTAAAATATTAATAATTGTTATAAACAAAAAATTTCAAAAATGCTGAAAGAATTCTAATATTTTAAATCTCTGGAAAATTTCGCTAGCGTATCCTTTGCACAACTCAATCGGTACAACTACAACTCGCCTCTCTAGGCCTTCTTCAATCCAAAAGAAAATCAAACAACAAAGCGGCTCGCCAAACAGGCTCTTAAACCTCATATCCATATAAAATATAAACTTGTACCTTTTGTTGGCAATCTAACTCTATCTCTTCCATTTGCTATCACTTTAGCACATCAAGCAATTCCAATCGATCTCCAACTAGTTCATTCTCAAACCAATCAGTCTTATATCCAAACTGAATTCCATTCTTAATTCCAAATTCTAACTCATGAATCCAATTCCATTACAGACTATCTCTAATCCAATCCAAATTTATTTAACTTAATTTAAGTTAAATTGCAATTTATTTATTCACTTTTCCATTTTGATCTTTTTAACTTCATCAGTTAAATTTAATTTTCAAGTCCCTGGGTTTTATTTCAAATCGGTTTGGAATCATGTAAACTATTAATCAATTCAAATCATTTGAATTTCTGGACAACTTATTAAAACAATTCAAAAAAATAAAATCTTCGGTAGTAATCTGTCACTTAGAAACTCAAAAATGAACACTATTGATATCACGATTCATTATCAGGGTTATTTCCCAGCCACCGAAGTGAGTTCAGTACTATTTCACTTCAAAACATATTCTCAAACACTCCCATTTTGAAATCAATTCAAAATACCCTTTAAAATATTTGGAAAACATTTTCAAATCACCCAGGATCTTAAAATTTCCTTATATAATTCAAAATTCATTTCACATACCCTTCCAAGTTCCAGAATTATAATTCAAACTCTGTTTTAAATTCATATTTAATTCATCTGAATTTATATATCACATTTATGCTAATTCTGATTGGTTATTTATAACCATTTCAATTTATAATCTTATTCGATTATAAAAATAACCAACATATCCAATATATCATAATAATTCTAATATATAAACTATAATTTGGGTAAAATTATTTCATTTACCTCTTGTCAAAATGTAATGTGTCAATTTGTCGTATTCGAATGTTTAGAAACCCCTATTGATCTTGTGGTGCCCCACCATCGATCAGAATTCATAAGCCACTTAACCAATAAATCTCCACAATAAAAATCATATTTATACAGTTTACAAATACGTTCGCTCGTATATATGCACTCAAACCCAATCTAGGGTATTATTAACCCCATCTCTATCGAGTATGCCACAGAGCCAAGGTAACTGCTTAACCTTCAGCTCTGGTACTACCGTAACGACCCAAGGAATTTCGACCCTGAAAATCAACACAACATACCATGTCGACTATTCAAGCATAGGAAATATCGGACCATTAATAGAAAGAAGTTAGAGGGTGAGAAATAGAAAGAAAGAAAGTTGGAATAGAAGGAGAAGAAGAACACACTGAACAGAATTAGAGCGAACACGAATCTCACAACGAAACAAAAAAATACTATATAACAACTTCTGAATTACAAAACTAAAACTGTACTTACATATATCATCATAGTACATCACATATATGTCACAGCGGAAACAAACTCTATATATATCTTACGTTGAAGCCTTCTGCTCCAAGCTCCACCAAATGTATTTATAAAGTCCCGACTACTTGACTGCCAGTACAAAATTAGGCACCCAAGAATTTAGGGGAAACAAATCAAAATAAACTTTGGGTCAGTCATGTGACTGGTGTAAGTAAACTCAAAATCATTCCGGTTTAACTTTTCAAAATCCTTTCCAAAGGAATGATAATCGTAAGGCCGATCCACACATAAACCCGGATGGTTTACCATACGATAACACAAAACACATTCCAAAAATCAATACTTTTTTGATATTGTAATAATGTCTAATACAAGTAAATAATAATCTAGCAGAACGCTTTCATCTCACGCTCTACATATATAAAATATAATCAAAAACCTTGGGCTCTTATTGGGTAATGGATTTCCAACTATGAATAGGTATGGAACCACCTTCCGATTAGTGTAATCTAGAAGCGATACATTGAAGTTTAACAAGAACATCTTGTAACTCGACCATACATGACTGATCATCCATTTCGCTTGAATATTCCAAATATATTGTTACCTTACAGTTGGTATACCAACACAACTGTTCCCGGAAGATAAAGAAATTAAAAGAAGTAACAAATTTGAATATTCCCTAGATGGTGACAATATACCCTTATTGGGTGCGACCCACTTAGCCATGCTGCTAGCCAGATTTCTGTCATTTCCCAGTTGATGAGGCTTGAGGTCATAACGTATCTTTTAACAAATCATTCCTTTATTTACTTTGAATACCACATTGTCATACCCATTAAATCACAAATTGATTTCCCCAAAATTACCACGGGAATAAGCTAAGAGAAACAAATTCCTCCACCACCAACATAAATATGTTTGAATTGATCAACTTACGCGATCTACTAGATATTCTCTATCAGACATTCGTCCATTCAAGTTGTCCTGGGACTAGATAACCCGAAGGCACTATTTTGTAAATCCATCTTAGGCAATTTCCAAGTAGGATCGCCAGAACTGCCCTTGCATAAACTCTGTCTTCAATTGTATTCATCATATTTGATTTGCAATGCTAATGCCCATATGGAGTGGTTTTCAGGTAATAAATCTGATCCCGGTCTCTCCGTATTAACAAAGAAAAAGGTCAAAAACTTTGATAGTCCGTTATTTAACTATCAAAGGAAAACATGTGTACAATCAACGATCGTATTCCCAAATGGAAATCTCAATCATCATTTCATTTCCTAATTTCCCGTTTTATTTCTTAAAAACCCGTTTTACTTCTCACGGTTTTCTTGGAAAACGTTTCCATATAATCACAACTCTTTATATTCCCCGATTTTGAAAAAACAAACCATTAACACTGGAAAAACTTTCCATACCTTATTCACGCATCACTATCCATCAATTCCTAACCGTAAACCAGTAAGAGAACAACTCCCTAAGTATTAACCCCGAAGGCCGAAACCAACATCAGATCAATACCCAGAAAGCTGTTCAACTTAACTAGTATCCAATCAGTTTATAATTTCCTAAACTTCATTTTAAATCTGCAAAAAAATTGCTTTTAAATCATTATTCACTTTAAAATGTGAATATTATTTCTTTATAGAAAACAAAACTCATTTTATTAAATGAAATATTGATTTAAATAAATATTTCCATTACAGTTTAAAATCCCATCTGTCTAGTTCTTTTATAAATTCATATTCGTATTTCACTCCATATACTCCATTTATAAATCAATTTCCTATTAAATAATATCAAGTTTATAACTTAATCTCGATTACCTATTTAATTACTAATTATTTGTTTTGAAACAAACATTAACTATCTTGCCAGCTATTGAATTATATAATACCTAAAAATAAATTGTTTTATATCACTTGACATAGTCGAACTCTAATTATAAATCCTTATGGATTTATTTAATTCTATTTATATTTCAAAACATTGAAATAGATTCATTATTTACTTTTCAACAAATTCCCAATTAATTCATTTAATAATATTTACGACACCATTCATAACTCAAATCACTTGTTTTTAATTAAAACAAGTTTGAATTCTAGCCCAACTGAAATTCCATTTCTATTTTTAAGTATATATTTTCTTTTTTAAAAGCCCAAATTCCTTTCTAGTATATTGAATATATTTTGCGGTATTTAAATACCAATTATTTCAGGTCAATGTTGTTCAACATCTCAAACACACAATAATCAACACCAGATTATCTGTTACATCATAGAATGTAATATATGAAAAACAATAATAAAATTGTTAAGGAATCCCATTGAATTCCTCCAACCTATTTCTCTTCATCCACAGACGTTAATTAACATTAATCTCATATCAATATGGAACAAATAATAAATAGAATCCATATTTAGCTAACAACTTCATATATATAACTACTAACCAATTTATTTGTAAACCATCCAAACAACCATCGCACACAACATTCAATCATTTTTAACAATATTAAATAATGTTTATAAAATTATAAAACTGGACAGAGTTGGTGAGTTTACTCACCTTGGTCGTTAATCGTTGATCATCGGTCAACGGTCGATGATTCGAATCTGATGTTTCATTTTGTCTAAAATTCAAACGAGCTCCACATCGCTTTAGATTAGTCCCAGTGCGTAGCCTGTGACTCCATGACCCCAATGTATCCAAATTTACGTCATTTTGATCATATATGGAAATGTTATGAATTTTACAAGTTATATGATGTTTTTAATTTAAAACTAACTTGAATTATTTTAAATAAACGAGGCTTTACAATTATAACATCAACCCATTACCTGTTTAAACGCAATCATCATGTACGTACGGACTGCTATAGACAAAAATAAGAATAGCTTTGTGACCAACAATGTGAAAAGATTCCAAAACTATAATAATATAGACAAGTTAACTTATTCTGTGAAGCTTCAAAAATACTGATATAGGGTGTAAAACACTTTAAAAAAAATGTTGCTTATTTTCCAAAAAAAAATTACAGAAAATTCTATAAATTAAATTAAATATGCATCTCAAAAATCTTGTCCAAATTCAAAACCAATATTTAATTAAAATTAAATATATTGTTAAGGTTTATGAACGATTCCATAACGACTACTCGAAAATTTGATTTGGACATAACTCTCAATCTATAAAACGTAATCTTGTTTTTTCACTTCCATTAGAATGTTACAGTTCCATAGATTCCAACTTTTCTTGTTTCAAAGAAATCCAACTTATAACGAATCCTGTACACTTAGTTGAAGTTCAAAATTCAATATTACGAACTACCGCGACATTACGCGCTCGATTATAATTATATTATAAATAATACATTCAACTATTGTTTAAATAATATATTCATTATGAATATAAACTCAATTTAAATATCTAAATTGTTAGTTTACATAGAGTTACTAATTCAGCTATTTCCGATAATTTCGAAAATAAATATATTATTATCCCATTATTTAAATCAATTAAATAATCAATATTATTTAAATTCGTATAAATATATTAAAATAACTAAATAAATTGCAATCAAAACCAGGACATTACACAATTCCTTGCCTCTACGAACGTCTCGGTTCCATGGAATGGCTTTCCTCCCATAACACAAAAATCTTTGCAGATGTTAGAGAAATTATCTACACGCGGAGAACTTGAAGGAATGACGGGTGCAGCTGGGGGAGGGACGTCTGCTTAACCATCGGCATGCGTTGTGGCCTCTAGATACCTACGGAACCAGCCTGGTGTTGTAACACCCTCGGGAATATTAGGTTCCCTAGACATGGTGAAAAGAAAAGGAAAGAGATTCAGATAAAGGATCAAAAGATATTACATATGGCTTTCGGGAATATGTTTTTCAAAACAATCTTTTCTTTTTGAAAATGCCTTCTTTTAAAACCTTTTTAAAATTAATTTTCAAAATCTTTTATCTAATCTAGTAACCTTCTGTGCTGATACCAAGTGTGACACCCCACATCCATTAATGTCACTCATTAAAAGAACGCATTAAGTTTCATGAAGCGTTATAGGTAAATAGAAGCAGAAACATTACAAGATAGATATAAAATAGCAGCGGAATTAAACACTTCTATTAATCATAAAACATAACTTCATGGTTCAAAACATCATAAGTCTGAAAATACATAAACTCGGTACATCATTTTAAACATTTCTATCTTGTATTTCAAATATCAGAGTACAATAATCAAAGAAGCATGATTCATCAAATAAAACATAGCCATAGTAGAAAGGATAAGTGCTCAACCAATACATCTGAGCAACTTCAAGAAGATGAAAGCAGAATCCTTGTAATGAACTAGAAAATTCGATGCTTGAATTTTCGACACAAATACATCCCGTGTCCAAACTGGAGTTCCAAAAAGCTGGAATGTTAAAAGAAAAGAATTTAGAGGGTGAGATAAGAAAGAAAGAAATATTAGAATAGAAGAATAAGAAGAAGAATAAACACCCCACAGAGTATCACATCGCAACAGAATAAAATATGATATAGAAATAATCTTTATTGAAACTTGGCAAAATGCATATTTACAATCATCAGAGTACAATAGTAAATAAATCTGAACAATTATAATAACCTGTCCTCATATACGACACACAGCGGAATAATACTAGATAATACTATACGTCTGAACTCCTCCAGCTCATCTCTGGACTTCACAACATTCGACAATCTGAACCTGTAAACCTGGCTAACCCGAGCATTACAAACGACGGGTCAGTCTGGTGAACCAGAGTGAGAAAAAAACTCACTTAGTTTATATGACATCCATATTTATTTTAAAGTACAAAAATCCTTTTGAAAGACAAGGATAATAGTAAGACCAGCCCACACATAAACACAGACGGTTTTTACCTTACTATAACCCAAACCAGTTTTGAAATCATATTTGTTATGATATTATAATAATGTCTAAATACAAATAAATAACAATCTAGCGGAACGCTTGCATCTCACGCTCCACATATATATTATACAATCAAAACCATCGGGCGCTTATTGGATATTGGATTCCGATTATGTCAAGGTATGGAACCACCTTTCGATAGTGTATCTCTAGAGGGGAATACACTGGGTTCAACAAGAACGTCTTGCAACCCGGCCCATACATGACCGACCACTCATTTCGCTTGAGCATATCGAATGTATATCACCAACGGTGGTAGCTAGACTCTATTTCCCGAAAAGGGACAGCATCGAAATAGATTAAAGAAGGAAATGGATTTTCTCTAGATAGTTGATTATACATCCTGATGGGAATGACCCACATAGCCATGTTGCGTGCCCGATTTTTATCATTTCTCGGTTGATGAGGCTTGAGGTTATAATTATCTTTTTGATTATCTGGCTGCCATTCACTTTGAATGCCACATCGTCAGATCCGTCAAATCACTAATTGACGTCCACAAATATACTCTGGGCATAAAAGAAGTGCCCTTCTTTGCTACCTACTCGGTATATTTGTAAAAATCAACGTACATGGTTTTCTGGGAAATACTTTGTCATACATTCATCCATACAAGTCATCCAAGAATAGGATGAACCGAAGACACACTCCTACCACATCCTAGGCATCATCCTATAGATCAGTAGTGAGTAGACCTTGCAATCCGTAAATTTCAACCACGACAGAATCACAAATCAAATAACTTTGGTTGCAAGCCAGAGAAATTCGATAAGTAGTCCTTCCGCTTATGAAGATCCACAGACTTCAATTACTCGATCTCGATCAGCTTTTGAACATCTTCAACATTTACATATTTGCTGGTCGGAATGGTTTTCAAATATAAATTTGATCCCGATCTTTGTGTACCAACAATCAATTTGGCCAGGTTTTGATAGTCGGTGATTTAGCTATCAAAATAAACAACCATCATCCATAGAAAAATAAAAATGGATTTATTGGTTTAATATATAACATCACTTCTCCTCTTTAGTTAAACAATTTTTAATCAAACATCTAAATCTTCTAATAGTTGGAGTACCACATTCCCACTCCTTATTTTCCAATCAATTTATTCAACTTATAACTCTTCGAATTACAGTTTATAATGTCCATATTAAAACATTAATTTTAATACCTTTCACTACCCTCGTTTCTAAACTAATATAATCCTTGGATAATCATGAAGTCGTTACAAGTTAGGGTGTTTTATTTACCTCTCAGACCTTGAATTGACAACATTCTTATCTTCAGAATAGATAGAAGTTTATCAACAAAATTTCATTCCCATAAATATCCCAACACTTCTATTTACTATACTATTTTAAACATGGGCTTCAACCATATGTTCTCTTTTGAAAAACTCTTTTTCCTTTCCAAAATCAGGCCTTCTCCATTTTAAAACATCTCTATTCCCTTGTCTTTAGGTTTGAACTTAATTCGAATACAAAACCCCATTTTAAATTTGTTCTGATTCTCATCAAATTTATCCATTTATAACTTTCCTTTATAATTGCGAAATTTGGATTTTTATAAAGATCCGACCAATGGAATTCTTAATAGGAGTTCACTATTTAAATATAAATTCACTTACAATTTCACTTAACTACACATAAGGCACTAAGACTTTATAACTTCCCATTAAAATGATTTAACTTCAAGATTTATCACTTTGATTATTATTAAAATAACAATAATCCATTTCAATATCTTTAGAAATCAATTTGTTTACTTTAAAATTAATCGTTAATCTTCCTTTCAGATAATTAAAATAATAATCAAATAATAATTTATGATTTAATAATTTGTTCAATACTCTATCTTGTTTTAAGACTTAATCAACTCAAAAACAAGGTTAATCTGTTAACCAATTCCATTACCCTGTTATCTTAATCACTTTCAAAATTCGTTTTAATTTAATTACAATCTAATTAAATTAAATAATCACTTTTAATTGTTATTTGAGACAATTAATTCAATACTTAACCATTCAATTAATTCTTGCTCATAGCTTATAAACCTTATTAACATACGAATTCGCTTTATATACATGGTTTATAGTTACTAGATAAAAATATTTATTTATTTATTTATTTCTTTTAATAAATCGTGGTTCAAATAATCTATATAGAATAGATTTCAGAATCCGTTTGGTTATAAAATAAATTTTTATAACCTTATTTATATTAATTTATCTGACTGTAATCCGGTGCTCATAAAATGATTCATTTTTAGGCCAGTCGTTGCCAATTACTCAACCGAAATCATCCATTGGTTAATAACAACCAAATGTTGATCAACAGTAAAGAAATTCATACTATCATGCTGGTTAAATAATTCATATAATATAATATGAATATAAACAATCATATTTGAGGAATTCCATTGGATTCCTCCAACCTGTCCTTCTCTGCATCACAATGGGTTACTTCAAATTCAGTACGACAATATACGTTAAACAGAAATAAAACTTTTAACTAATAACAGTCAACAACCAATTTATAATGTCCATTCAAACACCCAATTATTTATTGAATATGTTTATAAATGTAACCAACAAGGTACCTTGTTTGAAATATAATCGTTAAAATAACGATTTAATTCGATTAAATTAAACAAACGTTTAATTTAATCAATGAATATTAAAAATATTCAATATATATGCAACCAGTCATCAAATCATCAACCATCAGCAGACATTGCACACAAAATAAAGACCCTACTTATATAAAATATAAATGGGATAAATTGAGTGAGTCGAACTCACCTTGGGTTTCCATTCGTTGTCGAGACGGTTTGTTTTACGAGCTTCCAGTTGCGTTCAACTCTGATTAAACTGGCTCCAAAATGTTACGCTTGTCGTTATGGTTCCAACATCTCTAATCTTGTTGTATTCTGACAACCAATTTAAATATTACCAAATATAAACGGTCACAACTTAAATTAAATTTATTAACCCTTAACTGTATTTTAACCAATGTATGCAAATTACACGTTTATATAGTTTGTCTTGTATAATGCAGATTAGGCATGTTAAAAATCTACATCGATTATGTTAAAAATAGTTAGACAAGTGCACTAATATAAAAACTTCCACCTTCTATATGTAATATTTGGAAAATGGTCCCTCTACCCAAAACAAGTCATCACCGCACGTTATAAACTTATATATATACATACTGTCCTAAGTGGTTACTGTTTATACTTAATGCATACATTACTAACTAAAATCTTATTTGCGTTCATTAATTTTAGTTAGGCACTGGTAAAGCTGACTAGGCATACTTAAGCATGCATATAATAACGAGATATGGGTATATAATATTAATATCGTGCATCCTTTCTTTATTATATATAGCTGATATTAGGACCTATCTAAACATACTTAGGCATCTTTTAAATCAAATTTGGGCATATTTATTTCATTATTGTTCATTCTTTTTTGTTTTTCACTGTACCTGCTTTCATCCATGCCCTTTCTTCCATGCTACACTTGCTCTTCCACCATTTCCGAACCCCAAGGCCACCACTTCTCGACTGGTATGCTTGTTCTCCAGTCTGCCAACCTACTCACTTGGTTTCTCGCCCTTTTTTTGAAACCGAAAACTGTAGTTGCAATTCGCTACTCCATCGTGCTGCTATGCACACTTCCCCCTGCAGTTCTCACTTTCCTTCTCCACCTTAATCCCCAGTTTCACACAATCCACCTATAAACAGAACTGCTACCTCACACGCCTTTCCACATTCATCTGTCCGTGTAAACTCCAGTAGAAACATGCAACTTTCCCTTATATGTTTACTTACCTGTTAAACCAAATACCCCATCATAACTTCATGCCCATGTCGTCACTCCTTAACCCTTTTCTCCACTTGATTAGTCATGCGACATTAAAATTCTCCTTCCTCTCCCGAAACTCACATAATGAAAGTCATGATAACAAATGGAAGGCATGAAAGTCCATCAGCCCTCCCATCGCCAAACAACACTGCTTGCAAACCATGCATGCTTCCTATATGGGCAACGTACCCACTTTCTTTCTTTATTCTTTCCATTCCTTTTTTAGCGGTCTTCATTTTCTTCCCTAATTGGAGCCGCAATGGAATGAAGAAGCCCAGCTGAGAAGAACAATGGGTATATATATATTGGTGGAGAGACGTTGGATAATAACAACGTCTTTCACATAGGTCTGCAAAGGCTCTATAGATAGCTGAAAAATAGGTTGGGTTGCAGAGAAGCAAGGTCATTTTCCCCATTCAGAATGCATATGCACGGTTAATTTGGAAAAGATATATCAGCTGCCAGTTTTTGCTTAATTTGAAAAGAAAGTTTGCTAAGGAGAAAAACATGTGCGTGGATTTTTATTTGCCCAAATATGCAGACCTTTACATTTTCAAATTAATATAGGTGTATAGGGTAAGGCAGCGTCGTGTTCCCTCTTGTTTGTTGGTTTCAATTGATAGGCTGGTAGAAATGTCATTTTGCCTGCGTGATTTAAATATCTCATGAATTCTCATTTCAAACCTTAGGCTGTAGGTTTCTGTCGTGTTTCATTTAGGGTAGGTGGTCTACGTACACACATAGTTTTATTTGTTCGATTAATTTATATCCGTCACTTTTTTACCTCTTTTCACATGTAGCATTTAATATTCGTACTGACATAACAACACTCAAACGAAATGAAAATGCATGCACTACTATGCCTCAATGTTCCATTGCTAATGAAAATAATTTCATTGGAAACGGACTCCGTTTGCATAAAAACATTATTTTAATTTAGGATTAATTGTCAAAAATAATCCGAAGTTTAACATGTCTTCCCAGAATAATCCCAATTTTGGATTATTTCTGAATAATCCGAAGTTTGGGGGTTGTCTTCCCATATTGATCCCAATGACCCCCTTATGTGTTATTTTGGGATCAATATGGTAAGACACCCCCAAATTTTAGATTAATATGGGAAGACACCAAAAAATGGGATTAATATGGGAAGACACCCCTGAAACTTTGGATTATTCAGAAATAATCCAAACTTGGGATTATTATGGGAAGACACGTTAAACTTCAGATTATTCTTGACAATTAATCCTTTAATTTATTGGTTCCTCTTTAAATTTCGTCTACCGACCAAACAATTCCAATTATCTACAAACGGGAAATGTTGCAATAGCTAGCCATACGTATCCTAATAAAAGTTGTTTTGTTGAAAACGGAGGTCATCTAAAAAGAAAACTATTTCCAAGACCTATACATTTTCAGTAAAATATAATTAAAATTCCAAAATAATTTAATTAATAAAGATAAACCAATATTATATACCCCAATATAATATGATATAACTTCAAAATAAACATAATCAAGTTTAAAATTCAATATTTAAAAATTTCATCATTATACCGATATTCAATTATATATAAAAATCCTTTCATCGTACCACACCGCTAACGCGGAACGGGTTTACACCATGTGAATATCAATGCATAGAAATTCACAATGACTTTTTTGAAAAATGAAGCTATCATAAGCTCGTCCCATATCACACAATGCAAGCGCACAACAAATGAGCAATTTTTGTCTTTTGATAACTAAAAATGCTTTCACATGTGAAAATCCTCTTTTATATTATAGTTAGTGCATAGTGTGGAAAATTATTTCGCAAATAAATGTATCAATTTTAGCCAACATAGTGCCTTATCCCATTATGTTGACATATATGTATACAATTAAAACCGTACGGGATCACATTGGAGAATTGGATGCCAACAATAACCAAGGCAAAGGTTCTTCCTTACCAATGGAAATGCCTCTAGAGGGATGTTCCCGGGAGAAACAACTGATGAATCTCCTGCTAACACAAGGTCGGGCCATTCTATATACCAACTCCGCTAGATGGGTCCGAATATGACATTCCCCGGTCGTTATTAACCTTTAAACTGGGATTCCGAACCAACACAACCACAGAAGTAGTTTTCCACATAGGTTAATAGTTGGGCTCTATACCGTAGTACACCTTTTATCTATAAGGGAATGACCATACCCTATTGGGTGCAACCGACTTAGCCTTGCTGCATTCATCCTATTCTAGGTCATTATCGAGGTGTGACATTTGTCGAGGTCATGTTACACACAAAGCTACACTTTAGTAAGCCATGCTTTGATCACCAATAGCTCATTACTTAAGTATGCCACATTGTCCATTCACCATGCATAACTGATTTCTATCAATATATAACCTCTAAGCTCATATGTCTCAGAGTAGGGTGTTAAGCTAAAAGAATAAAATCTCCTTCACCAAACAGATATATACTTAATAGAGATCAGTGATACACAGTCAATTACAATATCAGATACAAAATCCATACAAGTTCATTCTGGGTCTGAACGAAACAAAATCTAGAATTTCTCCAAATATGTTTGTACTTATTTGACACTTAACTGATATGGAATCCATTTGCAAATGGGAGCCACCCATTCGAGACATTTAGCAAACAGTCCTTCCTATATGAAGGGACCTGTTCTTCAATACGGTCTCAAATGTCTTCAATTGCTCTATTATGTCGTATTATTACTTGTAATGGTTTTCAGACATAAATCTGATCACAGTCTTTCCAAATAATAATTACAATTTTAAAAAACACAATTACGGATCAAGCTAGCTTTCAACCAAATCACCTTCCATCTTGGATTTGTTAATTAAAACTTCTTTGAACCCATCCTCAAATTATCTTTAACAAAACCCATATTTTAAATTTTCTCTTATAAAACACATCTTTTCAATCAAAGATTATTTAGCCTCAAAAATCTCGATTAACTTTCCCGTTTTATAATTCGTTATCCAAATTCAATGTCTTCTGAAAATCCTTAATCCCTATTTCAATCATTTAAACCATAGTTTCCAATAAAATATTTTCCCAACATTCAATTCTTTAATCTTAATTAAAAGATTATCATGCTTTTTGAAATCCTTACCCTTGATTTTCTTATATCAAAGATTTGATTAATTCCCCAATTATGTCATGAATTTCCATGACTCATTCTCATCGGCTTTCAAGAATGATATTATTGAAGATACCATTCACAACAAAATCCAAATCAATCGATATTGAACATAAGTTATACAGAAATTGTATCTACTTATATTCGATATCAACGATATAATATCTTCTAAATTCCCAAATAGTATATGTTTACACCCCGAAAATTCATATCAAATATCCGAAGATTATTACCATCCGACTTATCCCAAACAAATCGGGAAATTCTTATCTTAGTTCGAAAATTTATCAAACCTCTTGATATTGGATCTGGATAGAGATACCATTAACTTATCCTCGATATTAATCTCTGTATACAACTCATAATATAAGTAGAATAAAGGTAAACTACCTAAATTCCTCGAATAGTAAGAGTCATCATATACTGAATCAATATCAAACATCCGAAGATTTATCCCCAACCATATCCAAATATTTAAAATTGGAAAAAAAACCTTTTAATATTAAACTAATCAATTTAAATTCCAAACAAAATATTTTTAATAATTTTAAACATTTGAAAACATTTCACAAATCATTTAAAAATGACTACTTATAATTCAAAAAATAATTTGCGGTTTAAACTTCAAAACAAATTATTTCCAAAAGAAACGTCACAATAGCATTTCAAAAGCGTTACAGAAGCATTGCAAACCAATTATTTTGGCTAATTGAATCAAAATAGCCTTTATATTGTCCAAATCCTAAAAATTTCGATTCAAAACATTTTTTATAATAATTTTACCAAATTTTTCCATATTTTTAAAACATTAAAAATAGTTGTGTGTAGTTATGGTTGGCGAACTACAGTTACAACGATCTTTTCCAAAACTTTTCTAAAAATAACTTGAAAATTTTATACTGAAATCTAAAAATTCTTGTTTTTTCTTGAAAGCTAATATAATTTGGGAACCTACGTTTTTGGTTTCAGGAAAATCTGATTCAATTTGCTCAAGTTATAACCATTTAAAGTTACTAGGCAAAAACGTGAACCGTCGTTGCGCGTCACATCCTATTTTGATGATAATATAACTTAATAGAAAAATAATTCTGAAATACCTCCAATTACTTTAGAAAACCGTTATATACTTATATAAACCATTTTAAAACATTTTATAGATAGGAAAACCAGACTTCACTTTTCCAAAACCCAGTTGTTTTCAACAACGTCTTGCTTAATGTCAAACTTGTTTAACAAAACGTTTTTCTTTATAATAAATTGATCTTATACATTTCCTCTCCATTCCCAAATTATTTCAGACTTCAAATTTGAAAATAATTTTTCAAACCAAATCCCTATATTATAATAATATAATGTTATTGATTATGGGGGAGATTTAACCGATCATTGATGCAATACCACAATTGCAGTGTAATAGTGTATGTCATAGAATAATAACAACCATATAAACATCCATAGCAACCATAATCAACATTATTAAATAAATAACAAATGTTCACAAGCGTTATAACACTAATGCTTAATAGTGTGTTTGTGTATTCTAATCTATGCAACCATCATCCATCACAAACAAAAAATAACAATTGAATATCCATAGCCTGTTTAATTTTATCAACACTAATAACTACCAAAATTATAAACTAATTCTTTACTAATTAGTATAAAATAAACTAGTGTAAATTTTAAAGAGTTCTCACTAGCATAGCTTTCCAATTCTTCATGGTAGACGAGCCTAGCTATCTCAAGCGAATTGTCGGACAGTATTTTTGCGCACCGTCTTCTTTGCTATATATATAGTATAATGTATATTATTGTCTCTCTTTTTTATTAGATAAGGAGGAAGCGACTTTGGTTGTGGAGGGAGGTAGTGGCTCAAGGCCTAATTAAGGAGGAAAGAAGGAGGAGGATAAGAGGCTAGGAAGCCATTAAAGAGGGTAGGAAGAAACTAAGAAGGAGGAAGAAAGTAGAAAAGTGGAATAAATAAAAATGAGAGGAGAAGGGTTCTTTTATAAGGGAGGAGGAGGCTTAAGAGAATGACACCTCTTAGGACACTTGTCTCCTTAAGGAAGCTCCCTTTCACGCATGTTGCCACCTCTTAAAACCACTTTAAAATACCATGTTCTCACTAAAAAACCATGTCCTACTGCACATGGTATCATTTGTTACATATTGGTAAAACTTTTAGGTTGTTTCAAATTAGCAATGCTTCACAATCATTTCAAAATTTTAAGGTATTGTAGTTCATCGTTTATCAGTTTAAATAATTGATTAATACGACAAAAATCGTATTCAACAAACGACGACAAACACGACAAAAAACGTTAATATTTATTAACAAATCCTCCTGATTAAATTTTATAATTCAAATTAATTATTTTTATTATATTATTTATCACATATAAATATTGAAAAAAGATTACGTTAATAAAATAGTTTAATAAATACATTATTGATAAGTTGAAATATTTTACAAAACATAATTAAATTTGATAACTTAACATATTTAAGATATATCTATAATAAATCCAAATTCATTTTTTAATCAAATTAAATTCATTTTAAAATCAAATTAATTTCTTTTTACATCCAAAAATTCAAATTTGATATTCACAATTCCATTTTAAAATTGACCAAATTTCTGGATCGTTAAATTCACTTCCCTAAAACTTTTTGTCCTCGAAAAGGAAGTGGGGTTATTTAAGATTTTCTTCCCTTCATGAATTTATGAATTTTCAAACTCAAGATTTAAAATTCTTTATACCCAAAATTTTGTCTTTACAATGGAAATATCGAGTTGAATTAGGGATGCCAATGGGTCGTGTCAAGTTGGGTTCTGGTCGGGTCAAGTCAGAGTTCTGGTCAATTTTCAAACGGGTCTGGTCAACCGTTCATTAAACGGGTCAGTTTTTGCCAACTCGAACCAGACTCATTTGCAAACAGGTTGACCCGACCTGACCCATGTAACCCGTTTACTTAATCGAGTTGGGTCGGGTTGACCCGTTTAACCCATTTTGACCTGTTTAATTTGGCGAAAACATTTTTTTCACCAACATTAAGCAAAATAAAAGCATGTAGAAATTTAGAAACATAAAAATACATTACTTCAAAGCTTAAAAGACATGAATGAGTTATAATTCAAATCATCAAATGTAACACCTCGCATTTTTTAATTAAAGATAGTAAATTGGGGATAACTTAATTAGATATTCAAAATTAAGTAAAACGGACGGTACCGTTGCGTTTGTCTCGGAATTCTGGTTCAGAAAGACTTCAAGTTTGCGTAAAATGGATAACGTATGAAGAAGTTATGGATGGTAGAATTTGACAAAGAAGTGGGCTAGTGTAACTGGCATGCTTGGCAAGTGCACCCGGGTTAATTTACACTGGTGCACTTGTGAAGTGCGCTAGTGTAAGTTTCTAGCATCCGGACCCATAGAGTCGGCCCCTACAAGGGGGTGTCGACCCTGGGGTCGACACCCCTCAGATCTGGGCAGATTCTTTTATGAATCTGGACTGCTTTCTAGACCATATTCGTGCTGACTAAGAGCTGCGTGTGCATGAACAACTATAAGCAGGCTAGTAGAGCCTAGCCTAAATCTCACATTTTCTGAGAGGCTGCCTAAGCTCTGCCATTCTCCTTCCTCCTCAGATATCTTCAGAAAAATGGAATAATTACTTTAGGAAAATTCTGATTCAAGATCTGGAGGAAAACGATGTATAATAATAAAGAAGTTGTTTGGAATTCTATTCGAAGTATGGTAAATTCTTGGATCTGGTCAATTTAATTTTCTCCTCTTTCTTCCCTTTTTCTTTTAGTTGAGAATTATGGATCCATAGTTTTTTAGTTTCTAAGTTCAGTTAGGAGAACCATGGAATGTTAGATCTGGACCAGATTCATGATTTGGAAAGCAGTTAGGTGAGTAGATTTAGTTATACCTTTTTGATAATGGTATATTTATTTTTTGACATTCCCCATTAATATGCAATCCTAATCTGCTAGAATGATTAATCTATTGAAATGTAAATCTACTAGAATGATTAATATGTTGAAATGTTAATATGTTGAAATATTAATGCGTTGAAATATTAATATGTTGAAGCGTTAATATGTTGAAATGTTAATAGGTTGAAATGTTAATATACTGAAATGTAAACCTTCTGAATGTATAAACCTATTAAAATATGTGGAAACGATTATAGTTGTATACATACATGTTTTAATTACATGTTAATCTACGACATATTATGTAGTTGTACCCGTAACTATAAGAATTGGGATAATTACATGTTAAATTGTTAGAATGGAATAATTACATGATTCGATGATTACGTGTTATTTAAAATGAAGTTAATTACATGTTAGGAAGAATAAGCGATGCGATAATCAGATAATGGACTTAATATGATATTAAGTATGAAATGTAATAATAGATTATTGTAAAATTTGGAAAGAATCTATATGCGTAAATTTACAGTAAATAGAAAACTGTAACCACACTTAGACACGAGGTTAAATTCAACTTGTGGTAGAAGTCTGCCCGGAATCGCCCGACAAATCCAACATCCACAAGTTGTTAACTTAATGTAAGGGTCGACTGGGTAAACATATGTATAACAGTGCTAAGACATGAGGTTAAGTCCAACTTGTGGGAGAAGTCTGCCCGGAACCGCCTGACATAACCAGCATCCACAAGTGGTCGGCTTAATGTGAGAGGTCTAGTGCATAAACATATATATTAATATATGTATATAAAAGGATAGAAATAAAAGGCACTAACTGTGATTAATGGAAATTAATAGGAAATGAATGAAAATTACAATAGTAAAAGAAGTGAAATAAACAAGGAATGATAATGATCTATTATGGATAAACTTGAAGGGGAAAAAGGAAAGATAATAGGTGGGCTTGTCCAAGGGACAAGTGGAAATTATAACTTAGGTTAAAACAAATGACAAAGAAATGGGGAAACTTATAAAATACAATAAGTTGTACTTAGTTATAAATTAAGTAAACTGTAAACTTGAGAATCTGAAATCCACCGATAAGAATAACATGTTAAAGGCTTGTGCTATGGACGGGTGAAAATTATAATATAAGTTATAATAAATGAAAGGGGAACTTATTAGTAAACCTTATTTAAGAGAACTAAGTTAATAACTAAACAATGACAAGTTGTAGTGACAGTGTAAGATGGGATAATGATTAAATAAGAAAGAACGAGGTAAATATATGGGATGAAATAAGTTATATTTAATCATAAATAATAAGTGGAAAACTTTCCCTAACACTTTTTTGCGTTTTGGTCATCAAACAGAAAACATGTGAATTGAGATGAAGTATACTTAATTACATATTAAGTAGAACATGTTATTGTAACTATGGAATCAGACAATAAATAATATAAAGAAATTGTAGATTACAGATCTTGGATTACAGTCTAGAGAATAACATGTTATGGGCTTATTAATAAACTTAAATGGATTAAGTTATAACTGAAATTAATAAGCAAGAGGAAATTGGTTACTTGAATAAGAAGTTAATGTGAATGGGAATAAACAAGTTAACTGGAAGTCTAATGAGGTAGAGCAAGAGCGTATTTAAATGTTTATACATAGGGTCTAATAGCACATCAACCTGGAGCGCTTGGGCCATTCCGTACGTCTAAAGGTAAATAAGCCAACGGGGTAGATCATCGTGGTGTCATGGGACACGAGGGGAGCGCACATCTATCTGATTATTCTTCTTGTTCTGCCTATTGTTCTGTTGATATTCTATTGGCTCTGAAGGACTGGAAGGGGAAGCACGGAGCTTCCTGGGACGTGGAGGGTACTATTGGTAGTTCTCTGTGCTATGACAGCATTCAACTATGCTCACAGAGGTTAGGTCTGCGTGTTTCTACCCGGTGAGTATACCTTGATTGCCACGATAGTGGGCAATCAAAATACTGTAGGGTGGCATAGGTGATTAGACGATCCAAGTTGCCTTCTGAATAGGTTGGGTTACGACCATTTTTTTACCGGCGGGTCTAACCATCTGTCGATAGAAAGTCGTCGGGTACCTACCATCGACTGTCAGCGTGATGCTTGATGCGGAAAGACTAAGAGCTAAACCAAAAGACCATAGACCCTTTACTATCAAGGCTATGGGTAAGGGACATGCCAACTAGGATTTGTTGTTAATTGTTTTCTCTTGGGCCATGTCACAAGTTCTCAATTCTGTTTGTCTTTCAATAGTTGAGGGGTGGGACCATGGCCACCGGAAATGCAGACCTTAGCATCCATGTATACAAATATTTGAAAATCTCCCGACCGAGTTCCGTGTTTCTAATACATCACTGTTTGGGACAGGTGCACAGTAGATAGTGCAGATGCATGTATAACACTTTCGGATGGTGTATCATAAAGGTTACGACATCGAGTATAATTGACGGTACGTACATGAGAAAGTGTAGATACAGGCATGTCCACTCTAGGTGGTGTATCGCAGACTCCACGACATTAATCTGTGAGGGAATCTGATACGATCGAAGATGGCAGTCTGTATGCTTACATAGCATGGCGATGGTGGATCTGTGTGGAATATAGCATTGTTATATAGAGATCCTTACATCACTCCGACGTAGGATGAGGGACTGCTTATATTTCTGTTGTGTTACGGTAGAGACCATGTGAGTGGGGTACCATGGGTGTACCTAAATATTTTGGGTAGCTACATATATATTGTATCAGGTTAATCCATTGGGAAGTAGATGGGTACGACATGTGTGTAAGCCTTGAGTGTTGTTAGTAACCTAATAAACAAGAAAATGCAACTGAACGGTATATGTAGGGTTATCCAAAATGTGTAGTTTAAATCCAGTCGGCAAAACTTGTGTTCTAACCCCTTCCTCATAACATACTCGCATGTTAGATTTGTGGCAGAGATATGATAGCTTTGGATACTGGTTAGGCAATATTATTATCTGGTAAGGCTATATTTTGATTATATTATATTTTCTCCATTCCGTTGTGAGACGTTTTCTAAGCTCTGATATATTTTACATCTCTGTCTTTTCTGCAGGATACCTAACAAACCAACATGAGTTTCGATGGATTAGAATTTTGAAAAAAAAATCGATCTATCAGAATTCGTGTTGTTACATCTGGTATCAGAGTTTAGGTTTAGGATTTCCTGTATAGATAGTGCATGAACATATTTGTATTTTTAAATATACATATATTATATATATACCTAGATCCATAGAGGAACCGGCTAAATAGGAAAAATTATAATACGGTAAAAGTTGGGATATTTGTTTTGTACACTAAAGGAATGAATATGGAAATCTGAGGCCCTTAGGTAATTTGGGTGGGAAGTGTACAATATACTTTGTATGGAAGAAAGGTGAATCCCATGAGTTAGTTTTTCAGGATAGTGTGTTTGGCGGTAAAACCTTGTAAATTGGAAAATGTTAAAAAGAGAAAAATGAGTTAGGAATATATATAGTTGAGAGAATTGACTTTATGGGAGTGTCTAGGTAAGCCTAATAAAATTGGAAACCCACTTTGAGTCTAACCCCATTGTTAACTTTTAAGAACTTGAAATTGTAAAAGATTTTGGAAGATGGTTTATGTTGTTTTCAAGTTTGATCTTAAAAGTTATAGTTTTAAATTATGCAAAGAACATATTTAAAAAGTATTTATTGGGGTTTTAAGTAAAATGGGGTATATTTTGGAAATATTGATTTCTTGTGAAATTTTGACTAAAATAAAATTCTCTCCGTAAAAGATGCACATTATACAGCATGTATAGCTCGCTAGTTTTCTTATTATATTGCATGAAAGGATTAAAAAGAAAAACGTAGAAAATATTGAATTTTGATGTGGCATTTTGTTGAAAACTAGAATTTTCTTGTAAATAAAGTTTTGAAATCTTTATTCTTTTGACAATCATTTTTGATAAATTGTTTTAAAAGAGAAAATTTTGTTAGGTAGACAAAATAAATTGTAGAAATTAAGAATATAGTTGATGTTTGCACCTTGTAGTAAGAAACTGAACTGACCTTATAGGAAAGAACAAGTTGTAAACCTAATTTAGAAATAGTTGTCCTTATCTATTCCAATTTTTGTGATTTGAAAAAAAAAATGATGATTTGCATTTTCATGAGATTACATGTTTTATGGTTTGGAAAAAGTAAGTTTTTGTGAGGAAAAATAAAGTTTTAACACTTTTAAATTTTTGGAAGAAACTTTAAATGAGAAAGGCCAAACCGTGTTTTAAAAAGTATGGAGTAGGTAAGGATCAGTGCCTAAGGAAGACAGGAAAAGTTTTCAGGCTATGGAGTAATAGAAAGAATTATCTTGGAACAATGGTAAGTTCCCGTGGAACGTGTAAGTATTGAAAAGCCTAAGGTGCTGCTTAAAAATTTCTATTAGTACACAGCTAGGACTAGTGGTGACTACTAGAGAGTGAAGGGCAAGTAAGTGTTTAGATTCTGTTGCCAGTTTTCCTATTAGGGGTAAAACCCTTTATTACAATTCTGTTGGGGTCGTTCTGTTATTTTATTCCTATTGGGTAGTTGAGGTAACACGTAGATCTTTCATGGATCCTTTGGTTTGAATTTTTTCTGTCTGAGGGGGCACATAATCCTGAGACTCTTGGCCCTTAGTAGTAGTTGTGTATAGCGTCTGTTATCCTGCTTTAGCTGAAGGACTAGAAGACTTATTTGAAACTAAATTTAGATCAGAGGAGTAAGTTAAATAAGCTGAGAAAGAGTAATCACATAACTAAAAAAATGAACAAAGCAACAAACATGACAGTTAAAGAAAGAAGGAGAATTCTGAGAAAAGGTGTATGAGAATAAATTTTTCCAAGATAAGTTGAAAAAGAAAATCTGTAACAACTTTTTTTCTTATGTGGGCTGAGCTTGGATAGGAAAATAGGGAATCTTTAAAAATAGTAACGTAAAATCCAAGTATGGACAGAAGAAGATGACTGAAAGAAAAATGAAAGATGTGAAATTTTTTGTTTTCCGCCTTTTTGTAACATAATAAATCGAATTTAGAAAATTGATTTTTTTTGAAATTCGAAAAATAAAGATGGTTGGTAAGATTTTGGATGCATTAATTGGACGAACTGTGCTCTTGCTCTGCAAGAGTGTAGGAAAATTTGGATGAAAATGTATTTTAATTTTCGAAACATTGCATTCATGTAGAATTGTCAGTATATTTAGGATGTGTGCATCATGTTTTTAAAGAACTTTTGAAAAATTTGCATATACATAGGGGGTACCGCTTAGGCATACATGTATTATTATGTTGTATTACACTTTGCACAAGTGCACAATGTTTACAGAAATTGGATGCATGCATAATGGATGGATAATATACGAGGGGTTATTTGATTTTTAACCTTATCAAATTTCGGGGACCAAATTTCCTCATGGTGGGAGAATGTAACACCCCGCATTATTTATATAAGGATAATAAATTGGGATAATTAAATATTCAGAATTAAGTAAAATGGACTGTACCATTGCATTTGTCTTGGAATTCTGGTTCAGATAGACTTCGAGTTTGCGTAAAACGCATAACGTATGAAGAATATGGACGGTAGAAGTTTGACAAAGCGAGTGGGAAGCGGGCCAGTATAACTAGCGCATTTGGCAAGTGCGCCAGGGTTAATTTACGCTGACGCACTTGTGAAGTGCGCCAATGTAAGTTTCTGGCATACGGACCCACACGGGTTGACCCCAACCTCCACGATGTCGACCCATGGGTCGACACCGTGGAGATCTGGGCAGATTCTTTGACGAATCTGGAATGCTTTTTGGACCTTATTCGTGCTGACTCAGCACTGCGTGTGGATGAACACCTGTAAATAGGCTAATAGAGCCTAGCGTAAATCACACATTTTCTGAGAGGCTGCCTAAGCTCTGCCGTTCTTCTTCCTCCTCAAATCTCTTTAGAAAAATAGGATAATTAGTTTAGGAAAATTATGATTCAAGATCTAGAGGAAAAGGATGTATGTTAATAAAGAAGTTGTTCATAATTCTATTCGTAGTAAGGTAAATTCTTAGATCTGGTCAAATTAATTTTCTCCACTTTCTTCCCTTTTTCTTTTAGTTGGGAATTGTGGATCCATGGTTGTCTAGGTTCTAAGTTCAGTTAGGAGAACCATGGAATGCTACATCTAGACCAGATTCATGATTTGGAAAGCAATTAGGTGAGTAGATTTAAGCTGTACCTTTTTGATAATGGTAAATTTATCGTTTGACATTCCCCATTGATATGGAATGTAAATCTGCTAGAATGATTAATATATTGAAATGTAAATCCGCTAGAATGATTAATCTATTGAAATGTAAATCCGCTAGAATGATTAATATGCTGAAATGTTAATATGTTGAAATACTAATATGTTGAAATGTTAATATGTTGAAGCATTAATATGTTGAAATGTTAATAGGTAGAAATGTTAATATACTAGAATGTAAACCTGCTGAAATGTATAAACCTATTAAAATATGTGGAAACGATTACTATTAGATACGTACATGTTTTAATTACATGTTAATCTGTGGCATATTATGTACTTGAACCCTTAACTGCAAAAATTGGGATAATTACATGTTAAATTGTTAGAATGGAATAGTTACATGATTCGATGATTACATGTTATTTTAAAATGAAGTTAGTTACATGTTAGGAAGAACATGCGACGTGATAATCAGATAATGCACTTAATATGATATTAAGTATGACATGTAAAAATAGATTACAATAAAATTTGGAAAGAATGGATATGCCTAGATTTACAGTAAACAGAAAACTGTAATCGCACTTAGACACGCAGTTAAATTCAACTTGTGGTAGAAGTCTGGCCGGAACCGCCAGACAAATCTAGCATCCGCAAGTTGTTAATTTAATGTTAGGGGTCTAGTGCATAAACACATGTATAACAGTGCTAAGACACGAGGTTAAGTCCAAATTATGGTAGAAGTCTTCCTGGAACCGCCCGGCAAATCCAGCATCCACAAGTGGTTGGCTTAATGTGACAAGTCTAGTGCATAAACATATATATGTATATAAAAGGTAGAAATAAAAGGCACTAACTATGATTAATGGAAATGAATGAAAGTTACAATAGTAAAAGAAGTGGAATGAACTAGGAACGATAATAATCTATTATGGATAAACATGAAGGGGAAAAAGGAATGATAGTAGGAATGCTTGTCCTAGGGACAAGTGGAAGTTATAACTTAGGTTATAATAAACGACAAAGAAATGAGGAAACTTATAAAATATAATACGTTGTACTTAATTATAAATTAAGTAATCATTAAACTTGAAAATCTGAAATCTGCTGATAAGAATAACATGTTAAAGGCTTGTCCTAGGGACTGGTGGAAATTATAACATAGGTTATAATAAATGGAAAGGGAACTTATTAGTAAACCCTAGTTAAGAGAATTAAGTCAATAAATAAACAAGGGCAAGTTGTAGTGACAGTGTAAGATGGGATTATGATTAAATAAGAAAGAATGAGGTTAATATATGGGGTGAAATAAGTTATATTTAATCATAAATAATAAGCGACATGTTAAATAGAGCACATGTGAATTGAGATGAAGTATACTTAATTACATATTAAGTAGAACAAGTTATTGTAACTACGGAATCAGACAATGAATAATATAAAGAGATTGTAGATTCCATATCTTGGATTACAATCTAGAGAATAAAATGTTATGGGCTTATTAGTAAACTTAAATGGATTAAGGTATAACCGAAATTAATAAAAAAAGAGGAACTTGGTAACTTGAATAAGAAGTTAATGTGAATGGGAATAACCAAGTTAACTGGAAATATGACGAGGTAGAACAAGCGCGTAATTAAATATTTAGACATGGGGTCTAATAACACATCAACCTGAAGCACTCTGGCCAGTCCGTACGTATGAAGGTGAATAACCCAACAGGGTAGATCTTCACGGTGTCATGGGACATGAGGGGAGCACAAGCCCATCTGATTATTTGGTCTATTCCGCCTGTTGTTCTGCTGATATTCTGTTGGCTCCAAAGGACTGGAAGGTGAAGCACGCGGCTTCCTGGGACGTGAAGGGTACTCCTGGTAGTCCTCTTTGCTGTGATAGCATTTAACTATGCTCGCAGTGGTTAGGTCTGCGCGTTTCTACCCGGTGATTATACCTTGATTGCCATGATAGTGGGAAATCAAAAGACTGTAGGGTGTTATAGGAGATTCGACGATCCAAGTTGCCTTGTGAGTAGGTTAGGTTATGACTATTTTGTTACCGGCGGGTCTAACCATCTGTTGATAGAAAGTCGTCGGATACCTTTCATCGATAGTCAGCGTGATGCAGAAAGGTGGACAACTAAACCAAAATGACCACAGACCCATTGCTATCAAGGCTATGGGTGAGGGACAAGCCAACTAGGATTTGTTGTTTGTTGTGTTCTCTTGGGCCAGATCACTAGTTCTCAATTCTGTTTGTCTTTCACTAGTTGAGGGAGAGGTCGGGTGGGACCATAGCCACTGAAAATGCAGACCTTAGGATCTGTGTATAGAGATATCTGAAAAGATCCTACCAAGTTCTGTTTTTCTGGTATAGTCCTGTTACGGGACTCGGTGTATAGTAGATAGGTGAGGATACATGCATACCACTTACAGATGGCGCATCATAAAGGTTATGACATCGAGTACAATTGACGATACATATGTGAGAAAGTCTAGACACATGCATGTCCACTCTGGATGGTGTATCATAGACTGCAGGCACTACTCTGTGATGGAATTTGATTTGATCGAAGATGGCAATCTGTACGCTTACATAGCATGACAATGGCAGATCTATGTGGAACGTAGCGTTGTTATATAGAGATCCGTACATCACTCTGGTGTAGGATGAGGGACTGCATATATTCCTGTGATGTTACGATGGAAACCATACGAGTGGGGTACCATGGGGTGTACCTTAATATTGGGGGTAGCTACACATATACTATATTAGGTTAATCTATTGGGAAGTATATGGGTACAACGTGTGTGTAAGCCTTGGGTGTTGTTAACCCAAGTAACCTACAAAACAAGAAAATGTAAGTAAACGGTATACATAGGGTTATCCAAAATGTGTAGTTTAAATCAAGTCACCAAAACTTGTGTTATGACCCCCTCCTCATAACATACTCGCAGGTTAGATTTGTAGCAGAGATATAATAGCTTTGGATACTGGTTAAGCTGTATGATTATCTGGGTAAGGCTATATTTTGATTATATTATATTTTATCCATTCTGTTGTGAGATGTTTTTTCTAAGCTCTGATATATTTTATATCTCCGTCTTTTCTGCAGGACACCTGACAAACCAACATGAGTTTTAATGGATTAGAATTTTGAAAAAACATATGACTATCGGAATTCGGGTTGTTACATCAAATGAAAGAGACAATCTAGCAACAGCCAACAATTATATAACAATACTGCACTGCTTAAAAGTTAAAACTGCGACAACACCACAACAATCTTAATCATCAACATCATGTCATCAAACATCAATAGATTCAATACAATACTTAACACCTTAGAGGCAACATACAATGGTACAATCATCAATACAAACTAGCAAGAGAAAAACAGACAAGGCAACAAACAATCTAGCAACTTGCAACCACATTTGATTGAAGATTCCCTGATGTGTTGACACTTTGCAACATCTATGATCTTGTTTCCTGCACGGATTGAAAACAATGGTATTCATTTTAAATTTTCAATGTGTGCATGTTAAAAAAAATGGAGCACATTTTCCGCCGGACAAGCAGCAAAGTACTGCATACTGCATAGTAGGCTAGTAGCAGCACTGTGCTGCTATTAAGCAGTAGCAGCGGTTGCTGCTGCTACTACAGCGCTGAGCTACTACTCAGCAGCTACTTTAGGTTGCTGCTTAGCGGACATGAACTACAAAAGAAAAAGTTTAACAAAGCACATGTAGAAATGGTTTGAACATGGGAGAGTACAACATTACAGGGAGCATGTATTTGATAAACAATTCCAGAACAAATGAATGAGACCATTCACAATGGAAGCATATCTACAAGCATCGATATTATCGGTGACTTAAGACTAAACAACAACATGACTACAGGCTTCAAATTCTATGTGTAAGGGTTAACAAATAAGAAACAAATATGCAGTTGTAACAACTAGAATTCCAGCATACCGATTTTTTTTCAAAATTCTAATTTATCGAAACTCGTGTTGGTTTGCACTAGTATCCCGCAGAAAAGACAGAGACATAAAATATGTCAAAGCTCAGAAAATATCTCACAGCAAGAAGGATAAAATATAATATAATCAAAGTATAGGCTTACCGTATTAATAATACTGCCTAACCAGTATTCCAAGCTATCATGTCTCTGCCACAAATCTGGCCTGCGAGTATGTCATGAGGAGGGGGTCAGAACACAAGTTCTGTTGACTGGATTTAAATTGTACACTTTGGATAATCCTACATATACCGTTCAATCACATTTTCTTATTTATTAGGTTACTTGGTTTAATAGCACTCAAGGCTTACACACACATCGTACCCATCTACTTCCCAGTGGATTAACCTAATGCAGTATATATACCGCCAATATTGAGATACACTGCATGGTGCCCCACTCACACGGTCTCAGCCGTAACGCTATAGAAATGTACGTAGTCCCTCATCCTACACTGGAGTGACGTACAGATCTCTATATAATGCTACATTTCGCATATATCTGCCATCGCCATGCTACGTAAGTGTATGGACTTCCACCTTCGATAGAATCAAATTCCATCACAGAGTAATGCTCTCGAGTCTACGATACACGATGCAGAGCAGACATGCATGTGTCTAGACTATTCCACATACGTATCATCAATCATACTCGATGCCTTAATTGCACATGTCCTCTACTATGCACTGAGTCCTATGGCAGGGCTATACAAGAAACACAGAACTCGGTCGAGAGCTTTTCAAATATCTGTATATACATATGCTAAGGTCTGCATTTTTAGTGGCTATGGTCCCACCTGACCCCTCCCTCAAATAGTGAAAGATCGAATAAGGTTAAGAACTAATGATCTGGCCTAAGAGAAAACAACAAACAACAAATCTTTATTGGCATGTCCCTCACCCATAGTTTAATGACCCGCATTCTATGCATCAGACGATCATAGAATTTTTCTTTTTTTCTTTTTTTCCTGGTAAGTCGTATGGTCATGTACTTCTGGGGAACGACTAGTGGGGTCATTTACCATGTTCATGATTTTTGTCAATTTTTAAATGATCATTTTGCCCTTAGCTGATATTGTTTCATTCATAACTTTTGATTGGTAAGGAGTTTTGATCTGAAACCACTTTCATTAGATTCGTTTGATGGTTTACCTTTCCGTAGAGTGATCACAATAGTCAAACAGATTTACCGTTTGGGAGATATGGCTGAATTAAAGTTTAAGGGTGAAAAACAGCTTAATTGGGCTTAAGCGGGTGATTAGTAGCTAAGCCCATTGGGGGATTTCGGGATTAGTAGTATTGAGGGCTGCTAGGGTTTAGAAAATATTCTTTTTCAATATTTTTCAGCCACCACTAACCTCCGTTGAACCCTAGCCATGGCCTCCACTTTTTAAATCTCTTCAAAACACCTCTAAATCACTTTCTTATCATGGATTAAGCTAATCAACATCAAACCAAACCCAGATAGCATCAAATCGGTTGGGGCTACTGCTAAGCATTGGGATTCAACCCAAAACAGAGGATATTTCAGATCTATAGTTTAATTTGTGGCAAAGGTGAGTGATTTGCATTGTTTTTCACTAATTATGGCTAATTAGGGTAATTAGTGAAGATTAGCAAAATTTTAACTCAGAAAAATCTAGAAAAATTTGCAAAATTCCAAAATATTATTGTATGCCTCTGATATGAATTTGGGTTCATTTGGACTAATTTTGCTAATTCCGAAATTTAGGGGATTAAGGAGTGATTAGTGATAATTAGCGAAATTTTACATCATAAAAATTTGTAAAAATTTGTAAAATTCTAAAATATTATTTTAGAGCATTGATAGAGATTTGGGTTGATTTGGTTAAGTTTTACTAATCTTATCATTAGTTGTTGTTAAACATGCTTAAGGGGAAAATAAGGGGAAAATAAGGGTTTTTGGGTATGTTTGATCCGTTTTAACATATCATATTTTTGTTTTGCTGTTTGTGGATGTTTATACATGTTATTATGGCTGTATGGTATGCTTTGTGATTGTTTAGAACAGTTAGAATGGTTGAAAATGCTGTCGTATGGCATAAAACAGTTGCTAGAAGGTTGTAGGAAAATATGCAGGAAATCGGATCGGATCGCCCCCTATAAACGAACCGCTCGTGATGTACTTTGGCCGATCCGAGACGTGATGAACCAGAAGCCTCGACCCAATCCGATGGAGGGATCACGACCCGACCCGAACCGCTTGCATGAAACTCACGAGCACCAACCACAAACTGCCTGAAGAAGCAAGTCACGATCCGATGCTCTGGAGCTCGCATCACGATCCGAACCGATGGAGTGAAGAACCCCGATCCCGAACTGGAGCATCCACAAACTGAGAAGCTGAACTGGTGCGATGTTCTAGAGGCGTCATCGCGAGCCATGACCCGACCTGAGGAGGAACTAGCGACCCGATCTGAACAAGGTGTATGACCATGGACTGAATGAGGAGAGGAGGATTGATACAAACGGAAGCTGATTTCTGAACCGATCCGGAGATGATGACCAAAACCTGAGATGCAAAGGTAGTCCAAATGGTAAGTTTGTACTCAGGATCCAGTTGGGAGCCAACGAGTTAACTTCACGATTGGACTTTGCTGCGGGACGTGTGCAAAAGGGTTGTTGGTATTCATAACTTTTGTTCACCACTGAGAGACGGATAGTGGGGTTGTAGTGATAGTTGTACGGGGTTGGACTCCGTCAAGGCCCAAAGGATTAGGTGACCAAATAGTGGATATACTATGCTTTACGCACTGAGTGAGAGATGTGAGGATGGTTGCTATGCTTGATCGTTTGCCATCACTATGACATGCACACCCCTCCCCCGTATCTTTACACCATATGTTAGTGGCACCTTAGAGTATTGTACGATGTGTAGTGCTAACTCTTTGGTTGTAGGTCCAGGTTCAGGTATGATTGGATTATACTTGTAATTGTTCTGTTTTGTTGCTTATCGCTCATACCAGACTTTTGTCTGACTCAGTGTTTTATGTCTCTACTTATTACTCTGGGTGCTCCTAAACAAGCATACTAGAGACAGGTTAGGTGGTATGCATGAGTAGCTGTACCGGAGACGAGCAGGAGACTCCCACGTATGATATATAGATATTCTCCCTGTGTTGTTGAAGGTCACTGCTTGGGCATTAGTAGTGTACCTCCTTTTACTTTCTTTTGCTTTAGAGACAGTTTTAAAGTTGTAATAATGATGTTGGATCATAAGCTGTATTTTGGATTTCCGGTGCTATGATGATGATGGTTTTAGTTTTCAGCTTATGCATTGTCTCGCCTATTTTATGTCAAGTATGTTACTATTATAGTTTATTCCATGCGCTGTGAGACATTCTACAGGTTTCTTTGTTAGTTCTTTCATCTTCTTTCCTTTCTTTGATGATTGTCCCGTGCTAGCGGACATGTGTACAATGCACTTTCGGAGGAAATGTCGGTTAATGCGGGGCGGGCCGTCACATTTGGTATCAGAGCTCTAGGTTGCGTAGTTAACCTAGTGAAAGACACCAGGGAGAGATAGTATACATATATGAGAGCGCGTATTTGTTATATTTTGGTTTTCAAAAGCTAGCTATATATATATATACTATTAGTATAGTTAAGGGTGGAGTCGCATTGCACTGGCAGTACTGAAGAGATGGTTAATCGTTTTCTCTTTACAGATTGAACAATGAGTCGAAACTTAAGGAACACGGGTCTAAGGGCTAACAATAGGAATGACCTTGATATGCGGGCGATGTTCACCAACTTCATGAGAGAGATGCTTAGGGATGTGCAGACGGCAGCTCCCAATGCTGGTAATGGTGGTGGTCCAGTAGTGCAGGCACCTAGGGCCGATTTCGCCAAGGTGAATAAGGATTACACTAGCCTTGGTGGGAAGCCATTCCACGAAACGGAGTCGGCTACAGAAGTTCAAGATTGGCTAGATAGTTGTAAGCGCATTGTCGAAGATTTGGGAATCGAAGACGCAATGAAGAGGAAGCTATCATCGCATCAACTACAAGGACGAGCTAGGAATTGGTGGAATGCTATTAAGGCAGCTACTCCTGAGGATCAAGTTACTTGGAATCAGTTTAAGACTCGCTTTTGTGATAAGTTTATTCCAGCTGCTCATAAATCAAAATTGTTCAAGAAGTTCTTGGAGCTTAAGCAGAATGGTAGAGCAGTCTCGGAGTATATCGCTGAATTCGACACTTTATCGAAATATGGATTGTCCCTTATCGATACAGTCGAAAAGAAGAACGAAAAGTACATAACTAGTTTAGATGGGTACTTGGGGTAAAGACTTATAAACCATATCGATGAGACATTCGAGTCTATTGTAGGAAAGGCATTAAGGTCAGAGAGCATTTTCCCTAAGTCGAAGACCAAAGTTGCTATTGCATCTACAGAGGAACCAAAGCCTCAAGCAGGCGGTGAAGGCAAGAAGAATTCTCAGAACAAGAGGAAGCAGAACCCGACCAAGGATGGTCAGAATAAGAAAAATAAGAATGGTGGCGAGTGCTTTAGTTATGGCAAGAACGGCCACTATGCCAGAGATTGTCGAGAAAAGCCTGGGGAAAGGAAGTGCTTCAACTGCGGCCAGGCGGGACACCACAAGGATGATTGTCCACAACCTCCTAGGGAGAAGCGGATTGTGAAAACGTATGCTATCAACGTCGTTCCCTCTTCGTCGAATGCTCCAACTGCGGCGCAGAAGGGAAAAGGTGAAACACCCCACCTCCATTAAGGTCACTCACAAAGGGAATTCCTTAACTTCGGTAAAGGTTTATAAGTAAAAGTCACAGATAAAACACATGACAGATTTAAACACATATGTCTAAGCAGCGGAAAACAAACAAACTTTCATTTCATAATTACGTGTTCATACAAAACGTTTCCATAATTGTCTCATAATAACTTCCAAAACATTACATCATCATTTCTGTCTTGATTATTAAATAAAGAAGCATAAAACATAATAAAAGATGCATAAATCCCCATAGAACGTGTCCAAAAGCCATAGCCAAGGAAAGAGAGTTCAAACCATACATCTACTATCTTGAAGCTTGCAAAGAGTCTGACTAAGCTGGGTTGTATCCTCCCTGTGGACCGGGGGGGACTGAAGAAAAGAAGGCGAAAGAAAAATAGAGTCAGACATAAAGCCTGGTAAGTCTAGTGACTCTTCAGTATGAGAATAAGAAAAAGGGCATGATATGTATAAACTAGAAATAGGAAAGTATCATAAACTAAGATAAAGCAGTTTTGAACAGAATATACTATCGCACCTCACACTATACCTCTGCACCTACTTGCATTGTCTCAACTGGCACCCCATGATCGGGGTGAAGTGATCCCCTTTCTAAAGATCGGCTCCTACTCGCAAAATCATATGTGTCATATGGCCCCCAATGATTGTAGATACCTATGCTGGTCCTACCATGGGGTGTATCAAGTCTCATGGTGGCGGCCCGACACAATCCTAGAATGCATAGGTTATACTACTGGTGCCCAGTGCCCTGTTTGTCTGCTTTGAAGTGTGTGCACGCCCGCACTTCGTTAGAACCCACACTGCTGCGCCAACCACCGTCGCTTTTGACCACTTACAATCAACCCAGTAATTGTGCCCCACCCTGCCTAGTTTCAGGGTACCATGATACCTAATTGGGTTACTACTGAAATGGGTCCCCATTACTAGGGTTTTCTAGTCAAACATGTTAAGTGGTTAAGTGTCTGTATTTACCTAACCCCACCCATCAGTTTAATTAACATGTTGAATTGGTTAAGTGTTTTAGTTAAATTAACCCTACCATCCTGACTTGTCTGTCCTTAGCTTTTTAAAGCACCGACCACTCACATTAGACAGGTATTGTTACGGTTACTGGATGTGTCGGTCGGTTCCGGGCAGGTTTACACCGTAACTCTGTCTAACCTCGGGTCCTTATTGGGCTCAACGCTTAACCTCTCACATTGGATAGGTATTGTTGTGATTAATGGACAGCCGGGCGGGTCCGGGCAGGTTTACATCACAACTCAATCCAACCTCGGGTTAAGCATGCACGTATTTTCTAAATTTACAAATTTGTCACTATTACTTGTTATATGTAAATTTGTTAACAATTAAATGTTGTGGCCCACTTTCCAAGTTCATCATTTTTGGTATAAGAATTTTATACCATTTAAGTGCCACCAATTATTGGCATGTGTCAAACATGGCAATACATATATTTTTCACCGATTTATGTCAAGTTTCCTATAATTACCAATTTTTCCCAACGTTACCCCATCTAAATATTAGGCTAACAATTTTAGCCTAATTTTTCGTCCGCATGATTTTCAACATATAATATTAGGCTAAAAACTTAGCCTAATTTAGCGTACACAAAATTGGCATAAAGAAATTCATTAACATAAACATGACATAGCTGTAAACTTGGCATTATCGGCATAGTCAATATGAACATCATAGGTGTGAACTTGCAACATAGGCTAAATCAACATACATATATGTGAATTTGCAACATAGACTAAATCAACTTACATATATGTGAATTTGCAACATCGGCTAAATCTACTTACATATATGTAAATTTGCAACATAAGCTAAATCAACTTACATATATGTGAATTTGCAACATAGGCTAAATCAACTTACATATATGTGAACTTGCAATATAGGCTAAATCAACTTATCTATATGTGAACTTGCATTGAAATAGGGATCTAACTAAATAGGTGTCACATGAATTAGCATATGATTTAGACAACATAAGCCTAAACATGTTTAGATCTAGGCATAACATCGAACATCACTAGCATATGACAAAAATATGACATGTCCATAAAGTATATATAATTTTATCACATGTGTGAACTAGATCCAATCATGTTTACTACTATAACATGAAACTTGTATTAAAATGGATCTTGGCATGGATCCAATTATGAACTTGCAACTTTTGTATAAACATATGAGCATGTATATGAACTTAATCATTTAGGCATAGAGGTTTAGCATAAAGTATATACATGAGATCTTAATCACATACAACCTATATAATTACATAAACATATAGGTGTAGATATGAACCAAATAACTTGCATGTGAATTTGGATAGATCCAACATCAACTAGATTAATCCACAAACATTCTAATGGATCCAACATTAAGTCAATTATACCACAAACATCCAATACCATTCACAACACAATCATTGCAACACAAAGATATGAATTAACATCGTCATTATACAATAGCACAACTCCATTTCCATTTTTCATCGAATAAAATCTTAATTTTATTCCAATTGGAAAAATCACTATACTTACAACAAACGACGAACTTGAATTTTGGATTCTGAGTTCTGAATTTGCAATGCTTTCCTTTGGGTAGATAAACGTTGATTGATTCTTGTTTTTACTTTAGTTTTGCTCGTCTCTAATCTTTCTTCAAGTGGAGGCTACTCTTGGCTTCCTTCCAGTAGCATGACGGCTCTATCTCTATTTTATTTGTGTGAATTTAGGTTGAAGACTAAGGTTGTTTATATAGAATTTCAAACTAATTAGAGCCGTCGATGAAGCTAAAGTTAATCAAGGCCATCCATATCAAGAGAATTCAACCAGAAAGTGACAAATCAGCCCTAGTGACACAGCCAAGCCCCAGAAATCGAGCCAGGACCAGACCAAGCAGGTCAGGTCGACCCCCAGGTCGACTACATAGTCGACCTGGGTACCCAGGTCGACTCCCAGGTCGACCCCCTGGTCGACCTGGGTCCTGGGCTGGAAAATTCCCGCCCAGCCCAGTTCTGGTCCAGTTTTGGATTTTGAACACGTTTTCGGGATGTTTGAATTTTAAATCGAATTCTGAAACTTCCGGAGGTCATAACTCCTTCATATGGAATCCGATTTACGCAAACTCGGACTCTATCTCAAGCAGAATTCTGAGACAAACGCAATGGCATAACCCATTTCCCTTAATTCTTTCATTTAGAATTAATTATACTTTAATTTGTTAATTTACTGTTAACAGAAAATTCGGGGTGTTACATTCCCCCCTCCTTAAAGGATTTCGCCCCGGAAATCTTCAAGTCTGAAAGAATGTATATCCTAACATCCAATCGTCCGTCTACTCAACCAACAAACACAGGCATCCATTGTCCTTAAAAGACTTCTAATGCTTCATGATCATATGCATAGTGTGTGTATATCTCCTTATCTAATGCAAAAATTAGGCGGTCTGCTGATTCAGTTGACCTCCTTAATGCAAATCATGTAAGTATCGTGAATCCATTATGTATGCAAAATTTTCCCTACTCATGAGTGCACAACCATTCATACAAATGCGACATCCATATGACAACATATCAAGTTTCAACCACATACAAATATGAATACATATATGCATATGCAATATGAAGTGACTGAGCCGATCTAAAACCTTGGTTGTGTGTGTATATGCATCCACGAGAAACCACTAGCAACCATTTGCAACCACTTGCAGCCATCAATCATAACATGTTTCAATTACATGTTTACATCCAAAGGGGTTTCTACCTAAGGATAAAGGATGATATCGAGGAGATATACCTAAAAAGATAGATACAAGCACAACTTAAGGAAAAAGAGAAATCAAAGATGTACCCTCAAAAAGAAAAGGGTAGGCCGCGCTTATTCTGTCCTCAGTTTCCCAAGTCACGTCTTCCTCGGCGTCGCTCCACTGAACTTTGACAAGCTTGACTTTGCGGTTGCGTAGCCTTTTCACTTCAGTTCCTAGGACGCGGGTTGGAACTCTCCTCACAATTGCTTCGCGTTCCACTTCGGCTTCTTCTAGAATGCTTGGCTCCACCTCTTTCGCAAATTCATTTAAACATTTCCGGAGAAGAGAAACGTGAAAGACATTGTGAATTCCAGCCAACCTTTCGGGCAGCTCTACTCTATAAGCCATCTTCCCAATATTCTCGATGATAGGGAACGGTCCTACAAATCTTGGTGCTAGCTTTCCCGCAGATACAAAGCGAACGACGTTCCTTAAGGGAGATTCCTTAAGGAAAACCCTGTCCCTAACCTCAAACTCAAGGTCGGTCCTTCTTTTGTCTTCGTAGGATTTCTGTCTATCTTAGGCAGTCTTCATTCTCCTTCGTATCAAGTCCACTTTTTCTGAAGTCTTTCTAACCATGTCTGGCCTAAGTATAAGCTTGTCTGTAGACTTCCACCAACAAGTTGGTGATCAGCACGGTCTTCCATACAAAGCTTTGAAGGGCGCTATGCTGATGGTGGTTTGGTAGCTGTTGTTGCAGGCGAATTCCACTAAAGGAAGATGGTCCTCCCATGTTCCTCCAAAGTCAAGAACGCACAGTCTCAGGAGATCTTCTAATACTCTGTTCACCCTTTCCGTCTGACCATCAGTTTGGGGATGATAGGCCATGCTCAAGCATAACTGTGTGCCTACAGCTTCTTGCAGACTCCGCCAAAATTCGCTTGTAAAGATAGGATCTCGGTCACTCACTATGCTGGAGGGTATTCCATGGAGTCGAACTATTTCCTTGAGATAAAGAGAAGCTAGAGACGAGGCAGTCCTTTTACTCTTGATAGGTATAAAGTGGGCGCTTTTTGTGAGCCTGTCCACTATTACCCAAATTCTAGTATTGCCCCTTCTTGACCTAGGCAACCCATCAATGAAGTCCATTGAAATGTTGTCCCACTTCCATTGCAGGACTTCTAGAGGATGAAGCAGTCCTCCAAGCTTCTTTTGTTCCGCCTTGACCTGTTGGCATATCACGCACTTAGAAACGAAATCTGCCACATCCTTTTTCATGCCACTCCAAAAGAAAACTCTCTTTACGTCTTTGTACATCTTGTCTCCACCTGGGTGTATTGTCATCTTGGAATGGTGTGCTTCCTCGAGAACCATTTTTACTAAATCCCTTGCTTTTGGGACGCATAATCTTCCATCTCGCCTCAGCCAACCCTTACCATCGATGGATTACCTATTGAGGTGACTGGAAGTTTCACCCCTAATTAGTTTATCAATCACATCCACAAGCTGATTGTCTTCATGTTGTGCGGCTCCTATTGAGTCTAAAAGAGTGGGTCGTACTTCTAGTGATGCCAACAAACCAGGTACAAAATCAGAGGAAGGCCTAAAGTCAAAACTGGCTATATACTCCAAGCTTTGCCTTTCTACAAAGAGAGGGCTTAAGGTCAGCTTCTTTCTACTCAAGGCGTCTGCAACTACATTGCCCTTGCCAGGAGTATAAGAAATCTAAAAATCATACGTGGCAAGGAACTCCATCCACCTTTGCTGCCTCAAGCTAAGATCTTTCTGCGAGAAAAGATACTTCAACGATTTATGGTCAGTATACAATTCGAACTTCCCACCTAGTAGATAATGGCGTCAAGACTTAAGTGCAAAGACTATGGCGGCCAACTCAAGATCGTGGGTTGGGTAGTTCTTTTCATCAACTTTCAATTTTCTTCCACCATAAGCTACTACCTTCCCTTCTTGCATCAGAACAGTGCCTAGTCCCGTACCACAAACATCTATGTATACTGTGAACATCTTGCTTCCATCAGTCAAAGTCAGAACTGGGGTTGTTGTAAGAGCCCCTTTTAAGCATTGGAAAGCAATATCACAATCCAAATTCCAAGCGAACGCTAGATTCTTCTTTGTTAGCCTTGTGAGTGGAGCTGAGATTTTCGCGAAATCTCTAATGAACTTTCGGTAAAAACCGGCTAGCCCAAGAAAGCTCCGGACTTCGGTTGCATTTCTTGGTGTCTTCCAATCTTGCACTCCCACCACTTTCGCGGGGTCCACAGCTAACCCCTCTTTGGACACTACATGTCTAAGAAACCTTACCTCTTCTCTCCAAAAGTGGCACTTGGAGAATTTTTCTTTTAGCTGATGTGCACGGAGAGTATCCATGATTTCCTTTAGATGCTGAGCATGTTCTTCCTCACTCTTTGAGAAGATCAAAATATCGTCTACGAAGACCACCACGAACTTATTGAGGAATTCTCTGAACACCCTGCTCATTAGGTCTACGAAATATGCGGGTGCATTTGTCAAGCCGAAAGGCATGACAAGCCACTCAAAGAAACCGGCTGGGGTTCTGAACGTCGTCTTATCAATTCTATCTTCAGCTACCCTTAGCTGATGGAACCCAGTAGCCAGATCAAGTTAGGAGAAGACCGACGCACCTACAAGCTGATCAAACAAATCGTCTAATTTTGGGAAGCGGGTGCCTATTCTTCTTAGTCAGCTTGTTTAGCTCTCTATAGTCCACACAAAGACTTAGTGAGCCATCTACTTTGGTGGTGAACACCACTGGAGCACCCCATTCTGAGATACTCTACATTATAAACCCCTTCTCGAGAAGCTCCTTAACTTGCTTACTGAGCTCCTTTCTCTCCTTTGGAGCCATGTGTCTGACAGGTAAATCTACGGGCTTTGCATTATCAACAAGATATATGTGGAAGTCTATTTCCCGCCTCGGAGGTAAGCCCTTTACCTCTTCAAAGACATCCGGATATTAACAGACCACTCTAATCGACTGCAAATTCTCAACAGAAGCATCAAGCGACTCTAGATAACTAAGCATAACAACATTCAAGGGATTACAATAAATTTCTAGAGTTTTACCGAGCCGAGTCAAGAGTCTAACTACTCTTTTCTCACAATCAAGAATGGCACCATTACTGGATAACCAATCCATGCCTAGGATCACTCCATATCCCGAGAAGCCCAAAACAAAGGCACTACATCTAAACTCAACACTTAGAATAGAGATCTTCAAATCCAAACAAACCATTGACAAATAAGCTGAGCCCCCAATTGGATTTGAAACAACCAAGGGATCTTCTATCATACTAGTGTCTAGGTGCAGAGATTCTACTAAAGCAGATGAAATAAAGGAGTGTGATGCACCGGAATCAAAGAGAGTGCGAACTGGATGATCATAGAGATAAACTAAGCTTTCTACAGAAATATTTCTACCTAAGGTTCTCAAGGTAGGATTGAGAAGATAAGCAAGATAAAACAAAGCATCTAGGAGATGAAGTTAAAGATGTACCCGTAGAAGGTCCTGCTTGCGGGCCTTACCCTTGCTTCTTAGGGCATTTCTTACTGATATGTCCAGTATCACCACACTGAAAGCATGCTCCCATCTACATTTTCTTCTTTCTACAATCCTGCACTATATGCCCAACAATGCCACAGAAATAACATTTCCTTTTCTCACGTGCCTTGTTATTATTGTTGTGGTCCTTTCCTCCTTGACTATTATCCGTCTTCTTGTTCTGCGATTCTTCCGCTTGCTGTTTCACGTAGAGGAGGAGGAGGAGTAAAAGCAACTGTAGCTGGGGAGTAAGGTCCCCAGACATGCTGAAACGAAAAGGACAGATTCAAGACAAAAGGATAGAGAGAGTGCATATGACTTTGGGGAATTATGCCTTTTAAAAACAACACTTTTTCTTGAAAGAAAAATGCTCCTTTAAACTTATTTTTGAAAATAGTTCCAAAAACCTTTATCTAATCTGGTAAATCTGTACTCTGATACCAAGTGAAAAACCCCACCTCCATTAAGGTCACTCACAAAGGATTAACTTCGGTGGAGGTTTATAAGTAAAAGTCACTGATAAAACACAAGACAGATATAAACACATATGTATAAGCAGTGGAAAACAAACAGACTTTAATTTCATAAATACGTGTTCATACAAAACATTTCCATAATTGTCTCATAATAACTTCCAAAACATTACATCATCATTTCTGTCTTGATTATTAAATAAAGAAGCATAAAACATAATAAAAGTTGCATAAATCTCCATAGAATGTGTCCAAAAGCCATAGCTAAGGAAAGAGAGTACAAACCATACATCTACTATCTTGAAGCTTGCAAAGAGTCTGACTAAGCTGGGTTGTTTCCTCCCTGTGGACCTGTGGTGGGGGGAGGGGATCAGAAGAAAAGAAGACGAAAGAAAAATAGAGTCAGACATAAAGCTTGGTAAGTCTAGTGACTCTTCAGTATGATAATAAGAAAAAGGGCATGATAGGTATAAACTGGAAATAGGAAAGTATCATAAACTAAGATAAAGCAGTTTTGAACAGAATATACTATCGCACCTCACACTATACCTCTGCACCTACTTGCATTGTCTCAACTGGTACCCCATGATCAGGGTGAAGTGATCCCCTTTCTAAAGATCGGCTCCTACTCACAAAATCATATGTGTCATACGGCCCCCAATGATTGTAGATACCTGTGCTGGTCCCACTATGGGGTGTATCAAGTCCCATTGTGGCGGCCCGACACAATCTTAGAATGCATAGGTTATGCTACTGGTGCCCAGTGCCCTGTTTGTATGCTTCGAAGTGTGTGCACGCCTGCACTCCGTTAGAAAACACACTCCTGCACCAACCGTCGTCGCTTTTGACCGCTTACAATCAGCCTAGAAATCGTGCCCCACCCTGCCTAGTTTCAGGCTACCATGATACCTAATTGGGTTACTACTGAAATGGGTCCCTGTTACTAAGGGTTTTTAGTCAAACATGTTTAGTGGTTAAGTATTTGTATTTACCTAACCCCACTCATCAGTTTAATTAACATGTTGAATTGGTTAAGTGTTTTAGTTAACTTAACCCTACCATCCTGGCTTGTCTGTCCTTAGCATTTTAAAGCACCGACCACTTACATTAGACAGGTATTGTTACAGTTACAGGATGTGTCGGTCGGTTCCAGGCAGGTTTGCACCGTAACTCAGTCTAACCTCGGGTCCTTATTGGGCTCAATGCTTAACCTCTCACATTGGATAGGTATTGTTGTGATTACTGGACAGCCGGGCGGGTCTAGGCAGGTTTACATCACAACTCAATCCAACCTCGGTTTAAGCATACACGTATTTTCTAAATTTACATATTTGTCTCAATTACTTGTTGTATGTAAATTTGTTAACAATTAAATGTTATGGCCCACTTTCCAAGTTAATCATTTTTGGTATAAGAATTTTATACCATTTAAGTGCCACCAATTATTGGCATGTTCCAAACATGGCAATATATATATTTTTCACCGATTTATGTCAAGTTTCCTATCAATTTTTCCCAACGTTACCCCGTCTAAATATTAGACTAACAATCTTAGCCTAATTTTTCGTCCGCATGATTTTTAACATATAATATTAGGCTAAAAACTTAGCCTAATTTAGCGTACACAAAATTGGCATAAAGAATTTCATTAACATAAACATGACATAGGTGTAAACTTGGCATTATCGGCATAGTTAATACGAACATCATAGGTGTGAACTTACAACATAGGCTAAATCAACATACATATATGTGAATTTGCAACATAGACTAAATCAACTTACATATATGTAAATTTGCAACATAGGCTAAATTAACTTACATATATGTGAATTTGTAACATAGGCTAAATCAACTTACATATATGTGAATTTGCAACATAGGCTAAATCAACTTACATATATGTGAACTTGCAACATAGGCTAAATCAACTTATCTATATGTGAACTTGCATTGAAATAGGGATCCAACTAAATAGGTGTCACATGAATTAGCATATAATTTAGACAACATAAGCCTAAACATGTTTAGATCTAGGCATAACATCGAACGTCACTAGCATATGACATGTCCATAAAGTATGTATAATTTTATCACATGTGTGAACTAGATCCAATCATGTTTACTACTATAACATGAAACTTGTATTAAAATGGATCTTGGCATGGATCCAATTATGAACTTGCAACTTTTGTATAAACATATGAGCATGTATATGAACTTAATCATTTAGGCATAGAGGTTTAGCATAAAGTATATACATGAGATCTTAATCACATACAACCTATATAATCACATAAACATATAGGTGTAGATATGTACCAAATAACTTGTATGTGAATTTGAATTGATCCAACATCAACTAGATTAATCCACAAACATTCTAATGGATCCAACATTAAGTCAATTATACCACAAATATCCAATACCATTCACAACACAATCATTGTAACTCATAGATATGAATTAACAACGTCGTTATACAATAGCACAATTCCATTTCCATTTTACATCGAATCAAATCTTAATTTTATTCCCATCGGAAAAATCACTATACTTACAACAAACGACGAACTTGAATTCTAGATTCTGAGTTCTGAATTTGCAATGCTTTCCTTTGGGTAGATAAAGTTGTTTGATTCTTGTTTTTACTTTAGTTTTTCTTGTCTCTAATCTTTCTTCAAGTGGAGGCTACTCTTGGCTTCCTTCCAGCAGCATGACGGCTCTATCTCTATTTTATTTGTATGAATTTAGGTTGAAGACTACGGTTGTTTATATAGAATTTCAAACTAATTAGAGCCATCGATGAAGCTAGAGTTAATCAAGGCCATCCATATCAAGAGGAGCCAATCAGAAAGTGACAAATCAGCGCTAGTGACACAGCCAAGCCCTAGAAATCGAGCCAGGACCAGACCAAGCAGGTCAGGTCGACCGAGCAGGTCGACCTGTAGGTCGACCCCCCGGTCGACTACATAGTCAACCTAGGTACCCAGGTCGACTCCTAAGTCAACCCCCTGGTCGACCTTGGTCCTGGGCGGGAAAATTCCCGCCCATCCCAGTTCTAGTCCAGTTTTGAATTTTGAACACGTTTTCGGGCTGTTTGAATTTTAAATCGAATTCTGAAACTTCCGGAGGTCATAACTCCTTCATACGGAGTCCGATTTATGCAAACTCAGACTCTATCTCAAGCAGAATTCTGAGACAAACACAATGGAATAACCCGTTTCCTTTAATTCTTTCATTTAGAATTAATTATACTTTAATCTGTTAATTTACTGTTAACAGAAAATTCAGGGTGTTACAAAAGGCGTCGTTATCAAAGGTATGCTTTCTATTTAAGATGTTTCTGTTCGAGTATTGTTTGATAAACCCGACATAGTTGATAGACCTTTAGTAGTGACGAACACAGTTGGTGGTTCGACTAGCCTTAGTATGATTTACCGTAACGTGGTCTTATCGAGTCATGGATGTATGTTTGTTTGTGGTTGCTTTGTTTTGGGCTTTACTGGGTTTAGCATTGTTTTGGGGAGTCGATCTACTCTAAAGGAATAGGGTGGTATTAGGTACCTACCTAGTGATGGCGATAGTAACTGGAGTTAAGGAAGCTGAGAGGTTATCGTTTTAATAAGTTCTAGTTGTCTCTGGAGGCAAATGAGTGCTCTAGTGCTTAGTTGTTTTGCTAGTATCACCTCACGTGGATTGTCCGAATTCGGAGGAGATGTTCCTTAGGTGCTTGCCTGATAAAGGTTTAGGCCTTTGGGGCTTGTGCTTGGGGAATGTCGAGTTCGACTAGGATGGTTTGCGTGAGAGATAAATAGTTATTGCGATTCTTCATTGGATGATATCTTGGTTTACTCGAGGAGTGATGGGAAGCCGTGACATAATAAGACTGTTCAATGGTATAGACTGCCCCGAGTTAGACTCGATAGGGTTATGAGATGGCTCGACTGGGACTCGAGAAAGATGCAAAGTAATGGATTGTTTAAGACCCTATGCTGGTGTTCTCTTTGTATAGTAGAACTTTGAAGAAATAGGATGTGTTCGTTGATCAAGGAAGATTCAACGAAGATTAGGATGATTCAAGTTGGACTTGAACTCGTAAAAGAAAATGGGTGTTCGTTAATCTTGGAGATGCAACGAATAGTGAGACGACTGACGTTGGACTAGAGTTTGTCAGTAATGGATACTCAAGACTAGGTCTGAGTAATTTGTAAATCGAGTTTCATACCTTTCTTCGCCTTTATGATTTTAGGAGATTAAATTGGATCTGGAACTTGAATCGAACCCTAGCGTGACTGAAAGCCCCCGCCTCTACTGGCATCCACAAACGATTATCTTCAACGATCGTCATTCAAATCGATGAAGAAGATGGAGAGATGCGGTGCTAGCCGCTATTCTTGTTTCTAGGGTTTTGAACTTGTTTTTGGTGGTCTGATTCTTAGATCTTATCTAAAACCTGTTGTGGACCGTCATTCGTAAAAGAAAGAATACCCCTTTCTTTTATAACCAATGTAATCCTTAAAATTAGGAACCCAACCAAATACGTTTTCAAACCCAAATAAAATATCAACATATTGATCTTTTATTTGCACAAAATAGTTTCTCCTTTTAATCGTTCAGTTGTGTGACCCTATAGGTTATCATAACGTTGGCAATAATTTAAACAGTATTTAAATCAAAAACAGTGAGCGGCGTCTAGCAACACATCGCTGTTACCCAAGTTACAATAATTTTATCGATTCGATACAACCTGTTCTGTGATCAGTGTCTCAATGTAATATAATCCTTTTAACCGATATATCCAGGATTAAACTAGAGGCATGGATCGTATCATCCTCGTTATAATTTGATCCGTTTTTCTTGATCGATGAGTAGACTGTTTAAAACAAATCAATATTTGAGCACGACCATGCATTTCACAGTCTCACTCAATCAAGAGGCCCATGGATATCACTACGAACATATTGTAGGGTTAAATTCCATCTAGATCATTCATAATTTTTATTCCGATTCGAGATATATCCAATAATCACCGTTATCGTTACTCTGTTACGAAATAACTTTAGATGATATCAAAACACAAATATCCTCGAATAAAATTATAATGACTTCAGGTCTAAGGACCATTACATCACTGTCACTATGAGAATAACTCATGATACTGTTAATTATATTCCATGGAGTTATCTCACGGTGGGTCAGCCCAATACGTTATTCTCTAATACGTATTTATATCTTGACTTTAATATCACGTATATTAATGATCAATGAGATGTAATCATCAGTCAATCAATATACTAGTCTCAACGCTTTATTGTTCTCCTATATAAACAATAAAACTCGACTAGGGACATTTAAGAATTATAATACTTGACATATCATATAATCTCAAGTCCAGTCTTACTCGAACTATACAATCCCGTATTATTATTCTAAGGAATTCTAATATATTTATATTTATATATTACGCAGTAAATATAATATAATAGAATTATATTTTATTCCAAATAAAATAAAACATCAACAGTGTTATCAAACTCATCAAATGAATTGCCTTTAGGGCACAAACTCTAACAATCTCCCACTTGCACTAGAGTCAATCATTTACGTATCATATACTTATGAAACTAGTGTGACTTTTAAACTTCTGCTGCGACAGAGTTTAATTCAATAGGTCTGCACCATTACAACGTTTGTAACTTTGCAGATATGTTCATTTCCTCTGTGAACAACTTCACATAGGAATTATATTTCTTAAATATATGTTTGGATTAATAGTGAGTTTAAGGTTTTAGGCCTGAGCAACAGCCATATTGTTATCGCAATGTATATCATTCAATCAACAATGAATTAAGTTCAATCATGAACTTCATAATCCAAACATTTTCTTTCTTAGAATCAGTATTTATTTCTTGTTTTTAAACTAACATTATTTACAATAATTAATATGTTATCAAATAACATTAGAATTATTTTGACACTCCCACTCAATTTCTTGTCTATACAAGATTCAATAGTATTTTGTGGTTTTCGATACATTTCGAATTCTATTTTATTCCTTTTGGTATCTAAGAGTCTGGCTCTCCTTTATAAGGATACCAATTCGAGCAATAACATTTTATTCTCAAGGATTTACAAAGATAATATCCTTTTTGTTTCTTTTGGATATTCCACAAAATAATTATCAGATTTGGGACTGATCTTATCAAAGATAAGACGTTTAACAAATGCCTCATAATCCGAATCTTCATAATAGACAAACTAGGATATTTCCCAGTCCATATCTTATATGGTATCTATAAACTCGTTTTAGTGGGATTAAATGTAGTTGTTCTAAATTTAATTTATTGGAGGATCCATATGACTTATCATTAATTGTACTATATCTTATAAAGTGCGATTTCTCCTTTCAGACACACCATTCTAATATGGTGTTCTTGGTGGAGCGAGTTGTGAAACAATTTCAAACTCGTCTAGATAGTCGTTAAATAATTGGCTTAAATATTCTCTTTCGATCCTTTCGAAAAATATTTATTTTCTATTAAAATTGGTTTCTATCTCCACTTTGAATTCTTTGAACTTTTCAAAGGATTCTGATGTGTTTCATAAGATACACATATCTAAATCTACTGATATCATCAGTAAATATAATGAAGTAATAAAACCTACCTCTAGTTTATGTATTCATTGCTCTATATACATCATTATGTACGAGACCCAATACTTATCACTCAATCACTGTGTCAAGTGAAAGGGGTTCCAGTTATTTTACCTAATAAACAAGATCTGTATTCTTCATATGATTCGAAATCAATTGATTTCAAAATTCCATCATTATGGAGTTTTGATATACTTTCTTGTTTACTGCGCTAACTGGTAATACTAAAGGTATACTGGATTTAAATTACTAAATTTAATCCAGTCATTATTAATGTCAAGTACATTATAGTTAAGGATTTACAAATATAATTAACTATTTGTGAAATTCCATACGATATTTCATTTAAATAAAATGAACAATAATTATTCTTTTATTACAAATGAAATTCAAACTTGTCTGAACAAGATATATTATAACATTTATTTTAAGTGGAATTTCATTATAACAATTATTTATTTATTTAATTAAGCCAGTATAATAAAAGGAATCGCCTTCCTAAGGATAATCCAGCAACATTTGCTTCGTTTCCAATCGTAAGTCCACTTGTCCTTTTATCTCATTTTTACTTAATTTTGTAATTTCTATAAATCAATATACATTTATGTGATTTATATCTAGTATTTAATACTAGAAATATATATATATAAGTAGATTTCATAACATTTATATCTTAATTGGTTAAAGTCATACTTTAATTTTGTTTTAGATCCTCTATATTTATTAGAACAATTACGTTTTAGTTTGTTTGAGGACAATCCTCAAATTTCAATGTCAGTTAAGAAATTTGATTTAATTCAATTTATCCTTCTAAAGGATTAATTTAAATTATCGTAGTTATTTTGTTATTTAATATCTACAGTAGATAATAAATAATAACTGATTTATTTAATACAAATTTTGACAATCAAAATTTATATTAACATAAATATATAATATTTTATAAACTAAAATACGCTCCCACTCAAATTAACATCCCTCTGTTTATATACACATATCGGTATATATATGTATAATGGTGTTCCAAGATCCATATCTAATCATGTTTTGACTCTGCTTTGGCAAATCCCCAAAACACAACATTTTAGGTAGACATCTTATGTCAATTATATCGTCTATATAACTCTTGGATCGCATGTTGAACATTTTTGTTCAGTATTATTCATTTGCTCAAAATATAGAATAATTCATGCTCTTGTCTCTAAGCCATAATCTTATTATGCAGCTCAGTTAAATCAGACCCAATAATACAGTCGAAGCACCACAATTACTCCTACCGCATATAACCAAAATAAAAGGTGAACAACGCTTTGGCGTTAGATACATCCAATTAGATTGGACAGTGATGGGTGTACTATTGGAAGACTTCACCATGATTTAATATAACAAAATTTGTTTTAAAGGGAATTTATAATTCGTAGTGGAGAACAATTTCAGAGTTTCTTGCACATATCATAATATATGTATTTTATATTCATAATATAAATCAATTTAACTAATATTAATATATATATATATATATGCCAAATGTATATATGTGTATATATATCTAGGAATCATACCTATATTTGTTTTGAACATTTCAAAGCTAAATCTTAGTATCTGAATCGTATTAAAACATTTAGGTGAAAATAGTTTACAAATAGAATGACGAATTCCATCATAAATTGTTCCTAAACCAATAGCATTATCAAACGATACTTCATATAAATTTGATAGCCTATTGTTCAGAATATTTCAAAACAACCAGCCTTTATATTGTATAAAGTGAACCCGCATATTAATTGATAACATATTACCCTTTCATTATTTATTAACTAATGAATAATTGAATATAGTCCACTGTTATTGATGAATGGTTTAATACCAAGGCCCGATTTGCTTAACAGAGTAAGTATCAAACAAATGCATAGTTTCTCGTGCATCACATCAGACTAGCACAATATATGCATACAATTAAATACCTAACTGGTTTAATCATGATAAATCATATGTGTAAATGTAACTGTAACGATTAAAACTGTACAACATACTATTCATCGTTTAGCTTACTTAACAATTTATAAAACTGAACGCATGTATTTAGGATATCATAACCAGAGTTGACTATAGGGTCTGACCCCTTTCAAATATGATAACATAACAGACCTCAATCATTAACTTGACACATAATTATGCAAACATTCTAACTTGTTATACTCATATATATAATACAGTCAATCCAAAACACAGCAGCTTTTAATATTTGTATACATTATACAAATATACATATACATGAATCAAAATTTTGCCACCAATTTTCATATACTTTCATCATACAGTGAGAACAAGTCAGACTTGTTCTTTTCTTTATGACTTCACCATTGCTTGCTACGGAATCTTTATTCCTGCAAATCAAATTTGCTTCAAAATGCATCAAAGATAAGACAGAAAATATGTCTGTACATTGAACAACTTCATGTAATCAAACATTATTTTCTTCAAAAAAATGAATGGTTGGACATTTAAAACTTGTCCTTGATCAAAATCTTATAATAATCTAATTTATGTATTTAACTCTATCTAAAAGAAGTAATCTTTTACATAGTTTGCACATTTAAAATATATATGTATACATGCATAAAATTCTGAACTAAAACAATTTTAGAAATATATATATAGCAAGTATGTAGTAATATAGCAGTTCATAACTGCTTTACCTTTTAAATTAAATTTACAACAGATTATGAATTTTATGTGTCCGTACAATACAGGCAACAAACATATATAAATCAACATTTACATATCCCAGATTCATATGCATATTTGATGATGCATAACGAGAACGAAATATCAGTAAGCAATACTTGCCACAGCAAGGTGCATTCTAAAATTAGAATATTGTGTTCACATAGATAAATACTGTGTTCTCATTGACTTAAAGAAAATAAACAGAATAATTAAGATCAGTCTAACTGATTAAAATTGCATATATATATATATATATAGATCAGTAGATGATCATCATATTAAACAACATATTGTTTAATTCATCAAGTCAATCATATACATTTCGAATTAATCAAACAGTTTTGATTTCATATTTTAAAGGTAATTTCTGTTTACACATATGATCAAATATATATAAATATACACACATACATCTGATAGATTTAACAAAGTATGTTAATTCAAATTCAAACTCTAAATTAACATTCTGTTAAACATACTGCAATGATCCATATCATTCAGATGCTACTTATAATTAATTACCATTAAGATTCACATCTTAGAAATGACACATATAATCATATCCAAAAGGTCTCACCTTTTGTTCAATGTTTAAATGTGTTTTGATCTAGAATTAAATTAAAACAGTGCCATATAAAGTTTACAATAGATCTAAACAAAGTTAAAATACACTGATTTAATTTAATCTAACAGATCCAAACACAGATGTAATTTTTACTGGTGTAGTAACCTGTAATAGGTATATTTAATTAATATCAGATATTAATTCGTTTCATACTTAAACAATTAATTGCAGACTTAAATTTAAACTCCAGTCTCAATTAATCACATCAGATAAATTTTTGTGTATCGACTATATGGAAACTAAAACATGTATAGTCAAGATCATATAAGAAACATGTACGCATAAATTTTATGTGTCAAACAATTACATAGCTTCAATCAAATTGATTTGTTCATATAAAATCAATTCAGACCCATTGGGAAAAAGTATTTACATAAAATTAACAGATTTAAAAGATTTTATTAAATGTGATCTAGAATGACTATATACCCTTGATCAATCAAAACTGGGTTTTGGTTCATGCATATAGGATTCCAATGTTTATCATGATAGTAATGACAAATTGAAACATGGTTGATTTTCAGACTTAATCAGTAGTGGTGTCAATGAATCACAATTCATCATCATGCTATCTTTCTGATACTACTGTGACATTGCTTATTATTCTGGATTCAAACACATTTTACATATGCACAGATATACATTATACTTCAAAGTGTGTTAGACCGAATAATTAATCTTATTGATTTCAAAATCAATCAAAGCAAATGATTATATAACTGCATACAACAGTAAGAGGTCCAATTCAGAATTAAAACAAACCCACAATACCAATTTTATCAATATAATTAATCCAGATTAACAGAATAGGTATTGGTAATTGAATTGATATCCAATATCAACCAATATATGGTTTTTCGAATTTATATCAAACATGATTCTAATTCTGGACAAAACATTTATATTAGAAACAAACTTTTCTTTAGATCTTTTACAAAATCATACTAGACCTCCAGTGTGTCTAACATGTTTTTAAACAAAATATTGAAATTCCAACATTATGGTCGTTACCATAACTAATTTGAGATGAGCAAATAAAAGTCAATCAAACTTATAGCAGAGATCAAAACACTTTTTTAAAATAAATAAAATTATACAACCAAAATCATTTAAGACATGCCAAGTCATTTGAACAAACAAACAACTTCATCTCGGGTCTAATGTAAACTTTAACACATCTAAATATCTGAATTAATTCAGACAGGGTTCGGTCATATAATTAAATTTCCAGTTTCAACAGTTGAAGCATGGTTGTTTTAAATACGCATAACCCAATTATTATCAAATATAAATTCTGGGTTTATTTCAAAAAAAAAATAACTTTGAAACAATTTCAAATCTGAATCGACTTTCTATTACATTCATTTATATAAAATAAAATAAAAGGATCCAAAACCACAGGTTTGGGCTAAAACACATTATTAACCAGAAATAATTACCAAAATCAGTCCAGAGACATATTTCAGATATCAAATATATATATTTATATAACATTATAAAGAAATGATTTCTTATAAATTTATATGATGTTCTACTGCCAACAGTGTTCATAACCCTATCGGATTTAGCAGTGTATTCACCAGACTGAAAGCCGTAATTTTTACTCAACCTACAATTTAAGCAAGGAACCTGGCTCCGATACCATTGAAAGTTAATTTGGGTGCAATTCACTTCGAATAAATGATATTCAACCACAATAAAACATGATCTATAGAGTAATTTGTAAATCGAGTTTCATACCTTTCTTCGCCTTTATGATTTTAGGAGATTAAATTGGATCTGGAACTTGAATCGAACCCTAGCGTGACTGAAAGCCCCCGCCTCTACTGGTATCCACAAATGATTATCTTCAACGATCGTCATTCAAATCGATGAAGAAGATGGAGAGATGCGGTGCTAGCCGCTATTCTTGTTTCTAGGGTTTTGAACTTGTTTTTGGTGGTCTGATTCTTAGATCTTATCTAAAACCTGTAGTGGACCGTCATTCGTAATAGAAAGAATACCCCTTTCTTTTATAACCAATGTAATCCAAAAAATTAGGAACCCAACCAAATACGTTTTCAAACCCAAATAAAATATCAACATATTGATCTTTTATTTGCACAAAATAGTTTCTCCTTTTAATCGTTCAGTTGTGTGACCCTATAGGTTATCATAACGTTGGCAATAATTTAAACAGTATTTAAATCAAAAACAGTGAGCGGCGTCTAGCAACACATTGCTGTTACCCAAGTTATAATAATTTTATCGATTCGATACAACCTGTTCTGTGATCAGTGTCTCAATGTAATATAATCCTTTTAACCGATATATCCAGGATTAAACTAGAGGCATGGATCGTATCATCCTCGTTATAATTTGATCCGTTTTTCTTGATCGATGAGTAGACTGTTTAAAACAAATCATTATTTGAGCACGGCCATGCATTTCACAGTCTCACTCAATCAAGAGGCCCATGGATATCACTACGAACATATTGTAGGGTTAAATTCCATCTAGATCATTCATAATTTTTATTCGATTCGAGATATATCCAATAATCACCGTTATCGTTACTCTGTTACGAAATAACTTTAGATGATATCAAAACACAAATATCCTCGAATAAAATTATAATGACTTCAGGTCTAAGGACCATTACATCACTGTCACTATGAGAATAACTCATGATACTGTTAATTATATTCCATGGAGTTATCTCACGGTGGGTCAGCCCAATACGTTATTCTCTAATACGTATTTATGTCTTGACTTTAATATCACGTATATTAATGATCAATGAGATGTGATCATCAGTCAATCAATATACTAGTCTCAACGCTTTATTGTTCTCCTATATAAACAATAAAACTCGACTAAGGACATTTAAGAATTATAATACTTGACATATCATATAATCTCAAGTCCAGTCTTACTCGAACTATACAATCCCGTATTATTATTCTAAGGAATTCTAATATATTTATATTTATATATTACGCAGTAAATATAATATAATAGAATTATATTTTATTCCAAATAAAATAAAACATCAACAGTGTTATCAAACTCATCAAATGAATTGCCTTTAGGGCACAAACTCTAACAGTTCGTTGATCTTGGAGATGCAATGAATAGTGAGATGACTCACGTTGGACTAGAGTTTGTCAGTAATGGATACTCAAGACTCGGTCTGAGTCATAGATTGACTCGAGGTAGACTCGAAAAGGCTGCAAGGAATTGGATTTGGCTCAAGTTGGACTCGAGAGGGCAGCAAGATAATGGATAGACTTGGGTTGGACTTAAGTATTTTAGGCGGACTTAAAGCAGGGGTATCTGGGGACGCCCGTTACCTTGGATCCGTTGGACATGATCTAGTTATCCATGGAGGGTAAAACGTATGTTGGACATACGGTAGTCCGTTTGGAGGCTCGGCTTCCATTAGTTCTTGATGTTGGTTGGACCAGACATACATGAATCAACATATTGGGATTGGTTAGTCCAGTCATGTTGGTGTCGACGTGTTCATGGCTTTAGCAGGTGATAGGTAGGACTTGTTTGATGGATGTTATGGTTTCTATGTTTGTCCCTATCTTTCTTCTCTTGAGTAGACTATCACCTGTAGGGTTCTAGTGATGGGGAACAAAGAGATGTTAGTATAAACGGACATTAGGCTGCGTATAAATGCAGTGGGGTAGTCATTACTCCATGGGGCAGAGTGATCGTAGCAAGGCTATGAGCCAGTGCAGTGAAGTTGTCATGACTTCATAGGGCAGAGTGGACATAGCAAAGGATTAAGGTGCGGTAACAGTTGCATTGAGTAGGAGGCATGTCAGTCTAGAGGTTATATTTCTGGGTTGGAAGCAACTAGAGTATATCACAGGATATGATTTCAGACCCAATAGTGAATTGGATTCAGAAACACTAGTAAGCTTGACAATTAGATCGATTTTTATTAAGTGGATTGTTTCCAGTTAGAAGGACGATCCTAACCTATTGGAAATCATCTCTAGGGTAGAGATGGGTATCGATGGAAAAAGAATGATCAAGCAAGGATTTAATCGAGAAGGATGATGGCTTCGAAAGAATGGGGGAGCAGTTGTACCCAACGTAGACGGACTGAGAGATGAAGTGCTTAGAGCATATCATCACTCAAAACTGACTATATATCCCGGTGGTAACAAAATGTATTGAGAAATGGATCAGACCTACCACTGGGAAAGGATAAATAAGGACGTTGGGAAGTTTATGTCCAAATGCATGAATTGCCGGTTAGTTAAAGCTGAGCAAAAGAAGCATAGTAGGTTGTTACAACCATTAGAAATTCCTAAATGGAAATGGGAACAACTCTCAGTGGATTATATTGATGGTTTACAAAGGACTAGGTCAGGTCATGATGGTATTTGAGTAAATCGTATACTAGAGGATCTTTTGAGAACTTATATATTGGATTTTGGAGGGTCATGGGATGGCCATTTGTATCTGGTTGAGTTATAGTTATTAGCCCAGTATTGGTATGGTTCCAATTGAAACTTTGTACGGAAGACCGTGCAAGTCACCATCATGTTGGTTGGAGAATGGTGAGAAATTTGAGCTTAGACCAGAAATAAAAAGAGGGACTTCAGGCAAGATCAAGGTTATCCAACAGAGAATGAAGACTACCTAAGATAGGTAGAAGACGTATGTCGATAAGAGACGAAGATATTTGGAATTCTTCGTTAACGACTTGGTGTTCGTCAAGGTCTCTCCGTTAAAAGTGATTCGTTTTGATGAGAAAGGCTGCACTTGGGAAACAGAGGAGGGCATAAGGAAGAAGTATCCAGAACTCTTTGCCTGGTAAGGTTTTGGTAGTGATAGTTCTTCCCTTGTTAGTAAACCGCATGCTAGGATAGGCTTGTTGTGTTGTTTTGTATGTTTTATTGTTTGAAAATGATTGATAGGCATGCAGAATTATTTGTATGTTTCGATTAAGGAATTTCGGGGACGAAATTTCTTAAGGGGTGGAGAAGTAACGACCCGCATTCTATGCATCAGAGGATCATAGAATATTTATTTTTCTTTTTTTCTTTTTTCCTGGTAATTCATATGGTCTTGTTCTTTTGGGGAACGACTAGTGGGGTCAATTCCCATGTTCATGATTTTTGTCGATTTTTAAATGACCGTTTTGCCCCTAGCTGATCTTATTTCGTTCATAACTTTTGATCAGTAAGGAGTTCTGACCTGAAACCATTTCCATTAGATTCGTTTGATGGTTTACCTTTCCGTAGAATGGTCACATTAGTCAAACGGATTTATTGTTTGGGAGATATGACTGAATTAAGGTTTAGAGGGTGAAAAATAGCTTACTTGGGCTTAACCGGGTGATTAGTAGCTACGCCTATTGGGGGATTTCGGGATTAGGAGTATACGAGGGCTGCTAGGGATTAGTAAATATTCCTTTTCAGTATTTTTCAGCCGCCACTAACCTCCTTTGAACCCTAGCCATGGCCTCCACTTTCTAAATCTCTTCAAAACACCTCTAAACCACTTTCTTATCAAGGATTAAGCTAATCAACATCAAACCAAGCCAAGATAGCATCAAATCAGAGTTGGGGATACTGCTAAGCATTGGGATTAAACCCAAAACAGAGGATATTTCAGATCTATAGTTTAATTTGTGGCAAAGGTGAGTGATTTGCATTGTTTTTCACTAATTATGGCTAATTAGGGTAATTAGCAAAGATTAGAGAAATTATAACTCAGAAAAATCTAGAAAAATTTGTAAAATTCCAGAATATTATTTTATGCCTCTGATATGAATTGGGGTTAATTTGGACTAATTTTGCTAATCCCAGAATTTAGGGGATTAAGGGGTGATTAGTGATAATTAGCGAAATTTTGCATCATAAAAATTTGGAAAAATTTGTAAAATTCTAAAATATTATTTTAGGGCTCTGATAGAAATTTGGGTTGATTTGGTTAAGTTTTACTAATCTTATCATTATTTGTTGTTTTAAACATGCTTAAGGGGAAAATAAGGGTTTTTGGGTATGTTTGATCCGTTCTGACATATCATATTGTTGTTTTGCTGTTTGTGGATGTTTATACATGTTGCTATGGTTGTATGGTATGCTTTGTGATTGTTTAGAACAGTTAGAATGGTCGAAAACGCCGTCGTGTGGCGTAAAACAATCACTGGAAAGTTGCAGGAAAATATACAGGAAACCAGATCAGATCGCCCCCTATAAACGAACCGCTCGTGATGTACTTTAGCCGATCCGAGACGTGATGAACTAGAAGCCTCGACCCGATCCAATGGAGGGATCACGACCTGACCCGAACCGCCTGCATGAAACTCATGAGCACCATCCACGAACTGCCTGAAGAAGCAAGTCACGATCCGATGCTCTGGAGCTGGCACCAAGATCGGAACCGATCGAGTGAAGAAGCCCGATCCTGAACCGGAGCATCCACGAACCGAGAAGCTGAACTGATCCGATGTTCTAGAGGCGTCATCGCGAGCCACGACCCAACCTGAGGAGGAACTAGCGACCTGATCCGAACAAGGTGGATGACCATGGACTGAATGAGGAGAGGAGGATTGATCCAAACGGAAGATGATTTCTGAACCGATCCGGAGATGATGACCAAAACCCGAGATGCAAAGGTAGTCCAAATGGAAGTTTGTACTCAGGATCCAGTTGGGAGCCAACGGGTTAACTTCACGATTGGACTTTGCTGCGGGACGTGTGCAAAGGGGTTGTCGGTATTCATAACTTTGGTTCACCACTGAGAGACGGATAGTGGGCTTATAGTGATAGCTCTACGGGGTTGGACTCCGTCAGGGCCCAAAGGATTAGGTGACCAAATTGTGGATATCGTATGTTTTACACAGTGAGTGAGAGATGTGAGGATGGTTGCTATGCTTGATTGTTTGCCATCACTATGACATGCACACCGCCTCCCCCGTATCTTTACACCATATGTTAGTGGCACCTTAGAGTATTGTACGGTGTGTAGTGCTAACTCTTTGGTTGCAGGTCCAAGTTCAGGTATTATTGGATTATACTTGTTATTGTTCTGTTTTGTTGCTTATCGCTCATACCAGACTTTTGTCTAACCCAGAGTTTTATGTCTCTTCTTATTACTCTGGGTGCTCCTAAACGAGCAGACTAGAGACAGATTAGGTGGTATGCACGAGTAGCTGTACCGGAGACGAGCAGGAGACTCCCACGTATGATATATAGATATTTTCCCTGTGTTGTTGAAGGTCACTGCTTGGGCATTAGTAGTGTACCTCCTTCTTTTACTTTCTTTCTCTTTAGAGACAGTTTTGAAGTTGTAATAATGATGTTGGACCATAAGCTGTATTTTGGATTTCCGCTGCTAGGATGATGATGGTTTTAGTTTTCAGCTTATGCATTGTCTCGCCTATTTTATGTCAAGTATGTTACTATTATATTTTATTCCATGCATCATGAGACATTCTACAGGTTTCTTTGTTAGTTCTTTCATCTTCTTTCCTTTTTTTGACGACCTTTCCGTGCTAGGGAACATGTGTACAGCGCACTTTCGGAGGAAATGTCGGTTAATGCGGGGCGGGCCGTCACACATAGCCTTGATAGCAAAAGGTTTATGGTCTTTTGGTTTAGCTATCCTTCTTTCCGTATCATGCATCGCGTATCAAGCTTACTGTCGATGGTAGGTACCCGACGACTTTCTATCACCAAGGTTAGACCTGTTAGTACTTAAGAGTGGTCATAACCTAGCCTAGTCACAAGGCAATTCAGATCGTTGAATCGCCTATGCCACCATATAGTCTTTTGATTGCTCACTATCATGACAATCAAGGCATACTCATCAGGTAGAGATGCGTAAACCTAACCTCTATGAGCACAGTATAACGCTGTCACAACACAAAGGATTACCAGAAGTACCCTGCATGTCCCAGGAAGCCGTGTGCTTCCCCTTCCAGTCCTTCAGAGCCAGCAGAATATCAGCAGAACAACATGCAGCACAAGCAGAATAATCCGGTGGACATGCGCTCCCCTCATGTCCTATGCCCCACGATAATCTACCTCGTTGAGTTATTCACCTTTAGACGTATGGATTAGTCCAAGCGCCCCAGGTTAACGTGTTATTAGACACTATGTATAATCATTTAATTACGTGCTTGCTCTTCGCTTTCAGATTTCCATTCAACTTGGTTATTCCTAGTCATGTTGGCTTCTTATTCAAGTTACAAAGTTCCTCTCTCTTACTAATTTTGTAACACCCCACCTCCGCTAGGGTCACTCACAAAGGGAATGCACTAGTTTTGGTGGAGCATTATCTAGGTAAACATACACAGAGATATCACAAGACAGAAAATAAATAAAGCAGCGGTAGAAATTAAAAACCAAATCTTATTACTTTCAAGAAAAGAGTCAAAACCTCATATATCCAAAGTACAAGTTGCCATTATTCCATTACATCAAGTTCTAAATAAAGAAGCATAAACTTAAAAATAACAAAAGTGAATTATTCCCCAAAAAAATAGCAGACGTGCAGCCATAACATAGCTCAAAACCAAACTGTACATAAGCTGACAGAAAGCAAGCTAAATCAAAGCTAAGAGCTTGAGTTTCCTCCATGAGAACCTGGGGGAAGAAACGAAAGAAAAAGAGGCGAAAGGAAATGGGTCAGTCATAAAGACTGGTAAGTCCAAGTGACTTTCAGCATAAAAACAGGTAAAGGTAACATGACATGTATAAACTGAAAGGAAACATAAGTATGATGTCAAGATGGATAAGATAGACTAAGATAACATGATGAATCAAGTATAGGTCAAGTATAGTATCGCATGTTCAAGGTTCGCTGCACCAACTGTACTAGTAGCCCAACCCATTTCAAGTATTAATCATGAAATGATCCCTTGGGCTAAAATCGTGAATGACCCATTACTAGGTCCAACGGAACGATCCACTAATCGATCGGCTCCCTACACGTTCTAGCTCGTTGTGTTTCCGTGTCATACGGCCCTATCACGAATGTAGTCACCTGTGCTAGGTCCACCATAGGGTGAATCAAGCCCTATGGTGCCAACCACCGACACGAATCAAGCATGCACAGATAAACCTACTGATGCCCAATGCCTGCTTTTTCAACTTCGGACCACGTGCACGACCATAGCCTGCCTGAACCTACACTGACGCACCCACATAGCCGTCGTTCTAGTCGCTTACAATCAGCCCAGTAATCGTGCCCCACCCTGCCTAGTTCCAGGGTACCATGATACATCTAGTGGATTACAGCTGAAATGGACCGCGTAACTAGGGTTTCCGTCTAGTAGGTTAAGTGTTGTCATTTAAATTCGAGACTTAGCCCCATCAGTCTAGCATATCAAGTTGGCTAAGTGTTGTCATTTAAGTTCGTAACTTAGCCCTACCATTCACGTGTTAAGTTGGTTAGGTGTTGTCGTTCAAGTTCATGACTTAACCCTATCATGTGGCATTAATTCATTAATGCACCCTAACCTCTCACATCAGACCTGTTGTTGTGGTCACTGGATATGCTGGGCGGTTCCAGGCAGATTTACACCACAACTCAGTCTGACCTCGGGTTTCAAGCGCGATATGACCAACTACCCACATTGGATCCTATTGTTTGCAGTAACTGGATTTGCCGGGCAGTTCCGGGCAGATTTACACTGCAAACTCAACCCAACCTCGAGTTGGCCATTTTTAAGTTCATTCTAGTGTCATGACCATGTTCATATTTCATGTCAAGTTCGTGCCAAGCTTCATGTTTCAACTTGTGCCTATTATCAAGTTCATGATTCTTGTTTATAACCAGTTCATGTTTTGCCTAATCTACCCAAATCGTATTCCCATCGCATGTAAACGTTAATCGGTCTAAATTATAAGCAAATCTAAATCTAGAGATAAAGGGAATAACATCAAAACTATGATAGGCAGAAGGGACAAGCATAAAGCGATAAAAGAGATTACAAGACTGGCATGATATAACTTGAGATAATCGGTTACAACATCACTGGCATATAGAAATTAACAGGGTTTTCAAATCTAGCAGAATAAGGCGATAGTCCTGATAAAAACTTGATATACAAGAATAGGAATGCACAAGAAAGCCAAATACAAGGATAATGGGTCAATGGTTTTTGGTGTACATAATAACGAATAAACTAAGCAAGTCACACCCTAGGTATGGGATCCAACTAAATGCCAATTCGGTGTTCAACATGGTTTTCAACTATAGTGTTATGAGCAATCAAATATAATACTCAATTAACCACGATAGTTATACAATAGTCGTGGATAATTATCCAAAAGAGTTCTAGGCAACTACCCTAATAGTCATAGGCAATTAACTGTAATAGTTTCAAAGTCATGGTCATAGTCTTATGTTCATAATCATAGGCAGTACTTCATTGTCACGAGTCATAGGTGATTAGCCACAATTGTCCTTGTCATAGTCATAGGCAATGGTCTTATGTTCTCAGTCATAGGCAGAGGCATAGTCTTATGTTCTCAGTCATAGTTCTTGGCCATTAACAATGGTTTCAATGTCATAGGCATGATAACGTTTGATTTATAAATGTAAATAGGCCCAAACTGATCTCAAAGCAATATTCCGAATGTCAAGATCCAAGAAGAACAAGAATAGATATGAATCGATTATCATGCTTAAGTCAAATTTCACTTTATCTCATGTCCAAATTACAATTAACAAGTTTAAATCTCAAAGTAACTAGAACTTACAGTGCATGGATCGAGAATTAGAAAGTAGAATTTGATTGTTGAATCTCTATTTGATTGATCGTGTTCTAATTGAAATCCCCCAATTTGCAAATCTCTAAGCGTAGTCTTGATGGAGAAGAAGCAGTCCTTTTTCTTCCTTTTTATCTTATTATTTTGATTACCTTACAAGCAGCATAAGGAAAGAATGAAATGGTGTGGAGAGAATGAGGCTAGGGGGCTGCTTATATAGGGTTAGGAAGATGAATCTGGTCACGAAACAAGTCTAAATACATCAGAATGCATCTGGCTCAGGAAACAGGTTCGGGAGGCAGGTCGACCCCCAGGTCGACTCCCCAGTCGACCTGGTCATGGGGGGGTCGACTCCCCAGTCGACCTGGTTGGGGGAGGGGGGGGTCGACTCCCCAGTCGACCTGGGTATATGGGCGGGAATTTTCCCGCCAGCCTTCTCTGGGTTTGAATTTCGAATTTCTGGCTTTATTTTCGAGCTGTTTTATTTTATTTAAATTCCTAAAATTTCTGAGGGTTATATCTTGGTCATACGGACTCCGATTTTCGAAAACTCGGACTCGATTTCATGTAGAATTCCAAGACAAACGCAATGGCGCAACCCTTTTCCCCTGATTCTTATTTTAAAATTTAATTCTGCCTTGATTTATGACTTTAACATGTTATAAAAATACGGGTTGTTACATTCTCCCCTCCTTAAAGGATTTCGTCCCCGAAATCTCTAAGTTAGGAAGAATACATCCTACCATCCAATCATCCATCTACTCAACCATCATTCACGAGCAATCATTGTCCTTAAAATATTTCTAATGCTATATGAACATATGCAGAAAGTGTGTGTATATGCTCCTTGTCTAATGCAAATGATCAGGCCTGTTTGATCTTCTTAATGCAAAATATGTTTAGTGTCATGAATCCAACCTGTATGTAAATAATCCTAGTCACGTAAACACTATATGTGTGCATAAACATTCATCCATATGCAACATCCACATGATAACACATTCAATTTCATCCTTAAACAGGTATAAACACTCATGCATATGCAATATGAAAACGTGTCTGAGCCGATCTAGTGCCTAATGTGTGTTATGCAACCACGAGCAACCACTTGCAACCACTTGCAACCATTTGCAAACATCAACCATAACATGTTTCAAATACATGTTTCCATCCATATGGTTCTACCTAAGGTTCTCAAGATAGGATCGAGAAGATAAGCAAGATAAAACAAAGCATCAAGGAGGAGAAGTTAAAGATGTACCCCCAGAAGGTCCTGCTTGCGGGGCTTGCCCTTGCTTCTTAGGGCAGTTCTTGCTGATATGTACAGTTTCACCGTACTGAAAGCATGCTCCCATCTTCATCTTCTTCTTTCTACAATCCTGGACTATATGCCCCTCAATACCACAGAAGTTGCACTTTCTTTTCTCATGTGTCTTGTTGTCATTATTGTTGTTGTTGTGCTTGCCTCCATTCTCGGAGTCTTTCTTCTTGTTTTGAGAATCATTCGCCTTGACCTCCTTCTTGCCATTCTCGTCTTCTTCATGAAGTAGGGCCATATCCACCAAGCTCTCAAAGGTCGCCCCCATGGGTACATGAGTCATAACAAAGCTGTGTAGTGGCTCATTCAAACCTCTGACGAAGCAAAGAGCCTTCTTTTGTTGGGTGTTCACTAAATCTAGCCCAAATCTGGCAAGCTGATTAAACTGATTGACGTACTCCCTGATTGTCATGCTTCCTTGTTTAAGAGTTAGGAACTTCTCCATCTGCAGGCTTCTTTCAGCTTGGGAGAGAAATTTCATCTCAAATCTCATTTGGAAGTCTTCCCAAGTTTCCACTGGCCTCTCAGCATGGGTAATCTCCACAAATACGAAGCTCCATCTTTAAGCAACCACATTGATAGATGTATCTTTTGCCTGTCATCAACTTCGAAGATGACGAAAAAATCTTCGGTCTCCTTCAACCAGTTCCTCGCTTCTACAAAGGATTCAGTCCCATAGAAGTCCTTTCCACCCATAGCCTTGAAGTCTCTGTACGTCTTTGCGAAAGCATTTCCACGAGGAGGAGGAATCGCTGCAGCTGGAGGAGGAATATCTGCTGGGCCTGCATCGTTGGCCCTAGCCTCTAAGTACCTCCTGAACCAGCCAGGTATTGGCACACCCTCTGGAATGTTAAGATTCCCAGACATGCTGAAAAACGAAAAGATAGAGATTCAAACGAGGAAATAAAGGAAAGTGATATTGGCTTTTGGGGAATAGGCTTTTCAAAATAAACTTTTCTTGAAAAATGCTTCTTTGTAAATGGTTTTGAAAATAATTTCAAAAGGTTTTAAAACTTTTGCCCAGTCTGGTAACCTTCTGCTCTGATACCAAATGTAACACCCCACCTCTGCTAGGAATGCACTAGTTTTGGTGGAGCATTATCTAGGTAAACATACACAGAGATATCACAAGACAGAACATAAATAAAGCAGCGGTAGAAATTAAAAACCAAATCTTATTACTTTCATGAAAAGAGTCAAAACCTCATATATCCAAAGTACAAGTTGCCATTATTCCACTACATCAAGTTCTAAATAAAGAAGCATAAACTTAAAAATAACAAAAGTAAATTATTCCCCAAAAAATAGCACACTTGCAGCCATAGCATAGCTCAAGACCAAACTGTACATAAGCTGACAGAAAGCAAGCTAAATCCAAGCTAAGAGCTAGAGTTTCCTCCCTGAGAACCAGGGGGAAGAAACGAAAGAAAAAGAGGTGAAAGGAAACGGGTCAATCATAAAGACTGGTAAGTCCAAGTGACTTTCAGCATAAAAACAGGTAAAGGTAACATGACTTGTATAAACTGAAAGTAAACATAAGTATGATGTCAAGATGGATAAGATAGACTAAGATAACATGATGAATCAAGTATAGGTCAAGTATAGTATCGCATGTTCAAGGTTTGCTGCACCAACTGTACTAGTTGCCCAACCCATGTCAAGTATTAATCATGAAATGATCCCTTGGCCCAAAATCATGAATGACCCATTACTAGGTCCAACGGAACGATCCACTAATCGATCTGCTCCTTACAGGTTCTAGCTCGTTGTGTTTCTGTGTCATACGACCCTATCACGAACGTAGTCACCTGTGCTAGGTCCACCATAGGGTGTATCAAGCCCTACGGTGCCAACCACCGACACGAATCAAGCATGCACAGATAAACCTACTGATGCCCAATGCCTTCTTTTTCAACTCCGGACCACATGCACGACCATAGCCCGCCTGAACCTACACTGGCGCACCCACACAGCCGTCGTTCTGGTCGCTTACAATCAGCCCAGTAATCGTGCCTCACCCTGCCTAGTTCCAGGGTACCATGATACATCTAGTGGGTTACTGCTGAAATGGACCGCGTAACTTGGGTTTCCGTCTAGTAGGTTAAGTGTTGTCATTTAAATTCGAGACTTAACCCCATCAGTCTAGCATATCAAGTTGGCTAAGTGTTGTCATTTAAGTTTGTGACTTAGCCCTACCATTCACGTGTTAAGTTGGTTAGGTGTTGTTGTTCAAGTTCATGACTTAACCCTATTATGTGGCATTAATTCATTAATGCACCCTAACCTCTCACATCAGACCTGTTGTTGTGGTCACTGGATATGCCGGGCGGTTCCGGGTTGATTTACACCACAACTCAGTCTGACCTCGGGTTTCAAGCGCGATATGACCAACTACCCACATTGGATCCTATTGTTTGCAGTAACTGAATTTGCTGGGCAGTTCCGGGCAGATTTACACTGCAAACTCAACCCAACCTCAAGTTGGCCATTTTCAAGTTCATTCTAGTTTCATGACCATGTTCAAGTTTCATGTCAAGTTCGTGCCAAGCTTCATGTTTCAACTTATGCCTATTATCAAGTTCATGATTCATGTTTATAACCAGTTCATGTTTTGCCTAATCTACCCAAATCGTATTCCCATCGCATGTAAACGTTAATCGGTCTAAATTATAAGCAAATCTAAATCTAGAGATAAAGGGAATAACATCAAAACTATGATAGGCAGAAGGGACAAGCATAAAGCGATAAAAGAGATTACAAGACTGGCATGATATAACTTGAGATAATCGGTTACAACATCACTGGCATATAGAAATTAACAGGGTTTTCAAATTTTGCAAAATAAGGCGATAGTCCTGATAAAAACTTGATATACAAGAATAGGCATGCACAAGCAAGCCAAATACAAGGATAATGGGCCAATGGTTTTTGGTGTACATAATAACGAATAAACTAAGCAAGTCACACCCTAGGTATGGGATCCAACTAAATGCCAATTCGGTGTTCAACATTGTTTTCAACTATAGTGTTATGAGCAATCAACGATAATATTCAATTAACCACAATAGTTATACAATAGTCATGGATAATTATCCAAAAGAGTTCTAGGCAACTACCCTAATAGTCATAGGCAATTAACTGTAATAGTTTCAAAGTCATGGTCATAGTCTTATGTTCATAATCATAGGCAGTAATTCATAGTCACGAGTCATAGGTGATTAGCCACAAATGTCCTTGTCATAGTCATAGGCAATGGTCTTATGTTCTCAGTCATACGCATTGGCATAGTCTTATGTTCTCAATCACAGTCCTTGGCCATTAACAATGGTTTCAATGTCATAGGCATGACAACGTTTGATTTATAAATGCGAATAGGCCCAAACTGATCTCAAAGCAATATTCCAAATGTCAACATCCAAGAAGAACAAGAATAGATATGAATCGATTATCATGCTTAAGTCAAATTTCACTTTATCTCATGTCCAAATTACAATTAACAAGTTTAGATCTCAAAGTAACTAGAATTTACAGTGCGTGAATCGAGAATTAGAAAGCAGAATTTGATTGTTGAATCTCTATTTGATTGATCGTGTTCTAATTGAAATCCCCCAATTTGCAAATCTCTAAGCGTAGTCTTGATGGAGAAGAAGCAGTCCTTTTTCTTCCTTTTTATCTTATTATTTTGATTACCTTACAAGCAGCATAAGGACAGAATGAAATGGTGTGGAGAGAATGAGGCTAGGGGGCTGCTTATATAGGGTTAGGCAGTCGAATCTGGTCACGAAACAAGTCTAAATACATCAGAATGCATCTGGCTCGGGAAACATGTTCGGGAGGCAGGTCAACCCCCAGGTTGACTCCCCAGTCGACCTGGTCATGGGGGGGTCGACTCCCCAGTTGACCTGATTGGGGGGGGGGGTCGACTCCCCAGTCGACCCGGGTATATGCGCGGGAATTTTCCCGCCAGCCTTCTCTGGGTTTGAATTTCGAATTTCTGGCTTTATTTTCGAGCTGTTTTATTTTATTTAAATTCCTGAAACTTCTGAGGGTCATATCTTGGTCATACGGACTCTGATTTTCGAAAATTCGGACTCGATTTCATGCAGAATTCCGAGACAAATGCAATGGCGCAACCTTTTTCCCCTAATTCTTATTTTAAAATTTAATTCTGCCTTGATTTATGACTTTAACATGTTATAAAAATACGGGTTGTTACAAATTTCATTTATAACTTAATCCATTTAAGTTTATTAATAAGCCCATAACATGTTATTGTCTAGATTGTAATCCAAGTTCTGTAATCTACAATCTCTTTATATTATCCATTATCTGATTCCATAGTTACAATAATATGTTCTACTTAATATGTAATTAAGTTTATTTCAATTAACATGTTTTCTGTTTAACATGTCGCTTATTATTTATGATTAGATATAACTTATTTCATTCCATAAGATTACCATATCCTTTCTTATTTAATCATAAGTCCATCTTATACTGTCACTACATGTAACGACCCAACAATTTTCGGCCCCGAAAATCGACATAAATACCATTCCATATCTCATGTCGACCTTCCAAATACCAAAAACACTAGATAATTATTATAAAGAAATTAGAGGGTGAGATAAGAAAGAAAGAAATATTAGAATAGAAGAAGAAGAAGAACCAACACCACACAGAGTCTCACATCACAGCGGAATAAAATAAAATACAAAAATAAATCTTTATTGAGAGCTTTTAAAATACTTACAATATCTGAGTACACCAACACCTTTGGACAGTGATAATAGTCTGTCCTCATATACTACACACAGCGGAATACACATCATATATATAATACGTCTGAAAGCACTCCAGCTCGTCTCTGGACTTCGCAGCATCCGATAATCTGAACCTGTACAAGTTGGTCTAACTCGAGCATTACAAACACCGGGTTAGTCTGGTGAACCAGAGTGAGAAAAACTCGCACAGTACTAAGGTTATCACAAAACTTGATTTTAGAGTTCAAAAATCATTTTGAAATAAAAGGATAATCGTAAGACCAAACCCACACATAAATACGGACAGTTGTTACCTTACGATAGCCCAAAACATTTTTGAAATAAATATCTTTTTTGATATTATAATAGTGTCTAAATACAAGTAGATATCAATCTAGTGGAACGCTTGCATCTCACGCTCCACATACATAGTATACAATCAAAACCGCAGGCGCTTATTGCAGATTGGTTTCCCACTATGACAAGGTATGGCGCCACCTGCGAATAGTGTATCTCTAGAGGGAAATACACTGGGTTCAACAAGAACGTCTTGCAACCCGGCCCACACATGACCGACCACTCATTTCACTTGAGTGTATCAAATGTATATCACCAATGGTTGGGCTCAAACCACCGTTTCCCGAAAAGAGACAGCATCGAAATAAATTAAAGAAGCAAAAAGAATTTCTCTAGATAGGTGATTATACACCATAATGGGAGCGACCCACATAGCCATGCTGCCTGCCCAATTTTTGTCATTTCCCGGTTGATGAGGCTTGAGGTTTGAATTTCCTTTACAACATCTGGCCACTATTCACTTTGAATGCCACATCGTCAGATCCGCCAGGTATCACTAATTGACGTCCACAAAAATACTCTTGTGGTTAAGCTAAGAGAAAGGCCTTTCTCCGCCACCAACTATGGTACGTTTGAAGAAATCAACGTACGCGACCCCTTTGGAAATACTCTGTCAGACATCTGTCCATACAAGTCATCCAGGAACAAGATGAACAGAAGGTACCCTCCTACTGCATCCAATATAGGAATTACCACATGGATCAGTAGCGAGAAGTCCTTGCACTCCGTAGATTCCAAACACGACAGAATTACAATACATCTTTGGCTGCAGGCCAGAGAATATTTGTGGTCCTTCCGTTAATGAAATTCTACGGTCTTCAATGCTCCATCTCGATTATCTTTGGATATCTTCACATATTTGTTGGTCGGAATGGATTTCGAATATAAATTCGAATCCCGATCTTTCCGTACCAGCAATCATATTGGATAGTTTTGATAGTCGGTGATTAAACTATCAAAATAAAAAGTGATTCAATCATGAAATTGCAATGGGTTCACAGGTTTGGTATTCATCCTCACTTGGCCTTTTAATTACAAACAAACTAATTCACTTCTGCTTAATTAAAACTTCTAACTCTTTTAATATTTAAAAATATGATAATTGAATTCTTATTTACTAATGTTCTCAAAACCAATTCTTTATAATACTTGGAAAAATAACTTATAACCATATCTAATTTCCACTTAATTCTCCTTTCAAACCATTTGTTACATCATTCTTTATTATTTAAATTTTGGAAATCCATTCAACCTATTGTTCATAAAACAACATTTCTACATATCTTTTATACCATTTTTGACACAATAACTAATATTTGTTAGTATAGAATAAAACTATACTTTACATTTCCTTTCTAATTCGAGAGTATCGATATATTTTCACACAACCCCTTTTGTTTCCATTTTACTTTGGGATCCCTATAATTTTCCCTTCTTACTAATTTCCTTTACTTCGGATCTCTCGTTACCTAGTCTCCAAAATTTTACCTAACGTTGCATTATTATTTCACTAATAGAAATAATAAATTATCACTAACCTTTTTAAGATTACCAACTAATATCATCTTCAAATAATCCCGATGTTGTTCAAGTTGGGGTATTTTAATTACCTCTCAGACCTTGATCAACAACGTTCATATCATAAGATGGATACCAGTTGTAATCCAAAATCCTGATAGTTCATTCTAATACCAATACAAATTCCACTTCTATTTTATTCAAAATACGATTTCAGAAAACCTTCTTACTTTTTGAAATTTCATTTTTCTGATATAACCATTTTCCTTAATTCACCAATTAAGTGATTTCTTAACAACATCACCATTTGACCTCTACCTCTCTAAAACAAATTCAGTTTTATTCAGATTTTGTTTCAAAATCCCATGACTCGGTCCCTTTGCCAAATTTACCTTTACCAATCCCTTTTCTTCCAGTGAACAATTTTCGCTTTGGAAATCTTATTTTAATCCCCTCTTTTTACTTAATCCCATTTTAAGTAACATTAATTTAAAATTAACGATATCACACCTTAAACCTTTCTTATAAAATCCTAGTTTATCTTAAACCCCTTTTTCTTTGTTTCCTCTTTCTTAATTCAAACATTTAAGTTAACCTCAATTAAGCAATCGTATTCGCTTAAATTCCATTATAACTTTGTTATAACAATTCAGGTGTTTAAAAAAATAAAACCTGTTCATAAACTCCTTTCACCGTTCAATTAGATTTCATTTCAACTCCCATTACCTTTTAAATGAATTTCCATTTAAAATGTAATTTTCTAAATTATTATTATTTAAAATAATAATTTACCTCGATCATTAACTGTTGTGAAAATAGTTAATTACTTAATTAACCAAAATAAATAGTAAGTCCCTTTTTAAATATCTTATTGAAATTTAATCAATATTCATTAAACTATTCTATTCAAAACGCACTGATTTAATTCCAATTAAAAACGGTCGATATATTCAACTCAAAATACGGTTATCCCATTACCAATTCTAATTCGTTCTCTCGTTAAATTAATTAATAATATAATTAATTAAAAATAATTCCTGTTTTTTCTTTCTTAACAAACAATTATCCAAACTTAACCGTTAGGTTAATTTCTAATTACTTGTTTATAAATCTAATTAACATCAGAATTTACTCTATAAAATCAATTAACAATAAATTATAAATTTAAATAAAAAATTAATTAATATTTATTTTCTTTTGATAAATTAAAATAAAATAAATCCAAAATTATATCCAGTTATAAAATAAATTTTATAACTTCATCTCTGTCGATTTGCCTGACGGTAAATCAACATAAACAAATCAATTTATTTCATAGGCTAAGTTGCCAAATACTCAACCAGTACCGCCCATTGGTTTAAACTGAACAAATGTTGAATTTTCAGTCAATAATCAACCATCAAATCCATTATCCCATCAGATCAGTTCATATACGATAATATGAAAATAGATAATATGTTTGAGGAATCCCGTTGGATCCCTCCAACCTGTTCTTACCTGTATTCCAATGGTTATCACGAATTAGATCATTTAATTTCATTTAACTGATAAATAACGACCATTTAACATCAACCAGTCAACACAACAATTCAAACAATTAAACATGTTTATAAATAAACGTGACCAACTAGGTAAGTTACCTTTGTTGGGTCCAATCGTTGAAATAACGATTTGGTATTTTATTGATATTAAACACGGTTTAATTTCGTCAGTTAAATCAATAAATAAATTTATAACTAGCAAACATCAACCATTGACAAATAGAACACACAAATTAAAAACCAAATTTATGTAAAATATAAATAGGGAGAACTGGGTGAGTTTACCTCACCTTGATCCGATTTACCTTTGAAGCGGTTGGTTTTAATTAAATTAAACCAGTGTTTAATTTAATTAAAAATCCCCGTTGATTCCAATTCTGTCCAGTACTGTTCCATAATGTAGTGTTCGTCAGGATGTTTCCAACGGCATCTAGTTTATCCAATTCTGGTAAAATATGGGCAAGTTATTAATATTTAAAGTTAATGTTATTTTTAATCAACTATTTAATCTATAATTACTTTGATAAAACTAATTACGTTTTAAATTAATATTGCCTATCCATTTCGAAATAAAACAAGAGCATATTAGTGTTCTCGTTCATCTGATCTTCAAGTTGCTTTGTTCAAATTGTCTCCGGCTAGAAAACCCTGTATCAGTTTCAGTTATAATAAATATATGATTATATTAAGAATTTATATTCTTAATTAATATTTTAATCATTAACCTAATTACTTGTATTAAAACTTGGGCTCCAAAATTATACTTTTATTCCCACCATCCTTTGTATGAGCTTGGCGCCCATGATCAATTCCCGTTCTACATTAACAAATTACACAATTTTTAGATTAAACAATAAATCCTTAATTCATAAAATTAAATGGTTAATAACCTGATTATTATCTTAAACTAATTACATAGGTATATTGATTTTAGCAGAACGATGTTCCTTCCTCAATATTTCTTCTGTTCAGTACCTCGAATCACGATCATCAACCCGTATAGCTAGAGCCCCCAGATCCACGTTCAAAAATATACACCACTTTCCCATTTTTTCCTCATGCAAAAATGCTCAAATCCCTTTATCAGCCTGGCATCATCAATTTACCCAATCACGTTTGTATATAACAATGACTCTAATTAGATTAAGTAATTATGTTTTAGTTAAAACTTAACCTGTCGAATGTATGTAAAAGGAATACGAGTCCAATTAAGATCAATCACCACTGCCTTTCGTTTGTTTGTTCCAGGCCAATAGTCCTTTGTTTTTCTATCATTCCAACAGCAGCACGCCTCCAACGATCCACTGCGACCGCCACTCCGATGATCGGAGTCTGATCGCAGCTCACCCAACGTTCTGCCTCACCGTCCTCCATATTTGGTCCAAATCCTGCTCATCCAAATACTCGACGTCACCATCATTCCACCGCGACGCTTCCTGATGATCGTAGGACGATCATGATGTGCTTCTCCACTTGCCACAACGTCCTCAACCATCTCTCCCAGTCACGGCCCACTCGAGTTCTCCATTCAACCGAGATCAAGCTTCTAACGACGGCTCCTTTGAGGCCAATACTGGCCACTACACCGCCTTACAGTTGATCTACGCCGGTCACCAGATGCACCTCGACGAGCTCGAGACGATTGCCTTTAAGTGATTTAGATTTTGACTATTGGATTGATCGGATTTTGAAGTGGAAAGTCAGCAATTTTCGTCCGTTCAGAACATTGATGGTGGCGGTATTATTCTTTGGCCATGGAGATGCGTTGATTAGGGTTACAGAATGTGTTGGGTACTTGGGTATATATATAGAGAGTTTATATAATATTAGTTTATAAAAATGGAAACTTCATCGTGAAGTTATTGATAAAAACCACCACAAACTATTTCTGTTTTCTGATAAAAAAACTAATCCTAGCATAGAAAAATATTCCAGACCTAATAGGACAGGTTTCGTCGAATTCCGACATCATTTCAAAAAATTTCCTTTATAAAACCAGCGAAAAACATGCATTTAAAATTTCCATGATCACTAAATAAATCCAATCAACTTGAAACTTTAAAATCCTACAATAATTAATTAATACGAACCCAAGGCACTAGTTTCGTCGTATTCTGAGACTGTTTTCCCGGTATGCTATTTTAACATGCACCACAATGCCATTTTTAACACCAAATTACCCAGTCTTCAAAAAAAAATAAACTATATATCTATCCTGACTTTAAACGTCGATACGAACTCAATGGAACTAGTTTCATGGCTAATTGGATCGCCTGCTCAAGTTACACTCAAATATCTCTCTATTACATTAATTACGCGTTATAGAAATTGAACAGGCGTTTACTGTTGTCGTGGTCACATACGAAATCGGTTGGCACGCAATTTGATTTTTTGACAATAATTTGACGATACGGTTCCAATGAAACTATTTTCGCTGAAAACGAAGACTTTTTGAAAAATGGCTATTTTTTTACGCTATAAATATATCGAATAAATATTAATTAAATTCCAAATAAATCATAATAAATTATTTTCAAGATATATATCCAAACAAAATATATATACAATTCTAAAATATATTTTACACAACTCAATATCGTCAATTTTGAGTTAAACAATTTAAATTTCCCTATTTAAATATATTAATTAACGTTATATTTTAATAGCGATTTCCATAGCGACTATTTCAAAATTTGATTTGTCCATAACTAACAAACTATAACATGAAATCAGGATATTTCTCTTCCATATGAAAATTATCATCTATACGGTTTCAACGTTTCTTGTTTCACAGAAATCCGACTTATATCGGACTCTGTATATTCCGTTGATGTTCAAAACCCCATATTACGAACTGCAGCGCCATTTCGAGCTCGATTTATAATTATATATAAATTATATATTCAAACTTTTTTTAATTACGAATTCAATATTCAAATCCAATAATATTTCAAATATAATAATTTAAAATAATAAATTCAATTAAATTATTTGACTGCCAAAAAACACGGGTCGTTACATTCTTCCCCCTTAAAATAATTTCGTCCTCAAAATTGCTAAGGTAAGAAAACGTTACGAATCCTATTAATTTCCAAATCCAATTTATTTTAAATCAAAAATTGATTTATTTTGGTAAAATAGTGTAACACCCCACTTCCATTAATGTCACTCACAAAGGGAATGCATTAACTTCCTTGGAGGTTATAAGTGAATATAGAACAGAAAAATTACAACAAGACATAAATAAGTGGTACTTGAAAAATCTAAAACTTCATTTTATTGCAACGGAAATTAAACATGTTTATTACATCACAAAACCATTAATCAGAGTCAAGTACATTATCCATCTTCATAAAAACAAAATACATAATCCCATTACACAAATAGCCATTAAGGAAGATAACAAGCTGGACTTTACTTCAAGGGTCCAAGCTTTCCAAAGAGATGAAGCAATCCAACCAAACTCCACTAGAGTTGGGCCCAACCTGAGGACCTGGAGGGGGAAAAAGGATAGAAATGGAGGGGGTTAGACATAAAGTCTGGCGAGTATGACAATTCTAACAATACTATTAACAAAATAACTAGACTAAGGCATAAGCTGGAAGACAAGTAAATGTCTATGAACTATTAGGTATGGAATGAGCAGATAATGATAACGTGAAAGATAACATTAATGGCACACCTAATTACTAACGAATGATTACTACACTGCACCGCACATTACTACACTGCACCGCACCAGTCACCCTAAAGGTTGATCCCACTTGCTTCACACAGAAACTATAGCCTTGCGTACCCCTAGCTGACTACATAGGTACCGTCTGCCCCTATCTCCACTAGGTGTACCCCACTACCCACTTTCGATGGGCTCCCTACTCGTAGATACGCGTGCTGGCCCCACAGTGGGGTGTATCACTCCCCTAAAGTGGCAACCCGATACAACTGAGAATGCACGGCTTATACCTACACGATGCAACAACGTCTTACCTACCAGCCCGGGTCCACACACGCATATGAAACCCGTTGGACTTGCGTTGCCACCGCTCCCCGTTTTGGCCTCTTATAGTCAAATCCAGTATGCGTGTCCCGTCCTCGACTTGGGTCGAGCCCACAAAGATACGTTTGGGTTACTGGTTGAAATGGGCCCCCACAAGCTACCCACCTAAGCTTGTCAACAATAGTACATCCCACTTAACCCTCTTAGTCATGTTCATTTACATGTGTGTTTGGTTAAGTCTTACTAATCATATTTCACATGCCACTAAGGGCACCCACTAGATTCCTCGTGCAACCCAATGCACCTACTTAACCCCCATGTCCCACTTTACATGTTTATCTGGTTAAGTATTTCTTAATTCATTCAGGCCATAACCTCATAAAGACCTCTCACATTAGACTGGCATTTATGGCAGCTGGATTTGCCAGGCGGGTCCGGGCAGTCTTACACCATTAAAGAGTCTAACCTCGTGTCTTTACAACTATTATGCTTTAGTTTAGGCCTAGGACCTCTCACATTGGGCTGACATTTGTGACCACTAGATTTGCCGGGCGGGTTCGAGCAGGTTTACGTCACTAATGAGTCCAACCTCGTGTCCTAAGCATTGATTATCACTTATAATCTTTTACCCCAGTTTTAATAATTCCCTATTCAAATTATTAATTACGTCTAATTTTAATGATGTCCATAATTGAATCAATTATGGCCATCCACTTATGGCATGCAAAATCATATCAATTGCACCCCAACTTTTTAATATTAAATCCTTAATATTACCCCTACCCCACGTTTATACGTTCGCTTATTCAACGCATAATATAGGCTAGACTTGAATAGTCTAACACATAGCACAAAGATAAATTATCACAACATATAGACAATTAAAATAAATCTAATCATAATAGGGGTGAAACTTTCATAGACTACACATGTTAAGGATCAAAAGGTGTCAACTTGTTAAATGTCTCAATTTACATGATATGATCATAGCCTAAATCTATACATAAACTTGCATATGGGGTTTTTAGGCAACATAATGATGGTGTGAACTAGCATAGGGTATCACATATGTAATAGCATAATCCTAGATGTCATAATAGATGTCATGGCATATGTTCATAACTTTTCTATTCAATCTAACTTGCATATGTAACTTGTCATATAGATCAACATAGCCCAAACATGATGATTTAATTAATATGAACTAACTAGCATAGATGACTTTTTAACATGTATGATTCATCACAACTTAGCCTAGAAACTTTCAACATACATTTCATCATCATAGCATGATTTACAACATATAGGATATCATCACCACATAGCATTGGATTAATAACATACATGATAACATATACGATAATTCACATCATCTACTCATAATCCATTCATGACTTAACCTAATTAAAATGATAATAATCTTTTTAAGACTATCATACTCACAATTTAGAGAAGAAGAGAGAGTTTTGTGTGCTTTAGGGTTGAGAGAATTAGAATTGAATTAGCTTTTCTTCCTTTTTAGTTGGCGGCGGCTAGACTGAATTCCATGGCGGCGGTATGACGGTAGTTATTCTATTTTTCATATGAATTAGGGTGAGAGACTACCTAGGTATTTTTAGAGTTAGGATTTATTTTAGACCGTCAGATCATCTCAGAACTAAACCGAACCATTAAATTTGCCAACACAGCCCTAAAGACACATTAGCAGCTCAGGATTGGGCTCTGCCGAAAACCTAGCCGCCAGACCAGGTCGACACCCAGGTCGACACTACAGCCCTAAAGACACATCAGCAGCTCTGGATTTGGGGGGGGGGGGGACGTCGACATGGTAGTCGACTTGGCGGGGGGGGGGGGGGAGGAGGTCGACACTAGTGTCGACTCCCAAGTCGACCTGCCTGGGCGGGAATTTTCCCGCCCAGCCCGCTTCTGCACTTTCTGTTTGAATTTTAATTTTTCTGCGAGCTGTTTTGAATTTTCTGAAACTTCCGATGGCCATAACTTCTTCATACGAAGTCCAATTCACGCAAACTCAGACTCTATTTCAACCAGAATTCTGAGATGAACACAATGGCGCAACCCATTTCCCACAATTCTCACATATGAGATTAGTTATTCTTTAAATTTGTGAATATTAATATTAACAGGAATTACGGGGTGTTACATTTTCCCCTCCTTAAAGTATTTCGTCCCCGAAATCTTCAAGTCAAGAAGAATGTATATCCTAACATCCAAACAACCATCTACTCAACCATCAAACACAGGCATCCATTGTCCTTATAGACTTCTAATGCTTTCATGTTTAAATGCACAATGTGTGTATATGCCCCTATCTAATGCAAAATCAGGTGGTCCACTGATTCAGTTGACCTCCTTAATGCAAACTATGATAGTGCCATGCGTCCATTATGTATGCAAAAGTTCCTTAATGCTACATATTATCTCTATATGCGTGCACAATCATTATCTGAATGCAACATCCATATGATTAAACAATCATCATACATCCATTTCACTAAATACAGCCATTTATATGCAATATGCAGTATGAAGTGACAGGGCCGATCTAGTGCCTAATAGTGTGTGTATATGCGTCCACGAGCAAGCACTAGCAAGCACTTGCACCCACTTTGCATCCATCATACATAACATGTCTCAAACACATGTTTCAACCATAGGATTATCCTAACTAAAGGTCAAAGATACTAGCGAGAGGATACGCTACAAGTAGGTTAAGTACAAGATAAGCGATAAAGGAGAAATTAAAGGATATACCCTCGAAAAGAAAAGGGTATCGTGAACGCATATTCTCTTCTGTCTCCCAAGTAGCGTTGCTCTCATCATCTCCCTATTGCACTTTGACAAGTCTGACCTCTCGATTTCTCATCTTCTTAATCTCTGACCCAAGAATGCGCGTAGGAGCTCGTCGAATCATCGCATAACGCTCTATCTCCACCTCTCTAAGCAAACTCGGCTCTACCACCTCCGCGGTCTCGTGCAAGCACTTCCTCAAATGTGATATATGGAATACGTCGTGTACCCCACTAATTCTCTCCGGCAACTCCACTCTATACGCCATCCGTCCGATCTTCTCCTTAATAGGAAATGGCCCTACAAACCTTGGTGCTAACTTCACAATGGACCCAAAGCGAACTACGTTCCGTAATGGATACACTTTGATAAAGACCATGTCCCTAACCTCAAATTCGAGATATGTCCTCCTCTTATCCGCATAAGATTTCTGCCTATCTTGCACTGCGTTCATCCTCCTTCGAATCAAGTCGATCTTTTCCGAAGTCTCTCTAATCATATCGGGCCCATGTAAGATCTTATCCGTAGATTCCCACCAACATGTAGGTGAATGACAAGGTCGTCCATAAAGAGCTTCGAAAGGTGCCAGGACAATGCTAGACTGAAAGCTGTTATTATATGCGAACTCCACTAACGGAAGATGTTCTTCCCATGTACCCCCAAAGTCTAGGATTCATAGCCTCAATAGGTCCTCTAGGATGCTATTCACCCTCTCGGTCTGGCCGTCCGTCTGAGGATGATATGCGGTGCTCAAACATAACTGAGTCCCTACCGCCTCTTGTAAGCTTCTCCAAAATTCGCTAGTAAAAATAGGATCGCGGTCGCTCACTATGCTAGAAGGAACACCGTGCAAACGAACTATTTCTCGAACGTATACAGAAGCTAACCATGGAGCAGTCCTCTTACTCTTCACGGGAATGAAATGGGCGCTCTTAGTAAGTCTATCTACTATAACCCAAATCCCCGTATTACCCTTCCTCGATCTCGGTAATCTGTCAATAAAGTCCATCGAGATGCTTTCCCATTTCCATAGTGGAACCTCCGATGGGTGAAATAACCCACCGGGTTTCTTTTGCTCCGCTTTTACTTGTTGGCACACCAAGCATCTAGCGACATGCTCGGCCACGTCCCTCTTCATACCGGCCCAAAAGAAAACTCGCTTCATGTCTTTGTACATCTTGTCCCCGCCGGGATGAATGCTCATCTTCGAATGATGTGCATCGTCAAGAATAGTCTTCCTTAGGTCATCGTCTTTTGGTACACAAAGTCTACCGTCCCTACGTAACCAACCCTTATCATCTAGGGTATACCTACAGAGATGGCTTGATGACTCCCCTCCTTTGAGCTTTTCTACTTACTCAACCAACTGCGGGTCGTCTCGCTGTGCCTCGCCAATCCGTCCCAAAAGCGTAGGTCTGACCTCCAAGGATGCTAGCAGACCGGGTACAAAGTCAACGGAAGGTCTAAATTCGAACATCGAAATGAATTCTAAACTTCGCCGCTCAACAAACAAAGGACTTAAGGATAATCTTTTTCTACTTAAGGCATCGGCCACCACGTTACCATTGCCAGGGGTATATGCTATCTCAAAGTCGTAGGACGCCAAGAACTCCATCCACCTTTGCTGCCTTAAGTTCAAGTCCTTCTGAGAGAATAAGTATTTTAAAGATTTGTGGTCAGTGAATAATTCGAATTTCTCGCCAAGAAGATAATGACGCCAAAACTTAAGCGCGAAAACAATAGCGGCCTACTCTAGGTCATGTGTAGGGTAATTTTTCTCATGTGCTCTCAACCGCCTTCCACCATAGGCTATTACCCTTCCCTCTTGCATTAAGACTGCGCCTAGTCCCGTCCCACAAGCGTCAGTATAAACAGTAAATGGCTTACTCCCGTCTGGCAGTACTAAGGCTGGGGCTGAGGTCAAAGCTCTCTTCAAACGTTGGAACGCATCATCACAATCTACGTCCCATGTGAAAACTAGGTTCTTCTTCGTCAAGCGTGTCAATGGAGCTAATATCTTTGCGAAGTCTTTGATAAACTTCCTATAGTAGCCAGCCAACCCCAAGAAACTTCTCACTTCAGTAGCATTTTTAGGAACCTTCCAATCTTGGATGGCCACCACCTTCGCGGGATCCACAGCTATCCCTTCCTTGGAAACAACATGCCCTAAGAATCGTACTTCCTTCCTCCAGAAGTGACACTTAGAAAATTTGGCTTTAAGATTATGCGCTCGTAGGGTCTCCAACACTTCCCTAAGATGTAGGGCATGCTCTTCTTCATCCTTAGAAAAGACAAAGATGTCATCTACAAAGACTACCACGAATTTGTTAAGGTACTCCCTAAACACCCTACTCATCAGATCAACAACGTATGCAGGGGCGTTTGTCAAACCGAAGGGCATCACTAGCCATTCATAGAAACCGTCTGGAGTCCTAAAGGCAGTCTTGTCTATGCTATCCTCAGCCACTCTCAACTGATGGAAACCAGTGGCTAAGTCCAACTGCGAAAACACTGAGGTGCTAACTAACTGATCGAAGAGATCGTCAATCCTCGGCAGTGGGTGTCTGTTCTTCTTAGTAAGCTTATTAATTTCTCTATAGTCCACACAAAGTCTAAGGGACCCATCCGCCTTCGTGGCAAATACTACTGGAGCACCCCACTCCGATATACTTCATCTTATGAACCCTTTCTCAAGTAACTCCTTCACTTGCTTATTGAGTTCCCTCCTTTCACGTGGAGCCATGTGGCGTACTGGCAAAGATACTGGTTTCACATTATCCACAAGATATATTTGAAAATCTATCTCCCGCTTCGGAGGTAAGCCCTTCACCTCCTCAAACACATCCGAATACTCTCGGATCACTCTAACAGATCGTAGATTTTCCTCAGACGCGTCAAGCGATTCTAAATAACTTAGCATAACGGAATTTATGGGATTACAAAAGATTTCGAGAGTGTTGCCAAGGCGAGTCACGAGCCTAACTACGCTCCTTTCACAATCAAGAACGGCCCCATTTCTGGATAACCAATCCATTCCTAAAATTAGCCCATAGCCCGTGAAGCCCAATACATAAGCATCACATCGAAACTCAATGCTAAGTATAGAAATTTTCAAATCCAAACACATCATGGACAAATAAGCTGAGCCCCCTATTGGATTCGAAACAACTAAGGGATCCTCTACTAAACTGGTGTTTAAGTGCAGTGATTCAACTAATGATGTAGAGATAAACGAATGCGATGCGCCTGAATCGAATAAGGTACGGACAGGATGATCAAACAGAAAAACTAAGCTTTCAACAGAAATGGTTCTACCTCATTCTTGCAGCGGTGGGACCGCGAGAGCCTGAACTTGTCCCCTTGCCTGCCCTGGTGCTATAAGAGCCTGCACCTGTCCTCCCGAGGTAGCTCCTACCCTCTGCCCCTTCTTTGGGCAGTCCTTCACTAAATGTCCCGCATCGCCATAATGAAAACAACCAGTCTTCTTTTTCTTTCGGCAATCCTTGCTGAGATGGCCTGGGGTTCCACAGTTAAAGCACTTCTTCTTTCCCTTGCCGTTATTGTCTTTACCACCCTTCTTATTTTGCTGTTGTGGTTTCTTCTGATCCCCTTTCTTCTCGGGTGCCTTATCAGCTTTAGTGCCTTTCTCCTCGTGCATGAGTGCCATGTTTACAAGCTTCTCAAAGGTGGCCCCCATAGGGATGTGGGTCATAGCCAACCCTTGCAACGGTTCATTCAATCCATTTACGAACCTCAGCGCCTTCTTCTCCGACGTGTTCACTAAATCCAAGCCAAACCTTGCTAACTGATTAAATTTGTTGACGTATTCTTTCACTGATGAGCTTCCTTGCTTTAATGTCAAGAACCTTTCCATATATAGATTTTCTTCCGCCCTAGAGAGAAATTTTGCCTCGAACCTACGTCTGAAATCCGCCCAAGAGTCAACAGGACGCTCCCCATTAGTGACCTCCCACCAAAACGAGGCCTCTCCCTTCATCAACCAAGCTGCTAATCGAACTCTCCTCCCTTCTTCTACTTCAAAGATTTTTAGTAATTCTTCCACCTCCTTAAGCCAATCTCTAGCTTCCACAAACGTTTCTGACCCTTGAAAGGGTTTTCCACCCATAGCTTTAAATTCCTTGCACGTCTTTGCAAAAGTATCTACGCAAGGAGGAGGAGGAGGAACGGGTGCAACTGGTGGTGGAGGAACATTAGTTGGACCTGCAGCGGCCCTAGCCTCTAACAACCTCCTATACCGTCCTGGTATCGCTACACCGTCAGGTAGGTTAAGATCTTCAGCCATGCTGAAACGAAAAAGGAAAGATTCAAAATGGAGAATTCGAAAGATAAAGATATATGGATATTTGGGGATTATGTTTTTCATAAAAACTTCCTCTTTAAATTTCTCATTAAAACATGTTTTTGAAAACATTTCTTCCAAAAATAACTATTTTTCTAAAGTATTTTTTTATCTGTTCTGGTAACCTTAAGCTCTGATACCACGTGTAACACCCCACTTCCATTAATGTCACTCACAAAGGGAATGCATTAACTTCCATGGAGGTTTTAAGTGAATATAGAACAGAAAAATTACAACAAGACAGATAATAAGTGGTACTTGAAAAATATAAAACTTCATTTTATTGCAACGGAAATTAAACATGTTTATTACATCACAAAACCATTAATCAGAGTCAAGTACATTATCCATCTTCATAAAAACAAAATACGTAATCCCATTACACAAAAAGCCATTAAGGAAGATAACAAGCTGGACTTTACTTCAAGGGTCCAAGCTTTCCAAAGAGATGAAGCAATCCAATCAAACTCCACTAGAGCTGGGGCCAACCTGAGGACCTGGAGGGGGAAAAAGGATAGAAATGGAGGGGGTTAAACATAAAGTCTGGCGAGTATGACAATTCTAACAATATTGTTAACAAAATAACTAGACTAAGGCATAAGCTGGAAGAGAAGTAAATGTCTATGAACTATTAGGCATGGAATGAGCAGATAATGATAACGTGAAAGATAACGTTAAAGGCACACCTAATTACTAACGAATGATTACTACACCGCACCGCACAGTACTACACTGCACCGCACCAGTCACCCTAAAGGTTGATCCCACTTGCTTCACACAAAAACTATAGCCTTGCGTACCCCTAGCTGACTACATAGGTGTCGTCTGCCCCTATCTCCACTAGGTGTACCCCACTACCCACTTTCGATCGGCTCCCTACTCGTAGATACCCGTGCTGGCCCCACAGTGGGGTGTATCACTCCTCCAAAGTGGCAACCCGATACAACTGAGAATGCACGGCTTATACCTACACGATGCAACAACGTCTTACCTACCAGCCCGGGTCCACACACGCATATGAAACCCGTTGGACTTGCGTTGCCACCGCTCCCCGTTTTGGCCTCTTATAGTCAAATCCAGTATGCGTGTCCCGTCCTCGACTTGGGTCGAGCCCACAAAGATACATTTGGGTTACTGGTTGAAATGGGCCCCCACAAGCTACCCACCTAAGATTGTCAACAATAGTATATCCCACTTAACCCTCTTAGTCATGTTCATTTACATGTGTGTTTGGTTAAGTCTTACTAATCGTATTTCACATGCCACTAAGGGCACCCACTAGATTCCTCGTGCCACCCAAGGCATCTACTTAACCCCCATGTCCCACTTTACATGTTTATCTGGTTAAGTATTTCTTAATTCATTCAGACCATAACCTCATAAAGACCTCTCACATTAGACTGGCATTTATGGCAGTTGGATTTGCCGGGCGGGTCCGGGCAGTCTTACACCATAAAAGAGTCTAACCTCGTGTCTTTACAACTGTTATGCTTTAGTTTAGGCCTAGGACCTCTCACATTGGGCTGACATTTTTGACCACTGGATTTGCCGGGCGGGTCCGGGCAGGTTTACGTCACAAACGAGTCCAACCTCGTGTCCTAAGCATTGATTATCACTTATAATCTTTTACCCCAGTTTTAATAATTCCCTATTAAAATTATTAATTACTTCCAATTTTAATGATGTCCATAATTGACTCAATTATGGCCATCCACTTATGGCATGCAAAATCATATCAATTGCACCCCAACTTTTTAATATTAAATCCTTAATATTACCACTACCCCACGTTTATACGTTCGCTTATTCAACGCATAATATAGGCTAGACTTGAATAGTCTAACACATAGCACAAAGATAAATTATCACAACATATAGACAATTAAAATAAATCTAATCATAATAGGGGTGAAACTTGCATAAACTACACATGTTAAGGATCAAAAGGTGTCAACTTGTTAAATGTCTCAATTTACATGATATGATCATAGCCCAAATCTATACATAAACTTGCATATGGGGTTTTTAGGCAACATAATGATGGTGTGAACTAGCATAAGGTATCACATATGTAATAGCATAATCCTAGATGTCATAATAGATGTCATGGCATATGTTCATAACTATTCTAATCAATCTAACTTGCATATGTAACTTGTCATATAGATCAACATAGCCCAAACATGATGATTTAATTAATATGAACTAACTTGCATAGATGGCTTTTTAACATGTATGATTCATCACAACTTAGCCTAGAAACTTTCAACATACATTTCATCATCATAGCATGATTTACAACATATAAGATATCATCACCACATAGCATAGGATTAATAATATACATGATAACATATACGACAATTCACATCATCTACTCATAATCCATTCATGGCTTAACCTAATTAAAATGATAATAATCTTGTTAAGACTATCATACTCACAATTTAGAGAAGAAGAGAGAGTTTTTCTTTGCTTTAGGGTTGAGAGAATTAGAATTGAATTAGCTTTTCTTCCTTTTTAGTTGGCGGCGGTTAGACTGAATTCCATGGCGGCGGTATGACGGTAGCTATTCTATTTTTCATATGAATTAGGGTGAGAGACTACCTAGGTATTTATAGAGTTAGGATTTATTTTGGACCGTCAAATCATCTCAGAACTAAACTGAACCATTAAATTTGCCAACACAGCCCTAAAGGCACATCAGCAGCTCAGGATTGGGCTCTACCCAAACCCTAGCTGCCAGAACAGGTCGACACTACAGCCCTAAAGACACATTAGCAGCTCAGGATTGGGGGGGGGGAGATCGACATGGTAGTCGACTTGGGGGGGGGGGGGAGGTCGACACTAGTGTCGTCTCCCCAGTCGACCTGCCTAGGCGGGAATTTTCCCGCCCAGCCCGCTTCTGCACTTTCTATTTGAATTTTAAATTTTCTACGAGCTGTTTTGAATTTTCTGAAACTTCCGATGGCCATAACTTCTTCATACGAAGTCCAATTAACGCAAACTCGAACTCTATTTCAACCAGAATTCCGAGACGAACACAATGGCGCAACCCGTTTCCCACAATTCTCACGTCTGAGATTAGTTATTCTTTAAATTTGTGAATATTAATATTAACAGAATTACGGGGTGTTACATTCTCCCCTCCTTAAAGGATTTCGTCCCCGAAATCTTCAAGTCAAGAAGAATGTATATCCTAACATCCAAACATTCATTTACTCAACCATCAGACACAGGCATCCACTGTCCTTATAGACTTCTAATGCTTTCATGTTTAAATGCACAGTGTGTGTATATGTCCCTATCTAATGCAAAATTAGGTGGTCCACTGATTCAGTTGACCTCCTTAATGCATACCGTGATAGTGCCATGCGTCCATTATGTATGCAAAAGTTCCTTAATGCTACATATTATCTCCATATGCGTGCACAATCATCATCTGAATGCAGCATCCATATGATTAAACAATCATCATACACCCATTTCACTAAATACAGCCATTTATATGCAATATGCAGTATGAAGTGACCGGGCCGATCTAGTGCCTAATAGTGTGTGTATTTGCGTCCACGAGCAACCACTAGCAAGCACTTGCACCCACTTTGCATCCATCATACATAACATGTCTCAAACACATGTTTCAACCATAGGATTATCCTAACTAAAGGTCAAAGATACTAGCGAGAGGATGCGCTAAAGGTAGGATACGTACAAGATAAGCGATAAAGGAGAAATTAAAGGATATACCCTCGAAAAGAAAAGGGTATCGTGAACGCATCTTCTCTTCTGTCTCCCAAGTAGCGTTGCTCTCATCATCTCCCCATTGCACTTTGACAAGTCTGACCTCTCGATTTCTCAGCTTCTTAATCTCTGACCCAAGAATGCGCGTAGGAGCTCGTCGAATCGTCGCATCACGCTCTATCTCCACCTCTCTAAGCAAACTCGGCTCTACCACCTCCGCGGTCTCGTGCAAGCACTTCCTCAAATGTGATATATGGAATACGTCGTGTACACCACTAAGTCTCTCCGGCAACTCCACTCTATACGCCATCCGTCCAATCTTCTCCTTAATAGGAAACGGCCCTACAAACCTTGGTGCTAACTTCCCAACGGACCCAAAGCGAACTACGTTCCGTAATGGAGACACTTTGATAAAGACCATGTCCCCAACCTCAAATTCGAGATCTGTCCTCCTCTTATCCGCATAAGATTTCTTCCTATCTTGCGCTGCTTTCATCCTCCTTCGAATCAAGTCGATCTTTTCCGAAGTCTCTCTAATCATATCTGGCCCAAGCAAGATCTTATCCGTAGATTCCCACCAACATGTAGGTGAACGACAAGGTCGTCCATAAAGAGCTTCGAAAGGTGCCATGCCAATGCTAGACTGAAAGATGTTATTATATGCGAACTCCACTAACGGAAGATGCTCTTCCCATGTACCCCCAAAGTCTAGGATACATAGGCTCAAAAGGTCCTCTAGGATGCTATTCACCCTCTCAGTCTGGCCGTCCGTCTGAGGATGATATGCGGTGCTCAAACATAACTGAGTCCCTACCGCCTCTTGTAAGCTTCTCCAAAATTCGCTAGTGAAAATAGGATCGCGGTCGCTCACTATGTTAGAAGGAACACCGTGCAAACGAACTATTTCTCGAACGTATACAGAAGCTAACCATGGAGCAGTCCTCTTACTCTTCACGGGAATGAAATGGGCGCTCTTAGTAAGTCTATCTACTATAACCCAAATCCCCGTATTACCCTTCCTCGATCTCGGTAATCCGTCAATAAAGTCCATCGAGACGCTTTCCCATTTTCATAGTGGAACCTCCAGTGGGTGAAGTAACCCACCAGGTTTCTTTTGCTCCGCTTTTACTTGTTGGCACACCAAGCATCTAGCGACATACTCGGCCACGTCCCTCTTCATACCGGCCCAAAAGAAAACTCGCTTCATGTCTTTGTACATCTTGTCCCCGCCGGGATGAATGGTCATCTTCGAACGATGTGCATCGTCAAGAATTGTCTTCCTTAGGTCATCGTCATTTGGTACACAAAGTCTACCGTCCCTACGTAACCAACCCTTATCATCTAGGGTATACCTACGGAGATGGCTTGATGACTCCCCTCCTTTAAGATTTTCTACTAACTCAACCAACTGCGGGTCGTCTCGCTGTGCCTCGCCAATCCATCCCAAAAGTGTAGGTCTGACCTCCAAGGATGCTAGCAGACCGGGTACAAAGTCAACGGAAGGTCTAAAGTCGAACATTGAAATGAATTCTAAACTTCGCCGCTCAACAAACAATGGACTTAAGGATAATCTTTTTCTATTTAAGGCATCGGCCACCACGTTACCCTTGCCAGGGGTATATGCTATCTCAAAGTCGTAGGACGCCAAGAACTCCATCCACCTTTGCTGCCTTAAGTTCAAGTCCTTATGAGAGAATAAGTATTTTAAAGATTTGTGGTCAGTGAATAATTCGAATTTCTCGCCAAGAAGATAATGACGCCAAGACTTAAGCGCGAAAACAGTAGCGGCCAACTCTAGGTCATGTGTAGGGTAATTTTTCTCATGCGCTCTCAACTGCCTTCCACCATAGGCTATTACCCTTCCCTCTTGCATTAAGACTGTGCCTAGTCCCGTCCCACAAGCATCAGTATAAACAGAAAATGGCTTACTCCCGTCTGGCAGTACTAAGACTGAGGCTTAGGTCAAAGCTCTCTTCAAATGTTGGAACGCATCATCACAAACATAGAGTTAAATCATTTAAATCATATGCAGTTCCAGCCCAGTTTTTAATCATACTGGAATTTATTCTTTATTTTATAATTTATTTAGCTCCCTTAAATTGTTGGTTATTCCAATCAAGCAACTATCATCCAACAACAACCAATACACAACCAAATCAACCAAATCAATTGAATTCACACTCAATATTAATATTCTATTTTGGTTTCACATATTTGAACATCAATTGATTAATATCCAACTGATTTCAATTTGAATAATATTTATTCAAATTCCAATTTCCAAATCTGTTTTAGTTAATTTTGGTATCATTCTCAATTTAATTATACTTAACCAGTTTAAATTTTGATTCAAATTTTCAATCCAATTTGAATCCTATTCAAATCAATCAAACACATTAATAACTCAATAATTAGATAAAGTTATTTCTTTTCTATGCAAAAATATAATTTAGGTAAAATTATTTCATTTACCCCCTTTTACAAAACAATATTGTATCTATTGTCAGTTCAACGCTTCTCAACACTTGAACCGATCAAACAACACAATACAAAACATTTGTATATGAAATTTACAAATACGCTCTCATATGTATACACTCAATCACGATCTGGGGTATTACTAACCCTATCTCTATCGAGTCATACCACAGAGCCAAGTTTAATAATAAACCTCGCTCTAATACCACTGTAACGAGCCAACAATTTTTAGCCTCGAAAATCGACATAAATACCATTCCATCTCATGTCGACCTTCCAAACACCGAAAACACTGGATAGTTATTATAAAGAAAATAGAGGGTGAGATAAGAAAGAAAGAAATATTAGAATAGAATAAGAAGAAGAAGAAGAAGAAGAAGAACCAACACCACATAGAGTCTCACATCGCAGCGGAACAAAATATAATACAAAAATAAATCGTTATTGTGAGCTTTTAAAATACTTACAATATCTGAGTACACCAACACCTCTGGATAGTGATAATAGTCTGTCCTCATATACTAAACACAGCGGAATACACATCATATATATAATACGTCTGAAAGTACTCCAGCTCGTCTCTGGACTTCGCAGCATCCGATAGACCTGTACAACTCGGTCTAACCCGAGCATTACAAACACCGGGTCAGTCTGGTGAACCAGAGTGAGAAAAACTCGCACAATATTAAGGGTATCACAAAACTTGATTTTAGAGTTCAAAAATCTTTTCGAAAGAAAAGGATAATCGTAAGACCAAACCCACACATAAATATGGACGGTTGTTACCTTAGGATAACCCAAAACATTTTGGAAATCAATATCTTTCTTGATATTATAATAATGTCTAAATACAAGTAGATATCAGTCTAGTGGAACGCTTGCATCTCACGCTCCACATACGTAGTATACAATCAAAACCGCAGGCACTTATTGCATATTGGTTTCCAATTATGACAAGGTATGGGGCCACCTGCAGATAGTGTATCTCTAGAGGGGAATACACTGGGTTCAACAAGAATGTCTTGCAACCCGGCCCATACATGACCGACCACTCATTTCGCTTGAGTGTATCGAATGTATAACACCAACGGTTGGGCTCAAACCACCATTTCTCGAAAAGGGACAATATCAAAATAGATTAAAGAAGCAAAAAGAATTTCTCTAGATAGGTGATTATACACCCTAATGGGAGCGACCTACATAGCCATGCTGCCTGCCCGATTTTTGTCATTTCCTGGTTGATGAGGCTTGAGGTTTGAATTCCCTTTACAACATCTGGTCACCATTCACTTTGAATGACACATTGTCAGATCCGCCAGATATCACTAATTGACGTCCACAAAAATACTCTTGTGGTTAAGCTAAGAGAAAGGCCTTTCTCCGCCACTAAGTATGGTACGTTTGAGGAAATCAACGTACGCGACCCTTTTGGAAATACTCTATTAGACATCCATCCATACAAGTCATCCAGGAACAGGATGAACCGAAGGTACCCTCCTACTGCATCCAATATAGGAATCACCCCATGGATCAGTAGCGAGAAGTCCTTGCACTCCATAGATTCCAATCATGACAAAACCACAGTACATCTTTGGCTGTAGACCAGAGATTATTAGCGGTCCTTCTGTTAATGAAATTCTACAGTCTTCAATGCTCCATCTCGATCATCTTTGGATATCTTCACGTATTTGTTGGTCGGAATGGTTTCCGAATATAAATTCGAATCCCGGTCTTTCCGTACCAGCAATCTTATTGGATAGCTTTGATAGTCGGTGATTTAACTATCAAAATAAACAGTGATTCAATCATGAAATTCCAATGGGTTTGCAGGTTCGGTATTCAGCCTAACTTGGCCTTTTAATTACAAACAAACTAATTCACTTCTGCTTAATTAAAACTTCTAACTCTTTTAATATTTAAAAATACGATAATTGAATTCTTATTTACTAATGTTCTCAAAACCAATTCTTTATAATACTTGGAAAAATAACTTATAACCATATCCAATTTCCACTTAATTCTCCTTTCAAACCTTTTGTTACATCCTTCTTTATTATTTAAATTTGGGAAATCCATTCAACCTATTGTTCATAAAACAACATTTCTACATATCTTTTATACCATTTTTGACACAATAACTAATATTTATTAGTATAGAATAAAACTATATTTTACATTTCCTTTCTAATTCGAGAGTGTCGATATATTTTCACACAACCCCTTTTGTTTCCATTTTACCTTGGGATCCCTATAATTTTCCATTCTTACTAATTTCCTTTACTTCGGATCTCTCGTTACTTATTCTCCAAAATTTCACCTAATGTTGCATTATTATTTCACTAATATAAATAATAAATTATCACTAACCTTTTTAAGATTACCAACTAATATCATCTTCAAATAATCCCGATGTTGTTCAAGTTGGGGTATTTTAATTACCTCTCAGACCTTGATCAACAACGTTCATATCATAAGATGGATACCAGTTGTAATCCAAAATCCTGATAGTTCATTCTAATACCAATACAAATTCCACTTCTATTTTATTCGAAATACGATTTCAGATAACCTTCTTACTTTTTGAAATTTCCTTTTTTTGATATAACCATTTTCCTTAATTCACCAATTAAGTGATTTCTTATCAACATCACCTTTTGACCTCTACCTCTCTAAAACAGATTCAGTTTTATTCGGATTTTGTTTCAAAACCCCGTGACTCACTACCTTTGCCAAATTTACCTTTACCAACCCCTTTTCTTCCAGTGAACAATTTCTGCTTTGGAAATCTTATTTTAATCCCCTCTTTTCACTTAATCCCATTTTAAGTAATGTTAATTTAAAATTAACGATATCACACCTCAAACCTCTCTTATAAGATCCTAGTTTATCTTAAACCCCTTTTTCTTTGTTTCCTCTATTTAATTCAAATATTTAAGTCAACCTCAATTAAGCGATCGTATTCGCTTAAATTCCATTATAACTTTGTTATAACAATTCGGGTTTATAAAAAAAATAAAACCTGTTCATAAACTCCTTTCACCATTCAATTAGATTTCATTTCAACTCCTATTACCTTTAAAATGAATTTCCATTTAAAATGTAATTTTCTAAATTATTATTATTTAAAATAATAATTTACCTCGATCATTAACTATTGTGAAAATAGTTAATTCCTTAATTAACCAAAATAAATATTAAGTCCCTTTTTAAATATCTTATTGAAATTTAATCAATATTCAATAAACCATTCTATTCAAAACGCACTGATTTAATTCCAATTAAAAATGATCGATATTGTCAACTCAAAATACGGTCATCCCATTAACCAATTCTAACTCGTTCTCTCTTCAAATTAATTAATAATATAATTAATTAAAAATAGTTTCCATTTTTTCTTTCTTAAGAAACAATTATCCAAACTTAACCGTTGGGTTAATTTCTAATTACTTGTTTATAAATTTGATTAACATCAGAATTTACTCTATAAAATCAATTAACACTAAATTATTAATTTCAGTAAAAATTAATAAATATTTATTTTCTTTTGATAAATTAAAATAAAATAAATCCAAAATTATATCCACTTATAAATAAATTTTATAACTTCATCTCTGTCGATTTGCCTGACAGTAAATCATCATAAACAAATCAATTTATTTCACAGGCTAGGTTGCCAAATACTCAATCAATACCATCCGTTGGTTTAAACTGAACAGATGTTGAATTTTTAGTCTATAATCAACCATCAAATCCATCATCCCATCAGATCAGTTCATATATGATAATATGAAAATAGATAATATGTTTGAGGAATCCCGTTGGATCCCTCCAACATGTTCTTCCTTGTATTCCAATGGTTATCACGAATCAGATCATTCAATTTCATTTAACCGATAAATAACGTCTATTTAACATCAACCAATCAACACAACAATTCAAACAATTCAAACAATTAAACACGTTTATAAATAAACGTGACCAATAAGGTAAGTTACCTTTGTTGGATCCAACCGTTGAAATAACGATCTGGTATTTTATTGAAATTAAACACGGTTTAATTTCGTCAGTTAAATCAACAAATAAATTTATAACTAGCAAACATCAACCATTGACAAACAGAACACACAAAGTAAAAACCCAATTTATATAAAATATAAATGGGGAGAACTGGGTGAGTTTAACTCACCTTGATCCGATTTATCGTTGAAGCGGTTGATTTTAATTCAATTAAATGAGTGTTTAATTTAATTAAAAATTCCCGTTGATTCCAATTCTATCTAGTACTGTTCCATAATGTAGTATTCGTCAAGATGATTCCAACGGCATCTGGTTTGTCTAATTATGATAATATATAGGCAACTTATCAATATATAAAGTTAACGTTATTTTTAATCAAATATTTAATCTCTAATTACTTTAATAAAACTAATTACGTTTTAAATTAATGTAACGACCCCGAAAATCTGAACCAATTTAAAAAAATTAAATTGGCTAAAATAATGGATTTTAAATATTTAAAATAAATATTTTGAATAATAGCGATGGAAAGTAAGTTTGAATCGACATTTGAAAATGAATATAATTAATTCTAATTATAAATAAGGCCTGAAATGGCGCTGCAGTTTCAAAAATTGAATTCAAACTTTGTCGGACTGTACCGGGTGCAAACCAAAACGGATTTGAGTGAAACCAAAAATATTTAAATCTGTTAGTGAATACCTTTCTAACGAATCTGAAAAATCGAAGTTTCATAGTGGAAAGCAAAAGTTATGGCCAAATGAATTTTCAGAAAGGTCGATATGGAATTTATATAGCCCGTGAAATTAGCCATTTTGCAAACGACCTCGGAATTCGACGAAACCACTTTTGTTGGATCCGGGATGTGAAGTTATTGCTAGTTTTCAAATTTCATAATTTTTGAAGCTAGTATGTGAGCGTGGCAAAGGAAACCATGTTTTGGTCAATTATAGTTAAATAGGATCGACCAGAAATGGGCCTTTTTGCAAATGGTCTCAGAATTCGACGAAACTAGTTTTGTTGGGACCGTATCGTCAAAACATAGCCAGATTTATTTTTCTAGAATTTTTCGAATCAGTTTGTGGCCCTGGCAAATTGAAATGTACGTTTAAATCAAATATTAAATGTTTTATATTTTAATTTGAAGGAAAACTGACTGAAACAGTCGAATGGGCCTACGAAACATGTCCCATTGTGTTCGGAATGGGGGTAAAATGCTAGGGACGACAGTCGTTGGGTTTAGATTGGTGGTCGTGTCAGAAAACCCCTTTAAAACCCACCAGCCAATCATAATTTTTATATAAAAAAAAGAAAAATCCCTTTTCTCTCTCCCCGACGAATGACGGAAACACGTTCAAATCTTCCCGTCCACTTTCCGATAAATCCACTCAAAATTAGCCCCTCCTCCAGTTGAAGATTTTGTAGAGCTCCTCGAGATCTTCAAATCCATATATAGTTTGGAATTTTTCGTGGCCTGTGGAGTGAGAATCGACGCCTGGAAGTCGTCGTCTTCCCGCCGCCGCCGCCATCGCCAGAGGCGGTCGAACTGGCCGCCACCACCACGCACATGCACGCCTCTCCTCCCTCTTCGACGCTGCGAAGGCCGATCGACGAATAGTTGCACGGATTGGAAGATAAATCGCGACCTAGTTTTGAAGAATTCAGAGAGGTATCGGCTATATTTATTTTCAACTGTTTTAACACCTTTAAACCGTTGCAAACTTTGAAAAATCATATATTTTTCATGTGTTGACAAAATTCAGTGAAACAAGAGACAGTGGACTCGTGCGGATGTCTTCTACCTTCTAGAAGAGACCGCATATTTTTCTGAGCCTTCTGCTATTTTTGGTGGAGTGGAACCCAATGTGAGATTTCTAATTTATAAACGATATGGAAAACGACGATGTATAAATTATATAGTCGATGTATGAGTTATATAAGCGTTGTGCACCTCTTGTATAAGCATTGTATAAGTTGTACGTTCCATGTATAAGTTGTATATGCGTTGTAAAAATTATATATGCATTGAAATAGAAGTGAATTTCTATATATAAATATATATATATATATATATACGCCCCTCGTCCACAAACCATGGACGATATTTATTGGTTGTGATTGGTGTGAAAATTGATTGATAGCGAATGGTTGATTGGAATTGTTTGTGGTTGATATTGATTGATTGTGGTTGAAAAATACCCGTTTGTGGTTGAGAAATATTTGGTTGAAACCACATAGGATTAGTTTGTGGAAATGAAATAAATATATACATGCCGCTTGCGTGCAAACTAGATGCATGATTCCCCATTGTCAAAAACCGCGAGGTTTTAAGGTAGAGCGAGGAGCTGTACTAGGGACGGTCCCGGTTTTAACTACCCTACCGTTATGCTGCCGAAATTTTGAATAATATTCATATTTTTGAATTATTTCCATTTGTCGAAACTATATTTATTCGTTGTATAGAAAACCATCATGTGTTGAGTCGATATTCATTCGTTGAATTGAAATTCATGTGTTGAATGGTATTCGTGTTTTAAATATAAAAATCACACATATATATATATATAAACTATAGAAAACCATCATGTGTCGAGTCGATATTCATTCATTGAATTGAAATTCATGTGTTGAATGGTATTCGTGTTTTAAATATAAAAATCACATTTTTTATCTATATATATAAACTATAGAAAACCTTCATGTGTTGAATCGATATTCATTCGTTGAATTGAAATTCATGTGTTGAATGGTATTCATGTTTTAAAAATAAAAATCACCTTTTCATCGATATATAAACTATAGAAAACCTTCATGTGTTGAATCGATATTCATTCGTTGAATTGAAATTCATGTGTTGAATGGTATTCATATTTTGAAAGAAATTGTTTTATAATAAAAATCCCATTTTTAACATCAATATGAAATGTATAAAATAATCTTGTTTTGAAATAAATTGTTTTAAAATAAAAATCCTATTTTTATCACCTATATTAACTATATGAAATAATCGTGTTTTGAAATAAATTGTTTTACATTAAAAATCTCATTTTTATTATATACATGAATTGGTAAAAATAGTGAAGTGTTGAGATAGAAGCTAGTTAGATAAAAATATCATTTTTATCAAATGTGTGAAAAGAATATAGTTTTGAAATCGAAGAATCGATATATATATATATATATAGAATTAAAATATATCGAATAACGAAGCTGCAGTTCGTATTTTGAAACCGTGATTTCAAACGATTAGTACGGGAGATCCGACCATCGGATTTTCCTAAAATCGCAACTGTTGGGTTCGCCTTGGAAATATCTTTCCAACGGCACCAACTTTGTAAAAATCCAACAGTTGGATTGTCTGGAATGTTTAATTCAATTCTGAAGAAAAACAGCGCTAGAATCGATTATATTCCCAAAACTGGAACCATTAGATTCGTTTTGAAAAGATCTTTCTAATGATGTAAATTTTGTGAAGATCTAAAGGTTAGATTTTCAGATATGTGTAAATCAAATCTAAAGAAAAACAGCGCCATGGCCGCGTTATGGCCCGAAGCGTCGTTTTGAATAAATTGGCTATTTAAAAATAAATAAAAATAGCGATAAATCGTTATAAAATATTATAAACGATATGGATGTGAAATTTAGAAATTAACTGAAGGTTGGCTAAGTCGAATGGTTTCCTGGGTATTGATATGATGTTGGTTTCGGCCTTCGAGGTTAATATTTGGGAAATCGTTCTCTTACTGATTGACAGTTAGTGACTAATGAATTGAAATGTTGCGTATGTATGTTAGTGTTGCACTTGTTTATTATATACGCGCGTTGCTCAGAAAGATCGGGTTTATCCCATTTTGGATAACTGAATCGACGACAAGAAGTCGAAGATGAAGACGGGGGTTGAAGACCGATCTTCACCTCATTTGGATGGTCACTGAGGTCCTAATTGGGAGGCATCCTGAAATATGGATAATTAGTGGTGATCGTCCAGACATACATGGGAATCGATGAATATGCAAGGTATTTAGTGCCTCCAGTTTCGTTCCGACCCAGAACGGACTTGCAAATGGATTGTGTGTCTGACATTGGAATTTATTCTATGTAATTGATAGCCATCAGTTGCATGGTGTGAATTGCCTGTGTTACATGCTAAGATGCAGTGATCAGGGCTTCTATTGAAAAGCAAAGTCTTGTGGCGATGATCAAAGCACCGCCTATGTGGCGTAGCTTTGTGTATAACGTGAATTCGCGAGCCTCACACCCCGGTATGAACCAGAAACGGGAAAGGACATCAGGGAGGGCCTGCGTCTCTTTCAAGCTAGGAGTTGTGTCGGTGTTTTTACATGGCCTGACATTTTACTTATGTGGATGATGGATAGCGAGGCTCCTCGGATATATCGGTTGATCCGGGACCGATGGAGCCATTCGTTGGCTCGTTTACGCCCCATAGGGCGGGGAGACGTAGTGTTCAGGCATAATAATCCACATCGGTGGACCGACCCTGACGATCCAAAGGGTCGATGCGCTCTGACCCTGAGACATGGGTTAGATTGTCTCGAAGTCGGTAAGGACTATCTTTTGCCTTGGTTCATGACGGAAATCCAATTTCCAAATACGTGACTGTGCGGTTTCGATTGTATATATATTTGGCTACATAGTGGCATGGGACGCTCATGTCGTCCATGATTGATAGTTATGATTTGAAATTGTTTTTGAAACATATAAACACTAGTAGTAATATCAAATGCTTTTGTTTTATTCGTATCAAGCATATCTTGGCCATTATAAGGTAAAAACTCTATCCTCTGGTTTGCGTTGCATTGTGTGATGGGAACTGAGTCTTATAATGGCTTCATTTTTATAAAAAGCATTGCGATGTTTAAAAGAAAGATTTGTTTTAAAGCACTGGCAATCCAATGGAGTAAACCTGTTCCAAAAAAGTGGCGTGGTCCTATGATTAGCCATATTATAAATGTGTTGAGTAGATTTCTCATACCAGTCCCACGACTATCTCGTAGTTTGTTTCACTTTCAAACTCGGGTGCCCCTTTTTCTACACGGGCAGCCTTGTATTCAGGTTTAGCTGGTTCTTTCTGGATAGCTGGAGCTTAAGATGGATTCTATTATTTATCTCTTTTTATGCTGTTCAGCTCCTATTGTACATATTATGTTTGTTTTCCACTGTAGATATTTATGTATAGCTGAACTGTATTTGTACTAAGTATTATCTTGTATACTGTGTAGCTCTGATGATTACGTTTATCCAGTATATGCTATTGTTCATTGAAGGTGTATTTATTTATTTCTGTTCTGCTATTATCTATTTCTGTGTTAAATTCCAAAGATTACCCTGGTCTCCGTCTGTACGGGAAATGGGGTCGTCACAATTAATATCTCAAATCCATTTCGAAATAAAACAAGAGCATATTAGTGTTCTCGTTCATCTGATCTTCAAGTTGCTTTGTTCAAATTGTCTCCAGCTCGAAAACCCTGTATCAGTTTCAGTTATAATAAATATATGATTATATTAAGAATTTATATTCTTAATTAATATTTTAATCATTAACCTAATTAGTTGTATTAAAACTTGGGCTCCAAAATTATACTTTTATTCCCGCCATCCTTTGTATGAGCTCAGCGCCCATGATCGATTCCCGTTCTGCATTAACAAATTACACTATTTTTAGATTAAACAATAAATCCTTAATTCATAAAATTAAATGGTTAATAACCTGATTATTATCTTAAACTAATTACTTAGGTATACTGTTTTCAGTAGAACGATGTTCCTTCCTTAATATTTCTTCTGTTCAGCACCTCGAATCACGGCCATCAACCCGTATAGCTTGAGCCCCCAGATCTATGTTTAAAAATATACACCACTTTCCCATTTTTTCCTCATACAAAAATGCCCAAATCCCTTTATCAGCCCGGCATCATCAATTTACCCAGTCATGTTTGTATATAACAATTATTCTAATTAGATTAAGTAATTATGTTTTAGTTAAAATTTAACTAGCCGAATTTATGTAAAAGGAATACGGGTCCGATTAAGATCAGTCACTACTGCCTCTCGTTTGTTTGTTCCAGGCCAACAGTCCTTTGTTTTTCTATCATTCCAATAGCTGCACGCCTCCAACGATCCACTGCTACATGCCACTCCGATGATCAGAGTCTGATTGCAACTCACCCAATGTTCTGCCTCACCGTCCTCCATATTTGGTCCAAATCCTGCTCATCCAAATACTCGACGTCACCATCATTCCAACACGAAGCATCCTGATGATCGGAGGACGATCGTGATGTGCTGCTCCACTCGCCACAACTTCCGCATCTGTCTCTCTTAGTCACGGCCCACTCGAGTTCTCCATTCAACCGAGACCAAGCTTCGAACGTCAGCTCCTTTGAGGCCAATATTGGCCACTACACCGCCTTACAGTTGATCTCTGCCAGTCACCAAATGCACCTCGACGAGCTCGAGATGATTGCCTTTAGGTGATTTCGATTTTGACTATTGGATTGATTGGATTTTGAAGTGGAAAGTCGGCAATTTTCGTCCGTTCAGAACATTGATGGCGGCGGTATTATTCTTTGGCCAGGGAGATGCGTTGATTAGGGTTACAGAATGTGTTGGGTACTTGGGTATATATGTACATATAGAGTTTATATAATATTAGTTTATAAAAATAGAAACTTCACCGTGAAGTAATTGATAAAAACCACCACAAACGATTTCTGTTTTCTGATAAAAAAACTAATCCTAGCATAATAAAATATTCCGGACCTAATGGGACAGGTTTCGTCGAATCCCGACATCGTTTGAAAATATTTCCTTTATAAAACCGGCGAAAAACACGCGTTTAAATTTTCCGCGATCGCTAAATAAATCCAATCAACTTGAAACTTTAAAATCCTACAATAATTAATTAATACGAACCGAAAGGCGCTAGTTTCGTCGCATTCTGAGACTGTTTTCCCGGTATGCTATTTTTACACGCTCCGCAATTCCATTTTTAACACCAAATTAACTAGTCTTCAAAAATAACAAACTATATACCTATCCTGAATCTAAACATCGATACAAACTCAATGGAACTGGTTTTGTGGCTTAATTCGATCGTCTGCTCAAGTTACACTCAAATATCTTTCTATTACATTAATTACGCGTTATAGAAATTGAACAGGCGTTTACGATTGTCGTGGTCACATACGACATCAGTTTGCCATGCAGTTTGATTTTCTGACAATAATTTGACGATACGGTTCCAATGAAACTAATTTCGTTGAAAACGGAGACTATTTGAAAAATGGCTATTTTCTATACGCTATAAAAATATCGAATAAATATTAATTAAATTCCAAATAATCCAAATAAATCATAATAGATTATTTTCAACATATATATCCAAACAAAATATATATACAATTCTAAATATAATTTACACAACTCAATATCGTTAATTTTGAGTTAAACAATTTAAATTTCCCTATTTAAGTATATTAATTAACGTTATATTTTAATAGCGACTTCCATAGTGACTATTTCAAAATTTGATTTGTCCATAACTAACAAACTATAACATGTAATCTTGATTTTTCTCTTCTATATGAAAATTATCATATATATGGTTTCAACGTTTCTTATTTCACAGAAATCTGACTTATATCGGACTCTGTATATTCCGTTGAAGTTCAAAACTCCATATTACGAACTTCAGCGCCATTTCAAGCTCGATTTATAATTATATATAAATTATATATCCAAACTTCGTTTTAATTACGAATTCAATATTAAAATCCAATAATATTTCAAATATAACAATTTAAAATAATAAATTCAATTAAATTATTTGGCTTCCAAAAAACACGGGTCGTTACACTACAACTTGTCGTTTACTTATTAACTTAGTTCTCTTAACTAAGGTTTACTGATAAGTTCCCTTTCCATTGATTATAATTTAAGTTATATTTTCCATTTGTCCCCAAGACAAGCCTTTAACATGTTATTCTTATCAGCATATTTCAGATTCTCAAGTTTACAGAGTACTTAATTTATAATTAATTACAACTTATTTCATTACATAAGTTATCACATTCCTTCGATCATTATTTATTATAACCTAAGTTATATTTTCCACTTGTCTATCGGACAAGCCTACCTATTATATTACATTCTCATTAATGTAACTAAATATAATAGGTTATTAACATTCCCCATTCATTCCAGTCTTTTTTACTGTTGTAACTTCTATTTAATCTCATTCATTTCCATTAATTACAATTAATGCCAATTATTTCTATCCTTATATATATATATATATACACGTTTATGCACTAGACCTCTCACATTAAATTAACAACTTGTGGATATTGGATTTGTCGGGCGCTTCCGGGCAGACTTCAACCACAAGTTGAATTTAACCTCATGTCTTAGCACCGTTACATGTATATTTATGCACTAAACCTCTCACATTAAATTAACAATTTGTGGATGCTAGATTTTCCTGGCGGTTCCGAGCAGTCTTTTACCACAAGTTGAATTTAACCTGATGTCTAAGTGCGGTTACAGTTTTCTATTTACTGTAAATTTTCCATATAATTTAGATGTGTTTATTCTTCCAAATTTTTACTATAATTCTATTTTTACATGTCACACTTAATATCAGGTTAATGTCATTTTAACTTATAATCATGTCGCATGTTCTTCCTAACATGTAATTAGCTCTATTCTAAAATAATAACATGTAACTATCAATCATGTAATTATTCTAATCTAACAATTTAACGTGTAATTATCCCAAGTTCTACAGTTAAGGGTTCAAGTACATAATATGTCACAGGTTAACATGTAATTAGAACATGTATGTATATAATAGTAATCGTTACACATATTTTAACAGGTTTACATTTCAACATATTAACCTTTCAACATATAAATATTTTAGCATATTAACATTTTAACATTCTAGCAGGTTTACATTGCATATTAATGGGGAATGCCAAACGATAAATATACCATTATCAAAAAAGTATATTTTAAATCCACTCACCTAATTGCTTTCCAAATCTTGAATCTGGTCCTGATCTAGCACTCGATGGTTCTCCTAACTGAATTTAGACCCTAAATAACCATGGATCCATAATTCTTAATTAAAAGAAAAAGGGAAAAAAGAGGAGAAAATTAAATTGACCAGATCCAAGAATTTTCCTTACATTGAATAGAATTTTGAACACCTTCTTAATTAATATTCATTCTTTTCCTCTAGATATTGAATCAGAATTCTCCTAAACTAATTATTCTACTTTTCTGAAGAGATTTGAGGAGGAGGAAGAATGGCAGAGTATAGACGTCGTCTCAGAAAATATGAGATTTAGGCTAGGCTTTGCTAGCCTATTTATAGGTGTTCAGGATCTTATCGTATACGCAACGCTGAGTTAGCAACGAATGTGGTTAAGAAAACAGTCCATATTCTTTAATGAATCTTGCTAGATCTGAGGTGGGTCGACCCGGGATCGACCTCCATGTGTATGTGTCGACCCTAGGGACGACCCCCCTATGGTGGTGTCGACCCCAGGGTCAACCTCTGGGTTCCACGAGCTATTTTGGCAGATGTTTATCTTTTTAACGTTTTTATTTTTGTTTTCAAACGTTGATTAATATCCCGTCATACTCTCTTTGATTTATTTTAAATATTATATTTACATATTATATGTATTCAAATCTTCTAATGACCCTTTTACGCGTATATACGCACAACTTATATTTCAATTTCAAAATTCAAACGGTGTTATGCCATTATTTGATTCGTACCATATTTTTATGATTGCAGCCTTGTTTTGAACTTTTCTCTTGTTTATATATATTTCTACACATATATACACATATATTTTCATATATATAAATTTTTCTATACTTTCTTATATGTATACTTTTTCCTTATATGTGCGTTTATTTATATTTTCTCTTTAGAGCATGCATTATTTTAGCCGTTCCCTTAAAACAAAAATATGATGCTGGCAGGGATCGAAATATGTACCTCTCGCATGAACGCCACATTCTCTAACTAACTGGACTACTTAGGCTTTTGTTAACAAGGCTTAGAACAATGGTGGTCATTGTTCTTTTCTTACTCCTCCTTTTCATGTTTGTTACAATATTTCATTTAAACCATTGCATGTAACCTTATCCTTTTGCATGCATCTTTTTCTTTTATTATTAATGTACAATATTGTAAATCATTGCATGCAACGTATTACACTACATGCAACTAATTTCTTCATTTTTTTAACACATGCATTGCATTATTATTCACATTAATCTTTTTCTTCTTTTTATTACATGCATCATATATTATCAGTATTTTATTCCTCTTTTAAATATTTAATTGTTATAAAATAAGGGGTGTTATAGTAGTACATGATCTGAAGTTGTTTATCAGAATACGACAGTGATTTAATGGTTCAAAAATATCCAATAACCATTCCTAACCAAAAAAATATATTTCATAATATTTAAGTATAAGTTTGGCTTTCAATATAATACTATCCACATTTGACTGAAAAGAAACGCATTCTAATTTCTAAGTTCTAACTCCAAAAAGACTACCAGTTTGCTTTTTTCCATATAAAAAATAATATGTTGATTGCTACCAATAAACAATCAATGCAAAAGAAAGCAATCTTTGTGTAAGCATGTACATCAATTAAATATTTTATAAACAGTCAATGCAAATAATAATTATATCTACGTAAGCATGGACATTAATCAAATATTATACCCAATCACTTAAAAATATCTTTTATTCTTCAAGTCACCCATAAATTATTAAATCAAAGCCCGATTGAATCAAATGCAACAAAAACTTACTTGTAGGTTGGAAGTTTTATGTGAAAAACCATATATGAAAACACTAAAATCGAAAAAGAAAATAAAACTGAAAGATCTTATTGAATCTATCAAGAGTTGAGACGAAGCTATTACCGATGATTTTTCCTTATGTCGTTGTTGTTCTTCGATCTGATGCGGGATTTTAGAATGATCGAATCTAGGGCTCGGTTTGTAACAACCCGGAAAATCCAAGCCAATTTAAAATTTTTAATTTGGCTATTTTAACGAATTTGGAGTAATTGAAATAATTTATTTTAATTAAATAACGAGTTAGAAATAGCGAGGTAGTTTGAAAATTTGAATTCGAACTTTGATTGAACGTACAAGATGCAAAATAAAACGGATTTTAGCGAAACCGAAAATATTTAAATCTGTTTAAGAATATCTTTCTAACGAATCTGAAAAATCGAAATTTCATAGCGGGAATCAAAATTTATGGCCAGTTGAATATTCAGAATGGTCGCTATGGAATAAATATAGCTCTTGAAAATAGACATTTCGCAAACGGCCTCCGTTTTCGATGAAGCCACTTTTATTGGATCCGAAATGTCAATTTATTGCTAGGTTTTCCATAATTTTTGGAATTGTTATGTGAGCGAGACAAAGGAAAACGTATTTGGTTGATTTCAGTCAAATTAGATCGACCAGAAAATGGTCATTTTTCAAACAGTCTCAGAATTCGACGAAATCAGTTTGTTGGGATCGTATCGTCCTAACATAGCTAGATTTATTTTTTGGGAATTTTTGGAATCAGTATGTAGGCCGGCAAATTAAAATGTACGTTCAAATCTAAATTTGAATGTTTTATATTTTAATTTAAAGAATAACTGACTGTAACAGTCGAATATTCTTACGAAACATATTCCATTGTGTTCGGAATAAGGGTATTTATCTAGGTTATGAGGAACATGCAAATAGACCGTGCAAAGAATCAAGCGGGAAACAAGCGCAGGACTTCCGAAAGGCAGCCCGAATCTAGTAACACAGCAGCAAATGCCAAGCCGCAAACAAATATGCCACCCAGGAGAAGTTGTTACAACTGCGGTCAAGCTGGACATTACTCCAATGTATGCACCGCTCCAAAGAGGCATAAGACTAACAAACCAAGCTCGAGTCAGGACCCCCGCAACTCTAGATCATGCTACAATTGCCACCAGACAGGGCATCTTGTCAAAGATTGTCCATTGATGAAGAATGCTCAGGTTGCGCATGTATACGACGGGGCGAATCCGCCAGCTATTTCAGATGGGACAAGTAAACCCGATGTTTTGGGAGGTACCCTTACTATTAAGAATATTCCTGTTTCCGTACTATTTGACACTCACAAAGTTTTATTGCAAGTAACAGTGTTAAAAAAGTTAAATAAATCTAAGAAAGCTTAAAGAATCGGTTAGAGTTCATAATCCGATAGGAGGTTCTATTGTTCTCAATTCATATTGTAGAGTGTTTGTCTCTTATTCTTGTTACAAGTTTTCCTTTGATCTGATCGTCATGAACCTTTCTGAATTTGATATCATACTTGGACTGGACTGATTAACCAAATACGAGGCCGAAGTAAGATGTGCCAAAAGAGAAGCAAAAATTAAAACAAATCTTGGGCATACTATTATACCATGCCGTGGCTCAGAAACCGATAGGAAAGAGTTTTGGTCTGCGCTAGAAGTTATTCTCACTTTGTCAAAGAAGATTCCTGTCATTAAAAACTATGTGGATGTGTTTGAAGAAGTCGAAAGCTTACCTCCGCAAAGAGAATTTGAATTCAGGATCGATCTTATTCCGAATGCCAGGCCAATAGTGCATTCAATTCGAAGAATGACTCTAAAAGAAAAAGAAGAATTGGGTGATCAAACTCGTCAATTGCTATGGAAGGGTCTGATCAGACCGAGCTTTTCTAATTGGGTGCGGCCATAGTGTTTGTTCCTAAGTCAGATGGTACTCTCCGATTGTGTGTTGATTACCGAGACCTCAACAAGCAGACGCTCAAGAACAAATATCCATTATCCCACATCGATGATTTGTTGGATCAATTGAGTGGAGCGCGAGAATTTTCCAGAATGGACCTAGCTACAGGTTTCCATCAACTGAGATTTGCCAAAGAATGTGTTCCTTTGATAGTTTTCACAGGTCCAGACATATTTTATGAGTGGTTATTAATGTCGTTCGACTAGTGTAACGCTCCAGCCTACTCTGTCGATTTAATGAATAGAGTGTTCAGAGGAGTCCTGAATAAATTTGTTCTGGTATTCATATATGATATTTTAATCCACTCCAAGTCAGAAAGCGAGCATGAAAAACATTTAGAACAAATGTAGGGAATTCTGAGAATGAACACCTTCAAAGCTAAATTCTCTAAATGTATCTTCTAGCAAGATGAAGTGAAGTTCCTTGGTCACGTCGTATCAAAGAAAGGAATTTGTGTAGATCCCAGCAAGATTATAGCAATTCAAGATTGGAAGCAGCCTACTACCCCCATAGAAGTCCGAAGTTTTCTGGGATTGGCTAGTTATTATCGGAAATTCGTTAAGGATTTTTTGAAGATATCCAGTTCATTAACAAAGCTAACAAAGAAGCATGAAAGATTTAAGTGGACTCCAGTATGAAAGGCAGCTTTCCAAGAGCTGAAATTAAAATTGACAACTGCTCCAGTACTAACGTTAATCGATGGCAATCAAGATTTGATGGTCTGGACGGATGCTTCTATTAGAGGTCTTGGTGCAGTATTAATGCAAAGGGGCCAAGTAGTCGCTTATGCTATCCGTCAGTCGAAGCCGCATGAGTAGAATTATGCAACTCATGATCTTGAGTTGATAGCCGTCGTATTTGCTTTGAAAATCTGGAGACATTATCTATTGGGTGAGAAGTTCGAATTATATACCGATCATCAATCATTGAAATATTTGTACACCCAGAAAGACTTGAATATGAGGCAACAACATTGGCTAGAATTTCTTGTTGCGTATGATCTAGATATTCTGTATACGCAGGGAAAAGCCATTGTGGTAGCAGATGCGCGTAGCAGAAAAACCGCAATCATCGCTAATCTTATCATTACGCCCTCATTGATTGACATGACCGTTGTTCTCCAGAAAGACGACGAATTTATTAAAAGGATTAGCCAGCGAATTCGAGAAGGTGAGACTTCAGATTTCAGTCTAGATAACAAAGGGATTCTACGATTACAAGGGCGAATTTGTGTTCAGAAATCGCTGAGCTCAGAAGGGAAGTACTGGATGAATGTCACAAGTCCAAACTTAATATCCATCCAGGGGTGAGCAAAATGTACAATGACCTTAAGCGCACATTCTGGTGGAAGTCGTTGAAAAGAGATATTTCCTTATATGTCAGCATGTGCTCCACTTGCCAACAAGTTAAGAGCGACCAAAAGAAACTTGCTGGATTGTTGCAACCATTGGAAATTCCAAATTGGAAGTGGGCACAAATTTCCATGGATTTCATAGATGGTTTGCCCTAAACCTAGGAAAGGAAATGACAATATTTGGGTGATTGTAAATCGTTTCACGAAGATAGCCCATTTCATATCAGTCAGATCCAATAGAATCGCTCAAAGTCTAGCACATATTTATTTCAAAGAAATCGTTAAACTGCATGGAGTGCCCATCAACATTATCAGTGATAGAGACCCAATCTTTACTAGCAAATTCTGGGAAGCGTTCCAAACAGATTTGGGAACGAAGCTGAATCTAAGCACCGCCTATCATTCTCAAACAGATGGCCAAGCTGAGAGGGTGAACCGTATACTTGAAGATTTACTAAGGGCTTGTGTCATAGATTTTGGCGGATCATGGGAAGACCACTTCCATTTAGCTGAGTTCTCGTACAACAACAGTTATCAAGCGAGCTTGACAATGTCACTGTTTGAAGCATTATATGGTAGACCGTGCAGATCTCCCGCATGTTGGGTAGAACCTGGCAATAGACTTGTATTGGGTCCCGATATGATTCGCGAAGCTTCTGATAAAGTCGATTTCATTAGAAACGATTACAAACAGCTCAAAGCCGACAGAAGAGTTATGCGGGTTCTAGAAGAAAATATTAGGCATTTGCTGTTGGTGATTATGTTTATTTGAGAGTTTCTCCGATGAGAGGAGTTTTCCGATTCGGTAAGACTGGGAAGTTGGTGCCTAGATTTATTGGTCCCTTTCCTATACTTGAACGAATTGGAACTCTTGCTCATAGGGTTCAGTTGCCTGATTGGTTGCCTGGAGTACATGATGTGTTTCACGTATCTCAACTTTGAAAGAATGTGCATGATCCAGATCTTATTGTAGAAGAAGCAGCGCAACAGGACTTGGAGATTACTCTAGAAGTAGCAGTCAGAAGAGAGAAGATAAAGATTATTGGCAAAGAAACTATAGAGCTAAGGAACAAGAAGCTTCATTTACTTAAAGTGCAGTGGAGTGGAGATCCTAGAGACTGTACTTAGGAGACAGAAGAAAGCATTAAGCAAGATTATCCCCATTGCAGAGTGAACATATATGATTAGCTCTGGTGCAAGGTACATTTAAAATACTTTGCTTTTCTGTAAGAACCCGTAACTTCCCCGGTAAGGAAAGAGCGGATACTTTGAGAACAACACACAAAAGAAAGCAGACAGAAGAACATTTCATTGTATATTACAATAATTCATCAGAATACAAGAATATACAAAGTATAAACAAATAATATACATTATAAAATATCAGAGATTATAATACATTACATAGCAACAGAAAATAATACAATACACAACTAGAAGTAATACACGGATACAGAGCTTTCCGAGTATCGTTCCAGCTGTAAATCAGGATCTTGTGAATATAAATCTGCAAAACCAAAACTACTAGCTGCCCGTGCGGAAAATAGGGGCACCCAGAGTTTAGGTAAAAACAATAAACTCCAGGTCAGTCATGGGACTGGTGTGAGAACTAAAACAGTTATTTAAAACTTTACTTTAATTCAGATATATCAAGGGACCACGCCGTATAACACGGAACATGCTTCCTCCCAAGAACACCAGTGCATATAACAAAACAGCGCAATGCTTTTTGGAAAAATGAAGCTATTATAAGACCCAGGTCCTATCACACAATGCAACGCAAGCCGGGGGATAGGTTTTCCCTTATAATAGCCAAACATGCTTAGTACATTTAAAACAAATCATTTGATACTATTATAAGTGCATAGTGTATAAAACAACTTCAAATCAAAAGTATCAATCATAGACGGCATGGGTACCATATATCATGTTGCCATACTAGTCTCTACAATCAAAACCGCAAATGTCACGTATTTGGAAATTGGATTTCGTCTGTGAACCGAGGCAAAAGATAGTCCTCACCGAATTCGAGACTATCTAGCCCGAGCCTCAAGGTCAGAGCGCATAAACCCTTGGAGCGATAGGGTCGGTCCACCGATGTGGATTAAACTTAAATCCTGAACACTGCGTTTCCCCGCCCTTTGGGGCGTAAATGAGCCAACGAATGACTATAACGGCTTCACATAGTCACCGATATATCCGAGGCGCCTCGCAACAGCAACAACCACATAAGTCAAACTCGTCAGGGCGTGTAAAACCACTGACGCCACTTCTAACTAGAAAGAAATGCATGTCCTCCCTGAGGTCCTCTGCCGTTTCTGGTTCACAATAGGGGTGTGAGACTCGCGAATCAACGTTACACAAAGCTATGCCACACAGGTCGTGCTTTGATCATCAACCTCAAGGCTTTTCTTTTCAACAAAAGCCTTGATCATTTGCCACTTAGGCATGCCACACAGGCAATTCACTCCATTCGTTTGATATCCATCAATATATAACCCCTGAGCTCGTACGTCTCAGAGAAGGGCGTTAAGCAAGAGAATAAATTCTCCGCCGCTAAACAGATATATATTTAATAGAAATCAACCACACAGAATAAAGTCCAATGTCAGACACACAGTCCATTTACAAGTTCGTTCCGGGTCTGAACAAAACCGGAGGCACCTAGTACCCCGCATATCCATCGATCTCCAAGTACGTCTGGATGACCACTAACTGATTCCCTCCTCTTGGGTGTACGGCCCAATCAAGATCATCAGTAATCACCCAAACGACGTGAAGACCTCCGGTCTTCAACCACCGTCTTCGTCTTCGACTTATCGTCGTATAAGTTATTCATAATGGGATAAACCCTGTCTTTCTGAATAACTCGCGTATATAATAAACAAGTGTTACACAAACACAACATACGCCTCATTCCAATTCATCGGTCACTAACCGTAAATTAGTAAGGGAACAATTCCCCAAATATTAACCCCGAAGGCCGAAACCAACATTAGATCAATACCCAGGAAACCATTAATCTTAGCCAACCTACAGTTAGTTTCTAAATTTCACATTCTTAGGGAAAGGTTCCCATTAAATTTATCAAAGATAAATCCTTTTAAATTTATTCTTTAATCTTCCTTTGAATATCAATTCAACTAGTCGGGATTAACGAACCTTACCGGAGTAATCATTTGTTTTAATTTTCCAATCCCAACCTATTCATCCCATGAAGTAAAACTGGTCATACTTCATCTCTAACACCACGGTGTTATCGGTAAATTCAATTACCATTTCACGTTCAAATCTAATTAAAGATTTAACTACCGTCTGGAGTAAAACTGGTGATACTCCATTCTCGATCTTTTCAATCTAATTAATTATTCATTAAAACTCCACTTAGTTTTAATCTTTGACTGGGTTAAAGAATCAGTGTCATTTAAAACACGGTTCACGATAAACCCCAAAATCACATCACATTTCAATCAGTCCCTAACCGTAAATTAGCAAGTGAGCAGTTCCCTAAGTATTAACCCCGAAGGCCGAAACCAACATCAGATCAATACCCCAGAAACCATTCAGCTTAACTAATCTCCAGTTAGTTTCTGATTTTCTTAACTCCTTTGGGTCTAAAAACAATATTATTGAAAATACCATTCACGACAACCAAAAATCACATTCCATTAATTATCGGGTTAAAGAACAAGTGTTATTTAAAACACTGTTCATGATAAACCCAAAAATCAATACCAATTCAATTCCAGTTAAATATTATTTAATTGGTACACTTCATTAAATCTAAATAAAAAGATTTAATCTTTTTCTCAACTAGGCTTAAGAACAGTGTTAATGAAGACACCATTCACGACAAACCAAATCACATTTGATATTAAATACAAGTGAGACGACCCGAACTTCCCCGTGAAGGAAAGCACGGATAGAATTGAGGACAAGACAAAATAGAACGCAGATGGAAGAACATTTCATTGTTATTACAACAATTCCATCAGATACAAGAATATACAGAGTATAACTAAATAAATTACATTTAACAAATATCAGAGATTTAAATTACATTTAAATACATCGCAGCGGGAAATAATACAAAAGCACAACTAGAAGTAATACACGGATACAGATCTTTCCGAGCATCGTTCCAGCTGTAAATTAGGATCCTGTGAATATAAATCTGCAAAACCAAAACTACTAGCTGCCCGTGTGGAAATAGGGGCACCCAGAGTTTAAGTTAAAATAATAAACTCCAGGTCAGTCATATGACTAGTGTGAGAACTAAAACGGTTATTAATATTGGTTTTAAAGTTCGGTAAATTAAGGGACCACGCCGTATAACACGGAACGGGTTTCCTCCCAAGAATACCAGTGCATATAACAAACAGCGCAATGCTAAATAAAGAAAAAATAAAGCTGTTATAAGACTCAGGTCCCATCACACAATGCAACGCAAGCCGGAGGATAGGGTTTTACCTTATAACAGCCAAAGCATGCTTGAAACGTTTAAAACACATTATTTTGATATTACTATAACTGTATAGTGTCAAAACAATTTCAATCATAAATATCAATCATAGGCGGCATGAATGACCCATACCACTATGTCGACATACTAGGTTCTACAAATAAAACCGAATTATCACGTATTGGAAATTGGATTCCATCATGAGTCGAGGCAAGGGGCAAGCTCCTCTCCGTGTTCGAGACACTCTAGCAAATGTCCCAGGACCCCACTATGATCCTTGGATCTTCAGGGCCGGTCCTCTCTTACTTTTGAGGATTGGCAATTCCTGAACACACGTTTCCCGGTCCTTACATACCTATATCCGAGGCGCCTCGCATTCCAACAACCACACAGGTGAAAAGTATATAAATGTCAGGGCTGGTAGGTCACTGACACCACCCTAGCTAGAAAGAAACATCGTGCTCTCCCTGCAGTCACTATCCCGTTTTTGACTCATACCGAGGTGTGAGGCTCGCGAGTTCACGTTATACACAAAGCTACGCCACACAGGCCGTGCTTTGGTCATCAACCACAAGACTTTGCTTTTCAACAGAAGCCTTGATCAATTGCCACTTACGCGTGCCACACTGGCAATTCACTCCATGCGACTGATGTCCATCGATATACAACCTCTGAGCTCGTACGTCTCAGAGAAGGGCGTTAAGCAAGAGAATAAATTCTTCGCCGCCAAACAGATGTATATTTAATAGAGATCAATCAACACAGAATAAAATCCAATGTCAGACACACAATCCATTTACAAGTTCGTTCTGGGTCTGAACGAAACCGGAGGCACTTTCCTCGCATATCCATCCATCTCCAAGTACGTCTGGACGATCACCAACGGTTTCCCTCATCTTGGGTGTACAGCCCAATCGAGATCATCAGTAATCACCCAAACGATGTGAAGACTTCCGGTCTTCAACCACCGTCTTCATCTTCGACATCTCGTCGAATCGGTTATTCAGAATGGGTATAACCCCGACCTTTCTGAATAACCCACGTATATAGTAAACAAATGTTACACAAACACAACGAACGCCTCATTCCAATTCAGAATATTCTTTTATTCACAAAATCACATTCTTAGGGAAAGGTTCCCATTAATTTTATCCAAGATAAATTCTTCTAAATTTATTTTATAATCTTCCTTTGGATATCATTTCAAACTAGTCGGGATTAGCGAACCACACCGAAGTAATTATTTATTTTGTTTCCCAATCCCAACCTATATATCCCATGGAGAAAACTGGTAATACTCCATATCTGACACCACGGTGTTATCGGTAAAATTAATTACCATCTCACATTCAAATCTAATTAAAGATTTAACTATCGCTTTGGAGCAGAACTGGTGGTACTCCATTCTCGATCACCTTTCAGATTTGATAATTTAAATTATCAATTCACATTTCAATCTAATTAAAGATTCATTAAAACTCCACTTAGTTTTAATCTTTCCAAAAATCAATATCCTGCCTTTAACTGGGTTAAAGAACCAATGTCATCTAAAACACGATTCACGATAACCCAAAATCACACTCTATTGTTAGTCGGGTTAAAGAACAGGTGTTGTTCAAAACACCGCTCACGATAAACCCAAAAACACATTTGATATTAAATACAAGGCTCTGAATAGAAAATATACCGGCTTATATTCAATATCATATCCTAAAACCCACAATTATCGTATTGGAAATAACGATATAAAATATATCTTTCAAATTCCCATAACAATATCTGTATAGTCACGAAATCCAACATCGAAATATTCCGAAGATAATTTCGATTCAACTCCAGTCCAATTCACGTATTAGGAATATTGATTATTTTTAAAATCACTTTCAAAATCAATTTATTTATTTCAAAGATAAATTGATTTTAATTCTAGTTCAAAACTAGTTCATTTCGATAAAAATCTATTTTTATCATTTCAAATGTGGAGTTTTTCATCCCAGTTCTTTCCAATTCACATATTATGATTTTATACAAATTATCAATATTTTTAATAATTTTATCAAGGCCCGTACAGTCGATTTCCAACAACGGCCATCGAACTGCACTTACAGCGACCTTTTTTGAAATTGATTTGGACATAATTCCAAATCCAACCGTTAGATTTCAAATTTCTAATATTCATTGGAAAGCTCTTTTCGATACGAACCCAACGGTTCCAGTTTTAGGAGAATCCGACGGTCGGATCACCCGCAACGTCAATTCGAAGTCAATGGTCGAAATTCACGAACTACCGCGGCGCGTCTCATTCTATTCAGGCCATTATATATATATATAATATATATTATATATATTTCGTTGATTTCCTTTTTAAAACGAATTTTATAAATAGTTCTAAATTCGTTTCAAAAACAATTTCAACTTCATCTTCAATTTCAAATCGATTTGATTTCAATTCAATTCGAATTCATTTCTATTTTATTTAATTTGAATTCAGTTCGTTTCAATTCAATTCAAACTCTAATTCGTTTCAATTCAATTTGAATTTGCCTTCTATTTAATTCAATTCGAATTCATTTCAAATTGATTTCAAATCAATTTCAGTTCGTTTTAAATTTCATTCAAAACGATTTCAATTCGTTTTTAATTCAATTTGAATTCATTTCTATTCAATTCGAATTCAAATTCACTTTCTAAATATTCAATTCAATTCGAATTCACTTTCTATTTAATTCAATTCGAATTCACTTTCTATTTAATTCAATTCGAATTCACTTTCTATTTAATTCAATTCGAATTCACTTTCTATTTAATTCAATTCGAATTCACTTTCTAAATATTCAATTCAATTCGAATTCACTTTTCATTTCTATTCTATTCGAATTCAAATTTCAATTCTATTCTATTCGAATTCAAATTTCAATTCTATTCGATATTTTTACATCTCCTTCTAAATAGTCATTTTAAAAACGAATATAATCGATATCAATACCGTTCGCGTCAAAATAGCACGTCTCTAATCAACACGGCTTTATATTTTTCAACAACTTCATTATTCTATTCAACAAATGAATATTTATCCTATTCAACACATGAATCTATATTTCTTTCACCACCTGACTAATCTCAACAAATGTGTACTGTCAACACGTTAATCTTTATTTTATAATATTCTTTATTTTCCCAATTGGAATGAGGCCCAATCAATTACCATATATTGTTAATTATATGGATTCCACACAACACATGTATATAATAGCAACGATAAATAATCAACCATCATCCAAAGTGCACCACACAACTGCATAAGCATTAAATATAAATAATTAACGCTTACACAGTCTGTCGACCAATCGATCGACATACAATTAAATAATTGGGATTAGCGTACGCCAAATATCATCCCAACACCCATGTGGGGTTTCAAACAATCAAACATAGATTTTATTTGTGAAGTTGGGCGATGTGTAAAATTTATCGTCCCAATCAATATCAGTCAAATATGTGTATATAAACAAATCGGCCGATTTGTTTATAAATATTTATCTACTTACATTCACGTTAAAAATTATATTTTTAACGATAATTATTTTTAACTATATAAATATTTTATTATTCAATCATTCCACAACATAATCAATTTTCACAACACATCAATTAAACAAACAAGCCGTCAATGGTCTATGGACGACGGGTGTCGGGTGCTGCTAAGCACCGTCTGCATCCTAGTATATATATATATATATAACTAGAAAAAGAAAGTTTAAAAGGTGAGAAGTTCTCACAAAAAAGCTAATCCAATCATCTCGACTCTTCTATGTAGAAATCTTCGTCGTTCCCGCCTTTTGTCACTCTCATTGCCCGTGTTCACTACATATATAAAAATCACATTTTTATATTCTCTCTACTTCACGATAAAATAAAGTTCAGATTTTTATTCACCTTATATATTTATAACGCTTCTTTCTATATAAAAATTATATTTTTATATTTCTACTTCTTACATAAAGATCGAAATTTTATTATCATACCTATATAAAAATTATATTTTTATATTTCTACTTCAATAAAAACCATATTTTTAATACCGCCACTATATAAAGATCATATTTTTATTTTCATACTCATATAAAAACTATATTTTTAAATCTTTACATCATATATAAAAATTATATTTTTAACTTTCTATATTATAAAAATTATATTTTTTTTCTAAATCTCTTTCATAATAAAATAACCTTTTGATGTAAAAATCATATATATATTTTCCAATGCTTTTACCTATATAAAAAAAACAGATTTTTATTCATATACCAAGTTAATTAAACTAATTACATAAAGCTAAATAAATAAATAAAAGTAAAACTCACTTTTTCCCGTTGTAGTAGGAGGGGGATCCACTGTTGGAGGGGAGTGGTGGGGGAGTTGGTGGCTCAGGCGGGTGGCGGACTGCCGGAGGTGGCGCTGGCCGTACTGTAGGGTCCAGCGGTGGAGGGAGGGGCGGTAGGGTTCACCGGAAGTAGGGGGTGTCAGGCTCGAGATGGCGGATAGCATCAGGGGAAGGCGGCGGGCAGTTGTTCAGTCGGAGGCGGTTTTAGGGTTTCTGGAGGTTTGGGGGCTCCCGGTCGAGAAGAACAGGGGGCGGAGCATCGATGGCTGGAGGGAAGTTGCGGAGGAGGGGAGAGAAAGTGGGGCGGCGCCGCCTTTGCTGGGGAGGCGATCGATCGCTAGTGGAAGGTGGGGCGCCTGCTCCTCCGATCTTTTCTTCTCCTTTTTTAATCTGAAATCGGTTTTTGATTTTGAACAGGGGGGAGGGGGAGTCTTGACCGGGTATGGGAGGTAAGGGGTTGACCATAGTATATTTTTTAATTATTTAATTTTAAATTTTAAATTCCAAAAAGTAACTTTTTATTTTGAACTCTAAATCGAACCCACTGACTGTCGTCCATAGCTAATTACCCCCATTCCGAACACAATGGGATATGTATCGTAAGCTGGTTCGCTTGTTACGATCAGTTTTCGTCAAAATCAACATATAACTCTATATATTGAATTTGAATGCGCATTTCAATTTACCGGGGCCACATACGAACTCTATAAATCCCAAAAAAATATTTTCTGGCTTCGTATTGACGATATGGTCCTAACAAAACTAATTTTGTTGAATTCTGAGACCGTTAGAAAAATGGCCATTTTCCAGTCGATTAAAATAAATTGAAACTGGTCAAACGCGTTTTCCTTTGCCACGCTCACATATTGATTCAGAAAATTATGAAATTTGGAATCTAGCAATAACTTGACACTACGGATCCAACAAAAGTGGTTTCGTCGAATACCGAGGTCGTTTGCAAAATTCCCATTTTTAAGGGCCTGAATTCCATAACGACTATTCAGAATTTTCAACTGGACATATCTTTCGATTCCCGCTATGAAATTTCAATTTTTCGGATTCGTTGGAAAGATATTCTTAAATAGATTCTATTATTTTTGGATTCACTAAAATCCGGTTTATTTTGCACCCGGTATGTTCAATTGAAGTTTGAAATCGAATTATCGAACTACCACGCCATTTTCAATTCCTTTTATAATTATATATAATTATTTATATTCTAATTACGACGTATATAAATATATACGTTCGAATTCTATTCAAAATAAATTTCTCGTCGATATTATTTAAAATATTCTATTTTAAATGTTCAATATTCGCTAAAATTACCAAACTAAAAATTTTAAACTGGCCCAGATTTTCCGGGTTGTTACAATCTCCCCCACTTAAAACTTTTCGTCCCGAAAAGGAACGAAGCTGGAAGTTGTTTTACAAACCAACTCAACTTCCTTTGCTTTCTTTACGGCTTAAGTACTTTAACTTTTCAGTTTCTAAGAACTTTTCAAATTTTCAAAAATTTGGCTAACACCCTAAATTTTCGAAAAATTCGCCATAACCTCCCCTGCACCGGGAGCAACGGGAAAAATCCCGAAATTGCCATATAGGCCTTCTGATCTCAAAAAGAAAAAGCCAAGCGGCTAGCCAATAGGCTCATAAAATCATTATCACCTAAACAAAACAGTAAATTATAGTAAACATGTACCTATTTGTCGGGCAAACAAATATTATTCTCTGCTCTAGCCTCCTTGCTATGACCTGTTCAATGTAAGTACATGTATATGCAAGCAAATGCGACCAATTTTCAACATAATTCACTATTCGATTCTATTAGGCTAAATGGTTCAAAATTATCAAACAAATAAACAAACAACACAAACATCAATCAATTAGTGGATTAATGTTTGAAATTCATAATTTTGATACATATATACAGAAATCATGTTTTGATGCCAATTCACAACAATGTATTCTAGCTATATTAGTTTTGGTTCTCACACCAGTCTAATGGAAATATATAGAAATCACACCTTCGAAATACGAACATAATTACTGATGATGTGGCCACATTATCAGAATTATCCCCGGGTGTCTAGAATGTGACTCTATATCTATCCAGTATATTAAAACTTCGAATATACGTTCATGACGCGTATACGCGAAATCTTTATATACTCGATTGTCCAAATTCAAAATAAATAAATATTCAAATACGTTTAAAACGATTTAAATTTTCAAATCAAAATTGTTTTCGTTTGAAAAATATACTCTTCACACTCGTTCTAGGATACTACTGATCCTATCTCTAACAAGTCATTCTAATTGGATATTACTAATCCAATATCTGATGAATTCTTTCGTATGGTTCTAATGTGTCTTGTTCTCGAACTTTGTAAACCAAAGCTCTGATACCAAACTAAGACGACCCGAACTTCCCCGTGAAGGAAATCACGGATAGAATTGAGGACAAGACAAAATAGAACGCAGACGGAAGAACATTTCATTGTTATTACAAAAATTCCATCAAATACAAGAATATACAGAGTATAACTGAATAAATTACATTCAACAAATATCAGAGATTTAAATTACATTTAAATACATCGCAGCGGAAAATAATACAAAAGCACAACTAGAAGTAATACACGGATACAGAGCTTTCCGAGCATCGTTCCAGCTGTAAATCAGGATCCTGTGAATATAAATCTGCAAAACCAAAACCTCTAGCTGCCCATGTGGAAATAGGGGCACCCAGAGTTTAGGTTAAAACAATAAACTCCAGGTCAGTCATGTGACTGGTGTGAGAACTAAAACGGTTATTAATATTGGTTTTAAAGTTCGGTAAATCAAGGGACCACGCCGTATAACACGGAATGGGTTTCCTCTCAAGAATACCAGTGCATAGAACAAACAGCGCAATGCTAAATGAAGAAAAAATGAAGCTGTTATAAGACCCAGGTCCCATCACACAATGCAACGCAAGCCGGAGGATAGGGTTTTTACCTTATAACAGCCAAAGCATGCTTGATACGTTTAAAACACATTATTTTGATATTACTATAAGTATATAGTGTCAAAACAATTTCAATCATAAATATCAATCATAGGCGGCATGAATGACCCATACCACTATGTCGCCATATTAGGTTCTACAAATAAAACCGAATTATCACGTATTGGAAATTGGATTCCATCATGAGTCGAGGCAAGGGGCAAGCTCCTCTCCGCGTTCGAGACACTCTAGCAAATGTCCCAGGACCCCACCATGATCCTTGGATCTTCAGGGTCGGTCCTCTCTTACTTTTGAGGATTGGCAATTCCTGAACACACGTTTCCCGGTCCTTACATACCTATATCCGAGGCGCCTCGCATTCCAACAACCACACAGGTGAAAAGTATATAAATGTCCGGGCTGGTAGGTCACTGACACCACCCTAGCTAGAAAGAAACGTCGTGCTCTCCCTGCAGTCACTATCCCGTTTTTGACTCATACCGAGGTGTGAGGCTCGCGAATTCACGTTATACACAAAGCTACGCCACATAGGCCGTGCTTTGGTCATCAACCACAAGACTTTGCTTTTAAACAGAAGCCTTGATCAATTGCCACTTACGCGTGCCACACTGGCAATTCACTCCATGCGACTGATGTCCATCGATATACAACCTCTGAGCTCGTACATCTCAAAGAAGGGCGTTAAGCAAGAGAATAAATTCTCCGCCGCCAAACAGATGTATATTTAATAGAGATCAATCAACACAGAATAAAATCCAATGTCAGACACACAATCCATTTACAAGTTCGTTCTGGGTCTGAACGAAACCGGAGGCACTTTCCTCGCATATCCATCCATCTCCAAGTACGTCTGGACGATCACCAACGGTTTCCTTCATCTTGGGTGTACAGCCCAATCGAGATCATCAGTAATCACCCAAACGATGTGACGACTTCCGGTCTTCAACCACCGTCTTCATCTTCGACATCTCGTCGAATCGGTTATTCAGAATGGGTATAACCCCGGCCTTTCTGAATAACCCACGTATATAGTAAACAAATGTTACACAAACACAACGAATGCCTCATTCCAATTCAGAATATTCTTTTATTCACAAAATCACATTCTTAGGGAAAGGTTCCCATTAATTTTATCCAAGATAAATTCTTCTAAATTTATTCTATAATCTTCCTTTGGATATCATTTCAAACTAGTCGGGATTAGCGAACCACACCGAAGTAATTATTTATTTTATTTCCCAATCCCATCCTATATATCCCATGGAGAAAACTGGTAACACTCCATATCTAACACCACGGTGTTATCGGTAAAATTAATTACCATCTTACGTTCAAATCTAATTAAAGATTTAACTATCGCTTTGGAGCAAAACTGGTGGTACTCCATTCTCGATCACCTTTCAAATTTGATAATTTAAATTATCAATTCACATTTCAATCTAATTAAAGATTCATTAAAACTCAACTTAGTTTTAATCTTTTCAAAAATCAATATCCTGCCTTTAACTGGGTTAAAGAACCAATGTCATCTAAAACACGATTCACGATAACCCAAAATCACACTCTATTGTTAATCGGGTTAAAGAACATGTGTTGTTCAAAACACCGCTCACAATAAACCCAAAAACACATTTGATATTAAATACAAGGCTCTGAATAGAAAATGTACCGGCTTATATTCAATATCATATCCTAAAACCCACAAATATTGATATAAAATATATCTTTCAAATTCCCATAACAATATCTATATAGTCACGAAATCCAACATCGAAATATTCCGAAGATAATTTTGATTCAACTCCAGTCCAATTCACGTATTGGGAATATTGATTATTTTTAAAATCACTTTCAAATTCAATTTATTTATTTCAAAAATAAATTGATTTTAATTCTAGTTCAAAACTAGTTCATTTCGATAAAAATCTACCCAGTTCTTTCCAATTCACATATTATGATTTTACACAAATTATCAATATTTTTAATAATTTTATCAAGGTCCGTACAGTCGATTTCCAACCACGGCCATCGAACTGCACTTACACCGACCTTTTTTGAAATTGATTTGGACATAATTCCAAATCCAACCATTAGATTTTCAAATTTCTAATATTCATTGGAAAGCCCTTTTCGATACGAACCCAACGGTTCCGGTTTTAGGAGAATCCGACAGTCGGATCTCCCGCAACATCAATTCGAAGTTAATGGTCGAAATTCACGAACTGCCGTGGCGCGGCGCGTTCTATTCAAGCCATTATATATATAATATATATATATATATATATATTATATATATTTCGTCGATTTCCTTTTTAAAACGAAATTTATAAATAGTTCTAAATTCGTTTCAAAAACAATTTCAACTTCATCTTCAATTTCAAATCGATTTGATTTCAATTTAATTCGAGTTCATTTCTATTTTATTTAATTCGAATTCAAATTCGTTTCAACTCAATTCAAACTCTAATTCGTTTCAATTCAATTTGAATTTACCTTCTATTTAATTCAATTCGAATTCATTTCAAATTGATTTCAATTCAATTTCAGTTCGTTTTAAATTTCATTCAAAACGATTTCAATTCGTTTTTAATTCAATTTCAATTTAATTCAATTTGAATTCATTTCTATTCAATTCGAATTCAAATTCACTTTCTAAATATTCAATTCAATTCGAATTCACTTTCTATTTAATTCAATTCAAATTCACTTTCTATTTAATTCAATTCGAATTCACTTTCTATTTAATTCAATTCGAATTAACTTTCTAAATATTCAATTCAATTCGAATTCACTTTTCATTTCTATTCTATTCGAATTCAAATTTCAACTCTATTCTATTCGAATTCAAATTTCAATTCTATTCTATATTTTTACATCTCCTTCTAAACAGTCATTTTAAAAACGAATATAATTGATATCAATATCGTTCGCGTCAAAATAGCGCATCTCTAATCAACATGGCTTTATATTTTTCAATAACTTCGTTATTCTATTCAACAAATGATTATTTATCCTATTCAACACATGAATCTATATTTCTTTCACCACCTGACTAATCTCAACAAATGAGTATTGTCAACATGTTAATCTTTATTTTATAATATTCTTTATTTTCCCAATTGGAATGAGGCCCAATCAATTACTATATAATGTTAATTATATGGATTCCACAGAACACATGTATATAATAGCAACGATAAATAATCAACCATCATCCAAAGTGCACAACACAACTGCATAAGCATTAAATATAAATAATTAACGCTTACACAGTCTGTCGACCAATCGACCGACATACAATTAAATAATTGGGATTAGTGTACGCCAAATATCATCCCAACACCCGTGTGGGGTTTCAAACAATCAAACACAGATTTTATTTGTGCAGTTGGGTGATGTGTAAAATTTATCATCCCAATCAATATCAGTCAAATATGTGTATATAAACAAATCGGCCGATTTGTTTATAAATATTTATCTACTTACATTCACGTTAAAAATTATATTTTTAACGATAATTATTTTTAACTATATAATTATTTTATTATTCATTCATTCCACGACATAATCAATTTTCACAACACATCAATTAAACAAACAAGTCGTCCATGGTCTGTGGACGACGGGTGTCGGGTGCTGCTAAGCACCATCTGCATCCTAGTATATAAATATATATAACTAGAAAAAGAAAGTTTAAAAGGTGTGAAGTTCTCACAAAAAGCTAATCCAATCATCTCGACTCTTCTATGTAGAAATATTCGTCGTTCCCGCCTTTTGTCACTTTCATTGCCCGTGTTCACTACAAATATAAAAATCACATTTTTATATTCTCCGTACTTCACGATAAAATAAAGTTCAGATTTTTATCCACTTTATATATTTACAACGCTTCTTTCTATATAAAAATTATATTTTTGTATTTCTACTTCTTACATAAAGATCGAATTTTTATTATCATACCTATATAAAAAAATTATTTTTATATTTCTACTTCAATAAAAACCATATTTTTAATACCGCCACTATATAAAGATCATATTTTTATTGTCATACTCATATAAAAATTATATTTTTAAATCTTCACATCATATATAAAAATTATATTTTTAACTTTCTATATTATAAAAATTATATTTTTTTTCTAAACCTCTTTCATAATAAAATAACCTTTTGATGTAAAAGTCATATATATATATATATTTTCCAATACTTTTACCTATATAAAAAAAACAGATTTTTATTCATATACCAAGTTAATTAAACTAATTACATAAAGCTAAATAAATAATAAAAAGTAAAACTCACTTTTTTCGGTTGTAGGAGGAGGGGGATCCACTGTTGGATGGGAGTGGCGGGGGAGGTGGTGGCTCAGGCGGGCGGCGGACTGCCGGAGGTGGCGCTGGCCGTACGGTAGGGTCCAGCGGCGGAGGGAGGGGCGGTAGGGTTCACTGGAAGTAGGGGGTGTCAGGCTCAAGATGGCGGATAGCATCAGGGGAAGGCGGCGGGCGGTTGTTCAGTCGGAGGCGGTTTTAGGGTTTCTAGAGGTTTGGGGTCTCGGGTCAAGAAGAACAAGGGGGCGGAGCATCGATGGGTGGAGGGAGGTTGCGGAGGAGGGGAGAGAAAATGGGGCGGCGCCGCCTTTGTTGGGGAGGCGATCGATCGCCAGTGGACGGGGGGGCGCCTGCTCCTCCGATCTTTTCCTTCTCCTTTTTTTTTAATATGAAATCGGTTCTGATTTTGAACAGGGGGGAGGGGGAGTCTTTACCGGGTATGGGAGGTAAAGGGTTGACCATAGTATATTTTTTAATTATTTAATTTTAAATTTTAAAGTCCAAAAAGTAACTTTTTATTTTGAACTCGAAATCGAACCCACCGACTGTCGTCCATAGCTAATTACCCCCATTCCGAACACAATGGGATATGTATCGTAAGCTGATTCGCTTGTTACGATCAGTTTTCGTCAAAATCAACATATAACTCTATATATTGAATTTGAACGCGCATTTCAATTTACCGGGGCCACATACAAACTCTATAAATCCTAGAAAAATATTTTCTGGCTTCGTATTGACGATACGGTCCTAACAAAACTAATTTCGTCGAATTCTGAAACCGTTAGAAAAATGGCCATTTTCCAGTCGATTAAAATCAAATGAAACTGGTCAAACGCGTTTTCCTTTGCCACGCTCACATATTGATTCAGAAAATTATTAAATTTGGAATCTAGCAATAACTTGACACTGCGGATCCAACAAAAGTGGTTTCGTCGAAATCCGAGGTTGTTTGCAAAATTCCCATTTTTAAGGGCCTGAATTCCATAGCGACTATTCAGAATTTTCAACTGGACATATCTTTTGATTCCCGCTATGAAATTTCAAATTTTCATATTCGTTGGAAAGATATTCTCAAATAGATTCTACTATTTTTGGTTTCACTAAAATCCGGTTTATTTTGCACCCGGTATGTTCAATTGAAGTTTGAAATCGAATTATCGAACTACCGCGCCATTTTCAATTCCTTTTATAATTATATATAATTATTTTTATTCTAATGACGACGTATATAAATATATACGTTCGAATTCTATTCAAAATAAATTTCTCGTCGATATTATTTAAAATATTCTATTTTAAATGTTCAATATTCGCTAAAATTGCCAAAATAAAAATTTTAAACTGGCCCAGATTTTCCGGGTTGTTACAACAAGGCTCTGAATAGAAAATATATCGGCTTATATTCAATATCAAATTCTACGACCAACAAATATCGTATTGGAAATAACGATATTAATATATCTTTCAGATTTCCAGAACAATATATGTATAATCACGAAATCCAACATCGAAATATTCCAAAGACAATTTCGATTAAAATCCGTTCCAATTTAATTATTAGAAATTCTGGTTATTTTTCAAAACCATTTCAAATTCACTTTATTTATTTCAAAAATAAATGAATTATAATTCTAGTTCAAAACTAGTTCATTTCGATAAAAATCTATTTTTATCTTTTCAAATATGGAGTTTTTCATCCCAATTCTTCACAAACCATTTCTTATGATTTTACACAAATTATTACAATTTTTAATAATTTTATCAAGGCCCGTACAGCCGATTTCCATCAACGGCCATCGAACTGCACTTACAGCGACCTTTTCCAAATTTGATTTGGACATAATTCCAAATCCAACCGTTAGATTTCTAATTTCTAATACTCGTTAGAAAGCTCATTTCGATACGAACCCAACGGTTTTGGTTTTAGGAGAATCCGACGGTCGGATCTCCCGCAATATCCATTCGAAGTCAATGGTCGAAATTCGCGAACTACCGCGGCGTGGCGCGTTCTATTCAGGCCATTATATATATATATATATTATATATATTTCGTCGATTTCCTTTTGAAATGTATTTTATAAATCGTTTTAAATTCGTTTTCAAAACGATTTCAACTTCCTTTTTCAAATTCAAATCAAGATTGAATTTTTCAATATAAATTCATTTTAATTTCATTTCAAATCGATTTCTCTTCAATTTCAATTCGAATTCATTTCTATTCAATTTCAATTCGAATTCATTTCTATTCAATTTCAATTCGAATTCATTTCTTTTCAATTTCAATTATAATTCATTTCTATTCAAGTTCAATTCAATTTTCATTTCTATTCAATTTCAATTCGAATGTCATTTCTATTCAATTTCAATTCGAATTCATTTCCAAAATATTCGATTTTGAAATCCCTTTTCAATATTCATTATAAAACAAATAAAATCGACAAAATTTCCATTCGTGTTAAAATGGCGTTTAAGTACTTAACACGGCTTCATATATTTCTATTTTCAAGTATTTCTTTTTCAAATATTTCTATTCAAATGTTTCTTTTTCAAATATTTGATTTCAAAACTGGAACGAGGCCCAATCAATTACCATATAATGTTAATTATATGGATTTTCTACAACACATGTATAAAATAACAACGATAAATAATCAATCATCGTCCAGAGTGCACCACACAACTGCATAAGCATTAAATATAAATAATTAGCGCTTACACATTCTGTCAATCAACCGATCGACATACAACTAATTATTGGGATTAGTGTATGTCGTATATCATCCCAATACCCGTGTGGGGTTTCAATCAATCAAACACAGATTTTATTTGTGTAGTTGGGAGATGTGTAAAATTTATCTTCCCAATCAATATCAGTCAAACGGGTGTATATAAACAAATCCTTCGATTTGTTTATATTTATTTCATTTTAAATATACGTTAAAAAATTCTATTTTCAACTATAAAATATTTGTAACTATATAAATATTTTATTTCATTTCACATCACACAATCAATCTACACATCAAAATCAAACAAACAAGCATACAAGCCGTCTATGGTCTGTGGACGACGGGTGTCGGGTGGTACTAAACACCGTCTGCATCCTAGTATATATTTCAAACTAGAAATTTAAATTAAAGGTGAGGAGTTCTCACCGACTAGCTAAACCAAACGCCACGACTCTTCTTATATAGAAATATTTTCCGTGTTCACCTTTTGTCACTTTCGTCATCCGTGTTCACTACATATATAGAAATCACATTTTTATATTCTCTATTATATAGATATCATATTTTTATAACTACGCTATATGGATAAAATTTCTATTTTTATACCGCTAATATATAGATAAAAATTCTATTTTTACTTCACTAAAAATCATATTTTAATTTCGCTACATATATAAAGATCATATTTTTATATTCTCTATTATCTGAAAATCATATTTTTATTATCGCTCCTATATAAAAATCATATTTTTATTATCTTTCCTATATAAAAATCATATTTATATTCTTTCTGAAATATAAAAATTATATTTATATTCTTTCTATAATATAAAAATCATATTTTTATTAGTATACAATCAAAATCAAACCCTTTGTGATGCCAAACGATGTCTATATATTTTCCTTTATATAAAAATCAGATTCCTAACTTGGCTAAACTAAGCTAAGTATTTTAAATAAATTAAAATAAAATAATATAAGGACTTACAGTGAAAAGGGGATGAGGGGGTGAACTGGCGGCCATAGGAGGAGGCGCAGGCAGAGTAGAAGGGGGACGAGGCGATGGGAGGAGGAAAGGGTAGCGCGTCGCGTGCAAGTGGAGGGGGAAGTGGGTAGCGCGTCGCGCGTAGGCGGAGGGGTGGGGGGGGTAGCGGTGGCGGCGGCTCTGACAGGGGGGCGTGATTCGATTAGGTTTCTTTTGTTTTTATTTACCCTAATCGGGTTTGACTGAGGAAGGAAGAAAAAGGGGGTTGACCCCAATATATATTTATATATTTAATTCTATTTTTTTATTTCCAAAAAGTTAGTTTGAAATTCGAACTTGAAACCAAACCCATCTACTGTCGTCCGTAGCTAATTACCCCCATTCCGAACACAATGGGATATGTATCGTTGGCTGATTCGACTGTTTCGATCAGTTTTCATCCAAATCAACATATAACTCTATATATGGAATTTAAGCGCGCATTTCAATTTACCGAGGCCACATACTAACTCGAAAAATTCCAGAAAAATATTTTCTAGCTTCGTATTGGCGATACGGTCCTAACAAAACTAGTTTCGTTGAATTCTGAGACCGTTTGAAAAATGGTCATTTTCCAGTCGATCAAAATCAACTAAAACGGGTCAAACGCGTTTTCCTTTGCCACGCTCACATATTGATTCAAAAAATTATGAAATTTGAAACCTAGCAACAACTTGACATCACGGATACAACAAAAGTGGTTTCGTCGAAAACCGAGGTCGTTTGCAAAATTTCCATTTTTAAGGGCCAGAATTTCATAGCGACTATTTTGAATTTTTAGCTAGACGTAACTTTTGATTGCCGCTATGAAATTTCAATTTTTCGGATTCGTTGGAAAGATATTCTCAAATAGATTCTAATATTTTTGGTTTCGCTAAAATCCGGTTTATTTTGAATCCTCTACATTCATTTGAATTTTGAAATCGAATTATCGAACTACCGCGCCATTTTCAATTCCTTTTATAATTTAAAATAAATATTTATATTCTAACGATGATTCAAATATATATATTCATCCTAATTCTATTAAAACCAAATTTCTCGTCGTTATTATTTAAAATAATTCATTTTAAATATTCAAAATTCATCGAAATTGCCAAAATAAAAAATTTAAATTGGCTCGCATTTCCGGGTTATTACATTTCCCGTTTTGTTTCCTACTTTACTGTTGTTTCCTTTTCGGGGATGAAAAGTTTTAAGTAGGGGAGATTGTAACAACCCAGAAAATCCGAGCCAATCTAAATTTTTTAATTTGGCTATTTTAACGAGTTTGGAGTAACTGAATAATTTATTTTAATTAAATAACGAGTTAGAAATAGCGAGGCAGTTTGAAAATTTGAGTTCGGACTTTGACTGATTTTACATGATGCAAAATAATACGGATTTTAGCGAAACCATAAATATTTAAATCTGTTTAAGAATATCTTTTAAAGAATCTGAAAAATCGAAATTTCATAGCGTGAATCAAAAGTTATGGCTAGTTGAATAATCAGAATGGTCACTATGTAATAAATATAGCCCTTGAAAATAGACATTTTTCAAACGGCCTCCGTTTTCGATGATGCCACTTTTGTTGGATCCAAAAAGTCAATTTATTGCTATGTTTCAAATTCTATAATTTTTGGAATTAATATGTGAGCGGGACAAAGGAAAACGTATTTGGTTGATTTCAGTCAAATTAGATCAACCAGAAAATGACCATTTTTCAAACGTTCTCAAAATTCGACGAAATCAGTTTTAATGTACGTTCAAATCCAAAAATGAATGTTTTATATTTTAATTTGAAGAATAACTAACTGTAACAGTTGAATGGGCTTACGAAACATATTCCATTGTTTTTGGAATAGGGGTATTTAGCTAGGGGTGACAGTCGTTGGGTTTGATTTGGGGTTCTACGGGAAAAACCCTAGTTTTTGAATTAATATAAATATTGTCCAATAGAATTAATTCATTCATTCATTAAATTAATAAAAAATCAGAAAACCCCCGTAACTCTCTCTCGCGTCGATGGAAACCATGCTCCTCCGGTCACGACTGATTTCTGGGAAATTCACTTCAAATCAGACCCTGCCCCTTTGGAACTTTTGAAGCTCTCCCTCTCCTCTTCAAATCCAAATAAGGAGCACCACCCCTCGTCGTACCATCGTCGAGAACGAGCTCCCCGAAGTAGCACACTTCGCAGTGCCACCCAGCCCCGTGCTCGCCACCGAGTTCAACCGCTCACTGCGCGCTTGTGTGCGGTTCCACTCCCTTCGTTGTGGGCAGCTCGATTTCAACCTTGTGCAACGGATTTGGCGCTAGATCGAAACCAAGTTTCGAACAATTTCAGAAAGGTGCGGCCTTTGTTTTAAAAAACTAATTATAAGACTTCTAAGTGTTGCAAATCATGATTCCCAAATAAAAATTATATCTTTTTGCTATGTTGACGAAATTCGATGAAACAGGAGACATCGGACCCGTAACGACGTCATCTACATTCTAGAAGAAGCTAGCACATATTCCGAGCTCGCTACAAATTCAGAAGGATTAAAATCGATGTGAGATTTCTAAATTCAAATATGGAATGGAAATGCGTTGTATAAATTACATGAGCGAAGTATAAATTATATATGCATTGTACACCTCATGTATGAGCGTTGTATAAGTTATATGAGCAATGTATAAATTATACATCCGTTGTAAAAATCATATATGTGTTGTAACAACCCGGAAAATCCGAACCAATTAAAATTTTTATTTTGGATATTTCAATAAATTTTGGATAGTTAAAATAATTTATTTTAAATAATAACGATTAAAAATTTATTTTTATCGAAGTTAGAGTGAATATATTTATTTTGATTTCAAAAAGGAATTTGAAACAGTACGGTAGTTTGAAAAGTCAAACCTGTACTTTGACTGAAGTACCGGATTCAAAATCTAACGGATTTTAATGAAACAAAAAATATCTAAATCTGTTAGAAAGTATCTTTCCAACGAATCCAAAAAATCGAAATTTCATAGCGGGAATCAAAAGTTATTGCAAGTTGAATATTCAGAATGGTCGCTGTAGTATAATTTATAACCTGTATAAAAGGCCATTTTACAAACGACCTCCGTTTTCGACGAAACCACTTTTGTTGGATCCGGAATGTCAAATTATTACTAAGTTTAATTTTCTAGAATTTTTGGAATCACTATGTGAGCGTGGCAAAGGAAAATGTGTTTTACCAATTTCAGTCAAAATTAATCGACTTGAAAATGGCCATTTTTCAAACAGTCTCAGAATTCGACGAAATTAATTTTTTTAGGATCGTATCGTCAAAATAAAGGCAGAAATATTTTTTTAGGAATTTTCTGAGTCGGTATGTGGCCCCGGTGAATTTAAATATACGATCGAATTAATTTAATAAAGGATTTAAAATGTAAATTAAAGAATTCAGGCCACAGTCAGTCATTTAGGTTGGCGAGACCTAGCCCATTGGAACCGAAACGGGGGCTATTAGGTAGGATTAACTCTGGTTGGACTGAAATCGAAGTTGTTAAGAGTGTACGGATTCAATTGTAAAATTTACATTAAAATATTATAAATAATAGGAAAAATCATTTTCAAAACCCTAGCCTTCACTGTAGCTGCCGCCCCTTGAATTCCATGGCCAGAAAACTCCTGTCTTCCCTCCTTAAATTCTTTCAATCCACAACAAATTAGACCTCACTCTTTTAGAAAATATCGATGAGATTTTCTTGCTCTTCATTTCTGTACGGTTGGATCACCCCCTAATGGCACGAACGTCGAGGTCCAGCACCCCACACCCACAGCCTTGAGACCGCCGCCGCCCCCTCCTTCCTGGATCGCACCCACGGTCGTGGATACCCCCAGGCGCGCCTCCCACTCCTCTCTGACATGCCGCCATCCGAACGCTCTCCGGGTTACTATATTGTGTGAAAGGTTCTGACCTAGAATCGAACATAGTTGAAATAACATCGGCTTTGGTTTTGGGAAGAAGAAGAGGGTAAAATCCTTTCTATTATTTTATTAATTTAATTTAAAAACTATTATCAATCTTATTTAAATCCTAACTAATTCATATGCCAACGAAAATGAACGATTTCAGATCCTGTGCGATCGTAGAGACAAGATCTACGCTGCTGTTATGATATAAGCGATTCCGAGCTGTTTGAATTTTGACCAAATTTGCAAATCCAAACAATGAAGATTCACGACCGTGAGATTTCTGATTTGAAAAAAATTAACCAATTTAATTATTTTTCTCTCTGTTAAATAATTGTATGTATGTTAATGAATTAGTTCTGCGATGTGGTGAAATTTTGGATGATTGATCTGTTTGTTTGTGATGTATAAACATATATTTGTTAGTTAAATTATAGATCTGTATGTGTTGGTTAAAATAAATCATTTTTTTCAATATTTTGTGAATCATGTATATTAAAAAAAATGGAATATCGTTTTGATTTTATTATTGAATTGAATTAGAATTGTCAATTCAATAAAAATATCAATTTGTTTACATCATTGAATTGGATTAGAATTGTCAATTCAATAAAAATATCATTTTGTTTATATTATTGAATTGGATTAGAATGGTCAATTCAATAAAAATATCATTTTGCTTATATTATTGAATTGAATTAGAATTGTCAATTCGATAAAAACATCACTTTGTTTATGTTATTGAATTGAATTAGAACTTTCAATTCAATACAAAATATATCACTTTGTTTGTTGATTGATAAAAAAACATCACCTTTGTAGTTGTTTGATTGAATTAGAGCTTTCAATCAAATAAAATATTGTTTTTGTGGTTATAATTAAATTTGCAGCAAAAATAAACATTTGGGTAAATAGAAAATTTAGTTAAATAAAGGAGTAAAATAAAAAGTTTTATTTTTATTTACATATTAGATGTAAATAAAAGAATAAAATAAAAAGTTATATTTTTATTTACATATTTGACGTAAACAAACAATAGATTGTAAAGATTACATTTTTTTGTTTGCATTTTAGTTGCAAATAAAACATAGATTAAAAGGATACATTTTTTTTATTTGCATTTTAGTTGCAAATAAATCATAGATTAAAAGGTTACATTTTTTTGTTTGCATTTTAGTTGCAAACAAATCATAGATTAAAAGGTTACATTTTTTTTTTGCATTTTAGTTGCAAATATAACATAGATTAAAAGGTTACATTTTTTTTGTTTGCATTTTAGTTGCAAATAAATCATAGATTAAAAGATTACATTTTTCTGTTTGCATTTTAGTTGCAAATAAAACATAAATTGAAAGATTACATTTTTTTGTTTGCATTTTAGTTGCAAATAAAACATTGAAGTGAAGATTACGTTTTTTGTTTGCATTTTAGCTGCAAATAAATCATAGATTAAAAGGTTACATTTTTTTTGTTTAGTTGCAAATAAAACATAATTGAAAGATTACATTTTGTGTTTGCATGTTAGTTGCAAACAAAACATTGAAGTGAAGATTACATTTTTTGTTTGCATTTTAGTTGCAAATAAATCATAGACTAAAAGGTTTTTTTTTTTTTTTTTTTTTTTTTTTGCATTTCAGTTGCAAATAAAACATAGATTGAAAGATTACATTTTTTTGTTTGCATTTTAGATGCAAATAAACATAGTATAAAAGTTACATTTTTTTTATTTGCAATTTTAGATGCAAAAAAACATAGTATAAAAGTTACATTTTTTTATTTGCAATTTTAGATGCAAATAAACATAATATAAAAGTTACATTTTTTTTATTCACAATTTCAGATGCAAATAAACACAGTATAAAAATTACATTTTTTATTTACAATTTTAGATGCAAATAAACACAGTATAAAAGTTATATTTTTTATTTGCAAATTTTAGATGCAAATAAACATAGTATAAATATGCAAATAAACATAGTATAAAAGTTACAATTTTTATTTGCAATTTTAAATGCAATTAAACATAGTATAAAAGTTGCATATTTATTTTCAATTTTAGATGCAAATAAAACATAAAATGAAAGTTACATTTTTTTATTTGCATTTTTGATGTAAATAACACATAGAATAAAAAGTTATATTTTTATTTGCATTTTAGATGCAAATAAAACATGAATTAAAAGGTTGCATTTTTATTTGCATTTTAGATATGAAAAAAACATTGATTTAAAAGTTGCATTTTTATTTTTATTTTCATTTTAGATGTAAATAAAAACATAGGTAAAAATTACATTTTCATTTACATGTTAGTTGGAAATAAAAAGAATCGAATTTAAAAGTTACATCTTTATCCACATTTTAGATGTAATAAAAAGTACAGTTTTAAATGTTATATTTTTGTTGTCAAATTAGAGACAATAAAAAGAATAAATCAAAAATGACATTTTGGTTGACATGTTAGTTGTAAATAAAGGAGTAGAAATAAATGTTATATTTTTTGTTGTCAAATTAGAGACAATAAAAAGCATAAAATTAAAGAGTTATATTTTTATTTACATTTTAGATGTAATGAAAAGTATTGATTTTAATGTTACATTTTTATTGTCACTTTAGGGACAATAAAAAGAATAGATTTTAAATGATACATTTTATTGTCACTTTAGAGACAATAAAAAGAATAAGATCAAAGGTTGCATATTTATCGTCATTTTATATGCAATAAAAAGAATAGATTTAAATGTCACATGTTTATCGTCATTTTGGATGCAATAAAAATAGAAAATTTAAAAATCATGTTTTATTATCATTCGGTTTCAACCAAAAAGAGTGAACATTAGGAAAATAAAATTTCGATGTAATTTAGTTACCATTGGAAATAATTAGTCATTAAAACATGATTTATTTCAAATCATCATTTTTATCATGTTAGTAGGATTACGAAGATCATATGTAAAATTTATAACATAAGTATGGACTATACTTGGCTTGTATGTGATTGATTGAAAGTAGTTGAAATCGCCAAACGATTATATATATATATGTATATCAAACGAATCGCGCGCGGTAGTTCGCGTTTCGGCAATCATAACTTCAAACAATTATACCGAAAGATCCAACCGTCGGATTTTCCCAAAACTAGAACCGTTAGGACCGCTTTGGGAAGATCTTTCCATCGATATGAATTTTGTTAAAATCCAACGGTTAGATTTCAAGATAAGTGTAAATCAAATTTTGGTAAAAACAGCGCCAGGCCCATCGACCCGAAGCATCGATAAATAAATTTGGCTATTTTTATATAAATAAAAATAGCGATTAATCGTTATTAAACACTACTAACGATATGAAATGATTTTAAAAAATATATATATGCGAGGATCATTTGAAAAGTCCAAGTTAAAACTCATTTCAAATGGTCATACGACGATCTAAATTGAAGATTTTAAAGACGGCGATTGAAGACTGGCGATCTTCACATCGAAAGGATAACTACTAATGCCTGGCATTGACTAACTACCAATAAAGGGTTAAAGTGGAAGTTGTCCGAACGTACATGTTGATTGTCCTGATATGCGAGCACCTCACTTCTGTATTGGACATACGGGACGAGGAATAAGGTGACTTCGGTTTCGTTCAGACCCTGAACGGACTTGTAAATGGACGTGTGTCCGACATTGAATTTCATTCTGTGCAATTAAATTTATATCTATTAATATATATCCGTGGTGGCGGAGAATTTATTCTCTTTCTTAACACCCTTCTTTGAGACGCATGAGCTCAAAGATTATATATTGGTAGTTATCGATCGCATGGCGTGAATTGTCAATGTGACATGCCAAGATGCAATTGATCGAGGCTTTTGTTGAAAAGCAGAGCCTTATGGATGATGATCAAAGCATAGCCTATTTTGGCATAGCTTTGTGTATTACGTTACCTCGCGATCCTTACACCCCGGTAGAGTCAAAAACGGGACAAGGGAATGCAGGGAGTGCAGGCATTTCTTTCTAGTTAGAAGTGGTGTTTGTGTTTTTGCAAGGCCCGACATTTTTACTTACGTGGTTGATGGAATGAGGTGCCTCGGATTTTTATTGGTCGCCAATGGCAAATTTATAGGTCCAATAGGATCGGGAAGCGTGTGTTTAGGAATTGCCAATCCACTAACGTTATTTGTGGACCGGCCTTGCAGGATCCAAGGGTTCACCACGGGGAACCCCGAGACATTGCTAGACTGTCTCGAATCGGTAAGGAGATCGTCCCTAGCCTTGACTCATGATGGAAACCAACCTCCAATATGACATTACGGTTTTGATTGTAAATCTATATATGGCGACATAGTATATGGTAGTTATGCTGTCTAGGATTGATACATCTACTTTGAAGTATTTTTGAAACATATTGGACACTAATAATAATATTAAAAAAGTTATTTTCTACGTATCAAGCATTTTTGATCATTATAAGGTAAAACTCTATCATCCATTTGCGTTGCATTGTGTGATGGGACTTGAGTCTTACAATGATTTCATTTAAAAAAAAAGCATTGCGTTGTTTTGACTTAAAAATTTATAAATCATATGCACTGGTAATCCAATGGAGTAAACCCGTTCCCCGTTAGCGGTGTAGTCCAGTGATTAGCCATATTGTTAATTTAGTATGATTTCTCATACCAGTCCCATGACTGACTCGTAGTTTGTTTCACTTTGCAAACTCGGGTGTCATCTTTCCACACGGGCAGCCAATTGACAGGTTTCAAGTTGGGATATTTTCTAGACTAGAGCTTGCTGATGAAGATGATGAAGAATCTTTTCTTTTTATCTTTTTATTTACTTCTTGAGACATTGAGACAGTATTGAGTATTGATGTATTTTGGGAGATTGAGACTTTATTTCTTTCCCTGTTTAAGCATCTATTTTGTTAAGTGTATCCTGTACTGCGGACTCTGATGTTTGTGAGGACATTTCCATTTCTGCTGCAATGATTTATATGTTCTGCTATTATCTGATCTGTTATTGTTTTAATTATGTTATGCTCCTATGATTATCCTTACTTTCCTACCACGGAAGTATTTAGTCGTCGCATGTGTTGAAATGGAAATGAAATATATTTATATACATATTTATATATACTCCCCTCGTCCACAAACCATGGACGATATGAATTGATTGTGATTGACGTGAAAATTGGTTGATAATGCAAATGGTTGAAAATTAGTCGAAATGCGAATGGTTGGAAATAATTGTTTGTAATTGAAAGAAATTGTTTGTGGTTCGGACAAATGGAAATTTTTGTGGAAAATTCATATGATATGAAATTGATCTTGGATCATTTAGATAAGCCCCTTACGGAATGCCGCGAGGCCTAAGGTAGTGCGAGGAGCCGTACTCGGGACGGTGCCGGTTTTGAACCTTCTACCGTTATGCTGCCGAAATTTTCAGAAATATCTATGTGTTTGAATTATTTTCATATGTTGAATTATATTCATGTGTTGAATAAATTTTTTAGATAATAAAAATCACATTTTTATTATGCATATGAAGTATATGAAATATGCGTGTGTTGATATATGCATGTATTGATATATTCATGTGTTGAATAACATTCATGTGTTGAGTAAATTCTCTGAAAGATAAAAATCACATTTTTATCACATATATGAACTATATAAAATACTAGTATTTTTAAATAAATTGTTTTAACACCAAAAATAACATTTTTATCTTATGTATGAAGTATATAAAATATTCGTGTTTCAAATAAATTATTTTAACGATAAAAAATCATTTTTATTATATTTATGAACTATTTAAAATATTCATGTGTTGAAAATGATTCATGTGTTGAATAAAAGGATTGAACAATAAAATTAACATTTTCATTGTGAATATGAAGTGCTAAAAACACTCATGTGTGGAATAAATATTTTGATCGATAAAAATATCACTTTTATCATGTATACAACTCGCTAAAAATATACATGTGTTAACACTTTTTTTTGGCCAAAAATATCATTTTTATCCTATGTATGAAGTGTTAAAAATAATCTTGTGTTGAAATAAACATTTGTTCACTAGAAATATTATTTTTAGCTTGGTTTTGCATATATATACATATGTTGAACAGGAAAAATGGATTAGCTATTGAGTAAAGAATATATTTGCGTGCCCGACAAGTAGGTAAGCCTTAATGAGTTGGCTACGCAATTTTATTATTATATAAACTCCTGTGAATGTCATTGGATGCAGAGTGCTAGTTGTTCTATGTGAGATAATAAACGACGCCATAGGATAGTAACAATTAATTTTGAACTACACTAAATGTCATACCTCTTGAAGATAACATACCCCATCATATACCACATAAGTATTTGGAGCTTATGTGACGAGGTTGAAGATTTACCATACAAGCGAGAGACTTGTATGGCAATGACTATATTTCTGGTTGAACTGTAGAATGATATGGACTATAAAATGTAACGGTTAATAGCCATAATTAATAAAAACCTCACACAAGGTCAGGAGATGACAATAAGCACGTCTCTCTAGTCATTAAGGCACAAAAACCATTTATAGGGTGATGAGAATTTATTCTTTGGAGTTATGATATATACACACTCCCTTGTGGACATTGGAATATATCACTATAAATATGTGCATGCATTTTAGGACTTATTGGGTGCCTAATACGGCCTAATAAATTTCTAAACCCCTCCCCGTACAAAGGAGGTTATGGCGAAATTTCTGAAATTTAAAGGCTTTAGTGAAATATTTGAAGTGAAAAACGATATAGAAATCATCAAATGAATTATATTTATATATATAAATTAAATAAAACGAATAACGACGCTGTAGTTCGTGTTTTGAAATCGTAACTTTAAACAATTATATCGAGAGATTCGACCTTCGGGTTTCCTGGAACCGGAACCATTGGGTTCGCTTTGGTGAGATCTTTCCAACGGAATTAACTTCGTTAAGATCCGACGGTTAGATTTTGAGAAATCTATAAATCAAAATTGGAGAAAAATAGCGTCAGGGCCGCGTTATGGTATGAAACGTCGTTTAATTAAATGGAGCTATTTTAAAATAAATAAAAATAGTGAAATATCGTTATAAAATATTATAGGCGATATGGCACGGAAATAAACTGATTCTACTTGGTTAGCTTGATATTTGATGGTTGAATGTGTTTGACATGAAAATTATATAAAGAACTGAAATGTGGATGTCAAATAATTTAACCATGGACAGAATTGATTTGAATTCTAATATACGTGAATTATTTGAAAAGGCCGAGTTAATTCTCATTTAAATAATTGATCGACGAATAAATGTCGAAGATACGAAGATGGTGCAAGACCAGTGATCCTCACATCGTGTAGATTACTACTGATGTCTTTGAGATGGGTAGCTCCCTTGACGAGGTTACAGTGGTCGTGGTCTAGACGTACTTGTTGATCATCCGGATGTGCGAGGGCCTCTCTTCCGTATTGGACATATGGAACGAGGAATAAGGTGCCTCCGGTTTCGTTCAGACCCAGAACGGACTTGTAAATGGATGTGTCTCTAACATTGGATTTTATTCTATGTTGATTAATCTCTGTTAAATATATATCTGTTTGGCAATGGAGAATTTATTCTCCTACTTAACACCCTTCTCTGAGATGTACGAGCCCAGAGGTTATATATCTATATAAATTAGTTGCATGGCATGAATTGCCTGTGTGGCAAGCGGAGATATAGTGATCAAGGCTTTTGTTGAAAAGTAGAGTCTCGTGGTTGATGATCAAAGCACGGCCTTAAACGGCATAGCTTTGTGTATGGCGTTAATTTGCGAGCCTCACACCCCGGTATTTTTCAAAAATGGGATCTTCACTATAGGGAGTGCACGACGTTTCTTTCTAGCTATGGGTGGTGTTAGCATTTTACAAGCCCTGACATTGTTATTATTTTTACCTGTGTGGTTGTTGGAATGCGAGGTGCCTTGGATATATCGGTCTCTAGGAGCCGATGGATAGGTCCGATAGGACCGGGAAACGTGTGTTCAGGTACAACTAATCCGTTATGTGTGGACCGGCCCTGAAGATCCAAGGGTTCGCCAGCGTCCAAGCCCTGAGGCATTTGCTAGAGTTTCTCGAACGGAGAGGATCCATCCTTGGCCTCGACTCATGATGGAAACTAAATTTCCAATATGAAATTACGGATTTGATTGTAACTTATATATGGCGACATAGTGGTATGGGGCACTTATGCCGTCTAGGATTGATATTTATGATTGAATTTGCTTTTGAAACATATATGCACTAGTAATGATATCAAATGATTTTGCTTTACACGTATTAAGCATATTTTGACCATTATATGGTAAAACTTTATCCTTTAGTTTACGTTGCGTTGTGTGATGGGACTTGAGTCTTATAATGGTTGCATTTTTATAAAAAGCATTGCGTTGTTTAAAAGAATTACTTTATTTCATGCACTGTCAATCACTGGAGTAAACCCGTTCCGCCAAAGTGGCGTGGTTCTATGATTTGCCTAGTTATTGTAGTTTAACCAGTTAAGTAGATTTCTCATACTAGTCTGACTCGTAGTTTGTTTCACTTTGAAAACTCGGGTGCCCTTATTTTCACACGGGCAGCCTAGTGATAGGTGACAGGTTATATTTTGGCTTTTGCACCATAGCATGGAGTGCACCTTTTGGCTTGTATGGCGAAGACTAGATTTCTCAGTATTTTGGCTATTTTATATTCTGCCATTAGTATCTTATGTATATGATTCCGCTTATCGCGATGTAGACAATTTTACTTCTATTATGTACTCTATGATGTATATGTCCCAGTGATCTTGATGTAGACTGATCATTTCCTTTTATGCACTAAGTTGTATCCTACACTGTGCTACTCCGATGTTAGTACATATTATAATTCCGCTGTCATATTGATGTAAATTATTCTATTTTCTGTTTATGCTATTTTCTGTTCTATGCTTATGATGATTAATGTGTTATATTCCAATGATTATCCTTAATTCCATCGTACGGGCTTTGGGATCGTCACAGGTGGTATCAGAGCTTTGGTTAATCTTAGTTGTGGAATTAAACACATTAAACACCTCGTCAAAATAGAATCAGTAATGTTCTAAAGCGAGTAGCTCATTAGAGATAGGATTAGTAATGTCCTAGAATGAGCTAACCAGAATAGCAAAATAAATTGATCAGTACATTGTTATCTTTCCATATATTCTTCTGCTTTTACTATATCTTAAAATTATCATTTCTGTTGGCTTGACTCTTTTATTGCTTGTCCAGAACTTGACTTAGATGGCTACCCGAGCAGCTAGAGCTAGAGGAGGCCGAGGTGGAGGGCGGGGGAATATCCCCGTTGTCCCAGAGCCTTTGATTCAGCCACCACTGTCCCCGCAACAGTTTGATTTAGACCGAGTGGGAAAGACATATAAGAATCTTGGAGGCAAGCCATTCTCAGGCCCCGATACTGCAATTAAAGCCTTTGGTTGGTTGAAAACATGTGAGAAGATCTTCAGGGGTATATGTGTTGAGGATCATAGGAAAAGCTTTATAGGTGCTTGGCTATTGCAAGATGAGGCCCAACTATGGTTGGAAGCCATCACCTTGAATGAGGAAGAGGTAGAGAGACATGGAATGAATTCAAAACACTGTTCAAAGAGAAGTTTGTTCCATAGCAAGAGATGGAGCGCTTGCATGATGAGTTTGCCAATCTCCAACAAGGAGATCGCACCATCCAGGTGTACCTCAATAAGTTCATTTAGCTATCCCGCTATGCTCCATAGCTTGTTCAGACTGTTAAGGCGAAGAATGAGAGGTTCATCCATGGACTTTAGCGCAGGTATCAGGATAGGGCAATGAGCCACGTTAACCTTACATTCGCCGAGATGGTGGATATGGCTTGCAATTATGAGTGCCTAGATATGAGGAACATGCAAATAGACCACGCAAAGAATCAAGCGGGAAACAAGCGCAAAACTTCTGAAAGGCAGCCCGAATCCAGTAAGGCAGCAGCAAATGCCAAGCCGCAAACAAATATGCCACCCAGGGGAAGTTGTTACAAATGCGGTCAAGCTGTACATTACTCCAATGTATGCACCGCTCCAAAGAGGCAGAAGACTAACCAACCAAGCTCGAGTCAGGACCGCCACAACTCTAGATCATGCTACAATTGCCGCCAGACAGGGCATCTTGTCAAAGACTGTCCATTGATGAACAATGCTCTGGTTGCACATGTATACGACGGGGAGAATCCGCCAACTATTTCAAATGGGACAGGTAAACCCGATGTTTTAGGAGGTACCCTTACTATTAAAAATATTCCTGTTTCCATACTATTTGACACTGGTGCATCACAAAGTTTTATTGCAAGTAAAACTATTAAAAAAGTTAAATAAATCTAAGAAAGCTTAAAGAATCGGTTAGAGTTCATAATCCGATAGGACGTTCTATTGTTCTCAGTTCATATTGTAGAGTGCCGGTCTCTTATTCTTGTTACAAGTTTTCTTTTGATCTGATCGTCATGAAATTTTCCGAATTTGATATCATACTTGGACTGGACTGGTTAACCAAATACGAGGCCGAAGTAAGATGTGCCGAAAGAGAAGTAAAATTTAAAACAAAGCTTGGGCATATTACTATACCATTCCGTGGCTCAGAAACTGATATAAAAGAGTTTTGGTCTGCGTTAGAAGTTATTCCCACTTTGTTAGAGAAGATTCCTGTTGTTAAAAACTATGCAGATGAGTTTGAAGAAGTCAAAAGCTTACCTCCACAAAGAGAAATTGAATTCAGGATCGATCGAATTCTGAATGCCAGGCCAGTAGTGCATTCAATTCGAAGAATGACTCTAAAAGATAAAGAAGAATTCGGTGATCAAACTCGTCAATTGCCATGGAAGGGTCCGATTAGACCTAGCTTTTCTAATTGGGGTGCGGCCATAGTGTTTGTTCCTAAGTCAGACGGTACTCTCTGATTATGTGTTGATTACCGAGATCTCAACAAGCAAATGCTCAAGAACAAATATCCATTGCACCGCATCGATGATTTGTTGATCAGTTGAATGGAGCGCGAGTATTTTCCAGAATGGACCTAGCTACTGGTTTCCATCAACTCAAAATTGCCGAAGAATGTGTTCCTTTGATAGCTTTCAGAGGTCTAGATATATTTTACGAGTGGTTAGTAATGCCATTAGGCTTGTGTAACGCTCCAGCTTACTTCGTTGATTTAATGAATAGAGTGTTCAGAGGAGTCCTGAATAAATTTGTTCTGGTATTCATTGATGATATTTTAATCTACTGCAAGTCAAAAAGCGAGCATGAAAAACATGTAGAGCAAGTGTTGGGAATTCTGAGAAAGAACGTCTTCATAGCTAAATTCTCTAAATGTATCTTCTGGCAAGATGAAGTGAAGTTCCTTGGTCACGTCGTATTAAAGAAAGGAATTTCTGTAGATCCCAGTAAGATTATAGCAATTCAAGATTGGAAGCAGCCTATTACCCCCACAGAAGTCCGAAGTTTTCTGGGATTGGCTAGTTATTATCGGAAATTCATTAAGGATTTTTTGAACATATCCGGTTCATTAATAAAGCTTACAAAGAAGCACGAAAGATTTAAGTGGACTCCAGAATGTGAGGCTACTTTCGAAGAGCTGAAATTAAAATTGACAACTGCTCCAGTATTAACATAGTCGATGGCAATAAGGATTTAACGGTCTGAATGGATGCTTTATTAGAGGTTTTGGTGCAGTATTAATGCAAAGGGGCCAAGTAGTCGCTTATGCTAGCCGTCAGTTGAAGCCGCATGAGAAGAATTATGCAACTCATGATCTTGAGTTGCTAGCCATCATATTTGCTTTGAAAATCTAGAGACATTATCTATTGGGTGAGAAGTTCGAATTATATACCAATCATCAATCATTGAAATATTTGTACACCCAGAAAAACTTGAACACGAGGCAACAACATTGGCTAGAATTTCTTGCAGCATATGATCTAGATATTCTGTATACGCCAGGAAAAGCCAATGTGGCAGCGGATGCGTGTTGTAGAAAAACTGCAATCATCACCAATCTTATCATTACGCCCTCATTGATTGACAGGATCGTTGTTCTCCAGAAAGACGACGAATTTATTAAAAGGATTATCCAGCGAATTCGAGAAGGCGAGACTTCAGATTTCAATCTTGATAACAAAGGGATTATGCGATTACAAGGGCGAATTTGTGTTCCAAAAATCCCTGAGCTCAGAAGGGAAGTACTGGATGAATGTCACAAGTCTAAACTTAGTATCCATCCATGGGTAAGCAAAATGTACAACGATCTTAAGCGCACATTCTGGTGGAAGTCATTGAAAAGAGATATTTCCTTATATGTCAGCAGGTGCTCCACTTGCCTACAAGTTAAGAGCGACCAACAGAAACATGCCATATTGTTGCAACCATTGGAAATTCCAAATTGGAAGTGGGAACAAATTTCCATGGATTTCATAGATGTTTTGCCCCGAACCAGGAAAGGAAATGACAGTATTTGGGTGATTGTAGATCGTTTCATGAAGACAGCCCATTTCATACCTGTCAGATGCAATAGAACTGCTCAAAGTCTAGCATAGATTTATTTCAAAGAAATCGTTAAACTGCATGGAGTACCCATCAGCATTTTCAGTGATAGTGACCCAATCTTTGCTAGCAAATTCTTCGAAGCGTTCCAAACAGAATTGGAAATGAAGCTGTATCTAAGTACCGCCTATCATCCTCAAACAGATGGCCAAACTGAGAGGGTGAACCGTGTACTTGAAGATTTACTAAGGGCTTGTGTTATAGATTTTGGCGAATCACGGGAAGACCACTTGCATTTAGTTGAAATCTCTTACAACAACAGTTATCAAGCGAGTTTGACAATGTCACCGTTCGAAGCATTATACGGTAGACCGTGCAGATCTCCCGCATGTCGGGTAGAACCTGGCAATAGACTTGTATTGGGTCCCGATATGATTCGCGAAGCTTCTGACAAAATCGATTTCATTAGAAACGATTACAAATAGCTCAAAGCCGACAGAAGAGTCATGCAGATTCTAGAACAAGAGATTTAGCATTTGTTGTTGGTGATTATGTTTATTTGAGAGTTTCTCCGATGAGAGGAGTTTTCCTATTTGGTAAAACTGAGAAGTTGGCACCTAGATTTATTGGTCCCTTTCCTATACTTGAACGAATTGGAACTCTTGCTTATAGGGTTCAGTTTCCCGACTGGTTCCCTGGAGTACATGATGTGTTTCACGTATCTCAACTTTGAAAGCATGTGCATGATCTAGATCTTGTTGTAGAAGAAGCAGCGCAGTAGGACTTGGAGATTACTCCCGAAGTAGCAGTCAGAAGAGAGCCGATAAACATTATTAGCAAAAAAACTAAAGAGCTAAGGAACAAGAAGGTTCATTTAGTTAAAGTGCAGTGGAGAAGAGATCCTAGAGACTGTACTTAGGAGATAGAAGAAAGCATTAAGCAACCTTATCCCCATTGCAGAGTGGATATCTATGATTAGCTCTGGTGCAAGGTACAATTACAATACTTTGATTTTCCGTTTCGTTTCCTACTTTACTGTTGTTTCCTTTTCGGGGACGAAAAGTTTTAAGTGGGGGAGATTGTAACAACCCGGGAAATCCGAGCGAATTTAAAATTTTTAATTTGGCTATTTTAACGAATATGGGGTAATTGAAATAATTTATTTTAATTAAATAACGAGTTAAAAATAGCAAGGCAGTTTGAAAATTTGAATTCGAACTTTGACTGAACGTACAGGATGCAAAATAAAATGGATTTTAACGAAACCAAAAATATTTAAATCTGTTTAAGAATATCTTTCTAATGAATCTGAAAAATCGAAATTTCATAGCTGGAATCAAAAGTTATGGCTAGTTGAATATTCAGAATGGTCGCCATGGAATAAATATAGCCCTTGAAAATAGACATTTTGCAAATGACCTCCATTTTCAACAAAGCCACTTTTGTTGAATCCAGAATGTCAATTTATTGTTAGATTTCAAATTCCATAATTTTTTGAATTAATATGTGAGCGGGATAAAGGAAAACGTATTTGGTTGATTTCAGTCAAATTGGATCAACCAGAAAATGGCCATTTTTCAAACGGTCTCAGAATTCGACGAAATTAGTTTTGTTGGGATCGTATCATCCCAACATAGCTAGATTTGTTTTTCGGGAATTTTTGGAATCAGTATGTAGCCCCGGCAAATTAAAATGTACGTTCAAATCCAAAATTGAATGTTTATATTTTAATTTGAAGAATAACTGACTATAACAGTCGAATGGGCTACGAAACATATTCCATTATGTTCGGAATAGGGGTATTTAGTTGGGGGCGACATTCGTTAGGTTTGATTTGGGGTTTATATGGGAAAAATCCTAATTTTTGAATTAATATAAATTTCGACCAATAGAATAAATTCATTTATTAATTAAGTTATAAAAAAAATCAGAAAACCCCTGTAACTCTCTCTCTCTCTCTCTCGTCGACGGAAACCGTGCTCCTCCGTTCCCGACCGATTTCCAGCCATTCCACTTCGAATCAGACCCTGGCCCTTTGGAACTTTTTGAAGCTCCCCCTCTCCTCTTCAAATCCATATAAGGAGCATCATCCCTCGTCGCTCCGTCGTCGAGAACGAGCTCCCTGAAGTCGTGCACTTCGCAGCACCACATAGCCTCGTGCTCGCCACCGAGTTCAACCGCAACCCCACACGCCAGTGCGCGGTTCCACCCCCTTCGTTGTGGTGCAACTCGATTTCAACCTCGTGCAACGGATTTGGCACTAGATCGAAACCTATTTTCGACCAATTTCAGAAAGGTGCGGCCTTTGTTTCTGAAAACTAATTATATCATTTCTAAGTGTTGCAAATCATGATTTCCAAATAAAAATCATATCTTTTTGCTATGTTGACAAAACTCGATGAAACAGAAGACATCGGACTCGTAGCGACGTCATCTACATTCTAGAAGAAGCTAGAACGTATTACGAGCTCGCTACAAATTTCAGAAGGATTAAAATCGATGTGAGACTTCTAAATTCAAATATGGAATGGAAATGCGTTGTATAAATTATATGAGCGAAGTATAAATTATATATGCGTTGTACACCTCATGTATGAGTGTTGTATAAGTTATATGAGCTTGTATAAATTATACAAGCATTGTAAAAATCATATATGTGTTGAAATGGAAATGAAATATATTTATATACATATACATATATATACTCCCCTCATCCACAAACCATAGACGATATGAATTGATTGTGATTGGCGTGAAAATTGGTTGATAATGCGAATGGTTGAAAATTAGTTTAAATGCGAATGGTTGGAAATAATTGTTTGTGGTTGAAAGAAATTGTTTTATGGTTGAGACAAATGGAAATTGTTGTGGAAAATTCATATGATATGAAATTGATCTTCGATAATTTAGATAAGCCACTTATGGAAGCCGCGAGGCCTAAGGTAGTGCAAGGAGCCGTACTCGGGATGGTGCCAGTTTTAAACCCCCTACTGTTATGCTGCCAAAATTTTCAGAATTATCTATGTGTTTGAATTATTTTCATATGTTGAATTATATTCATGTGTTGAATAAATTGTTTAGATAATAAAAATCACATTTTTTTTATTATGAGTATGAATTATATAAAATATGCATGTGTTGATATATTCACGTGATGAGAAATTCATGCGTTGAATAAAATTCATGCGTTGAGTAAATTCTTTGAAAGATAAAAATCATATTTTTATCATATATATGAACTATATAAAATAGTAGTGTTTTTTAATAAATTGTTTTAACACCAAAAATAACATTTTTATCTTATGTATGAAGTATATAAAATATTCGTGTTTCAAATAAATTTTTTTAACGATAAAAATATCGTTTTTATTATATGTATGAACTATTTAAAATATTCATGTGTTGAAAAGAATTCATGTGTTGAATAAAAGGATTGAACAATAAAATTAACATTTTTATTGTGAATATGAAGTGCAAAAAACATTCATGTATGGAATAAATATTTTGATCAATAAAAATATCACTTTTATCATGTATACGACTCGCTAAAAATACACATATGTTGAAACATATTTCTATTTGCCAAAAATATCATTTTTATCCTGTGTATGAAGTGTTAAAAATAACCGTGTGTTGGAATAGACATTTGTTCATTAGAAATATTACTTTTAGCTTGGTTCTACATATATTTACATATGTTGAACAGGAAAAATGGATTAGCTGTTGAGTAAAGAATATATTTGCGTGCCCGACAAGTAGGTAAGCCTTAATGAGTTGGCTACACAATTTTATTATTATATAAACTCTTATGAATGCCATTGGATGCGGAGTGCTGGTTGTTCTGTGTGAAATAACAAACGTCACCATATGATAGTAACAATTTATTTTGAACTACACTAAATGGCATACTTCTTGAAGATAGCATACCCATCATATACCACATAAGCATTTGGAGCTTATGTGATGAGGTTGAAGATTTACCATACAAGCGAGAGGCTTGTATGGCGGTGACTATATTTCAGGTTGAACTGAAGACTGGTATGAACTATACAAAATGTAACGGTAAATTGCCAAAATTAATAAAAATCCCACATGGGTCTGGAGATGACAATAAACACGTCTCTCTAGTCATTAAGGCACGAAAACCATTTATAGGATGACGAGAATTTAATCTCTGGAGTTATGATCTATACACACTCCCATGTGGACACAGGAATATATCACTATAAATACATGGATGCTTTTTAGGATTTATTGGGTACCTAATACGGCCCAATAAATTTCCAAACCCCTCCCCGTGCAAAGGAGGTTATGGCGAAATTTTCTGAAATTTAAAGGCATTAGTGAAATATTTGAAGTGAAAAATGATATAGAAATCTTCGAATGAATTATATTATATATATATATATATATTAAATAAAACGAATGACGATGCTATAGTTCGTGTTTTGAAATCGTAACTTCAAATGATTATATCGAGAGATCTGACCATCAGATTTTCCCAAAACCAGAACCGTTGGGTTCGCTTTGGTGGATCTTTCCAACGGAATTAACTTCGTTAAGATCCAACGGTTAGATTTTGAGAAATGTGTAAATCACATTTGGAGAAAAACAGCGCCAAGGCCACGTTATGGCCTGAAATGTCGTTTAATTAAATGGAGCTATTTTCGAATAAATAAAAATATAGAAATATCATTATAAAATATTATAGACGATATGGAATAGAAATAAACTGATTCTACTTGGTTTGCTTGATATTTGATGGTTGAATGTGTTTTACATGAATAGTATATAAAGAACTGAAATGTGGATGTCGAATAATTTAACCATGGACAGAATTGATTTGAATTCTAATATACGTGAATTATTTGAAAAGGCCGAGTTAATTCTCAATTCAAATAATGATCGACAAATAAATGTCGAAGATATGAAGACGGTGCAGGACCGGTGATCTTCACATCATGTAGATTACTACTGGTGCCTTTGAGATGGATAGATCCCTTGACAAGGTTACAGTGGTAGGGGTCTGGACGTACTTGTTGATCGTCCGAATGTGCGAGGGCCTCTCTTCTGTATTAGACATATGGAACGAGGAATAAGGTGCCTCCAGTTTCGTTCAGACCCAGAAAGGACTTGTAAATGGATGTGGGTCTGACATTGGATTTTATTCTGTGCTGATTGATCTCTACTAAATATATATCTGTTTAGCGACGAAGAATTTATTCTCTTGCTTAACGCCCTTCTCTGAGACGTGCGAGCTCAGAGGTTATATATCAATAGAAATCAGTTGCATGGCGTGAATTGCCTGTGTGGCATGCGGAGATGCAATAATCTAGGCTTTTGTTGAAAAGCAGAGTCTTGTGGTTGATGATCAAAGCACGACCTTAAAGGGCATAGCTTTGTGTATGGCATTTATTCGCGAGCCTCACACCACGGTATTTGTCAAAAATGGGATCGTTACTAAAGGGAGTGCACGACGTTTCTTTCTAGCTATGGATGGTGTCAGCATTTTACAAGCCCTGACATTGTTATTATTTTTACCTGTGTGGTTGTTGGAATGTGAGGCGCCTCAGATATATCGGTCTCTCAGGAGCCGATGGATAAGTCCGATAGGACCAGGAAATGTGTGTTCAGGTATAACTAATCCTCTATGTGTGGACCACCCCTGAAGATCCAAGGGTTCGCCAGCGTCCGAGCCCTGAGGCATTTGCTAGAGTGTCTCGAACGGAGAGGAGCCATCCCTGGCCTCGACTCATGATGGAATCCAAATTTTTAATACGAAATTACGGATTTGATTGTAACATATATATGGCGACATAGTGGTATGGTGCACTTATGTCGTCTAGGATTGATATTTATGATTGAATTTTCTTTTGAAACATGTATGCACTACTAATAATATCAAATGATTTTGCTTTACACGTATTAAGCATATTTTGACCATTATAAGGTAAAACTCTATCCTCTAGTTTGCGTTGCATTGTGTGATGGGACTTGAGTCTTATAATGGTTGCATTTTAATAAAAAGCATTGCGTTGTTCAAAAGATTTACTTTATTTCATGCACTGGCAATCACTGGAGTAAACCCGTTCCGCGAAAGTGGCGTGGTCATATGATTTGCCCAATTATTGTTGTTTAACTAGTTAACTAGGTTTCTCATACCAGTCCCATGAATGACTCGTAGTTTGTTTCACTTTGCAATCTCGGGTGCCCTTATTTTCACATGGGCAGCCTAGTGATAGGTGAAGGTTATATTTTGGCTTTTGCACCGCTACATGTAGTGCACCTTTTGGCTTGTATGGCGAAGACTAGATTTCTCAATATTTTGGCTATTTGATATTCCACCATTAGTATCTTATGTATATGATTTTGCTTATCACGATGTACATAGATTTACTTCTATTATATACTCTATGATGCATATGTCCCAGTGATCTTAATGTAGACTAATCATTTCCTCTTATGCACTAAGTTGTATCCTACACTATGCTACTCTGATCTTATTACATATTATGATTCCGCTGTCATATTGATGTAAATTATTCTATTTTCTGTTTATGCTATTTTAAGTTCTCTGCTTATGATGATTAATGTGTTATATTCCAATGATTATCCTTAATTCCGTCGTACAAAGTTTTGGGATCGTCACACTATGTAAAAAGGAAAGTGGAAACTGAAGTCTGAAGGAGTGAAGGTAGAAAATAGAAATAGAATGAATGGCGGCTTGGTAAAGTGTAAACTGTAAAGGGGTAAAGTAGGGTAAATGCATAAATGGGTAATCCACACTTCGGTGGACTTGGTGAGACGACCCGAACTTCCCCGTAAAGGAAAGCCCGGATTGAATTGAGAACAAGATGAATCAGAACACAGTCAGAAGAACATTTCATTGTTAATTACAACAATTTCATCAGAATACAAGAATATATAGAGTATGAATAAATATTATACAACGGAGAAATATCAGAGATTACAATACATTACATAACAATGGAAAAATAATACAAAACACAACTGAAAGTAATACACGGATACAGAGCTTTCCGAGTATCGTTCCAGCTGTAAATCGGGATCCTATGAATATAAATATGCAAAACCAAAACTACTAGCTGCCAGTGTTTAAAATAGGGGCACCCAGAGTTTAGGTTAAAATAATAAACTCCAGGTCAGTCATGTGACTGGCGTGAGAACTAAAATAGTTATTAATCTTTATTTTAAAGTTTAGTAAATCAAGGGACCACGCCGTAGGACACGGAACGGGTTTCCTCCCAAGAATACTAGTGCATAGAATAAACAGCGCAATGCTTTTGGAAAAAATGAAACTATTATAAGACTCAGGTCCCATCACACAATGCAACACAAACCGGAGGATAGAGTTTTACATTATAATAGCCAAACATGCTTGGTACATTCAAAACAAATCATTTTGATATTATTATAGTGTAAAGTGTATGAAAACAACTTCAAATATAAATGTATCAATCATAGACGAAACATAATGCCCCATCCCACTATGTCGCCATACTAGGCTCTACAAATAAAACTGAAATATCACGTATTGGAAATTGGATTTCCGTCATGAGTCGAGGCCAGGGATGGCTCCTCACCGATTCGAGACACTCTAGCAAATGCCTCAGGACTACACACTCTGGGTGACCCTAGGATCTTCAGGGTCGGTCCTCCATTACGCTTGAGGATTGGTTATTCCTGAACACATGTTTCACGGTCCTATATCCATCGGCTCCAAGGAGAACGATATATCCGAGGCGCCTCGCAATCCAACAATCACATAGGTAAAATAACAATGATGTCAGGGCGAGTAAAACACTGACACCACTCATAGCTATAAAGAAACGTCGTGCACTCCCTGTAGTCACGATCCCGTTTTTGACTCATACCGAGGTGTGAGGCTCGCGAATTAACGCCATACACAAAGCTACGCTGTATTAAGGCCGTGCTTTGATCATCAACCACAAGACTCTACTTTTCAGCAAAATCCTTGATCACTGCATCTTAGAGAAGGGCGTTAAGCAAGAGAATAAATTCTTTACCGCCAAACAGATATATATTTAATAGAAATCAATCAGCACATAATAAAATCCAACGTCAGACACACAATCCATTTATAAGTCTGTTCCGGGTCTGAACGAAACCGGAGGCACCTTATTCCTCCCCCATATGTACAATACAGGGGACAGGTCCTCGCATATCCATCGATCTCCAAGTACGTCTGGACGATCATCACTTACTACCTCGGCTTGTTTTTACAGCCCAATCAAGACATCATTAATCATCAAACGATGTGAAGACATTCGGTTTTCAACCACCATCTTCGTCGTTGAAATATCGTCGAATCAGTTATTCAGAATGGGCATAAACCTTGCCTTTCCGAATAACTCGTGTATATAATAAACAAGTGATATAAACCACAACATACGCCTCATTCCAATTCTGAATAATCTTTTATTCAAATATTCACATACTTTGGGAAAGGTTCCCATTAATTTTATTAAAAATAAATTCTTTAAAAATTTATTCTTTAATCTTCCTTCGGATCTCAATTCAAATCATATTCTGTTTTTAACTGGGTTAAAGAACCAATGTCATTTAAAACACGGTTTACGATAAACCCAAAATCACATTCCATTCCATCAACCTCTAATCGTAAATTAGCAAGTGAACAATCCCCTAAGTATTAATCCCGAAGGCCGAAACCAACATCGGGTCAATACCCAGGAAACCATTCAACTTAACTAATCTCCAATTAGTTTCTGATTCTCTTAACTCCATTGTTAATCGGGTTAAAGAACCAGTGTTATTTAAAACACCGTTCATGATAAACCCAAGGACCAATTTCAATGCAATTCCAATTAAATATATTAAATTGGAAAACTTTACTTTGGAAAATTTATTTAAATCTTAATAAAAAGATTTATAAATTCCAAATCTTATTTCACTATAAATTGGGTTAAAGAACGAATGTCGTTGAAAACACAGTTCACAACAAACCCAAAATCCAGTCAATAAGTAACCGTAAATTAGTAAGAGAACAATTACCTAAGTATTAACCTCGAAGGCCAAAACCAACATCAGACCAATACCCAGGAAATCATTCAACTTAACTAACCTCCAGTCAGTTTCTAATTTTCTTAACTACTTTCGGTTCAAGAACAGTATTATTAAAGATACCATTCACGACAAACCCAAAATCCAATTTGATATTAAATACAAGGCTCTGAACAGAAAATATATCGGCTTATATTCAATATCAAATTCTGAAACAAACAAATATTGTATTGGAATAACGATATATATATCTTCCAAATTCCTCCACAATATCCGCATAATCACGAAATCCAATATCGAAATATTCTGAAGATAATTTCGATTCAAATTCATTTCAATTCATATATTGGAAATTCTAATTATTTTTAAAACCATTTCATACCCAATTTATTTATTTTAAAAATATTGGATTTATTATTCTAATCCAAAACTAGTTCATTTCGATAAAAAATAAATTTTTATCTTTTCAAATATGGAATTTTTGACCCCAATTCTTTCCAAATAATTTATTATGATTTTACACTAATAATTGATATTTTTAATAATTTTATCAAGGCCCGTACAGTCGATTTCCATATACTTCCATCAAACTGCACTTGCAGTGACCTATTCCAAATTTGATTTGGACATAATTCCAAATCCAACCATTAGATTTCAAATCTCTAATATTCATTAGAAAGCTCTTTTCGATACGAACCCAATGGCTCCGGGTTTAGGAGAATCCGACGGTCGGATCTCTCGTAATGTCCATTCAAAGTCAATGGTCGAAATTCGCGAACTACCGCAGCGCGACGCGTTCTATTCAGGCCATTATATATATATAATATTATATATTTCGTTGATTTCCATTTAAAACGTATTTTATAAATCGGTTTAAATTTTTTTTCAAAACGGTTTCAACTTCATATTCAGTTCCAAATCAAATTCAATTCAATTTCAATTCGTTTTGAATTCACTTTAAATCGATTTCAATTCAATTTCAATTTCAATTCAATTTCATTTTGTTTTTGAGTTCACTTTAAAACGATTTCAATTCAATTTCAATTCAAAATTGAATATTCTATATCACTTCAATATTTTCAAAACATTAGATTTTGAAATCACTTTTCGATATTCATTATAAAATGAATAAAATCGACCAAATCCCCGTTCGTATTAAAATGGCATTTATCTACTTAACACGGCTTCACATTCCAATATTCACTGAATATCATTTTAAAATATTCGTTAATTCGGAACTGGAATCATGCTCAATCAATTACCATATAATTTCAGTTATATGGATTTTATCCAATACATGTATACAACAATGACGACAAAACAATCATTAAAAATTCAAACAACATCCAGAGTGCATTCTACAACTGTATAAGCATTGAAATAAATATTCAATGCTCATATAGCCTGCCAATCAATCGATCGACATACAGCTAATTATTGGGACTAGTGTATGTCATATATCATCCCAATACCCGTGTGGGATTTCTATCAACAAATGACGAAGTTTATTTTTGCAGTAGGGCGATGTGTAGAATTTATCGTCCCAAGCAATATCAATCAAAGCTTTGTACATAAACAAATCGTCCGATTTGTTTATAAATATTTATTTTATTCATGTACACGTTAAAAATTATATTTTTAACTATAAAATAATTTTAACCATAAAATATTTTATTCCATTCCACATCACACGATCAATTTTCACCATATAATCCAACAAAAAAAACAAGTCGTCCATGGTCTGTGGACGACGGATGTCGGATGTCGGGTACTGTTAAGCACCGTCTGCATCCTAGTATATATTTTAACTAGAAATAGAATTAAAGTGAGAAGTTCTCACCTTGGAGTTCCACTCCGCCATTCTTTGATTGTCGATCTATGTAGTATACCTATGTTAAAAATTATATTTTTAACCAATCAATAATTATTTCTTTGTATGATTATTTTATAAATAACATATATAGGGTAAAAATTATATTTTTATCCTTAAAAAAAAAATCATATTTTCGTAACAATGCTACATATATAAAAATCACATTTTTATGCCGCTATTATATAGATAAAGTTCAAATCTTTCTATCTCTAATGAATATATAAAAATCCCATTTTGACATTGCCATTCAAACGATAAAAATCATATTTTTACTTTGCTATATATATGATAAAAATCACATTTTTATATTGTCACTTCATATATAAAAATTGTATTTCTATCCTATAGCTACATATATAAAGATCAAATTTTTATTATCTATATAATATAAAAATCATATTTTTGTACTTGTAAAAATCACTTCTTTTTATTGATGTTCATATAATAAAAATCAAATTTTTACTTCAATAGTTATACGTATGAAAATAGTATTTTTATTTCAAAGTTATTCATATAGAAATCGTAACTTCCTACATATAAAAACCATATCTTTCTAAGGATTAAATCGAATTTTCTATATCACTTCTTATGGTAAAAATTATATCATTGTTCATATAAATAAAGATCAAAATTTTTATATGTTAAAAATATAAATGAAAATTAAATCTTTCTATTATTCTATCTATGAAAAATCACGTTTTATTTTATCTACATAAAAATCTATATTTTTATTTACTATATAAATCAAATTACTTTAAATAATAAAACTTACATTGATGGGAGGGAGGGGGTGTTGTTCGTCGGAGGGGAGGGCTGTTGCGAGGTGGCGGGGCTCCAGAGATTGGCGCGGCGGTGGTCAGCAAAGGGGGGGGGGGGCGACGGTCGTTATTTAGGGTTAGGTTTGGGGATTGGGGCTTAAATCAGGTGGGAGGAGAGTGGAGAGGCAAGCAGAAGGGAGGAGGAGGTCGGGGGGAAGGGGGAGGTGGCGCGGGGGGCCGATGTCTTGACGACGGCGGTGCGGCTGGCGCGCGATGCGCGATGGCGTGTTTTTTCCTTTTAAAGTGAATCGGAGAGAGAAACTAAAGGGGACTTATATAAATATATATATATTTTACTATTTTTAAATTTCAAAAAGCAACTTTTTATTTTAAACTTGAAATTGAACCCTTCAGCTATTGTCCCTAGCTAATTACCCCTATTTCAAACACAGTGGGATATGTATCATAAGCCAGTTCGGCTGTTTCGATCATTTTTCGTCAAAATAGAAATATAAATCTATATATTGAATTTAGACGCACATTTCAATTTACCGGAGCCACATATGGAATCTAAAAATTCACAAAATATATTTTCTAGCTTCGTATTGACGATACAGTTCTACCAAAATTAATTTCGTCAAATTTGGAGACCGTTTGAAAAATGGCCCTTTTCTGGTCGATCCAAATTGACTAAAACTGTCAAAACGCGTTTTACTTTGCCACACCCACATATTGATTCAAAAAATTATGATTTTTGGAATCTAGCAATAACTTGACATCCCGAATCCAACAAAAGTGGTTTCGTCGAAAGCGGAGACAGTTTGCAAAATTTCCATTTTTACGGGCCTAAATTCCATAGCAACTATTCTGAATTTTCAACTGGGCATAACTTTTTACTCCCGCTATGAAATTTGGATTTTTCGGATTCATTGGAAAGATATTTTCAAATAGATTTAGATATTTTCGGTTTCACTAAAATCCGGTTTATCTTGAATCTTGTACATTCATTTGAAATTTGGAATCAAATTTTCAAACTACCGCGCCATTTCCAATTCCTTTTATAATTAAAAATAAATATTTGCATTCTAACATCAATTCAAATAAATATATACATTCTAATTCTATTCAAAATAAATTTCTCGTCATTATTATTTAAAATAAATCATTTTAAATATTCAAAATTCATCAAAATTGCCAAATTAAAAATTTTAAATTGGTTCTGATTTTCGGGTTGTTACACTTGACCTATGTTTTTCATTTGTAAAGTAATAAAAATATGTTTCATACTAAACGGGTCATGGCAGGTCAAAAACGGGTTCACGAGTCAACCCGAAACCCAGTCGTTTATTAAACGGGTCAGAGCGGGTTGACCCGAAATTGACCCGTTAAAATGGGTTGGGTTTTATCTGTGCTGGTTACGAGTCGTGTTTCGGGTCATGTTAGAAATTGATGGCCCTTGGTAGAATGCTTCAACCATATCTACAATATTCTCCAAACGATTACGTCCAATTATCTGTTATATCTGACTTATCATTTACTGGGCTAATTGCTTAGCACTCAACAATTTATCGCCCACTAATAAACAAGAAAATATAGTGTTATAAATCATTTATTAGGTCTTATCTGCTAATCATTCCGAATATAAAGCTTATAAAGCTTATTCTTTTTAAATTTCCAAGATTACTATTAATCTTTACACGAAAAATTCGATCATCTCATAACTTTGCTTGTTTAAACGCTTCAGTTTAGGTAAATTCTTCTTTCTAACTATTCATGCTTTCCAAATATCCTTAAACTATGAAACTTGTTTTATAGAATTCGTCATTACTTAAACGTTTTATTTTCTTACCTAACAGGTTTCGATCCTGGGACTTGTGTGTTATGGACTTACTCAAAATATTTTCATTGCTTACTTCAAAAATGATTGACTATCCAAAATCATTGAAAATTTTGATCGTTAACCAAATATTTAAGGAAATTTACGATTATTATTTCTAATGATTCTTTAGTTGTCAACTCCTTCGGTTATTCAATCTTTAATCTAACCATATTATTTTTAAAACCTTTCCTAACAATAAGGGAATGTTTGTTGGAAAATCTAGATTACTTCCTATTGACTTACCCCATTTAATTTCAAAATTTCTATTTGTAACACCCCGTAATTTTATAACACATTAGAATGATAAACTAAAGAATACTTAATTAAATATTAAGAATTAAGTGAAATGGATTGCGCTATTGCATTCGTCTTAGAATTCTGCTTGAAATTGACACCAAGCTTACATAAAACGGATAATGTATGAAGAAGATATTAAGGTTTGATGTTTGTATATGCACAAGAGAATTATATATAAACATAACAATCAAAATCAGTTCAAATTCGTAGGTGGGAACCAACGCGGGAAACAAACCCGTTGGGTGTCAACCCCAGCCAATGGGTGTCAACCCATGGGTCCACGCCCACAAACGGGTGTCGACACCCAGGTCGACACCCTCGATATCTAGGGAAGATGCGTACTTATGAACATGGAATCAATTTCTGACCTGATTCATTGGCTTTAAGCTATAAATAAGACCATATTCTCATTGTTTTATTCATTCTAAAATAATGGAGAACTAGTTGCTACCTCTGCTTAGATAGAAAATAGCCTTTTCTTCTTCAACAAACAAGTTATTCAAGTTTAGAGATTTGTGGTTCAACATCTGCAACTATTTTCTGTCTTTTAGATCCATTCTCTATGTGTCTACATTATTTTTAGATATAAATACTTAAAATTTATTTTTGACTTGTCCATGAATTGGATCTAAGCATGTGACTAATTGAATCATACCAGATTTGCCATAACCTATGTATCTAAGTTATTTTGACATGACTATGAATTGGATCTAAGCCTATGCCTATTTATCATGTTGGATTTTCCATGGTTTGTGTATCCAATTCATTGATTAGATCTCATCATGCCTGTTTATGATCATGACACTATGCCTAATCAGTCCTGTTATAACATGTTCATCAGATCTGTTCTTATATGTCTATTTCTGTTCATCAGATTTATTCTTATATGCCTATTCTGCTATCATATATCTATTTCTGTTACTTTTGGTTTTATGCCTATTTTGTTCTTCTCTCTCTCATTCCCTTTTATTTTTATAGTCAGTCTACCTTCGACCTTATCCGTTATCGCTGAAATATGCGTATAAACGAAATTGGGTGAAATCGGGAATGACTGAAAATGGTAATTTAGGGGCATAAACTATACTTTGAATCACGATTGGAATCTAGGGGCATAAATTATATTGTGAAATTGGACTAAAAATTAGGGAATGATTTATATGGTAAATTATGACTTTTGACTTGTGACATATAAATTTGTAGGCTTAATTTAAGATTAAGCGAAACATGCTAATGGAATTGTAAAGAATCTATGAAGGCTATTTAATCCGTTACAATTGGGGCATAACTTGTATTAGGAAATTAAGGGTATAACTTGAATTGAAAATATGAATATGGATTTGGGGGCATAAATCAAATTGTGATTTAGATCTTAATTTAGGGCACATGGTACACGATGAATATAACTTGAAAAAGAGGCATGAAAACCTCTAATGAACTAGGAATATTTTTTTAAAGAATGAAATGCCTAGAATTACAATAATTAGAATCTGTAACCGCGCTTTAGACACGAGGTTAGATTAGACTTATGGTAGAAGTCTGCCCGGACCCGCCCGGCATATCCAACGACCACAATTGGTGAATCTAATGTCAGGGGTCTAAGTGTATAAACATGTGACGGTGCTAACACATGAGGTTAAGTCCGACTTGTGGAAGAAGTCAACCCACACCCGACCGGTATATCCAGCATCCACAAGTGGTAGAGTTAATATGGGAGGTCCAGCGCATTATAACAATAAATGAATGTATGGTAATGAATTTGTAATACTTAACCTGTTTGAACCCATTAGGATTGTATGAGCCTGTTGAATATGTGGCATTAAGTAAGCCTATTAAGTATGTGGGGTTGAGTAAACCTGTTAAATCTGTAGGGGTTATACGGCCTGTAAATCTAGAAAACTTAACCTGCTAAATCTGTAAGGGTTATATGGACCCGATAACTTGTAATGTTTAACCCATAAATCTGTAGGGGGTTGTGCAAATCTATTAAATCTGTTAGGCGTAACCTGTCAAAATCCTAGTTAATTAGGGACATAAGATCTGTAAGGGTTGGTTTATGTCGTATATTGTGTGGGACCCATATTAGTCAGTAATCCATTCTAGTATTAAAAGGGGACCTCGCACTAGGTAGGGGTCACGGCACACTTACTGAGCTGATTGTAAGAGGTTCATCTGGGAGGAGGTATGTACTGGCGCATTCCAATAGACTCATATGCGTGCATGAGTACAACCTGCTCTGGGAAAATAAGCTGATGTAGTACCAGTAAATAGGTCTTTGTCCTTCTGTAAGTTGCCACTTTAGGAAGTAATACACCCTACTGTGGGGCAGACATAGGGTATTCACGAGATAGGGAGTCGATCGATTGGGGGGGTAGTAATTAGGGTACGTCTAGTCTTGTCGGTTTCTATAAGGTACCTCTATTTCTGTTTAGTTTAACACCCATTATTTTTGTTTAGGTACCAGTTAACTCTGTTTGGGGTAAAACCCGTTACTAGAGTACACCTAAAACTACCGTTATATTTCTGTTGGGATCATCTTGTTTCTGTTTACTAATTAGGGAGCATGCAATCCTGTTACATATCTGTTATACTAGTATTGGTGCAGAGAAAAATACTTGAGAAGCGCAATATATTCTGTCATGTTTATTCTGATTATCCTGCTTAGTCTGTTATACCTGCCTTATGATACTGTTATCTCTCTCATCCAGTTTATATGCCTGTCATGGTGCTTTTACTTATTTATATGCTAAAAGTAACTGGACAAGCCAGACTTTATGTCTGACCCATTTTGTTTCCTCTTCTCTCTCTTCCATTCCCCCTACCCAGGTTCTCAGGGTGGGAATACTTAGGCTTGACTTGGATTCTCTCTTTCATTCTGCTTGGAGATGCTTAGATGTATCGCTTTGATTTCCTGTCTTCTCTAATATGGCTATATTTATGGGGAACTAAGCTTCTTTTACTACTGTACTCTAATGGTTTTAGTACAAGGCAGAAGTTTTAAGTTGATGTAATGGGTTTTCTATATTTCAGACTTTTGAGGTAACTATGTTTTGGACCATAATGTTTTCTGTTAAATAAATTTTTTAATTCCGCTGTTATTTTATATTTGTCTTGTAATGTTTTTGTTTCTATTTACCTATAACGCTTCATGAAACTTAATGCATTCTCTTAATGATTGACATTAACGGACTTGGGTTGTCACACTTGGTATCAAAGTCGAAGGTTACCTGATCGGATAAAAGATTTTGAAAATTGTTTTCAAAAAGGTTTTAAAAGAAAGCATTTTCAAAAGAAAAGTCTGTTTTGAAAAACATATTCCCCAAAGCCGTAGGAAATATCTTTCGATTCTCTGTTTGAATCCCTTTTTCCTTTTCTTTTTAGAATGTCTGGAGAACCTAAAATTCCTTAGGTCATCACGATACCAGGCTGATTCCGTAAGTATCTAGAGGCCACGGTGCCTACCGGTGGTCAAGCAGAGGTTCCTCCCCCAGCTGCACCCGCGCACCTCCTCCACGTGCTGATAATTTCTCTTAGATATGCAAATATTTCTATACTATGGGTGGAAAACCATTCCGAGGAACTGAGAATTTTATAGAAGCAAGGAATTGGCTTAATAAGACGGAGGATTTGTTTGGAATTTTCGAAGTTGACGGTCGTAGGAAGATTTAGTTAGTCGTTTGGCAGTTAAAAGATGAGTCTTCGTTCTGGTGGGAGGTGACGTAAGCGGGGCATGTAGTTTAGACATGGGATGATTTCCGACAGAGATTTAAAATGAAGTTTCTTTCTTAAACTGAGCAAAGTATGCAAATGGAAAGGTTTTTGGCACTTAAGCAAGGAGGCATGTCTATTAGAGAGTACATTAATAGGTATAATCAGTTGGCGAGGTTTGGTTTGGAGCTAGAGAATACCCCACACAAGAAATCCTTGAGGTTTGCTAAAGGATTGAATGAACCCTCCATGGGTTGGCAATGTCTCATATGCCGATAGGAGAAATTTTTGAGAAACTCGTTGATATGGCATTGATGCATGAAGAAGACAAAGGTGAAAAGAAAGAGGCTAAGGTTGAGGAAACACAAAACAAGAAAGTGTGACCCAAGAAAGAACAAAAATAAGAGGGCGGAAGGAACGACAAAGCTTAATGCAAAAAGAAATGTCATGGTTGTGGGAACGTGGGTCATTTAGTCAAAGACTGCAAAAAAGGAAGAATGCTTGTTTCAATTGTGGTGAAATCGGACATTATGTTAGGGAGTGGCCGTAGAAGAAAGGACAAATCCAAAGGGCAGGACCTTCTGGAGGAAAGGTGCATGCTCTTATGGCCGGTGCACCAAATAGAGAGAGGAAAGTTTCCGTGGAAGGTTTGATTTCTCTTTCTAATCATCCTGATATAACTCTTTTTGATTCGGGCGCTTCTCATTCTTTTATATCTGATTCTGTGGTTGATTCTCTGCACCTTAGTACTAGTATGGTTTTGGATCCCGTTGTCGTCTCAAACCCATTGGGGGCACAACTCATCTGTCTATGATTTGTTGGAGTTTAAGGATATCTATTTTGGTACATCGAGTTTGAGCACAACGAATATTTAACTAGTTTTATGGGATACTGTCTGATTCTAGGGACAAATTGGCTAGCTATGTATGGTGCCACTCTGGATTGTTAGAGGAGGGTCATCAGATTTCCGACTTGCCATGGAAGGACTCTCGATATTTCTAGTGACCCAGGAGGGTCTCGCATGCTTAGTTTCCTAGAATCACTTGATGCTTTTGACGATGATTTGCGATCTGTACCTGCAGTTTGTGAGTATCCATATGTTTTCGAGGAGGTTAGGGACTTACCTCCGAGGCGCGAGATTGATTTCTGGATATACTTTGTAGATAATGCGAAGCCAGTCGCATTACCTGTGCGCCACGTCACTCCTAGGGAAAGGAGGGAACTCTGCAAGCAAGTAGGGGAGCTACTTGAAAGGGTGTTGGTTAGGTAAAGCATATCAGAATGGGGTACTCCGGTCGTCTTTGCAACTAAGTTGTACAGCTTGCTTCGCTTATGTGTGGATATTCGTGATGTTTTTCATCATTTCTTATCAACGGAAGTGTCTACACGATACAGCAGAGGTAGTTGAGCCGAGCATGCTTGAGGAAGTAGAGGTATAACGAGAGGCGACAATTAGACGAGTTCCTACTCGTATAATTGGATCAGAGGTTAAGAAAATTGCGCAACAGGGAGGTTAAGTTAATAAAAGTGCAATAGGGAGTAAACAACGAGGTTGCGACTTTGGAGACCAAAGACAAGAATCACGCTTCATACCCTCTTCTTTCCGGGAAAATGTTCTTAACTTCTTTTTCCAAGCTTTTATTTGTACTTTCTTCTGTTATTCATGTGTATCCTATCAATCGAATCTTCGACCTTAAGGTATAATTCCCAGGGATGTAAACATGTGTTTGAGACATGTTATTTTTGAAGGATGCAAGTGGATGCAAGCGTTTTCTAGTGGTTTCTCATGGATGCATATACACGCACATTAGGCACTAGATCGGCTTAATCACTCTCATACTGCATATGGATGTGTATGCATTTTTTTCTTCTTTTTGATGGATGAAAATGGGTGTATCATCATGTGGATATTGCATTTGGATGAATAATTGTGCACACATATGGAACTTACATGTTATAACAGGATTATCTGCATACATATTGGATTCATGGCACTAACATACATTGTATTAAGGAGGTCGACTGAACTAGTAGACCATCTGATCTTTCGCATTAGTATATGGACATATACACACACCTTTGCATGTTTTCATATAAGCATTAGAAGTCTTTAAGGACAATAGATGCTTGTGATTAGTGGATGAGTAGATGGATAATGGATGTTATGATATACATTCTTCTTAACTTGGAGATCTCGAGGACGAAATCCTTTGAGTAGGGGAGAATTTAACACCCCGTAATTTTATAACACATTAGAATGATAAACTAAAGAATACTTAATTATATATTTTGAACTAAGTGAAACGGGCTGCACAATTGCGTTCGTCTCAGAATTCTGCTTGAGATTGACACTAAGTTTGCGTAAAACGGACATCGTATGAAGAAGATATTAAGGTTTGAAATTTGTTTACGCACAAGAGAATTATATATAAACATAACAATCCAAATTAGTTCATTCTTATGCAGGAAACAACGTGGGGACCAGACCCGTTGGGTGCTGTAACACCCCGCATTTTTAAGATAATAAAATGTGAGTAACTTAATTAAATAATTAGAATTAAGTAAAACGGAATGTGCCATTGTGTCCATCTTGGAATTATGGTCAAGATAGACACCTGGTTTATGTAAAATGGACATCGTATGAAGAAGTCATTTAGCCTAGAAGTTTGTATATACACAAGAGAAATATATATATACATACATACATGTATATATATATATATACAAGTAAATCAAAATATAAAATAAAGAATAAAATAAGGATTGCATGTAAAAAATACATGCACTAAAAAAAATGTAATGCATGCATTAAAAGAAAGAAAGGATTGGTTGCATGCTGTGCAAATATGTTGCATGCACTGATTTGCAAACATAAGGCACTAATATTAAAAGGGAAATAAAAGAGAAAGATTCATACAATGGTTTAATTTAAATATTGTAACAAACATGAAAAAGAGAAGTAAGGAGATATCAATAATTATCATTGTTTTAAGACTTGTTAACAAATGCCTTAACAGTCCAATTGGTTAGAACATGTGACTTGCATACGAGAAGTACAGAGTTCGATCCCCACCTGCGCATATTTTTGTTTTAAGGCAAATGGCTAAAATAACACATGTTCATGAGAGAAAATATGTATGAACACACATATAAGGGAAAATATACATATAAGGAAGTAAAGAAAATATATGTATATGAAAATACACGTGTATATATGTGTGGGAATACATATATATATACAAGAGATAAAATTCAAGATACGACTAAAAACATAGAAATATGGCAAGAATCAAATAGCGGTGCAATACCGTTTGAATTTTGAAAACGAAACAAAAGTTGTGCATATATATATATATATATATATATATATATACACACATACATACATACATATATATATGCATAAAATGGTCGTTAGAAGAATTGTGTACGTATAAGAAGAATACATGTGAATATAACAGGTTAAATAAATTCCAGAAATTCAAAAATTCGAAAATCAAATTGCTGCACCAAAAGAATTCAAGCATTCAAAATTCAAACTTTTGCGCCTAATTGGCACATTTAATTGGTAGGAAGTGACAATGCATGCCTTGTTGGCTTAATTATATTGGTCCAATTCAAAACCATTGTTGACGTGGAAACTTCCTATTGGCTATATGACATAGAGAGAATAGATTTCATCAGGGAAAATATACGGTTAGCATTGATTTAAGCTTTATATATAAAGGACCATATAGCTCTCCATTCGTTTATAGTTTCTTCACTCTCTTCTTCTTCTCCATATAATTTCTAAATAAAATTATTAATTATAATATTATTGCACTATCTAAATGAAGATAAAAAAAATTATCGTCAACAACGCCAAATTTAGAAAATAATGCGTTTTCAACTGCAACAACAGTACAAACTCTTACTATCCATCTGCAACCAATCCAAAGAGATTCTTTTCTAGATCGACGTATCAGGGTGAGTGAATTTAAGCTATATAATTTTTGATAACGATATATTATCGTTTAACATTCCCCATTATTATATGATGTGAATTTGCTAGAATAATTAAAAAGCATTGAAATGTCATATATTACATGTTGAAATGTTTAAACATATGTTTAAAAAAGATTAAAGTGATGAATATGACATGTTGGAATATTAATATGTTAAGATATTAGTATATTGGAAAAATTCATATGTTGGAATGCAAACTTGTCAAAATATTTGTAACTATTACTGTTATAATTACATGATTCACTTATGGCATATTATTTGTTGTAGAATTGAGAAAACGACATGTTAACTTGTTAGATTTGAACAATTACATGATTAAATGATTACATGTCAGAATTGAAATTATTGTATGTTAGAAAGAGCATGCGACATAAAATAGGCATAATATGATTACATGTAAAATAGGTTGCGGTAAAAATGTGAAAAGAATAATATGCTCAATTTACAGTAAATAGGAAACTGTAACCGCACTTAGACACGAGGTTAGATTACACTTGTGGTAGAAGACTACCCGGAACCGCCTGGCATATCCAGCATCCATAAGTGGTAAATCTAATGCGAGGGGTCTAAGTGCATAAATAAAACATGCAACTGTGCTAAGACATGAAGTTAAGTCAAACTGTGGAAGAAGTCTACCCAGCAGTGTAACGACCTAGATTTTTGGTTAGTTAATTTTAAATATTTAATATGGATTTAAATATTGAGTTGATAATATAGATCGATTTTTATATTGAATCATCAATTTAATAATCAAATATAATTGAATTTAGAATAAATCGAATTATCGTAATTCGAAATACAATTGAATTCGAAGATTTAAAACTGTATCGAAAATGATTCAGATAATCAATATAAATTCTAACTAAATAGAAACGATAATAATAATTTATTATCGAGGAATTAAATATTTTGAATTTAATTTATATCGATTTAAATTAATATCTTCTCCATATGATCAATTGAGATTCAAAACCTGTTCTGGTGTGTTCGGAATAGTGGTATTACCATAGGAATGCTGGTTGTTGCGTTCAATTAGGAGTTCAGAAGCACATGATAATTTAAATTGAATAAATTCACATCAGTTCGCATTAAAATAAAATAAATTAATGATAAAATCCCTTGGCTTCTTTAGCACATTTTAGTAACTTAGGAAATACAATTCACCTTCTGTTCCTTCTACCGAAAGCTTTCGTTCTATTTAATTGCACTTGTTAGCTCACTTCCTTCATCCTAAAATTTAACACAGCTTCAGATGGAATCAAAACAAAAAGATCAAAAAAAAATCCTGTATAAAATCAAAATTTACTTCTTTCCGTCTTTCGAATTCACTTCCGTTCCAAATCGAAATCGGGTAGACACCTGTAACCTCTCCTCTCAAATTGATTTCAGAAATCCAAAATAAATCAAATAAAAATCCTAAATTACTCAAACCCCTGTCGTTCGATCCGTATACATGCAAGCTTCACACTAGTTCGCTGTAATAACCCGGAAATCTGAGCCAATTCAAAATTTTTATTTTGGCGATGTTAGAGAATTTTGAATATTTAAAATGAATTATTTTAAATAATAACGATGAGAAATTTATTTTGAATAGAATTAGAACGTATATATTTATTTGAATCGTCGTTAGAACATAAATATTTATTTTTATTTATAAAAGGAATTGAAAATGGAGCGGTAGTTCGAAAATTCGGTTTCAAAGTTCGAATGTACAAGATTCAAAATAAACCGGATTTTAGTGAAACCAAAAATATTTGAATCTACTTGAGAATATCTTTCCAACGAATCCGAAAAATTGAAATTTCATAGCGGGAATCAAAAGTTATGTCTAGTTGAAAATTCAGAATAGTCGCTGAAGAATTCTAGCCCTTAAAAATGGAAATTTTGCGAACGATATTGGTTTTCAACGAAACCACTTTTGTTGGATCCGTGATGTCAAGTTACTGCTAGGTTTCAAAATTCGTAATTTTCTGAATCAATATGTGAGCATGGCAAAGGAAAACCCGTTTGACCAGTTTCAGTTGATTTTAATCGACTGGAAAATGGCCATTTTTCAAACAGTCTCAGAATATGACGAAATTAATTTTGTTAGGATCGTATCGTCAATACGAAGATAGATAATATTTTTCGGGAATTTTTAGAGTCCGTATGTGGCCCCGGTAAATTGAAATGTGCATTCAAATTCAATATACAGAATTATATTTTGATTTTGACAAAAACTAATCGAAACGATCGAATCAGCCTACGATACATATCCCATTGTCTTCGGAATGGGGGTAATTGGCTGAGGGCGATAGTCGTTGGGTCTTGATTGGAGTCCGAACAAAAAGTCAACCCTTGTTGAAAATAAAGTAAAATAATATATATATATATTTTTATATAACCCCCTACCCCTTTCTTTCTCTATCCCTCATCCCTTTTCTAATCGACAGAACAAATGAGAAAAAAAACCCTAAATCGCTCAGGGCGCTCGTCGACCGTCGACCCCCCCTCCTTTCCGCCTTCGCAGTTCACCGCCCCTCCCCTCCCCACCTCTAATGACCAGCGCACCCCCTTCTGAGCACCGCCCTCCTTTCTCTTCCCTCCTTCTTCTTTTAAAACCGCAACCCATCCCCCCTCCTTCCCCCCCACAAAATGGAAGCCGCCCCCACCTAGGGAAGAACCGCCGCCCTGCTACCGCCTGGACCGCCGGCAACGCCCCCCTCTGCGAACGAAAACACCAAAGTAAGTTCTATTTTGTTTATTTTATTTTATTCCAGTATTTTTCTTATATAGCATTTATTTTAAAATAGAAAAGAAAGGTCGGATTTTTATATATGATATTAGCAAAGAAAGGTCGGATTTTTTTTATACATGTGAAAGTGAGGTAAAAATATGATTTTTATATAAGGGATTTGAAATAAAGATATGACCTTTATCATAAAGTTAGATTTATAACAATAGAATTTTTATCTATATAATAGCGATATAAAAATACGATTTTTATCCATGAATTGATACCATAAAGATGCGACTTTTTATATATTGAAATAAAAATATGATTTTTAGTGAAGTTAAAAATATAATTTTTATTATATAGAAGCGAGATAAAAATAGAATTTTTATCTATACAATAGTTGTATAAAAATAGAATTTTTATCTATATAGTAGCGGTATAAAAATAAATTTTTTATCTATATAGTAGTGGTATAAAAATAGAAATTTTACCTATATAATAGCAGTGTAAAAATGTGATTTTTATATACATAGCAACAATATAAAAAATGTTATTTTTATATATGTAGTGGCTACGGACGATGAAATTGACAAAAGGCGAGCACGACGAAGACTTCTACATAAGAAGAGTCGCGGTGTATTGGTTTAGCTTTCGGTGAGAACTCCTCACTTTTATTTTGATTTCTTGTTGAAATATATACTAGGATACAGACGGTGCTTAGTAGCACCCGACACCCGTCGTCCATAGACCATGGACGACTTGTATGCTTGTGTGATTGTTTGTGTTGAAATAAAATATATACTCATATGTGAAGTAAAATAAATATTCATTTACAAATCGAACGATTTGTTGATGTACACTGATTTGACTAATATTGATTGAAACGATAAATTTAACACATCGCCCAACTGCGGAAATAAAAATCTGTGTTTGTTGATGTGAAACCCCATACGGGTATTAGGATGATATTTGACGTACACTAATCCCGATTGTTTAGTTGTATGTCAATCGATGGGTTGACAGACTGTGTAAGCGTTAATTATTGATATTTAATGCTTATGCAGTTGTGTGGTGCACTCTGGATGATGGTTGATGATTTATCGTTGCTGTTATATACATTTGTTGTAGGGAATCCATATAATAAACGTTATATGGTAATTGATTGGTCCTCATTCCAATTTGGAAAATAAGAAATATATATTCATGTGTTGGATAGGAATATATATATATATATATTCATGTGTTGAATAGAATAAATATTCATGTGTTGAATAGAAATATAAATTCATGTGTTGAATAGAATAAATATTTATGTGTTAAATAAAAATATAAATTCATATGTTGAACAGAATATAAATTCATGTGTTGAATAAAATATATATTCATGTGTTGAATAAATATATATATACATGTGTTGAAGAAAATATTCATTTGTTGAATAGAATAACAAAGTTATTGAAATATATAAAAGCTGTGTTGATTAGATTGACGCCATTTTGACGTGAACGATATTTATATCGGTTTCATTCATTTTTATAATGAATATAGAAAAGAAAATGATTTCAAAATATAACATTTTGAAAATATTATCATTTGTATATCGATGATGTGGAATATTCAATTTTGATTCGAAATTGAATATGAAGTCGAAATTGTTTCAAAAATGAATTTAAAACAATTTATAAAATACGTTTTGAAAGGAAATCAACGAAATACATATAATATATATATATTATATATATATATATATATATATATATATATAATGGTCTGAATAGAACGCGCCGCGCCGCGGCAGTTCGCGAATTTCGACCATTGACTTCGAATGGATATTACGGGAGATCTAACCGTCGGATTCTCTAAAACCAGAACCGTTTGGTTTGTATCGAAAAGAGCTTTCTAAAGAATATTAGAGATTTGAAATCTAACGGTTGGATTTGGAATTATGTCCAAATCAAATTTGGAAAAGGTCGCTTTAAGTGCAGTTCGATGGCCATTGATGGAAATAGACTGTAGGGGCCTTGATAAAATTATTAAAAATAGTAATAATTTGTGTATAATCATAAGAAATGATTTGTGAAAAATTGGGATGAAAAACTCCATATTTGAAAAGATAAAAATAGATTTTTATCGAAATGAACTAGTTTTGAACTAGAATTATAATTCTATTTATTTTTAAAATAAATAAAGTGGATTCGAAATGGTTTTAAAAGTAACCAGAATTTCCAATAATTGAATTGGTATGGATTTGAATCGAAATTGTCTTTGGAATATTTCGATGTTGGATTTTGTGATGATACAGATATTGTTATGGGTATTTGAAAGATATATTTATATCATTATTTCCAATACGATGTTTGTTGGTCGTAGAATTTGATATTGAATATAAGCCGATATATTTTCTATTCAGAGCCTTGTATTTAATACCAAATGGGATTTGGGTTTGTCGTGAATGATGTCTTCATTAACACTGTTCTTAAACCCAGTTGAGATAAATATTATTTCTTTTTATTTAGATTTAATGAAGTGTATCAATTAAATGGTATTTAATTGGAATTGAATTTGAATTGATTTTTGGGTTTACCGTGAACGGTGTTTTAAATAACACATGTTCTTTAACCCGATAATCAATGGAATGTGATTTTGGGTTTGTAGCGAGCCATGTTTTAAATGACATTGGTTCTTTAACCAAGTTAAAGATAGGATGTGATTTCCCAAGTTAAACAATCATTAATATTGATTTTTGGAAAGATTAAAACTAAGTGGAGTTTTAATGAATCTTTAATTAGACTGAAGTGATCGAGAATGGGGTATCACCAGTTTTGCTCCAGGCGATAGTTAAATCTTTAATTAGATTTGAACGTGAAATGGTAATTAAATTTACCGATAACACCGTGGCGTTAGATATGAAGTATGACCAGTTTTACTTCATGGGATGAATACGTTGGGATTGGGAAATAAATGATTACTTCGGTGTGGTTCACTAATCCCGACTAGTTTGAATTGATATTCAAAAGAAGATTAAAGAATAAATTTAAAGAATTTATCTTTGATAAAATTAATGGGAACCTTTCCCAAAGTATAAGAATATTTGAATTAAAAATATTCTGAATTGGAATGAGGCGTATGTTGTGTTTGTGTAAGACTTGTTTATTATATACGCTAGTTATTCAGAAAGACCGGGTTTATCCCATTCTGAATAACTGATTCGACGTGGTGTCGAGGATGAAGATGGTGGTCGAAGACCAGAGATCTTCACATCTTTTGGGTGATTATTGATGATCTTGATTGGGTTGTACACCCAAGAGGAGGGAATCAGTTGGTGATTGTCCAGACTTACTTGGAGATCGATGGATATGCGAGGTATAAGGTGCCTCCGGTTTCGTTCAGACCCAGATCGAACTTGTAAATGGACTATGTGTCTGACATTGGATTTTATTATGTGTGATTGATTTCTATTAAATATATATCTGTTTGGCGGCGGGGAATTTATTCTCTTGCTTAACGACCTTCTCTGAGACGTACGAGCTCAGGGGTTATATATTGATGGATATCAATCGCATGGAGTGAATTGCCTGTGTGGCATGCCTAAGTGGCTAATAATCAAGGCTTTTGATGAAAAGAAGGGTCTTGTGTTTGATGATCAAAGCACGACCTGTGTGGCATAGCTTTGTGTAGCGTTGAACCGCGAGCCTCACACCCCGGTTATGAACCAAAAACGGGAGAGGACCTCAGGGAGGGCATGCGTTTCCTTTTAGCTAGGGCGGTGTCAGTGACCTACCAGCCCTGACATTTATATTATTTTCACCTGTGTGGTTGTTGCTGTTGCGAGGCGCCTCGGATATATCAGTGACTGTGTGGAACCGATAGAGTCATTTGGCTCATTTACGCCCCAAAGGGTGGGGAAACGCAGTGTTCAGGCATTTTAATCCACATCGGTGGACCGGCCCTGACGATCCAAGGGCTTAACTAAATACTTGTCCTGAGGCTTGGGCTAGAGAGTCTCGAATAGGTGAGGACTATCTTTTGCCTCAGTTCACAGATGGAAATCCAACTTCCAATACGTTACTTTGCAGTTTTATTTATAGAGCCTAGTATGGTGACATAGTGGTATGGGGCATTTATGCCGTCTATGATTGATACTTATGATTGAAATTGTTTTATACACTATGCACTTATAATAGTATCAAATGATTTGTTTTAACGTACCAACCATTCTTGGCTATTATAAAGTAAAAACCCTATCCTCCGGCTTGCGTTGCATTGTGTGATGGGACCTGGGTCTTATAATAGATTCATTTTTCTTTATTTAGCATTGCGCTGTTGTTTTATGCACTGGTATTCTTGGGAGGAAACCTGTTCCGTGTTTTACGGCGTGGTCCCTTGATTTATCTAACTTTAAAATAAAGATTTATAACTGTTTTAGTTCTCACACCAGTCACATAACTGACCTGAGGTTTATTATTTTAACCTAAACTCTGAGTGCCCTTATTCTGACATGGGCAGCTAGTAGTTTTGGTTTTGCAGATTTATATTCACAGAATCCTGATTTACAGCTGGAACGATACTCGGAAAGCTCTGTATCCGTGTATTACTTCTAGTTGTGTATTGTATTATTTTCCGCTACTATGTAATGTATTGTAATCTTTGATATTTTATAATGTATATAATTTGTTAATTCTCATATATTCTTGTACTCTTATGAATTGTTGTAATAAGCAATGAAATGTTCTTCTGTTGGTGTTCTAATTTGTTGCGTTCTCAAAACAATAAGGGGTTTCGAACGGTCTTGGTCGGTTTAGCGACTGATTCGGATCGAGCGAAATTCCTTTACGTTACATTTGGTATCAGAGCTTTGGTTTACAAAGCTCAGAGAACAAGACACATTAGAACCGAACGAAAGAATTCATCAGAGATTGGATTAGTAATATCCAACGAGAATGACTCGTTAGAGATAGGATCAGTAGTATCCTAGAACGAGTGTGAAGAGTATATTTTTAAAACGAAACAAATTTTGTTTTGAAAATATAAATCAATTATATGTGTTTGATTATTTATACTGATGTGGACAACCAAGTATATAAAGATTTTGCGTATACGTCTGATCCGCGTGTATTTGAAGTTTTAATATACTGGACAGATATAGAAACATACTCTAGTCGCCCGGAGATGATTCTGATGATAGTTCGAACATCATCATAATTGGTAATCTAGTTTCAAAAGTGTGGTATTTATATATTTCCATAGACTGGTGTGAGAACCAAAATTAGATAGGGTTTATTGCTGTGACTTAACACCAAAAATGTGATTTTTTTGACTATGTATCAAAGTTATGAATTTGAAACGTTAATCAACTAATTGATTGCTGATTGTGTTGTTTGATTAATTAAAATTTGAACCATTTAGCCAAATTGTACCAAATAGTGAATTGTATTGAAAATTAGTCGCATTTGCATGCATATACATGTACTTACATTGAACAGGTCATAGCAAGGAAGCTAGAGAAGAGGAATAAAATTGTTTGCCCAACAAATAGGTACATGTTTACGAAATTATTAGGTTTTTGATGATTTTATGAGCCGATTGGCTAGTTGCTTGGCTGTTTCTTTTTCCTTTTGTATTGATGAGGGCCATGGGGGGCTATTTGAAATATCCCGAAGCTCCCGGTGCAGGGGAGGTTATGGCGAATTTTTTCGAAAATTTAGGGTGTTAGCCAAATTTTTGAAAAATTTGAAAAGTTCTTAGAAACTGAAAAGTTGAAGAACTTAAGCCGTAAAGAAAATAAAGAAAGTTGAGTTGGTTTGTAAAACAACTTTCGGCTTCGTTCCTTTTCGGGGACGAAAAGTTTTAAGTGGGGGAGATTGTAATAACCCAGAAATTTGAGCCAATTATAATTTTTATTTTGGCGATGTTAGCGAATTTTGAATATTTAAAATGAATTGTTTTAAATAATAACGACGAGAAATTTATTTTGAATAGAATTAGAATGTATATATTTATTTGAATCGTCGTTCGAACATAAATATTTATTTTTATTTATAAAAGGAATTGAAAATGGCGCAGTAGTTCGAAAATTCGATTTCAAAGTTCAAATGAATGTACAAGATTCAAAATAAACCGGATTTTAGTGAAACTAAAAATATTTGAATCTACTTGAGAATATCTTTCCAATGAATCTGAAAAATTGAAATTTCCTAGCAGGAATCAAAAGTTATATCTAGTTGAAAATTTAGAATAGTCGATGCAGAGTTCTGGCCCTTTAAAATGTAAATTTTGCAAATGACCTCGGTTTTCGACGAAACCACTTTTGTTGGATCCGTGATATCAAGTTACTATTAGGTTTCAAAATTCGTAATTTTCTGAGTCAATATGTGAGCGTGGCAAAGGAAAACGTGTTTGACCAGTTTTAGTTGATTTTAATCGACTGGAAAATGGCCATTTTTCAAATAGTCTCAGAATATGACGAAATTTGTTTTGTTAGGATCGTATCGTCAATACAAAGCTAGAAAATATTTTCGGGAATTTTTAGAGTCCGTATGTGGCCCCGGTAAATTGAAATATGCGTTTAAATTCAATATATAGAGTTATATTTTGATTTTTACGAAAACTGATCGAAACGATCGAATCAGCGTATGATAGATATCCCATTGTGTTCAGAATGGGGGTAATTAGCTAGGGGCGACAGTCATTGGGTATTGATTGGAATCCGAACAAAAAGTCAACCCTTATTGAAAATAAAGTAAAATAATATATATATTTTTATATAACCCCTACCCCTTTCTTTCTCTCTCCCTCCTCCCTTTTCTAATCGACAGAACAAATGAGAGGAAAAAAACAAAATCGCTCCAGGCGCTCGTCGACCCCCTTCCCGCCTTCGCCTTTCACCGCCCCTCCCCTCCCCACCTCTGATGACCAGCGCGCATCTCCCCCTTCTGAGCACCGCCCACCTTTCTCTTCCCTCCTTCTTTTAAAACTGCAACCCATTCCCTCCCCCCAAAGACGGAAGCTGCCGCCACCTGGGGAAGAGCCGCCGCCCTGCCACCGCCTAGACCGCCGGCAATGCCTCTCCCTCTGCGAACGAAAACACCAAAGTAAGTTCTATTTTATTTAATTTATTTTATTCCAGTGTTTTTCTTATATAGCATTTATTTTAATATAGAAAAGAAAGGTCGGATTTTTATATATGATATTAACAAAGAAAGGTCGGATTTTTTATATATATGTGAAAGCGAGGTAAAAATATGATTTTTATATAAGGGATTTGAAATAAAGATATGATCTTTATCATGAAGTTAGATTTATAAAAATAGAATTTTTATCTATATAATAGCGATATAAAATAACGATTTTTATCCATGAAGTGATATCATAAAGATGCGACTTTTTATATAGCGAAATAAAAATATGATTTTTAGTGAAGTTAAAATATAATTTTTATTACATAGAAGCGAGATAAAAATAGAATTTTTATCTATACAGTAGTGGTATAAAAATAGAATTTTTTATCTATATAGTAGTGGTATAAAAATAGAATTTTTATCTATATAGTGGTGGTATAAAAATAGAATTTTTACCTGTATAATAGCAGTGTAAAAATGTGATTTTTATATATATAGCAACAATATAAAAATTTGATTTTTATATATGTAGTGGCTACGGACGATGAAATTGACAAAAGGCGAGCACGACGAAGACTTCTACATAAGAAGAGTCACGGTGTACTGGTTTAGCTCTCGGTGAGAACTCCTCACTTTTATTTTTATTTCTAGTTGAAAAATATACTAGGATGCAGACGGTGCTTAGTAGCACCCGACACCCGTCGTCCACAGACCATGGACGACTTGTATGCTTGTGTGATTGTTTGTGTTGAAATAAAATATATACTCATGTGTGAAGTAAAATAAATATTCATTTACAAATCGAACGATTTGTTGATATACACCGATTTGACTAATATTGATTGGACGATAAATTTTACACATCGCCCAACTGCACAAATAAAAATCTGTGTTTGTTGATGTGAAACCCCATACGGGTATTGGGATGATATTTGACGTACACTAATCCCGATTGTTTAGTTGTATGTCAATCGATGGGTTGACAGACTGTGTAAGCGTTAATTATTGATATTTAATGCTTGTGCAGTTGTGTGATGCACTCTGGATGATGGTTGATGATTTATCGTTGTTGTCATATACATGTGTTGCAGGGAATCCATATAATAAACGTTATATGGTAATTGATTGGGCCTCATTCCAATTTGGAAAATAAGAAATATAAATTCATGTGTTGAATAGAAATATATATTCATGTGTTGAATAAAATAAATATTCATGTGTTGAATAGAAATATAAATTCATGTGTTGAATAGAATAAATATTCATGTGTTGAATAGAAATACAAATTCATGTGTTGAACAGAATATAAATTCATGTGTTGAATAAAATATATATTCATGTGTTGAATAAAAATATATATACATGTGTTGAAGAAAATATTCATTTGTTGAATAGAATAATGAAGTTATTGAAATATATAAAAGCTGTGTTGATTAGATTGACGCTATTTTGACGTGAACGATATTTATATCGATTTTATTCATTTTTATAATGAATACAGAAAAGAAAATGATTTCAAAATATAATGTTTTGAAAATATTATCATTTGTATATCGATGATGTGGAATATTCAATTTTGATTTGAAATTGAATATGAAGTCGAAATCGTTTCGAAAACGAATTTAAAACAATTTATAAAATACATTTTGAAAGGAAATCGACGAAATATATATAATATATTATATATATATATATATAATGGTCCGAATAGAACGCGCCGCGCCGCGGCAGTTCGCGAATTTCGACCATTGACTTCGAATGGATATTATGGGAGATCTAACCTCAGATTCTCTAAAACCAGAACCATTTGGTTAGTATCGAAAAGATCTTTCTAAAGAATATTAGAGATTTGAAATCTAATGGTTGGATTTGGAATTATGTCCAAATCAAATTTGGAAAAGGTCGCTGTAAGTGCAGTTCGATGGCCATTTATGGAAATCGACTGTATGGGCCTTGATAAAATTATTAAAAATAGTAATAATTTGTGTAAAATCATAAGAAATGATTTGTGAAGAATTGGGATTAAAAACTCCATATTTGAAAAGATAAAAATAGATTTTTATCGAAATGAACTAGTTTTGAACTAGAATTTTAATTCTATTTATTTTTAAAATAAATTTAGTGGATTTGAAATGGTTTTAAAAGTAAACAGAATTTCCAATAATTGAATTGGAATGGATTTGAATCGAAATTGTCTTTGGAATATTTTGATGTTGGATTTCGTGATGATACAGATATTGTTATGGGAATTTGGAAGATATGTTTATATCGTTATTTCCAATACGATGTTTTTTGGTCGTAGAATTTGATATTGAATATAAGCCGATATATTTTCTATTCATAGCCTTGTATTTAATATCAAATGGGATTTGGGTTTGTCGGGAATGATGTCTTCATTAACACTGTTCTTAAACCCAGCTGAGAGAAATATTAAATCTATTTATTTAGCTTTAATGAAGTGTATCAATTAAATGGTATTTAATTGGAATTTAGATTTAATGTGAGGTATAAGGTGCCTCTGGTTTCGTTCAGACCCAAAACGAACTTGTAAATGGACTGTGTGTCTGACATTGGATTTTATTCTGTGTGATTGATTTCTATTAAGCCCTTCTCTGAGACGTACGAGCTCAGGGGTTATATATTGATGGATATCAATTGCATGGAGTGAATTGCCTGTGTGGCATGTCTAAGTGGAAAATGATCAAAGCTTTTGTTGAAAAGCAGGGTCTTGTGGTTGATGATCAAAGCACGGCCTGTGTGGCATAGCTTTGTGTAGCATTGATTCGCGAGCCTCACACCCCGGTTGTGAACCAAAAACGGGAGAGGACCTCAGGGAGGGCATGCTCTTCCTTCTAGCTAGGGTGGTGTCAGTGACCTACCAGCCCTGACATTTATATTATTTTCACCTGTGTGGTTGTTGCTGTTGCGAGGCGCCTCGAATATATCGGTGACTGTGTGGAGCCGATGGAGTCATTTGGCTCATTTACGCTCCAAAGGGTGGGGAAACGCAGTGTTCAGGTATTTTAATCCACATCGATGGACCAGTCCTGACGATCCAAGGGCTTGACTGAGTACTTGTCCTGAGGCTCGGGCTAGAGAGTCTCGAATCGGTGAGGACTTTCTTTTGCCTTGGTTCACAGATGGAAATCCAACTTCCAATACGTGACTTTGCGGTTATATTTGTAGAGCCTAGTATGGAGACATAGTGGTATGGGGCACTTATGCCATCTATGATTGATACTTATGATTGAAATTGTTTTATACACTATGCACTCATAATAGTATCAAATGATTTGTTTTAATGTACCAAGCATTCTTGGCTATTATAAGGTAAAAACCCTATCCTCCGGCTTGCGTTGCATTGTGTGATGGGACCTGGGTCTTATAATAGCTTCATTTTTCTTTATTTTGCATTGCGCTATTGTTTTATGCACTGGTATTCTTGGGAGGAAACCCGTTCCATGTTTTACGACGTGGTCCCTTTATATACCTAACTTTAAAATAAAGATTAATAACAATTTTAGTTCTCACACCAGTCACATGACAGACCTGGAGTCTATTATTTTAACCTAAACTCCGAGTGCCCTTATTTTGACACGGGCAGCTAGTAGTTTTGGTTTTGCAGATTTATATTCACGGAATCTTGATTTACAGCTAGAACGATACTCGGAAAGCTCTGTATCCGTGTATTACTTCTAGTTGTGTATTGTATTATTTTCCGCTGCTATGTAATGTATTGTAATCTTTGATATTTTATAATGCATATTATTTGTTAATACTCTATATATTCTTGTATTCTGATGAATTGTTGTAATAAGCACTGAAATGTTCTTCTGTTTGTGTTCTAATTTGTCGTGTTCTCAAAACAATCAGGGGTTTCGAATGGTCCTGGTCGGTTTAGCGACTGATTCGGATCGAGCGAAATTCCTTTTCGTTACATTTGGTATCAGAGATTTGGTTTATAAAGCTCAGAGAACAAGACACATTAGAATCGAACGAAAGAATTCATCAGAGATTGGATTAGTAATATCCAACGAGAATGACTCGTTAGAGATAGGATCAGTAGTATCCTAGAACGAGTGTGAAGAGTATATTTTTAAAATGAAACAAATTTTGTTTTGAAAATATAAATCAATTATATGTGTTTGATTATTTATATTGATGTGGACAATCAAGTATATAAAGATTTTGCGTATACGTCTGATCCGCGTGTATTTGAAGTTTTAATATACTGGATAGATATAGAAACATACTCTAGTCGCCCGGAGATGATTCTGATGATAGTTCGAACATCATCAGAATTGGTATTCGAGTTTCGAAAGTGTGATATTTATATATTTCCATAGACTGGTGTGAGAACCAAAATTAGATAGGGTTTATTGTTGCGACTTGACACCGAAAATGTGATTTTTTTGACTATGTATCATAGTTATGAATTTGAAACATTAATCAACTAATTGATTGTTGATTGTGTTGTTTGATTATTGTTTGATTAATTAAAATTTGAACCATTTAGCCAAATTGTACCAAATAGTGAATTGTATTGAAAATTAGTCGCATTTGCATGCATATACATGTACTTACATTGAATAGGTCATAGCAAGGAGGCTAGAGAAGAGGAATAAAATTGTTTGCCCGACAAATAGGTACATGTTTACGAATTTCTTGGGTTTTTGATTATTTTATGAGCCGATTGGCTAGTTGCTTGGCTGTTTCTTTTCTTTTTGGATTGATGAGGGCCATGGAGGGCTATTTGAAATATCCCGAAGCTCCCGGTGCAGGGGAGGTTATGGCGAAAATTTTGGAAAATTTAGGGTGTTAGCCAAATTTTTGAAAATTTTTAAAAGTTCTTAGAAACTAAAAAGTTGAAGAACTTAAGCCATAAAGAAAATAATGAAAGTTGAGTTGGTTTGTAAAACAACTTTCGGCTTCATTCCTTTTCGGGGACGAAAAGTTTTAAGTGGGGGAGATTGTAATAACCCGGAAATCTGAGCCAATTATAATTTTTATTTTGGCAATGTTAGCGAATTTTGAATATTTAAAATGAATTATTTTAAATAATAACGACGAGAAATTTATTTTGTATAGAATTAGAATGTAACATCCCGTAATTTTGTTAATATTAATATCCACAAATTAAAGAATAACTAATCTCAGACGTGAGAATTGTGGGAAGCGGGTTGCGCCATTGTGTTCGTCTCGGAATTCTGGTTGAAATAGAGTTCGAGTTTGCGTGAATTGGACTTCGTATGAAGAAGTTATGGCCATCGGAAGTTTTAGAAAATTCAAAACAGATTTCAGAAAAATTTAAATTTCAAATTCGGAGTCAAAACAGGCAGGCGGGAAAATTCCCGCCAGGCCCAGGTCGACCCTAGGGTCGACTGGGCAGTCGACCTGCCTACCAGGTCGACTATAGAGTCGACCTAGGGGTCGACCTGGCAGTCGACCTGCCTACCAGGTCGACTATAGAGTCGACCTATGGGTCGACCTGGCAGTCGACCCCCCCCCCCCCCGAGCAGTTTTTGTTCTGAGCCTGTTTTTGACTGAGTGATGACCCATTAGGGTTTCTGACCTAATCTGGTTGGCTGGGATTAGTTCTGAACTGATCTAACGGTCTAAAATAAATCCTAACTCTATAAATACCTAGGTAGTCTCTCACCCTAATTCATAAGAAAAATAGAATAGTTACCGTCATACTGTCGCCATGGAAATCAATGGAGTCGACGCCAACTAAGAAGGAAGAAAAGCTAATTCAATTCTAATTCTCTCAACCCTAAAGCAAAGTAAAACTCTCTCTTTTCTTCTCTAATTGTGAGTATGATTTTCTTAACAAGATTATTATCATTTTAATTAGGTTAAGTCATGAATGGATTGTGAGTAGATGATGTGAATTGTCATATGCTATCATGTATGTTATTAATCCTATGCTATGTGGTGATGATATACTATATGTTGTAAATCATGCTATGATGATGTTATGTATGTTGAAAGTTTCTATGCTAAGTTGCGATGAATCATACATGTAAAAAGCCATGATGTTACTATCTATGCTAGTTAGTTCATATTAATTAAATCATCATGTTTGGGCTATGTTGATCTATATTACGAGTTACATATGCAAGTTAAATTGATTAGAAAAGTTATGAACATATGCCATGACATCTATTATGACATCTAGAATTATGCTATGACATATGTGATATTCTATGCTAGTTCACACCATCATTATGTTGCCTAAAAACCCCATATGCAAGTTTATGTATAGATTTGGGCTATGATCATATCATGTAAATTGTGACATTTAACAAGTTGACACCTTTTGATCCTTAACATGAGTAGTTTATGCAAGTTTCACCCCTATTATGATTAGATTTATTTTTATTGTCTATATGTTGTGGTAATTTGTCCTTGTGCTATGTGTTAGACTATTCAAGTCTAGCATATATTATGCGTTGAACAAGCGAACGTATAAACGTGGGGTAGGGGTAATATTAAGGATTTAATAATAAGATGTTGGGGTGCAATTGATATGATTTTGCATACCATGAGTGGATGACCATAATTGAGTCAATTATGGGCATCAATAAAAGTGGACTTAATTAATAATTTGGATAGGTAATTATTAAAACTGGGGTAAAAGATTGAAAGTTGTCAATCAATGCTTAGGACACGAGGTTGGACTCGTTTGTGACGTAAACCTGCTCGGAACCGCCCGGCAAATCCAGTGGTCACAAATGTCAGCCCAATGTGAGAGGTCCTAGGCCTAAACTAAAGCATAACAGTTGTAAAGACACGAGGTTAGACTCTTTTATGGTGTAAGACTGCCCGGACCCGCCCGACAAATCCAGCTGCCATAAATGCCAGTCTAATGTGAGAGGTCTTTATGAGGTTATGGCCTAAATGAATTAAGAAATACTTAACCAGATAAACATGTAAAGTGGGACATGGGGGTTAAGTAGGTGCCTTGGGTGGCATGAGGAATCTAGTGGGTGCCCTTAGCGGCATGTGAAATACGATTAGTAAGACTTAACCAAACACACATGTAAATGAACATGACTAAGAGGGTTAAGTGGGATATATTAATGACAAGCTTAGGTGGGTAGCTTGTGGGGGCCCATTTCAACCAGTATCCCAAACGTATCTTTGTGGGCTCGACACAAGTCGAGGACGGGACACGCATACTGAGTTTGACTATAAGAGGCCAAAACGGGGAGCGGTGGCAACGCAAGTCCAACGGGTTTCATATGCGTGTGTGGACCCGTGCTGGTAGGTAAGACGTTGTTGCATCGTGTAGGTATAAGCCGTGCATTCTCAAGTTGTATCGTGTTGCCACTTTAGGGGAGTGATACACCCTACTGTGGGGCCAGCACGGGTATCTACGAGTAGGGAGCCGATCGAAAGTGGGTAGTGGGGTACACCTAGTGGAGATAGGGACAGACGGCACCTATGTAGTCAACTAGGGGTACATAAGGCTATTTATACGTTTCTGTGTAAAGCAAGTGGGATCAACCTTTAGGGTGACTGGTGCGGTGCAGTGTAGTAATGTGCGGTGCAGTATAGTAATTATTCGTTAGTAATTAGGTATGCCTTTACCTTTATCTTTAACGTTATCTTAAACGCTATCTTTATCTTCCTAATAGTTCATAGACATTTACTTGTCTTCCAGCTTATGCCTTAGTCTAGTTATTTTGATAATAGTATTGTTAGAATTATCATACTCGCCAGACTTTATGTCTTACCCCCTCCATTTCTATCCTTTTCCCCCTCCAGGTCCTCAAGTTGGGCCCAGCTCTAGTGGAGTTTGATTGGATTGCTTTATCTCTCTTAGAAAGCTTGGACCATTGAAGTAAAGTCCAGGTTGTTATCTTCTTTAATGGCTATTTGCGTAATGGGATTATGTATTTTGTTTTATGAAGATGGATAATGTACTTGACTCTGATAAATGGTTTTGTAATGTAATAAACATGATTCCGCTGCAATAAAATGAAGTTTTAGATTTCCAAGTACTACTTATTATCTGTCTTGTTGTAATTTTTCTGTTCTATATTCACTTATAACCTCCATGGAAGTTAATGCGTTCCCTTTGTGAGTGACATTAACGGACGTGGGGTGTTACATAGAACGTACATATTTATTTGAATCATCGTTAGAACATAAATATTTATTTTTATTTATAAAAGGAATTGAAAATAGCGCGGTAGTTCGAAAATTCGGTTTCAAAGTTCAAATGAATGTACAAGATTCAAAATAAACCGGATTTTAGTGAAACCAAAAATATTTGAATCTACATGAGAATATCTTTCCAACGAATCCGAAAAATTGAAATTTCACAGCGAGAATCAAAAGTTATATCTAGTTGAAAATTTAGAATAGTCGCTGTAAAATTCTGGCCCTTAAAAATGGAAATTTTGCAAACGACCTCGGTTTTTGACGAAACCACTTTTGTTAGATCCATGATGTCAAGTTACTACTAGGTTTCAAAATTCGTAATTTTCTGAATCAATATGTGAGCATGGCAAAGGAAAACGCATTTGACCAGCTTCAGTTGATTTTAATCGACTGGAAATTGGCCATTTTTCAAATAGTCTCGGAATATGACAAAATTAGTTTCGTTAGGACCGTATCGTCAATACGAAGATAGAAATATTTTTCGGGAATATTTAGAGTATGTTTGTGGCCCCGGTAAATTGAAATATGCGTTCAAATTCAATATATAGAGTTATATTTTGATTTTGACGAAAACTAATCGAAACGATCGAATCATGTATGATACATATCCCATTGTGTTCAGAATGGGGGTAATTAGCTAGGGGCGACAGTCGTTGGGTCTTGAGTGGAGTACGAACAAAAAGTCAACCCTTGTTGAAAATAAAGTAAAATAATATATATATATTTTTATATAACCCCCTAATCCTTTCTTTCTCTCTCCCTCCTCCTTTTTCTAATCGACAGAAAAAATGAGAAAAAAAATCCTAAATTGCTCCAGGCGCTCGTCGACCGTCGACCCCCCTTCCCGTCTTCGCCGTTCACCACCCCTCCACTCTCCACCTCTGATGACCAACGCGCCTACCCCCCCTTCTAAGCACCGCCCTCCTTTCCCTTCCCTCCTTTTTCTTTTAAAACCGCAACCCATTCCCTCCCCCCCAAAATGGAAGCCCCTGCCATCGGGGGAAGAAACCGCCGCCCTGCCACCGCCTAGACCGCTGACAATGCCTCCCCCTCTGCGAACGAAAACACCAAAGTAAGTTCTATTTTGTTTATTTTATTTTATTCCAGTATTTTTCTTACATAGCATTTATTTTAAAATAGAAAAGAAAGGTCGGATTTTTATATATGATATTAGCAAAGAAAGGTCAGATTTTTTTATATATGTGAAAGCGAGGTAAAAATATGATTTTTATATAAGGGATTTGAAATAAAGATATGATCTTTATCATGAAGTTAGATTTACAAAAATAGAATTTATATCTATACAATAGCGATATAAAAATACGATTTTTATCCATGAAGTGATATCATAAAGATGCGACTTTTTATATAGCGAAATAAAAATATGATTTTTAGTGAAGTTAAAATATAAATTTTATTATATAGAAGCGAGATAAAAATAGAATTTTTACCTATACAGTAGTGGTATAAAAATAGAATTTTTATCTATATAATAGTGGTATAAAAGTAGAATTTTTATCTATATAGTAGTGGTATAAAAATAGAATTTTTACGTATATAATAGCATTGTAAAAATGTGATTTTTATATACATAGCAACAATATAAAAATCGGATTTTTATATATGTAGTGGCTACGGACGATGAAATTGACAAAAGGCGAGCACGACGAAGACTTCTACATAAGAAGAGTCATGGTGTATTGTTTTAGCTCTCTGTGAGAACTCCTCACTTTTATTTTGATTTCTTGTTCAAATATATACTAGGATGCAGACGGTGCTTAGTAGCACCCGACACCCATCGTCCACAGACCATGGACGACTTGTATGCTTGTGCGATTGTTTGTGTTGAAATAAAATATATACTCATGTGTGAAGTAAAATAAATATTCATTTACAAAGTTATTGAAATATATAAAAGTCGTGTTGATTAGATTGACACCATTTTGACGTGAACGATATTTATATCGATTTTATTCATTTTTATAATGAATACAGAAAAGAAAATGATTTCAAAATATAACGTTTTGAAAACATTATCATTTGTATATCGATGATGTGAAATATTCAATTTTGCTTCGAAATTGAATAAGAAGTCGAAATCGTTTCGAAAACGAATTTAAAACGATTTATAAAATATGTTTTGAAAGGAAATCGATGAAATATATAATTTATATATATATATTATATATATAATGGTCTGAATAGAACGCGCCGCGCCGCGGTAGTTCGCGAATTTCGACCATTGACTTCGAATGGATATTACGGGAGATCCGACCGTCGGATTCTCTAAAACCAGAACCATTTGGTTCGTATCGAAAAGAGCTTTCTAAAGAATATTAGAGATTTGAAATATAACGGTTGGATTTGGAATTATGTCCAAATCAAATTTGGAAAAGGTTGCTGTAAGTGCAGTTCGATGGCCACTGATGGAAATCAACTGTACGGGCCTTGATAAAATTATTAAAAATAGTAATAATTTGTGTAAAATCATAAGAAATGATTTGTGAAGAATTGGGATGAAAAACTCCATATTTGAAAAGATAAAAATAGATTTTTATCGAAATAAACTAGTTTTGAACTAGAATTATAATTATATTTATTTTTAAAATAAATAAAGTGGTTTTGAGATGGTTTTAAAAGTAACCAGAATTTCCAATAATTGAATTGGAATAGATTTGAATCGAAATTATCTTTGGAATATTTTGATGTTAGATTTCGTGATGATACAATTATTGTTATGGGAATTTGAATGATATATTTATATCGTTATTTCCAATACGATGTTTGTTGGTCGTAGAATTTGATATTGAATATAAGCCGATATATTTTCTATTCAGAGCCTAGTATTTAATATCAAATGGGATTTGGGTTTGTCGGGAATGATGTCTTCATTAACACTGTTCTTAAACCCAGTTGAGAGAAATATTAAATTTTTTATTAAGATTTAATGAAGTGTATCAATTAAATGGTATTTAATTGGAATTTAGATTTAATGCGAGGTATAAGGTGCCTCCGGTTTCGTTCAGACCCAGAACGAACTTGTAAATGGACTGTGTGTCTGACATTGGATTTTATTCTGTGTGATTGATTTCTATTAAATATATATCTGTTTGGCGACGGGGAATTTATTCTCTTGCTTAACACCCTTCTCTGAGAAGAACATTTCTTTGTTTATTACAATAATTCCATCAGAATACAAGAATATACAGAGTATGAAAAAATATTATACAACAAAGAATATCAGGGATTTAAATACAGTATTGCAGCGGAAAAATAATACAAAAAACAACTGAAAGTAATAGACGGATACAGAGCTTTTCGAGCATCGTTCCAGATGTAAATCAGGATCCTGTGAATATAAATCTGCAAAACCAAAACTACTAGCTGCCCATGTCGAAAATAAGGGCACCCAGAGTTTAGGTTAAAACAATAAACTCCAGGTCTGTCATGTGACTAGTGTGAGAACTAAAACAGTTATTTAAACTTTACTTTAAAAGAGAGTAATTCAAGGGACCACGCCGTATAACACGGAACGGGTTTCCTCCCAAGAATACCAGTGCATATAACAACAGCGCAATGCTTTTTGGAAAAATGAAGCTATTATAAGACCCAGGTCCCATCACACAATGCAACGCAAGCCGGAGGATAGGGTTTTTACCTTATAATAGCCAAACATGCTTGGTACGTTTAAAACAAATCATTTTGATACTATTATAGTCTAATGTCAAAACAATTTCAATCATAAATATCAATCATAGACGGCATAAGTGCCCCATCCCACTATGTCGCCATACTAGGCTCTACAAATAAAACCGAAATACACGTATTGGAAATTGGATTTCCGTCATGAGTCGAGGAAAGGGGCAAGCTCCTCTCCGCTTCGAGACACTCTAGCAAATGCCTCGGGACTACACACTCTGGGTAACCCCTGGATCTTCAGGGCCGGTCCTCCGTTACGTTTGAGGATTAGTTATTCCTGAACACACGTTTCCCGGTCCTAACAGACCTAAAATCGTGGTGCCTCATTCCAACAACCACAAAGGTGAAAATAATATAAATGTCAGCCAGTTTAAGCACTAACACCACCTTAGCTAGAAAGAAACGTCGTGCTCTCCCTACAGTCCTTATCCCGTTTTTGACTCATACCGAGGTGTGAGGCTCGCGAATTCACGCTATACCCAAAGCTGCGCCACATAGGCCGTGCTTTGATCATCAACCACAAGACTTTGCTTTTCAACAGAAGCCTTGATCAATTGCCACTTAGGCGTGCCACACAGGCAATTCACTCCATGCGATTGATGTCCATCGATATACAACCTCTGAGCTCGTACGTCTCAGAGAAAGGCATTAAGCAAGAGAATAAATTCTCCACTGCCAAACAGATGTATATTTAATAGAGATCGATCAGCACAGAATAAAATCCAATGTCAGACACACAGTCCATTTACAAGTCCGTTCTGGGTCTGTACGAAACCGGAGGCACTTTCCTCGCATATCCATCGATCTCCAAGTACGTCTGGACGATCACCAACTGATTCCCTCATCTTGGGTGTACAGCCCAATCAAGATCATTAGTAATCACCCAAACGATGTGAAGGCTTCCGGTCTTCGACCACCGTCTTCATCTTCGACATTTCGTCGAATCGGTTATTCAGAATGGGTATAAACTCGGTCTTTCCGAATAACCCACGTATATAATAATCAAATGATACACAAACACAACATACGCCTCATTCCAATTCATCAGTCACTAACCGTAAATTAGTAAGAGAACAGTTCCCCAAATATTAACCCTGAAGGCCGAAACCAACATCAGATCAATACCCAGGGAACCATCCTACTTAACTGATCCCCAGTTAGTTTCTAAATTTCATATTCTTAGGGAAAGGTTCCCATTAATTTTATCAAAGATAAATTATTTAAAATTTAATCTTTAATCTTCTTTTAGATGTCATTTCAATCCAAATTATGGTTTTTCAAACTAGACGGGATTAGCGAACCACACCGAAGTAATTATTTATTTTATTTCCCAATCCCAACCAATTCATCCCATGAAGCAAAACTAGTAACACTCCATATCTAATACCACGGTGTTATCGGTAAAATTAATTACCATTTCACGTTCAAATCTAATTAAAGATTTAACTATCGCTTTGGAGCAAAACTGGTGATACTCTATTCTCGCTCACTTTCCAAATTTGATAATTTTTAGTATTAATTCACATTTCAATCTAATTACAGATTCATTAAAACTCCCTTTTACTGGGTTAAAGAACTAATGCCATTTTAAACACAGTTCACGATAAACCCAAATCACATTCTATTTATTATCGGGTTAAAGAACAAGTGTTATTTAAAACACCATTCACGATAAACCCACAAATCAAGTCTAATTCAATTCCAATTAAATATATTAGAAATTCTAGTTATTTAAAATCCATTTCTAATCCAATTTATTTATTAAAAATAATTGGGTTTTAAATTTAGTTCAAAACTAGTTCATCCCGATAAAAATCTATTTTTATCTTTACAAAGGTGGGATTTTTCATCCCAGTTCTTCCCAAATCATTCATTATGATTTTACACAATTTATTGATATTTTTAATAATTTTATCAAGGCCCGTACAGTCGATTTCCAACAACGGCCATCGAACTGCACTTACAGCGACCTTTTCTGAAATTGGACATAACTCCAAATCAAACCGTTAGATTTCAAATTTCTAATATTCGTTGGGAAGCTCTTTTCGATACGAACCCAAAGGTTCCAGTTTTAGGTGAATCCGACGGTCGGATCTCCCGTAATGTCCGTTCGAAATCAATGGTCGAAATTCACGAACTGCCGCGGCGCGGCGCGTTCTATTCAGGCCATTATATATATATATATATATATATATATATATATATAATATAATATATATTTTATCGATTTCCTTTTTAAAACGAATTTTATAAATCGTTTCAAATTTCTTTCAAAAACAATTTCAACTTTCATTTCAAATTCAAATCAAAATTGAATTTTCCCTTATAAATTCTTTTTACATTCATTTCTATTTGATTTCAATTCAAATCGATTTCAATTCTATTTCAGTTCGTTTTCAATTGAATTCAATTCAATTCAAATTCGTTTTCTATTCAATTCAATTCAAATTCGTTTCCTATTCAATTCAATTCAAATTCGTTTCCTATTCAATTCAATTCGAATTCGTTTCCTATTCAATTCAATTCGAATTCGTTTTCTATTCAATTCAATTCGAATTCGTTTTTTATTCAATTCAATTCGAATTCGATTTCTATTCAATTCAATTCGAATTCGTTTTTTATTCAATTCAATTTAAATTCGTTTCCTATTCAATTCAATTCAAATTCGATTTCCTGTTATAAATATTCGATTTTTATCTCTTTTCAATATTCATTATAAAAACGAATATAATCGATATAAATATCGTTCGCGTCAAAATAGCGCATCTCTAATCAACATGGTTTTATATTTTTCAATAACTTCGTTATTCTATTCAACAAATGAATCTATATTTCTTTCAATACATGACTAATCTCAACGGATGAGTACTGTCAACACGCGACTATATTTGTTATTTAATATATTTTATAAAAATTATGGTATATATCGTTTGATTTCAAATCAGACTCCAACCGTAAATTAGTAAGAGAACGATTCCCTAAATAATAACCCCGAAGGCCGAAACCAACATCAGATCAATATCCAGGAGACCATTCTTCTTATCTATTTTCCAGTTAGTTTCTAATTTTATATATGATAAAGATGTAAATTTTATTGTTAAAATATTTCGTTCAACACATGACTAATATCAACGGATGAGTACTGTCAACACATGAACCTTTATTTTATAATATTCTTTATTTTCTAAATGGGAATGAGGCCCAACAAATCACCATATAATGTTACTTATATGGATTCCATACAACACTTGTATATAATAGCAACGATAAATAATCAACCATCATCCAAAGTGCACCACGCAACTGCATAAGCATCAAGTATAAATAATTAATGCTCACACAGTCTGTCGACCAATCGATCGACATACAAATAAATAATTGGGATTAGTGTACGCCAAATATCATCCCAATACCCGTGTGGGGTTTCAAACAATTAAACACAGATTTTATTTGTGCAGTTGGGCGATGTGTAAAATTTATCGTCCCAATCAATATCAGTCAAATCAGTGTATATAAACAAATCGTCCGATTTGTTTATAAATATTTATTTTATAGACACGTTAAAAATTATATTTTTAACTATAAAATATTTTATTTCATTCTATGTCACATAATCAAATTTCACAACATAGCAACCAAAAAACAAGTCATCCATGGTCTGTGGACGACGGGTGTCGGGTGCTACTAAGCACCGTCTGCATCCTAGTATATATTTTAACTAGAAAAGAAAATTAAAGTGAGAAGTTCTCACCGACTAGCTAATCCAATACCATGACTCTCCTTGTGCAGAAATCTTCGTCGTTCTCGCCTTTTGTCTATTTCGTCGTCCGTAACCACTACATATATAAAAATCATATTTTTATATTGTTGCTATGAATATAAAAATTCTATTTTTACGCTACTACTATATAGATAAAAATTCTATTTTTACACCGCTACTATATAGATAAAAATTCTAATTTTACAACAGTGTTCATATAATAAAGAATATATTTTTATCACGCTATTCTCTATATAAAGATTTCGCCTTTTCATATATAAAGATCTAATTTTTATTATCTATATAATATAAAAATCGTATTTTTAATCTTTCTATAATATAAAAATTATATTTTTACTCTTTTTATAATATAAAATTTATATTTTTCCTCTTTTTATAATATAAAAATTATATTTTGCTTAATAAAAATCAATTCTTTTCTAATTAAAAATAAAATCTTTATCCTCACATAAAAATTTAAACCTTTTCTTAACTGAAAATATAATTTTTATAACATAAAAATCATACTTTTATTAACCTAACTATCATATATATATAAAAAAACTATTAACTACATAAACAAATATACTCACGGGGTTTCAATGAGAGTAGGGAAGAGTTAGACGTGGGCACCGAAGTCGGGGAGGTCGGGAATGGCCTCATCGGAGCTGACGGGCCCTGGCAGTGGCTAACGGCGGGCTTTTGGGGGCAATTGAGGTTTGGTTGTAGAAGAGAGAGGAGTAGAGAGGCGCGCTGGAGGGGGTTTGGCCGGAGGGGGCCACAGCGAGGGGAGGGACGTCGATCCCGGTGGCGGCTAGGGCTCCATTGCAGGATTGGGTTTGTTGAGGGGTTTCCAAAGGAGAGAGAAGCAACGGAGAGAGGGGGGTAGAGGCTAGGGGGGTATGGCGGTGGCCCATGCCAGCGCTGGCGATGTTGAAGAGGGGGGCGTCGAGCTCCTTCGATCGGAGGCGCTTCCTCCTTTTCTCTTTTTTATTTATTTATTTTAGTGAACGAGGAGAGAGAGATCAGAGGGGGGGAGTACATATATATTTAATTATTTATTGATTTCAAAAAGTAACTTTTACATTCAAACTCGAAACGAGACCCACCGCCTATCGTCCCTAGCTAATTACCCCCATTCCGAACATAATGGGATATGTATCGTAAGCTGATTTGACTGTTATGATCAGTTTTTGTCAAAATCAACATATAACTCTATATATTGAATCTGAATGCGCATTTCAATTTACTGGGATCACATACTAACTCGAAAAATTCTAGAAAAATGTGACGGCCGGGAATTTCGCTCGATCTGAATCAGTCGTTAAACCGATCTAGACCGTTCGAACCCCCTGATTGTTTTGAGAACAGGACAAATTGGAACGCAGACGGAAGAACATTTCATTGTATATTACAACAATTCCATCAGAATACAAGAATATATAGAGTATAATTGAATAAATTACATTCGACAAATATCAGAGATTATAATAAATTACACAGCAGCGGAAAATAATACAAAACACAATTGAAAGTAATGCACGGATACAGAGCTTTCCGAGCATCGTTCCAACTGTAAATCAGGATCCTATGAATATAAATCTGCAAAACCAAAACTACTAGCTGCCCGTGTAGAAAATAGGGGCACCCAGAGTTTAGGTTAAAACAATAAACTCCAGGTCAGTCATGTGACTGGTGTGAGAACTAAAACAGTTATTTAAACATTTACTTTAAAAAGAGTGATTCAAGGGACCACGCCGTAAAACACGGAACGGGTTTCCTCCCAAGAACACCAGTGCATAGAATAAACAACGCAATGCTTTTTCGAAAAATGAAGCTATTATAAGACCCAGGTCCCATCACACAATGCAACGCAAGCCGGAGGATAGGGTTTTACCTTATAACAGCCAAACATGATTTGTACTTTTAAAATCAAATCATTTGATACTATAATAAGTGTATAGTGTCAAAACAATTTCAATCATAAATATCAATCATAGACGGCATAACATCCCATGCTACTATGTTGCCGTACTAGGCTCTACAAACAAAGCCGAAATATCTCGTATTGGATTGGACTTCCGTCATGAGTCAAGGCAAGGGGCAAGCTCCTCTCCGCTTCGAGACACTCTAGCAAATGCCTCGCGACTACACACTCTGGGTAACCCATGGATGCTTCAGGGCCGGCCCTCTCTTACGTTTGAGGATTAATTATTCCTGAACACACGTTTCCCGGTCCTTACAGACCTAAAATCGAGGCGCCTCATCCAACAACCACATAGGTGAAAAGTATATAAATGTCAGGGCTGGTAAGTCACTGACACCACCAAAGCTAGAAAGAAACGTCGTGCTCTCCCTGCAGTCCTTATCCCGTTTTTAACTCATACCGAGGTGTGAGGCTCGCGAATCCACGCTATACACAAAGCTGCCACGTAGGCCGTGCTTTGATCATCAACCACAAGACTTTGCTTTTCAACAGAAGCCTTGATCCATGCAACTCACCGTGCCACACAGGCAATTCATGCCATGCGACTGATGTCCATCGATATACAACCTCTGAGCTCGTACGTCTCAGAGAAGGGCGTTAAGCAAGAGAATAAATTCTCCACCGCCAAACAGATGTATATTTAATAGAGATCAATCAACACAGAATAAAGTCCAATGTCAGACACACAATCCATTTACAAGTTCGTTCTGGGTCTGAACGAAACCGGAGGCACTTTCCTCGCATATCCATCGATCTCCAAGTACGTCTGGACGACCACCAACTATTTCCATCCTCTTGGGTGTACAGCCCAATCAGGATCGTCAGTAATTATCCAAACAATGTGAAGACTTCCGGTCTTCGACCACCGTCATCATCTTCGACATGTCGTCGAATCGGTTATTCAGAATGGGTATAAACCCGACCTTTCCGAACAACCCGCGTATATTAAAACAAATGTTACACAAACACAACATACGCCTCATTCCAATTCATTAGCTACTAACCGTAAATCAACAAGAGAACAATTTCCTAAATATTAACCCCGAAGGCCGAAACCAACATCAGATCAATACCCAGGAAACCATTCTTCTTAACTAACCTACAGCTAGTTTCTAAATCTCAATTCTTAGGGAAAGGTTCCCAATAATTTTATCCAAGATAAATTCTTTAAAATTTATTCTTTAATCTTCCATTGGATGTCGTATCAAACCTAATTATGGTTTTTCCAAACCAGTCGAGATTAGCGAACCACACCGAAGTAATTATTTATTTTATTTCCCGATCCCAACCTATTCATCCCATGAAGCAAAACTGGTAATACTCCATATTTAACACCACAGTGTTGTCGGTAAAATTAATTACCATTCCATGTTCAAATCTAATTAAAGATTAAACTATTGCTTTGGAGCAAAACTGGTGATACTCCATTCTCGCTCATTTTCCAAATTTGATAATTTAAATTATCAATTCACATTTCAATCTAATTGCAGATTCCTTAAAACTCCTTTTTCTGTGTTAAAGAACTAATGTCGTTTAAAACACAGTTCACGATAAACCCAAATCACATTCCATTTATTATCAGGTTAAAGAACAAGTGTTATTTAAAACACTGTTCACGATAAACCCCCATATCAATTCTATTTAAAACCCATTTCAAATCCAATTTATTTATTTAAAAATAAATGGGTTTTAATTTCAGTTCAAAACTAGTTCATTTCGATAAAAATCTATTTTTATCTTTTCAAATATGTAGTTTTTCATCCCAATTTTTCCCAAATCATTTCTTATGATTTTACACAAATTAATACTATTTTTAATAATTTTATCAAGGCACTCACAGTCGATTTCCATCAACGGCCATCGAACTGCACTTACAGCGACCTTTTCCAAATTTGATTTCGACGTATCCCCAATTCCAACCGTTAGATTTTGAATTTATAATATTCGTTAGAAAGCTCTTTTCGATACGAACCCAACGGTTCCGGTTTTAGGAGAATCCGACGGTCGGATCTCCCGTAATGTCCGTTCGAAGTCAATGGTCGAAATTCACGAACTGCCGCGGCGCGGCGCGTTCTATTCAGGCCATTATATTATATATATAATATATATTTCGTCGATTCCTATTTAAAATGAACTTTATAAATAGTTTTGAATTCGTTTCAAAAACAATTTCAACTTCCAATGCAAATTCAAATCAAAATCGAATTTTTCCCTTATAAATTCGTTTTAAATCCATTTCAATTCAATTCAAATTCCAATTCAATTCAACTGGAATTCGTTTCCTTTTCAATTCAAATCAAATTCGTTTTCTATTCAATTCAATTCAAATTCGTTTTCTATTCAATTCAATTTCAATTCATTTTCTATTCAATTCAATTCAAATTCGTTTTCTATTCAATTCAATTCAAATTCGTTTTCTATTCAATTCAATTCAAATTCGTTTTCTATTCAATTCAATTTCAATTCGTTTTCTATTCAATTCAATTCAAATTCGTTTTCTATTCAATTCAATTCAAATTCGTTTTCTATTCAGTTCAATTCAAATTCGTTTTCTATTCAATTCAATTTCAATTTATAAAAGCGAATATAATCGATATAATTATCGTTCACGTCAAAATAGCGCATCTCTAATCAACCCGACTTTATATATTTCAATAACTTCATTATTCTATTCAACAAATGAGTCTATATTTCTTTCAATACATGACTCTATATTTTTGTCAACACATGACTAATCTCAACGAATGAGTACTGTCCACATGTGACTATTTTTGTTATCCAATATATTTTATAAAATTGTGATATCTATCGTTTGATTTCAAATCAGACTCTAACCGTAAACTAGTAAGAGAACGATTCCCTAAATGTTAACCCCGAAGGCCGAAACCAACATCAGATCAATATCCAGGAGACCACTCATCTCATCTATTTTCCAGTTAATTTCTAATTTTATATATGATAAAGATGTAAATTTTATTGTTAAAATACTTCGTTCAACACATGACTAATCTCAATGGATGAGTACGGTCAACACATGAACCTTTATTTTATAGTGATAAAGATGCAAATTTTATTGTTAAAATACTTCGTTCAACACATGACTAATCTCAACGGATGAGTACGGTCAACACATGAACCTTTATTTTATAGTATTCTTTATTTTCTAAATTGGAATGAGGCCCAATCAATCACAATATAGCGTTAACTATATGGATTCCATACAACACATGTATATAATAACAACGATAAATAATCAACCATCATCCAAAGTGCACTACACTGTATAAGCATCAAATATAGATATCTAACGCTTATAACAGCCTGTCAATCAACCGATCGACATACAACTAATTATTGGGATTAGTGCATGTCGTATATTATCCCAATACCCGTGTGGGGTTTCAAATCAACAAACACAGATTTTTATTTGTGCAGTTGGGCGATGTGTAAAATTTATCGTCCCAATCAATGTCCTTCAAATAGGTGTACATAAACAAACCGTCCGGTTTGTAAATGAATATTTATTTATTCACATTCACATTAAAAATTATATTTTTAACGACCAAATTATTTTATTCAACCTATGAATATATTTTATTATCTATTTCACATCAACATCACAAACAATTTTCACAACACATCAATCAAACAAACAAGCCATCCATGGTCTGTGGACGACGGGTGTCGGGTGCTACTAAACACCGTCTGCATCCTAGCATATATTATAATATAACTAGAAAAAGGAATTTTAAAAGGTGAGAAGTTCTCACCAATAGCTAATCCAAACGCCACGACTCTTCTTAAATAGAAGTCTTCGCCGTTCTCGCCTTTTGTCACTTTCGCTGCCCGTAGCCACTACATATATAAAAATCACATTTTTTATATTGTTGCTATGTATATAAAAATCATATTTTTATATCGTTACTATATAGATAAAAATTCTATTTTTACATCGCTATTATATAGATAAAAATTCTATTTTTACAACGCTATTATATAGATAAAAATTCTATTTTTACATGCTATTCTCTACATAAAGATTTCGCCTTTTTAAATATAAAGATTTCGCCTTTTCAAATATAAATATTTCGCCTTTTCAAATATAAATATTTCGCCTTTTCAAATATAAATATTTCGCCTTTTCAAATATAAAGATTTCGCCTTTTCAAATATAAAGATTTAATTTTTATTTCACTACATATATAAAGGTGATATTTTTACTATCTTACCTATATAAAAATTATATTTTTATATTTCTACAATATAAATATTATATTTTTATAACTCTACAATATAAAAGATATCGCCTCTCCTACTTAAAAAATGTCGCCTTTCTTCATTTTCTCCTAACAAAAATCCTACCTTTTATATAGTAAAAATCCGACCTTTTGTTTAAAGACGTAACCTCTTTATAAATTAAAAATGTAAACTTTTTAATTTCAAAACCCCAATCCTTTTAATTCTGGGTTATTCATATCAAATCTGAAAATAAAAATCAATGGCCTAACATCTATAAAACTGATTTTCCATAATCTCTAAAATGTAATTTAAACTAAATAAATAAATAAAATAACCAAAAAAAAACTCACCACTTTTGATTTTCAGCGAGGGGGGGGGAGAATTTGGGGTGCTCGAAGTGCTGGAGGGGCTCGCCGGAGGAGGCGTCGCTGGTGGGGTCGGCTAGGGCTTTGGTGGCGGGTTTTGGGTGGTGGCGGCTACAGGGCAGGGGGGGCTGTGATGTCGCGAGAGAGGAGATTGAAGCAAGGCGGATCGGGAAGAGGGGGAGGGCGCGAGGGCGGCGCGACGCCCTGAGTGGCGGCGGCGATAGGCGAACGTCGCCCCTTCTCGATTTCTTTTTTTTCTTCTTTTTTTTATTTTACTTTCTGAATGAACGATGAAGGGGGGCAGAGAGATGTAAGGAGAGGAGAAATTTTAATTTATTTATTTTAATTTCAAAAAGGTACTTTTTCATTTGACCTCTAAACGAGGCCCACCGTCTGTCGTCCATAGCTAATTACCCCCATTTCGAACACAATGGGATATGTATCATAAGCTGATTCGGCTGTTACAATCAGTTTTCGTCAAAATCAACATATACTTCTATATATTGAATTTGAACGCGCATTTCAATTTACCGGGGCCACATACTAACTCTAAAAATTCCCAAAAAATATTTTCTAGCTTCGTATTGACGATACGGTCCTATAAAAACTTATTTCGTCGAATTCTGAGACCGTTAGAAAAATGGCCATTTTCCAGTCGATTAAAATCAATTGAAACTGCTCTAACACGTTTTCTTTTGCCAAGCTCACATATTGATTTGAAAAATTATGAAATTTGAAATCTAGCAATAATTTGACATCACGGATCCAACAAATGTGGATTCGTCGAAATCCGAGGTCGTTTGCAAAATGGCTATTTTTAAGGGCCTGAATTCCATAGTGATTATTCAGAATTTTCAACTGGACATATCTTTTGATTCCCGCTATGAAATTTTGATTTTTCGGATTCGTTGGAAAGATATTCACAAATAGATCCTATTATTTTTGGTTTCGCTAAAATCCGGTTTGTTTTGCACCCGGTATGTTCAATTGAAATTTGAAATCGAATTATCGAACTACCGCGCCATTTTCAATTCCTATTTATAATTATGTATAATTATTTATATTCTAACAACGACGTATATAATATATACGTTCGAATTCCATTCAAAATAAATTTCTCGCTGATTTTATTTAAAATAATTCATTTTAAATGTTCAAAATTCATTAAAATTGCCAAAATAAAAATTTTAAACTAGCTCGCATTTCCGGGTTGTTACAAAAAATATTTTCTAGCTTCGTATTGACGATACGGTCCTAACAAAACTAGTTTCATCGAATTCCGAGACCGTTTGAAAAATGGCCATTTTCCAGTCCATTAAAATCAATTAAAACTAGTCAAACGCGTTTTCCTTTGCCACGCTCACATATTGAATCGAAAAATTATGAAAATTGGAATCTAGCAATAGCTTGACATCGCGGATCCAACAAAAGTGGTTTCGTCGAAATCCGAGGTCTTTTGCAAAATGGCTATTTTTAAGGGCCAGAATTCCATAGCGACTATTCTGAAATTTCAACTGGACATATCTTTTGATTCCCGCTATGAAATTTCGATTTTTCAAATTCGTTGGAAAGATCTTCTCAATTAGATTCTATTATTTTTGGTTTCGCTAAAATACGGTTTATTTTGCACCCGGTATGTTCAATTGAAATTTGAAATCGAATTATCGAACTACCGCGCCATTTTCAATTCCTTTTATAATTTAAAATAAATATTTATATTCTAACGACGATCTATATAAATATATACGTTCTAATTCTATTCAAAATAATTTTTTTCGTCACTGTTATTTAAAATAATCTATTTTAAATATTCAAAATTCATTAAAATTACCAAAATAAAAAATTTAAACTGGCTCAGAATTTCGGGTTGTTACATCTGGCTTGCGTTGCATTGTGTGATGTGACCTGGGTCTTATAATAGCTTCATTTTTCTTTATTTAGCATTGCGCTGTTGTTTAATGCACTGGTATTCTTGGGAGGAAACCCGTTCCATGTTTTACGGCGTGGTCCCTTGATTTACCTAACTTTAAAGTAAACATTAATAACTGTTTTAGTTCTCACACCAGTCACATGACTGACCTGGAGTTTATTATTTTAGCCTAAACTCTGGGTGCCCTTATTTTGACACGGGCAGCTAGTAGTTTTGGTTTTGCAGATTTATATTCACAGGATCCTGATTTACAGCTGGAACAATACTCGGAAAGCTCTGTATCCGCGTATTACTTCTAGTTGTGTATTGTATTATTTTCCGCTGCTATGTAATGTATTTTAATCTCTGATATTTTATAATGTATATTATTTGTTAATACTCTGTATATTCTTGTATTCTGATGAATTGTTGTAATAAGCAATGAAATGTTCTTCTGCTTGTGTTCTAATTTTTCATGTTCTCAAAACAATCAGGGATTTCGAACGGTCTTGGTCAGTTTAGCGACTGATTCGGATCGAGTGAAATTCCTTTTCGTTACATTCGCCCAAAATTCTGTGCGAAGCTGCCTCTGGCCAAGGCAAAAAGGAGCGTCGATTAGGTTTGCTTGGCACTAAAATTTTGGGGGAATCAATGATTGATCAGAGGGCATGGATGAATTCGCATATGGAAGGGACAGCTAGCAACGAAGTTTCAAAGCTCTTAGCGGTCTTTGGTGATTTCCGTCTCCTGTATGATGGTACGAGCTGGTCAAAGTCGCGAGTGGTTCAGGTTGTGCGAGTTGGACTTAATCAAGACTAGGTTGGTGTCGATATTAGTAAGGAGCGAATTAGTGATGGTGGCAAGCTAAAAGGATGGCCGAGGTGGCTGTGGCGGAAAAGGGTCAAAGTTTGGAAATTTTTTGGTAAAGCTGTAGTGAGGATCTGAAGGTGAAGGATAATGGAGATCATTGGCGCTGTATGTTGGCATTTTTATTTGTGGAAATGGAATGTGTTGAAAGTAATGGTGCGTGTTTTAGCTTGATGGAGTAAGCAGTTTGATTTATAATTGAATTAGGTTAGTAGATGCTACAATGGAGTTTGGTCTGGTTGCTGGCGAATAGTTGATGTTCATAGTAATATTGGGTTGAGATAAGGAAGGCAACAGTAAATGGATGAAGGTATTTTTATTTATTTATTGGGTATATACATAAAAATTTGTTTACTGTTAAATAGAAATGTCATTAATTACTAATATAGGGTTTGGAAACTAAAAAGAAATTTTTATTCAATAAATCATTATATAAATTGTAAGTTAGATGAGCGAATTTGAAATCGTTAGCTATTCGAAATTTGGAAGTTTAGAAAACTTAAATTTAGTATTTTTTGTTTAAAACCTTGTTAACGAAGTTCAGTAGTTAATTTATAAAATTCAGATTTTCTTAGGCGAGGATAAATCAAATAAACTCATTTGTGTGGAGTTCGAAGACTTGGAAGTCAATTGAAACTGGTACAAGTGTAGATTTAAAAATCACGGTGAGTAAACTCACTCTTTGGTTCAATTATAATTTATTATAATCGAATTTTTATTTATTTATATGTTGTTTGTTGGTTGATTGGTTGCATTGCTATTTATTTATAAATTGTGGTTATTAAATATATTAGTTATTTAGGCTTGGTGTTTGTAGCTATTATATATATATATATATATATATATATATTGGTGGTTGGATATTTCCTGCAGTATCATTACCGGATTCCCGCAGTATCATTAGTGGATGACCCTATGCACCCCATGCTATGATAGTGGATGACTTTCTATACCATAATATCCTGCCTCGAAGCAGGATGGGTATTATTTATGTTGACTAGCATCTGTGGTTGCAGGAAAAACAGGTTGGAGGGATCCAACTGGAATCCTCAAAAATATTATTATTTGTTGTTTTCATGTATATTATCATATATCAAGTCTTAGGAAATCTGTGGTTAATAATTGGGTGTTTTTAATTATCACCGGGCTTAAATGAGGTTTATAAAAATAAAATGAAAGGAGATTTTGAGATTTAAACAGGGAAATCTATTTTTCTAAAATAGAATTTAAATTTTGAAGGGGCTATAAAGGTATTAACTTGTGTTGAAAAATAAAAACATGTAAAGAAATTTATAAACAATGTTCATAAATTAAATAATATGGAAAATTGAAGTGAATTTATAAACGGTACTTACAAATAAAGGTAAAAAATTATCATTTGGATAATTTTGATTTTTAAATTCAAATAAAAATTTAAAATGAGAATGGGATCGTGTTAAAAAGGGAAACAATGGTATTTATTCCAGTGTTCGGAATATAGAGTAAACTAAAATAAATCCATATGGATTTATGTTATTATTCGACGATGTCGACTTTTATAAACTAAATGGTTTTTAACAAGATATTGGAATTGTTTAGGAAGAACTATATTTAAATATGGAAATAGATTCTAGATTTATATATAATTTATAAAAATAAAATATTCCAAAAAGGGGTAGAATTTCAGTTGAATTTGAAATAGGTCTTGTTTGAATATATTAAATAAGTGAATTTATAAACAATGTTTATAAATGTAGTGTATTAATTATCCAGAGATAAACTGGAATATTAAATTCAAGTTTGAATTTATATATATAATTTGAAATCATTTCGAAATGAAAACGGTGATTTTTTTTGGGAACCCAGAATATAAAAGGAATTGAGTTTCAAATAGATCTTGCAATGAAACTTGTTTTAATTTGTAAAACAAGGAAGTTAAATTTGTAAAAAAGGATTTATAAATTAAAAGTCAATTGTAAAATGTGTTGAAAAATAGAACGATTGATCATATTTCGGGAATTCGGAATATAAACTGAATTGAAATAAAAATAATGGATTCATAATTGAAATAAGATTTATATCAAATTTTATTAAATAATTTATTTCTATAGGATTTAGAATTTAAAATAAAGGATTGAATTTAATCCATAACAGATTAATGAAATAATTAGCGATTAGGGATAATTGGAAATGTCAAGTAGAATTGGGAAAATTTGTTTAATACATTTTTAAACTATACTAGAATGGAGTTAAAATTTATTATCAAATGAAGTTTAAAGTGATTATATTCAATTATATTTAGAAACAAACTCGCCACAGCACAGTAGTTCGTAATTTGACATTTCGAACTTTAATTGAATATGTAAGACTCAATTTAAGCTGGAGTTCTTTGAAACAAGAATTGTCAGGACCGATTTGATAATAGTTTTCTAGTAGAAAAGAAAAATCTGGATTTCCTCGTATAGATTTTGAGTTATGTCAAAATCGAATTTCTAGAAAAACAACGCCATAATCGTTTAAAAATTATAACGGTTAATTTAAATTAGTAAAAGGATTTTATACAAATAAAATCCGAATTTCCATTAGAAAAATCCAGATTTGAATTACAAAATATATCTGAACTCAAATGGAGTAATGAATTAATTTTTGAAACAAAAATTATATTTTTAATTGTTGAATAGAATTTTAACTAATTTGAAGAATAATTAGTAAATGGAATTTTGAATCGAGATTGGACTTTGAATAAGAAAAAGGGGTTTGTTATTTATATTTGAAATCAAATATATAACTTGAGTTGAAAAGGAAATATAATTGGTTTAAAAGTAATTAAAATATATTTGAACATGATATGTTCAAATAAAAAGTGAAATGTACAAAAGAGTTGATTAAAGAATAAATTAGCAGATTGAGTTAAAATGACCAGACTAAGTTGGGATAAATTAGAAATGAACGTATATGTGTTAAATAGGTATGGAATGAAGAGAATTAAGTTTATAAATTTAGTGCCCGACAAAAAGGTACACGTTTAAATTTCATATGAGATTTTATGTGCCGAATCTGCAAGCCGCTTGGCTTTTTGATTTACTTTTTGAATGGAAAGGGCCCAGAGAGGCATTTTGTTGTATCGAGTAACCCGTACAAAGGAGGATATGGTGAAATTTTTCGAAAATTTAAGGAGTTGGAATATTTTTAAGAAAATTGGATAGCTAGAAAATCAACATATCAATATATATTGAATTCGATAAGGAAAAGAATTTAAAATAGAATATTGTAAACAAAAAGGAAATCTATAATTAAATCTGGTAAAAATATAAAGAGAAACATATATATGTTAAAAATGAATAATTGGATTTTACGGTGTTGATTATTCGAGGCAACTGGTCTTGTCCATTTTGAAGTTAAGAAGTTATTCAATCTAGGTCTGAGAGGTAATAATACCCCAACTTGATTGATTTCATTTTTAAACGATAAATAACAAGATTTAGTCTCGAAGATCAATGTTTGAATAAAATTTAGTTGAGTGTAGTGATTTGGGTTGTTGCAACTGAAACACCCCACCTCCTTTAAGATCACTCACAAAGGGAGTGCCTAAACTTCGGTTGAGCATTTTTAGTACAAGATGCAGAAAAATTACAAGACAGACAAATAAAGCAGCAGAAAATAAATAACCTTTATTGATTAAAAACAGCTTGTACAAAGATTAATTTACAACACCAATACTTATTACAACAAAGCATCTGGCTTGTTTAAAATAAAGAAGCATAAACTGACAAAGATATTCCCAAATAAAGCATGAGCCAGCCATAGCAGTAGAAAATGGAGTTCAAAGCAATGCGTCAAAGAATCTTCAAGCTCGAAAAGAGTAACGGTCCAAAATGAGCTGAGTTATTCCCTCCCTGTCTACCGGGGGGAGGGGAATGGAAGAAAAGAGGCGAAAACAAACTAGGTCAGACATAAGTCCGGTAAGTCCAGTTATACTTCAGCATGTAAACAAGAAAAGGACTATGACATGAACAAACTGAACTTAGAACCATACCATAGTGATAGGATAATCCTAAAACAAGACAAGGTAAGATTAACGGAATCGGCTATCGCATCCACTTCTATTTCTCTGCACCCACTAAGGACTGTTTCAACTATCATCGTGTGTTCAAGATAAAATGATCCCCTTTTTATTTTGTATGCAATCCCTTATCCGTCGAGTGTTATCTAGATCCAACTAGGGTTTACTTATCGAATGCTTCCTAGATTCAACCAGGGTTTACGCTACCCAGGGCCACTTGGGTTTATGCTACCTATTGAACGTTTCTCGGATTCAGGGTTTACGCGACTTAGGTCCAACTAGGGATTATGCTACCTATCGAACGATGCCCTCTTGTCTAGAACACACTACCCAGAGCAGTATTTGTTCCTAGACTTTCCCCACGTATGTGTTGTGAATCGTTATCGATGTCTAGATGCACATGTCCTCTATATGTGCAACCAGAGTCCCATGGCAGGGCTAATCAAGAAACACGGAACTCGGTCGGGAGCTTTCAGATATCTACCGATTGCAGATGCTAAGTTCTGCTTTTACAGTGGCTATGGTCCCACTAGACCCCTCCCTCAACTAACAAATGAAAGGCACCTAAGAAAATCAAGAATGAGAACTGTACGCAGGCCCCTCTATGCCCCACCAACCTATGGGCCAACCTCACCCATAACTAGATAGCAAGTATATGGTCTATTAGAGTTCTCCGCCTTTCCGCTTCGCGTATCTCGACTGACTCAAGATGGTAGGTAGACGACGAGTTGCTATCACAGGGCAAAAACTGGTCTCGCCAAATCACGCTGGTCCATCCTAGTCTTTAGGTTGCCTTATTATTGCATCCAAGGCATACCCTTGGCTCTCCTATTGCAGACCTTAACCTTTATGAGCCTAGGAGGATCATTCGCACCTCACAGAGGGATACCAAGAGTACCCTCATGTCCCCTCGAAGCTGCGTGCTTCGTAACCCAGTTCATTAGATCTTTCTTCATGATCAGATGGACGTTCGCTCCTCCTCGTATTCTGCTTGGTTTTCTTGACTAAGGTTTACTACTTAGTTCTCTTAACTAAGGTTTACTACTTAGTTTCCTGAATCATTCGTTTTCTTAACTAAGGTTTAAAACTTAGTCCTTTTAACTAAGGTTTACTACTTAGTTCTCTTCCTCGTCATATTGGGTTGGTTAAGCGTTATCCAGCAGCTTACGTTGACTTAACCTACCCATATATCACGTCAAATTAGTTAAGTGTTAGCTAGCGGTTCATGTTGACTTAACCCACCCCTACATCATGTCAAATTGGTTAATTGTTCCTTAACCTTACTCGTTTGTCAGGTTATACTGGTCAAGTGTCTCTCATTAACTTAACCCTGTTTATTTATCATGTTATAATGGCTAAGTGTTCTAAGTTTACTTAACCCCACCGTCTAGTCTATTTATCATGTTATAACGGTTAATCATTTACTTAACCTTACCCACTTGTCTAGTTTACATGTTATAATGGTTAAGTGTTTCCTTAGTTACTTATCCCCCACAAATCTTGCCTTGTTAAGTTGGTTAAGTGTCCAAATTAACTTAACCCCTATCAATCTTGTCCAGTTAACATGTTGAATTGGCTACGTGTTTCCTCGATTACTTAACCCCATCCTTCTTGTCTTTGTTAACATGTTAAGTTGGTTAAGTGTTTCCTTAATTACTTAACCTCACCATTTCTAGCTTGATTGTTCATGAGCTTTAATTAATTAATTAATTAAAGCACCAACCACTCACATTAGACAGATATTGTTGTGGTTACTGGATGTGCCGGTAGGTTCTGGGCAGGTTTACACCACAACTCAGACTAACCTCATGTCTTTCTGGGCTTGATGCACTAACCACCCACATTAGACAGGTATTGTTGTGGTCACTAGATGTGCTGATCGGTTTCGGGCAGTTTTACACCAAAATTCAGTCTAACCTTAGGTTAGGCATATTCGTCTTCTACAAAATTTACATATTTACTATTTATGTAAATTTTCCATAAATAAATTTAGCCTAGATCATATTCATTTGTCATGCCAATTAACATACTTATATTCTATGACCAAAACTTGATTTACCTATTGTTGACACGCTTCTTGGTAAAAGCTGTCACACTGAATATCTGGATATCATCGCGCTCGGATATGGAGAACATCGTCAGAAAACAGGAAGTGATTTATTCAAAATCGCATCACGAACAAAGAAGGGCCCGAAACTCCTATCAGACAACCTCTTTTGGTCCCAAAAACAGCGATTACAGAGCTGAGCTATTTAACTCTTATAGATCTCTGAATTAGCTTCAGTTTGAGCTTTGGTTTGGCTCAATCGGACTTACGGTTTGAAAGTTATGCCTGTTTCCGTAAACTGGTGTAATCTGGCAATTTCGTGGATAAAGCAACGAAGCGTAACACGATCGGAGTATGGCTTATGCACCCTCGGACCGCCCCCCTCGGCTCGTGGTGTACCATCAGATCGCGATCCACTCGTAGTACACATGGAGACCACGACCCGATCGCCAGCACTTCAATCCAGCTCGCAACCAATCCCAGATCGTGATAGCCATATCACGATCCGACCTATGAGACCACGGCCCGACCCCCAAACCTGGTCCTACGCAGCTTGTTTTGACCTATTCTCAAGGCTATTTACTCTCCTATTTTCCCGGATCGGGTGCCACGTACCCCGTCACGAACTAGTCTTCCCAGAAGCCCTCCTACAGCTATAAATACACCATTTGAAGGCATTTTCAAGGATCTTTTGGCTTGAAAATCTCACGGCTTCCACTATTGCTCTCTGCAAAGCATTTTCAGCAGCAAAGGAGCCAAATTCCACATTATAACACGAGGATTTCGTGAATAATCTTATGATTTCTTATCTCTTTTCATTGTAAACATGAGGATTTCGTGTATAAACCGAGAGAATTGTACTTGTAACTTCTTAGGATTTAAGAAGAGATAAAGTGGATGTAGGCTTGGTTTGAGCCGAACCACTATAAAAATCCCCATGTGTCTCCTCTTTATTTACTGTTTTCTGCATTCTGTGATATGCAATTGGGTGTTAGGCCCTGATTTTGCTCTAACATTTTGGCGCGCCAGGAAGGGGCGAACCTTCGACTTTCTGCTTGGATTTTTTAGCTATTGGATAAATGGCAATCAAAAGGAAGAAAACTGGAACTTCCGCTTATGCTGATGATGTTGATGCTGAAGATACAAGGAACGAGGCAAGCCAGGAACCTTCCTCTCATGGAGATCCTTCTGCATACTTGGCCAGAGACGAGATGGACGGTGTTCTCACTGAACTGAGAGATCAGATGGCACGACAAGATGATCTCCTCCAGAAACAACAGGAAATGATCAACCAATTCTTCGCTCGGATGGGTGGAAGGCCGAGCAACGCTCAAGTCACTGGAAACGAAGCCACTGAAGCGGCTCGAGTATCACTCGGACTCATGGGCAACCCTCCCGTTCAACAGCATCAACCATCTCATGATACATCTCTAGATCGCGATCCAGATCGTGGTGCACCACCAGGCTCACGAGCCGATCCCAGCAGCTCGCTCCCGATTGCTCAACAACAACCGGTTCGTGACCTACCTCCAGGACCCAGTCGGATCGGCCCCCTGCTTCACAAACCTGCCTCACGAACCGACCCCCTCGAACCGGGTTGGGTCGCCAATCCACGATCCGCGATCCCTAGGAAACAACTCACCAACAGCTTCCATTCTCTCCTGCACTCAACGCTGAGGGCACCAGCTGTGGTCTTGGCAATTTACAGCAACTTTTTGAAGGAAATTGACGCGCTAATCTGATTCAATGCCTCTCGAGAGGCCGCACTTATCAGAATGATGTGGATGACGTTAACCACAACCCATTCACTCAGGAAATCAGGAATTCTCGCAATCTCCCAGGTTTCAAACTCCCACAACTAGATCCATACAATGGCAGGGTGGATCCTACCGTGCACCTGATGCGCTACAAATGGCGTATGGAAGTTCAATCGGTTTCGGAAAACGTCATGGCTAAATGTTTTCCCCTCTTTCTAACTGATATAGCAGCCATGTGGATTCGGCAGCTAGAAACGAAATCGATCAACAGTTGGAATATGTTGGTCGCTTGCTTCCCTGAACAGTTTCGGGTCCACATGGAACGACCCAAGAACGTCATGTCACTCACCACAATCAAGCAGAGGCCTAGAAAAACTCCACGTTCATTTCTGGAAAGATTCAATGTTGCAGCAGCATCAGTTGATCGCCCTGAACAATCGATGGTACTGATGGCAGCAATATCCGGCGTTCTGGATAACACGGAATTCAAGAAATCTTCGTACCGAGATCTACCGCGAATCTCGGCTAATTCTACATTGAAGCAGATAGATTTATGCGGGAAGAAGATGTTGCGTCCGAGAATAAAGTTCTCGATGTCAACATGCTTAAAGATGGAGAACCGCCTGATTCTGGAAATGGCACAGGAAAAGCCGCCGTCAGGAATGACCGCAACACTCAGCCTCGGAGAGGGCCCAGATATGAAAAATACACTGAACTCAATGCTTCATTATCTGACATCTACATGGACACAAACGGTGTTGTCTCCTACCAAAGCCTCCTAGGAGGGAGCCATCGCAAAGAGAACGCGATTCTGGAAATCACTGCATATTCCACGATATGGATGGACATGACATAAATGACTGCAGGCATCTTCGTGATTTGATTGAGGAATGGGTTAGACGTGGAATGCTGCCCTAGTATGTGAAACTACCGACAACAACTGCACCTGCGCTGCTACCTCCTGGTCCCCGGAGAGGGAATGACCCTGGATCGAGCCCTCGTGGGCTCATCAACTTATCTGGATGAGATCAGCTTTCATTTTCTACATTTCTTAGGCTCTGAGACTTGTTTTTGCTTTCGTTAGGTTTTCCGATTGGTTAAATCGGAGTACACAAGTACGGTGTAGCCCCAAAAGCGTGCTCTAGGCTCGGTGTCAAACCAATCAGGATATGATTTTGTTTTGCATTTTGAATTGAATAAGGACTTTCCAAGCATGGATTATGTTTGGAGAATTTAAATATCTTGTCAGGATATGGCAGGATCCTCAACTTCAGTTAAAGTATGGCTTATACTTATTATGAAACTCTAGGTATGGATTATGCCTAGGGACGGACTATCTTGTCAGGCTGTGGCAAGCGTAGCTCTACTTCAAGTCTGAGTATGGTTTATACTCACTTTGGAATCCTAAGTATGGATTATACTTAGTAACGACAAATGGTCTAGTCAGGATGTAACAAAAGAAATCGAGTATGGATTATACTCGGTTTGTACTCCAGTTTATGGATTATGCCCTGCAAACGGTCTTATCAGGATGTGACAAAAGAAATCGAGTATGGACTATACTCGATTTGTACTTTTGGGTATGGATTATGCCTGGAATGTTGGCTCTTACCAGGATTTGGCAAGATGACTCAAACGTCCCTTGAGTATGGTTTATGCTCATTAGACGCCGAAGCATGGTTTATGCTCAGAAAATTTGAACAATATCGCCAAGATTTGGCACGTTTGTTTCTCCTTTATCTCTTTAAAGGTATGGATTATATTTGTAGCTGGCAGACCCGGCAAGGTCATGGCATTATCGAATTTCTATGGCTTATAGATTTCCTGGACTATCCAGAACACATCTTTCTTCAACCAGCAAGATATGTTCTGGGGGGGCAAACTTGTTGACACACTTTTTAGTAAAAGATGTCACACTGAATACCTGGATAACATCGCGTTCGGATACGGAGAACATCGTCAGAAGACAGGCAGCGATTTGGTCAAAATCACATCACGAACAAAGAAGGGCCCAAAAATCCTATCAGACGACCTCTTTTGGGCCTGAAAACAGCGATTACAAAGTTGAGTTGTGTAACTCTTGCAGATCTATGAATTAGCTTCAGTTTGAGCTTTGGTTTGGCTCAATCGGACTTACGGTTTGAATGTTATGCCCATTTTCGTAAACTGGTGTAATCTGGCAATTTCCTGGATAAAGCAACGAAGCGTCACACGATCGGAGTATGGCTTATGCACCCTCGGATCACCCCTCATCGGATCGCCCCCTTCGCTCATGGTATACCTTCAGATCGTGACCCACTCGTACTACACATGGAGACCACGACCCGATTGCCAGCACTTCAATCCAGCTCGCAACCAGTCCCGGATCGTGATATCCATATCACGATCCGACCTGTGAGACCATGACCCGACCCCCGAACCTGCTCCTGCGCAGCTTCTTCTGACCTATTCTCAAGGCTATTCGCTCTCCTATTTTCCCAGATCGAGTGCCACGTACCCCATCACGAACCGGTCTTCCAAGAAGCTCTTTTACAACTATAAATACACCATTTGAAGGCATTTTCAAGGATCTTTTGGCTCAAACACCTCACGGCTTCCACCATTTCTCTCTGCAAAGCATTTTCAACAACAAAGGAGCCAAATTCCACATTATAACACGAGGATTACGTGTATAATCTTGTGATTTCTTCTCTTTCCATTGTATACACGAGGATTTCGTGTATAAACTGAGAGAATTGTACTTGTAACTTCTTAGGATTTAAGAAGAGATAAAGTGGACGTAGGCTTGGTTTGATCCGAACCACTATAAAAATCCCGTGTGTCTCCTCTTTATTTACTGTTTTCTGCATTCTGTGACCTGCAATTGGGTGTTAGGCCCAGATTTTGGTCTAACATTTCGGCGTGCCAAGAAGGGGTGAACCTTCGACTTTCTGCTTGGATTTTTTGGCTATTGGATAAATGGCAATCAAAAGGAAGAAAACTGGAACTTTCGCTCATGTTGATGATGTTGATGCTGAAGACACAAGGAACGAGGCAAGCCAGGAAGCTTCCTCTTATGGAGATCCTTCTGCATACTGGACCAGAGACGAGATGGACGGAGTTCTCACTGAACTGAGAGATCAAATGGCATGGCAAGATGATCTCCTCCAGAAACAACAGGAAATGATCAACCAATTCTTCGCTCGGATGGATGGAAGGCCAAGCAACGCTTAAGTCACTGGAATCGAAGCCATTGAAGCAGCTCGAGTATCACCCGGACTCGGGGGCAACCCTCCCGTTCAACAACATCAACCATCTCATGATGCATCTCTAGATCGTGATCCAGATCATGTGCACCACCAGGCCCACGAGCCGATCCCAGCAACTCGCTCCCGTTTGCTCAACAACAACCGGTTCTTGACCTACCTCCAGGACCCAGTCGGATCGCCCCCTGCTTCACGAACCTGCCTCACGAATCGACCCCCTTGAACCGGGTCGGGTCTCCAATCAGCGATCCGTGAGCCCCAGGCAGCAGCTCACCAACAACTTCCATTCTCTCCTGCACTCAACGTTGGGGGCACCAGCTCTGATCTTGGCAATTTGCAACAACTTTTTGAATGAAATCGACTCGCTGATCTGATTCAACGCCTCTCGAGAGGCCGCACTTATCAGATTGATGTGGATGATGTCAACCACAACCCGTTCACTCAAGAAATCAGGAATTCTCGCAATCCCCCAGATTTCAAACTCCCACAACTGGAGCCATACAATGGCAGGACTTATACTACCGTGCACCTGATGCGCTACAAATGGCATATGGAAGTTCAATCGGCATTAGAAAATGTCATGGCTAAATGTTTTCCCCTCTTTCTAACTGATATAGCAACCATGTGGATTCGGTAGCTAGAAACGGAATCGATCAACAGTTGGAATATGTTGGTCGCTCGCTTCCTTGAGCAGTTTCGGTTCCACATCACACAACCCAAGAATGTCATGTCACTCACCACAATCAAGAAGAGGCCTAGAGAAACTATGCGTTCATTTATGGAAAGATTCAATGTTGCAGCAGCATCAGTTGATCGCCCTGAACAATCGATGGTACTGATGGCAATAGTATCCGGAATTCTGGATAACACGGAATTCAAGAAATCTTTATACCGAGATCCACCGTGAAATCTCGGCGAATTCTACCTTGAAGCAGATAGATTTCTGCGGGAAGAAGATGCCACGTACGAGAAGAAAGTTCTCGTTGTCAACATGCTTAAAGATGGAGAACCGTCTGATTCTGGATATGGCAAAGGAAAAGCCACCATCTGGAAAGACAGCAACACTCAGCCCCAGAGAGGGCCCAGATATGAAAAGTACACTGAACTCAATGCTTCCTTATCTGACATCTACATGGACACAAACGGCGTTGTCTCCTACCCAAAGCTTCCCAGGAGGGAGCCATCGCAAAGAGAACGCAATTCTGGAAAGCACTTCATATTCCACGATATGGACGGACATGACACAAACGACTGCAGGCATCTTCGTGATTTGATAGAGGAACGGGTTAGACGTGGAGAGCTGCCCGAGTATGTGAAACAACCGACAGCGCCTGCACCTGCGCTGCTACCTCCTGCTCCCCGGAGAGGCAATGACCCTGGATCGAGCTCTCGTGGGCTCATCATCAACTGATCTGGATGAGATCAGCTTTCATTTTATGCATTTCTTAGGCTTTGAGATTTGTTTTTGCTTTCATTAGGTTTTTCGATTGGTTGAATCGGAGTACACACGTACGGGGTTAGGATGTAGCGCCAAAAGCGTGCTCTGGACTCGGTGTCAAACCAATCAGGATATGATTTGGTTTTGCATTTTGAATTGAATAAGGACTTTCCAAGCATGGATTATGTTTGGAGAATTTAAATATCTTGTCAAGGTGTGGCAGGATCCTCAACTTCGGTTATAGTATGGCTTATACTTATTATGGAACTCTCGGTATGAATTATGCCTAGGGACGGACTATCTTGTCAGGCTGTGGCAAGCGTAGCTCTACTTCAGGTCTGAGTATGGTTTATACTCACTTTGGAATCCTAAGTATGGAATATACTTAGGAACGACAAATGGTCTTGTCAGGACGTAAAAAAAGAAATCGAGTATGGATTATACTCGGTTTGAACTCCAAGGTATGGATTATTCCCTGCAAACGGTCATGTTACGATGTGACAAAAGAAATCGGGTATGGACTATACTCGATTTGGACTTCTGGGTATGGATTATGCCTGGAAATGTTGGCCCTTGCCAGGATTTGGCAGGATGACTCAAACGTCCCTTGAGTATGGTTTATGCTCATTAGATGCCGACGCATGGTTTATGCTCAGAAAATTTGAACAATATCGCCAGGATTTGGCACGTCTGTTTCTACTTTATCTCTTTACAGGTGTGGATTATATCTGTAACAGGCAGACCCGGCAATGTCATGGCATTATCGAATTTCTATGGCTTATAGATTTCCTGGACTATCCAGAACACATCTTCCTTCAACCAGCAAGATATGTTCTCGGGGGCAAACTTGTTGACACACTTTTTAGTAAAAGTTGTCATACTGAATATCTGGATAACATCACGCTCAGATATGGAGAACATCGTCAGAAGACAGGCAGCAATTTGGTCAAAATTGCATTACGAACAAAGAAGGGCCCGAAATTCCTATCAGACGACCTCTTTTGTGCCCGAAAACAGCGATTACGAAGTTGAGTTATGTAACTCTTGTAGACCTCTGAATTAACTTTGGTTTGGCTCAATCGGACTTACGGTTTGAAAGTTATGCCCGTTTCCGTAAAATGGTGTAATATGGCAATATCCTGGATAAAGCAACAAAGCGTCACACGGTCGGAGTACGGCTTATGCACCCTCGGATCGCCCCACATCGGATCGCCCCCCTCGACTCGTGGTATACCTTCAGATCGCGACCCAGTTGTAGTACACATGGAGACCACGACCCGATCGCCAGCACTTCAATCCAGCTCGCAACTAGTCCCGGATCGTGATAGCCATATCACGATCCGACCTATGAGACCACGACCCGACCCCCGAACCTGCTCCTACGCAGCTTTTTCTGACCTATTCACAAAGCTATTCGCTCTCCTATTTTCCCGGATTGGGTGCCACGTACCCCATTACGAACCGGTTGTAACACCCCACCTCCGCCAGGGTCACTCACGAGTGATTGCACTAGCTTTGGAGGGGTGTTGTCTAAGTAAACATGCACAGAGATATCACAAGACATAACATAGGTAAATAAATAAGTAAAGCAGCGGTAGAAATTTAAAAACCATGGTTAACCATTTCAAAACCAAAGTCAACTTACATCAAAATACTTAGTCATCATTTTCCAACTACCACAAGTCTAGAAACATAAACTGAAAATAACATAAAGTAAACTATCCCCAAAATAGATGTGGTGAAGCCATAGCAAGCTCAAGTCCAAACCGTACATGAGCTGTCAAGAAAGCAAGCCAAATGTCCAAGCTAAGCACTAGTGTTCCCTCCCTGAGAACCTGTGGGGGGGGGAACGGAAGAAAAGAGGCGAAAGAAAAAGGGTCAGTCATAAAGACTGGTAAGTCCTACCTACTATTAGTATAAAAACTAATGAAGTTAACTAGACATGAGAAACTGAGATGAAACATAAAGATGGTAACTAACTGGCATGATAAATAGATAACAAGGTAGATCAAGTGTGGCATCGCATATACAAGGTTTAGTTTTTGCACCAATAGTACTAGTATTCTAACCCATGTCAAGTATAAACAAGAAATGATCCCTTGGCCCAATATCATGAGATGACCCAAGTCAAGGTCCAACTATACGATCTAGTCGATCGGCTCCCTATAAGCCTAAATCGTCGAGTGTCGGTGTCATACGGCCCAATCACGGAACGTAGTCAACTGTGCTAGGTCCACCCTAGGGTGTATCAAGCCCTAAGGTGCTAAACACTGACACAAATCAAGCACGCACAGTCTAAACCTACTGGTGCCCGTTTCTGTTTTTTTTTTCAACTCCGGACTATGTGCACGACCATAGCCTGCCTAAACCTACACTGGCGCACCTACTCAGCCGTCTTTTTGGTCGCATACAATCATCCCAATAATCATGCCCCACCCTAGCCTAGTCCCTAGGGTATCGTGATACACCTAAGAGGGTTACTGCTGAAAAGGACCACGTAACTAGGGTTTCAAACGGGTTAAGTGTGGTTAACCCTATCCAATCATGTATAGTGTTGGTTAAGTGTATCCAAGTGGTTCATGACTTAACCCTATCACGTGGCATTAATTAACTTAATGCGCCCAACCTCTCACATTAGACCTTGTTGTGGTTACTGGATGTGTCGGGCGGGTCCGGGCAGCTTAACACCACAACCTAGTTTAACCTCGGGTTTCAAGTGCGATATGACCAACTACTCACATTGGGTCCTATTGTTTGTAGCCACTGGATTTGCCGGGCGGTTCCAGGCAGATTTATGCTACAAACTCAACCCAACCTCGAGTTGGCCACTTCATGGTTTTCTACATGTCATGACCACATTCAAGTTTTCAAGCATAATTAATTTTCATGTCACATTTCAAGTCATGTTTTACATGTTCGCCTAACTACCCATAACGTATTCCCATCGCACGTAAATTCGCATCAATACAAATAGATCAATAAGGGGAACATAACAATATGACAAAGATGGGCACAAGGTGGTAAAGTTGGTCATAAGTTAAACATGATGATATTTGAGGCAAAGGTGTTCATCACAACTAGCATATAGGATTATTGGCCTCAAAACATGTATGACATCAAACTTAGCAAATAGGGTGATAACATGGTAATAGTTGACATAGAGTGATAAACTAGTGACTAGCATGTAGTTCAACATCATAGGCAAGTTAACATCAAGGTTATGAGGGGTTCTATGTTGCACTATGCATAATCCCCAAATAAAGCTCATAGCTTTCTACCCAAAAATCAAGATGAACAGTACTAGGTACATGATAGTTCCACAATCATAGATCAAAAGAGTCATGAAAGGATCTATGCATACAATGATTGACCCAAAACAAGTATTACACAAAAATCCCATTTCAACTTGCTACATGTTCATATTAATTTTATAGTTTAAATCTAAGAGTAGAGTGGGGCTTACAAATCGTGGCTATGAGAACTAGAACAAAATAGAACAAGATAGAGACGTTGAAGAAACTCTAGGAATGGTGTAGCAACACTAGAAATCTCCAAATAATAATAAGCTCCACACAAAGCTTTGAGAAACAAGTAGCTCCTTTGATTTGATGGAGAAAGATTGCTCCTTTGCCTTAGATCTAGTTTAGAACTCTCAAGCTCTCAAGATGAAGATGGAGGCCATGATTAGGGAGCATTTTGGCAGCACTTAGTTGATAGGATGAGTTGTGGTGGTTTAGGCTAGGTCTTAGGGTGTTTTTATAGGAGTAGAGACAAGTTTAGGCCATAGGATTAACCCTAGTTTAGATCTGAACCATCAAATCTCATCATAGGCCAACTGAACAGACCCAAGGGAGCAAGCAGGTGCACCAGGCCAACATGGCCGACCAGAGAGGTCGACCCCCAGGTCGACTACCCAGTCGACCCCCCAGTCGACCTGGGGCTGGGCGGGAAATTTTCCTGCCTAGTTTGTTTGGGGCTGAATTTGAATTTCGGGCTGAATTCTGAATTTTCTGAAATCTTCTATGGGCCATAACTTGGTCATACGGACTCCGATTTACGAAATTTCGGACTCGTTTTCAAGTAGAATTTCGAGACGAATGCAATGGCATAACCCGTTCCCATTGATTCTTAACTTATAATTTAATTCTGCCCTGATTTCTTGTTCTAACATGTTATAAAAATTCGGGTTGTTACATTCTCCCCACCTTAAAGGATTTCGTCCCCGAAATCTCCAAATTAGGAAGAACATATCCTACCATCCATCATCCATCTACTCAAAACATCATCCACAAGTAATCATTGTCCTTAAAAGATTTCTAATGCTGTATGAACATATGCAAAAGTGTGTGTATATGCACTTATCTAATGCGAAAATCAGGCGGTTACTGACTCAGTCACCTCCTTAATGCAGAATATGTTAGTGAAATGAGTCCAAATGTATGCAAATTCCTAACATAAATTATAATCTCTACATGAGTGCACATAACATTCATTCATATGCAACATCCATGTGATAGCATTACAAGTTTCATCCATGAATAAGCATAAACACTCATGCATATGCAATATGAAAGTGTGTGAGCCGATCTTAGTGCCTAACGTGTATCATGCATCCACGAGTAACCACTTGCAAACACTTGCAACCATTTGCAACCATCAAGCATAACATGTTTCAAATGCATGTTTCATCCAAAGGGTTTCTACCTAAGGTTCTCATGACAAGATTAACGAAATAACAAGATAAACATGGATGGCAAAAGAAAGATATGCTAACTAGGGAAAAGATATTGAGAATGTACCCTCAAAAAGAAATGGATAAAGCCCACGCATCTTCTCCTCGGTTTCCCAAGTTGCATCTTCATCGGCTTCACTCCACTGAACCTTTAGTAACTTGATTTCTCGATTCCTCAGCTTCTTGATCTCCGTTCCCAAGATACGAATCGGAGCTCGCCTCAGGGTTGCCTCTTTCTCTACCTCCACGTCTTCAAGAATATTAGGCTCAACTACTTCGGCTGATTCATGTAGGCATTTTCGGAGATGCGAGACATGAAAGACATTTTGCACTCCAGCCATCTTCTTGGGCAATTCCACCCTATAAGCCATTTGCCCAATCTTCTCGATGATAGGGAAGGGTCCTATGAACCTTGGTGCTAGCTTTCCAACTGCTCCAAAACGAATCACATTTCGCAAGGGAGAAACCTTAACAAAGACCATATCTCCAACTTCAAACTCTAAGTCTGTCCTTCGCTTGTCTGCATAGGATTTCTGTCTGTCTTGGGCCATTTTCATCCGCCTTCGAATCAACTCAACCTTCTCGGATGTGTCCCTTATCATGTCGGGCCCAAGTATAAGCTTATCCGTCGTCTCCCACCAACATGTTGGTGACTTACATGGCCTCCCATACAAAGCTTCGAATGGTGCCATCCCTATGCTTGCTTGGTAGCGGTTATTATAAGCAAACTCTACGAGAGGAAGGTGGTCTTCCCAAGTGCCACCGAAGTCAAGAATGCATAGCCTCAACAGATCTTCTAGTACCCTATTCACCCTTTCGGTCTGACCATCCGTCTGTGGGTGATAGAATGTACTTAGATTCAATCGCGTACCCATCGCTTCTTGCAAACTATTCCAAAATTGGCTAGTGAAGATGGGGTCACGACCGCTAACTATGCTAGAAGGAACTCCATGCAATCGCACTATCTCTCGAAGATAAACAGATGCTAGCCATGATGCGGTCCTCTTGCTCTTCACTGGAATGAAATGAGCGCTCTTCGTGAGTCTATCCACTATGACCCATATGCTAGTATTCCCCTTCCTTGATCTCGGCAATCCATCCACAAAATCCATAGAGATACTTTCCCGCTTCCATTGCGGGACCTCCAATGGATGCAGTAGCCCATCGGGCTTCTTCGACTCAGCCTTTACTTGTTGGCAAACAATGCATCTAGAAACAAACTCTGCAACATCCTTTTTCATCCCAACCCAAAAGAAAATGCGCTTCATATCCTGGTACATCTTATCCCCTCCAGGATGTATGGTCATCCTCGAGTGATGCACCTCCTCAAGAACTTTATTTACTAAGTCTCCCACTTGTGGGACACATAGTCTTCCATCACGCCTTAGCCACCCCATGTCATCAATAGTATATCTAGCGAGGTGACTTGACGTCTCACTACGAATCAACTTGTCCATGATCTCGACTATCTGCGGGTCTTCCCTCTGTGAAGTCCCAACTTGATCAAGAAGTGTAGGTCTAAGCTCAAGGGATGATAACGAACCAGTCATCGACTTAACAGCAGGTGTAAAATCAAAGGTTGCCAAGAACTCTAGGCTCTTCATCTCAACAAACAAGGGACTCAAAGTCAACCTTTTTCTAATTAGCGCATCCGCCACAACATTACCCTTGCCAGGGGTATAAGCTATATCGAAGTCATATGATGCCAAGAATTCCATCCACCTCTGCTGCCTTAGATTCAAATCTTTCTACGAGAAGAGGTACTTGAGCGACTTGTGATCAGTATATAACTCAAACCTTTCACCTAGAAGATAATGGCACCAAGATTTGAGTGCAAAGACGATCGCTGCCAACTCCAAATCATGAGTGGGATAGTTCTTCTCATGAACTTTGAGTTGTCTACCCCCAAAGCATATCACTCTCCCTTCTTGCATCAGGACAGCGTCTAATCCTGTGCCACATGCATCAGTGTATACGGTAAACAACTTCCCTCCATCGGGTAATGGTAGAACTGGAGCTGTGGTGAGGGCTTTCTTGAGCCTTTGAAAAGCAAGCTCACACTCTAAGTCCCATGCAAAGACTAAGTCCTTCTTCGGTAACTTAGTAAGAGGGGCTGAAATCTTAGCGAATTCCTTAATGAACTTCCTATAAAATCCTGCCAGACCGAGAAAGCTTTTCACTTCAGTTGCATTCTTCGGAACTTTCCAGTCCTGTACCGCCACTACTTTAGCGGGATCCACAGCTATGCCTTGCTTAGAAACTATATGCCCAAGGAACCGAACTTCCCTTCTCCAAAAATGGCATTTGGATAACTTGGCTTTTAACTGATGAGCTCTAAGCGTATCCATAACCTCCTTGAGATGTGTAGCATGCTCTTCCTCGTCCTTAGAGAAGATCAGAATATCATCCACAAAGACAACCACAAACTTGTTAAGGAACTCCCTAAACACCCTACTCATCAAATCAACGAAGTATGCTGGTGCATTAGTCAAACCGAACGGCATGACGAGCCATTCAAAGAATCCATCTGGAGTCCTAAACGCGGTCTTGTCAATACTATCCTCAGCCACTCTAAGCTGATGGAATCCGGCGGCTAGATCGAATTGAGAGAAAACAGAAGCACCTACAAGCTGGTCAAAGAGATCATCAATCCTTGGTAACGGGTGCCTATTATTCTTTGTCAGCTTGTTTAACTCACGATAATCAACACATAGACGAAGCGAACCATCCGCCTTAGTAGTGAATACCACAGGAGCACTCCATTCAGAAATGCTTCGCCTATTGAAATTTTTCTCAAGCAACTCCTTGACTTGCTTGCTAAGCTCTCTTCTTTCTCGTAGAGCCATGTGCCTAATAGGCAATGAAACTGTCTTGGCATTATCAACAAGATAAATATGGAAGTCTATCTCGCGTTTAGGGGGTAACCCCTTCACCTCATCAAAGACATCATGATATTCTCGGACCACCCTCACAGATTGAAGATTGTCAATAGACGAGTCGAGGGATTCACGATAACATAACATGACGGGATCCATAGGGTTACAAGAAATCTCTAGGGTATTGCCAAGGCGAGTCATAAGCCTCACTACCCTATGCTCACAATCGAGAATGGCTCCATAACTGGTCAACCAATCCATGCCCAAAATCAACCCGTATCCCATGAACCCAAGAACATAAGCATTACATGTGAATTCTACGGTCAAGATAGAAATTCTCAAATCCATACAAATCATAGATAGATAGGCAGAACCCCCAATTGGATTTGAAACACTAACGGGATCCTCAACTAGACTAGTACTTAGGTGCAAACTTTCAAGAATGTCAGAAGAAATAAAGGTATGCGATGCGCCAGAATCAAATAAAGTCCAAACAGGAAAACCAGAAATGTAAACAAGGCTTTCTACAGAAATACTACCTCGGTCCGGAGCTGGAGTAGTGTTGAGAGCATGCATCTGCCCTCCAGAAGGTCCTGCCCGCTGAGTCTGTCCTAGCCCCTGTCCTTGATTCTTTGGGCAATCCATACTGTAGTGTCCAGACTCTCTGCAATGAAAGCATTCTCCCAACTTCCTCTTCTTCTTCCTACAATCTTTGGCTGTGTGTCCAGTGATCCCACAGAAGTTGCGCTTCCTTGTCTCCCTTGCCTTGTTGTTGTTGGCCTTGTTACCCTTGTTGTTCTTGTTGTTCTCGTTGTTCTGGTTGCCTCCCCACTTGGAGTCCACCTTCTTTGTTTGAGTCTCATTAAGCTTAACTTCTTTCTTGCCATTCTTATCATCTCCTTGAAGCAAGGCCATATCCACTAAGCTCTCAAAAGTGGCCCCCATGGGTATATGAGACATGGCCAAACCTTGCAATGGCTCATTCAATCCTCGAGCAAAGCGTAGAGCCTTCTTCTGAGGTGTGTTAACCATGTCTAAACCGAATCAAGCAAGCTGGTTAAACTTATTCACATACTCCCTCACGGGCATGTCCCCTTCCTTCAAAGATATAATCCTCTCCATTTGCTGATTCTCTTCAGCAGATGATAGAAACTTAAGCCCAAACCTCATCCTAAAGTCGGCCCAAGGTCTTCAGTTCCCTTTAACCAGTTTCTTGCCTCAACAAAAGTCTCTATCCCAACAAAATTCTTGCCACCCATCGCCTTAAATCACTGCAAATCTTTGCGAAATCCGCTTGTGGACGCTGAGGAGGAGGAGGAGGAACCTCAACTACGGGAGGAGGAGTGCGGGTGTCTGCTGGGCCGGCTACATTTGCCCTAGCCTCCATGTACCTCTTAAACCAAATAGGTACTGGTATTCCCTCCGAGATGATAAAGTTATCGGCCATACTAAAACGAAGTAAAAGATAGATTTAGAACGAGGAAACAAAGGATAGTGCTAATGGCTTTTGGGGAATAGCCTTTTAAAATAAACTAGACTTTCCTTGAAAAAATACTTAATTGGTTTTGAAAATAGTTTTTCCAAAAGGGTTTTTAAAACTTTTGTTTGGTCTAGTAAACCTCAAGCTCTGATACGAAATGTAACACCCCACCTCCACCAGGGTCACTCACGAGTGATTGCACTAACTTTGGAGGGGTGTTGTCTAGGTAAACATGCACAGAGATATCATAAGACAGAACATAGATAAATAAATAAGTAAAGCAGCGGTAGAAATTTAAAAACCATGGTTAACCATTTCAAAACCAAAGTCAACTTACATCAAAATACTTAGTCATCATTTTCCAACTACCACAAGTCTAGAAACATAAACTGAAAATAACATAAAGTAAACTATCCCCAAAATAGATGTGGTGAAGCCATAGCATGCTCAAGTCCAAACCGTACATGAGCTGTCAAGAAAGCAAGCCAAATGTCCAAGCTAAGCACTAGTGTTCCCTCCCTGAGAACTTGGGGGGGGGGGACGGAAGAAAAGAGGCGAAAGAAAGGGTCAGTCATAAATACTGGTAAGTCCTACCTACTATTAGTATAAAAACTAATGAAGTTAACTAGACATGAGAAACTGAGATGAAACATAAAGATCGTAACTAACTGGCATGATAAATAGATAACAAGGTAGATCAAGTGTGGCATCACATATACAAGGTTTAGTTTTTGCACCAATAGTACTAGTATTCTAACCCATGTCAAGTATAAACAAGAAATGATCCCTTGGTTAATATCATGAGATGACCCAAGTCAAGGTCCAACTATACGATCTTGTCGATTGGCTCCCTATAAGCCTAACTCGTTGAGTGTCGGTGTCCTACGACCCAATCACGGAATGTAGTCAACTGTGCTAGGTCCACCCTAGGGTGTATCAAGCTCTAAGGTGCCAACCACTGACACAAATCAAGCACGCACAGTCTAAACCTACTGGTGCCCGTGTCTGTTTTTTTTTCAACTCCGGACTATGTGCACGACCATAGCCCGCCTGAACCTACACTGGCGCACCTACTCAGCCGTCTTTTTAGTTGCTTACAATCAGCCCAGTAATCGTGCCCCACCCTAGCCTAGTCCCTAGGGTATCGTGATACACCTAAGAGGGTTACTGCTGAAAAAGACCACGTAACTAGGGTTTCTAACGGGTTAAGTGTGGTTAACCCTATCCAATCATGTATCAAGTTGGTTAAGTGTATCCAAGTGGTTCATGACTTAATCCTATCATGTGGCATTAATTAACTTAATGCGCCCAACCTCTCACATTAGACTTTGTTGTCGCTATTGGATGTGCCGGGCGGGTCCGGGCAGCTTTACACCACAACCTAGTCTAACCTCGGGTTTCAAGCGCGATATGACTAACTACTCACATTGGGTCCTATTGTTTGTAGCCATTGGATTTGTCGGGCGGTTCCGGGCAGATTTATGCTACAAACTCAACCTAACCTCGAGTTGGCCACTTCATGGTTTTCTACATGTCATGACCACATTCAAGTTTTCAAGCATAATTAATTTTCATGTCGCATTTCAAGTCATGTTTTTCATGTCATTTCAAGTTCGCCTAACTACCCATAACGTATTCCCATCGCACGTAAATTCGCATCAATACAAATAGATCAAGAAGGGGAACATAACAATATGACAAAGATGGACATAAGGTGATAAAGTTGGTCATAAGTTAAACATGATGATATTTGAGCAAAGGTGTTCATCACAACTAGCATATAGGATTATTTGCCTCAAAACATGTATGACATCAAACTTGGCAAATAGGGTGATAACATGGTAATAGTTGAAATAAAGTGATAAACTTGTGACTAGCATGTAGTTCAACATCATAGGCATGTTAACATCAAGGTTATGAGGGGTTCTATGTTGCATTATGCATAATCCCCAAATAAAGCTCATAGCTTTCTACCCAAAAATTAAGATGAATGGAACACATGATAGTTCCACAATCATAGATCAAAAGAGTCATGAATGGATCTATGCAAACAATGATAGACCCAAGACAAGTATTACACAAAAATCCCATTTCAACTTGCTACATGTTCATATTAATTTCATAGTTTAAAGCTAAGAGTAGAGTGGGGCTTACAAATCGTGGCTATGAGAACTAGAACAAAATAGAACAAGATAGATACGTTGTAGAAGCTCTAGGAATGATGTAGCAACACTAGAAATCTCCAAATAATAATAAGCTCCACACAAAGCCTTGAGAAATAAGTAGCTCCTTTGATTTGATGGAGAAAGATTGCTCCTTTGCCTTAGATCTAGTTTAGAACTCTCAAGCTCTCAAGATGAAGATGGAGGCCATGATTAGGGAGCATTTTGGCAGCACTTAGTTGATAGGATGATTTGTGGTGGTTTAGGCTTGGTCTTAGGGTGTTTTTATAGGAGTAGAGACAAGTTTAGACCATAGGATTAACCCTAGTTTAGATCTGAACCATCAAATCTCATCATAGGCCAACTGAACAGACCCAAAGGAGCAAGCATGTGCACCAGGCCAACATGGCCGACTAGGGAGGTCGACCCCCAGGTCGACACCCAGGTCGACTACCCAATCGACCTGGGGCTGGGGCAGATCGACTCCCCAGTCGACCCCCCAGTCGACCTGGGGCTGGGTGGGAAATTTTCCCGCCCAGTCTATTTGGGGCTGAACTTGAATTTCGGGCTGAATTTTGAATTTTCTGAAATCTTCTATGGACCACAACTTGGTCATACGGACTCAGATTTACGAAATTTCGGACTCGTTTTCAAGCAGAATTTCGAGAAGAACGCAATGGCGTAACTCATTCCCATTGATTCTTAACTTATAATTTAATTCTTCCCTGATTTCTTGTTCTAACATGTTATAAAAATTCGGGTTGTTACATTCTCCCCACCTTAAAGGATTTCGTCCCCGAAATCTCCAAATTAGGAAGAACGTATCCTACCATCCATCATCCATCTACTCAAAACATCATCCACAAGTAATCATTGTCCTTAAAAGATTTCAAATGCTGTATGAATATATGCAAAAAGTGTGTGTATATGCACCTATCTAATGCGAAAATCAGGCGGTTACTGACTCAGTAAACCTCCTTAATGCAGAATATGTTAGTGAAATGAGTCCAAATGTATGCAAATTCCTAACATAATTTATAATCTCTACATGAGTGCACATAACATTCATTCATATGCAACATCCACGTGATAGCATAACAAGTTTCATCCATGAATAAGCATAAACACTCATGCATATGCAATATGAAAGTGTGTGAGCCGATCTTAGTGCCTAACGTGTATCATGCATCCACGAGTAACCACTTGCAAACACATGCAACCATTTGCAACCATCAAGCATAACATGTTTCAAATGCATGTTTCATCCAAAGGGTTTCTACCTAAGGTTCTCATGACAAGATTAACGAAATAACAAGATAAACATGGATGGCAAAAGAAAGATATGCTAACTAGGGAAAAGAGATTGAGAATGTACCCTCAAAAAGAAATGGATAAAGCCCACGCATCTTCTCCTCGGTTTCCTAAGTTGCATCTTCATCGGCTTCACTCCACTGAACCTTTACTAACTTGACTTCTCGATTCCTCAGCTTCTTGATCTCCGTTCCCAAGATACGAATCGGAGCTCGCCTCAGGGTTGCCTCTTTCTCTACCTCCACGTCTTCAAGAATGCTAGGCTCAACTACTTCGGCTGATTCATGTAGGCATTTTCGGAGATGCGATACATGAAAGACATTGTGCACTCTAGCCATCTTCTTGGGCAAGTCCACCCTATAAGCCATTTGCCCAATCTTCTCGATGATAGGGAAGTGTCCTACGAACCATGGTGCTAGCTTTCCAACTGCTCCAAAACGAACCACATTTCGCAAGGGAGAAACCTTTACAAAGACCATATCTCCAACTTCAAACTCTAAGTCTGTCCTTCACTTGTCTGCATAGGATTTCTGTCTGTCTTGGGCCATTTTCATCCGCCTTCGAATCAAGTCAACCTTCTCGGATGTGTCCATTATCATGTCGGGCCCAAGTATAAGCTTATTCATCGTCTCCCACCAACATGTTGGTGACTTGCACGGCCTCCCATACAAAGCTTCGAATGGTGCCATGCAAACTCTACGAGAGGAAGGTGGTCTTCCCAAGTGCCACCAAAGTCAAGAATGCATAGCCTCAACAGATTTTTTAGTACCCTATTCACCCTTTCGGTCTGACCATCCGTCTGTGGGTGATAGGCTGTACTTAGATTCAATCGCATACCCATCGCTTCTTGCAAACTATTCCAAAATTGGCTAGTGAAGATGGGGTCACGATCGCTAACTATGCTGGAAGGAAATCCATGCAATCGTACTATCTCTCGAAGATAAACAGATGCTAGCCATGATGCGGTCCTCTTGCTCTTCACTGGAATGAAATGAGCGCTCTTCGTGAGTCTATCCACTTTGACCCATATGCTAGTATTCCCCTTCCTTGATCTCGGCAATCCATCCACAAAATCCATAGAGATACTTTCCCACTTCCATTGCGGGACCTCCAATGGATGCAGTAGCCCACCGGGATTCTTCGACTCGGCCTTTACTTGTTGGCAAACAATGCATCTAGAAACAAACTCTGCAACATCCTTTTTCATCCCAACCCAAAAGAAAATGTGCTTCATATCCTCGTACATCTTATCCCCTCCGGGATGTATGGTTATCCTAGAGAAATGCGCCTCCTCAAGAACTTTATTTACTAAGTCTCCCACTTGTGGGACACATAGTCTTCCATCACGCCTTAGCCACCCCTTGTCATCAATAGTATATCTAGTGAGGTGACTTGATGTCTCACCACGAATCAACTTGTCCATGATCTCGACTATCTATGGGTCTTCCCTCTGTGAAGTCCCAACTTGATCAAGAAGTGTAGGTCTAAGCTCAAGGGATGCTAACGAACCAATCATCGACTCAACAGCAGGTGTAAAACCAAAGGTTGCCAAGAACTCTAGGCTCTTTATCTCAACAATCAAGGGACTCAAAGTCAACCATTTTCTACTTAGCGCATCCGCCACAACATTACCCTTGCCAGGGGTATAAGCTATATCGAAGTCATATGATGCCAAGAATTCCATCCACCTCTGCTTCCTTAGATTCAAATCTTTCTGCGAGAAGAGGTACTTAAGCGACTTGTGATCAGTATATAACTCAAAATTTTCACCTAAAAGATAATGGTGCCAAGATTTGAGTGCAAAGACGAACGCCGCCAACTCCAAATCAAGAGTGGGATAGTTCTTCTCATGAACTTTGAGTTGCCTACCTCCAAAGCATATCACTCTCCCTTCTTGCATCAGGACAGCGCCTAATCCCGTGCCACATGCAACGGTGTATACGGTAAACAACTTCCCTCCATCGGGTAATGCTAGAACTGGAGATGTGGTGAGGGATTTCTTGAGCCTTTGAAAAGCAAGCTCACACTCTAAGTCCCATGCAAAGACTAAGTTCTTCTTCGTTAACTTAGTAAGAGGGGCTGAAATCTTAGCGAAGTCCTTAATGAACTTCCTATAAAATCCTGCCAGACCGAGAAAGCTTCTCACTTCAGTTGCATTCTTCGGAACTTTCCAGTCTTGTACCGCCACTACTTTAGTGGGATCCACAGCTATGCCTTGCTTAGAAACTATATGCCCAAGGAACCGAACTTCCCTTCTCCAAAAATGGCATTTGGAGAACTTGGCTTTTAACTGATGAGCTCTAAGCGTATCCATAACCTCCTTGAGATGTGTAGCATGCTCTTCCTCGTCCTTAGAAAAGATCAGAATATCATCCACGAAGACAACCACAAACTTGTTAAGGAACTCCCTAAACACCCTACTCATCAAATCAACGAAGTATGCGGGTGCATTAGTCAAACCGAACGGCATGACGAGCCATTCAAAGTATCCATCTGGAGTCCTAAACGCAGTCTTGTCAATACTATCCTCAGCCACTCTAAGCTGATGGAATCTGGTGGCTAGATCGAATTGAGAGAAAACAGAAGCACCTACAAGCCGGTCAAAGAGATCATCAATCCTCGGTAACGGGTGCCTATTCTTCTTTGTCAGCTTGTTTAAATCACGATAATCAACACATAGACAAAGCGAACCATCCGCCTTAGTAGCGAATACCACAGGAGCACCCCATTCAGAAATGCTTCGCCAAATGAAATTTTTCTCAAGAAACTCCTTGACTTGCTTGCTAAGCTCTCTTCTTTCTCGCGGGGCGATGTGCCTAACAGGCAATGAAACTGGCTTGGCATTATCAACGAGATAAATACGGAAGTCCATCTCGCGTTTAGGGGGTAACCCCTTCACCTCATCAAAGACATCAGGATATTCTCGGACCACCCTCACAGATTGAAGATTGTCAATAGACAAGTCGAGGGATTCAAGATAACATAACATGACGGGATCCATAGGGTTACAAGAAATCTCTAGGGTATTGCCAAGGCGAGTCATAAGCCTCACTATCCTATGCTCACAATCGAGAATGGCTCCATAACTGGACAACCAATCCATGCCCAAAATCAACCCGTATCCCATGAACCCGAGAACATAAGCATTACATGTGAATTCTACGGTCAAGATAGAAATCCTCAAATCCATACAAATCATAGGTAGATGGGCGGAACCCCCAATTGGATTTGAAACACTAACGGGATCCTCAACTAGACTAGTACTTAGGTGCAAACTTTCAACAATGTCAGAAGAAATAAAGGTATGCCATGCGCTAGAATCAAATAAAGTCCGAACAGGAAAACCAGAAATGTAAACAAGGCTTTCTACAGAAATACTACCTCGGTCCGGAGCTGGAGTAGTGTTGAGAGCATGCATCTGCCCTCCAGTAGGTCCTGCCCGCTGAGTCTGTCCTTGCCCCTGTCCTTGCTTCTTTGGGTAATCATTACTGTAATGTCCAGACTCTCCACAATGAAAGCATTCTCCCAACTTCCTCTTCTTCTTCCTACAATCTTTGGCTATGTGTCCAGTGATCCCACAGAAGTTGCACTTCCTTGTCTCCCTTGCCTTGTTGTTGTTGGCCTTGTTACCCTTGTTGTTCTTGTTGTTCTGGTTGTTCTGGTTGCCTCCCCACTTGGAGTCCACCTTTTTGGTTTGAGTCTCATCAAGCTTAACTTCTTTCTTGCCATTCTTATCATCTCCTTGAAGCAAGGCCATATCCACTAAGCTCTCAAAAGTGGCCCCCATGGGTATATGAGACATGGCCAAACCTTGCAATGGCTCATTCAATCCTCGAGCAAAGCGTAGAGCCTTCTTCTGAGGTGTGTTAACCATGTCTAAACCGAATCAAGCAAGCTGGTTAAACTTATTCACATACTCCCTCACGGGCATGTCCCCTTCCTTCAAAGATATAATCCTCTCCATTTGCTGATTCTCTTCAGCAGATGATAGAAACTTAAGCCCAAACCTCATCCTAAAGTCGACCCAAGTCTCTATAGGCCTAGTAGTGTTGGTGACTTCCCACCAATAAGCAGCTTCCTCTTTCAATAGCCATACTGCCAAGAGAACTTTCCTACGATCTTCTACATCAAAGATAGCAAAAAGGTCTTTAGTTTCCTTTAACCAGTTTCTTGCCTCAACAAAAGTCTCTGTCCCAACAAAGTTCTTGCCACCCATCACATTAAAGTCTTTGCAAATCTTTGCAAAATCCGCTTGTGGACGCTGAGGAGGAGGAGGAGGAACCTCAACTACGGGAGGAGGAGTGGGGGTGTCTGCTGGGCCGGCTCCATTTGCCCTAGCCTCCGTGTACCTCCTAAACCAAATAGGTACCGGTATTCCCTCCGGGATGATAAAGTTATCGGCCATACTGAAACGAAGTAAAAGATAGGTTTAGAACAAGGAAACAAAGGATAGTGCTAATGGCTTTTGGGGAATAGCCTTTTAAAATAAACTAGACTTTCCTTGGAAAAATACTTATTTGGTTTTGAAAATAGTTTTTCCAAAAGGGTTTTTAAAACTTTTGTCCGGTCTAGTAAACCTCATGCTCTGATACCAAATGTAACACCCCACCTCCGCCAGGGTCACTCACGAGTGATTGCACTAGCTTTGGAGGGGTGTTGTCTAGGTAAACATGCACAGAGATATCACAAGACAGAACGTAGATAAATAAGTAAAGCAGCGGTAGAAAATTAAAAACCATGGTTAACCATTTCAAAACCAAAGTCAACTTACATCAAAATACATAGTCATCATTTTACAACTACCACAAGTCTAGAAACATAAACTGAAAATAACATAAAGTAAACTATCCCCAAAATAGATGTGGTGAAGCCATAGCAAGCTCAAGTACAAACCGTACATGAGCAGTCAAGAAAGCAAACCAAATGTCCAAGCTAAGCACTAGTGTTCGCTCCCTGAGAACCTGGGGGGGGAACAGAAGAAAAGAGGCGAAAGAAAAAAGGGTCAGTCATAAAGACTGGTAAGTCCTACCTACTATTAGTATAAAAACTAATGAAGTTAACTAGACATGAGAAACTGAGATGAAACATAAAGATGGTAACTAACTGGCATGATAAATAGATAACAAGGTAGATCAAGTGTGTCATCGCATATACAAGGTTTAGTTTTTGCACCAATAGTACTAGTATTCTAACCCATGTCAAGTATAAACAAGAAACGATCCCTTGGCCCAATATCATGAGATGACCCAAGTCAAGGTCCAACTATACGATCTAGTCGATCGGCTCCCTATAAGCCTAACTCGTCGAGTGTCGGTGTCATACGGCCCAATCACGGAATGTAGTCAACTGTGCTAGGTCCACCCTAGGGTGTATCAAGCCCTAAGGTGCCAACCACTGACACAAATCAAGCACGCACAGTCTAAACCTACTGGTGCCCGTGTCTGTTTTTTTTTTCAACTCCGGACTATGTGCACGACCGTAGCCCGCATGAACCTACACTGGCGCACCTACTCAGCCGTCTTTATGGTCGCTTACAATCAGCCCAGTAATCGTGCCCCACCCTAGCCTAGTCCCTAGGGTATCGTGATACACCTAAGAGGGTTACTGCTGAAAAGGACCACGTAACTAGGGTTCCTAACGGGTTAAGTGTGGTTAACCCTATCCAATCATGTATCAAGTTGGTTAAGTGTATCCAAGTGGTTCATGACTTAAACCTATCATGTGGCATTAATTAACTTAATGCGCCCAACCTCTCACATTAGACTTTGTTGTGGTTACTGGATGTGTCGGGCGGGTCCGGGCAGCTTTACACCACAACCTAGCCTAACCTCGGGTTTCAAGCGCGATATGACCAACTACTCACATTGGGTCCTATTGTTTGTAGCCACTGGATTTGTCGGGCGGTTCCGGGCAGATTTATGCTACAAACTCAACCCAACCTCGAGTTGGCCACTTCATGGTTTTCTACATGTCATGACCACATTCAAGTTTTCAAGCATGATTAATTTTCATGTCGCATTTCAAGTCATGTTTTTCATGTCATTTCAAGTTCGCCTAACTACCCATAACGTATTCCCATCGCACGTAAATTCGCATCAATATAAATAGATCAAGAAGGGGAACATAACAATATGACAAAGATGGGCATAAGGTGGTAAAGTTGGTCATAAGTTAAACATGATGATATTTGAGGCAAAGGTGTTCATCACAACTAGCATATAGGATTATTGGCCTCAAAACATGTATGACATCAAACTTAGAAAATAGGGCGATAACATGGTAATAATTGACATAGAGTGATAAACTTGTGACTAACATGTAGTTCAACATCATAGGCAAGTTAACATCAAGGTTATGAGGGGTTCTATGTTGCATTATTCATAATCCCCAAATAAAGCTCATAGCTTTCTAACCAAAAATCAAGATGAAACATTACTAGGTTCATGATAGTTCCACAATCATAGATCAAAAGAGTCATGAATGGATCTATGCATACAATGATAGACCCAAGACAAGTATTACACAAAAATCCCATTTCAACTTGCTACATGTTCATATTAATTTCATAGTTTAAATCTAAGAGTAGTGTGGGGCTTACAAATCGTGGTTATGATAACTAGAACAAAATAGAACAAGATAGAGGCGTTGTAGGAGCTCTAGGAATGATGTAGCAACACTAGAAATCTCCAAATAATAATAAGCTCCACTCAAAGCCTTGAGAAATAAGTAGCTCCTTTGATTTGATGGAGAAAGATTGCTCCTTTGGCTTAGATCTAATTTTGAACTCTCAAGCTCTCAAGATGAAGATGGAGGCCATGATTAGGGAGCATTTTGGCAGCACTTAGTTGATAGGATGATTTGTGGTGGTTTAGGCTAGGTCTTAGGGTGTTTTTATAGGAGTAGAGACAAGTTTAGGCCATAGGATTAACCCTAGTTTAGATCTGAACCATCAAATCTCGTCATAGGCCAACTGAACAGACCCAAAGGAGCAAGCAGGTGCACCAGGCCAACATGGCCGACCAGGGAGGTCGACACCCAGGTTGACTACCCAGTGGACCTGGGGCTGGGGCAGGTTGACTCCCCAGTCGACCCCCAAGTCGACCTGGGGCTGGGCGGGAAATTTTCCCGCCCAGTCTGTTTGGGGCTGAATTTGAATTACGGGCTGAATTTTGAATTTTCTGAAATCTTCTATGGGCCATAATTTGGTCATACGGACTCCGACTTACGAAATTTCGGACTCGTTTTCAAGCAGAATTTCGAGACGAACGCAATGGCGTAACCCGTTCCCATTGATTCTTAACTTATAATTTAATTCTGCTCTGATTTCTTGTTTTAACATGTTATAAAAATTCGGGTTGTTACACCGGTCTTCCCAGAAGCTCTCCTACAGCTATAAATACACCATTTGAAGGCATCTTCAAGGATCTTTTGGCTTTAACACCTCACGGCTTCCACCATTGCTCTTTGCAAAGCATTTTCAGCAGCAATGTGGCAAATTCCACATTATAACACCAGGATTTCATGTATAATCTTATGATTTCTTATCTCATTTCATTGTAAACACGAGGATTCGTGTATAAACCGAGAGAATTATACTTGTAACTTCTTAGGATTTATAGGCTTGGTTTGAGCCGAACCGCTATAAAAATCCCGTGTGTCTCCTCTTTATTTACTGTTTTCTGCGTTTTGTGATTTGTGATATGCAATTAGCTGTTAGGCCCAGATTTTGGTCTAACATTTTGGCGCGTTGGGAAGGGGCGAACCTTTGACTCTCTGCTTGGATTTTTTGGCTAATGGATAAATGGTAATCAAAAGGAAGAAAACTGTAAATTCCGCTTACGTTGATGACACAAGGAACGAGGCAAGCCAGGAAGCTTCCTCTTATGGAGATCCTTCTGCATACTTGACTAGAGACGAGATGGACAGAGTTCTCACTGAACTAAGAGATCAGATGGCACGACAAGATGATCTCCTCCAGAAACAACAGGAAATAATCAACCAATTCTTCGCTCGGATGGATGGAAGGCTGAGCAACGCTCAAGTCACTGGAAACGAAGCCATTGAAGCGGCTCGAGTATCACCCAGACTTGGGGGCAACCCTCCCGTTCAACAGCATCAACCATCTCATGATGCATCTCTAGATCGCGATCCGGATCATGGTGCACCAAAAGGCTCACGAGCCGATCCCAGCAACTCGCTCCCATTTGCTCAACAACAACCGGTTCGTGACCTACCTCCAGGACCTAGTCGGATCGCCCCCCTGCTTCACGAACCTGCCTCACGAACCAACCCCCTCGAACCGGGTCGGGTCGCCAATCCACGACCCGCGAGCCATGATCCCCAGGCAACAGCTCACCAACAACTTCCATTCTCTCCTGCACTCAACGTTGGGGGCACCAGCTCTGATCTTGGCAATTTACAGCAACCTTTTGAAGGAAATCGACTCGCTGATCTGATTCAGCGCCTATCGAGATGCCGCACTTATCAGAATGATGTGGATAACGTCAACCGCAACCCGTTCACTTAGGAAATCAGGAATTCTCGCAATCCCCTAGATTTCAAAGTCCCACAACTGGAGCCATACAATGGCAGGACAGATCCTACCGTGCACCTGATGCGCTACAAACGGCATATGGATGTTCAATCGGCATCGAAAAACGTCATGGCTAAATGTTTTCCCCTCTTTCTAACTGATATAGCAGCCATGCGGATTCGGCAGCTAGAAACGGAATCGATCAACAACTGGAATATGTTGGTCGCTCGCTTCCTCGAACAGTTTCGGGTCCACATCGCACGACCCAAGAACGTCATGTCACTCACCACAATCAAGCAGAGGCCTAGAGAAACTCTGCGTTCATTTCTGGAAAGATTCAACGTTGCAGCCGCATCAGTTGATCGCCCTGAACAATCGATGCTACTGATGGCAGTAGTATCCGGCGTTCTGGATAACACGAAATTCAAGAAATCTTTGTACCATGATCCACCGTGAAATCTCGGTGAATTCTACCTTGAAGCAAATAGATTTCTGCGGGAAGAAGATGCTACGTCCAAGAAGAAAGTTCTCGATGTCAACATGTTTAAAGATGGAGAACCATCTGATTCTGGAAATGGCAAAGGTAAAGCCGCCGTCAGGAATGACCGCAACACACAACCCCAGAGAGGGCCCAGATATGAAAAATACACTGAACTCAATGCTTCATTATCTGACATCTACATGGACACAAACAACGTTGTCTCCTACCCAAAGCCTCCCAGGAGGGAGCCATCGCAAAGAGAACGCGATTCTGGAAAGCACTGCATATTCCACGATATGGACGAACATGACACAAATGACTAAAGGCATCTTCGTGATTTGATTGAGGAACGGGTTAGACATGGAGAGCTGCCCGAGTATGTGAAACTACCGACAGCGCCTGCACCTGCGCTACTACCTCCTGCTCCCCGAAGAGGGAATGACCCTGGATCGAGCTCTCGTGGGCTCATCATCAACTGATCTGGATGAGATCAGCTTTCATTTTCTGCATTTCTTAGGCTTTGAGATTTGTTTTTGCTTTCTTTGGTTTTCCGATTGGTTGAATCGGAGTACACACGTATGGGGTTAGGATGTAGCCCCAAACGCGTGCTCTGGACTCGGTGTCAAAATAATTAGGATATGATTTGGTATTGCATTTTGAATTGAATAAGGACTTTCCTAGCATGGATTATATTTGGAGAATTTAAATATCTTGTTAGGATGTGGCAGGATCCTCGACTTCGGTTAAAGTATGGCTTATACTTATTATGGAACTCTAGATATGGATTATGCCTAGGGACAGACTATCTTGTCAGGCAGTGGCAAGCGTAGCTCTACTTCAGGTCTGAGTATGGTTTATACTCACTTTGGAATCCTAAGTATGGATTATACTTAGGAAAGACAAATGGTCTTGTTAGGATGTAACAAAAGAAATCGAGTATGGATTATACTCGGTTTGAACTCCAGGGTATGGATTATGCCCTGCAAAAGGTCTTGTCAGGATGTGACAAAAGAAATCGTGTATGGACTATACTCAATTTGGACTTCTGGATATGGATTATGCCTGGAAATGTTGGCCCTTGCCAGGATTTGGCAGGATGACTCAAAGGTCCCTTGAGTATGGTTTATGCTCATTAGACGCCAAAGCATGGTATATGATCAGAAAATTTGAACAATATCGCCAAGATTTGGCACGTTTATTTCTCCTTTATCTCTTTACATGTATGGATTATATCTGTAGCTAGCAGACCCGGCAAGTTCATGGCATTATCAAATTTCTATGGCTTATAGATTTCCTGGACTATCCAGAACACATCTTTCTTCAACCAACAAGATATGTTCTGGGGGGCAAACTTATTGACACACTTTTTTGTAAAAGCTGTCACACTGAATATCTGGATAACATCGCGCTCGGATATGGAGAACATCGTCAGAATACAGGCAGCGATTTGGTCAAAATCGCATCATGAACAAAGTAGGGCCCGAAACTCCTATCAGATGACCTATTTTGGGCCCAAAAACAGCGATCAGGGAGATAAGCCTTGTAACTCTTGTAGATCTCTGAATTAGCTTCAATATGAGCTTTGGTTTGGCTCAATCGGACTTACAATTTGAAAGTTATGCCCGTTTCCGTAAACTGGTGTAATCTGGCAATTTCTTGGATAAAGCAATGAAGCGTCACACGATCGGAGTATGGCTTATGCACCCTCGTATCGCCCCTCATCGGATCGCCCCCTCGGCTCGTGGTATACCTTCAGATCGCGACCCACTCATAGTACACATGGAGACCACGACCCAAACGCCAGCTCTTCAATCCAGCTCGCAACCAGTCACGGATCGTGATAGCCATATCACGATCCGACCTATGAGACCACGACCCGACCCCTGAACCTGCTCCTGCGCAGCTTGTTCTGACCTATTCTTAAGGCTATTCGCTCTCCTATTTTCCCGGATCGGGTGCCACGTACCCCATCACGAACCGGTCTTCCCAGAAGCTCTCCTACGGCTATAGATACACTATTTGATGGCATTTTCAAGGATCTTTTGGCTCTAACACCTCACGGCTTCCACCATTGCTCTCTGCAAAGCTTTTTCACTAGAAAAGGAGCCAAATTCCACATTATAACATGAGGATTTCGTGTATAATCTTATGATTTCTTATCTCTTTTCATTGTAAACACGAGGTCGTGTATAAACCGAGAGAATTGTACTTGTAACTTCTTAGGATTTAAGAAGAGATAAAGTGGACGTAGGCTTGGTCTGAGCCGAACCACAATAAAAATCCCATGTGTCTCCTCTTTATTTATTATTTCCTGCATTCTATGATCTGCAATTGGGTGTTAGGCCCAGATTTTGGTCTAACATTTTGGCGCGCCAGGAAGGGGCGAACCTTCGACTTTCTTCTTGGATTATTTGGCTATTGGATAAATGGCAATCAAAAGGAACAAAACTGGAACTTTCGCTCATGCTAATGATGTTGAGGCTGAAGACACAAGGAACGAGGCAAGCCAGGAAGCTTCCTCTCAAGAAGATCCTTCTGCATACTTGACCAAATGCGAGATGGACGGAGTTCTCACTGAATTGAGAGATCAGATGGCACGGCAAGATGATAGCCTCCAGAAACAACAGGAAATGGTGAACCAATTCTTCGCTCGGATGGATGGAAGGCCGAGAACCGCTCAAGTCACTGGAAACGAAGCCATTAAAGCAGCTCGAGTATCACCCGGACTCAGGGGCAACCCTCCCGTTCAACAGCATCAACCATCTCGTGATGCATCTCTAAATCGCGAACCGAATCGTGGTGCACCACCAGGCTCACAAGCCGATCCCAGCAACTCGCTCCCATTTGCTCAACAACAACCGGTTCATGGCCTACCTCCGGGATCCATTTGGATCGCCCCCTGCTTCACGAACCTGCCTCACGAACCGACCCCCTCGAACCGGGTCGGGTCGCCAATCCGCGATCCACGATCCCCAGGCAACAGCTCAACAACAGCTTCCATTCTCTCCTGCACTCAATGCTGGGGGCACCAGCTCTGATCTTGGCAATTTACAGAAAATTTTTGAAGGAAATCGACTCGCTAATCTGATTCAACACCTCTCGAGAGGCTGCACTTATCAGAATGGTGTGGATGACGTCAACCACAACCCGTTCACTTAGGAAATCAGGAATTCTCGCAATCCCTTAGATTTCAACATCCCATAACTGGAGCCATACAATGGCAGGACGGATCCTACCGTGCACCTGATGCACTACAAACGGCATATGGAAGTTCAATCGGTGTCGGAAAACGTCATGGCTAAATGTTTTCCCCTCTTTCTAACTGATATAGCAGCCATGTGGATTCGGCAGCTAGAAACGGAATCGATCAACAGTTGGAATATGTTGGTCGCTCGCTTCCTTGAACAGTTTTGGGTCCACATCGCACAACCCAAGAATGTCATGTCACTCACCACAATCAAGCAGAGGCCTTGAGAAACTTTGCGTTCATTTCTGGAAAGATTCAATGTTGTAGCAGCATCAGTTGATCGCCCTGAACAATCGATGCTACTGATGGCAGTAGTATCCGGCGTTCTGGATAACACGGAATTCAAGAGATCTTCGTACCATGATCCACCGTGAAATCTCGGCGATTTCTTCCTTGAAGCAGATAGATTTCTGTGGGAAGAAGATGCTACGTCCAAGAAGAAAGTTCTCGATGTCAACACGTTTAAAGATGGAGAACCATCTGATTCTGGAAATGGCAAAGGTAAAGCCTCCGTCAGGAATGACCGCAACACACAGCCCCGAAGAGGGCCCAGATATGAAAAGTACACTGAACTCAATGCTTCATTATCTGACATCTACATGGACACAAACGGCGTTGTCTCCTACCCAAAGCCTCTTAGGAGGGAGCCATCACAAAGAGAACGCGATTCTGGAAAGCACTGCATATTCCACGATATGGTTGGACATGACACAAATGACTACAGGCGTCTTCGTGATTTGATTGAGGAATGGCTTAGACGTGGAGAGCTGCCCGAGTTTGTGGAACTACCGACAGCGCCTGCACCTGCGCTGCTACCTCCTGCTCCCAGGAGAGGGAATGACCCTGGATCGAGCTCTCATGGGCTCATCATCAACTGATGTGGATGAGATCAGCTTTCATTTTCTGCATTTCTTAGGCTTTGAGATTTGTTTTTGCTTTCGTTAGGTTTTTCGATTGGTTGAATCGGAGTACACACGTACGGGGTTAGGATGTAGCCCCAAAAGCGTGCTCTGGACTCAGTGTCAAACTAGTCAGGATATGATTTGGTTTTGCATTTTGAATTGAATAAGGACTTTCCAAGCATGGATTATGTTTGGAGAATTTAAATATCTTTTCAGGATGTGGCAGGATCCTCAGCTTCGGTTAGAGTATGACTTATACTTATTATGGAACTCTAGGTATGGATTATGCCTAGGGATGGACTATCTTGTCAGGCTGTGGCAAGCGTAGCTCTACTTCAGGTCTGAGTATGGTTTATACTCACTTTGGAGTCCTAAGTATGGATTATACTTAGGAATGACAAATGGTCTTGTCAGGATGTAACAAAAGAAATCGAGTATGGATTATACTCGGTTTGAACTCCAGGGTATGGATTATGCCCTGCAAACGGTCTTGTCAGGATGTGACAAAAGAAATCGGGTATAGACTATACTTGATTTGAACTTCTGGGTATGGATTATGCCTGGAAATGTTGGCCCTTGCCAGGATTTGGAAGGATGACTCAAACGTCCCTTGAGTATGGTTTATGCTCATTAGATGCCGAAGCATGGTTTATGCTCAGAAAATTTGAACAATATCGCCAGGATTTGGCACGTTTGTTTCTCCTTTATCCCTTTACAAGTATGGATTATATCTGTAGCTGGAAGACCCGGCAAGGTCATGGCATTATCGAATTTCTATGGCTCATAGATTTCCTGGACTATCCAGAACACTTCTTCCTTCAACCAGCAAGATATGTTCTAAGGGGCAAACTTGTTGACACACTTTTTGGTAAAAGCTGTCACACTGAATATCTGGATAACATCGCGCTCGGATATAGAGAACATCGTCAGAAGACAAGCAGCGATTTGGTCAAAATCACATCACGAACAAAGAAGGGTCCGAAACTCCTATCAGACGACCTCTTTTGGGCCTGAAAATAGCGATTACGAAGCTAAGCTATTTAAGTCTTGTAGATATCTGAATTAGCTTCAGTTTGAGCTTTGGTTTGGCTCAATAGGACTTACGATTTGAAAGTTATGCCCGTTTCCGTAAACTGGTGTAATCTGGCAATTTCCTAGATAAAGCAACGAAGCGTCACACGATCGGAGTATGGCTTATGCACCCTTGGATTGCCCCTCATCGGATCGCCCCCAAGGCTCGTGGTACACCTTCAGAATGCGACCCAGTCGTAGTACACATGGAGACCACGACCCGATCACCAGCACATCAATCCAACTTGCAACCAGTCCCGGATCATGATAGCCATATCACGATCCGACCTATGAGACCACGACCCGACCCCCGAACCTGCTCCTGCGCAGCTTGTTCTGACCTATTCTCAAGGTTATTCGCTCTCCTATTTTCCCGGATCGGGTGCCACGTACCCCATCACGAACCGGTCTTCCCAGAAGCTCTTCTACAGCTATAAATACACCATTTGAAGGCATTTTCAAGGATCTTTTGGCTCTAACACCTCACAGCTTCCATCATTGCTCTCTGCAAAGCATTTTCAGCAGCAAAGGAGCCAAATTCCACATTATCACATGAGGATTTCATGTATAATCTTATGATTTCTTATCTCTTTTCATTGTAAACATGAGGATTTCGTGTATAAACCGAGAGAATTGTACTTGTAACATCTTAGGATTTAAGAAGAGATAAAGTGGACGTAGGCATGGTTTGAGCCGAACCACTATAAAAATCCCGTGTGTCTCCTCTTTATTTACAGTTTTATGCATTCTGTGATATGTGATCTGCAATTGGGTGTTAGGCCCAGATTTTGGTCTAACACCTATCAATTAGCCCAACTTGCAGTTTATACCAATTTAGATTTAATATTCCCCTTTTACAATTCATGCCCAGTCTAGAATAATATCCCAATTTACAGTTCATGTCAAAACTGGATTTAATATTCTAGTTTACCGTTTATGTCCAAATCTTGGTTTACATGCCAACTACATACTTTGCGGCCAATTAAAATTTATCATTTGTGCCCAAGTCTAATATGCATGTAAATTATTCACTATTATAGCCAATTCAGATTATGCCAACATATTTATTATGCCAAATTATCTTAATTAAGCTATGCCCAACCCCCGCATCATAATCGTACGTACAACATGATTTCACAAGTTTTCTAAGTACTCATGAAATGACACTAACAAAAGGAATAGGGGATAAGCACAAGAATTGATATAAAGGAATAGGCACGCAAAAATAATGGCTCCAACAGGTTCGATGTACATAATAGTGAATAGGAATAAACTAGCCAAGTTACACACTAAATATGAAATCCAACATAATCAAGGGAATATGCATAGGTGATTTGGTCCAACAGAATGCCAGTTCAAGGTACAACGTGATCGGTAAATTGTAACAATGGGAATAGGCATAAGCAACTAACTACAATAGTTATAGGCAATTAACCACAATGGTCATGAGCGACTAATCACAATAATTTATTAATCAATGTCATAAGCAATAGTCTCATTATTATGAATCATAGTCGTGGGCATCAGTCTCATAGTCACGAATCATAGTCATAAGCAATAATTTCATAAGCAACAGTTCGTGGTCATAGTCTTAGGCAAAGGTCTCATAGTCATAGGCAATAGTTTCACCACAAGAATATAGCATAGGAAAATCGCATGAATAAACATGAATCCGCATAGATAAACTAATAGGCACCGTTCTAATATTAATTTCTTACAAGCCATGACTTCCAATTAATGTTTAAATCGAAAATATAACTGTACTTACAAAATATAGGCAAGTCTTGTTTTTCTGAAATCTGTTTTCTGAAGCTGAATAGCTTTCCTTTGATGTAGATCTTTGAATTAGATTACTTTTAATTTGATTTTGATGTAGGCTTTTATCTCGTCTTTGAATTGAAAGCGGTGATGGCTACTCCAAGTTCTCTATTGATGGCATGATAGTTCCAGGATTATTTTTGTGTGATTTTAGGTTGAGCATTGGGTTGTTTATATAGAATTTCAATTTAATTAGAGCCGTCGGATGATTCTAGAGTTAACAACAACCATTCAGTCAGGATAGGGTGACACCTCAGCCCTAACGACTCAGCAAGGAGTCAGAAAGGACTCAGCAATGACTCACGGTATGGATCAGAACACACCAGAAAGCTGTGTAGGCTCTCAGCCTGGCCTGGGCGCACTTGGCAATTGCGCCTGTGCAATTTTTGTACTGGCGCACTTCCCAAGTGCGCCAGTGCATTTATATTTTTTCTCTCTTCTTCTTTTTTTCTGCCTAACTTCATTTTTCCATATCTTCTTCATACGGTGTCCGATTTACGCAAACTCGGACTCTATCTCAGTCAGAATTCCGAGACGAATACAATGGCATAACCCATTTCCCTAATTCTCGCATTTGAAATTAATTATTCTTTGATTATATCTTATGTCCCGATTTAAAATTGCGGGGTGTTACATTCTCTCCTCCTTAAAGGATTTCGTCCCTGAAATCTCTAAGTTAAGAAGAATGCATATCATATCATCCAACATCCATGCACTCAACCATTCAATCACTGGTGTCCATTGTCCTTAAAAGATTTCTAATGCTTTCATGATCATATGCATAGTGTGTGTACATGTCCTTATCTAATGCAAAATCAGGCGGTCTACTGATTCAGTTGAACTCCTTAATGCAGGTTATGTTAGTGCCATGAGTCCAATATGTATGCAATCCTAATGATACATATTATTTCTATATCAGTGAACAACCATTCACTCAAAGCAACGTCCATAGGATAACACATCAAGTTCAATCCATAAACAAATACATATATGCAAATGCAATATGAAAGTGACTGAGCTGATCTAGTGCCTATGTATGCATATGCATCCACGATCAACCACTAGCAACCACTTGCAACGATCCATCATAACATGTTTCAAACACGTGTTTACATCCATTGGCTTCTACCTAAGAATCGAAGATATGACTTGGAGGATATACCTTAAAAGATAAAGGCTAGCATGCAAATAAACTTTGCAGGAAAAAGAGGAATCAATGATACACCCTTAAAAAGGGTATGATGCGCATATCTAGTCTTCAGTCTTCTAAGTCGCATCTTCTTGAGCTTCACTCCACTGTACCTTATTTAATTTAACTTCATGGTTGCGAAGCTTCTTGACCTCCATTTCCAAAATCCACTAGTAAAGATAGGCCCTCGATCACTTATTATGCTAGAGGGTATCCAATGTAGTCGAACTATCTTTCCAAGATAAACAGATATTAATCATGATGTCAAGTGTATATCCTAAGACGATTAGAGGTCTCTCCTCTACATAGCTTATCCATCATGCTGCAAATCTAAGGTTCTAAAGCTAATGGTTACTATGTGCTTATTACTTCTCTTAAGGCCAGTCTAACTTAGGGTGCCAGCCCCAACCATTTTTTCTCACGCAAATCATCCTAGTCGAACTCGACATCCCTCAAGTACAAACCCCAAAGGCCTAAACCAATATCAGACAAGCACCCAAGGGATACCTCCTCCGAATTTGGGCGATCTATGTGAGATGATACTATTAAAACAACCAAACAATTGAGCACTTTACCACTCTAGCTATCCTCGCCAATCTTGCTCTAGAATTATCGTTGATCGCATAACTGGATTTGCAGTGTCATCTAGATACATGCGGAAGTCTGTCTCGAATTTTAGGGGGGAAACCACTACCCTAATCAAAACATCTTGCGTACTCATGGACTACCCCAACGGATCGAAAAATCGTCGATAGATAAGTAAAGTGATTCTAGGTAGCTAAGACAAACTAATCCCTTAGGATCGTACGAAATCTCAAGGGTATTCCCTAGGCAAGTCGAAATCCTAACTACCCTTGTTTCACAATTACTAGCTAACCAATTAATGCCAAGAATCAACCCATAGCCCAAAAAACATAAGCATAAATATAGCTATTCTCAAATCCTCACAAGTCAAAGATAAATGGGACGAACCAGCAATTGGATTTGAGAGTATAATGGGATCCTCTACTATACAATATCTAGGGTGCAGAGACTCGACCATGGCAGAAAATATATACAAATGTGAAGCGCTAAAATCAGAAGGAGTACTAACAGGATAATCAAAAAGGAAAAACTCTTTCAACAAAAATCTTACTGCCTCTCTCGCAGGTATGCTAGCGGTGAGAGCATGCACTTGCCTTCCAGAAAATCCTGTCCCTTGTTCTTACCCTTGCCCTTAATTATATGACCCGTTATACCAAAATAAAGATACTTCCTCTTGTTTTAGGTTTTAGTATTCTTTCCTCCACTCCTTTGTGAACCAAGTCCATATCCATGGGTTCTTCATCCTTGTGTTGTGCTCCTTAGCCAAACCCCCTCACTCTCAACTTTGCCATCCTTGTGTAACTTGTTGACATGTCTCTCGAAAGCTGCCTCCATCGCATGGAGAATCCTACAAAGCTCGAAAGAAAATTACGGCTACAGATGGAAGTTAGGCACTTATTTGCCCTTTGACAAGTGTCGTAGTCTCATTAAGCCTACGGAACCATGTTGCGATGAGGTTACCTCCCAGAAAGCCAGGAGCCCCGGAGACCCAAGAAAGAAGGAAACAAGGATTCAAGCAGAGGGCCAAAAGATAGTGCATATGGCTTTGGGGAATATGCCTTTAAAACAAAACTTTTGTTTTGAAAATGCTTCTTTTAAAATCATTTTGAAAATAATTTTTCAAATCTTTTTATCTGATCCGATAACCTTCAGCTCTGATACCAAGTGAAACACCCTACCTCCGTTAAGGTCACTCACAAAGGGAATGGCTAAACTTCGGTGGAGCATTTTTAGTACAAGATGTAGAAAAATTACAAGACAAAAAAATAAAGCAGCGGAAAATAAATAACCTTTATTGATTAAAAACAGATTGTGCAAAGAATGTTTTACAACACCAATACTTATTACAACTAAGCATCTGTCTTGTTTAAAATAAAGAAGCATAAACTGACAATGATATTACCAAACAAAGCATGAGCCAACCATAGCAGTAGAAAATGGAGTTCAAAGCAATGCGTTAAAGAATCTTCAAGCTCGGAAAGAGTAACAGTCCAAAATGAGCTGAGTTATTCCCTCCCCGGCTATCGAGGGGGAGAACGGAAGAAAAGAGGTGAAAACAAACTAGGTTAGACATAGGTCTGGTAAGTCCAGTTATACTTCAGCATGTAAACAAGAAAAGGACTATGACATAAACAAACTGAACTTAGAACCATACCATAGTGATAAGATAATCCTAAAACAAGACAAGGTAAGATTAACGGAATCGGCTATCGCATCCACTTCTATTTCTCTGCACCCACTAAGGACTGTTTCAACTATCATCGTGTGTTCATGATAAAATGATCCCCTTTTTATTTTGAATGCGGTCCCTTATCCATCGAGTGTTACCTAGATCCAAATAGGTTTTACTTATCGAATGCTTCTTAGATTCAACAAGGGTTTATGCTACCCAGGGCCACTGGGGTTTATGCTACCTATTGAATGTTTCTCGGATTCAGGGTTTACGCGACCTAGGTCCAACTAGGGATTATGCTACATATCGAACGATGCCCTCTAGTCTAGGACACACTAACCAGAGAGGTATATGTTCCCAGACTTTCCCCACGTATGTGTCGTGAATCGTTATCGATGTCTAGATGCACATGTCCTCTATATGTGTGAACCGAGTCCCGTGGCAGGGATAATCAAGAAACACGGAACTCGGTCGGGAGCTTTCAGATATCTGCCGATTGCAGATGCTAAGGTCTTCTTTTACAGTGGCTATGGACCCACTAGACCCCTCCCTCAACCAACAAATGGAAGGCACCTAAGGAAATTAAGAATGAGAACTGTACGCAGACCCCTCTATGCCCCACCAATCTATGGGCCAACCTCACCCATAACTAGATAGCAAGTATATGGTCTGTTGGAGTTCTCTGCTTTTCCGTTTCGCGTACCTCGACTGACTCAAGATGGTAGGTAGACGACGAGTTGCTATCATAGGGCAAAAACTGGTCTCGCCGAATCACACTGGTCCATCCTAGTCTTTAGGTTGCCTTATTATTGCAACCAAGGCATACCCTTGGCTCTTCTAACATAGACCTTAACCTCTGTGAGCCCAGAAGGATCATCTGCAGCTTCACAGAGGGATACCAAGAGTACCCTCACATCCCCTCGAAGCTACGTGCTTCGTAACCCAGTTCATTGGAGCTTTCTTCATGATCAAATGGACGTTCGCTCCTCCTCGTATTCTACTTGGTTTTCTTGACTAAGGTTTACTACTTAGTTCTCTTAATTAAGGTTTACTACTTAGTTTCCTGAATCATTTGTTTTCTTAACTAAGGTATGCAACTTAGTCCTTTTAACTAAGGCTTACTACTTAGTTCTCTTCCTCGTCATGTTGGATTGGTTAAGTGTTATCCAGCAGCTTACGTTGACTTAACCTACCCATATATCATGTCAAATTGGTTAAGTGTTATCTAGCGGTTCATGTTGACTTAACCCACCCCGACATCATGTCAAATTAGTTAAGTGTTTCTTAACCTTACTCGTTTGCCAGGTTATACTGGTCAAGTGTCTCTCATTAACTTAACCCTGTTTATTTATCATGCTATAACGGCTAATTGTTCTAAGTTTACTTAACCTCACTGTCTAGTTTAGTTAGCATGTTATAACGGTTAATCATTTGCTTAACCTTACCCACTTGTCTAGTTCACATGTTATAATGGTGAAGTGTTTCCTTAGTTACTCAACCCCCACAAATCTTGCCTTGTTAAGTTGGTTAAGTGTCCAAATTAACTTAACCCCTATCAATCTTGTCTAGTTAACATGTTGAATTGGCTAAGTGTTTTCTCAATTACTTAACCCCACCCTTCTTGTCTTTGTTAACATGTTATGTTGGTTAAGTGTTTCCTTAATTACTTAACCTCACCATTTCAAGCTTGATTGTTCTTGAGCTTTAATTAATTAATTAATTAAAGCACAACCACTCACATTAGACAGATATTGTTGTGGTTACTGGATGTGCCAGTCAGTTCCGGGCAGGTTTACACCACAACTCAGTCTAACCTCGGGTCTATCCGGGCTCGATGCACTAATCACCCACATTAGACAGGTATTGTCGTGGTCACTGGATGTGCCGGTCGGTTCCGGGCAGTTTTACACCATAGCTCAGTCTAAACTCGGGTTAGGCATATTCGTCTTTTACTAAATTTACATATTTACTATTTATGTAAATTTTCCGTAAATCAATTGAGCCTGGATCATATTCATTTGTCATGCCAATTAACATACTTATATTCTATGCCCAAAACTTGATTTACCTATCAATTAGCCCAACTTGCAGTTTATACCAATTTAGATATAATATTCCCCTTTTACAATCCATGCCCAATCTAGATTAATATCCCAATTTACAGTTCATGTCAAAACTAGATTTAATATTTTAGTTTACCGTTTATGTCCAAAACTTGGTTTACATGCCAATTACATACTTTACGGCCAATTAAAATTTATCATTTGTGCCCAAGTCTAATATGCATGTAAATTATTCACTATTATAGCCAATTCTGATTATGCCAACATATTTATTATGCCAAATTATCTTAATTATGCTACGCCCAACCCCTGCATCATAATCGTACGTATAACATGATTTCACAAGTTTTCTAAGTACTCATGAAATGGCACTAACAAAAGGAATAGGGGATAAGCACAAGAATTGATATAAAAGAATAGGCATGCAAAAATAATCGCTCCAATAGGTTCGATGTACATAATAGTGAATAGGAATAAACTAGCCAAGTTACACTCTAAATATGAGATCCAACATAATCAAGGGAATAGGCATAGGTGATTTGGTCCAACAGAATGCCAGTTCAAGGTACAACATGATCGGTAAATTGTAACAATGGGAATAGGCATAAGCAAGTAACTGCAATAGTTATAGGCAATTAATCACAATGGTCATGGGAGACTAATCACAATAATTTCTTAATCAATGTCATAGGCAATAGTCTCAATGTTATGAATCATAGTCGTGGGCATCAGTGTCATAGTCACGAGTCATAGTCATAGACAATAATTTCGTAGGCAACAGTTCATGGTCATAGTCTTAGGCAAATGTCTCATAGTCATAGGCAGTAGTTTCACCACAAGAATATAGCATACGAAAATCGCATGAATAAACATGAATCCACATAGATAAACTAATAGGCACCATTTTAATATCGGTTTCTTACAAGCTATGACTTCCAATTAATGTTTAAATCGGAAATATAACTGTACTTACAAAATGTAGGCAAGTCTTGTTTTTCTGTAATCTGTTTTTTGAAGTTGAATAGCTTTCCTTTGATGTAGATCGTTGAGTTAGATTACTTTTAATTTGATTTTGATGTAGGCTTTTATCTCGTCTTTGAATTGAAAGCGGTGACGGCTACTCCAAGTTATCTATTGACGGAATGATAATTCCAGGATTATGTTTGTGTGATTTTAGGTTGAGCATTGGGTTGTTTATATAGAATTTCATTTTTATTAGAGCAATCGGATGATCCTAGAGTTGACCACAACTATTAAGTCAGGATAGGGTGACACCTCAGCCCTAATGACTCAGCAAGGAGTCAGAAAGGACTCAGCAATGACTCATAGTATGGATCAGAACACACCAGAAAGCTATGCAGGCTCTCAGCCCGGCCTGGGCGCACTTGGCTGGTGCGCCAGTGCAATTTTTGTACTGACACACTTCCCAAGTGTGCCAGTGCATATATATATATATATATATATATATATATATATATTTCACTTCTTCTGGTTTTCTGCCTAACTTCGTTCGTCCATATCTTCTTCATACGCTATCCGATTTACGCAAACTCGGACTCTATCTCAAGCAGAATTCCAAGATGAACGCAATGGTTTAACCCATTTCCCTTAATTCTCGCATTTGAAATTAATTATTCTTTGATTATATCTTATGTCCCGATTTAAAATTGCAGGGTGTTACAGTAACGATGTTTTACACAACATTCGTTTTAACTCAAATAAGTGGAATTTTGGAAATACAAAAATAAATATTTCCCGAGTATAGAAATGAATGATCGTGGAAGGGAGAATTAATTCGAAATAAATTCCAATCATAAATAGAAGATATTTTCTAAGTATCGAAAATAAAATAAGACGATATATGAGAAGTGCTTTCCCAATAGCGTAAGAGGGCAGGATGACTAATGAAAATATCGTGTTAACAAATATCGATAAGGAAATGGAGAAGGAATTCAATTAATGAAATATTGACTAAGGGGCCCAGTGATTGTTTGATCTTATGGATGAATGTTTGTTTATTTTTCTTCAGTAGTTAAATAACCGACTATCGAAGTATTGGTCAATATCATTGTCAATATGGAGAGATCGGTTCGATTATTATTCGAGAACCACTCTGTGTTGGCACTAACATTGCAAATCAGATTATATGAAGACAATCGAAGACGGAGTAAAGTGCAAGTGCTTTTTCAATTAATCCTAGGTAGAAATTGCCTAAGATGGATTAATCAAAATTGTGCCTTCGGTTTCTTCAATCCTAGGACGAACGTATATGGATGAGTATCTGACAGAGTATTTTCAGCGATCACATATGTTTGTCTGCACAAATATACATCTGGTGGCAGAGAATTTATTCTCTTAGCATAATATCCAGAATATCTTTGTGCAAATCAATTAGTGATTAACGGATCTGATAATGTGGCATTTAAAGTGATGGTGCTATCAAGTAATCGTAACCTCAAGCCTTACAACTGGGAAATGGTATAAAATTGGTTAGGTCGCATGGCTAAGTGGTTAGCTGCCAAGTAGGGTGTATTGTCACCAGATCTAGAGAAATTCCTTTTGCTTCTTAAATCTATCGATGTTGTCACTTGCGGGAATGGTTGTTGATCCCAACCATTGGTGACAATACATTTGGTATTCTCAAGTGAAGTGAGAGGTCGGTCATGTTTATCCTTGGTTGCAAGATGTTCTTATTGAACCCAGTGTATTCCTCTCTAGAGATACACTGTCGGAAGGTGGTCCCATACCTTGCCAGTTGGAATCCATTATCCAACAAGAGTTCGCGGTTTGATTGTATATTATATGTAGAGTGTGAGATGCAAGTGTTCTACTAGATTGATATTTACCTGTTTTAGACACTATTATAATATCAGAATAATGTTGATTTCAAAATGTTTTGGGTTATTGCAAGGTAAAAACCATCTGTGTTTATGTGTGGATCGGTCTTACGATTGTCTTTTCTTCGAAAAGAAATTCTTAAAAGTTAAACCAAGTGTTTGGAGTTTACTCACACCAGTCCCATGACTGACCCATAGTTTATTTTGTTTTGTTTTATCCTAAACTCTTGGGTGCCCAAATTTGTATGGGCAGTGAAGTAGTTCAGGTATTTACAGATACATTTGGAGGAGCTTAGAGAAGGAGGCTTCAGCATTAGATATATATAGAGTTTATTCCGCTGTGTAGTGTATGTGGTGAACAAATGTTGTACTCTGGTAATGTGATGTATATACGGTTGAATTTGTATTTCAAAAAAGTTGTTATATATTATATTTTATTCGTCCCACTGTGATGTTTATGTTTACTCTGATATTGTTATATCTATGTTCTTCTTCTTCTGTTCTAATATTTCTTTCTTTCTATTTCTCACCCTCTAACTTCTTTCTATTAATGATTCGGTAATTTCTGGTGTATGTTTAGCTGGTATGGTATTTATATCGATAATCAGGATCGGGAAAATGAAGGGCCGTTACAGGAATCGCGTGGCAAATCCAGCATCCACGTGTGTAGGCTTAATGTGGGAGGTCTAGCGCATATATATATATATATATATATATAAAATAATTGGAATGAATGGGGAATGATAAAAACCTATTATAAATAAATTACATTAATGAGGATGTTATATAATAGGTAGACTTGTCCTAGGGACAAGTGGATATTATAACTTAGGTTATAATAAACTAGTGAGAAAATGAGATAACTTATGAGATAAGTGGTACCTAATTGTAAACTAAGTAATCGGTAAATGGGAGAAAATTTATGAAATGAGAGAAATTGTACATAATTATAAATTAAATAATTTGAAAATTTTAAAATCTGAAATATGCTGATTAGAATAACATGTTAAGGTTTTTCCTAGCGACTAAAAGGGAATTATAACATAGGTTATAGAAAGGAGACTTATTAGTGAATCTTAGTTAAGAAAACTAAGTTAATAAGTAAACAACGATAAGTTGTAGTGACGAGGTAAAATGAATTATGATTAAATAGGAAAGAATGAGGAAAACTTATGAAATAAAATAAGTTATATTTAATCATAAATAATGAGAGACATGTTAACAGAAAACATGTGAATTGAGATATACTTAATTACATATTAAGTAGGACATGTTATTGTAACTATGAAATCAAACAAGAATGTAAGGGGATTGTGGATTACAGACCTTGGATCACAATAAAGAGAATAACATGTTGTGGGCTTATTAATAAACTTAAATGCGTTAAGTTATATGACTGAAATTAATAAGCAAGAGGAACTTGGTAACTTGAATAAGAAGTCAATGTGAATGGGAATAACCGAGTTAAATGGCTGATGAGATAAGGCAAGCGCATAAAAGAATGTTTAAACATAGGATCCAATGACACATTAGATTCAGGCGCTTAGACCAGTCTGTATGCTTGAGGGTGAACAACCCAATGGGGTAGATCATCGTGGTGTCATAAGGCATGAGGGGAGCACATGTTCGTCTGATTGTTATGTCGGCTCTGAAGGACTGGAAAGGGAAGCACGCGACTTCTTGAGTTATGTAAGGTGCTCTTGGTAGTCCTATGTGTGGTGGCAGATGTTTAGGCTATGCTCGCAGGGGTTGGGTCTACGCGTAATTGCCAGATGGGTGGGCCTTGACTGCAAAAATAGCTTTGCAGTCAGAAAATTGTGACGTGGTGACACTCGGGTGATTTGGTGGTCGCCTCAATGGGGAGGTAGAGGTTAGGACCAACAGAGATAGTAGATTGTCGGGTACCCATTATTGGCAGCCAGTGGGATGCGAAAAGACTAGAGCTAATCCCAATAGACCATTCACCTTTCGCTATCGGGGTATGGTGGTTTAGGGGAGACGCCAACTAGATGTTTAGATTGTTTGTTCGGGGAAAGTCGCTTAGTTCTTGCAGTCTTTACTAGTTAAGGGAGGGGTCGAGGTGGGACAATAGCCACCATGAAAAAAACGGACCCGAGGGATATCTTTATTTTAAGGCCCCTAAAGGCGGGCCTGTACAGATATGGAAAAGCTTCCGACCAAGTTTCGTGCTTCTTGTATAGCCTGCCACAGAACTCGGTGCACATTATGTGTAGTTAAGGCATCGAATACGGTTGATACGTATATGGGAAAGTGTAGATACATGCATGTCGGTTCTGGGTGGTGTATCGTAGACTTGAGGGCATTACTCCGGTATAGAATCTGTGTAACGACTCGCATTCTACGCATCACAGGATCGTAGGATATTTATTTCTTTCACATACGAAGTCGTATGGTCATGTAACTTTGGGAGACGACTATTGGGGTCATTTCTCATGTTCATGATTTTTGCTGATTTTTAAATAACCGTTTTGCCCCTAGCTGATCTTGTTTTGACCATAACTTTTGACAGGAAAGGAAATTTGACCTGAAACCACTTCCATTGGCTTCGGATGATGGTTTACAATTTCGTAGAGTGGTCACATTAGCCAAACGGACTCACCGTTTGAGAGATATGGCTGAAACAAGTTTCAGATGATGAAAAACAGCTTAATTGGCTTAACCGGTTAATTAGCAGCTAGGCCCAAAGGAGATTTCGAGATTAGAGATGTATAGGGGCTGATTAAGGTTAGAAAACATTTCTTTCAGCCGCCACTTTCATTCTTGGAACCCTAACAATGGCCTCGAACACCCAAATAAACTTCTAATCACTTTCTAATCAAGTTTTGGCTTAAACTACATCAAATTAAGGAGAAATAGCACCAAAGCAAGGTTAGAGCTGTTGTGTTGCATTGGAAACAGCGCCAAATAGAGAGTCATTTTGGTTTTGGGGTTTTATTTGTGGCTAAGGTGAGTGATTTGAATAGTTTTGCACTAATTACAGTTAATTAAGGGTAATTAGTGAAGATTTGCGAATTTATACATTAATAAATTCTGGAAAAATATTTATAAATTCAAAAATATTGTTTTATACCTCTGTTAGAAATTTGGGCTGATTTGGTTAAGTTATGTTAATTCTATGATTAGTCTTGCCTAAACATGCTTAAGGGAAAACATGGGTTTTTGGGTATGTTTGATCCATATAAACATGTCATATTGTTGTTTTAGTGTTTGTGGATGATTATATATGTTGCTATGACTGTATGGTATGTTTTGTGATTGCATAGAAAAGTTAGAATGGTTGAAAACCCTGTCGTTTGGCGAAATAGCTTGCTAGAAAAACTTGCAGCAAACCGGATAGGAGCATTCGGATAGGAGCACGCGGATAGGAGCATTCGGATAGGAGCATCCAGATAGGAGCATCCGGATAGGAGCATGCAGATAGGAGCATTCAGATAGGAGCAACCGGATAGGGGCATCCGATCCGAACTGAATAGGGGCATCCGATCAGAACCAGATAGGGGCATCCGACCCGAACCAAATAAGAGCACTCGAGCACCCGAACTGAACTAGAAAGGAGCATTCGAACGAAACCAAGAAGGAGGGGGCGAACCGAACCGAACCGGAGGATTGAACACCAAGTGGACCTAAACCCGAGACGCAAAGGAAGTCCAAATGAGGAGTTGTACCTCCGGATCCAGATGGGAACCAAGGAGGGAACTTCATGAGTTGGGCTTTGCTGCGGGACGTGTGCTAAGGGGTTGTCAATGTCTGTAACTTTGGATCACTATGTGCAGGGAGTACGTGAACGGATTCAGGGCCACAGTGGCCTAGGTGCAACTAAAGAGCTATAGACTAATGAAGTGGGGTCATTTGTAAAGATTTGGTCATGACTTCATGTGGTAAGCTTGGTAATAGCAGTAGTTGTACAGGTTGAACTCTGTCACTAATTCGATGGGTCTAGTGATTGATAGTGGTGGACATCGTATGCTTTACGCACTGAGTGAGAGATGTGAGGATGGTTGCTATGTTTGATTTGTTTGCCATTATTATGACATGCACACCCCCACCCCCGTTATCTTTACACCATTTATTCAATGGCACCTTAGAGTATTGTACGGTATGTAGTGCTAACTCTTTGGTTGCAGGTCCAGGTTCAGGTATGGTTTAGTATACCTGTTATTGTTCTGTTTAGCTGCTTATCGCTCATACCAGACTTTTTGTCTGACCCAGAGTTTTATGTCTCTTCTTATTACTCTGGGTGCTCTCATGAGCAGACTATAGACAAGTTAGCTGGGTATACACGAGTAGCTGATCCGGAGACGAGCAGGAGGCTTCCATGTATGATACATATAGATACTCTCCCTGTGTTGTTGAGGATCACTGCTTGGGCATTAGTAGTGCATCTTCTACTTTAGCTTTCTTTTGCTTTAAAGACAGTTTAAGTTGTAATAATGATGTTGGAACATAAGCTGTATTTGGATTTCCGCTGCTATGTTGGTTTAGTTTTCAGCTTATGCACTGTCTCGCCTGTTTTATGTAAAGATTATGTTATTATTATATTTTGCTCCATGCGCTGTGAGACATTCTGCAGGTTCCTTGTTAGTTCATTCTCTTCTTTCTTTTCTTCTGACGACCGTTTTGTGCTAGCTGGGCATGTGTACAGCGCACTTATGGAGGAAATGCCGGCTGGTGCGCAGCGAGCCGTCACACTTGGTATCAGAGCTCTATGTTGCGTAGTTAACCTAGGGAAGTTATCAGGGAGAGATAGTATACGTATATGAGAGCGCGTATTTGTGATTATTTTTATTTTTAAAAGCTATATATATATATACTATTAGTATAGCTAAGGATGAAGTCGCACTGCACTAGCACCACTATGGGGATGGTTAATCGTTTTCTGTTTACAGATTGAACGATGAGCCAATACGCAAGAGGTGCCGGTAGAGGAGCCAATAATGGGAATGCTGCTGACATGAGGACGATGTTTACTGACCTCGTGAGGGAGATGCTTAGGGATGTACAGAGGGCAGCTCCCAATGCTGGTAATGGTGGTGGCCCAATAGTGCAGGCGCCTAGGGCCGATTTTGCCAAGCTGAATAAGGATTATACTAGTCTTGGTGGGAAGCCATTCCACGGAATGGAGTCGGCTACGGATGTTCAAGATTGGTTGGATAGCTGCGAGCGTATCTTCGAAGACTTGAGTATCGAGGATGCGATGAAGAGGAGGCTAGCATCCCGTCAGCTGCAAGGACAGGCAATGAATTGGTGGAATGCTATAAAGGCAGCTACTCCCGAGGATCAGATTACTTGGGATTGGAGCCCGAGATTATCGATAGACCTTTAGTAGTGATGAACCCGATCGGTGGTTCGACTAACCTTAGCATGATTTGTCGTAATGTGGTCTTATCGAGTCATGGATGCATGTTTGTTTGTGATTGCTTTGTTTTGGGCTTTACTAGGTTTGGCATTATTTTGGGAGTCGATTGACTCCAAAGATACGGGGTGGTGGTAGACTGTGAGGGCTTTTTGGTGACAGCTTGAGCGGATGATGGGTGGAGGGTAGTGTTTGGTGGTCTACCCGGTGATGGGGTAATGGCTAGTTTTCAAAATTCCCTCGACATCCCGCATAGTGAGTTGTCAGGTTTGCCCGTGGTTGGCCAGTATCCGGACGTTTTCGAAGAAGTGACCGGGCTTCCACCACACCGAGAGATTGAGTTTCGTATTGATTTAGTGAAAGATGCCAGAACTACAGTGATGCCACTTCGTCGTATGGCACCAAGGGAGCAGCGAGAGCTCGAGGTGCAAGTCAGCGATCTTTTGAAGAAGGCATTTATCAGAAGGAGTGTTTCTGAATGGGGAGCACCAGTTGTGTTTGCTACCAAGGCGGATGGTTCCCTTCATTTGTGTGTAGACTACCGCGAGTTGAATAAAGTGACGAGGAAGAACAAGTATCCTCTATCGCGGATAGATGATTTGTTTGATCAGTTGAGTGGCGCGAGAGTATTCTCTCAGTTGGATCTCACGATAGGTTTTTATCAGCTTAGAGTGGAAGCTGAGAGTATAACTAAAACGACATTTCGGACGTCGTCTGGATTTTATGAGTGGTTGGTCATGCCATTCGGGCTGACCAATGCCCCTGCATATTTTGTGGATCTTATGAATAGGGTATTCAGAGATCAGTTGAATAAGTTTGTCCTTGTGTTCATGGATGATATTTTGGTCTATTCAAGGACAGAGGAAGAACACAAGGAACATTTAAGAATAGTGATGGAGGTGTTGAGAAAACACCAATTGAAAGAAAAGTTTTCTAAGTGTCACTTCTGGAGAAGGAAAGTGAGATTCTTGGGCCATGTTGTTTCAGAGAATGGTATTGCCGTGGATCCTGCGAAGGTGGCTATGGTACAACATTGGTCTACGCCCAAGAATGCAACGGACATAAGAAGTTTCTTGGGATTAGCCGGATATTATCGTAAGTTTATCCAAGATTTCTCCAAGATAGCAGCACTGTTGACTCAGTTGACCAAGAAGAATCAAGCTTTCGTCTGGGACGAAAAGTGCGAGAATGCATTCAAGAGTATAAAGAAAAAGTTAACGCGCGCACCAGTGTTAGTCATTCCTAAGGGGAATGAAGAGATGACGGTATACACGGATGCCTGTGGTACCGGACTAGGTGCTGTATTGATGCAAGGCTATAGGGTTGTAGCTTATGCAAGTCGGCAATTGAAACCGCACGAGAGAAGATACCCTACCCATGATTTGGAATTGGCAGCGATCGTGTTCGCATTGAAGATGTGGAGACATTACCTCTTGAGAGAAAGATTCGAGTTTTTTACCGATCATAAATCATTAAAGTATCTCTTCTCTCAAAAGGATCTAAATCTCCAACAGCAAAGATGGTTAGAATTCTTAGCTTCCTATGATTTTGACATCGCATATACACCAGGAAAGGGCAATGCGGTGGCTGATGCGTTGAGTAGAAGACATGCCAGTTTAGGGGCTATGTTTCTAAAATGGAAGCAACAGGAGTACATCGCTGGGTATGATTTTAGACCAAAGTGCGAATTGAATATAGAAATGTACGATCAGACCCACTTTGATTGAGCGGATTGGTTCCAGTCAGAGGAGCGATCCTAACCTATTGGAAATCATCTCAAAGTTAGAAATGGGAATCGACGGAGAGATGAACAAGTATGGGCTTGATCGAGATGGATGGCTTAGAAGGAATGGAAGGCTAGTTGTACCCAATGTCAATGGATTGAGAGATGAAGTGCTTAGAGAATGTCATCACTCAAAACTGACAATACACCCTGGTGGTAACAAGATGTACCAAGACATGAAGCAGACCTACTACTGGGAAGGGATGAAAAGAGACATTGGGAAGTTTATATCCAAATGCATGAATTGCTAGCTAGTTAAAGCTGAGAAAAAGAAGCCTAGTGGTTTGCTACAACCATTAGAAATTCCAGAATGGAAGTGGGAACAAGTCTCAATGGATTTCATTGATGGGTTACCAAGGACTGGATCGGGCTTTGATAGCATTTGGGTGATTGTGGACCGATTGACTAAGAGTGCGAGGTTTATACCTGTCAAGTCAAACAGGACGGCAGCTAAGCTAGCTGAACTATATGTAAAGTGGGTAGTGAGATTTCATGGAATACCCAAGGGCATTGTGAGTGACTGAGATCCGTTGTTCACTAGTGGATTTTGGAAGAGCTTACAAGAGGAGTTAGGATCAGAATTACATCTCAGTACCGCGTATCATCCTCAAACCGACGGTCAAACAGAAAGGGTGAATCGTATATTAGAAGACCTCTTGAGAGCCTGTGTATTGGATTTTGGTGGATCATGGGATGACCATTTGCATCTAGTAGGGTTTGCATATAATAATAGTTACCAATCCAGTATTGGCATGGCTCCATTTGAAGCTTTGTACGGAAGACCGTGCAACTCACCGTCATGTTGGTTAGAAACTGGTGAGAAGTTTGTGCTTGGACCCGATGTGATAAAAGAAACTTCAGACAAGATTAAGGTTATCCAACAGCGAATGAAGGCTGCCCAAGATAGGCAAAAGATTTATGCCGATAAAAGGAGAAGAGAATTAAAGTTCTCCATTGGCGACATGGTGTTTATCAAAATTTCTCCATTGAAGAGCGTGATACGATTTGGCAGGAGAGACAAGTTAGCACCAAGATTCATTGGTCCATTCCCAGTTCTTGAGCAAATTGGGAATTTGGCATATAAAGTTGAATTACCAGACAAGATGGCAGGAGTTCACAACATATTTCATGTTTCCCAGTTAAGGAAATTCGTACACGACCCGGATGTGACTATTTCACCTAATCAGTTGGATGATATCGAAGTTGAACCCGAGGCGGTTGGGAACCGCAGGACTATGCGTATTGTTGGGAATGATACAAAGCAGCTCCGAAGGAAGGAGGTGAAATTAGTCAAGGTTCAGTGGGGCGAGAATGAGAATGACTGTACTTGCGAGACAGAGGAGAGCATTAGGAAGACGTATCCAGAACTCTTCGTCTGGTAAGATTTCAGTTTCGATTTAGCCTTTCCGCATGCTAGGAGAGGTTGTTTTGTTTGTTTTGCATGTTTGATTGTTATATATGATTGGTAGGCATGCGGGATCCTTTGTATGTTTTGGGGTTAAGAAATTACAGGGACGAAATTTCTTGGGGGGGGGGGGAGGGGGAGTGTAACGACCCGCATTCTACGCATCGCAGGATCGTAGAATATTTATATCTTTCACATACGAAGTCGTACGGTCATGTAACTTTGGGAGATGACTATTGGAGTCATTTCTCATGTTCATGATTTTTGCCGATTTTTAAATGACCGTTTTGCCCATAGCTGATCTTGTTTTGACCATAACTTTTGATTGGAAAGGAATTTTGACCTGAAACCACTTCCATTGGCTCCAGATGATGGTTTACAATTCCGTAGAGTGGTCATATTAGCCAAACGGACTCACCGTTTGAGAGATGTGGCTGAAACAAGTTTCATATGGTGAAAAACAACTTAATTGGGCTTAACCGGGTAACTAGCAGCTAGGCCCAAAGAGGATTTCGGGATTAGAGATGTATAGGGGCTGATTAGGGTTAGAAAACATTTCTTTCAGCCGCCACTTTCATTCTTGGAACCCTAACAATGGCCTCGAACACCCAAATAAACTTCTAATCACTTTCTAATCAAGTTTTGGCTTAAACTACATCAAATTAAGGAGAAATAGCACCAAAGCAAGGTTAGAGCTGTTGTGTTGCATTGGAAACAGCGCCAAATAGAGAGTCATTTTGGTTTTGGGGTTTTATTTGTGGCTAAGGTGAGTGATTTGAATAGTTTTGCACTAATTACAGTTAATTAAGGGTAATTAGTGAAGATTTGCGAATTTATACATTAATAAATTCTGGAAAAATATTTATAAATTCAAAAATATTGTTTTATACCTCTGTTAGAAATTTGGGCTGATTTGGTTAAGTTTTGTTAATTCTATGATTAGTCTTGCCTAAACATGCTTAAGGGAAAACATGGGTTTTTGGGTATGTTTGATCCATATAAACATGTCATATTGTTGTTTCAGTGTTTGTGGATGATTATACATGTCGCTATGACTGTATGGTATGTTTTGTGATTGCATAGAAAAGTTAGAATGGTTGAAAACGCTGTCGTTTGGCGAAAATAGCTTGCTGGAAAAACTTGCAGCAAACCGGATAGGAGCATTCAGATAGGAGCATGCGGATAGGAGAATTCAGATAGGAGCATTCGGATAGGAGCATCCGGATAGGAGCATGCAGATAGGAGCATTCGGATAGGAGAAACTGGATAGGGGCATCCGATCCGAACTGAATAGGGGCATCCGATCCGAACCGGATAGGGGCATCCGACCCACAAATAAGAGCACCCGAGCACCCGAACTGAACTAGAAAGGAGCATTCGAACTGAACCAAGCAGTAGGGGGCGAACCGAACTGAACCGAAGGATCGAACACCAAGTGGACCTAAACTCGAGATGCAAAGGAAGTCCAAATGAGGAGTTGTACCTCAGGATCCAGATGGGAACCAAGGAGAGAACTTTATGAGTTGGGCTTTGCTGCGGGACGTGTGCTAAGGGGTTGTCGATGTCTGTAACTTTGGATCACTATGTGCAGGGAGTACGTGAACGGATTTAGGGCCACAGTGGCCTAGGTACGACTAAAGAGCTATAGACCAATGAAGTGGGGTCGTTTGTAAAGATTTGGTCATGACTTCATGTGGTAAGCTTGGTAATAGCAGTAGTTGTACAGGTTGAAATCCGTCACTACTTCGATGGGTCTAGTGATTGATAGTGGTGGACATCGTATGCTTTACGCACTGAGTGAGAGATGTGAGGATGGTTGCTATGTTTGATTTGTTTGCCATTATTATGACATGCACACCCCCACCCCCGTTATCTTTACACCATTTATTCAATGGCACCTTAGAGTATTGTACGGTATGTTGTGCTAACTCTTTGGTTGCAGGTCTAGGTTCAGGTATGGTTTAGTATACCTGTTATTATTCTGTTTAGCTGCTTATCTCTCATACCAAACTTTTTGTTCGACCCAGAGTTTTATGTCTCTTCTTATTACTCTGGGTGCTCTCACGAGAAGACTGGAGACAGGCTAGCTGGGTATACACGAGTAGCTGATCCGGAGACAACTAGGAGGCTTCCACGTATGATACATATAGATATTCTCTCTGTGTTGTTGAGGATCACTGCTTGGGCATTAGTAGTGCATCTTCTACTTTAGCTTTCTTTTGCTTTAGAGACAGTTTAAGTTGTAATAATGATGTTGGATCATAAGCTGTATTTGGATTTCCGCTGCTATGTTGGTTTAGTTTTCAGCTTATGCACTATCTCGCCTGTTTTATGTCAAGATTATGTTATTATTATATTTTGCTCCATGCGCTGTGAGACATTCTAAAGGTTCCTTGTTAGTTCATTCTCTTCTTTCTTTTCTTCTGACGACCGTTCCGTGCTAGCTGGGCATGTGTACAGCGCACTTACGGAGGAAATGTCGGCTGGTGCGGGGCGGGCTGTCACAATCTGATTCAATATAAGGTGGTAGTCCGTACTCTTACGTAGCATAGTAATGACAGATATATGCGGAACGTAACAATGTTATTTAGAGATCCATTCATCACTCCGACGTAGGATGAGGGACTGCGTTTATTTCTATGACATTTTGGTGGAAACCGTGCGAGTGGGGTACCATGGGGTGTGCCTCAATATTGGGGGGAGTAGCTATGTATATACTGTATTAGGTTAATCCAATGGGAAGTACATGGGTACGACGTGTGTGTAAGCCTTGAATGTTGTTAACCCAAGTAACCTAATAAACAATAAAATGTAATTAAACTGTGTATTTAGGATTATCCAAAGTGTATAATTTAAATCCAATCAACAGAACTTGTATTCTGACCCCCTCCTCATAACATACTCGCAGGTCAGATTTGTGGGAGAAACATGATAACTTTGAATACTGGTTAGGCAGTATTATTAATACAGTAAGGCTATACTTTGATTATATTATATTTTATCCTTTCCGCTGTGAGATATTTTCTGAGCTCTTACATTTTTTACTTCTCTGTCTTTTCTGCAGGATACCAGAGCAAACCAACACAAGTTTCGATAGATTAGAATTTGAAAAAAAATCGGCTTGTCGGAATTCGGGTTGTTACATCTTGTAACAGAGCTTATGTTTAAGATTCCTACATAGATAATGAGTGAACATATTTGTATTTTTAAAAAATAAAAATATATCAATTATATATATACACACATACATACCTAGATCCAAAGAGGAACCCACTAAATAGAAAGATAATACTATGATAATAAATGGGATATTTGTTTTGTACACTAAAGGAATGAATATGGAAATTTGAGACCCATAGAAAATTTAGGTGGAAAGTGTACTATATATCTTGTATGGAAGGAAGGTGAATCCCATATGGTTAGTATTTTCGGTTAGTGGGTTTGGCAGTAAAACCTTATAAATTGGAAAAGGTTAAAAGGAGAAAAATTGATTAGGAATGTATATAGTTGAGAGAATTGATTTTGTGGGAGTGCCTAGGATAGCCTAGAAAAATTGGAAACCCTCTTTGAGTCTAACCCATTGTTAATTTTTAAGAACTTGAAACTGTAAAATTTTTGGGAAAATGGTTTATGGTGTTTTCAAGTTTTAATCTTAAAATTTATAAATATGTAAAGTATACGTTGATAAATTGTTTTAAAAGAGAAAATTTTGTTGGGTGGACAAAATAAGTTGTAGAAATTAAAAATAGAGTAGATGTTTGCACCTTGTAAGAAGTAATTGAATCGGCCCTATAGGTAAGAACAGTTTATAAACCCGATTGAGAAATAGTTTTCCTTATATACTCCAGTTTTTGTGCATTTTTTATATAAAATGACCTGTTTTATGGCTTGGAAAAAGTAAGTATTGATGAGGAAAACAAAGTTTTGATACTTCTTTTGCTTTTAGAAAAAAGTGAAATGAAAAGGCCAAACTGTGTGTTAAAAGTATAGAGTAGGTAAGGATTGGTGCCTAGGGAAGATGGGAAAAGTGTTCAGGTTATGAAGTATATAACGAGAATTGTCTTGGAATAATGGTAAGTTCTCGTAGAATGCGTAAGCATTGAAAATCCTAGGATGTTGCTTGGAATGATTATTGGTACACAGCTAGGACTAATGGTGACTACTAGATAGAAAAGGGAAAGTAAGCATTTACATCCTTTTGTTTGAATTTTTCTAAAGGGAATATAGTCCTGAGATTCTTGGCCCTTAGTAGTAGCTATGTGCAGCGTCTGTTTTAGTTGAAAGACTAGAAGGATTATTTGAAACTAAACTTAGATCAGATGATTAAGCAAGCTAAGAAAAGAGATATGGTATAGCTAAAAATGAAACAACAAATTCAGTAAAGCAACAAACATGATAAACTATAAGGAAAAATTTCCATGATAAGATGAAAAAGAAAATCAGTAACAGAGAAAATATTTCTTATGAGGGTTGTGCTTGGTTAGAAAAATAGGGGATCTTTATAGAATAGTTTAATAAAATCCAAGTACGGTTGGAAAAAGGTAATTAAAAGAAAGACAGAAGATGTGAAGTTTTCCGTTTTCCACCTTTTTGTAACATAAGAAATCGAATTTAGAAAATTATATTTTTTTCTGAAATTCGATAAATAAAGTTAGTTGCTAGGATTTTGGATGCAAAAATTGGATGAACTACGTTCTTTCTCAGTAAGAGTGTGGGAAAATTTGGATGAAAAAGCATTTTTGATTTTCAAAATATTGCATTCATGTAGAACTGCAAATATATTTAGGATTTGAGCATCTTATTTTTAAAGGATTATTGAAAATTTGCATACATATAGGAGGTACCTCTTAGGCATACATGTATTATTCTGTTGTATTTCACTTTGCACAAGTGCACAATAGTTGCAAAAAATTGGATGCACACATGATGGATGTATATTATGTAAAAAATGTGAGTAACTTAATTAAATAATGAGAAATAATTAAAATGGACTGCGCCATTGCGTCCATCTCATAATTCTGGTCAAGATAGACACTTGGTTTGCGTAAAACGGACACGTATGAAGAAGTCATTAAGCCTAGAATTTTGTATATGCATAAGGTGTATATATATATACTAGAAATTTACATTAAGGGCCTACTACCGGTCCCAATTATTTCGTAGGGCACTGGTTTTTAATAATTATTTTCCAGGACAAAAATCAAAGCGCGAGTCTTCATCTTCTTAAATAACTATCGTATCTTCAGAAAAAAGGAGCTCGTGGAAATTTGGTCAAAGTCACCATTTATTTTTTTGGGAAAAAATTAGGCATTAATTTGTTTTGAAATCATATTCGAGTTCAATTGTGAGAAATATTGAGGCGATTTTGTTCATTTGGATATGCTAATCGATTTTCTCTGTTGGATTCCTTGTTTTTTTGGTGAGTCACTATTTTATTTTTTATATTTCATTGTCAATACGATGTTTTATGTCGTTTTTCATGCTCTTGTATATTTATAATAATGAACTATTCGATGTTATTTGAGAGGAGTTTTGATCTATTAGAGGAATGTTTCATTTGCTTTAGGTCGAATAATGAACTTTGAAATGTATTCTTCGATAAAATAAGCATTGTGTATTTAGCCTGGTTGCATTATTCCCTTTAGATTATGATTTTTGTATCTACACTCTAATTTCATATCTCTTTTGAGCAATCATACCAGTTATTTTGGTCAGTCAATTCTGTTTGTACTCACTTTGAGTATGAAATTGTATATTAAATAATATTTGTTGACGATGCCTATTCTTCAGTTCTTGGTGTTTTGAGATCCATAAAAGATAAATGATTGTGATCTTTTTTAAAAAAGTAGGACAGAAAATGATGAATGGGTGAGATTCCTCATAGAAAATGATAAATGATTTCAATGATAACTGTATTTCAATGTATATTTACAAATGAAGCTCAATCTTTTTATATTAAAAAAAAGATTGTATGTCAATGTATAGGTACAGATGTTTAATATACAGCCATGTTCCTTCTTAATAAGATAACCCAAAAACATTTTTCATTGTTTTTAATGTTATATGTATATTAGATCCAAAACAAATACTGTAAAAGATTAAATGTTATTTAATTGGATGTACTAGATGTTACTGTATATAGGAGTTAAAAAAGATACGTGCATTTATTTATTTTTATAAAAATAATGAAATAAAATATTAAGCCATACTTGCATATCACGGTTACTACTACATGTTAAAAATATTTATAAATTTCATTTTGATTTGAAAAACTTAAATTAGGTATACAAATGATTTAAATAACATATAGAAAAGATAAAAACATATATGTTTTAGAAGTTCGAATTTAGATTTGTACTTTTCCTTCATAGAGTACACATTCAAGTAACAAAATTAAAAAAGAAAAGGAAAGAGATGATGAATTGCCTATAGTAATTTTATTTTTCCATTTTTTTAACATGGTGTTCTCAGTTTTTCGTAAATGATAAATGCGGTTATCTTTTTCCAAACTGCTATGTACTCTGTATTATGTTTTCATTTTGTTGGTGTTATTTGCTAAATATTTGCGGGTTTGATTTCTGTTTTGAGGCTAATGTTAATATGAATATTGTAAGGAGCAAGTAATATAAAGCAAGTATCATTGTATTATGTTTTCAAGATAGCCTAACGCAATGAATTTATTTTTTCATAATGTTGATTATATGGCCTAATGTAGTTGATTTTTTTATCTTCGAGTTCAATGATGACTCCATCAATTTCTACTTCAAATTCAACAACAGCATTGAGAATTAAGCTTTGCCACCACAAAATCTTATCAAAGATGAGGACTGTTGTAACGACTTGGATTTCACCCGGACCTAATCGATCGTAAAATCGACCAAGACCGTTCAACACCCGAATATGCTAACTCTGGGAAAACAACACATCATAGCAAAAAAGAGAAGACTTTTATTACATCATAATAATGTTACATCAGAGTACAGAATATATCAGAGTACATCGAAATAATATTACAACAGCGGAAGATAATTTACAATGAATTTAATATAGTGCAGCGGAACAAATATTTTAATGCAGCGGAAGTCTATCAATGCTCTGAACACAGCTTTAAGCATCGATCCAGAATCCTGCTCAATATATCTGCTAAATAAGCTATTCGACTACCCGTGTGGAAAAAAGGGCACTCGAGTTTGTAAAGTGAAACAAACTACAGGTCAGTCATGGGAATTGTATGAGAAATCTTTCCTAACTTATATAATAATAAGGCTAATCGCAGGACTGCGCTGCTAACGCGGAACGGGTTTACTCCAGTGGATTACCGGTGCATAATTTAAATAAAGTAAATCGTTAAACAATGCAATGCTTTTCGAAAAAATGAAACCATTATAAGACTCAAGTCCCATCACACAATGCAACGCAAACCAGAGGATAAAGTTTTACCTTATAATGGTCAAAAATGCTTGATATGATAAAAACGGATTTGATATTATTATTAGTGTATATATGTCTTCAAAAACATTTCAATCATAATGTATTAATCATAGATGGCATAGCTACCATATACTATGTCTCCATACTAGTTCTACAATCAAAACCGCTTGGTGTCATATTGGAAGTTGGATTTCCATCATGAGTCAAGGCTAGGGACGATCTCCTTACCGATTCGAGACAACCTAGCAATGTCTCAGGATTCAGATGCTGGCGAACCCTTAGATCCTGCAGGGCCGGTCCACAAATACTTTAGTGGATTGGACATTCCTGAACACACGCTTACCAGTCTTATTGAACCTATAAAATGGTCATAATAGATCAATAAATCCGAGTCCTTGAAATCCATCATCCACATAAGTAAAATGTCAGGGCTTTCAAAACCCTGATACCACTTCTAGCTAGAAAGAAACGTGTGCACTCCCTGCGTTCCCTTGTCCCGTTTTTGACTTATACCGGGGTGTGAGGCTCGTGAGGTAATGCTATACACAAAGCTATGCCAAAGTAGGCTATGCTTTGATCATCAACCACAAGGCTTTGGTTTTCAACAAAAGCCACAATCATTTTCATCTTGGCATGCCATACTGACAATTCAAGCCATGCTATCAATAACAATCCATATATACCCTCTAAGCTCATGCGTCTCAGAGAAGGGTGTTAAGCAGGAAAATAAATTCTCTGCCACCACAGATCGATTTAATTTACATGGAATGAAATCCAATGTTAGACATACATCCATTTACAAGTCCGTTCTGGGTCTGAACAAAACCGGAGACACCTTATTCCTCGTCCCGTATGTCCAATACGGAAGAGAGGTGCTCATATCCGGATAATCAACAAGTACGTCCGGACAACTACCTCTTTAACCCTTTCCTAGGAGCGACCCAGTTCAGGGCATCAGTAGTCACCCATTTGATGTGAAGATCACCGATCTTCAATCACCATCTTCAATGTCTTTGACTTTAATCGTCATAGTAATTATTCAGAATGGGTTAAACTCGGTCTTTCCAAATAACTCGCGTATTTTATAAATCAAAATCAAGTGTTATAAATACACATCATACGCCTTATTCCAATTCAGAATATTCTTTTAATAAAATATTCATATAAAAAGGGAAAGATTCCCATCAATTTTATCAAAGATAAATTCCTTTAAATCTATTCTTTAATCTTCCTTTTAAAGATTCAATAAAACTCGAATTTGATTTTTATATCAAAAATAATTACTTTATGATTATTCAACTTTTAAGAAATTAATCTTATCTATAACTGGGGAAATGAACCAATGTCATTTAAAACACATTTCAAGATAAACCCAAAATAATTTTCCATTAAATATGAAATTTTCATATTAATCAAATCAATATATAATCGATATAAATTTCCATATCAGACTGGTAATATAAATGGAATAATGGAAAAGCCTTTTAAATACCATATATAGTAACAGACCTCTTTTACAGAAGCCTATCACGATTATTATCAAATCGAATTTCCACTCAATGCCAATTTAATATATTAAATTGGAAAACTTGACTTTGGAAAATTTCTTATTAAATCTTAATAAAAAGATTTATAAATTCTAAATCATATTTCCACTGCTAATTGGGTAAAAGAACAAATGTTGTTTAAAACACAGTTCACAATAAACCCAATTCACATATCATTTTATTCCAATCACTAAATATAATTGGAAACTCTAATAATCTTAACTAAAAGATTTATTCTTTTCATATGGGGTTTAAGAACATTGTTATTTAAGACACTATCCACAACAAACCAAAATCTAATTCTTTTATTTAATTCTAATTAAATATTAATTAATTGGAAGGTTTTATTAAATCTTAATTTAAAAGATTTATTCTAGTTAACAACTAGTTCATTTTGATAAAAATATATTTTTATCTTTTGTGTCCGTCCAAAAACGGACATAGAAATCATCATTTTATTCTTCGTTGAATATTATTTTAAAATATTCGTTATTTAAAAATATTCTTTATATAATAAGATTCTTTATGTAAAAATATTCTTTATATTACAATGTTCTTTATTTTAAACTAAACTTTATTTAAAATATATTCTAAATCGGAATGTGACTCAATCATTTACCATATAATTTTGGTTATATGGATTTCATACATCGTATGTATATGGCAATAATGATAAATAATCATTTAACAATCCATTCACATCCACAGTGAAGTTTACAACTGTGTGAGCATTAAAAATGAATAAATAACGCTCATTGCAGCCTGTCAATCCATCGATTGACATACAACTAAATATTGGGACTAGTGTATGTAAAATATCATCCCAATACCTGCGTGGGGTTTTCAGCCAACAACAGTTCATCAAAATAAATAATTGGTTAATGAATTTAACCAATTTTAATACCGCTAACATGTTGATGATAAACAACAAAACATGTTATTATATTCCTAATGCCGAATAAAAATGTAATTTCCTCGCATAATTTCTCTACATGTTTCTAATGTCTAATAAAATGTAATTTATTTACATTTCATTGTTGCTGATGGCCCATGACAAGATAATTTTCATTTTCCTTTATTTGTAAGCAAATTCCTATTTTAAACTTTAACAAATAAAAAGAATTGTTTTATTTGTATGTATAGTTTCAAATCATAACATATGAAATGCCTCTTTATTATGTACACAAGTTCTAATGTAAAATTTGACAATACAAATGTCACTTGGATTTGCATACAAATTCTATTGTATAATTTAACAATGAAATGTCACTTTAATTTACATACAATTCTAATGTATGTTTGCAAATAAAAATGATTCTTATATTTGCATATAAATCCTACTGTATGTTTCAACAATAAAAATGATTCTCTCATTTTTGTTGGCGATTCTATTTCAACAAAATGATTAAAAGTGATCCATTCTATTTGTTGACAATTCTATTTCAACTAAATGATTAAAATGACATTTTCATATTGTTAAAAATTCTAATTTAACAAAATAAATAAAAGAGATATTTCATATTGTTAGTTGTTCTAATTTTAACAAAATGAATAAAAGTGATAACCCATATTGTTAACAACTCTAATTTAACAAAATGGGTAAAGTGATAATTCATATTTTTAATAATTCTAACTTTTAACTAAATGAACAAAAGTGATATTTTTGTTGTAACACAAATTTATTTAACAAAGATGCTATTTGTGTTTTGACACAAATCTATTTAACAAAAATGCTATTTGTGTTTTTAACTTTCTCATTTAACAAAAATGTGATTTTTGCTTTATTTCAAATCTAATTAACAAAAATGTAATTTTTGTTTTCAACTATCATATTTAACAAAATGTAATTATTGTTTCAACTATTATATTTTGACAAAAATGAATATTTTGATCCAACTAATCTAATTTGACAAAAGTAAATGTTTTGTTTCAACTAATCTAATTAGACAAAAGTAAAGGTTTTGTTTTTATTTTGACTAGTATAATTGACAAATTATTATTCTAAATAGATGACATATTTTAGTTCTCAAATCATTTTTACATTAAAAATAGAATTCTTATGTCTCAACATTTTTATTCAAGCAGTGAATATTTTTCTAATGAATCAACCTTTTCATTAAAAAATGTGATTTCTAATGTTTCAACACTTTTATTCTAAAATGAACAATTTTCATATAAATCATTCTTTTCATTAAAAATAAGGTTTTTAATTGTTAACATGTTTTTATTATTTTAAAAATGAACAATTTCCTAGTTTCATTCATTACATTAAAAAAAAAAGAGATTTTCAATGTAGATATGTTTATATTTTTAAAACATGAACATTTTTATATTTTCTTCCATTACATTAAAAATGTGATTTTTAATGTAAACATGTTTTTATATTTAAAACATGAACATTTTTAATCTTTTCTACATATACGATAAAAATGTGAATTTTATCGTTAACATAATTTAACAATTCTACTTCAACCACAAACAAAAATGATATTTTTGTATTGTTGACAATTCTAATTAAATGCAAATGACAATTATACTTTGTCAATTCTAGTTTAACACAAATGACAATTTATATCTTGTCAATTCTAATTCAACAAAATGACCATTTATATTTTATTGGTTCTAATTCAATAAAATGACAATTCTATATGTTGTTGATTCTAGTTCAACAAAATGACCATTTATCTAAATATATGACATATTTGTGTAACATGACCATAATCTAAACATATGACATTTTTAATCCAATATGACATTCCTATATAAAATGACATTTTTAATTTAATGTTACATTTCTATATAAAATGACATTTTTAATCTAATGTGACATTTCTATATAAGAATGATGCTTTCAATCTAACTTAAAATTTTATAACAAAAATGATATTTTTGTATGGTAATACTAATTCAACATAAAAATGATATTTTTATTCTAATGTTCATTTCTAACCAAAAATGATATTTTTATTTTAAACAAAACAATTTATAACAAAAATGTTTATTTTTCTCTAACATGACAATACGTAACAAAAATGCTGATTTTATCTAACATGACAATATATAACAAAAATGTTGATTTTATCTAACATGACAATCTAAATAAATGGTAATCTCAATATAATGACATTTTTTAATTTCTAACATTACTTGATTCTAAAAATGACATTTTTAATTCTAACTTTACAAGATTAAACAAAGTGACATTTTTGTTTCTAACATGACATGATTAAACAAAGTGACATTTTTGTTTCTAACAGAACATGATTAAACAAAGTGACATTTTATTTCAATATATTATTTTCCAACTAGGTGACATTTGTGTTAAAACAACATGAACTACCAAAATTGATACTTTAAATGTTAATGTAACATGATCTAACAGAAATGGTATTTTAATGTTAACACATCAAAGATTATATTTCTATCATACAACAATATAATTCAGCGAAACATCACAACCAAAATCAATATAAATATAAATATATATTTCTCTCTATATATATTTTTTAATTTTAATTTTTAAATCGAGAAATATCACCATGATTTTAATTCTGTATAGTTCAGGTTTGAATTTTCCCAAAATTATGATTTGCTCCATTTCAGATCTAGCTTATTTCAATGTGTACAAACAGGAAAATATGAACCAATTTTAAATTTTTATTTTGGCAATTTTGATGAATTATGAATATTTAAAATGAATTATTTTAAATAATAACGACGAGAAATTCATTTTGAGTAGAATTAGAACGTATATATTTATACAGATCGTTGTTAGAATATAAATATTTATTTTTAATTATAAAAGGAATTGGAAATGGCGCGGTAGTTTGAAATTCCATTTCAAATTTCAAATGAATATGAAGGATTCAAAATAAATCAGATTTTAGCGAAACCAAAAATATTAGAATCTATTTGAGAATATCTTTCCAACGAATCCAAAAAATTGAAATTTCATAGCGGGAATGAAAAGTTATGCGCAGTTAAAATTTCAGAATAGTCGCTATGGAAAATATAGCCCTTAAAAATAGCGATTTTGCAAACGACCTCCGTTTTTTACGAAATCACTTTTTTTGGATCCGAGATGTCATGTTTTTGCTAGATTCCAAAATTCATAATTTTCTGAATCGATATGTGTAACACCCCGTAATTCTGTAACACTAAGTTTCACAAATTAAAGTATAGTTAATTCTAAATTTGGGAATTAAGGGAAACGGGTTATGACATTGCGTTCGTCTCGAAATTTTTCTTGAGATAGAGTCCGAGTTTGCGTAAATCGGACTTTGTACGAAAGAGATATGACCTCCGGAAGTTTTAGAATTTATTTGAAATTCAGACAGCTCGAAAATCAGATTCAAAATTCAAAACTAGGACCAGACCCAGGCTGGGCAGGAAAATTCCTGCCCAGGGCCCAGGGCCCAGGTCGACCATAGGGTCGACTTAGGGGTCGACCTGGTGGACCAAGGGCGACCATAGGGTCGACCCCCCTATCGACCTGGCCTGGTCTGGCTGGCCTGGTCTGTGTTCTGGTCGAATTTCTGAGCCTTAGCGTGTCACTGGGTTGACGTGTCGGCATTTGATTGGCTCCTCTTGACGTGTATGGCCTAGATTCCTTCTGTCTTCATTTGATGGATCAAATCAACATGAAACTCTATAAAAACACCCTAGGTTTCCAACTAAAATTCACACAAAAATAAGAACTTGAGCCGCCATGCTGTCGGAAGAAAACTAAGGAGAGCCTCCGCTTGAAAAGAGAAGAACAACGAATCAACTCAAGCTAATTCAAATTTGAGATTAAAGCTACTAATAAAATCAAAACAACAACGTCTACCCAAAGGAACGCATCTCAATTTCAGAACCTCAGATCTCAGAAAAACAAGACCGTCTTGCGTTATAAGTATAGTGGCTCTTTAGATGGGAATGCGATTAAGACATGATTTGTTGTAAATTGTAATATGGAATTATATCAGTATTAACGATGTTGTTTTATATTTGTTATTTGTGATAATTTGAATGATTGTGGTGATTGAATCTTTTATGTATTGTGAATCAAACAATCAACACCTTATGCGAATTGTATGTATACAGCTAGATCTAAATATATGCTTATGCAAGTTATAGGTTGCAAGTTAGATTTACACAAATATTTATATCATTCATGTAGGCTCTATGTATATGTTTAAACCAATTGTGCCTACATGACTAGAATAGATCCATATTCACATGTTTTTATGCAAGTGAGAACTTATAATTGGATCCATGCCAAGATCCGTTTAGGATTCATATGAAAGTTTATTGTTAGATCTTTGTTTATACATATGTGTTGCAAGTTCACACCCTTAAGTGGTTGTCAAAGTTATACATATAGTTTTGTCTTACGCCAGTTTTATGTTTGAGGTTATGCCTAGACCTATGCATTAATATGTTATACCATGTTGTAGTGGATTCATATGACACCTATTAGGTTATACTATGTTATACCTTTATGTTAGGCTAAAACTATATGATTCATGTGACAACTATTTAACTAGACCCAATATTTATATGCAAGTTTGTGGCATGTTATGCAATGTTATGATATTCATGTCGATTATTTTGCAAGTTCACACCTATGATGTTCATATTGACTATGTCGAGAATGCCAAGTTTACACCTATGACATGTTTATGTTAATGAATTATTTTTATGCCAATTTTGTGTATGCTAAATTAGGCTAAGTTTTTAGCCTAATATTATATGTCAAAATCATGCGGACGGAAAATTAGGCTAAGATTGTTAGCCTAATATTTAGACGGGGTAACGTTGGGTAAAATTGGTAATTATAGGAAACTTGACGTAAATTGGTTAAAATCACATAGGTGATTTATGGCATGAAACGTTATAAATTATATACCTAAATTAATGAACTTGATTAGAAATAAATTTGGGCAATGGCATGAATTCTGGATAATTTACATAAATAAAATGTAAATTTAGACAATACGAATATGCTTAACTCGAGGTTGGATTGAGTTGTGATGTAACCCTGCCCGGACCCGCCCGGCTGTCCAGTAATCACAACAATACGTATCCAATGTGAGAGGTTAAGGCATTGAGCCCAAAAAAGACCTGAGGTTAGAGTGAGTTGTAGCGTAAGACTGCCCGGAACCGACCGGCATATAGGCAGCCACAACAATACCTGTCTAATGTGAGTGGTTGGTGCTTTAATAAGACAATTAAAGCTAAGTTAGGATTGGTAGGGTTAAGTTAACTAAAACACTTAGCCAACTCAGTAGGTTAACTAGACTAGAAGGTGAGGTTAAGTAAAGTTAATACATTTAACCAATTTAACATATTAACTAGACTAGAGGGTGAGGTTGAGTAAATTTAGGACTCTTAACCGTTATAACCTGATAATTAGATTAGTGGGTGAGGTTAAGTAAGTTTAGAATACTTAACCATTATAACACGTTAGCTAGATAAGTAGGTAAGGTTAAGTAAATACACTTAGCCAATTTAATATGTTAGTTGGACTAGAGGGTAGGGTTAAGTAAATTTAGAGCACTTAACCATCATAGTGTGATAAATTGAACAGGGTTAAGTTGAAACATGAAGGGACAATACGTAACCATTAGAACATGTTAATTAAACATATGTTAGGGTTAAGTTAACTAAGGGAATACTTAACCGTTATAACATGTTAGTTAAAACAGGTGGGCAAGGTTAGGTTAAAAGGGACACTTAACCAATACAAGATGAATGGTAGGGTTAAGTAATAAGAAATACTTAACCAATATAACTTGGTTTGTGATAGGGTTAAGTCAACATGAACTACTGATAACACTTAGCCAGTTTAATATGACAAAGGAATGGGTTAAGCTAACTTGAATTGACTAATGACACTTAACCAATCCAACTTGACGAGAAAGAGGGCTAAGTAGTAAACCTTAGTTAAGAAAACGATGATTCAGGAAACTAAGTGGTAAACCTTAGTTAGGAAAACTAAGTAGTAATTCTTAGTATAACACGAGGAGGAGCGAACGTCCATCTGATCTTAAAGAAGGCTCAATCGAATTGGGTTACGAAGCCCGAGGCTTCGAGGGGACGTGAGGGTACTCTTGGTATCCCTCTGTGAGGCTGCATATGATCCTCCTGGGCTCACAGAGGTTAAAGTATGCGTTAGGAGAACCAAGGGTATGCCTTGGTTGCAATATAAGGCAACCTAAAGACTAGGGTGGACCAGCGTGATTCGGCGAGACCAGTAGCCCTGTGATAGCAACTCGTCGTCTACCTACCGTCTTGAGTCAATCGAGATACGTGAAGCGGAAAGGCGGCGAACTCCAACAGACCATATACTCGCTATCTAGTTATGGTTGCGGATGGCCATAGGTTAGTAGGGCATAGGGGGGCCTGCGCATAGTTCTCATTTTTCAAGGTGTGCCTTTCATTAGTTGAGGGAGGGGTCAGGTGGGACCATAACCACTGGAAAAACAGACCTTAACATCTGCATTGGAAGATATCTGAAAGCTCCCGACCGAGTTCCGTGTTTCTTAAATTTTCCCTGCCACGAGACTCGGGCCGCACATATAGAGGACATGTGCAACTAGATATATAGCACGTTTACGATACGATTGGGACGTCAAGTCTAGGAACACTTATCACTCTTGGTAGTGTGTCCTAGACTAAGGGGCATCGTTCGACAGGTAGCATAATCCCTAGTTGGACCTAGGTGGCATAAACCCTGAATCCGAGAAGCGTTCAATAGGTAGCATAAACCCTAGTTGGATCTAGGCCGTGTAAACCCTAGTTATGTTTAGAAAGCGCTCGATAAGAAAACCCTAGATTAGATCTAGGTAATAAATAATAGATGTACACCTAAAGGCAACCGCAATTACAGGGATTGGGATCACGTTATCATCTTTATACAGATTACTAGTTGGGATACTAGTTAGGTGGTGCAGAGATATAGAATGGGGGTGTGATAGTATATTCTGTTTAAACTCTCTTGCTTTGGTTTATATTAGTCTGTTATTCTGGTACTGTCCCATTTTCCAGTTTACTCATGTCATGAACTTTATCCTATTCGCATGCTAAAAGCCACTAGACTTACTCAGGCTTTATGTCTGACTCTGTTTTTCTTTCGTCTTCTTTTCTTCCGTCCACCCTCCCCCCCCCCCCGCCCCAGGTAGTCAGGGAGGGAATAGCTCTGCTTAGTATGGACTGTTACTCTTTCCAAGCTTGAAGACTCTTGGATATATCACTTCAGACTCTCTTTTCTGCTGCTATGGCTGGCTTATGCTACATTGGGGGAATATAAATGTTATTTAATGCTTCTTTATTTTATGTAAGACAAATACTCTGGTATTGGAATACAATTGTTGTACAAACTATTTTATCAATAAAGTAAGGTTTTATTTTCCGCTATTTTAAATTTGTCTGTTTTGTAATTTATCTGCATCTTTTACCTATAATGCTCCACAAAACTTAGTGCATTCCCTTTGTGAGTGACACTAACGGATGTGGGGTGTTACAATATGTGAGTGTGACGAAGTAAAACGTGTTTTGACAGTTTCAGTCAATTTGGATCGACTAGAAAATGGACATTTTTCAAACGGTCTCCAAATTTGACGAAATTAGTTTTGTTAGGACTGTATCGTCAATACGAAGCTAGAAATTATTTTTCTGGAATTTTTAAAGTCCATATATGCCGCCGGTAAATTGGAATGTGCATTTGAATTTAAAATATAATGATTTATATTTTAAACTTAGTGAAAACTGATCATAACAACCAAATTGGCTTACGAAGCATATCCTATTGTGTTTGGAATGATGGTAATGCGCTAGGGACGATAGTCGTTGGGCCTCGTTTGGGTTCAAAAGAAAAGTCAACCTTTTGAAATATAAATAATAAAATAAATTATATATATATAATATATATATATATATATATATATATATTAAACACATACCCCCCATACCATTCTCCCCCAAATCAAAACCTGAACCCCTTTTTCAGAAAAAACCGGTACACCCCCCAATTCCCGTCGCCTCCGCCATCCAAGCCCATCTCGCCGTCGCTCCGTCAATGGAAACCCCCGACCGCACCCCCCTCTTCTCCTCCTTCATCTCTCTCCCTCTCTCCTCTGGAAAACCCACGCGATCCAGCCCAATTCGAATCCCTAGGACCCCAATACGCCCGCCTCCATCCCATTGCAGCCACCGCCGACCATCTCCTTGCCTACCGCCACCTCTAACTCCGACAAAATCCCCCTCTCTGATATCCTCTTCCTTCCACGACAAACCAATTTTTATATGAATTGATTTTTGTTTTCAGTTTTTAATTGAAAATATCCTTATAAAAACCTGATCTTTAAAATATATGGATGGCATAAGGTAAAGACATGATTTTTATATTATAAAAATATGATTTTTAGATTGTAAAAGCTAAGATTTTATATGAATATAGCTTGAATAAAGTAGTGATTTTATATACATGAAGATACAATGTTTATATACATAAAGGTGTGATTTTTAATTAGGTAAAGACATGATTTTTAGCTATGTAAAAATATGATCTTTAGCGAAGTAAAGATTTGATTTTTTTATTTAGCAAAGTTCATATTTTTATGTAAAGAAAGTTTACATTTTTATATAAAGAAAGATTATATTTTTATATAAGAAAAGATAAGATTTTTAATAATAAAAGGAACGATCTTTAGAAATAAAAAGAAGTGATTTTTAAAATGAAGAAGACGTGATTATTTTTTAAAAATGGAATGGTAACATGTTTCTTTGAATGGCATATAAAAATATGATTTTTATATACAAAATTCGATTTATATATATAGGAAGTAGCAATAGAAACTTGATTTTTCTTTTATATATAGAGAAGTAAAAAATATGGTTTTTAATATATGAACGTCATATTAAAAATATGATTTTTACTATGAACAGCGTGAGAAGAAGTGCGATGGAACGGACTTAAATAAAAACAAAATCCGAACCGTTCAGAAATAAAGAATGGCGGAGTGGAACCCAAAGGTGAGAACTTCTCACTTTTATTTTATTTTCTAGTTGAAATATATATATTAAGATGCAGACGGTGCTTAGCAGCACTTGACACCCGTCGTCCACAGACCATGGACGACTTGTTTGTTTGTTTGATTTTGTTGTGAAAGTTGATTATGTGATGTGGAATGGAATAAAATATTTATAGTTAAAAATATAATTTTTAATGTGTATATGAATAAAATAAATAATTATAAACAAATCGGACAATTTGTTTATGTACACACATTTGACTGATATTGATTTGGACGATAAATTTTACACATCGCCCACCTGCACAAATAAAATTCATTATTTGTTGGTTGAAACCCCACATAGTATTGGGATGATATTGGATATACACTAATCCCAATAATTAGTTGTATGTTGAACGGTCGATTGACAGGCTGTGTAAGCGTCGAATAGTTATATTTGATGCTTATGCAGTGTAGAATGCACTCTGGATGATGGTTGACTGTGTTTGATTGTTGTTGTGTACATGTGTGTATGAAATCCATATAAATCAAATTATATGGTAATTGACTGTGTCTGATTCCAGTTCAGAAAGAATAAATATTTTAAAATAACGATTATTTTAAAATAATAATATTTTAAAATAATATTCAGTAAAAGATCAAAATCTGATTTTGATGTCCGATTTGGGATGGACACGAATATATTTAAATATATAATGCTATGTTGATTAGATTAACGCCATTTTGACGTGAACGATATCTATATTGATTTTATTCATTTTTATAATGAATATCAAAAAGGAAATGATTTTGAAATCTAATGTTTTTGAAAATATTATCATTTATATATCGATGATATGGAATATTCAATTTTGATTAGAAATTGAATATTAAGTTGAAATCATTTTGAAAATGAATTTAAAACAATTTACAAAATATGTTTTAAAAGTAAATCGACGCAATATATATAATATTATATATATATATATAATGGCCTGAATAGAACGCGCCGCACCGCGGCAGTTTGCGAATTTTGACCATTGACATCGAACGGATATTACGGGAGATCTGACTGTCGGATTATCCTAAAACCAGAACCATTAGGTTTGTATCGAAAAGAGCTTTCTAACGAATATTAGAGATTTGAAATCTAATGGTCGGATTTGGAATTATGTCCAAATCAAATTTGGAAAATGTCGTTGTAAGTGTAGTTCGACGGCCGTTTATGGAAATCGACCGTACGGGCCTTGATAAAATTATTAAAAATATCAATAATTAGTGTAAAATCATAAGAAATGATTTGTAAAGAATTGGGATGAAAAATTCCATATTTTAAAAGATAAAAATAGATTTTTATCGAAATGAACTAGTTTTGAATTAGAATAATAAATCCAATATTTTTAAAATAAATAAATTGGAAATGGATTTGTATCGAAATTGTCTTTGGAATATTTCGATGTTGGATTTCGTGATTATACAGATATTGTTATGGAAATTTGAAAGTGATATATATATATATATCGTTATTTCCAGTAAGATATTTGTTGATTTCAGAATTTGATATTGAATATAAGCCGATATATTTTCTATTCAGAGCCTTGTATTTAATATCAAATTGGATTTTGGGTTTGTCGTGAATGGTATCTTTAATAATACTGTTCTTGAACCCAATGGAGTTAAGAAAATTAGAAACTGACCGGAGATTAGTTAAGTTGAATGGTTTCTTGGGTATTGATCTAATGTAGGTTTCGGCCTTCGGGTTTAACACTTAGGGAATTGTTCACTTGCTAATATACGGTTAAAGGCTGATGGAATGGAATGTGATTTTAGGTTTATCGTGAACCGTGTTTTAAATGGCATTGGTTCTTTAACCCAGTTAAAGATAGGATATGATTTCCCAAGTTAAACAATTGTTAATATTGATTTTTGGGCAGATTAAAACCAAGTGGAGTTTTAATGCATCTTTAAATAGATTGAAATGTTATCCAAAGGAAGATTAAAGAATAAATTTAAAGAATTGATCTTTGATAAAATTAATGGGAACTTTCCCTAAAGTATAAGAATATTTGAATAAAGGAATATTTTGGATTGGAATGAGGCGTATGTTGTGTTTTTATAGCACTTGTTTATTATATACGCGAGTTATTCAGAAAGACCGGGTTTATCCCATACTGAATAACTGATTCGAAGATATGTCGAGGATGAAGACAGTGGTCGAAGACCGGAGGTCTTCACAACGTTTGGATGATTACTGATGTCTTGATTGGGTTGTACACACAAGACAAGGTAATAAGTGGTGATCGTCCAGACGTACTTGGAGATCGACAGATATGCGAGGGCTCTCCCCTGTATTGGACGTATGGGTGAGGAATAAGGTGCCTCCGGTTCATTCAGACCCATAACGAACTTGTAAATGGATATGTGTCTGACATCGGATTTCATTCTGTGTGATTGATAGACATCGGTTGCATAGCGTGAATTTCCTGTGTGGCATTCTGAGATGCAAATGATCAAGGATCTTGTTGAAAAGAAGAGTCTTGTGGTTGATGATCAAAGCACGACTTTAATATAGCGTAGCTTTGTGTAGCGTTAATTCGTGAGCTTCACAACCCGGTGTGAACCAGAAACGGGAGAGGACATCAGGGAGGGCATGCGTTTCCTTCTAGCTAGGAGTGGTGTTAGCGTTTTGCACGCACTGGCATTTTACGTATGTGGATGATGGATAAGAGACGCCTCAGTTATATCGGTCGATCCGGGGTCGATGGAGTCATTTGGCTCATTTACGCCCCATAGGGCGGGGAAACGTAGTGTTCAGGCATTTTAATCCACATCGAGTGGACATGCCCTGACGATCTAAGGGCCCACCTATGTCTGGGCCCTGAGACGTGGGCTAGATTGTGTCGAAGCGGTAAGGACGATCCCTTTCCTTGGTTCACAGATGGAATCCAACTTCCAATACGACATTTTGCGGTTTTGACTGTAAACCTATATATGGCGACATAGTGGTATGGGGTACTTATGCCGTCTATGATTGATACTTATGATTGAAATTGTTTGGACACTATACACTTATAGTAATAATAAAAGATGAAATTTCACGTACAAGCATTTTTGTCTATTATAAGGTAAAAATTCTATCCTCCAGCTTGTGTTGCATTATGTGATGGGAATTGAGTCTTATATAGCTTCATTGTTCTTTATTTAGCATTGCGTTGTTGTTTTATGCATTGGTATTCTTGGGAGGAAACCCGTTCTGTGTTATATGGCGTGGTCCCTTGATTTACCGAACTTTAAAATAAAGATTAATAACTGTTTTTAGTTCTCACACCAGTCACAGGACTGACCTGGAGTTTATTGTTTTAACCTAAATTCTAGGTGCCCTTATTTTCCGCATGGGCAGCTAATAGTTTTTGGTTTTGCAGATTTATATTCACAGGATCCTGGTTTACAGCTGGAATGATATTCGGAAAGCTCTGTATCCGTATATTCCTTTCAGTTGTGATTTGTATTATTTTCTGCTGCATTGTAACTTGTAAATCTCTGATATTTAGTAAATGTATAATATTTATTCCTACTCTGTATATTCTTGTATTCTGATGAAATTGTTGTAATAAGCAATGAAATGTTCTTCTATTTGTGTTCTGATTCGTCGTGTTCTCATTGCAATACGTCCTTTCCTTTACGGGGAAGTTCGGGTCGTCTCAGTAGATCTGGTCAACATGATTCCAATGCTTTCAGTTTCATCGGATTTGGTTTCTGTTTGAACGAGTTATAGAATTTTGTATATTTGATTCCATTAAATAATCTAATGAATTTTATAATTAAAATAATTTACATCTTCATTCAATTTCCAAGGCCGCTTCTTTTCGATTCCCTTCTTCCTCCTTATCGTTCCTTTCCTGTAACCGTCGAACCCAATGTTCGACCTTCTCTCTCCACCGCAGGAGCCACCATGCACCACCGAAAGATGATCAGACCTCGCCACTCCCAGCGCCTACGCGCCACCATCCTCCTCTAGCGGGCACGGCCAGCTCGCGGACCCCTGCCTCAAAATCATCCCAAAGCGCTGGTGCTTTGAGCTGAGAAACCGCGACATCCACACAATAATAATCCATCTCGACCATTCAGTATTTAGATCTAGGATTGTTCTTCGATTTCCCTTTGGAAATTCTTGAATTCATTGAGCGGATTTGAAGAACAAGAGTCAGGAATTTCTGAAAGTTTGTGGCCATCCGAATTGGAGGCGGCGGCCATGTAAATTAGGGTTTAGGGATGAATAAAATAATATTAATTCATCGTTTAATGTGTTTTAACAGTCAGAAATGGGCCGGAGTCCAAATCAGGCCTGCTCACTGCCTAACAATAGGTCTTGACACCTTCTAAACACAATGGGACTAATGGTGGAGCCCAATTCTAAAGTCTATATCAATTTCACCTAAAACGTAATATTTTAAAATAAACAATGTACAAATTCCAACATACATTTTAATTTATCAGGGTCACAATCTGGCTGTAAAAATTCCAGAAAATTTATATCTAGTTTTTTTTAGACGATACGGTCCTAACAAAACTAATTTCATCGAATTTGGAGACCGTTTGAAAAATGGCCTTTTTAATGTTGATTAAATTTGACTGAAATTGACAAAACACGTTTTCTTTTGCCACGTTCAGATATTGATTCCAAAAATTATGAAAATTGGAATCATGCAATAAATTGACATTCCGGATCCAACAAAAGTGGTTTCGTCGAAAACGTACGTCGTTTGCAAAATGGCTATTTTTAATATTAATATATATAAATTCCGTAGTGACTACTATGAATTTTAAAGTGAGCATAACTTTTTATTCCCACTATGAAATTTCAATTTTTCGGATTCGTTGGAAAGATATTATTAAACAGATTCTAATATTTTTGGTTTCACCAAAATCTGATTTATTTTGAATCCTGTACAGTCGGTAAAAGTTCAAATTCAAATTTTCAAACTACCGCACTATTTCTAACTCCTTTTATAATTAAATTAAAAATTTTCGTTCTAACTTCGATTTAAATAAATTTTTAATTGTTATTATTTAAAATAAATCATTTTAAATATTAAATTTCCATTAAAATTTCTAAAATAAAATTTTTTAAATGGTTCTGATTTTCTGGGTTGTTAAAATCTCCCCCACTTAAAATCTTTTCGTCCTTGAAAAGGAACGAAGCTAGAAGTTGTTTAATTAACCTACTCAATTTTCATTTTTTTTCAATAATTTTATTAGTTGAACTAATAAACACACAATACAATTATAAATCAATTAGTTGATTAGCTTTTCAAATATATATAATTTTTATATATTCAAAAATCATATTTTCCAAGATCGGATTATATATATAATCACAAATACGTTAATTATAACTTGTCACTCTCAACTCATTATAGGGCATTCTAACCCCATCTCTAATGAGTTTTCTCATTCTAGGATACTGCTTATCCTATCCCTAATGAGTATTCTTATTGGATATTACTAATCCAATCTCTGATCAGTCTTTTGTTCAGTTCTAACGAGTTGTACACCAAAGATTTGAGCTAACCAGAGCTCTGATACCAACTGTAATGACTCGGATTTTGCCCGGACCTAATCGATCGTAAAATCGACCAAGACCGTTCAACACCCGAATACGCTAACTCTAGGCATACAACACATCATAACAAATAATAGAAAACTTTTTTACATTATAACAATGTTACATCGGAGTACAGAATATATCAGAGTACATCGAAATAATAATACAACAACAGAAGATAATTTACAATGAATTTTGTAACACCCTGTAGTTCTGTAACATTAAGTTTCACAAATTAAAGTATAATTAAATTTTAGAAGAAGAATTAAGGGAAACGGGTTACGCCATTGCGTTCGTCTCGAAATTCTGCTTGAGATAGAGTCCGATTTTGCGTAAATCGGACTCCGTACGAAGGAGATACGACCTCCGAAAGTTTAAGAATTTATTTAAAATTCAAACAGCTTGAAAAATGGATTCAAAATTCAAAAATAGGACCAGACCCGGGCTGGGCAGGAAAAATCCTGCCTAGGGCCCAGGTCGACCCTAGGGTCGACAATAGTGTCGACCTGGGTGACCCAGGTCGACCATAGGGTCGACCATAGTGTCGACCTGGTTGACCCAGGTCGACCATAGGGTCGACCTCCCCTGTCGACCTGGTCAGGTCTGGCTGGCCTGGTCAATGTTCTGTTCGAATTTCTGGGCTTATCACTAGGGCTGAGTTGTCTTCTTTTGATTGGCTTCTCTTTAGAACGGATGGCTTTGATTAAACCTGGCTTCATCGACGGCTCTAATTAACTTGCAACTCTATAAAAACACCCTAGGTTTCCAACAAAAATCCACACAAAAATAAGAACTTGAGCCGCCATGATGTCAGAAGAAAACTAAGGAGAGCCTCCGCTTGAAAAGGGACGAACAACGATTCAAGAAAACAAAAATCTAATCTAATTTCTACGCAACATTTTCTACTCTAAGCGAAAGCTTTGCAAATTCAGAATAACAGAAACCAGAAAACAAGTTTCAACGCCCGTTGTAAGTATAGTGGTTTTCTGAATATGAATAGAAATTGCGATGTGATTCGATGTAAATGAAATTGGGGTTTTACTATTGTACAATATTGATGCAAATTCTGTGTATTGCGTTGATTTTGTCACATTTTGTATTGGGTGTTTGTGGCATAAATTGGTTGATGCGAACCTAATGTCATTTGTATATGAAAATAAATATCACTTGCAAGTTTGTAGTAAAAACTAGAATTGACATCTTTATGTTATGTCATTAACATGGTTAGCATACATTCCTTTTAGGCCTATGTTGAGACTCATGTAAACATGTTCCAAGTTGAAACCTTTTATGCATACACGACTCAAGACCTTTGTATACGTTATTATGTTTATTTGCAAGTGATAATTGGGTTTATGCAAGTACCTTTTGGTTACACAAATTATACTAGTTTCATGTTGAAATAGGCTACTTGATGTGAAGTTAGTTTACACCTTGGGGTTATGTCAAAAAGTGGACATTTCTATGCTAGTTTGGTGTTTGACATTATACCTAGTTATATGTGTATAAAACCATGTTTGAACACGAGTTTGTATAAGCCTAAACTATGCCATTTTATAGGTCACCTACTTAGTTATACTTTGATTTGAATGCAAGTTCACATGACCCATAATTTATGTTGAATCACTAAATTGCAAGTTCATGCGCCACACACCTTTATGTATTGTAAAATGTTACATGTGCTTAATTTCCCCTTTTCTCACGTCTACAAAGCTGGGCTGAATTGTGTCGAGCTCAACATTTGTTATAATGTTGCAAACGTACAAATGGGGGTAAGAAAGTTCGGTGTAAAACATGAAAATATATGTTGGCATGTTTGGCACATGCCAACGATAATGGTAATTAAGCGGTATAAATTATACCCAAAATTAGTGAACTATGATAATTGGGCCATAAACATTTACATATAAAAATGAAAAGGGACAAATATGTAAATCTAAAAAATACGAGTATGATTAACCCTAGGTTGGATTAAGTTGTGATGTAAACCTGCCCGGACCCGCCCGGCTGTCCAGTAGTCACAACAATACCTATCCAATGTGGGTGGTTAAGCATTGAGTCCAATAATGACCCGAGGTTAGTCTGAGCTACGGCGTAAACCTGCCCGGAACCGACCGGCACATCCAGTAACCATAGCAATATCTGTCTAATGTGAGTGGTCAGGTGCTCTAAGAGGCTAAGGACAGATGGTAGGGTTAAGTTAACTAAAACACTTAACCAGCCCTGCATGTTAACAAGACAAGACTTGTAGGAGTTAAGTAACTAAGAAAACACTTAGCCAATTTAATATGTTAGCTGGACTAGAGGGTAGGGTTAAGCAAACTTAAAACACTTAACCATCATAGTGTGATAAATTGAACAGGGCTAAGTTGAAACGTGAAGGGACAATACCTAACCATTAGAACATGTTAATTAAATAGATGTGAGGGTTGAGTTAACTAAGGGAACACTTAACCGTTATAACATGTTAGTTAAAACAGATGGGTAAGGTTAGGTTAAAAGGGACACTTTACCAATACAAGATGAATGGGTAGGGTTAAGTAATAAGGAATACTTAACCAATATAACTTGGTTTGTGATAGGGTTAAGTCGACATGAACTACTGATAACACTTAGCCAGTTTAATATGACAAAGGAATGGGTTAAGCTAACTTGAATTGACTAATGACACTTAACCAATCCAACTTGACGAGAAAGAGGGCTAAGTAGTAAACCCTAGTTAAGAAACAATCGAGAATGGGAGCTAAGTTGAAATCCCTAGTTAAAGAAACTAAGTGATAAACCTTAGTTAACAAGATTTACGGGAAAAGAAACTAAGTGGTAAACCTTAGTTGAGAACAACTAAATAATAATTCTTAGTCAAGAAAACTGAGCCGGTCCATAATAGATGAATAACCCGATAAGGTAGATCATCGCTTAACAAGTGCATGAGAAGGAGCAAACGTTTATCCGATTTCGAAAAAAAGCTCCAGCGGACTGGGTTTAGAAGCACGTAGCTTCGAGGGACGTGAGGGTACTCTTGGTATCCCTCTGTGAGGTTGCAGATGATCCACCTAAGCTCACAGAGGTTAAGGTCTGCATCAGAAGAACCAAGGGTATGCCTTGGTTGCAATTTAAGGCAACCTAAAGACTGGGATGGACCAACGTGATTCGACGAGACCAGTAGCCCTGTGATAGCGACTCGTCGTCTACCTACCATCTTGAGTCAATCATAGTACGCATGCGGAAAGGCAGAGATCTCCCAACAGACCATATACTTTCTATCTAGTTATGGGTGAGGCTGGCCAATAGGAAAGTGGTGCATAGGTGGCAAGAGTATAGTTCTCGTACTTGATTTTCTTGGATTGCCTTTCATTAGTTGAGGGAGGGGTCACGTGGGACCATAACCACTGGTAGAAAAATAGACCTTAGCATCTGCATCGGCAGATATCTGAAAGCTCCCGACCGAGTTCTGTGTTTCTAGAATAGCCCTGCCACGGGACTCGAGTCGCACATTTCAGGACATGTGCATCTAAACAGCGATAAACGATTCGCGACACATACGTGGGGAAAGTCTAGGAACATATACCACTCTAGGTAGTGTGTCTTAGACTAGGGGCATCATTCGATAGGTAGCATAATCCCTAGTGGACCTAGGTGGCATAAATCCTGAATCCGAGAAATATTAGATAAGACACATAAACCCTAGTTGAATCTAGGGAACGCTCGATAGAAAACCCTAGATTAAATCTAGGTAATAAATATTAGATGTGCGCCTGATGGCCACCACAGTTACAGGGACTAGGACCACATTATCATTTTATACAGATTACTATTTGGGATACTAGTTAGGTGGTGCAGAGATTAGTATGGGGTGCGATAGTAATTTCGATTCTAAACCACTTTGCCTTAGTTTATGGTATTTTCCCATTTTCAGTTTATGTCTGTCATGTCCTTTTCTTTATTCATATACCGAAGCACCACTAGACTTACCAGGCTTTATGTCTGACTCTATGTTTTCTTTCATCTTCTTTTCTTTCGTTTCTCACCCCCCCCCCCCCTTAGGTAGTCAGGGAGGGAATAGCTCATATTTGTATGGACCTGTTACTCTTTCCAAGCTTGAAGATTCTTTGAGGCGCTGCTTTGGACTCTCTTTTCCACCACTATGGCTGGCTAATGTTTTATTAGGGAATATCATTGTATATTCATAATTCTTTATTTTGTTAAACAAGGTAGATACTTTGTTGTTGGAAAACAATCTTTGTACAAGTTGTTTATAAATGAAATAAAGTTTTATTCACTTTTCCGTTGCTTTATTTATCTATCTTGTAATTTATCTGCATCCTTTACCTATAATACTTCACAGAACTTAGTGCATTCACTTTGTAAGTGACATTAATGGATGTGGGGTGTTACACGTGGTATCATAGCTGAAGGTTACCGGATCAGATAAAAGATTTGAAAAAATTATTTTCAAAACGGGTTTGAAAGAAGCATTTTCTAAAGAATTTTTTTGTTTTAAAGGCATATTCCCCAAAGCCATATGCATTATCTTTTGATTCTCTGTTTGAGTCCTTGCTTCCTTCTTTCCTGAGTCTCTGGGGCTCCTGGCTTTCTAGGAGGTAACCTCATCGAAGGGCGAAGTAGTACCTGACTTCCATCTATAGCCATAGTAGTTTCACATGCGGCTTGTTTTCTTTCAGGCTTGGTAGGGTTTTCTGTACGATGGAGGCAGTTTTTGAGAGATTTGTCAGCATGATTACACAAGGAAGAGGACGAGGAGTTTGGCTTAGGGGTACAACCCAAGGATAAGGAATTCATGGATATGGACTTGGCTCACGAAGGAGGAAGGAATTATAAAACCTAAGACAAGAAGAAGTAGCTTTTCTATGGTATAATAGGGCATATAATTAAGGACAAGGGCAAAGATGAGGGAAAAGATTTTCAGGAGGACGAGTGCGTGCTTTCACCACCAGAATACCTGGGAGAGAGATAGTAAAAGTCTCCATTAGAAAAGTTTAGCTTTTCATTTGATCAACTTGTTAGTACTCTTTTGATCTTAGTGCTTCGCATTCGTTTATACCTACTTTCATAGTTGAGTCTCTGCAGCTAGGTACTTGTATAGTAGAATATCCTAATTAGTCTCAGATCCAAATTGGTGGTTCGGCCTGTTTACCTTTGATTTGTAGGGATTTGAGAACGGCCACATTAATGTTGAATCTAAGCATAATGTTTTGGTTCCATGGGCTATGAGTTGATCCTAGGCATGGGTTGGTTGGCTAGTAATTCTGAAAGTTAGACTTTTTGACTTGCCTTGGAAATACCCTCGAGATTATGTGATCCTAAAAGGATCAGTTTGGCTTAGCTATGTAGAATCGCTTAATACATTTATCGACGATTTGCAATCCGTTAGAGTAGTCCATGAGTACGCAGATGTTTTGATTAGGTTAGGGGTTTACCCCAAAAATGCGGGATAGACTTCCGCATATATCCAGTTGACAATGAAAAGCCAGCTATCCGATCAATGACAGTTTCGGAAATGGAGGTCAAGAAACTTCATAATCGTGAAGATTAACTAGATAAGATACAGTACAGAGAAGCTCAAGAAGATGTGACTTAGAAGACTGAAGACTAGATACGTGCATCATACCCTTTTTCATAAGGGTATATCCTTTCTCTAGGAGTTTTACGCCTACTTGTTTCTAGCTTTTAAGGTATATCCTCTGGGACGTATCATCGATGCTTAGGTAGAAGCCAATGGATGTAAACGTGTATTTGAAACATGTTATGATTGATGGTTGCAAGTGGTTGCTCGTGGATGCATATACACACTATATGCGCTAGAACGACTTAGTCACTTTCATATTACGTTCGCATATATGTATTTGCTTAACGGATTCAATTTGATATGATATCATATGGATGTTGCATATGGATGAATGGCTATGCACACATGTATTATTTACATAACTAGGACGCTTGCATACATGATGGGACGCATGGCACTAACATAATTCGCATTAAGGAGGTCAACTGAATTAGTAGACCGCCTGATTTTGCATTAGATAAAGACATATACACACACTATGCATATGAACATGAAAGCATTAGAAATATTTTTAAGGACAATGAATGCCTGTGATTGAATGGTTGAGTAGATGGGTGGTTGGATAGTAGGACACATTCTTCCTAACTTGAAGATTTCGGGGACGAAATCCTTTTAAGAGGGGGAGAATGTAACACCTCGCAGTTCTGTAACATCAAGTTTCACAAATTAAAGTATAATTAAATTTTAGAAGAAGAATTAAGGGAAACGGGTTACTCCATTGCGTTCGTCTCGAAATTTTGCTTGAGACAGAGTCCGAGTTTGCGTAAATCGGACACCGTACGAAGGAGATATGACCACCGGAAGTTTAAGAATTTATTTAAAATTCAAACAGCTCGAAAAACGGATTCAAAATTCAAAAATAGAACCAGACCCGAGCTGGGCAGGAAAAATCCTGCCCACGGCCCAGGTCGACCATAGTGTCGACCTGGTGGACCCAAGTCGAATTTCTGGGCCTGGTCATGTCACTAGGGCTGAGTTGTCTTCTTTTGATTGGTTTCTCTTTAGAATGGACGGCTTTGATTAAACCTAGCTTCATCGACGACTCTAATTAACTTGCAACTCTATAAAAACACCCTAGGTCTCCAGCAAAAATTCACACAAAAATAAGAACTTGAGCCGCCATGATGTCAGAAGAAAACTATGGAGAGCCTCCGCTTGAAAAGAGGCGAACAACGATTCAAGAAAACAAAACTCTAATATAATTTCTACGCAACGTTTTCTACTCCAAGGGAAAGCTTTGCAAATTCAGAATAACAGAAACCAGAAAACAAGTTTCAGCGCCCGTTGTAAGTATAGTGGTTTTCTGAATATGAATAGAAATTGCGATGTGATTCGATGTAAATGAAATTGGGGTTTACTATCGTACAATATTGATGTAAATTCTGTGTATTGCGTTGATTTTTTCACATTTTGTATTGGGTGTGTGTGGCATAAATTGATTGATGCGAACCTATTGACATTTGTATATGAAAATAAATATCACTTGCAAGTTTGTAGTAAAAACTACAATTAACATCTTTATGTTATGTCGTTAACATGGTTAGCATACATTCTTTTTAGGCCTATGTTGAGACTCATGTAAACATGTTCCAAGTTGAAACCTTTTATGCCTACACGACTCAAGACCTTTGTATATGTTATTATGTTTATTTGCAAGTGATAATCGGATTTATGCAAGTACCTTTTGGTTACACAAATTATACTAGTTTCATGTTTAAATAGGTTACTTGATGTAAAGTTAGTTTACACCTTGGGGTTATGTCAAAAAGTGGACATTTCTATGCTAGTTTGGTGTTTGACATTATACCTAGTTATATGTGTATAAAACCATGTTTGAACACGAGTTTGTATAAGCCTAAACTATGCCATTTTATAGGTCACCTACTTAGTTATACTTTGATTTGAATGCAAGTTCACATGACCCATAATTTATGTTGAATCACTAAATTGCAAGTTCATGCGCCACACACCTTTATGTATTGTAAAATGTTACATGTGCTTGATTTCCCCTTTTCTCACGTCTATAAAGCTGGGCTGAATTGTGTCGAGCACAACATTTGTTATAATGTTGCGAATGTACAAACGGGGTTAAGAACGTTGGGTGTAAAACATGAAAATATATGTTGGCATGTTTGGCACATGCCAACGACAATGACATTTAAGCGGTATAAATTATACCCAAAATTAGTGAATTTGGATAATTGGGCCATAAACATTTACATATAAAAATGAAAAGGAAAAAATATGTAAATCTAGAAAATACGAGTATGCTTAACCCGAGGTTGGATTGAGTTGTGATGTAAACCCGCCCGAACCCGCCCGACTGTCCAGTAGTCACAACAATACCTATCCAATGTGGGTGGTTAAGCATTGAGCCCAATAATGACCCGAGATTAGACTGAGCTACGGTGTAAAACCGACCAGCACATCCAGTAACTGTTGCAATATATGTCTAATGTGAGTGGTCAGGTGCTCTAAGAGGCTAAGGACAGATGGTAAGGTTAAGTTAACTAAAACACTTAACCAGCTCAACATGTTAACAAGACAAGACTTGTAGGGGTTAAGTAACTAAGAAAACACTTAGCCAATTTAATATGTTAGCTGGACTAGAGGGTAGGGTTAAGCAAACTTAGAACACTTAACCATCATAGTGTGATAAATTGAATAGGGATAAGTTGAAACATGAAGGGACAATACCTAACCATTAGAACATGTTAATTAAACAGATGTTAGGGTTGAGTTAACTAAGGGAACACTTAACCGTTATAACATGTTAGTTAAAACAGATGGGTATGGTTAGGTTAAAAGGGACACTTAACCAATACAAGATGAATGGGTAGGGTTAAGTAATAAGGAATACATAACCAATATAACTTGGTTTGTGATAGGGTTAAGTAGACATGACTACTGATAACACTAAGCCAGTTTAATATGACAAAGGAATGGGTTAAGCTAACTTGAATTGACTAATGACACTTAACCAATCCAACTTGATGAGAAAGAGGGCTAAGTAGTAAACCCTAGTTAAGAAACAATCGAGAACGGGAGCTAAGTTGAAATCCCCAGTTAAAGAAACTAAGTGATAAACCTTAGTTAACAAGATTTACGGGAAAAGAAACTAAGTGGTAAACCTTTGTTGAGAACAACTAAGTAATAATTCTTAGTCAAGAAAACTGAGCCGGTCCATAATAGATGAATAACCCGATATGGTAGATCATCGCTTAACAAGTGCATGAGAAGAAGCAAACGTTTATCTGATTTTGAAACAAAGCTCCAGCGGACTGGGTTTAGAAGCACGTAGCTTCGGGGGACGTGAGGGAACTCTTGGTATCCCTCTGTGAGGTTGCAGATGATCCGCCTGGGCTCACAGAGGTTAAGGTCTGCGTCAGAAGAACCAAGGGTATGCCTTGGTTGCTATTTAAGGCAACCTAAAGACTGGGATGGACCAGCATGATTCGACGAGACCAGTAGCCCTGTGATAGCGACTCGTCGTCTACCTACCATCTTAAGTCAACCGTAGTACGCATGCGGAAAGGCAACATACCATATACTTGCTATCTAGTTATGGGTGAGGCTGGCCAATAGGAAAGTGGGGCATAGGTGGCAAGAGTATAGTTCTCGTGCTTGATTTTCTTGGATTGCCTTTCATTAGTTGAGGGAGGGGTCACGTGGGACCATAACCACTGGTAGAAAAACAGACATTAGCTTCTGCATCGGCAGATATCTGAAAGCTCCCGACTGAGTTCCGTGTTTCTAGAATAGCCCTGCCACGGAACTCGGGTCGCACATTTTAGGACATGTGCATCTAGACAGCGATAAACGATTCGCGACACATACGTGGGGAAAGTCTGGGAACATATACCACTCTGGGTAGTGTGTCCTAGACTAGGGGCATCGTTCGACAGGTAGCATAATCCCTAGTGGACCTAGGTGGCATAAATCCTGAATCCGAGAAATATTAGATAAGATGCATAAACCCTAGCTGAATCTAGGGAACACTCGATAGAAAACCATAGATTAAATCTAGGTAATAAATAATAGATGTGCGCCTGATGGCAACCACAGTTACAGGGACTAGGATCACGTTATCATTTTATACAGATTACTAGTTGGGATACTAGTTAGGTGGTGCAGAGATTAGTATGGGGTGCAATAGTAATTTCGATTCTAAACCACTTTGCCTTAGTTTATGGTATTTTCCCATTTTCAGTTTATGCCTGTCATGTCCTTTTCTTTATTCATAAACCGATGCACCACTAGACTTACCAGGCTTTATGTCTGACTCTATGTTTTCTTTCGTCTTCTTTTCTTCCGTTTCCCCCTCCCTCCAAGGTAGTCATGGAGGGAATAGCTCAAATTTGTATGGACCTGTTACTCTTTCCGAGCTTGAAGATTCTTTGAGGCGCTTCTTTGGACTCTCTTTTCCACCGCTATGGCTGGCTAATGTTTTATTGGGGAATATCATTGTATATTCATACTTCTTTATTTTGTTAAACAAGATAGATACTTTGTTGTTGGAAAACAATCTTTGTACAAGCTGTTTATAAATGAAATAAAGTATTATTCACTTTTCCGCTGCTTTATTTATCTATCTTGTAATTTATCTGCATCTTTTACCTATAATACTTCACAGAACTTAGTGCATTCCCTTTGTGAGTGACATTAACGGATGTGGGGCGTTACAAATTTAATACAGTGCAGCGGAACAAATATTCTAATGCAGCGGAAGTCTATCAATGCTCTGGACAAAGCTTTAAGCATCGATCCAGAATCCTGCTCAATATATCTGCAAAATAAGCTACTTGACTGCCTATGTGGAAAAGAGGGCACCCGAGTTTGCAAAGTGAAACAAACTATGAGTCAGTCATGTTAGTCATCTGACTAGTACGAGAAATCTTTCCTAACTTATCTAATAGTAAGGCTAATCGCAGGACCATGCCACTAACGCGGAACGGGTTTACTCCATTGGATTACCAGTGCATAATTAAAATAAAGTAAATCGTTAAACAACACAATGCTTTTTAGAAAAATGAAACCATTATAAGACTCAGGTCCCATCACACAATGCAATACAAACCGGAGGATAAAGTTTTACCCTATAATGGTCAAAAATGCTTGATTCGATAAAAATGGATTTGATAATATTATAAGTGTATATATGTTTCCAAAAACATTTCAATCGTAATGTATCAATCGTAGACGGCATAACTACCATATACTATGTCGCCATACTAGTTCTACAATCAAAACCGCATGGCGTCGTATTGGAAGTTGGATTTCCATCATGAGTCAAGGCTAGGGACGATCTCCTTACCGATTCGAGACACTCTAGCAATGTCCCAGGATTTGGACGTTGGCAAAACCTTGGATCCTGCAGGGCCGGTCCATAAATACTTTAGTGGATTGGCAATTCCTGAACACACGCTTCCCGGTCCTATTGAACCTATAAAATGATCACAATCAATCAATAAATCCGAGGCCTCGAAATCCATCATCCACATAAGTAAAATGTCAGGGCTTGCAAAACCCTGATACCACTTCTAGCTAGGGAGAAACGTGTGCACTCCCTGCGTTCCCTTGTCCCATTTTTGACTCATACAGGGGTGTGAGGCTCGCGAGGTAACTCTATACACAAAGCTATGCCAAAGTAGTCTATGCTTTGATCACCAACCACAAGGCTCCGTTTTTAACAAAAGCCTCGACCATTTGCATCTTGGCATGCCACATTGAAAATTCACGCCGTGCGATCAATAACTATCCATATATACTCTCTGAGCTCATGCGTTTTAGAGAAGGGTGTTAAGAAAGAGAATATGTTCTCCACCACCACAGATATATATTAAATAGACATCGATTTAATTTACATGGAATGAAATCCAATGTCAGGCACACATCCATTTACAAGTATGTTCTGGGTCTGAACGAAACTGGAGATACCTTATTCCTCGTTCCATATGTCCAATACGGAAGAGAGGTGCTCGCATATCCGGATAATCAACAAGTACATCCGGACAACTACCACTTTAACCCTTTCCTAGGAGCGACCCAGTTTAGGGCATCAGTAGTCGCTCATTCGAAGTGAAGATCGTCGGTCTCTAATCATCGTCTTCAATGTCTTTGACTTTAATCGTCGTAGTAATTATTCAGAAAGGGTTAAACCCGGTATGTCCGAATAACTCGCGTATTTTATAAATCAAAATCAAGTGTTATAAATACACATCATACGCCTCATTCCAATTCAGAATATTCTTTTAATAAAATATTCATATTAAAAGGGAAAGATTCCCATTAATTTTATCAAAGATAAATTCCTTTAAATTTATTTTTTAATCTTCTTTTTAAAGATTTAATAAAACTCCAATTTGATTTTTATATCAAAAATCATTACTTTATGATTTGTCAACTTTTAAGAACTTAATTGTATCTATAACTGGGTTAAAGAACCAATGTCATTTAAAACACAGTTCACGATAAACCCAAAATCATTTTCCATTAAATATGGAATTTTCACAAAAATCAAATCAATATATAATCGATATAAATTTCCGTATCAGACCGCTAATATAAATGGAATAACGGAAAAGCCTTTTAAATTCCATATATACTAACAGTCCTCTTTTACAGAAGCCTATCTCGATTATTATCAAATCGAATTTCCACTCAATTCCAATTTAATGTATTAAATTGGAAAACTTGACTTTGGAAAATTTCTTTTTAAATCTTAATAAAAAGACTTATAAATTCTAAATCATATTTCCACTGTTAATTGGGTTAAAAAGAAAATGTCGTTTAAAACACAGTTCACAATAAACCCAATTCACATATCATTTTATTCCAATCACTAAATATAACTGGAAACTCTAACAATCTTAATTAAAAGATTTATTCCTTTCATACGGGGTTTAAGAACAGTGTTATTTTAGACACTATCCACAACAACCCAAAATCTAATTCTTTTATTTAATTCTAATTAAATATTAATTAATTGTTAGGTTTCATTAAATCTTAATCTAAAAGATTTATTCTAGTTAACAACTAGTTCATTTTGATAAAAATGTATTTTTATCTTTTGTGTCCGTCCAAAAACGGACATAGAAATCATCATTTTATTCTTCATTGAATATTATTTTAAAATATTCGTTATTTAAAAATATTCTTTATATAAGAAGATTCTTTATGTAAAAATATTCTTTATATTACAATATTCTTTATTTTAAACTATTCTTTATTTAAAATATATTATGAATTGGAATGCGACTCAATCATTTACTATATAATTTTGGTTATATGGATTTCATACATCGTATGTATACGGTAACAATGATAAATAACCATTTAACAATCCATTCACATCCAGAGTGAAGTTTACAATTTTATGAGCATTAAAAATGAATAAATAACGCTCATTGCAGCCTGTCAATCCATCGATTGACATACAACTAAATATTGGGACTAGTGTGTGTCAAATATCATCCCAATACCTGTGTGGGGTTTTCAGCCAACAACAGTTCATCACAATAAATAAATGGTTAATGAATTTAACCAATTTTAATACTGCTAACATGTTGATGATAAAGAACAAAACATGTTATTATATTCCTAATGCCGAATAAAATTGTATTTTCCTCGCATAATTTCCCTACATGTTTCTGATGTCTAATAAAATGTAATTTATTTACATTTACATTTCATTATTGCTGATGGCCCATGACAAGATAATTTTCATTTTCTTTTATTTGTAAGAAAATTACTATTTTAAACTTTAACAAATAAAAAGAATTGTTTTATTTGTATGTATAATTTCAAATCATATAATATAAAATGCATGTTTATTCTGTACACAAGTTCTAATGTAAAATTTGACAATACAAATGTCACTTGGATTTGCATACAAATTCTATTATATAATTTAACAATGAAATGTCACTTTAATTTACATACAATTCTAATGTATGTTTGCAAATAAAAATGATTCTTATATTTGCATATAAATCCTTCTATATGTTTTAACAATAAAAATGGTTCTCTCATTTTTGTTGACGAAACTATTTCAACAAATGATTAAAAGTGATCCATTCATTTTGTTGACAATTCTATTTCAACAAAATGATTAAAATGACATTTTTATATTGTTATCAATTCTAATTTAACAAAATAAAATAAAGAGATATTTTATATTGTTAACAGTTCTAATTTTAAAAAAATGAATAAAAGTGATAACTCATATTGTTAACAACTCTAATTTAACAAAATGGATAAAGTGATGATTCATATTGTTAACAATTCTAACTTATAACTAAATGAGCAAAAGTGATATTTTTGTTGTAACACGAATTTATTTAACAATGATGCTATTTGTGTTTTGACAAAAATCAATTTAAAAAAAATGCTATTTGTGTTTTTAACTCTTTTATTTAACAAAAATCACACTTTTGCTTTATTTCAAATCTAATTAACAAAAATGTAATTTTTGTTTTCAACCATCATATTTAACAAACTGTAATTTTTGTTTCAACTATTATATTTTGTCAAAAATGAGTATTTTGATTCAACTAATCTAATTTGACGAAAGTAAATGTTTTGTTTCAACTAATCTAATTTGACAAAATTAAAGGTTTTGTTTTTATTTCAAATAATATAATTGACAAGTCGTTATTCTAAATAGATTACATATTTTATTTGGCAAATCATTTTTACATTAAAAATAGAAATTTTATGACTCAACATTTTTATTCAAGTAGTGAATTTTTTTCTAATGAATCAACCTTTTCACTAAAAAAAATGTGATTTTTTATGTTTCAACACTTTTATTCTAACATGAACAATTTTCATGTAAATCATTCTTTTCATTGAAAATAAGATTTTTAATTATTAACATGTTTTTATTATTTTAAACATGAACAATTTCCTAGTTTCGTTCATTACATTAAAAAATGAGATTTTCAATGTAAACATGTTTATATTGTTAAAATATGAACATTTTTATATTTTCTTCCATTACATCAAAAATGTGATTTTTAATGTAAACATGTTTTTATATTTAAAACATGAACATTTTTAATCTTTTCTACATATATGATAAAAATGTGAATTTTATCATTAATATAATGTAACAATTCTATTTCAATACCATAAATAAAAATGATATTTTTGTGTAGTGACAATTCTAATTAAACGCAAATGACAATTATATTTTGTCAATTCTAATTTAACTCAAATGACAATTTATATTTTGTCAATTCTAATTCGACAAAATGACCATTTATATTTTATTGGTTCTAATTCAATAAAATGACAATTCTATATGTTGTTGATTATAGTTCAACAAAATGACCATTTATCTAAATATATGACATATTTGTGTAACATGACCATAATCTAAACATATGACATTTTTAATCCAATATGACATTCCTATATAAAATTACATTTTTAATTTAATGTTACATTTCTATATAAAATGACATTTTTAATCTAATGTGACATTTCTATATGAGAACGATGTTTTCAATCTAACTTAATATTTTATAACAAAAATGATATTTTTGTATGGCAATATTAATTCAACATAAAAATGATATATTTACTCTAATTTGCATTTCTAACCAAAAATGATATTTTTATTTTAAACAAAACAATTTATAACAAAAATGTTTATTTTTCTCTAACATGACAATATATAACAAAAATGCTAATTTTATCTAACATGGCAATATATAACAAAAATGTTGATTTTATCTAACATGACAATATATAACAGAAATGTTGATTTTATCTAACATGACAATTCTAAATAACTTAATATAATGACATTTTCAATATAATGACGTTTTTTTATTTCTAACATTACTTGATTCTAAAAATGACATTTTTAATTCTAACATTACATGATTAAAGAATGTGACATTTTTGTTTCTAACATGACATGATTAAACAAAGTGACATTTTTGTTTCTAACATAACATGATTAAACAAAGTGACATTTTGTTTCAGTATATTATTTTCTAACTAGGTGACATTTATGTTAATACAACATGATCTACCAAAAATGATACTTTAAATGTTAATGTTACATGATCTAATAGAAATGGTATTTTAATGTTAACACGTCAAAGATTATATTTCTATCATATAACAATATAATTCAGCAAAATGTCACAACCAAAATCAATATAAATATAAATATATATGTTTCTATCTATATATATATATTTCTATATATATATATATATATATATATATTAATTTTAATTTTTAAATCGAGAAATCTCACCACCATTTTAATTCTATACAGTTCAAAATTGAATTTTCCCCAAATTCTAATTTGCTCGGTTTCAGATCTGATTTGTTTCATTGTGTAAATCTGGTCAACACGATTCCAGCGCTTTCAGTTTCGTCGGATTTGGTTTCTGTTTGAACGAGTTATAGATTTTTGGATATTTGATTACATTAAATAATCTATTGAATTTTATAATTAAAATAATTTACATCTTCATTCAATTTCCAAGGCCGCTCTTTTTTTATTCCCTTCTTCCTCCTTATCGTTCCTTTCTTGTAACCGTCGAACCCAATGTTCGACCTTCTCTCTCCACCATAGGAGCACCAAGCACCAATGAAAGATGATCAGACCTCACCAATCCCAGCGCCTACACGCCACCATCCTCCTCCAACGGGCACGGCCAGCTCGCTGCCCCCACCTGCCCCGAAATCCTCCCTAAGTGCTAGTGCTTTGAGCTGACAAACTGCGAAATCCACATAATAATAATCCATCTCGACCGTTCAGTATTTAGATCTAAGATTGTTCTTCGATTTCCCTTTGGAAACTCTTGAATTCGTTGAGCGGGCTTGAAGAACAAGAGTCGGGAATTTCTGAAAGTTCGTGGCCATTTGAGTTGGAGGTGGCGGCCATGTAAATTAGGGTTTAGGGATGAATAAAATAATATTAATTCATCGTTTAATGTGTTTTAACAGTCAGAAATGGGCCGGAGTCCAAATTAGGCCTTCTCACTGCCTAACAATAGGTTATGACGCCTTCTGAATGCATTGGGACTAGTGGCGAAGCCCAATTCTGTAGTCTATATCAGTTTCACCTAAAACATTATATTTTAAAATAAACAATGTACAAATTTCAACGTACATTTTAATTTTATCGGCGCCACAAACTAACTCTAAAAATTCTAGAAAAATTATATCTAGTTTTGTTTAAACGATACGGTCCTAACAAAACTAATTTTGTCGAATTTGGAGACGGTTTGAAAAATGGCCTTTTTTAATGTCAATTAAATTTGACTAAAATTGACAAAACACATTTTCTTTTGCCACGCTCACATATTGATTCCAAAGATTATGAAAATTGGAATCTTACAATAAATTGACATTCCGGATCCAACAAAAGTGATTTCGTCGAAAACGGAGGTCGTTTGCAAAATGGGTATTTTTAACGTTAAAAAATATATATAAATTCCATAGCGACTATTCTGAATTTTAAACTGGGCATAACTTTTTATTCCCGCTATGAAATTTCAATTTTTCGGATTCGTTGGAAAGATATTATTAAACAGATTCTAATATTTTTGGTTTCACCAAAATCTGATTTATTTTGAATCCTGTACAGTTAGTCAATGTTCAAATTCAAATTTTCAAACTACCATGCTATTTCTAACTCCTTTTATAATTAAATTAAATTTTTTTTGTTTTGACTTCAATTTAAATAATTTTTAATCGTTATTATTTAAAATAAATCATTTTAAATACTAAATTTTCATTAAATTTTCTAAAATAAATTTTTTAAATTGGTTTTGATTTTTCGGGTTGTTACAACTGTGAATGCAGGGTTTATGCAGGGAGGAATTGGTTGCTCCATGTGGCCTATGTAATAACCCGGAAATCCGAACCAATTTAAAATTTTTATTTTGGCAATTTTGATGAATTTTGAATATTTAAATTGATTTATTTTAAATAATAACGACGAGAAATTTATTTTAAATAGAATTTGAACGTATATATTTATTTGAATCATCGTTAGAATATAAATAATTATTTATAATTTCAAAAGGAATTGAAAATGGTGCGGTAGTTTGAAAATTCGATTTCAAATTTCAAATGAACGCACAGGATTCAAAATAAACCGGATTTTAGCGAAACCAAAAATATTAGAATCTATTTGAAAATATCTTTCCAACGAATCTGAAAAATTGAAATTTCGTAGCGGGGATAAAAAGTTATGCCCTGTTGAAAATTCAGAATAGTCGCTAAGGAATTCTGGCCCTTAAAAATGGAAATTTTGCAAACGACCTCAGTTCTCGACAAAACCACTTTTGTTGGATCTGGGATGTCAAATTATTGCTAGATTCCAAAATTCATAATTTTTCGAATCAATATGTGAGCGTGGCGAAGTAAAACGTGTTTTAACAGTTTTAGTCAATTTCGATCGACCAGAAAATGACCATTTTTCAAAAGGTCTCGGAAATTGACGAAATTAGTTTTGTTAGAACCGTATCGTCAATACTAAGCTAGAAAATGTTTTTCGGGAATTTTTGGAGTCCGTATGTGGCCCCGGTAAATTAAAATGTGCATTTAAAAATCAATATAATGATTTATATTTTAATTACAGCGAAAACTGATCGAAACAGTTGAATTAGTTTGCGGTACATATCCCATTGTGTTCGTAATGGGAGTAATTTGTTATGGATGACAGTCGGTGGGCCTCGTTTGGAGTTTGAAATAAAAAGTTGTTTTTTTGGAATTCAAAAATAATAAAATATCTATATATTAATATAATTCCCCCTTGCTTTCTTTCTCTCTCTCATTCGAAGTCAACGCTCAGACAAAATAAAAAAACCAAATCGTGACGGAGGAAATCGACGCCGCCACCCTCCTTACGACCCTCCGCCGCCGCCGCAATGGATGCCCCGCCTCCGCCGTAGATGGCGCAGCCACCCCCACACTTCGACGTCGTCTCTCTCCTCCCCTTCCTCCTGAAAGCCGCGCCCTAGCGCCTTTCTCCCACTAGAAAGCCCGCCTTCGGCCAACCGTGGGCCTGCCGTTAATTCTGGATGGACCCCCACTAGCTGGGGCACCCCTCCGCCCCTTCACCGACCACCACCGACGGCCATGAGCCCTTCCACCTTCGAAAAACCATGAAAAAAAAGTGAATTTTTAATTTTGTCTTGTTTATACAGTGAGGATTATTTGCATAATAGAGAAGATTACATGTTTATGATGAGAAAGATTTCATTTTTATGATGTGAACCTCGCTATAAAGATTAGAATTTTATATATGTTCATGTGGAATAAAAATTGGTTCTTTATATATATTAGTGAATAAAAATTAGATTTTTTTTATATAAATTACATGGTGATAAAGATATGATTTTTATATTATAGTAGAAATAAAATATGATTTTTGTATTATAGAGATAATAAAAATAAGATTTTTATATTCTAGAGATAATAAAAATATGATTTTTATATTATAGAGAATATAAAAATACGATTTTTATATATGTTGTAGCGAAATAAAAATTCGATTTTTATGTGAATAGCGGAATAAAAGTAGAATTTTTATATAATAGAGAATATAAAAATATAATTTTCATATATGTAGCGAAATAAAAATCTGATTTTTATTAAATATATGTTGAAGTAAAAATGTGATTTTTATAGCATCGAAATGAAAATTTGATCTTTATGTAATAACCCTGAGATTCTGAGCCAATTTAAAAATTTTATTTTGGCAATTTTGATGAATTTTGAATATATGAAATGATTTATTTTAAATAATAATGATGAGAAATTTATTTTTGAATAGAATTAGAACGTATATATTTATATAGATCGTCGTTAGAATATAATTATTTATTTTTAATTATAAAACGAATTGAAAATGGCGCGGTAGTTTGAGAATTCGATTTCAAAGTTTAAATGAATGTATCGGACGCAAAACAAACTGGATTTTGGTGAAACCAAAAACATTAGAATCTAATTGAGGATATCTTTCCAACGAATCCGAAAAATTGAAATTTAATAGCGGGAATCAAAAGTTATGCCCAGTTGAAACTTCAGAATAGTCGCTATGAAATTCTGGCCCTTAAAAATGGAAATTTTGCAAACAACCTCGGTTTTCAACGAAACCACTTTTGTTGGATCCGCGATATCAAATTATTGTTATGTTTTAAAATTCATAATTTTCTGAATCAATATGTGAGCGTGGCGAAGTAAAACGTGTTTTGTCAATTTCGATCGACTAGAAAATGGCCATTTTTTAAACGGTCTCAGAATTTGACGAAATTAGTTTTTTTAGGACCGTATCGACAATACCAAGCTAGAAAATATTTTTCAGGAATTTTTAGAGTCCGTATGTGGCCCCAGTAAATTGAAATGCATGTTTAAATTCAATATATAGGTTTATATTTTGATTTTGACGGAAACTGATTGAAACGATCGAATCAGCATACGATACATATCCCATTGTGTTTGGAATGGGGGTAATTAGCTAAGGACGACAGGCGGTGGGTCTCGTTTCGAGGTTGAATAAAAAGTCAACTATATGGAATTTAAAAATAATTAAATATATTTATTTAAATAACCCCCCATATTTTACCTCTTCCCCCAATTCAGAAGCCCGATACCAGAAGTGAAATTAAAAACGAAAAAAAGAAAAGGACGGAGGGGCACACGCCGCCTCCATCGCCGCTGCAGCGGCGCTGCTGCCACCGTACCCTGTCCATCGCCCCCCTCTCGACGCTCGCCCTTCTCTTCCTCCATTCGCACCCTGAAACCCGCGCAGACCCCAAACCCAAACCCGAGGCCCACCGCACCCACCCACCTACGATCGCCAGAGCCTCTCCGCGCCCCCCCTAGTCCGCCGTGGCCCCCTCTAACTCGCCACCACCTCCTCATTTTCCTCCTCCTTGATCGCAACAAGCTTCCCCCCATCCACGCTGGATTCCAGCTTGCGAGCCTTCCTCCACCAGTTTGAAGCCACCGCCACCTTCGAACCAGTCACCGCAGTGCACCGACGATCAAATTCCTCCCTCCCGGATGAACAAAGTGAGTTTTAGTTTATTCGTATAATTAAAAATTTGATTTTTATTTATGTATGGACGAGATAAAGTTGTGATTTTTACTTATATAAAGAAGTGATTTTTAAATAAAAAGAACGGATTTTTATTAACATAAAGATGAGATCTCTATGTATGTAAAGTTATGATTTTTAAAAATATAATCTTTGTTTTGTGTGAAAATATGATTTTTATTCATGTAGAGTAATAAAATTATAATTTTTATTATATTACTAGCAAGATAAAAATAGAATTTTTATCTATATAGAAGTGGTATAAAAATGTGATTTTTATCCATATAGAGCGAATTAAAAATGTGATTTTTATATACGTAGCAACAATATAAAAATGTTGATTTTTATATATGTAGTGGCTACGGGCAACGAAAGTGATAAAAAGCGAGAACGGCGAAGACTTCTACATATGAAGAGTAATGGCAGTTGGTTTAGCTTGTCGGTGAGAACTTCTCACTTTTAATTTATTTTCTAGTCGAAATATATACTAGGATGCAGACGGTGCTTAGCAGCACCTGACACCCGTCGTCCACAGACCATGGATGGGTTGTTTGTTTGATTGATGTGTTGTGAAAAATGATTGTGTGTACTGGATTGAACAAATATTTTATAGTTAAAAATATAATTTTTAATGTGTTGAAATCAAATATATATATTCATGTGTTGAAGTAAAATAAATATTCATTTACAAATCGAACGATTTGTTTATGTACACCGATTTGACTGATATTGATTGGGACGATAAATTTTACACATCGCCCAACCGCACAAATAAATTCTGTGTTTGTTGATTTGAAACCCCACCTGGGTATTGGGATGAGATTTGACATACAATAATCCCGATTGTTTAGTTGTATGTCAATCGATGGATTGACAGACTGTGTAAGCGTTAATTGTTGATATTTAATGCTTGTGCAGTTGTGTGGTGCACTCTAGATGATGGTTGATGATTTATCGTTGTTCTTACCTACATGTGTTGTAGAAAATCCATATAATTAACATTATATGGTAATTGATTGGGCCTCATTCCAATTTGGAAAATAAGGAATATTTTAAAAGAAAATTCATGCGTTGAATAGAAAGAAAATTCATGTGTTGAATAGAAAGAAAATTCATGTGTTGAATAGAAAAAAAATTCACGTGTTGAATAGAATAAAAATTCACGTGTTGAATAGAATAAAAATTCATGTGTTGAATAGAAAGAAAATTCATGTGTTGAATAGAAAGAAAATTCATGTGTTGAATAAAATAAATATTCATGTGTTGAATAAAAATATATACTCATGTGTTGAAGAAAATATTCATTTGTTGAATAGAATAGCGAAGTTATTGAAATATATAAAGCCGTGTTGGTTAGATATGCGCCATTTGACGCAAACGATATTTATATCGATTATATTCGTTTTTTTATAGTGATTATAGAAAAGGAAGTGATTTCAAAATATAAAGTTTTGAAAATATTGTCATTTGTGTATCGATGATGTGGAATATTCAATTTTTGATTCGAAATTGAATATGGAGTTGAAATCGTTTCGAAAACGAATTTAAAACGATTTTTAAAATACGTTTTAAAAGGAAATCGACGAAATATATATATATATATATATATATATATATATATAGAATGGCCTGAATAGAAGGCGACGCGCTACGGCAGTTCGTGAATTTCGACCATTAACTTCGAATTGACGTTGCGGGAGATCCGACCGTCGGATTCTCCTAAAACCGGAATCGTTGGGTTCGTATCGAAAAGATCTTTCTAAAGAATACTAGAAATTAGAAATCTAACGGTTGGATTTGGAATTATGTCCAAATCAAATTTGGAAAAGGTCGTTGTAAGTGTAGTTCGATGGCCGTTGATGGAAATCGACTATAGGGGCCTTGATAAAATTATTAAAAATAGTAATAATTTGTGTAAAATCATAAAAAAATATTTGTGAAGAATTAGGATGAAAAACCCCATATTTGAAAAGATAAAAATAGATTTTTATCGAAATGAACAAGTTTTGAACTTGAATAATAATTTATTTATTTTCAAATAAATAAATTGGATTTGAAAGAGTTTTAAAAGTAATCAGAATTTCCAATAAGTGAATTGGAATGGATTAGAATCGAAATTGTCTTTGGAATATTTTGATGTTGGATTTTGTGATTATACAGATATTGTTATGAAAATTTGAAAGATATATTAATATTATTATTTCCAATACGACATTTGTTAGTCGTAGAAGTTGATATTGAATATAAGCCGATATATTTTCTATTTAGAGCCTTGTATTTAATATCAAATGTGATTTTGGGTTTATAGTGAACCGTGTTTTAAAAGACATTGGTTCTTTAACCCATTTAAGGACAGGATATTGATTTTGGAAAGATTAAAACCAAGTGGAGTTTTAATGAATCTTTAATTAGATTGAAGTGATCGAGAATGGAGTATCACCAGTTTTGCTCTAGGCGATAGTTAAATCTTTAATTAGATTTGAACATGAAATGGTAATTGAATTTACCGATAACATCGTGGTGTTAGATATGAATTATGACCAGTTTTACTTCATGGGATGAATAGGTTGGGATTGGGAAATAAAATAAATGATTACTTCGGTGTGGTTCGCTAATCCTGACTAGTTTGAATTGATATTCAAAAGAAGATTAAAGAATTTATCTTTGATAAAATTAATGGGAACCTTTCCCAAAGTATAAGAATATTTGAATAAAAGAATATTCTGAATTGGAATGAGGCGTATGTTGTGTTTGTGTAACACTTGTTTATTATATACGCGAGTTATTCGGAAAGACCAGGTTTATCCCATTTTGAATAACTGATTCGACATGGTGTCGAGAATGAAGACGGTGGTCGAAGACCGGAGGTCTTCACATCGTTTGGGTGATTACTGATGATCTTGATTGGGCTGTACACCCAAGAGGAGGGAATCAGTTGGTGATCGTCCAGACATACTTGGAGATCAATGGATATGCGAGGTACAAGGTGCCTCCGGTTTCGTTCAGACCCATAATGAACTTGTAAATGGACTATGTGTCTGACATTGGATTTTATTCTGTGTGATTGATTTCTATTAAATATATATATCTGTTTTGCGGTGGAGAATTTATTCTCTTGCTTAATGCCCTTTCTGAGACGTACGAGCTCAGAGGTTATATATTGATGGATATCAATCGCATGGAGTGAATTGCCTGTGTAGCATGCCTAAGTGGCAATTGATCAAGGCTTCTGTTGAAAAGAAAAGTCTCGTGATTGATGATCAAAGCACGACCTGTGTGGTACAGCTTTGTGTAGCGTTGATTCGCGATCCTCACAACCCGGTTGTAAACCAGAAACAGGAGAAGGTTCCAGGGAGGGCATGCGTTTCTTTGTAGCTAGGGTAGTGTCAGTGACCTTCCAGCCCTGACATTTATATTATTTTCACCTGTGTGGTTGTTGCTGTTGCGAGGCGCCTCAGATATATCGGTGACTGTGTGGAGCCGATGGAGTCATTTGGCTCATTGACGCCCCAAAGGGTGGGGAAACACAGTGTTCAGGCATTTTAATCCATATCGATGGACCGGCCCTGTGGCTCCTAAGGGTCACTTGAGCTCTGATCCTGAGACACAGGAAAGGACGTCTTGAATTGGTAGAGGAATAACTTTTGCCTCGGTTCACAGATGGAAACCCAACTTCCAATACGTGACATTTGCGGTTTTGACTGTAGAGCCTAGTATGGCGACATGATATATGGTACCCATGTCGTCTATGATTGATATTTATGATTGAAATTGTTTTGACACTACACTTATAATAGTATCAAATGATTTGTTTTTAACGTACCAAGCATGCTTTGGCTATTATAAGGTAAAACCCTATCCTCCGGCTTGTGTGATGGGACCTGGGTCTTATAATAGCTTCATTTTTTTTTATTTAACATTGCGCTGTTGTTTTATGCACTGGTATTCTTGGGAGGAAACCTGTTCCGTGTTATACGACGTTGTCCCTTGATTTACCTAACTTTAAAATAAAGATTAATAATTGTTTTAGTTCTCACACCAGTCATATGACTGACCTGGAGTTTATTGTTTTAACCTAAACTCTGGGTGCCCCTATTTTGACACGGGCAACTAGTAGTTTTGGTTTTGCAAATTTATATTCACAGGAACCTGGTTTGCAGCTGGAACGATATCCGGAAAGCTCTGTATCCGTATATCTCTTTTAGTTGCATTTTGTATTATTTTTCCGCTGGAGTAATGTATTTAAATCTCTGATATTTTCTGATGTATAATATTCATTCATACTCTGTATATTCTTGTAATCTGATGGAATTGTTGTAATATACAATGAAATGTTCTTCTGTTTGCGTCCCGATGTGGCTTGTTCTCAACTCAATCCATGATTTCCCGTAAGGGGGATTTCAGGTCGTTTCAACTTGGTATCAGAGCTTTGGTTTACAGAGCTCGGAGAACAAGGCATATTAGAACCAAACGAAAGAATTCATCAGAAATTGGATTAGTAATATCCAATGAGAATGACTCGTTAGAGATGGGATCAGTAGTATCCAAGAACGACTGTGAAGGGTATGTAAATAAAATTGAAAACAATTTTGTTTTGAAAATTTAAATCATTTTATACATATTTGAATATTTATTTTAAATTAATTTGGACAATCCAATATATAAAGATTTTGCATATACACCTTGTAAACGTGTATTCGAAGTTTTAATGTACTGGATAGTTATAGAATCACACTCTAGTTTCCCGGGGATAATTCTGGTGATGGGGCGCCATCGCCAGTATTTATTTTCGTGTTACGAAAGTGGGATTTCTATATATTTCCAATTGACTAGCGTGAGAACAAAAATATAGTTAGAATATATTGTTGTGATTTGGCACCAAGAATATGATTTTTGACTATGTATCAAAGTCATGAATTTGAAATGATAATCAACGAATTGATTGCTGGTTGTGTCGTTTGATTATTGTTTGATTAAATAAATGTGGAACCTTTAGCCAAATTGTATCAAATAGTGAATTGTATTGAAAATTTGTCACATTTGCATACATATACGTGTACTTACATTGAACAGGTCATAGTAAAGAGGCTAGTGCAGAAGAATAAAATTGTTTGCCCGACAAATAGGTACATGTTTACAAATTTAATGGGTTTGGATGATTTTATGAGCCGATTGGCTAGCCGCTTGGCTGTTTCTTTTTCTTTTTGGATTGATGAGGGCCGTAGGAGGCTATTTGAAATATCCCGAAGTCCCCGGTGCAGGGGAGGTTATGGCGAAATTTTTCGAAAATTTAGGGTGTTAGCCAAATTTTTGAAAAATTTGAAAAGTTCTTAAAAACTGAAAAGTTGAAGAACTTAAGCCGTAATGAAAGTAATGGAAGTTGAGTTGATTAGTTAAACAACTTTCAGCTTCGTTCCTTTTCGATGACGAAAAGTTTTAAGTGGGGGAGATTGTAATGACCCAGAAATTCTGAGCCAATTAAAAATTTTCATTTTGGCAATTTGAATGAATTTTGAATATTTAAAATGATTTATTTTAAATAATAACGATGAGAAATTTATTTTTGAATAGAATTAGAACGTATATATTAATATAGATCATCGCTAGAATATAGTTATTTATTTTTAATTATAAAAGGAATTGAAAATGGCGCGGTAGTTTGAAAATTCGATTTCGAAGTTTAAATGAACGTACCGGGTGCAAAACAAACCGGATTTTGGTAAAACCAAAAATATTAGAATCTAATTGAGGATATATTTCCAATGAATCCTAAAAATTGAAATTTCATAGAGGGAATCAAAAGTTAAGCCCAGTTGAAATTTCAGAATTGTCGCTATGGAATTCTTGCCCTTAAAAATGGAAATTTTGCAAACGACCTCGGTTTTCGGCGAAACAACTTTTGTTGGATCTGCGATGTCAAATTATTGCTAGGTTTCAAAATTCGTAATTTTCTGAATTAATATGTGAGCGTGGCAAAGTAAAACGTGTTTTGTCAATTTCGATCGACTGGAAAATGATCATTTTTCAAACGGTTTCAGAATTTGACGAAATTAGTTTTGTTAGAACCGTATCGTCAATACGAAGTTAGATAATATTTTTTGGGAATTTTTAGAGTCCGTATGTGGCCCCAGCAAATTGAAATGCACGTTCAAATTCAATATATAGATCTATATTTTGATTTTGATGGAAACCGGTCGAAACAAGTTACGATACATATCCCATTGTGTTCGGAATGAGGGTAATTGCTAGGGACGACAGGCGGTGGGTATCGTTTCGAGGTCGAATAAAAAGTCAACTATATGGAATTTAAAAATAATTAAATATATTTATTAACATAACCCCCCTATATTTTCCCTCTTCCCCCAATTCAGAGGCCCGATACCAGAAGTAAAACTAAAAAAAAAAAAAGAAAAGGACGGAGGGGCGCGCGCCGCCTCCATCACCGCAGCAACGACGCTGCTGCCACCGCACCCCGTCCATCTCCCCCCTCTCGATGCTCGCCCTTCTCTTCCTCCATTCGCACCCTGAAACTCGCGCAGACCCCCAAAACCCAAACCCTAGGCCCACCGCACCCCCTACCTACGATCGCCAGAGCCTCTCCGCGCCCCTCCCCCAGTCTGTCGTGGCCCCCTCTAACTCGCCACCACCTCCTCATTTTCCTCCTCCTTGATCACAACAAGCTTCCTCCCCCTCTCGACACTGGATTCGAGCTTGTGAGCCTTCCTCCGCCAGTTTGAAACCGCCGCCAACTTCGAACTAGTCACCGCAGTGCACCGACGATCAAACGCCTCCCTCCCGGATGAATAAAGTGAGTTTTAATTTATTCGTATACTTAAAATTTTGATTTTTATTTATGTACGGATGAGATAAAGTTGTGATTTTTACTTATATAAAGAAGTGATTTTTAAATTAATAGAATGGATTTTTATTAATATAAAGATGAGATCTTTATGTATGTAAAGTTATGATTTTTAAAAATATAATTTTTGTTTGTGTGAAAATATGATTTTTATTCATGTAGAGTGATAAAAATATAATTTTTATTATATTAGTAACAAGATAAAAATAGAATTTTTATCTATACAGTAGCGGTATAAAAATGTGATTTTTATCCATATTGAGCGGATTAAAACTGTGATTTTTATATACGTAGCAACAATATAAAAATGTGATTTTTATATATGTAGTGGCTACGGGCAACGTAAGAGACAAAAGGCGAGAACGGCGAAGACTTCTACATATGAAGAGTAGTGGCGGTTGGTTTAGCTTGTCGGTGAGAACTTCTCACTTTTAATTTATTTTCTAGTTGAAATATATACTAGAATGCAGACGGTGCTTAGCAGCACCCGACACCCGTCGTCCACAGACCATGGATGGCTTGTTGTTTGAATGATGTGTTGTGAAAAATGATTGTGTGTAGTGGATTGAATAAATATTTTATAGTTAAAAATATAATTTTGTAATGACCCGGGATTTTGAAGACTTTGGTTATCGCCATAAACTCAATGATGTCTAACCAAACATCGAAAAATACCAGTCATTAGTGAAAGAAATTAGAGGGTGAGAATAGATAAGATAGAAACTTAGAATAGAAGAAGATGAAGAACACAATATCAGAGTAACACGAATCTCACAGTGGAATGAATTGTAACGACCCGGAAAATCTGAACCAATTTAAATTTTTTAAATTGGCTAAAATAGTGGATTTTAAATATTTAAAATAAATATTTTAAATAATAGCAATGAGAAGTGAGTTTGAATCGACGTTTGAAAATGAACATAATTAATTCTAATTATAAACAAGGCCTGAAATGGCGCGGTAGTTTCAAAATTTGAATTCAAACTTTGACTGACTGTACCGGGTGCAAAACAAAACGGATTTGAGTGAAACCAAAAATATTTAAATCTGTTAGTGAAACCTTTCTAAAGAATCTGAAAAATCGAAGTTTCATAGTGGAAAGCAAAAGTTATGGCCAAATGAATTTTCAGAAAGGTCGCTATGGAATTTATATAGCCCGTGAAATTGGTCATTTTGCAAAAGACCTCGGAATTCGACGAAACCACTTTTGTTGGATCCGAGATGTGAAGTTATTGCTAGGTTTCAAATTTCATAATTTTTGAAGCTAGTATGTGAGCGTGGCAAAGGAAAACGTGTTTTGGTCAATTAGAGTTAAATTGGATCGACCAGAAATGGGCCATTTTGCAAACGGTCTCAGAATTCGACGAAACTAGTTTTGTTGGGACCGTATCGTCAAAACATAGCCATATTTATTTTTCTGGAATTTTTCGAATCAGTTTGTGGCCCTGGCAAATTGAAATGTACGTTCAAATCAAATATTGAATGTTATATATTTTAATTTGAAGGAAAACTGACTGAAACAGTCGAATGGGCCTACGAACCATATCCCATTGTGTTCGGAATGGGGGTAAAACACTGGAGACGACAGTCGTTGGGTTTGGATTGGTGGTAGTACGTGAAGAGGGGTATTTTTGGATTTTAAAAATTTATAAATATAAAAAAATCATTGGCCAGGAATTATTTCTCTCTCCCCGACGCGATAGATCTGATGGCGGAAATAGTTCGAAACCTTCCCCCTCATTTTCTGATCAATCCAAGAAGAATTAGCCCCACCTCCAGTTGAGGATTTTGTAGAGCTTCGAATTCTCTTCAAATCCATATAAGTATTGGGTTTTTTCATTGTGCGTGTGTCGAGATCTACCATCGAGAAGTTCGGCCGTTCAAAGACCCGCCGGAGCCACCTGCCGCCGTCGAGCTCGACGAAACCCCCGCCCCCTTGTGCGCGTCTCCTCCCTCTTCCTCGTGGTGAAGGCCGATCGACGAATCCCTGCACGGATCTCGCGAAAATTCAAAACCTAGTTTTGAACAAAACTGAAGGTATACGGCTTGTTATTTTTAAAACTAATTTCCACATTTAAAAGCGTAGCGAACTTCTAAAAATCATATCCTTTTGCTGTGTTGACGAAATTCAGTGAAACAAGAGACAGTGGACCGGCCCTGACGATCCAAAGGGTCGATGCGCTCTGACCCTGAGACATGGGCTAGATTGTCTCGAATTCGGTAAGGACTATCATTTGCCTTGGTTCATGACGAAAATCCAAATTCCAAATACTTGACTATGCGGTTTTGATTGTATACCTATATTTGGCGACATAGTGGCATGGGATGCTCATGTCGTCTATGATTGATAGTTATGATTCGAAATTGTTTTTGAAACATATAAACACTAGTAGTAATGTCAAATGCTTTTGTTTTATTCGTATCAAGCATATTTTGGCCATTATAAGGTAAAACTCTATCCTCCGGTTTGCGTTGCATTGTGTGATGGGAACTGAGTCTTATAATGGCTTCATTTTTATAAAAAGCATTGCAATATTTAAAAGAAAGATTTGTTTTTAAAGCACTGGCAATCCAAAGGAGTAAACCCGTTCCACGAAAGTGGCGTGGTCCTGTGATTAGCCATATTATAAATGTGTTGAGTAGATTTCTCATACCAGTCCCATGACTGACTCGTAGTTTGTTTCACTTTCAAACTCGGGTGCCCCTTTTTCTACACGGGCAGCCTTGTATTCAGGTTTAGCTGACTTTCTCTGGATAGCTGGAGCTGAAGATGGATTCTATTATTTATCTCTTTTTATGCTGTTCAGCTCCTATTGTACATATTATGTTTGTTTTCCGCTGTAGACATTTATGTATAGCTGAACTGTATTTGTACTAAGTATGATCCTGTATACTGTGTAACTCTGATGATTACGTTTATCCAGTATTATATTGTGCATTATCTGGTGTATTTATTTATTTCTGTTTTGCTATTATCTGTTTCTGCGTTATATTCCAAAGATTACCCTTGTCACCGTCAGTACGGGATTTTGGGTCGTCACACGAATAAATATATTTCATAACATAACTTTGAAATACAAATCTGTACTTGAATATACCTATCATTGTCAAAGTACAGCACTTACAACACAGTGGAAATAACTATAGCTATATGATCCTGAAGCCTCCTGCTCCAAGCTCTTCCAATATATCTGTAAATCCTGACTACTTGACTGCCCGTACAAAATTAGGCACCCAAGAGTTTAGGGAAACAAACAAATAAACTCTGGGTCAGTCATGGGACTAGTATGAGTAAAATAGTTTAAAACAGTTCAAGCAGGTGAATGATATCTCATAAGACCACGCCGTATAACGGAACGGGTTTTTCCCTTATGAGAATCCAAATTATCTTTATATCAAAAACCTTTTGATATTATAATAATGTCTATCAACCATAATAATAATAATTATCTAGCAGAACGCTTTCATCTCACGTTCTGCATACATAGTATACAATCAAAACCGCAAGCACGTATTGGGTAATGGATTTCCAACTATGACAAGGTATGGAACCACCTTTCGCTAGTGTACCTCTAGAGAGGAATACACTGGATTCAACAAGAACATCTAGCAACCCGGCCACAAATGACCGACCACTCATTTCGCTTGAGTGTATCGAATGTATATCACCAACGGTCGGGATCAGCAACCGTTTCCCAAATGGGACAGCATCGACGATAGATTTTTAGAAATAAATGAAACTCTAGATCAGGTGATTATACACCCTACTTCGGTGCGACCGACTTAGCCATGCTGCCTGCCCGATTTCTGTCATTTACCGGTTGTGAGGCTAGAAGCTACGCTTTATCATCATACCAGATTCACTTTGAATGCCACATCATCAAATCCATCAAGTCACCGATTGACGTCCTCAACCATACATTATGTGTTAGCTAAAAGAAGTTTCCTTCTCCGCTTTCACTCTTGGTATGGTTGGAGAAATCAATATAAGTGGTCCTCTGGAATTACTCTGTCAGACATCCGTCCATACAAGTCATCCAGGAACAGGATGAACCGAAGGCATTATTCTGTAAACAGGATAGCCCTTGCATAACTCCGTCTTCAATTTCTTTTGGCATATATGATTCGCAATGCTTATACCAATACAGAGTGGTTCTTTGGATAATAATCCAACCGGTCTCACCATATTAACAACGTTAAAATGGTCAAAACTTCGATAGCCTGTGATTTAACTATCAAAGAAAAACAGGTGTGCAAACAACCATATTATTTCCAAATGGAAATTTATATCAATCAAACATCATTCAACATTTATCTCTTTATTTCATTAATTTAATTATCTCTTGTTTCCCTATATTCAATATTTCTTATTTTCTAAATTGGGAAAATATACGTTATTAACAATGGAAAACATTTCCATTTCTAGTTTTCTTTATTAGAAAACATTTCTGGTTTCTTTTTTGGAAAACATTTCCAAAGCTTCTTCATTGGACTTAGACAGATGTTTAAACAAACCATCGCGATGCCAACTCAAACCATTTCCTTTAATTACTAAATTCACTTAACCATCCTTTACCGCCGAACCTTAACCATTCCTTAGTTAAATACGAAGCCAATCAAGTTGGGGTAGAACTACCTCTCAGACCTTAACTGAACAACATTTCTAACCTTGAAATAGGCAAAGTTCCCTTTTTATTTCTTTAACTAACTTCCTTACTTAACCCTCCTTTGAATTATCTCTTATTCGATAATTCTTTCCTTCGAATAAGGTGTATTCGATAACTCTATTCAATTTACTCTATTCGATTAACCCTTATCAATTAACTCTATTGGACTAACGCTATTGGATTAACTCTATTGGACTAACGCTATTGATTAACTCTATTGGACTAGCGCTATTGATTAACTCTATTAGACTAACGCTATTGATTAACTCTATTGGACTAACTCTATTGATTTACTCATTTCACTTAACTCCTTTCGAATAAACTATATTCGATAACTCCTTTAACTCTATTCGAATAAACTATATCCGATTAACTCCTTTATCCTACTTGAATAAACTATATTCGATTAACTCCTTTTACTATTCGAATAAACTATATTCGACTTACTCCTTTTACTATTCGAATAAACTATATTCGACTTACTTATTTGATTTAACTCTCATCGATTAACTCAATCGAATAACTAAATTCGATAACTCCTTCCCTTTAACTCTATTCGAATAAACTATATTCGATTACTCTATTTAAATAACTCTAGTTCGATTTAACTCTATTCAATAAATTCTAGTTCGATATAACTCTATCGATTTACTTTAACTGATCAACACTAACTGTTTAACTCTAACTGGTTTACCCTAATGGTTTTACCCTAGCTAGTTTAACTCTAACTGATTTACTCTAATGGTTTTACCCTAACTGGTTTAACCTAATTCGAATAACTAATATTCGATTAACTCTATTCAACTAACTCGACTCGACTAACCCCTTTCGAATAACTAATTCGATTTACTAACTTTCGAATACCATATTCGATTTAACTCCTTTCGAATACCATATTCGATTTAACTCCTTTCGAATACCATATTCGATTTAACTCCTTTTTTTGCTTTATAAAGATTCCCTTTTTAACAACGTTTATTCATTTTTAAAGATTTACTTTTAGTAACGGTTCTCCACTTTAAAATGATTTCCTTCTTATAACAGTTTCCTTTTTATAACGTTTTTTTTCTTTTTCTAAATATCTCCTATTTATAAATATTCCAATTTATAAATATTTCTTATTTATAAATATTCCATTTATAAATATTTTATTTTCAAATACCACTTTGAAAATATTCCCTTATCAACATTTCAGTATGTTTTGGTATTCGACATATCAAATCACGATGATCAGTATCGTCCAAACACATATAATCGACAACAGATTATATATCACATAATATATCACAATATATGAAAAACAATAAAATAACTGTTGAGGAATCCAGTCGGATTCCTCCAACCTGTTTCCCTGCATCACAGATTTTAAACAATATAGATAACATCACTTTCAGTACCATATGATATATTCTGTTAAACAGAATCAATATAGAAATTCAACTAACTGACCAGCAGTTCAATCAAACAGTCAACACACAGTCAATCAGCCAATATTTAACAGTTCTAAAAATACAACATGAAATTGTAAACTGTTCAAAGTTAGTGAGATTTACTCACATTGGCAGTTCATCGTTAAAGAACGATAAACTGTTGTTTGATTTGAATCGAACAATTTATTTCGCCATAAATTGTAACGAGCTCGGATTCACTCCCGGTCAGTCTCATGGTGTTGCTCCCGTCCATACGATCCCAACGAAACTTACGGTTCATCAATCTGATATCGTATCACGAAGTTATGAATTTACGAAGTTAGTACACAAATTTTAAAATTAAATTAAAACTAAACTTAAAACTCTATTGATAATTGGGCTTTAACCCTTTAAGATCGGCCCACCTTTTCCATTCTTGACCCATGACCGCACCAACAGGTGTTCCTTCTCACCTTAACACAGACGTGACTTCAATGAAATCAACATGGCCATTTCCGTGACCTTGCTTCCATCCTATCTCCGACGTTTGTCCAATAAACTCGAACAAATCCAACCATACATTTCCACTTCGATTCCTCGTCACCTCCCTTCCCATTTTCTTCAACTCGCCGCCACCTCGTAGAACCCGACCTTGGCAACACTTCGCTGCTCCACACTTTGCTCCTTCACCTACTCAACGAACCCATCCACAAGCTTTACCATTTCACTCCCCTTTCCATGCGCATTTCATTTTATATATTTTTATATAAACCTACTCGCTCATGTTTCCATGCATCTCGCACCCCCAGTAGGTATCAAACTGCACATGCCATCAATTGGTAAACATCGAACAGCCCAGACAAAACTCCACTTCAGATTATCATTCGGATCTCCACTAGCACGCCAGAATGAAGGGCAAAGCTACATGATTTTGAGTACCAGGCCATTTCGATCTTATAATATTTTTCGTTGATTAATGCCTTGGATTTAATTGGTGCAAGGATTTAATGTGGCGGCTACTTTTTACTTGAGTTTTCTGAAAGAGGAAAATAGGTTAGATGAGTATTGTATTTATAGCGTGAGGGTGTGATTTAGAGGAAAGGAACGTGGATTGGTAAGTGACACAAAAGTTGGTGGATAGAAAAAGAAGGCGTGCAAACTTAAGGTCCAAGAAAACTTAATATTATTTAACTATCATACGTTACAAAATATGTGTGCTTCGTTACTTAAATCTTCGCTCATGTCGGGCCGCTACAGACAGAAGTAAGAGTACAGTCGTGCTCAGTGAGGTGTCACGATCCTAGAAATATAATAATATCGGTAGATGGACTCATATTTTGAAACTTCAAAATGTTGATTTCAGGGTGCGAAATACTTCAAATAAAAAGTCGCTTATTAAATTAATTAAAAATTACCAAAAAATCCTAAAAATTAAATTATCACTACTTCTCAGAAGAACCTTGTTCAAATTCGAATCCGATAACTAGTTATATCGAATAAACCGATACGGTCGATAAATGATTCTATAGCGACTATTTTAAAATTTGATTTGGACATATCTCAAAATCTACACGACGAAATCCCGATTTTTCTCTTCCACTAGAAAGATATACTTCACTAGCTCTGTAGGTTTCTTGTTTCACTGAAATCCAGCTTAAAACGACTTCTGTATATTCAATTGAAGTTCGAATCGCCTAATTACGAACTACAGCGCTATTTTGAGCTCGATTTTAATTATAATATAATTATATGTTCAAACTGTCGTTCAAATAATATTTTCGTTATTATAATTCAATTCCAAGCTGAATTAAATATCACAGATGATCCAGTTCACACCATATCACCATTTCAGCCAATTCTGATTATTTCAGAATTAAATATATTATTTAATTTATTATTTTAAATTAAATATTCGCCATTATTAAATTCCACGACCATTAAATTCTCTAAACCACCATTTCAACAATTACATTAATTAATTATTATACCTCTGCCAATGCGGGTCATTATAATCTTCCCCACTTAAAATAATTTCGTCCTCGAAATTGCTAAGGTAGAGAACGACCTTATCGATTGGTTAGAATATATTTGTTCACTTCTTAACTTCAGTTTCAACCGAACCAATTTAATTTCAATTAAATTATTATTTAATTCTTATCAACGAAAATTTTCAAAAATCCTGAAGATTTTCTAACACTTTAACTTTCTGAAAAATTTCGCCAGCACCTCCTTTGTACTGGTCAATCGGTCAAACTCCAACTTGCCTCTCTGGGCCATCTCCAACCCAAAGGAAAATCAACAGCCAAGCGGCTTGCCAATTCGGCTCATCAAAATCTCATACCGTATGAAATATAAACTTGTACCTTTTTGTCGTGCATATCAACTCTATCACTTTCATATGCTATCAACTCAGCATATACCATTGTTCGAGTCTACTTTTATCTCCACAACCATTCGCTTATATCCGAGCAAAATATCATTTCAAACTCGAGTTTCATTCTCGATTCCCGACTCTTAACTCGATTATCACATTACACTTCAAATTCGAATCTCACAATCCAATTTGTCTTGATATCATTCTAATTCAATCTCAGTTACCACTTTACTGGCTTTACTTTAATTCAAATTTGCTTTCACAAATTTTTGTTAAATTTGTTTTTTTTATTTAAACAGTCTTTCCCTAGGAGTTTTCAAAAAGTTTACTCTTTTCAAAAATTAAATTTTCCTTTTGAACATGTCACTGAGCCCTTAATTAATATTCCATTAGTTAAATCACTTCTCTGTTTCTTTATCAATATTTGTTAGCCCAATATTTTCAATTACCATATTGGCCTTTTATGTTATTTGGAAAACATTTCCGAATATCGCCTTCCTTTATTTTCTAAACTTTAGAAAATATATGCTATTTATAATTGGAAAATATTCCAATTACTTATCTCTCTTCCGATCTCATTTATTTCTATACTTAGGAAATATTCTTTATTATATTTCCAAGCTTACACTTATTTAGGTTAAAACGGATGTTGTGTAAAACATCGTTACGACAACCCAAATACTATATTCAACTAATTCTTATTCAACATTGATCTTTGAGCCTGAAATCTTACTATTTATTTGTTAATAATGAAATCAATCAAGCTGGGGAATAACTACCTCTCAGACCTTGACTGAATAACATTTATAACATCAAAACAGATATGACTACTTACTCGAATAATCAATACCACACAACTATTATTCACTTTTAAACACGTATACGCTTCCTCTTTCTATTCTTACTAGATTTTATTCTTTGTCTTCCTTTTTGAATTTACTATTCTATTTCTAAGTTCGTTTCCTTATCGACTTATATATATATATATCGATATGTTGATTCCTAACTATCAAATTATCTTAAAAATATTCTAGCTCCTTAAATTCCCGGAAAAATTCGCCATAACCTCCTTTATACTGGGAGCATCAGGATATTTCAAATAGCCTCCCATGGCCCTCACCAATCCAAAAGAAAAAGGAAATGCCAAGCAGCTAGCCGATACTGTAACACCTCGCATTTTTTCAATATAATTAAAAATTAAAATAAAATATATGAAAATATTCTTAGATAGGTAAATAATGGTGATGCATAAGAAGAATTAATTAATACATGAAGGAGAAGAAAAATTAGTTCGATAACGGTATGTGTAACGGAAAAGATAGTAAAATAAGGATAATTAATTTAAGAATCAGGAATTAGGTAAAATGGACATCACCATTGCGTTCCCCTCGAAATACTACATGAAATAGAGTCCAAGTTTTCGAAAATTGGAGTATGTATGACCAAGATATGGCCAAAACAAGATTCAGCAGACTTTCAGGCAGACTGATCCCAGGTCGACTGTAGTGTCGACTGCATTATCGACCTGCCCCCCAGGTCGACTGTAGTGTCGACCTCCCCCTGTATAGGTCGACCTGGTCGGCCTGGTGTGGCTCAGAACCCATTTTTGAGGCCTGGGATAAGTTTTGATGGTCCGGATCAGTTTTAGGGTTAATCCGATGGCTGAAATGAGTTGCTACACCTATAAAAACAACCTAAGACCTAGCCTAACTCACATAAATCATTCTTACACCGTTATACTGCTAAAATCCCTCTTGGTCATGGCCGCCGTCTCTAATCTTCTTCTTAAGCTTTCATACGCAATCCAATGCAAAGATGAAGACTTCTACAACGATTCAAGGAGATGAATCAACAACTCTACAACGCTACAACATCGATTTCAATTCTTAAATTCGCTAGCCATGCTAGGTAAGTTCTAGTGACTTTTTAGATTAAAATACTTAATTTTAATATGGCTATGGAATAAAGTGTAATTGGATATAAGCATGTTTATCAATTCAGATCTATTCCTGTTTACCTTTGAACCTTGGGTTTTGAGACTTGTTCATCTCCATTCTTATGTCAAGTTCATGCTCTATTCAGCCGTTGTAAATCAGTTTCTTGGATTCATGTTGATATTATTATCAAGATCTAATCTTTATGCCTATCATGATGATTTTTGCTGTTTTCTCTCTTTAATCTTGTTTTATTGCAAACTTATACCTTTCCTCTATTTATTTTCTTTTGATGAACCTAGATCATATTCGGATCTAGGCCTAAACCACGATTTTGCGTACGATCGAATACGGGGAAAAGTATGGGAATATTACCTATTTGGATATATGTGATTGGTGGAATTGATGGCATAACATGAAAATTGGTTATATGGGTATTATTACAATTAATATGAAATTTTATAATTGGGTATTGCCATTAACATGGTAATTGCAAGAATTGGGATTAGCATATGTAATTTGGCTAGAACTTGATAGGTGTAAATTGGCATAAATTTGGCATACATATAAAACGGCATGAACTGAACATATGTAGATTTGGTATGAATTGGGCATATGTAAAACTGATATGTAATCTAGAACTTGGGCATATGTTAATTATGTGAGATTTGTAGTTGAAGCACATGTGATAATTTATGTCTTGAAAAAGGGCTAATATGAAAACGCCTAAGTGGGTTTTGGGTAGTTGGCATGTAATAGCCTTAAAGGAGGGATAAATATAAATTGAGATAAGCTGCCTTTAATGGCATAAGATAAATTGTGATAAAATTGGTATGATTTTGCATACCATTAGTTGATGAACATAATTGAGTCAATTATGGACATCGTTAAATTAGGAATTAATTAATAATTTGAATAGGGAAATTATTAAGACCGGGGTAAAGGATTATAAGTGATAATCAATGCTTAGGACACGAGTTTGGACTCATTTGTGATGTAAAACTGCCCGGACCCGCCGGCGAATCCAGTTGTCACAAATGGTATGAAACGACCCGCAAATCCGTACCCTTTGAGTCGACTAATAACACCACACGTCCAACTCAAATTGCACAGAAATACGAACCATTATTAGAAAGAAGTTAGAGGATGAGAAATAGAAAGAAAGAAATGTTAGAATAGGAGAAAACGAAGATCACCAACTCACAGCGGAACGAATAAAATATACTATATAATATAACCTTTGAAACACAAATTAGTATTTTTATATACATACCATTATCAGAGCACAACGCTTCCCTGGAACAATTATAAACACCTGTTTCCAGATACAACATAGTACACAGCGGAAAATATGATAGTCTATAGCTAACAGGTAAAGCCTCCTGCTTCAAACTCCTCCAAGTGAATCTGAAAAATCCCGACTACTTGACTGCCCGTACAAATTTGGGCACCCAAGAGTTTAGGGAAAACAAACAAAATAAACTCTGGGTCAGTCATGGGACTGGTGTGAGTAAACTCCAACCATTTGTTTAACTTTCAAAATTCTTTTCAAAAGAAAAGATAATCGTAAGACCAATCCACACATAAACACGGATGGTTTTTACCTTACGATAACCCAAAACACTTTGGAAATCATATATTATCTGATATTATAATAATGTCTAATCACAAGTAAAAAATCTAGTAGAACGCTTGCATCTCACGCTCTACATATATAATATACAATCAAATTCGCAGGCACTTATTGGAGATTGGATTCCGACTTGACAAGGTATGGGACCACCCTCCGAACGTGTATCTCTAGAGGCAAATACACTGGGTTCAACAAGAACATCTTGCAACCCGGCCCTCACATGACCGACCACTCATTTCGCTTGAGTGTATCGAATGTATACCACCGACGGTTGGGATCAGCAACCGCCTCCCGATAAGGGACAGCATCGATAGATTTAAGAACAAAATGAATTTCTCTAGATAGGTGATCATACATCCTAATGGGTGCGACCCACATAGCCATGCTGCCTGCCCGATTTTTGTCCAATTCCGGGTTGTGAGGCTTGAGGTTTGAGTTATCTTCCAGAACATCTGGCCATCATTCACTTTGAATGCCACATCGTCAGATCCATCGGAAATCACTAATTGATTCCCACAAAAATACTCAGATTGTTAGGCTAAAGAAGTTTCCCTTCTATGCCACCAACTTCGTACGTTTGAAGGAATCAACGTACGTAACCCCCTTTGGAAATACTCTGTCAGACACTCGTCCATACAAGTTGTCCTGGGTCTGGACAAACCGAAGGCACTATTCAGTACATCCATCTTAGGCACTGTTATCTAAGACTTATACAATAGCCCTTGCACTTCACTCCGTCTTCAAGATATTCAGCATACTTGATTCGCAACGCTTATGCCAATACGGAGTGGTTCTCTGGATAATAATCCAACCGGTCTCTCCATATTAACAACGTTAAAATGGTCAAAACTTTGATAGTCGGTGATTTAACTATCAAATGAAAACATGTCGGTGTGCAAACAATGATATTATTCCCAGGAGGAAATTCTATCGACCAAACATCATTCAACATTGGGCCCTTTTTATATTAGTTCTTTATTACATTATCATTTCCCATTCCCATTTCCCATCTTTCGTGTTCTTTCAAAGCACTATTTCCTCTCTCGATCATTGGAAAACATTTCCAATATTATAATTCCTTTCTTGAGAAAATATCTTTTTCTCCAGTTAGAAAACATTTCTAAATCCCTTGAATTTACTGATGTTATAACATCGTTATTATGACTTAAATCATAAATCATTCGTTAATTAACGATATCACTAACCAACCCTTTCTATCATTCACTTTGAAATATTCAGAGCTCACAACTTTAAACCAAACATTGCTTTCAACAACAGCGTTAAAACCGCTATCTAGCATTATAAAACACTTATCATAACCATAGCATTAAGATTGCTATTAAAACAGTTATTATAACGGCAGCGTTAAAATTGCTATTTAGATTTACCAAGACATTTATTATAACAGCAGCGTCTAAAATTGTTGTATATATATATTTACAACATCTATTCTAACAACAGTGCTATGATTGTTGTTTTGAATAAAATACCGTGTGCGACGCACACGCTTCCGTTGTTCATTTATAACCTCTGTTTATTTTAAACAATTCAAGTCCTCCTTTAAAACATATTTATAAACTATACATTTTCTAACCACTTAATTCGATTTCTATAAATCCCCTTTTTATATACATTTTATTTACAAAATATTTCCTTGTTTTAAACTATTATTCTTTTCCTTCTAAGCATTGAAAATCCTTCTTTAAAATTTCTCTATACTTTGCTAAATTCAAAACTATTTCAAATATTGGTTTCAGAACCGATATTTGCTTTCAAATAAACATTTATATTTGAACTTATATTTTAATCATCCAATGGTCCATGATCCACTTAATCTATATCTTTATTTATAACATTTTCCTTGGTTTACCCAATGGAATAGGTTTCCATTTGCAACTCAATGAAAAAAAGAAATTTATTTCTAATTTGGAAATAAACTCTGCTTTTAAATTCTAATTTCTTTTTCACACTCGATGATATTTTACGGTATCTAAAATACCAGTTTCCTAAGGCCAGGGTAAATCAAACACACAAATTCAACCATGGATAATGTAGCATAACATATATCACTATTAAATAAAACAGTAAATAAAATGTTGAGGGATCCAGTTGGATCCCTCCAACCTGTTTCCCTGCATCCACAGATGTTAGTAACATCAAAAATCTCGCATTAAAAAAAATCAATCAACGATGTGATTATATCAGCCAATTTATCAACTATTTAACCAAGCAACCATTTCACATTTATAAAATAATTTTAAACGAGTGAGTTTACTCACTTTGTTTTGCCGTTGATGGTTCTGCTTTTGTTTCGTTTTTAAATCAAACAGACGTTTGATTTTATCACGAATTTCCCGTAACTCTGTTCATAGCGAAATTAGTTTCACAGCGTAGCTCTTGTCGGAATGATTTCAATGTGACAAGTTTTCACTGGATTCATGTGATTTAGCATATCAAGCTGCCTTCTTTTCCCCGTTCAATATTCATGCAACTTCGGACACACAGAAGCTTCAAATTTCTATGCTCGAAACTTTCGTTATCATCCCCTTCTATAACTTATTTCTTCACCGAATTTTGTTAACGCCCCAAACAGAACATGCCTTAATTTCCCATGTCCACCTTCCCAGTTAGATGAAACATTTGCTCATTCAGCAACCATGACATAATCGGCAACTTTCCCCTCAGCATTGTTTTTCCATTCATTCAACAATATCAAATGGACTCCAACATTTATCTTGAAATCAGTCTCATAATACTCTTCTTCATCTACCCAGAAACAAAATTCACGCACTCACTGTAGCCAAGAATGCACCCCACTGCTTCGCTCTAGTTCAAAACGAACTCCATCAGTGATGCCCCCTTCCCTTCTGAATTAACGCGTCGCATACCAGGGTACATATTGAACTCATCCCACGATCAAACAATTTGACCTCTCTCCTCCAGGTAATGTTTCTTCCTTAACAAACATAGTAGAAAATACTGCTCCCCTCCATAAAATAGTTCTTCACAAAAACCAGCACTGACAACACTGTCTCCCTTCTCACCGCATCCTCCATCTTGAATACCCGACAAATCAACTCGAACCCTCAAAGCAACGCTCGCAGTTCCCTTAAGGTTTCCGTCCAGATCTCGGCATCTACACGAACCCGCGACATCCATCATTCCCAAACCAAAAGCCCTATCCCCCCTCTCTAGTTCTGCAGTTGGACGCTTCCGTGAATTAATGTATGGTTAAGCGGAGATTGAGATGGAAAAAAGATTAATCAATTTTGCTCGATTGTAGTGAGGGAGGGACCGCTATTTTCATTTGAGCAAAGAACGATTTTTTTGGGAAATAAAGGGTCAGTGATTTGGTTTGTTAGACAGAGGAGTAACGATAAATTTTTATAGGGATTTTTCTTTATTTTCTTCTTTTAGATCCCAAAGAATAAAAAGGAAATGAGCACTATATTTAAAGGAGACAGTAGTTTGGCACCCACGCTTGAACAGCTTGGTACTCACGGTATTGATGCCTTGATGCGCACGGAATTGATAACGTGGATAGCACGCTGTCTAAAGTTTGGCCATCAAGCTGTCCTTTGTTTATTTATTTTTCTTCTAATTTTTTTTTCTAAAGTAAACAGCGTCAATTCTTTATGTTGTTAGTCGATTCTTACTAATTTTATACCTTTGGATATCCTATGTCATTTGTACTCCTTGTTGGTTTGGTCTTATATATTTATCAAAGGAGAATGTCCATTTGGGATGCAACAGGAATTATTAATGTAATTTAGAAGATAGGATAAACAATTGCATATATATAAATTTAGAAAAATACAGGTACTCCGTAATATACTACTTTATTTATATTCGAACCTCAAACAACAGAAGTAGGAATACGGTCGTGTCCAGCGAGGTACCACGGTCCCAAAGATATAATAATACCGGTAGTTTAACTCATACTATGGAACCCCAAAATATTGATATAGGGTGCAAAATACTCCAAGTAAAAAGTTGCATATTTAATTAATTAAAAATTACAGTAAAATTCTAAAAATTAAATTATAACTACGCTTCAAAAGAACCTTACCCAAATTTATAACCAATCTCCAGTTATATTAACTAAACCGTTATGGCTTATATACGATTCTATAGCGACTATTTCTAAATTTGATTTGGACATAGCTAACAAATTATAACACGAAATCTAGATTTTTCTCTTTCATATGAAAATTATAACCAATACGGTTCCAACGTGTCTTGTTTCACAGAAACCCGACTTATATCGGATCATGTATCCTCAGTTGAAGTTCAAAACTCTATATTACGAACTGCCGCGCGATTTCGAACTCGTTTTATAATTATATTATATTTTATACGTTCAAACTTCGTTTTATAAATAAATTCGTTATAAAATCCTTTATATAATTCAATTAAAATATTTAAACCAATTTAAATATTCAGAATTCAACGGCTGAAAAATCTGGGTCGTTACATTCCTTCCCCCTTAAAATAATTTCGTCCTCGAAATTGCTAAGGTAGGAAAAGACACCACATACCCTATTAACTCGATCCACAAAATCCCTTTTGTTCACTTCTTAACTTTAGTTTAACTGGGCCAATTTATTTCAATTAAAAATATTTATTTATTCTTACTAACGAACATTTTCAAGAATTCTAAAAATTTTCTAACACTTTTAATTCTGAAAAATTTCGGTAGCATCTCCTCTGCACGGCTCAATCGGCACAATCACAACTCGCCTTTCTAGGCCTTCTCCAATCCAAAAGGAAATCAAAAAGCCAAGTGGCTTGCCTCATAGGCTCATAAAATCATCAACTCAAACAATATTGTAAACATGTACCTTTTTGTCGGGCATAATTCTATCTCATGCATTTTCTTCCATTCACTGCCGACTCAACATCCACTTCAGTCGATTCCAAATCAATTCAACTTCCTTTTCCCAGTTCACTAATCAATCTCTGGACTAGTTCGCTTTCGTTATATAGCTCAAACCTGATTTCTATTTCGAAACCAATCTACTTACCCCACTTGGGTTCAAATTTATCGCAACTTGATTCCAATTTACCACATCCAAATTATATCTTCAACTTGTTGTTACCTAGGTCGAATTTATATTTATAATTCGAATCTCACCCTTCTTCTCATTTAATTTCATTCGGAATTATCTTTATCCAATCTAATTCCATTTAACTTAGATTAGATTCCAATCCAATACAATTTTACATTCAATCCCAAATTTCTTGCATATTGGGTTTAAACTAGTTTATTTACTTTAAAAGGGTTCACACAATCTTGTATGCTTCAATATATGTCCAATGATAACCTAGTTCATATCGTTTCCTTATAAACCATTTATCTGGCCAAGTTTTCCATCAAATTTTCAAACAGATTCCATTTTAATGAATTTCGAACAAATTTTTGGTTTCTTTAAGGTCATTCCGCTCCATTTAACTAAACTTTAGTTAAATTTAATCCATTCGATTTTACTTCCACCTTTTTAATCTATTTAACTTATATTAACTTCAGAATTCGAATCCCTAAGGTTTCTTTCAAATTAGTTTGAAATCATATAACTATACACATATGTTTAAATCTTTTTGCAAACTCAAATACTTGGATTTTATAGAAATAACTTGTTCTTTTCAAACCAATTTCCAATCAAAGAATTTTCATGGTAGCAATCCACCACTCAGAAACTTGAAAATGAATGCCGATAATGCTGCAGTCCATTATCAGAATTATTTTCTCGCCACTGAAGTGATTTCAGTGCTTAATCGCTTTTAAAATCCATTTAAACCATTCTAATTCAAAAATCTCTTCAAACCAATGCTATATTACCTTTAAAATACTTCAAGAAATATTTTCAAATATCCGGGATTTAAATTCCAATTTATGGTTTGAATTAAATTTCAGTTCAGCTTATTTGTATATCCTATTCTTATACAAATTCAATTTGGTTTTATACAACCATTTCAATATTTTATAATTCCCTTTGATTATGATAACAATCAACATATTCGATAATTTCAGAAAATTATCCCTTTATATCAAAATAACTTTTGGGCAAATTATATCACTTCCCCACTTTAAAACAATACTGAGTCGATTTGTTCTGTTCGAGAGTTTAGAAACACCTATCGATACAGTTGTCCATCCTGTATCGACCAGAATTCACAAACCACTCAACAAACCAGCCAACACAATATAAAACAATTTTATCTCAAATCTACAAATACGCGCTCATATATATACACTCACACTCAATCTAGGGTATTACTAACCCCATCTCTATTGAGTCACGCCACAGAGCCAAGGTAATCACTTGACCTCTGGCTCTGATACCAACTGAAACGACCCGCAAATCCGTACCCTTTGAGTCGACTAATAACACCACACGTCCAACTCAAATTGCACAGAAATACGAACCATTATTAGAAAGAAGTTAGAGGATGAGAAATAGAAAGAAAGAAATGTTAGAATAGGAGAAAACGAAGATCACCAACTCACAGCGGAACGAATAAAATATACTATATAATATAACCTTTGAAACACAAATTAGTATTTTTATATACATACCATTATCAGAGCACAACGCTTCCCTGGAACAATTATAAACACCTGTTTCCAGATACAACATAGTACACAGCGGAAAATATGATAGTCTATAGCTAACAGGTAAAGCCTCCTGCTTCAAACTCCTCCAAGTGAATCTGAAAAATCCCGACTACTTGACTGCCCGTACAAATTTGGGCACCCAAGAGTTTAGGGAAAACAAACAAAATAAACTCTGGGTCAGTCATGGGACTGGTGTGAGTAAACTCCAACCATTTGTTTAACTTTCAAAATTCTTTTCAAAAGAAAAGATAATCGTAAGACCAATCCACACATAAACACGGATGGTTTTTACCTTACGATAACCCAAAACACTTTGGAAATCATATATTATCTGATATTATAATAATGTCTAATCACAAGTAAAAAATCTAGTAGAACGCTTGCATCTCACGCTCTACATATATAATATACAATCAAATTCGCAGGCACTTATTGGAGATTGGATTCCGACTTGACAAGGTATGGGACCACCCTCCGAACGTGTATCTCTAGAGGCAAATACACTGGGTTCAACAAGAACATCTTGCAACCCGGCCCTCACATGACCGACCACTCATTTCGCTTGAGTGTATCGAATGTATACCACCGACGGTTGGGATCAGCAACCGCCTCCCGATAAGGGACAGCATCGATAGATTTAAGAACAAAATGAATTTCTCTAGATAGGTGATCATACATCCTAATGGGTGCGACCCACATAGCCATGCTGCCTGCCCGATTTTTGTCCAATTCCGGGTTGTGAGGCTTGAGGTTTGAGTTATCTTCCAGAACATCTGGCCATCATTCACTTTGAATGCCACATCGTCAGATCCATCGGAAATCACTAATTGATTCCCACAAAAATACTCAGATTGTTAGGCTAAAGAAGTTTCCCTTCTATGCCACCAACTTCGTACGTTTGAAGGAATCAACGTACGTAACCCCCTTTGGAAATACTCTGTCAGACACTCGTCCATACAAGTTGTCCTGGGTCTGGACAAACCGAAGGCACTATTCAGTACATCCATCTTAGGCACTGTTATCTAAGACTTATACAATAGCCCTTGCACTTCACTCCGTCTTCAAGATATTCAGCATACTTGATTCGCAACGCTTATGCCAATACGGAGTGGTTCTCTGGATAATAATCCAACCGGTCTCTCCATATTAACAACATTAAAATGGTCAAAACTTTGATAGTCGGTGATTTAACTATCAAATGAAAACATGTCGGTGTGCAAACAATGATATTATTCCCAGGAGGAAATTCTATCGACCAAACATCATTCAACACTGGGCCCTTTTTATATTAGTTCTTTATTACATTATCATTTCCCATTCCCATTTCCCATCTTTCGTGTTCTTTCAAAGCACTATTTCCTCTCTCGATCATTGGAAAACATTTCCAATATTATAATTCCTTTCTTGAGAAAATATCTTTTTCTCCAGTTAGAAAACATTTCTAAATCCCTTGAATTTACTGATGTTATAACATCGTTATTATGACTTAAATCATAAATCATTCGTTAATTAACGATATCACTAACCAACCCTTTCTATCATTCACTTTGAAATATTCAGAGCTCACAACTTTAAACCAAACATTGCTTTCAACAACAGCGTTAAAACCGCTATCTAGCATTATAAAACACTTATCATAACCATAGCATTAAGATTGCTATTAAAACAGTTATTATAACGGCAGCGTTAAAATTGCTATTTAGATTTACCAAGACATTTATTATAACAGCAGCGTCTAAAATTGTTGTATATATATATTTACAACATCTATTCTAACAACAGTGCTATGATTGTTGTTTTGAATAAAATACCGTGTGCGACGCACACGCTTCCGTTGTTCATTTATAACCTCTGTTTATTTTAAACAATTCAAGTCCTCCTTTAAAACATATTTATAAACTATACATTTTCTAACCACTTAATTCGATTTCTATAAATCCCCTTTTTATATACATTTTATTTACAAAATATTTCCTTGTTTTAAACTATTATTCTTTTCCTTCTAAGCATTGAAAATCCTTCTTTAAAATTTCTCTATACTTTGCTAAATTCAAAACTATTTCAAATATTGGTTTCAGAACCGATATTTGCTTTCAAATAAACATTTATATTTGAACTTATATTTTAATCATCCAATGGTCCATGATCCACTTAATCTATATCTTTATTTATAACATTTTCCTTGGTTTACCCAATGGAATAGGTTTCCATTTGCAACTCAATGAAAAAAAGAAATTTATTTCTAATTTGGAAATAAACTCTGCTTTTAAATTCTAATTTCTTTTTCACACTCGATGATATTTTACGGTATCTAAAATACCAGTTTCCTAAGGCCAGGGTAAATCAAACACACAAATTCAACCATGGATAATGTAGCATAACATATATCACTATTAAATAAAACAGTAAATAAAATGTTGAGGGATCCAGTTGGATCCCTCCAACCTGTTTCCCTGCATCCACAGATGTTAGTAACATCAAAAATCTCGCATTAAAAAAAATCAATCAACGATGTGATTATATCAGCCAATTTATCAACTATTTAACCAAGCAACCATTTCACATTTATAAAATAATTTTAAACGAGTGAGTTTACTCACTTTGTTTTGCCGTTGATGGTTCTGCTTTTGTTTCGTTTTTAAATCAAACAGACGTTTGATTTTATCACGAATTTCCCGTAACTCTGTTCATAGCGAAATTAGTTTCACAGCGTAGCTCTTGTCGGAATGATTTCAATGTGACAAGTTTTCACTGGATTCATGTGATTTAGCATATCAAGCTGCCTTCTTTTCCCCGTTCAATATTCATGCAACTTCGGACACACAGAAGCTTCAAATTTCTATGCTCGAAACTTTCGTTATCATCCCCTTCTATAACTTATTTCTTCACCGAATTTTGTTAACGCCCCAAACAGAACATGCCTTAATTTCCCATGTCCACCTTCCCAGTTAGATGAAACATTTGCTCATTCAGCAACCATGACATAATCAGCAACTTTCCCCTCAGCATTGTTTTTCCATTCATTCAACAATATCAAATGGACTCCAACATTTATCTTGAAATCAGTCTCATAATACTCTTCTTCATCTACCCAGAAACAAAATTCACGCACTCACTGTAGCCAAGAATGCACCCCACTGCTTCGCTCTAGTTCAAAACGAACTCCATCAGTGATGCCCCCTTCCCTTCTGAATTAACGCGTCGCATACCAGGGTACATATTGAACTCATCCCACGATCAAACAATTTGACCTCTCTCCTCCAGGTAATGTTTCTTCCTTAACAAACATAGTAGAAAATACTACTCCCCTCCATAAAATAGTTCTTCACAAAAACCAGCACTGACAACACTGTCTCCCTTCTCACCGCATCCTCCATCTTGAATACCCGACAAATCAACTCGAACCCTCAAAGCAACGCTCGCAGTTCCCTTAAGGTTTCCGTCCAGATCTCGGCATCTACACGAACCCGCGACATCCATCATTCCCAAACCAAAAGCCCTATCCCCCCTCTCTAGTTCTGCAGTTGGACGCTTCCGTGAATTAATGTATGGTTAAGCGGAGATTGAGATGGAAAAAAGATTAATCAATTTTGCTCGATTGTAGTGAGGGAGGGACCGCTGTTTTCATTTGAGCAAAGAACGATTTTTTTGGGAAATAAAGGGTCAGTGATTTGGTTTGTTAGACAGAGGAGTAACGATAAATTTTTATAGGGATTTTTCTTTATTTTCTTCTTTTAGATCCCAAAGAATAAAAAGGAAATGAGCACTATATTTAAAGGAGACAGTAGTTTGGCACCCACGCTTGAACAGCTTGGTACTCACGGTATTGATGCCTTGATGCGCACGGAATTGATAACGTGGATAGCACGCTGTCTAAAGTTTGGCCATCAAGCTGTCCTTTGTTTATTTATTTTTCTTCTAATTTTTTTTTCTAAAGTAAACAGCGTCAATTCTTTATGTTGTTAGTCGATTCTTACTAATTTTATACCTTTGGATATCCTATGTCATTTGTACTCCTTGTTGGTTTGGTCTTATATATTTATCAAAGGAGAATGTCCATTTGGGATGCAACAGGAATTATTAATGTAATTTAGAAGATAGGATAAACAATTGCATATATATAAATTTAGAAAAATACAGGTACTCCGTAATATACTACTTTATTTATATTCGAACCTCAAACAACAGAAGTAGGAATACGGTCGTGTCCAGCGAGGTACCACGGTCCCAAAGATATAATAATACCGGTAGTTTAACTCATACTATGGAACCCCAAAATATTGATATAGGGTGCAAAATACTCCAAGTAAAAAGTTGCATATTTAATTAATTAAAAATTACAGTAAAATTCTAAAAATTAAATTATAACTACGCTTCAAAAGAACCTTGCCCAAATTTATAACCAATCTCCAGTTATATTAACTAAACCGTTATGGCTTATATACGATTCTATAGCGACTATTTCTAAATTTGATTTGGACATAGCTAACAAATTATAACACGAAATCTAGATTTTTCTCTTTCATATGAAAATTATAACCAATACGGTTCCAACGTGTCTTGTTTCACAGAAACCCGACTTATATCGGATCATGTATCCTCAGTTGAAGTTCAAAACTCTATATTACGAACTGCCGCGCGATTTCGAACTCGTTTTATAATTATATTATATTTTATACGTTCAAACTTCGTTTTATAAATAAATTCGTTATAAAATCCTTTATATAATTCAATTAAAATATTTAAACCAATTTAAATATTCAGAATTCAACGGCTGAAAAATCTGGGTCGTTACATGGTAGCCCAATGTGAGAGGTCCTAGGCCCAAATTTAAAGCGTAACAGTTGTAAAGACACGAGGTTAGACTCTTTTATGGTGTAAGACTGCCTGGACCCGCCCGGTAAATCCAGCTGCCATAAATGTTAGTCTAATGTGAGAGGTCTTTATAGGGTTACGGCCTTAATGAATTAAGAAATACTTAACCAGATAAACATGTGGTGGGACATGGGGGTTAAGTGGGTGACATGTGGGTGGCATGTGGGTGACAGGTGGAAATACGAATAGTAATACTTAACCAACATAACATGGTAATTAGACCAGTGGGTAGGGTTAAGTAAACTAAGAACACTTAACCAATATGGTATGAATGGGTGGGTTAAGTAATATGATTAGGCTAATGACACTTAACCAATATGGTATGAATGGGTGGGTTAAGTAATATGACCAGACTAATGACACTTAACTGTTATGACATGAATGGTTGAGTTAAGTAAATCTTAATTAATGCCTAAGTGGGAATGATAACTTATGGAATAAAGTAAGTTAGACGGAACAATAGATAAGATGAGATAACTTATGTAATAAGGAAAGATGTGCTTCATTTTAGATTAAGCAATATGTAAAGACAAGAATGAATTTACAAGTGAAGGCGACATAAGTTATATTATAAAAAGGAACAAAACATTGGTTAGGTTGGATAACCCTCTGAGTATCAATCTGATGTTGATTCCGGTCTTCGGGGTTGGTATTTAGGGAATTATTCTCTCTCTCTCCAGTGTGTTTGTAAGTTAAGGGGTACTTGGTTGTAAAGATTGAATAAGAACATGTTATTGTACCATAACAAGGGTTAATGTATGAATCATAGGAATAACATGTTGTGGGCTTATTAATGGACTTAGTATAGTTCAAGTTAAGAATTGAATTAATAAGCAAGTTGAAGGTTGGTATAAATGGAAATAACCAAGTTAAATGATAAGACTGATGAGGTAGCACAAGCGCATAGTTAATGGATAGACATAGGGTCTAATGGCAGATAAAGCCAAGGCGCTTGGTTAAACCCAGACGTTGGGGGTAATATGAATGACATGTAAAATATAATCTATAAGCACTTAACCAAGATAAAGCATGTATTAAGACATGAGGACGATGTAGGGGTTAAGTGGAGGACATGGGTAACATGTAAGACATAACTGGTGTATACTTAACCAAAATTTAAGCATGTAAGTGGACATGAATAAGAAGGGGTTACGTAAGAATTACTAGAGGGGACCAAGCATAGGAGGGAAGCTTGCGTTGGGGGACCCTTTTCAGACCAGTAGCCCATTACGTATCTTTGTGAGCTCGACCCATGTCGAGGACGGGACACGCATACTAGGTTTAATTGTAAGAGGTCAAAACGGGTTAGCGGTGGCAACACAAGTCCAACGGGTTTCATATGCGTGTGTGGACCCGGGCTGGTAGGTAAGACGTTGTTGCATCGTGTAGGTATAAGCCGTGCATCCTCAAGTTGTATCGGGTTGCCACTTTGGGGAGTGATACACCCCACTGTGGGGCCAGCACGGGTATCTACGAGTTAGGGAGCCGATCGCATGGGGTTGGTGGGTACACCTGGTGGAGATAGGGGCAGACGACACCTATGTAGTCAGCTAGGGGTACATAAGACTAATGTTATGATTTCTAAGTAGTGGGTGGGATCACCTTATTATATAACACGAGCTACTAGTTGGGACACTAGTAGGGGGTAAGGATCCTTGTTACAGAGGACACTAGTTGGAGTATTAGTAAGAATACGGATCATTCTTTGCAAGACAATTGTAAGGATGCTAGTTAGGTGGTGCAGAGCAAATAGATATCACAAAAATATTTTAATGGCGAAGCAGAGGAATCTTGTTATGTTCGATAGGAATATTACAAAATTATACTTAGTTTATCTTGAATGGGAACCTTGCGATGTTACTTGACAAAAATCATATCATGTTAACCTTAGTTATCTTGCCTGTTGCTTATCTTGTCATCATGCTTATGTTTACTTTCAGTTTACTCATGCCATATTATCCTTAACTATTTTTATGCTGAAAATCACTAGTACTTACTCAGTCTTTATGACTGACCCGTTTTGTTTCGCCTCTTTTTCTTCCGTTCCCCCCCCCCAGGTTCGCAGGGTGGGAATACAGCTTAGTTTGGATCTTACCAAGCTCCAAGGCTCTTTCATGTATGGCTTGGATTTCTCTTGGCTATGGCTTGCTTTGCTTTATTGGGGAATACTACAGTTTGTTTTTGTGCTTCTTTGCTTTTGAGCAAGACAGATATTTTAACTATGTAATTGGGTATTGGAAGTTGATGGGCTTTTATTGTAAACAATCATATTTAATAAATAATTTTAAGTACTTCCACTTTACTTTCCTCTTTTTTATATATGTCTGTCTTGTAATATTTCTGTTCCAGTACCCATAATGCTCCATTGAAGTTAAGGCATTCCCTTTGTGAGTGACCTTAATGGATGTGGGGTGTTACATTTGGTATCAGAGCAGAAGGTTACCAGACTGGGCAAAAGTTTTCAAAAACCTTCTGAACTAGTTTTCAAAACATTTACAAAGAAGCAAATTTTCAAGAAAATTTTGTTTTGATTAAAAGGCATATTCCCCAAAGCCATACGCACTATCTTTTGATTCCCTCTTAAAATCTCTCCTCTCTCTCTTTTCACCATAGTTTCGTAGGCATCCGACATATGTCGGAGGGCAAAGAAGTGCCCAACCTCCATTTGTAGCCTTAGTAGTTCCATTTGCGTCTAATCTTATCTCAAGTTGTGTAGAGTTGTCGTGCGTTGGAGGTATCTTCGAAGGACTTGTCAACAAACTATACAAGAACAGTAAGAACAAGAGACTAGTTGTTATAGCTTAATCCACGAAGGAGGAAAAAAGTGAAAGGAAAGAGGCCAATGTGACAAAATAGTGAAATCCATGACAAGAGAGAGTATCTTTAGTATGGTAAGGAGGGAGTGTAGTTAAGTATTATAGGAGAAGAACAAGGGCAAAGGACAGGATCATCGAGAGGGCAATTGTATGCTCTCACTACTAGCGTACCTAAGGGAGGTGGTAACGTTACAGTTAAAGGTTTAGCTTTTCTTTTCTATCATCCCGCTAGAACTTTGTTTTTGTACATCGCATCCTTTTAACTCTGCTTCGATAGTTGAGTCTCTACACTTTAGTACTAGCGTATTGGAGGATCCCATTTTTGTCTCAAATCCTGTTGGGGAATCGACTCATTTATTCATGACTTGTTAGGATTTGAGAATGTCTATGCTAAGTGTTGAGTTTATAAGGAATGCTCATGTTTTTGTGAGCTATGAGTTGATTCTAGGGATGAAGTGGTTATCCAATAAGGGTGCCATTCTCGGTTTTGAAAAAAAAAGGGTAGTTAGACTTTTGACTTGCCTCGGTAATGCCCTCGAAGTCTAGTGTAACCCTTAGGGTTTTTCCATTCTTAGTTACCTAGAATCTCTTGATACATTAGTTGATCCGCTCGAGTAGTGTTCGCTACTAAGGCGTATGAGTCATTTCGCTTATGCGTGAGTTGTAGAGAGTCACCATAGTAAGTACATTGGGCAACATGGTTGACATTTGTTTATTTTCAAGAGATAATTCATCTATGTGGAATACTTTCTAGTAAGTGAACGACATCCAAGATTTACTAGTAAATTTTGGAGAGCTTGTGTGAAACCATGACTACGCTATTATGTGTAAGCCGAGTATACTAAAAGGAGAATAAGTGAAAGTGGAACGAGAGGCAATAGTGAAATGAGTTCCAACTCATATTTTGGAAGCAAGAATTAAGAAGCTACAAAATTGTGAAGTTAAAGATGGTCAAAGCACAACGGAGTTAAGCTCAAGGGAATGTGGCTTAGAAGATTGAAGACTATATTCGTGCATCACATCTCTTTTTAAGAGTATATTCTTGATTCCTTTTTCCTGTAGAGCTTACTTGCATGCTATCTTTTGTGTATATCCTCTCGGTCCTATTCTCAATCCAATTTCTGTTGCAAACCCCATAGGGAGTATGACTCATCTGTTAGTTTTACATGTTGGGGCTTGAGGGTGTCCGTTGGGTTGATTAAACCTTTTGGGTTTTATAGGATATGGGTTGGTAGGGAAGGGATTTCTTGTGACCTAAAAGAAGTCCATTATGCTTAGTTTCTTAGAATCACATATATATTGGTTGGGTTGAGAATTTCTTTGGGTGTCAGTCTGATGTTGATTTCGGTCTTCGGGGCTGATGCTTAGGGAATCCTTCTCCTAATCAGTATATATGTGACGTAGATTTCTAGCTTTGATGGGCGCAGAGTTTTTACTTGCTTCTATCATTCGATTATATCTTTAGGTAGGAACAGTTGGGTGTAAACATGTGTTTGAGACATGTTATGATTGATGGCTGCAAGTAGTTGCAAGTGGTTGCTAGTGGTTGCTCGTGGATGCATATACACGCACATTAGGCACTAGATCGGCTCAGTCACCTTTCATACTGCATATGCATGAGTGTTTACACTTGTTTGTGGATGAAATTGAATGTGTTATCATACAAATGTTGCATATGGATGGATGTTTGTGCACAAATATAGTGTTTATGTGACTAGGACTATTTGCATACATGTTGGACTCATGGCACTAAACATATTTTGCATCTAAAAGATCAATCAGGCCTGATCATTTGCATTAGACAAGGAACATATACACACACTTCTTGCATATATTCATACAGCATTAGAAACCTTTTAAGGACAATGAATGCCTGTGATTGATGATTGAGTAGATGGATGATTGGATGGTAGGACACATTCTTCTTAACTTGAAGATTTCGAGGACGAAATCCTTTAAGGAGGGGAGAATGTAACACCCTGCATTTTTTTCAATATAATTAAAAATTAAAATAAAATATATGAAAATATTCTTAGATAGGTAAATAATGGTGATGCTTAAGAAGAATTAATTAATACATGGAGGAGAAGAAAAATTAGTTCGATAACGGTGTGTGTAACGGAAAAGATAGTGAAATAAGGATAATTAATTTAAGAATCAGGAATTAGGTAAAATGGATATCACCATTGCGTTCCTCTTGAAATTCTACATGAAATAGAGTCCAAGTTTTCGAAAATCAGAGTCTGTATGACCAAGATATGGCCAAAACAAGATTCAGCAGACTTTCAGGCAGACTGACCCCAGGTCGACTGTAGTGTCGACTGCATTATCGACCTCCCCCCCCCCCCAGGTCAACAGTAGTGTCGACCTCCCCCCTGTACAGGTCGACCTGGTCGGCCTGGTGTGGCTCAGAACCCATTTTTGAGGCCCGGGATGAGTTTTGATGGTCCGGATCAGTTTTAAGGTTAATCCGATGGCTGAAATGAGTTGTTACACCAATAAAAACAACCTAAGACCTAGCCTAACTCACACAAATCATTCTTACACCGTTATACTGCTAAAATCCCTCTTGGTCATGGCCGCCGTCTCTAATCTTCTTCTTAAGCTTTCATACGCAATCCAATGCAAAGATGAAGACTTCTACAACGATTCAAGGAGATGAATCAACAACTCTACAACGCTACAACATCGATTTCAATTCTTAAATTCGCTAGCCATGCTAGGTAAGTTCTAGTTGCTTTTTAGATTAAAATACTTAATTTTAATATGGCTATGGAATAAAGTGTAATTGGATATAAGCATGTTTATCAATTCAGATCTACACCTGTTTACCTTTGAACCTTGGGTTTTGAGACTTATTCTTCTCCATTCTTATGTCTAGTTCATGCTCTATTCAGCCGTTGTAAATCAGTTTCTTAGATTCATGTTGATATTATTATTAAGATCTAATCTTTATGCCTATCATGATGATTTATGCTGTTTTCTCTCTCTGATCTTGTTTTATTGCAAAATTCTACCTTTCCTCTATTTATTTTCTTTTGATGAACCTAGATCAATTTCGGATCTAGGCCTAAACCACGATTTTGCGTATGATCGAATACGGGGAAAAGTATGGGAATATTACCTATTTGGATATATGTGATTGGTGGAATTGATGGCATAACATGAAAATTGGATATATGGGTATTATTGCAATTAATATGAAATTTGATAATTGGGTATTGCCATTAAAATGGTAATTGCAAGAATTGGGATTAGCATATGTAATTTGGCTAGAACTTGATAGGTGTAAATTGGCAAAAATTTGGCATACATATAAAACGGCATGAACTGAACATATGTAGATTTGGTATGAATTGGGCATATGTAAAACTGATATGTAATCTAGAACTTGGGCATATGTTAATTATGTGAGATTTGTAGTTGAAACACATGTGATAATTTATGTCTTGAAAAAGGGCTAATATGAACACGCCTAAGTGGGTTTTGGGTAGTTGGCATGTAATAGCCTTAAAGGAGGGATAAATATAAATTGAGATAAGTTGCCTTTAATGGCATAAGATAAATTGGTATGATTTTGCATACCATTAGTTGATGAACATAATTGAGTCAATTATGGACATCGGTAAATTAGGAATTTAGTTAATAATTTGAATAGGGAAATTATTAAGACTGGGGTAAAGGATTATAAGTGATAATCAATGCTTAGGACATGAGGTTGGACTCATTTGTGATGTAAAACTGCCCGGACCCGCCCGGCGAATCCAGTAGACACAAATGGTAGCCCAATGTGAGAGGTCCTAGGCCCAAATTAAAAGCGTAACAGTTGTAAAGACACGAGGTTAGGCTCTTTTATGGTGTAAGACTACCCGGACCCGCCTGGCAAATCCAGCTGCCATAAATGTCAGTCTAATGTGAGAGGTCTTTATAGGGTTACGACATTAATGAATTAAGAAATACTTAACCAGATAAACATGTGGTGGGACATGGGGGTTAAGTGGGTGACATGTGGGTGGCATGTGGGTGACAGGTGGAAATACGAATAGTAATACTTAACATGGTAATTAGACCAGTGGGTAGGGTTAAGTAAACTAAGAACACTTAACCAATATGGTATGAATGGGTGGGTTAAGTAATATGCTTAGGCTAATGACACTTAACCAATATGGTATGAATGGGTGGGTTAAGTAATATGACCAGACTAATGACACTTAACTGTTATGACATGAATGGTTGAGTTACGTAAATCTTAATTAATGCCTAAGTGGGAATGATAACTTATGGAATAATGTAAGTTAGGCGGAACAATAGATAAGATGAGATAACTAATTGAATAAGGAAAGATGTGCCTCATTGTAGATTAAGCAGTATGTAAAGACAAGAATGAATTTACAAGTGAAGGCGACATAAGTTATATTATAAAAAGGAACAAAACATTGGTTAGGTTGGATAACCCTCTGAGTATCAATCTGATGTTGATTCCGGTCTTCGGGGTTGGTATTTAGGGAATTATTCTCTCTCTCTCCAGTGTGTTTGTAAGTTAAGGGGTACTTGGTTGTAAAGATTGAATAAGAACATGTTATTGTACCATAACAAGGGTTAATGTATGAATCATAGGAATAACATGTTGTGGGCTTATTAATGGACTTAGTATAGTTCAAGTTAAGAATTGAATTAATAAGCAAGTTGAAGGTTGGTATAAATGGAAATAACCAAGTTAAATGATAAGACTGATGAGGTAGCACAAGCGCATAGTTAATGGATAGACATAGGGTCTAATGGCAGATAAAGCCAAGGCGCTTGGTTAAACCCAGACGTTGGGGGTAATATGAATGACATGTAAAATATAATCTATAAGCACTTAACCAAGATAAAGCATGTATTAAGACATGAGGACGATGTAGGGGTTAAGTGGAGGACATGGGTAACATGTAAGACATAACTGGTGTATACTTAACCAAAATTTAAGCATGTAAGTGGACATGAATAAGAAGGGGTTACGTAAGAATTACTAGAGGGGACCAAGCATAGGAGGGAAGCTTGCGTTGGGGGACCCTTTTCAGACCAGTAGCCCATTACGTATCTTTGTGAGCTCGACCCATGTCGAGGACGGGACACGCATACTAGGTTTGATTGTAAGAGGTCAAAACGGGTTAGCGGTGGCAACACAAGTCCAACGGGTTTCATATGCGTGTGTGGACCCGGGCTGGTAGGTAAGACGTTGTTGCATCGTGTAGGTATAAGCCGTGCATCCTCAAGTTGTATCGGGTTGCCACTTTGGGGAGTGATACACCCCACTGTGGGGCCAGCACGGGTATCTATGAGTTAGGGAGCCGATCGCATGGGGTTGGTGGGTACACCTAGTGGAGATAGGGGCAGACGGCACCTATGTAGTCAGTTAGGGGTACATAAGACTAATGTTATGATTTCCAAGTAGTGGGTGGGATCACCTTATTATATAACACGAGCTACTAGTTGGGACACTAGTAGGGGGTAAGGATCCTTGTTACAGAGGACACTAGTTGGAGTATTAGTAAGAATACGGATCATTCCTTGCAAGAAAATTGTAAGGATGCTAGTTAGGTGGTGCAGAGCAAATAGATATCACAAAAATATTTTAATGGCGAAGCAGAGGAATCTTGTTATGTTCGATAGGAATCTTACGAAATTATACTTAGTTTATCTTGAATGGGAACCTTGCGATGTTACTTGACAAAAATCACATCATGTTAACCTTAGTTATCTTGCCTGTTGCTTATCTTGTCATCATGCTTATGTTTACTTTCAGTTTACTCATGCCATATTATCCTTAACTATTTTTATGCTGAAAGTCACTAGGACTTACTCAGTCTTTATGACTGACCCGTTTTGTTTCGCCTCCTTTTCTTTCGTCCCCCCTAGGTTCGCAAGGTGGGAATACAGCTTAGTTCGGATCTTACCAAGCTCCAAGGCTCTTTCATGTATGGCTTGGATTTCTCTTAGCTACGGCTTGCTTTGCTTTATTGGGGAATACTACAGTTTGTTTTTGTGCTTCTTTGCTTTTGAGCAAGACAGATATTTTAACTATGTAATTGGGTATTGGAAGTTGATGGGCTTTTATTGTAAACAATCATATTTAATAAATGATTTTAAGTACTTCCACTTTACTTTCCGCTGTTTTATATATGTCTGTCTTGTAATATTTCTGTTCCAGTACCCATAATGCTCCATTGAAGTTAAGGCCTTCCCTTTGTGAGTGACCTTAATGGATGTGGGGTGTTACAGATACGGCGCATGAAATCTCATATATGAATTAACTACATACCTTTCCGTCGAGCATTCTATTTATATACCTTCATACCTTATCCATACCTATCTCATGTATATTTATAGCTGCCCAATCTATTTTAACTATACCTGATAGTTTTAACTCAATTCGTTAATTAATTTGTTAATTAACTCTTTAGTCTATTTCACTTTTATATTTGAACATGACATATTCAAATATATTTTGACTTACTTATTAACTAATTTGAATCCAAATTTCAAATTTAAGTTCTATATTCGATTTTGAATATCCATTTATAAATCCAATTCACCTTTCAAATTTCAACTTCAAATTCAAAACTCGATTAACTAATTCCTCTTCGACTTAGTTAATTCTATTCAATTTCTATTCAAATTTTATATCACTTTTATTATTCAAATTCTATATATCAAATTCTGTTCAAATTCTATAGTTTAAATTCCATTTGAATCCTATATTCAAACTCCTATTGGATTTCTATATTCAATTCTATTTCATTTCCATTGAATTTCATATATTCAAACTCCCTTTGTATTTTACATATTCAATTTCTATTTCAAATCTTTCTTTATTCATTCTTTATTATAAATCCCATTTTGAAATTCAACACAACTTGTCTTTCCCAAAACAAATTCAAAACAGTATCTCTGGTAGTAATTCGTTGCTTACAACTCGAAAATGAATACTGATGACGCAGCTGTCATCATCAGAATCTATTTTCCAGCAATCGAAGTGAGTTCAATACTATAAAACCATTTCTAAACATTTCCACTTTGAAATTCATTTCAAAATAGAATTCACACTGCTTGTAAAACAATTTAAAATCTCCGAGGATCTTAAATTTTCCTTATTTTTAATCCAAATCCATTTACAAACACTCATCCAATTCTCCAGAATTTTACTTCAATTTCTGGTTTAAATTTCAGATTTAACTCATCTGATTTCACGTATTTCACTTATATGAATTCTGATTGGTTATTTACATAACCATTTAATTTATAATCTTACTCGATTATAATAACAACCAATATATCCGCTATATTAAAATTTTGATATATATATCTTCTCTATATCAAGATATATCTTGGGTAAACTTATTTTAATTTACCCTCCTTTCAAAACATACCATGACGATTCATCGTATTCTAGTGTTTACAAAATCCCTACCGATACAGTGGATTAAACTGATCGACCAGAACTCATAAACAACTCAACCAATAAATCACCACAATAGAAAATAATTTTTATATCAATAACAAATACGCTCGCTCATATATATACACTCAACTCAATCTAGGGTATTACTAACCCTATCTATACCGAGTCACGCCACAGAGCCAAGGTAATTCACTTAACTTAAGCTCTGATACCAACTGTAATGACCCGGGATTTTGAAGACTTTGGTTATCGCCATAAACTCAATGATGACTAACCAAACATCGAAAAATACCAGTCATTAGTGAAAGAAATTAGAGGGTGAGAATAGATAAGATAGAAACTTAGAATAGAAGAAGAAGAAGAAGAAGAAGAACACAATATCAGAGTAACACGAATCTCACAGCGGAACGAATAAATATATTTCATAACATAACTTTGAAATACAAATCTGTACTTGAATATACATATCATTGTCAAAGTACAGCACTTACAACATAGCGGAAATAACTATAGCTATATGATCCTGAAGCCTCCTGCTCCAAGCTCTTCCAGTATATCTGTAAATCCTGACTACTTGACTGCCCGTACAAAATTAGGCACCCAAGAGTTTAGGGAAACAACAAATAAACTCCGGGTCAGTCATGGGACTGGTATGAGTAAAACAGTTTAAAACAGTTCAAGTAGGTGAATGATATCTCATAAGACCACGCCGTATAACGGAACGGGTTTTTCCCTTATGAGAATCCAAATTATCTTTATATCAAAAATCTTTTGATATTATAATAATGTCTATCAACCATAATAATAATAATTATCTAGCAGAACGCTTTCATCTCACATTCTACATACATAGTATACAATCAAAACCGCAAGCACGTATTGGGTAATGGATTTCCAACTATGACAAGGTATGGAACCACCTTTCGCTAGTGTACCTCTGGAGAGGAATACACTGGATTCAACAAGAACATCTTGCAACCCGGCCACACATGACCGACCACTCATTTCGCTTGAGTGTATCGAATGTATATCACCAACGGTTGGGATCAGCAACCATTTCCCGAATGGGATAGCATCGACAATAGATTTTTAGAAATAAATGAAACTCTAGATCAGGTGATTATACACCCTACTTCGGTGCGACCGACTTAGCCATGCTGCCTGCCCGATTTCTGTCATTTACCGGTTGTGAGGCTAGAAGCTACGCTTTATCATCACACCGGATTCACTTTGAATGCCACATCATCAAATCCATCAAGTCACCGATTGACGTCCTCAACCGTACATTATGTGTTAGCTAAAAGAAGTTTCCTTCTCCGCTTTCACTCTTGGTACGGTTGGAGAAATCAATATACGTGATCGTCTGGAATTACTCTGTCAGACATCCATCCATACAAGTCATCCAGGAACAGGATGAACCGAAGGCACTATTCTGTAAACAGGATAGCCCTTGCATAACTCCGTCTTCAATTTCTTTTGGCAATATGATTCGCATTGCTTATGCCAATACAGAGTGGTTCTTTGGATAATAATCCAATCAGTCTCTCCATATTAACAACGTTAAAATGGTCAAAACTTCGATAGTCTGTGATTTAACTATCAAAGAAAAACAGGTGTGCAAACAACGATATTATTTCCAAATGGAATTTATATCGATCAAACATCATTCAACATTTATCTCTTTATTTCATTAATTTACTTATCTCCTGTTTCCCTATATTCAATATTTCTTATTTTCTAAATTGGGAAAATATACGTTATTAACAATGGAAAACATTTCCATTTCTTGTTTTCTTTATTAGAAAACATTTCTGGTTTCTTTTTTGGAAAACATTTCCAAAGCTTCTTCATTGGACTTAGACAGATGTTTAAACAAACCATCGTGATGCCAACTCAAACCATTTCCTTTAATTACTAATTCACTTAACCATCCTTTACTGCCGAACCTTAACCATTCCTGTAACGACCCGCAAATCCGAGCTATCTGAGTTGACTAAATACATCACACGCCCAACCCAAATAACACAGAAATACGAACCATTAATAGAAAGAAGTTAGAAGATGAGAAATAGGGAGAAAGAAATATTAGAATAGAAGAAAAACGAAGATCACAACTCACAGCGGAACGAATAAAATATATTATATAACATAACTTTTGAAATACAAATCAGTAACTTTATATACATACCATCATCAGAGCACAACAGTCATTTCTGGAACAGTTATAAACACCTGTTTCCAGCTACAAACAAGGTCCACAGCGGAATATATGATAGCCTATAGCTAACCGGTGAAGCCTCCTGCTTCCAGCTCCTCCAAATGAATCTGTGAAATCCTGACTACTTGACTGCCCGTACAAATTTGGGCACCCAAGAGTTTAGGGAAAACAAAACAAAGCAAACTCTGGGTCAGTCATGGGACTGGTGTGAGTAAACTCCAACCACTTGTTTAACTTTAAAAATCCTTTCAAAAGAAAAGATAATAGTAAGACCAGCCCACACATAAACATGGACGGTTTTTACCTTACTATAACCCAAAACACTTTGATACGGAAATCCAGTGATATTATAATAGTGTCTACATCAAGTAAATAACCAAATAGCAGAACGCTTGCATCTCACGCTCCACATATATATTATAAAATCAAAAACCGCATGGCGCTTATTGGAGATTGGATTTCCAACATGACAAGGTATGGAACCACCTTCCGACTGTGTATCTCTAGAGAGGAATACACTGGGTTCAACAAGAACATCTTGTAACCCGGCCCACACATGACCGATCACTCATTTCGCTTGAGTGTATCGAATGTATATCACCAACGGTTGGGATCAGCAACCGTCTCCCGACTGGGACAGCATCGAATAGAATAAGAAATTAAATGAACCTCTAGATAGATGATTATACATCCTAATGGGTGCGACCCACATAGCCATGCTGCCTGCCCGATTTTTGTCCTTTCCCGGTTGTTGAGGCCTGAGGCTACGAATACTTACCATTCATTGATAGCACAATCACTTTGAATGCCACATTGTCAGATCCGTTAATCACTAGTTGAGTTTGCACAAATATTCTGGATATTATGCTAAGGGATAAATCCGTTGCAACCATATATATTCATACAGACCAACCCATTTGATCATTGGAAATACTCTGTCAGACATTCGTCCATTTACGTTCGTTCTGGGATTGAACGAAACCGAAGGCACTATTTCTATAAATAGAAAAGCCCTTGCACTTTACTCCGTCTTCAATATATTCAGCATACTTGGTTCGCAACGCTTATGCCGATACGGAGTGGTTTTTCAGATAATAATCCAACCGGTCTCTCCATATTGACAACGATGGTCAAAACTTCGATAGTCTGTGATTTAACTATCGAATAAAAACAAGTGTTCATCCAACATATCAAACAAATCACTGGGCTCTTTAATTAATATTTCATTAATTAAATCTCTTCTCCATTTCCTTATCAATATTTGTTTACCAAATATTTCAATAATCAATCTTGGCCCTTTACGCTATTTTTGATTTCGTTTCCTTATCGAATTCTATATATATCGATATATATAGATTTCTAATTGTCAAATTTCTTAAAAATATTCTAACTCCTTAAATTCCCGGAAAAATTCGCCATAACCTCCCCTGTATCGGGAGCATCGGGAAATTTCAAATAGCTTCCCCGGTATCTTCTCCAATCGAAAAGAAAAAGGAAAAGCCAAGCGGCTTGCCGATACGGCGCATAAAATCTCATATATGAATTAAACATGTACCTTTTTGTCGAGCACATAAATTTCAATCTTCATATACTCCATCCCATATCTGTTTAACACCTGTTCACCTGTTTCCAATTCAATTCAACTCAATCCATTCGTTTGAATTCAATTTTGAATCGTTTGAATTCAGCTTCGCTCAATTATTCTTTAATTAGCCCTTTTGCCTATTTCACTTCTTTGTTTGAACATAACACGTTCAAATAAAATGTTTAACTTGCTCACAACCAATTTGAATTTCAATTTCAATTCTAGTTTCCTTTTTGATTTCGAATATAAATTTCCAAATCGAATTTACTTATTCAAACCCCAATATCCATTCGAAATCTCCTTAACTAATTTCTATTCAATTTAGTTAATTCTATTCAATAAATCAAAATCTGGTTTCTGTTTCAAAAATCATATTTATTTACACAACTTGAATTCGCATATATTTTACAACTCAACTCTGAAATTTTCTAAATAGAAACTTCGGATTTTTACCTGCTTAAAATCCTTTTATAACATGAAATAAACCGTTATGGTTTCCAAATAGTTCTGGCGCTGTTTTTCTGAAAATTTGATTTTGACATAACTCAAAATCTATATGACGAAATTCAGATTTTTCTCTCTCATTAGAAAACTATTATCAAACCGGTCCTGACGTTTCTTGTTTCAAAGAGATCCGACTCCAATTGAGTCCTGTATACTCGATTGAAGTTCGAATCGCTATTTTACGAACTGCAGCGCTGCGGCGAGTTCGTTTTAATTATATTTATATATATAAACCTTTAAACTTCTTAAAATGAATTCAATTCCATTTTAACTCTATTTGAATTCTTTGATTCAAATTCCAATCTCACTTTTGAATTCTATATTTCAAATCCCAATTCCTTTTCTATTGGATATTCAAATTCAATACTTGAATTTCTATTTGAATTCCCTATTCAAATTCAATACTTGAATTCATTTGAATTCTCTTATTCAAACTCTATATTTAAATTCCATTTGAACTTCTACATTCCAATTTCTATATTTGAATCCTATTGAAATTCAAATATTCAAACTCCTTTTTAAATTCTATATTCAAAATTCCATAGTTTAAAACCCATTTGAATTTCATATTCAAATCCCATAGATTAAATCCTATTTGAATTCCATTTGAATCTCTTATATTCAAATTCATTTCCAGCCCCATTTGAATTCTAATATTCAAATTCATTTCCCATTTCCATTTGAATTCTAATTTTATTTTAATTCCTTGAATTCAAATTCTATTTTTCATTCTAATTTCGTCTATTCAAATTCTATTTGAACTTCTATTTGAATTTCTAATATTCAATCTCCTTTTAAAATTCAAATATTTAAACTCCTTTTAAAATTCAAATGTTATACTCAAATTTCATTTGAGTTATATATTTAAAAATTTCATTTCACATCCTATTTTGAAATTTCATTTCAAATCCCAATTTCACGCTTGTATTTCTATTTCTGAATTATCAAATGATAATTCTTTCCTCTTCATTTTATAACTTCGTTATAAAAGAACTATTTATAAACTTCTTTATAAAGGGACTACTTGTTATATTTTTCAAAAACAAGCTTTATATTTTTATTCCATTTAAAATTCAAATTCTATTTAAAAATAGAATTTTCCCTTTTAAAATCTCAAATATCCTTCCACGATATTTTTAAATACATTAACACTTAGCCCAGTGATATTTAAAACAATCAAACCATTTAAATTTCAATCATTTGATTTATAGCACGTCATACATGAATATACATGAAATCAAGCAAACAAACAAACAGATAATATATTTTTGAGGAATCCTGTTGGATTCCTCCAACCTGTTTCCCTGCATCCACAGACGTTAGCACATAAATAATACCCATTCTGCTTCGTGGCAGAATATCGCGGTATAGAAGATCATCCACTATCATAGCATGGGGCGTATAGGGTAATCATCCGCTAATGAAACTGCGGGCATCCGCTAATGAGACTGCGGGAATCCAACCAATCAATCAACCCAATATATATATATATATAGCCTAAATAACTAATATATATAAAACAACCAGAAAATATTCACACAAGCAACAAACAATTATTTTTAATGAAATAAAAATAATTCTAAAGGTGAGTGAGATTTACTCACCGAGATTTTCTTTTATTCGATCCCCTTCTGACTCAATCCAAACTTTGTCGCGAGGTATTTTCCATATTATCCAATATACTTTGTTTTATCAACACTGTTATGCATTCCGATTTTAATTCCCATCATCTTGATGATGAGTCATCTCCACCGAACCATCTCGAATTGTCTGGAATGAATTTATTCCTATGATATTTTATTTTATTCGACGATTAAACAAATTATAAATTTAAATTATCCACACCATAAATAAAATATTTATTCTATGTATTTTAAACATTAAACCCCTTTTATACATTTACCGCTTAAATAGATAAACAACAAATTTATTTACTTTTTATCTGTTTTCCCTTTCTAAATTAACCCTCACAAATCAATTTAAAATTAAATATCTAACCATGATAAAATCTTATGCATACCTACATATGATCTTCCTTAGTTAAAATGACATTACACACCTTTTTGCACGTTTTAATTTAAATAAGAAAATATTAAGTAAATAAATTTTATTTAAATTACCTTGTATACATTTAATACAATACTTATATATGTGTGAGTTAAATGAGCTATTATATATTTAACCAAACACCAGATTCTATTAAATAAAAATAAATCTTATATGTTAACCTTAATTAATTTAAATTAACTAAATTTCTTACCTCAAGATAATGCCTTCTTCTTCCTTTAACAGCGGTAACTCCACTGTCGAACACCCAACGGACTACACAATCACCCAAACCTCTACTGTCCAGTTCGCACCCCTCCCTCTTCGTTCTGTTTTTTAGCACGTTCACCCAACCTCCACGCACTGCTTCCCAATCCAAATTCGAAACTCGCACCCCCATAAACCCATTCGATACCAGCTCCAGATGACGCTAACCCTCACCACAATCATGTCGCACCCTTCATCCTAGCTCAGAAGAACCCACGAAAAAACCCGATTACTCCTTGATTCGCAAAGGCTGTTGTCGCGATGTCGAACTTCGTAGACTCGCGATCTCCCTTTGCGATTCTTCTTCTTCTTTTTTTTTTTTTTTTAGTGGAATCGGTTTTCCGATTGAAATGGAAAAAGGGAAAACAGAAGACTCGAATTGGTTTTTAGAAAATGGACCAAAATTATGAAGGAAAAGGCTAATTATATAGGCGCGAGAGCAGACAGGCATTAAAATGTTGTCTCTTAGATATTTGAAGGAGGGAGACCAATTTTACAACTCGAGGAAGAACAGGCTGTGTGATTTGAAACTTCAGGGTGGCTCATTACAGAAGGAGGTCGGCTGATGTAACGTATAAATATATTTTACTTTGGTATATTAGTTGAAAATATCTCGTGGTCCTATAACGCACCATCCTGAATCGCTAATCTAACCCAATGACTAATGTTATTAGATTATTATGTTATTCTAAACTTAACTGAACATGTTCTGAAATGTAATTCGATCTTTATACAAACCATCAATATTAAATCGACGATTTTCATTAAATTCATTGATAAAAATAATTATCAAAATAAATCGTATTTCGATTATTGAATCGATCACTCAATATAAAATAACATTTATATTATCAACTCACTATTTCGACGATATTAATTATTTAAAATAAACTGCTCAAAAATCCGGGTCGTTACATTCTTCCCCCCTTAAAATAATTTCGTCCTCGAAATTGCTAAGGTAGGAAAAATGATACAAATCCATTACCTTTCAACAATCCACTTATGTTGAAACTCAACTCCTCATATTGCAACAAATTCAGTCTGACCAAAACTTTTGGTTCTCGTTTATATTACATCTCATATATATTCACATTCATTTCATATTCAAGTCATATGTATTCAACTCATCCAGATTGGTTTTACTCAATTTATTTGCTTCAATCTATTTAACTTGCTCAAGTTAAATTTTAAATTCCAAAATTCAAATTCCCGGGTTTCTATTTCAAATTCTTTTGAAATCCCATAAAAATATACATATATTTATTTCCATCTCAAATTCAAAACATTTGAATATTCAAACCAATTTGTTTTCTTTCAAACAAATTTCCATCAAAAACTTTTTCTAAGGTAGCAATTCATCACTTAGAACTCGGAAATGAACACTGATGATGTTGCAATCATCATCAGTATTATTTCCCAGCCACTGAAGTGAGTTCAGTGCTTTATCACTTCTAAAATCCATTCAAAGATGGTATTTATTAAAATCCTTTACAAACAAAGCTATATTATTTAATATACTTTGAAAATATTTTCCAAACCTCCCAGGATTTAAATTCCAAATTCTAGTTTGAATTAAATTCTAATTCATCTCATTTGTATATTTAATTCCTATACAATTTCTATTTGGTTATAAATAACCATTCTAAGTTTACAATCTCATTTGATTATAAAATCAACATCCAACACATGCATATAATAATTCTAGAAAATTATTCTTTCTATATCAAAATAGAAATTTTGGGTAAAATTATTTCATTTACCTACTTAAAAACAATATCGTGTTCAATCTTCTGTTCAAGTGTTTAGAAATTCCTATCGACTTTGTGGCGTCCCACTATTCGATCAGAATTCATAAACCACTCAACAGACTAGCCAACACAATATAAAATAACTTTTATATCAACTAACAAATACGCTCTCTCATATATATATACTCAACTCATTCTAGGGTGCTACTGACCCTATCTCTAATGAGCACATGTCACACAAGCCTAGGTGTTCGCTCAACCTAAGCTCTGATACCAACTGAAACGACCCGGGATTCCGTACTATCTGAGTTGACTAAATACATCACACGCCCAACCCAAATAACACAGAAATACGAACCATTAATAGAAAGAAGTTAGAAGATGAGAAATATGGAGAAAGAAATATTAGAATAGAAGAAAAACGAAGATCACAACTCACAGCGGAACGAATAAAATATATTATATAACATAACTTTTGAAATACAAATCAGTAACTTTATATACATACCATCATCAGAGAACAACAGTCATTTCTGGAACAGTTATAAACACCTGTTTCCAGCTACAAACAAGGTCCACAGCGGAATATATGATAGCCTATAGCTAACCGGTGAAGCCTCCTGCTTCCAGCTCCTCCAAATGAATCTGTGAAATCCTGACTACTTGACTGCCCGTACAAATTTGGGCACCCAAGAGTTTAGGGAAAACAAAACAAAGCAAACTCTGGGTCAGTCATGGGACTGGTGTGAGTAAACTCCAACCACTTGTTTAACTTTAAAAATCCTTTCAAAAGAAAAGATAATAGTAAGACCAGCCCACACATAAACATGGACGGTTTTAACCTTACTATAACCCAAAACACTTTGATACGGAAATCCAGTGATATTATAATAGTGTCTACATCAAGTAAATAACCAAATAGCAGAACGCTTGCATCTCACGCTCCACATATATATTATAAAATCAAAAACCGCATGGCGCTTATTGGAGATTGGATTTCCAACATGACAAGGTATGGAACCACCTTCCGACTGTGTATCTCTAGAGAGGAATACACTGGGTTCAACAAGAACATCTTGTAACCCGGCCCACACATGACCGACCACTCATTTCGCTTGAGTGTATCGAATGTATATCACCAACGGTTGGGATCAGCAACCGTCTCCTGACTGGGACAACATCGAATAGAATAAGAAATTAAATGAACCTCTAGATAGATGATTATACATCCTAATGGGTGCGACCCACATAGCCATGCTGCCTGCCCGATTTTTGTCCTTTCCCGGTTGTTGAGGCCTGAGGCTATGAATACTTACCATTCATTGATAGCACAATCACTTTGAATGCCACATTGTCAGATCCGTTAATCACTAGTTGAGTTTGCACAAATATTCTGGATATTATGCTAAGGGATAAATCCGTTGCAACCATATATATTCATACAGACCAACCCATTTGATCATTGGAAATACTCTGTCAGACATTCGTCCATTTACGTTCGTTCTGGGATTGAACGAAACCGAAGGCACTATTTCTATAAATAGAAAAGCCCTTGCACTTTACTCCGTCTTCAATATATTCAGCATACTTGGTTCGCAACGCTTATGCCGATACGGAGTGGTTTTTCAGATAATAATCCAACCGGTCTCTCCATATTTACAACGATGGTCAAAACTTCGATAGTCTGTGATTTAACTATCGAATAAAAACAAGTGTTCATCCAACATATCAAACAAATCACTGGGCTCTTTAATTAATATTTCATTAATTAAATCTCTTCTCCATTTCCTTATCAATATTTGTTTACCAAATATTTCAATAATCAATCTTGGCCCTTTACGCTATTTTTGATTTCGTTTCCTTATCGAATTCTATATATATCGATATATATAGATTTCTAATTGTCAAATTTCTTAAAAATATTCTAACTCCTTAAATTCCCGGAAAAATTCGCCATAACCTCCCCTGTATCGGGAGCATCGGGAAATTTCAAATAGCTTCCCCGGTATCTTCTCCAATCGAAAAGAAAAAGGAAAAGCCAAGCGGCTTGCCGATACGGCGCATAAAATCTCATATATGAATTAAACATGTACCTTTTTGTCGAGCACATAAATTTAAATCTTCATATACTCCATCCCATATCTGTTTAACACCTGTTCACCTGTTTCCAATTCAATTCAACTCAATCCATTCGTTTGAATTCAATTTTGAATCGTTTGAATTCAGCTTCGCTCAATTATTCTTTAATTAGCCCTTTTGCCTATTTCACTTCTTTGTTTGAACATAACACGTTCAAATAAAATGTTTAACTTGCTCACAACCAATTTGAATTTCAATTTCAATTCTAGTTTCCTTTTTGATTTCGAATATAAATTTCCAAATCGAATTTACTTATTCAAACCCCAATATCCATTCGAAATCTCCTTAACTAATTTCTATTCAATTTAGTTAATTCTATTCAATAAATCAAAATCTGGTTTCTGTTTCAAAAATCATATTTATTTACACAACTTGAATTCGCATATATTTTACAACTCAACTCTGAAATTTTCTAAATAGAAACTTCGGATTTTTACCTGCTTAAAATCCTTTTATAACATGAAATAAACCGTTATGGTTTCCAAATAGTTCTGGCGCTGTTTTTCTGAAAATTTGATTTTGACATAACTCAAAATCTATATGACGAAATTCAGATTTTTCTCTCTCATTAGAAAACTATTATCAAACCGGTCCTGACGTTTCTTGTTTCAAAGAGATCCGACTCCAATTGAGTCCTGTATACTCGATTGAAGTTCGAATCGCTATTTTACGAACTGCAGCGCTGCGGCGAGTTCGTTTTAATTATATTTATATATATAAACCTTTAAACTTCTTAAAATGAATTCAATTCCATTTTAACTCTATTTGAATTCTTTGATTCAAATTCCAATCTCACTTTTGAATTCTATATTTCAAATCCCAATTCCTTTTCTATTGGATATTCAAATTCAATACTTGAATTTCTATTTGAATTCCCTATTCAAATTCAATACTTGAATTCATTTGAATTCTCTTATTCAAACTCTATATTTAAATTCCATTTGAACTTCTACATTCCAATTTCTATATTTGAATCATATTGAAATTCAAATATTCAAACTCCTTTTTAAATTCTATATTCAAAATTCCATAGTTTAAAACCCATTTGAATTTCATATTCAAATCCCATAGATTAAATCCTATTTGAATTCCATTTGAATCTCTTATATTCAAATTCATTTCCAGCCCCATTTGAATTCTAATATTCAAATTCATTTCCCATTTCCATTTGAATTCTAATTTTATTTTAATTCCTTGAATTCAAATTCTATTTTTCATTCTAATTTCGTCTATTCAAATTCTATTTGAACTTCTATTTGAATTTCTAATATTCAATCTCCTTTTAAAATTCAAATATTTAAACTCCTTTTAAAATTCAAATGTTATACTCAAATTTCATTTGAGTTATATATTTAAAAATTTCATTTCACATCCTATTTTGAAATTTCATTTCAAATCCCAATTTCACGCTTGTATTTCTATTTCTGAATTATCAAATGATAATTCTTTCCTCTTCATTTTATAACTTCGTTATAAAAGAACTATTTATAAACTTCTTTATAAAGGGACTACTTGTTATATTTTTCAAAAACAAGCTTTATATTTTTATTCCATTTAAAATTCAAATTCTATTTAAAAATAGAATTTTCCCTTTTAAAATCTCAAATATCCTTCCACGATATTTTTAAATACATTAACACTTAGCCCAGTGATATTTAAAACAATCAAACCATTTAAATTTCAATCATTTGATTTATAGCACGTCATACATGAATATACATGAAATCAAGCAAACAAACAAACAGATAATATATTTTTGAGGAATCCTGTTGGATTCCTCCAACCTGTTTCCCTGCATCCACAGACGTTAGCACATAAATAATACCCATTCTGCTTCGTGGCAGAATATCGCGGTATAGAAGGTCATCCACTATCATAGCGTGGGGCGTATAGGGTAATCATCCGCTAATGAAACTGCGGGCATCCGCTAATGAGACTGCGGGAATCCAACCAATCAATCAACCCAATATATATATATATATATATATATATAGCCTAAATAACTAATATATATAAAACAACCAGAAAATATTCACACAAGCAACAAACAATTATTTTTAATGAAATAAAAATAATTCTAAAGGTGAGTGAGATTTACTCACCGAGATTTTCTTTTATTCGATCCCCTTCTGACTCAATCCAAACTTTGTCGCGAGGTATTTCCCATATTATCCAATATACTTTGTTTTATCAGCACTGTTATGCATTCCGATTTTAATTCCCATCATCTCGATGATGAGTCATCTCCACCGAACCATCTCGAATTGTCTGGAATGAATTTATTCCTATGATATTTTATTTTATTCGACGATTAAACAAATTATAAATTTAAATTATCCACACCATAAATAAAATATTTATTCTATGTATTTTAAACATTAAACCCCTTTTATACATTTACCGCTTAAATAGATAAACAACAAATTTATTTACTTTTTATCTGTTTTCCCTTTCTAAATTAACCCTCACAAATCAATTTAAAATTAAATATCTAACCATGATAAAATCTTATGCATACCTACATATGATCTTCCTTAGTTAAAATGACATTACACACCTTTTTGCATGTTTTAATTTAAATAAGAAAATATTAAGTAAATAAATTTTATTTAAATTACCTTGTATACATTTAATACAATACTTATATATGTGTGAGTTAAATGAGCTATTATATATTTAACCAAACACCAGATTCTATTAAATAAAAATAAATCTTATATGTTAACCTTAATTAATTTAAATTAACTAAATTTCTTACCTCAAGATAATGCCTTCTTCTTCCTTTAACAGCGGTAACTCCACTGTCGAACAGCCAACGGACTACACAATCACCCAAACCTCTACTGTCCAGTTCGCACCCCTCCCTCTTCGTTCTGTTCTTAGCACGTTCACCCAACCTCCACGCACTGCTTCCCAATCCAAATTCGAAACTCGCACCCCCATAAACCCATTCGATACCAGCTCCAGTTGACGCTAACCCTCAACACAATCATGTCGCACCCTTCATCCTAGCTCAGAAGAACCCACGAAAAAACCCGATTACTCCTTGATTCGCAAAGGCTGTTGTCGCGATGTCGAACTTCGTAGACTCGCGATCTCCCTTTGCGATTCTTTTTTTTTTTTTTTAGTGGAATCGGTTTTCCGATTGAAATGGAAAAAGGGA